>CM050670.1:10005000-11205000 GCA_027574665.1 Rhynochetos jubatus
AGCAACCTAATGCTTCCCAGAAACTGAGGCGGAATGTTAAATTACTGTAACATTGGCATGAGAAGACTTAGCAGAAATCAGTCCCAATAACACAATGGAGATTCGGTTGAACTTTTCTTAACCTAGCAGAAGGCTGGGAGCACCGTACGAGCCACGTATTTACGACTAAGAAGTACAACAGCCAGCCACCACCACACTGCAAAAACTGAGAGCAGAAGAGCCCAAGTTACCCTTCCTTTCCTCCTCAGATATGTCATGGATCTTCTGGTTCACAAACTCTGCGTAAGAGGCTGCGTACCACACCTGCAGCAGGAATACAAGATAACCGAACGCTTAGGTGGAACCAGAACTAAAGGGAATTCGTTTGAGAATGGGTTTTAAGTGATACATTTACTTCCACTCGCCCAAACCACGGCCTCTCTCACCCTCAATAATAAAGCCAGTTGAGAACAATATGCCCCCACGGAGGAATAAAAGCGCTTTGCTCAGAAAGCGTATCCATTTAATTTTAAGGTATAGCCTCCTAATACGAATGTTAATCTCACACATGGCTACCAGCAGCTCTAAAGGAAAGAAGATTAATCTCTTTATACCCGACTGTATGACTGTAAAGGATGGATGTCAGCAGAGTACTGTTATTTGTTGTACCAAAAGAATGGAAAAGCTTTTAAATCGGGGGATTTCCCGTTTCTTTCCTCCTCTCTTTACACTGACAATAGGCAGCACCATCCACAGCGACTCATTTAAGATGTGGCCGGATTCCTGAAGGAGTGCAGCAATACGGTCCTGCTTCCCGAAGCAAAGATCTGCCGGGCTGCAGCATGCTGGACCCACTCTTGTGGGATACAAGGGATTTAGGAAGCCTTCAGCAGAGAGAACCACAGGAGGCAGAAAGACGAAGTTTATTAGGGCCTAAAATCAGACGCACACGTTGAGCTAAGAATCCTTGCTTCGTCTCTCATTTTACCTTACTGTTTGTTTAAAAAGGTTCAATTTCAGTAGAAACTTCTTAAAAAAGGCATGAACAGATTTTCAGCATGAAAAATCCAGGCAGGTTGAAACTTGCCATGGGCTGCAGGCTAAGAAAACACAGCGGCGAGTGGCATTTCTAGCTCCTTCAATGACTCGCTAGCAGGTGTGTGTGTTACTCTGCAGGAATCTCACCAGCCGGACAGAGAAAGCCTGGAGCTCCTAGACTGCTCGCCCGTCACGCAGTACAGAAGGCCTCAACTTTAAGTAACTGCCTTTCAATTATCAAACCAATTTTACCCCAAAAGACATTACTAACACATGACGCAAGAAAAATGGTGCTTCTATAGGCAGGGCTGTATGGATTTAATTAAAGCTTGATTTCAAATTGATTTAAAAACTGTTGAGAAAATGCTGTTTGGATACACATAAAATGGATTAACAAGGTTTTTAGTGATTCAGCTTAAATTAAGGACTGATTTCAGAGAAACCAAAAAGAATCTTACTCTGAAAAATCAGCAACAAGTGTGCAAGCAGACTTTTCCACTGGTTTAGCTACATGTGTTTATAACTGGTTTTTGTTAAATTCTTGAAATTTATGTGCAAGAAAAGGTTTGAAGAAGAACACACCATTTCCCAATATAAAAAGTCTTTTGGTTACTGCCGGGTCCCCAAAAGACAATGAAAACAGAGGCCATCTCAGGCAGGCACACTGCTTTGAGCTCAAAGTAATCAATACATTTTGAGAGGGAACAAAAAGTAACTCACAGGGAAGTCCCAATATCCTTTATCACTTTCCACATGCAAAGTTTCAAAAGTTCCAGGAAAGCCAGGTAAAGTGAGAGACCATATTCACTTAAGGCACAGAAAACAAGTCAAGGGCACACAGGACTAACTTGAAAGGGCATCCAGAACTAAAAAGAATAAGACTGCTGCAATAAAAATTAGATTGCATCAGCAAAATATATGCAGTGTAAAGCACGACAGTGACAGACACATCATTTACATAGCCTTATTTTAAAACTTCCTCATTTCATACCTGAGCTCATTTAAAACCCATAAGTCAGTGGCTAACTACTCGCTGACTTCAGTGACATTTGATTCAGGCCATCATGTGCTTCAGAGAAAAACGGCCCTAAAACTCCTGACAGCGATCATTTCTGGCACTCGGAGATGCACTCATTAAGTAGCAACTCTAAGGTTTTATTTCCTCAGTATAAAGATAGAGTCATGAAACGCAAGCAATGCCATACCTTCAGTTCCTGCTTGGGCTCCACGTTTTTAATGGTGGTGTAATAGATATGGTGGCCGTACTGATACGCTACCAGGTTCTGCTCCAAATGGTTTTGAGCTGGACGCACAAACATCATCCAGTTACAAAGAGCCTCGCTAGAAAGTTCAAACCACAGGTCCTCTTGCAAATCTCTGTCTTTCCTGTCACCCTTATCAAGAGACACCTGTAGCAAAATCCAATTACATACAACTGTAACCGCCTGGCAGCAGGTTCAAAAGAATTGGAGTTTCTAAAAAAACTACTGCGACCATGCAAGTTTTACATTGGGAAAGCAATAAAGGCATAGCTAACTTTCTCTCTTTGCTAACATGGACCCAGAAACAGGCAGCACTTCAAAAAAATACTTAAAACCAGAGATTTAACTAGGGAGACACAATGGATCCCTCCATGGCTTTCAAGGGCAAGAAGCATCTGTTACAAGGGTCAGGCCTGATACTTATGTGGCTGTAAGCGAGACACGAGACGCTGTAGCTTTAGTTGGCTGTATGACATCAACTGTCAGACTTTCCTAACTGGCAGACCCACTTCTCCTTTCATTTCCTGACTCGTGGCACTGCCTCAGGCTGGAAGCAGCAACTTTTGTTGGGTTACCAAATCTGCCTGTGATCCAACTTCCTTGTCAGGCGCTGACCATCAGGGACCAGCGTTCCTAAGACTGCGGACCTAATCTACAGCAAATAAAGAACCAATTCCTATAAGGAAACCAGTAAATACATGGATAAAAGTTAGTCAAATCCATTGTACCTCACGCCAACAACATGGCACAAGGAAGGGGAGAAAAATGTTTCCTCTTCCCTCCATCCTGTGGGGGAGGGGAGGGAAAGGGGAAGGAAAATATTTTTATCTTAAGTTACAGCATGACACAAAATAATGGCTGCAAAATATCCTCAGATGGGACTGCTATTTTTCTGTCCAGATGCCGCTTCAGCCCACATGAGTGTGATTCACAGCATTCCATGTTACGTGCCCTGTATATCATAACACCATCATGCCAGAATATTCACCACCATGACTGCGTCTCCCTGAATAACAGATTTCAAGCCAAAGCAATCTGGGTGTTTCTGAGTTACATTCAGAGAAGGAAGTAACAAAAGAACATCTCCAGGGAAGTAACTGATCAAGGCACAGCAACAGAATCACGAAAATCCAAGCTTAAGCATAAACTGACCCCTCTTTTCTTGCGCACACCCCGCCTTACCTTCAAATGGATATAGCAGTCTTTGAGTTCAGTTTGTCTAACCAGGGGTCCTTCCACAGGCCCAAACTGCGTGCGTTTTGGGATACGCCTTTTGGAGAACACACCTCCCAAAAACCTGTCTATGTAGAGCACCAAGGGGAGGCTGGCTCTCGCCCTGGTCAGCACAGGCCGGTTTGGGATTGGATGCAAAGGTCCGTGTTTTGGACACACAGAGGGATGTGCGTTATTACACTCTTCACACCCTACAACGCAAAGTCAGAGAGGACACGGCTGTCAGGCAGACACTCACGCACCAGCTCAGAAAAAGACAGCTTTATCTCTCTCTCTAAACATCTTTGGCTCAGCTGGGGAACATCTATTCCAATAATCTGCCTGTATTTTTAAATATTAGAGGGCAGCCCTCTCAGAATGAAGAGCAAAGCAGCTCAGACTCCACACCTAAGACAAAATCTTAGCTTTTGGGGGAGGCAGCCCAATATGAGTACACATTTCTGGGTGTAAAGGGGTTTACTTATTACTGCTAACGTCCAAATGGCTTTCCACTCCATTTACTAGAGGGCTAGTGGAGGGGAAAGAAAAAAGGGTGGGCAGTTAATACTCCACATACTACTTCATATGCTTACACAAATCATTGGGATCAAAGGGTCGGGGGGGATCTGGGTCCCATTCATCCATGTCAGTGTCTTCCCCTTCTTCATCCTCATCTTCATCCTCATCATCTTCCTCTTTAGTTTCAATCCTTTCCATTTGATTCTGCAGAGATGCTAAAGGGACAGAACCATCCACTGCCTCCATAGGAGGTAACACCTGGTTATGCACCGGTAACGATGCCTGAGGAGAGAATTCACAGCAAACAATCAAACCTGATTCACGAGGAAAAACACCCTTACAAAGACGAGCGGTGAAGGCTCTACTAGTCTACCCTTTCTGCTTCCTTTGGAAACAGAAAGAAGGACAAGGGGAAGTGAAGTGGCATGATAAATGACTGCAGAGGGACGTTTCGCATCGCTGCTGCTGACAGCCTCACTGGGACAGCTCTGTGTCACCTCCTAGCTCTACCCTGTCAAGGACTGAATTCTCAGGAGAAGAGACCGAAATCAGAGAAGTTCTGGACCCTCACTGAAGGTCTGAAACAAAGTCCAGGCTCTGCAGAAGTTATCTAGAGCCTAAAGCTGTACTTTAACTTCTTCAGTACAAGTGAGGGAATCCTGCATTTTGGCACATGATCTTTTCCTCCCCTGTCGTACAACCAATCAAAACCAACCCTCAGAGCACACATGCAGAGAGCAATAAGGGGTGAGACAATGCAGGGACTAAACTATGGGGCATGGAGGGCAATGAGGGCATTGTATTCTCTCACTAATTTGAAAGGTTATCCCTTCTCTCCCTACAGAATAAAAGCAACGATTAATGGAAGTGCACTGCATGGAATATTCCATCACCCACGCCCGTTTCTCAGGTAGAGACCAAGAGAAGACAGCTTTACTTTACGCACAGTAAAGCTGTCTTAAAAGATCGGCAAAGGGACCCAGCGGATGTTGGTCCTATGTGGCAGTCAGCATTACACCCTCTGTTAACTCTGCCTTTCAAAGCCGAGGAGAGTATTTTAAGGTGGTTGCTCAAGACAGAACAATTGGTAGAACAGGTAGATTAAATACATGATTTCTCCCTAAAAAAACCCCACACATTCCACGGTGAGACTATGAAAGACAGTACAACTCTGCGCTACAGCTTTCTCACGTCTCCTCCCAGATCACTCAGCCACGTTTCATCCCCTGAGACAATGGAGCAATGAAAGTGGTGCACTCGTACATTGAAAAGGAAAGGGTGCCTGGCAACTTACTCTATCTGCTTGCGGACCCTGCTCCAGAGCCATTTGCTGGGGGGATTCAGCAACGCTGCCGAGCACGGACAGGTTGGTGGGATTCATGCTCTGAGCAGCAGCAGGCAAGAGCACAGTTACCTAAAATTATAGGCACTCATTTTAGCACTGCGTCATTTCCATCAGTCACTTACATACAGACAGTGCGCTGCATGCAAAGCTCCCTGGAGGCCGATGCCAGGCCAAGAACTGCAGCATTTTAATGATCTTCTAGTAGGGATGAGGGACTTGGACAAAACCTCCAGATCCAGGGACAATGGGAAAGGCTTCAAACCTTAGTCTAGATTTTGCCGCTTTTGAATTTCCTATTTCCCACTTGTGGCTTTAAATTAAGGTCCTATCCAGCCAGGGTTCACACTGCACTAAAGACAGGTGCGAGGAGCTCTTTGGCTCTTGGTAAAAGCAGTGATTTTGGTCTTTATCTCTTCTATCTGCAAATTTATTTTTCCTTTTTAAGGGAAAAGGCAAAGAAGGAAAAAGCAGCACCTCCTCTTTTTGCCTATCTTTCTCAAGCCAACCGAGACCCGTTATAAAAACAAGACCTCATTGGAAAACCAAGCACTCAAGCGAGAGGATCCCAACAAGTATTATTCTTTACACTATTTGGTCACACTATACATTTTTGCTTGCTTTCATACTCTTTTTTTTTTTTTTGTGTGTAGCAACAAGAAAATGAATGCATATTACCATAGTGCTCCCACCCATTTAGCGAGAAAACAAAGCAGAATTAAGATCCTAGGAATCACCTTTCCTGTCTTCTGTTTCCTGCTTATCTACACAGGAATTGGCACCTTTACCCCACATGATTTTTCATCCCTCTCTGCAGTTGACATCATGTGGCTTCTAGTTTGTGCCTCTGGCTGTTAAACAGCTTTTACACTAAAATTAAATCCCTTGACCCTCTACAGAGTGTTTAATAAACATCAGATAAAACCGGGAACTGTAAAGTGTGCCAACAGGGAAGGGGGAGACAAGAAAACCCACAACGTAAGCAGACAGACAGCCTTAAAACTTCCAATCTAGTTGTTTTGTTTAAAGAGATATTAAGAGCTATTGACGAAACTGCTGGAAAACCATGAAAACAGCAAAAAGACTTCAAGGAACCGTGTGACAGTGAGGAGGAAACCGCCAAGATGACAGCTGAACCAAGCTGTCTGGTATTGACATTGCTGATGCCAAGTGGCAACAGGAAAGGCATCGTTATTCCATGGCCCACCTCCAGGTCTGCCAGCAATGAGAGGTTCACACAAGCTTGGGTCTGTTTGTGCCTCGTATTAGCATTTCCTACTTCAAACACACCCCGACTTTCCCTCCCATGTCAGGCACTGCAAGGAATACAGGCATTCTTTTTAAAAACTTCTCCATTTCATTTTAAGATAAAGCTTCCTTTGAAAGTCAAGAGGAGCTTGGATTACTAGCACTGTTGTCAGTTCAGGGATGTCCCACAGATGTACAAGCACCTGCAAAGGCAGGAGCTGCCGTGACAAGGGACTAAGCGTTCACAAGCAAATGAGCATCTCTGCCGTGGCTGCCGTCAGGAAGGAAGGACGGGCTCAGGACAGCCAGACGAGTGCTCACGCCCCTGATAGTCAACACGGGACAGTAACAGCTCACCACTGGTGCTGTCAGAGCGTCACTTGCACCCCACGTGTGGCCTCTACTTTTAATTAGATCGTACAGTTATTTGTTAAATGAGCTTTAAGACAATTAAGTAGGATTTTTGGGCTTAATGCAGGGAAACTGATGTGGCAAAACAATTCAGAATGACATTCCAAATACCTCCAGAGAACTGGAAGCAAACAGGTAACACCTTTATGTGTCACTCATATTGCTTCCTGCCTGCACCTCAACAGCTCAGAAGGTCTTTTAGCATGATGAAAACTCCTTTCAGTGCATATTCAACCCTTCGCTCTGCCCCAAGACTGTGACTAAACGGCGGCGTTAGTAGTGAGTCAGATCTAGCATGTCAGTTCACACGTGCCACTGAAGATTCACCAGGCAGTCAGGATTTTAAGTCTCCACGACAAGCGGAGAGTTTGAACTGGAGATGTAAATCTGAAAGCACCTACACCTGATCGCCACGATGCAGTCCCCAAAGAGACTAGTAAAAGTAAACAACAAAACCTTCACATCCATGACAGATGAAGAAAAGAAAAATCAACAGAACTTTATAACCACAGGCCCCATTTTGGTTCTGTTCCTCACCCACTTCACGCTGGCCAGCCCATCAGACCTGGGATGCCCTGGGAAGGTACGGGAGTCAGTAACTGAACTTCTTCAGGGTTTATAATTAATTTCCTGAGAAGTTTCTGGTAATTCTAGAATTTGATCCACAATTTCCATCCCTTGAGAGCCTCTTACAGATTTAAAGGCATTTGGATCAGAATCTGTACAAGGATCTCATCTTTCCAGCATGGCATTAGAATCAAGTCAGCCGCACCGGCTTGCTGACCTACGGGGACACTGTTAAAAGACTTTTTTCATTATATCTGGGGCAGTAAATTAGGTTTTTTTGTTTCACATGAATTAAATAATAAACCAACTCAGACTCTCTTAACTGTTTACTGTCATTCATGCACCAGCTAGCCAAGATAACAGAGGCTTGTTATCATAAGCTTTTAGCCCCTGATAATTGGGATGACAGTAGGTGACTGACGACTGCCTTGCGACAAATTCAGCAGCAGCTTATTACGCTCTAGCGCCACAATAACGTCCCTTTACCTTTAACACTTTCCTTACAGGGCAAGGAAAATAACGTCTTTCTTACCTGCTGGGTGGTGGCATCCTGCTGGACGTAAGCCACTTGGGACGGATCTGTAAACAGAGTCTAGACAAAGTGAAAAAGGCTTATCAAACCGGCCTTGGGGTTGGTTACTCCCAGCTCACGCCAAAATTAGCCTGCCACCAAGTGATCCACATCTGATCCCTTGCTAACTTCTAACGTGCCTATCACCACAGCAGGCGGATTCAACTTACCCATATGAACCTACATGCAGAGATTAAACTAAAATTAGGCAGTGCTCCATAAAAAGGTAACTTATTTATGTGGCACTTTTCATCTATATAATTAAAGTGCTTCACATGATTTCCCCCCCCCCCCTTTCACTTTGTGTTTTTTAAATACAGAAATCACTTTGTCACGTGCCGATTTGATAAATTCTACAGAAAGAAATTCAGCAGCTGTATGAAAGGTAAATAATACTTGAGGGCAGGACAGGAGCTGACTATTTATCTTGCTTCATATTCACAAGAGTTCTTCCAAAGAAAGCATGCAGTTATCAGGCCTATCCTACATGTGAATTTGTTATGGCCATTGTGTTGGGTTTTCTAATTTCACAGAAGTCATGCCAACTCCAATATTCTTACAGCAGCCTGCAAGAACAGCCCTGGCTGGAGGGCTTCCCCCTAGGAAAAGCAGGATAATTTCATCTCGGCTGCATGACAGTGTCTTAATACTACACTTGCCTTGACAAAATGATAGCATTCCAGACTTTTGGAGAACTTCTGGGGATACAGACTCTCAAAATATCCTCTCTCAGAACATCCCACCACGTAGGAATTGTTTTTATGTAACAGCTAAGAACTGCACAAGTGAGAGACCACGCCGGCGCTGCTGCGGGTGTCAAGTACGTGTACTTAGTAGCATTGCTAATCTGTCCTGTCAGCAAAGACAACACAAAACATTCCTGACAAAGCCTGCCTGTTCCTTTTTTTCATCTGTCCATACAGAGGTACAGATGCCTCTGTTAACCCCACATAAACACACACTGCCAGAGAATAAAAGCAATTTGATGTAATTATGAAGAAAAAGAATCTAGGTCTACAAAATCAGCAACTTCTCTGAAGAAAGACTAAAAAATTAAACCGACTACACTGAAATCCTCTGCAAAAGACATGAGTTACTGTAAATATCAATTTTGAGAAGCATACTACACAGAACAAGGACTCTTCCAGAAGAGACACAGATCGCTCTTTGCATTTTACTGAATACAGCAGAGGCAGAATTTCTGGAAAGATCATCTGTGGTTTAAAAAACACCTTTCATTTCATTATAATCTCATCCACCTTGGGTGAAATAACCAGCATTTCACAATTCATAGCCTCGATATCCTTTGATTACCACATTTGCACATCAGACAGATGAACAGTGTGAAGTCCCTGTTCTGCAACAGGCAGATACAAGTGTTAAGAGCATCTGCCTCCTATTTTCCAGTCATACCACTTGGCTGGTAACTGGCTTTCATTTCAGAAAAGATTGTTTGGTTTCCTAGGTGCCAAAATGGGTTGGGCTCAGAACCACACATGCCTGCGTAGCTTCCACGGGATGGATGTAAACCAGCGTGTGCTCCGAGGTGTCCACGGAGGTGTAGGAGGTGCCATCCGCCGTGTAGACCACCTGCTGCGAGGGACGGTCCTGCTCATCACTGTACACAATCTGTGCCACTGTCCCCCCCTCAGGGACAAAGTGCACCTGGAAGATAAGAAAACCAACACAGATCCTGTACTGAAACATATGCCTCTGGGAAACACAACACTCGTAGGCTGCAAGGTGCCTTGGGTCCCAACTACCCAGCCAAATGGTTTAAAAACAATTTAAAAAGTCACTGTATAATACACATTTAAAATCTCAATGAAGCAAAACCTCAGCGCTAGCAACACAGAAATCCGGACATGAACAACCATCAGTTTCTGGGTTTACTCTGCATTTTTGCTCTAGACTTCACTGGTATAAAGGCACCTTCCCATACTTTGTTCTGGCATGAATTGAAAGTTCAGATTTGAACTGGTGTACCTATGGGATTTATTGGTATATTGTTCCCCTTTATTCTCATATTCCTTCCTGGATTTATGATAATTACTTCACTCTGCTAGTTCTGTAGTCAGCAGTAATTTTTTCTGTTTGATGAACGGCCAACAGAACCTATTAACTTGGATACTGCTTCAAGTAACAGCATTGCACCTATCACAAGGAAGCAATAGTGTATGCTAGATTGCTTCTCTGTAGTATGTACATACCGTATCTGGAGAAAATTCAACTATTTAAACACAACATATAACTGGAAACAGTAAGCAATGACTCCAAGGACTACCAGAACAAGTTATGTCTAGGGCAGCAGTTTAAATCCAAACAAGTTGATTTTGACACAACACAATGATCCTAAGTGATGATGAGTGGCTGCCTTAAACAAGCCAGACTAATTCCAGTGGCAACAGGAACATGTTGATCTTTTCACACCGTTTACATGCTGAAAACCATTTTCAGCACATGGGTAAAATAGGACAGTGAGCAGGAAACCTAGTTTTTGCATCCATATTCACATAAAAATATGGGGGGAAAAAACCCCAAACCTTGTGGCATGATTTTGTTTACTTTGTTTCACATTTAGCTTTCGTTTTAGAAGACACCTGGTACTCCCCCGCGGATGCTAAGCGCTGACTCTGTACAATGAATCCTCATGCAAACACCCCGGTAAGGATGCGTGCAGTGCTTCGCATGTGGAGAGCACCCTGCAAATCCTAATTAAGCCTTGTAACCGCCCTGTGCAAATCCCACTGCACAGCTAACGGTACACCGGCCACTGAAAACTTCCTCTCTGCAAATTTCAAAGCTGGAAATGACCAGGCGATTCAGAATTTCTCAGTCTGTGGGTCAGATGACATGTAGCTCCCTCTTTATGCCATATTCTAAAGAATAAATCAATTTACAGTCTTCTAGAAGCTCTCAGCTGCATTGTCTCAGAGAGGGATAGCTGCACACATCAGAATCAGATTCTATTAGTCACTAACAACTAACATTTCTCCCTTCCCCACTACCCAGATGCCCGTCTGGAAAAAAATATTTATATTACTTTCCCCAAGGTCCATCCCCAGCTCCAATTGATTTGATTGATCCCATCAAAATGGGCTGCCACAGACCACAGATTTGTTAATATCCATTAATCGGAATGCCCTTTCCCACATGGTTATATGTTTATTTGGACACTGAAACTTCCATAGCCACTGACTGGTTTCGTTCAGCTCGTTTCAGATGTCTGTGTATTCACCACTGTGGTTTGCACGGCTCACTTTCTGAAGCTTTCATCCAAAATCACGACAGACAAGATTCTGTTTCTCCTCAAATGAAAGTTTCCAGACTATTAAGGAACAGCCAAACAGGAATATCTGCTCAAGAAGCCCAGTTCGGTTTGAGCAGAGCCCGGGTGCTCCGGAAGGCACTAGTCACCTGAGCAGCATTCTGTTCCTGCTCAGCAGAGTCAGCCCACACCTGAGGACTTTGCTCTTTCGAGTCCATCTCATCCCTGCCGTGGTGCTCCATGAGGAGAGATCTACTGGAGGAATGTCTGGCTGAATAGATTCATCTGTTCCCCGTGTTTCTACTTCCAGAGGACAAGGTGATCTTCAGTTACATGGCTGTAAAAACAAAAAATAAAAGAAGAGAAGTAGATATTAGAGCAAGTGTGACCCAGGGAATGGAGATAGCTGCTGCACTGCAGGAACACACTGCCAGAGTAAAGGAGTCTTGGCTTTACAAACATGTGTGTTCTCATTTACCATGCTTAAGTTCTGCTGTAAAAAACCTTCCTGCCCTGTTAAGGGGGAAACAAGTCAACCATTGCTACGATTGCACTGCAGGATTATACAGAATGCCTCCGGCACTTCTCCCCTTGGCCACAGGCAGCCCACAAAAGTCTTCACGTTGTCCTTGTGGCACCTACAGGTCCAGAAATCTGTAAGTGATGCAGAAAATTAACCTTAAGCTTCCAAGAAGAAAATGCTACATTCAGAGACGCATCACCAGCTTCTCTGTTCGTCTGAAAGAGGTTTTGAGAACCAGCTTTTCATCTTCAGGCAGCTTTCACCTTGCCTAACACTGCAGTCCCAGTTGGAATTCAAGTGAGGTGGGCTGACCCAGAAAGGCTCACAGCTCGAGGTAAGGACAGGGAAATTGTTCAGCAATTACCATCACGGGCAGAAGAGACTCAGCTTGGGGAAAAAAATGTCATTTAATTTATCACCAATCAAATCAGAGTAAATGAGAACTAAACCCAAATCTTAACACACCTTCCCCCTACCCCTCCCTTCTTCCCAGGCTCAAATTCACTCCCCATCGCCCAAGCAGTGCAGGGGGACAAGGAATGGGGGTATGGTCAGTTCCCAAGTGGCAGAGACAACGTGTGATGGAGGACTCCTCACACTCTGGCCCTGCACCAGCGGTGGGTCCCTTACACGGGAGACGGTCCTGCAACAACTGCTCCAGTGTGGGTCATCCCGACGTGGTGCAGTCCTTCTGGAGCAGCCTGCTCGAGCCTGGGTGCCCCCGGGGTCACAAGTTCTGCCAGCAAACCTGCTGCAGCCCAGGCTCCTCTCTCCATGGGACCACACCTCCTGCCAGGAGCCTGCTCCAGTGCGGGCTGCCCATGGGGTCACAGCCTGCTTCAGGCATCCCCTTGTTGTGGTGTGGGGTCCTCCCTGGGCTGCAGGCGGGTCTCTGCTCCCCCATGACCCTACATGGTCTTCACCACGGGCTGGCTGCTGGGAAATCCCTGCTCCAGTGCCTGGAGCGCCTCTCCCCCTCCTCCTCCACTGACCTTGGTGTCTGCAGAGTTCTACCTCCCACATCTTGCTTGCTCTCTCTCTGCTGCAAAATCTCCTCTCATGCCAAATCTACTCCCTTCTGTCTCTTGTCTCTTCTTAAGCACGTTATCACAGAGGTGTTATGACTGCGACGGGCTCAGCCTTGGCCAGCAGTGGGTCCGTCTTGGAGCCGGCTGGCATTGGCTCTGTCAGACAGAGGGGGGGCTTCCAGCAGCTCCTCACAGCAGCCACCCCTGTAGCCCCCACTGCTACCAAACCCCTGCCACGAAACCCAAGACACCAGGCGGTGTTACAACAGACAACTTGTAGAAAAAGAACAATGAAATTTAAACTCTAACTCATGCGAGCCCGAAGATCCTGACAAATTGCTTCTAAACTCAGTTTTATTCACCTCTTGCAATTTTATCGGGGCCTCTCAAGCTGCCATTGGGAATCTCAGAAGTGTAATTTACAGCTCCGGTGATTGGTTTAGCCAGTGGTTCAGCACCTTCCCAATCCTTCGTCTCTAATGTCATATTAAATCACAGGCCCAGGAATTAGCATGTGGCTGAGCCCATTTCATTTTTCAGCTAGTCCAATTAACTTTATTTTACAGCGAGTGCCTCTCCGGGCTGATCCAGCACCAGTACCCTGGCTGCGCACCAGGCAGAAAGCAGAAGGCTCCTTGCTGACGCTTCCGCTCATTTGCATTTTAAATGCAAATTATTTTAGTCATGATTTATTCCCATAAATGCTAGCAGTTGGCTTGTCATTGACAAGCTAAAAAAAGATAAGGAAGGGAGAAAAAACTATAAAGCAGCAGGCATTTTCTGCCTTTTGCTAATTCCGCCAACAAGGAACAAGCTTTGCAGACCTGAGCACTGACTGTACCACTGGTCCCGGCCAGAACATATAAATCAGTAAAACAGAAAAGTCTCAGGTTAATGTCACTGAACTATATGGTGGAAAAAGGAAAAAAAATCATATTACTTCCACATATACAAAGAAAAACTGTGGGAAGGGTATTTCTGGGCATCGCTAGACAGTAAGTCAGGCCATTATTGGTGACTACAGCCTAACATCTGCTTTCTCATGCCGAGCAACGCAGTCCCCCACGCAAGCAGAGACTGAGGAGCAGTGCGATGGCTGGGCTGATCACCAAGGAGTCTAGCACGGCTCCTGGGAAACATGGCAACGTTTATGTCAGTAGCACAGTCTGAACAACATATTCTGTGTAAAATTAAAAGCCTATCCTGTTGATGTTCTTTGGCTGGTTTATCCCAAACAGCTCTTTTTCTTGCCTGTCATTATTAACCAAGAGCCAGTTCAGGTAATCATAGCCAGCAGTTGAACCAATTACCTAATGACTTAGAAAAATAAAAATAAGTGCTAGAGGTTTCAAGTTTGGGTTTTTACAAATACAATTATCCTGTTAATAAGAACAGAATTAAATGAACCAGTGATTGAATTGCGAGAGAGGCATGGTTCTGGCTAATCCCATGTGGTGCAACAAGTAGCAGAATTTTTGGCTGACCTTCCCTACAAGCAGATTTTGAAGGTCTGAAGGAACATGCTGACTCACTCCTGCAGACTCATGTTGGCACAAATAACTTACAACTTGAGCAGAAAGGAGACCGAAGGGCTCAGACAGGTCTTTAATAAACAATACTGGGCATTAAGATTCATATCTGGGGAAAAAAAAAAAAAAGGACCAAAAAGTTGGGAAAAAAAAAAGAGAAGAGACAATAAATTCAAGTTTTGCCGTGGTTTTGCCAAAGGTTAGCACCAACTCGGGGAAAAAACAAAAGCAAGGTTGAGCCAAATTCAGTGGCTCGGTGGCGTAGTTTCTATAAACGGCACAGTTAGTGCTGTTCTTCACAGAAATGACAAAAATATACTGCTCAGCCCAGCCAATTGTGTAGCACTAACAATCAGACAATATCAGGAGCTGCAGGATTTGCTGATGCTTTCAACTTCTGTCCTTCAAAATACGTCCTAGGATCTGCCCCTCTGGTATGCATTCCCGTCAAAGACTGGATCTCCGTGAAAGCTCATCACTTCTATCATCACCAAAATACACAGAAAAACACATTTCCCTGGAAACATGGATGCGCTGAGTGAGAAGTCGGTGCGAGAGGAGACAGGCCATGCCTCAGAGAGGTCCCAAGGCCAGGCAATAAGAGGGCTCAAGGTAGAATCAAGTGTAATTTAGCTACCACAGAAGATAAACACAACAAAACTGCCAGGAAACACAACGCCCGAGTAAGTTTTCCAACACCGGTGACAGAAAAGACTGAAATAACTTGGCTCGCTTGTCCTCTATAGGATGCTCTCCCTCATTAATCCTGCATGATCTTATTTTCTTCTTCAAATCCCCCTCTCAATATCCATTAGAGCTGTGACACTGACAGCCCCAGTGCCTGTCCCTGTGGTCCTCTCCCAGCAGAGATGTCTCACCGCACGAGGAGGCAGACGTCCAGCCCAGCACATAGCCACGGTATCTTTCTCCAAATTATCTGCAGAAGAATCGTAATGAGTACGTTCGGGTATGCGGCCTCTACGCTAAGCCTGCTAGCAATAGCAGTTTGGGGGATACAGGTAAAGAAAACACTTATTTTCTCAAAGGCTCTGGCTGGAAGCTTTGTTAAGGGTTTGGGTGGTTGGGTTTTTTTAGCAGAAATAAATGTGAAACTTGGGCCATCAGCACTGCCAAACAAGCTGGCATGTAAGGGAACAAGCTCTGCTTGCCCTCCAGCTGCCCCACGGATTATCCTTTGCAATTGTTGATTTTTCTCCCCATATCTCATATACATCAGACCTTTTCAGTCAAGCTCAATGCCGAGGCAAACACCTCCAGGGGAAGTTCTGCAGCGTCCAAGGGACACACACTTATGAGATCTATCACCCAATACATCAACCGCAATTCTGTCACCACCCCAATGCTCGCGTGCAACCTGATACGCGGCACGCACATGAGCAAGAATCAATGCCAACATGTGAGAGATGCTAAGCCCTTTACAGGAACTGCGAAGACAGCCTTTTTCTCCCCAAAATAGCAGGCATGCCTCACCCAGTCCACGTTGGGCAATGACACAAGCTGAAATGGCACTTGGTATAAATATAACCCAGTATCGCTCCAGTACATCAGTGGCAGGGCGCAGTGTGTCATATATAACGTCAATCAAGAACCGGGGAAACTCCCATTACTTTAAAAGAAAGGCACATCTAAATTCAACACTGACGTGTTGAAATCCTGGCACACACAATTTCTACTCCAGTGGAAAATAAGCCCATGCTGACCTGTGTTTGCTGTAGCTCTATCTGAGACAGAACCCATGGGTGCTGCCCTTGAGCTCCCTATGACATGCCCAACCCTTTCACAGGTAGATGCACGCTCAGAGCTGGGAAGCGACACCAGCGTGCAGCTGTGCTTAGCTCTCGGAGAGGCTTATCAGTGCAGGAACCACCTGCTGTTAACCACAACCAGAGAGCATCCGATTCAGAGTCGGTCCGCAGGAACACAGGGCAGGGCGAGTCTCCTTTTACACCCAATCCAAAAAACCTCATCATTCTTCAATCCTGTTCCTGCAGCATGTTGTTTTCTCTGAAGCTGTGTTATTAAATCAGCTTTCCCCAGTCGTTGCGTTCAGCTCCCAAGGACAAAGAAAGGGGCAAAGCACCTGATCCACTGCCCAATATTCCTTTTCAGCCCTTCTATGGGATGAGAATAGGGGCAGGTTAAAGCTGGGCAAGGGGAAAAGTCCACCTCCCTCTCAGGGAGCCATAAAGCCACTGCAGTATCTCAAACGAGAATCCACTTTACAATAATGGTGCATAAACCAGCTAATGTGATTTACTCCCCGGTGTAAGAGAGGCTGGTGTATAGATTGGGGTTCCCTGCAGCAATAATAGCAGGGGCTCTTAGCTTAATCCTTTAAGTACTGAGCACGCTGACCACTCTTTTTCACCGCCAACCGTATGCAAGGACAGCAAGAATTGTTACAAAAGGCGTTTGTTAGTGGTGGTGATTTTTTTTTGTTTTTTTTTTACCACTGCGGGTCTTCCTCCTGCTTTTAATATGGAAATGATTTATTATGCTCAAAAGGGACATCACATGTGTCTGTAAAAAGCTCTATCCCACACTTAACTTAATTACCCCCGCTTGCCTAGAAGGCAGAGTCAGTGCATTTCCTGAGATCCCTTGGCAAGAACAGGCTTTCATTGCAGCAAGAAGGTTTCTAACCTCATTGACGACTGAGTCACAACTGCCATCTCCTCCTCTGCATTCTCATCCATCAAAAGCACGTATTGTTTCAAGGAACCCTGGCTCTGGTGCCTTTTGGCTGAATGTTAACAATCAGGTAATATATAACCACAATATTTATGTGTTACTGGTGAGTTAGAAATGGAAATCATACCTAGGGCTGGGGCAGCAAAGGTTATTTATTTCCACAAAAGGAAAAATGGCTTCAATTTATTTAGTGGTATAATAAATAGAAGAGCTCGGCCAAACACGAACTCACTCTTTACTCAAATTGTGCATAATGAATCAATTTATCAGCATCCTTATGGCACATCCATCACCAAAGCCACAATGAGCTGGAGATCTCCTAGGTCTTCAAGACCAGTCCTCCACTGCTGTGTCCAACATGTCACACGTTCCTTCTGATAAAGGGACAGTGCCCAAGCACGAAAGGCAAGAGCATGACAGTCTCTAGCAAGTGTTCCCTCACAAAGTATCAGGTAAGCAGCTGGGAGTCTAACTGTTTCTACCCCAAAATATGGGAGGTAATCAAGCCCTCCAAGCAAGCCCCCAGAGGAGGGGGTAACATCCTACTGGGGCACAGGCTTGGCTAGACACCTACTCGGAAACGCAGGTGCTGCTCTAAGGGCGCGCGTTTAGTCCTAATTCGTGTATAACCAAGCGTTTCTCGCAGTACCCACCTCTGAGTGGGCAAAGAGACAAGTTAATTACATTCCTGTGTATGCACATGCCCTTCCTTAAGTCACCTCTCTTCCCACTTGTTCAACATCTCCTTTCCATTCCAGCAACTAGGTTTTTCTCTGGCCCTCAGCTACCTGAACACATGACGACATTCTTCATCTTCTTCCAAATGTTTCATATTCTGGGGACCCTAACATTAAGAAATGCAAGCTGTTTAGTGGAGACAAATAAGTTTTAAACAGAAGGAATCACTCAGAGTCAATCATTTTGCATTAGGACACAGAGGTTTCAACATACGCTGAGTAATTCAGTACACTGTTTGGTCATTACTGACTTAGCACGAGTAGCTGGATTTGCTAAAGCCTTAGGCCTCGACCTGTAATTTCCATTTGGACATGTTTTCAGCTGGGGTAGAGTTAACTGTCTTCTTTGTAGCTGGTAGAGTGCTGTGTTTTGGAGAGCAATGTTGATAACAAACTGAGGTCTTGTTGTTGACAAGTAGTGCTTATCCCAAGTTTAGTCTGACACAGCAAGCAGGGGCACAAGAAGCACAAACCAGGAGATCGAGAGACTACAACCATCAGAAAGATGGTAACAGCCAACCGTCTGTCTGGAGGCAGAGAAAGAATCCAGTAAGGTGTTAGAAGACCCCAGATCAAAAAAATCACCATTAGACCAAGAAGGGGCATGAGCATGGATTGTAAGGGTAGAATTGCCTAGGAATTCCTTGGCTCAGGGCCCCTCTCTAGAGGCAGCTGTTACTTTTTCTTTTTGCTGTACCAGCTGAATACATTTTTTTAAATAAGATTCAACATCTGAGACTGTAGCAGGTCTGTATCAAATCCCGTGCTACACTGCTGGGCGACACCCAGGTTTTGCTGAAAGAAACCAACAGCACCATATCTCTCAGTTCCACTCCAGCTCCCTCCCACCATCGTTTTTGTTTCCTATCCCTTCTGCTCAGGCAACTCTTCCCAAAGCTACTGTCAATTAGAGAAGGAGGCTGTTCCCCTTCCTGCACGCTGATGGCGCTGCATCTCCCCTCTGAATTAAATCGCTCCTCCACTTACAGCTCTTAAAATTCAAAAGGACAAACCCACCTTGTTTCTGTACATTAAAACAAACAACTCATGTCTTTCAGACTCACTCACTCCAGTCCTGCAAGGCCACAGAGAACAAATAAGACTATCTGTACAGTAAAACAGCTGGGGACTTAACACCAGTCAAGAGCCACAACACCACTTTTATTTCTGTGTGTTTTACTAGCACGAAATACAAGTGACAAGTAGACCCGATCTCATGTTTAAGTCAAAACAAAATTCACAATACTAAAACCGCCTCCGTAATTAGCTACACTTATAAGTCAATTAAAACTCAGTTTACACAGCTGACAGCAGCTGCAGGTGGTCAGAAACACACTGGAAGTAGCTGCTGACTGCAGAGTAAATTACCTTCAGAGAGCTCGTCCAGGGATTTTCTTTCACACATTAGCAGTAAGGGTGCCAGAGGAGAGCAAGCGACAACACATACTCGTTTCTCTCGAAAACAACCTGTCATTTATTCCATCAGATAACAATAATAACAATCACATCGATATCTCATCCTATAACCGAGGCAATAAAGCTGTCTTCTTCGTGAACACCTAACACGCGAGAGAAGCATGCACATAAAGTGCCAAAAAGCATCACAATTCGGGAGATAAGCTCCATTTAAGAAATGACTCGAGAAATACACCTTCTTACATATTTTGTTCCTAGAAAAGAAGGCGTTAGAAGGCTTAAGACTATCATTTTTTTCATTTCCATAAAAGAGGCAAAGAACCCTCTTGTAAAATCAGCTGATTCATTAGCATTTCCAACTTAACCGACTGAAAGGAGAAAGAGAACGGAATTATTAAAAAAATAGCAGAAGAAAACTAAAGTTCAGTATAGCAGCTATTCCCCTTGAAGGTCTGAAAGATTGTAACACACAGCACAGACACTCAGCCTCCTGCCAGCGCATTCCTACAAGGCCTGCACAACCACATCAGCGACACACTATAGAGGGGCTGGAGCGCAGACACCAAAAAGCACATTTCAGGCACATACCGTTCCTTTCACTCTCGGGATTATGAAATAACCTAAGCCAGGTTTTTAACTCTGACCCACAGAGCCCTGCAAGACCCCCTCCTGAGGATGTGCAATGAGCAGTTGAGAGGGAAGAGGTTGAAATGCCTCGTCCAGGGAAACCAACCCTATAAAGGGTGAGCTGTCCCTTGAGGATGAGTAGCTCTCAAAGACAGAGCACCAAGATCTCATTTTTCCACTCCAAATTAATGATTTAACAAGCTCACATTATTTTTTTTAATGCACAGGAGGGGAGAACGCAGCAACCCAACACCAAAACCTAGGTAGCAAGAGGTCCCCAAGACCAAAGAGCCACATGCTATAATCGTAGCTCAGGCCAGAGGAACAGTCACACTTGGCAAAGCCAACCACCACCTCTGGCACAAAGACCAGCGCTGGCAAACTAGCAGCTCCCGCTGGCGGAGGGTGCTTTTGCTCACCCGTGGGCCTTGCCCTCTCCCTCAGGCCCTCGATGGGATGGAAGCGGTGGGAGTCAGCACAAGGCATCAACCCACCAGCATCGTCCTGCCCTGCCCCTGGATGAGCCTATCCACACAAACCTCCACCCTGGCACCTCAGGGTGGCAAGGAAAGGGCCACCACCCCTGATATCAACCCCAGGGCCACCCAGACCACAGTCTTTCCCCACCAGGGCCAACACTGGTACCCAAAGGGCCCTTGGGCAGAACCCCAGCTGCTCTTGAGCAAGACTGCGGGTCCCGCCACCCCCTCTTCCCCTTATATACCCTCCATCCCCACCACCTCCACCCACAGCAGCCAATCCGGGGAGGGGGTGCGACGCCCCCTCCCCATAGTAGGCCAATGGGAGGCAGGGGCGCGAGGCACGCGGCCTATCAGGAGGCGCAGGCGCTCACTCGCCTCCGCTCCAGCTTCCCGCCACCGCTCCCCAGTGTGAGAACCGCCCCCCCCCCGCCCCGGGAAAGCGCGTGGTGCCACCGGCCTCCCCCACCCCGAGGGCGCCCAGCGCTCAGCCAGCCCCAACCACCCCGGCCCTGGGGGGGGGGACGGGGGCTCGCCGGGCCGATAGAGACGCGACGGCCCGGCAGCCGTGGGTAGGGGAGCCGGGCTAACCACGGGGCGAGGCGAGCGAGTAATGAAACGGGGGGGCGATAACTGAGGCGCCCGGAGTGTTGGGGGCGGGTTGGGGGGGAACAAAATGGCTCCAGCACCCCCCCGCCACTGAGGTGCCGGGGTCCGGACTGTACCAACCAGGGAGGGGGGGAAACAGGGGTGGGGGCAGCCCCTTCTCCCTCTGTCCGGGGCGGGTGGGGGATCCCGGCTGGGGCGGGGAGGGGGGGGAAGCGGACTGTACCTCTCCCGCGGGGGGGGGAAGGGGAATGACTGCACCCTGCTCCCCCCCCCCCCCAGTGGCGCACGCGAACGGTTTATCCCGTCCCCGGCGCTAAGGAGCCGCCAGCTCCGGGCGCCATCTTGGGTGCGACTAAAACAACAAGTCCAAAACCCCCGGCGGGTCCCCGCGGCGCCCCCGCATCGGGCTTCCCTCCCGGACCGTCCCATCGCGTTACCTGAGGGGGTCCCGTGCGGGTGCCGCGTCCCGGCCGCCGCCGCCGGCCCCGCTGCGGCCCCAACCCCCCCCACCTGTCCTCACCTCACAATGGTAGCTGCAGAGCGGGCGGGGGGGGCGGCCGCCCGGGCCTCATTACCATAATCTGCCTGGCAACAAGCCGCGACGCCGTGCGCTGATTGGCTGAAACGCCTCCGCCCTGCGAAGATGGGGTAAAAAAGGCCTCAAGAAAAGACTCGGAGGCGGCCAGGTCAGGGGGCGGGGGAGCAAGGGGGGGGGCCCCCGATCCACGGGGAGGGGAGGGGGGGACCCCTGCCCGGGCCTTTACTCCCCCGCCTCAGATGCCTACGGCCAATCAGAACACCGCTCTCATCCCCGCTTTGCTCCGCCGAGGGCCTTGCCGCCAATCACAGCGCGCCTCTTATCGAGGCGCTCCGCCCCCTGCTGGGGGAGGAGGTGGGGGGACGCGAGCAGCGCCCCCTGCTGGGAGGGCGGGGGAGAGCGAGGCGGGGCGCCCCCTGCCGGCGGGGAGGAGTGGGGGGGCGGTCTCTGAGCGATGCGCAGTGATTTAGCGGGGCAGGGGGCTGGGGGGTCCCCTCTCTCCCACCCGTTTTACACGCCGGGGGCGGCCGGATCCATCTCCCTCTGCCTGCTAGATGAGGAGATGAGCCCGAAATCCCTCGCTGGCTTCTGTGCCGCGTCTGCCCGGTGCGATGCTCCGCGGCCCCCTCTGCCCCATCTGCCAGCCCCTCGGAGTGTAATTAACTGAAACTGTCAGAAATAGCAGTCCGGTGGGGTTCACCGTAATTTTACTTCCAAACTTCTAAGCTGAAGCAAGAGCTATTAATATCTGTCGACGGTCAGCCCGTGAGGAAATGCCCCCGAAGAGCTCCTTGTGCCTAAAGGGACTCGGGGTGGCGCCGGCATTTCTTCTTTTCATGGAATATCTGTCTGTGTCCTAAAGGTCAGCTCAGACGAGGGTGATAATTAGCATTGTTCAGAAGTTTAATGAATTGGTCAACCAGTGGGGTTACTGCCATAGTGTCGTTGCTGTTCTTAGAGGTATTTGTATTATGGTGGCATGGAAAAATACTGCTTTTCTGACTCATTTTTTCACAATTAGCTTACGCTCAGAAAGCTGTATTTGATCTGGCAGTTCAATGGCTATTTCTTAAATAAGGCCAGCTCGGTGTTTAGTACCTTTTAAGTTTATTCCATACAGCTTCATGCACCGCGTGTGTGCCTGTACATAATAAACACAGTTCACTGAAGCGTGGGCAGCTGCAGACCCTGCAGTGGGCCATTGTGGGCAGTTAACCCTAACCCCAATAACAGAGGAAGGCTAGATTTTGGTTAAAGATGAATCACTGCTTGCACAAAAACTGCTTCTGCACATGCTTTGCCCTAGCCGGTCAGGTCTTGGTGCAATTCAGCATACTTCTCCACTGTCTTTAAAAAGCCTAATCTAGTCTTAAATGAAGGTGCAGGTGCATACTGAAATCATCCCCTGTTGTACTGACCCATCCCATCCATGAGCAATCAAGATAAAAAACACAAGATGCAAATTTTCTAATGTATGCTTAGTAACTTAACCTTAATTTGTTCAGCAAGAAAGAGCTTTTAAACTGAATTGAGTAAAATTAGTTACCCAGTTCAGAGAAATTCAGGGTTATTTCCCTTCCATAATGCTGCTTGACTCCTCTGGGCAGTTCTCTTAATTTGAATTGTGGAAGATAGAGATTATTTATTCCTCTGGCATATAAAACCAGTTATAATTTCTTTATACCATGCTGAAACCTTGTGATTAACAAATAGCATAAGGAAATGCACAAGACCAAAATTGCTTTATTTCCTATATGTCTTAACAGCTATTTGTATTCATTAAAAAAAAAAAAGCATTTTCAAAGCATTATATTTTTATTTGGTATTTCTGAGAGTCTCCCTAACTCCCGACTCTGATATCAACACACCGTTGTGCCGTGTTTTCATACAAACCTGTAGTTCCACCATCAGGCACAACAGACGACCATGGGGCTGTCCTTTCCTAGGACACTGGTCATGTTCTGAAAGTTATTCCACAGGTTTTTTTCCCCCTCTTAGCTCAGAAAGATGGATTCTGTACAAGTGTACAATGGATGCAACAAGCTGCCAGGAGCAGAAAGAGCATGCTGCTGTGATTCATCATCTGCAGTATCTGGAATGTGATGTAATCCCTATTGTATTCCCCACATTTTATGTGTTGTTTCTGATGCTCCAGCACAGGCTTTGTTTTTCTAAGAGCCTCATGCTGTCAGGGAGAGAGAAGCCTTCACATTAGGTTAATTTATTTCTAATCTTCCTAGTTCAAATAAGCTACATAATGTCCCCATTTGCCTGTATTGTCTGGAGCAGTGCTGTAACCCTTCCTCGAATCCTCCTTTCCCCCCTGCTCATCGCCTGGGTCATCAGATCTGTATCTCCATCTCTTCATCACCTCATTTGTATACTGCTGCTTCAGCACTGCAGCCGGTGTCCGGTCTTGCCTGTTTTGTCTCTTCCCTGTGGCCGCTACAAGGCTCATTTTTCCAGGCTGCAGCTCCATCTCCCACATTGAAGCATGGGTATCCATGTCCTCCTGGCGAGGGCCATTTTCTCCCTTGTTTCAGGCTTCAGCTGGAAAAGCATATTGCAACCCCACCCCATTCCATTTACTTGCAAATACCTTTTTGACCTAACCTCTTCACGTGAAAGTCTTCATCCATCCCCTTCACCTCATAAAACTCCTGCCACAAGTCTTAAAAACAAACCTCCCGCACCTGGACCACAGTCCCCTCAAGCTGCTCACCAGCCCTCCATCTTTCAGACCTCCTGCGAAGCTTGCTGTTCTTTTCCTGCCTATACCTCTTGGTTTCTGGGTTTGTTGGGGTTATTTGATCTTTTCCCCATGCTATTATCCCATTTGGAGAAGCATGTCGATTAAAACATGACCAAGAAAAATGCTCGAGTGCTGTAAACTCATTTCAGTTATAGAAACAGACGATGCCGTGCTGGCCCCGTTGACCTCCTGGGCTACATCTGTGCATGATAAGTAGGTACTTGCGCCTGGATTCCCAAATTAAACCATGCACGGAATTGGGCTAGGCATTGTGGTACCCATCTAACTCCCCTTGTGCGAGTCAGCAGCTGGCCGTGATTTAAAAGACCAATCTAGAAGATGGAAAAACTTCAGTGCTCTCCACGTTTCTGTTCAAGCCTGCTAAATTATAATGCAACCGAAATGTAATTACATCCCGCAATGAGAATACCAAGCATGGAGGGAGTGATACGAGTTTACTGCTTTAGAGCGAGCCACAATAAACTTAATTAAAATGGCCTCATGTAAAACACGCACAAATACAACAAAGCCGTGTTTTGGTGCTTAGGGTCATTTGCCCCCCAAAAAAACAGTTCAGATTTTTTTTTTAGCTAGCTAATATAATCCCCTTAAACTGCAAGGAAAGGTTTGACTAAAATCAGTCTGGGGTTAGCATGTTTTAATAGCATCTACCTAATCATCTCAAAGTGATTTTCCTTAAAGCTAAACGAAAAACATCCCATTAGAGACAGCATTTCCTCACATACACTCACTATTGGCTACCCTTTGCCTGCTCCGTACCCCCACAAATGGCATTTATCCCCAATATTTAAGAATTATCGGCCACAGTCACAGCAATAAGTGAGGAAACCCTTCATGTAGCCCCCCAGTAGCTTTACTGTGCATTTGGGCAAAGGTGCATCAAGCCTTAGGAAAAGGGAGCTTATCAGTTCACTGTGAAAACCTATTTAGCAAAGCCATGCCGTGGTACAGGGATGGGAAACGCGAGTTCTGGCTGCCAAAATGCCTGCTGGGAAAATACCTTGCCACTCACACCCCAGTATCTCTCCAGCTTTATTAGAACAGTATCTGTTAAGACTGCTGCTGCTTCTGATGGTTTCTTGGGAGCTTTGGGTTTAGGGGAAGATAAAGATCAACAAGGGAGTTGAGTGTTTCCCAAGCTTGGGTGCAAACTGCCTGTTTGCAGGCTTTCCCAGGGCAGGAAAAATATTTTTCATTCTTGTCATGCGCGGTTGCTGCTGGGGAGTCCTGGCCCTCAAGCAAGGAGCCGAGTGGTTGTGGTACCCATAAACAGGCCAGCTCACCAACTATGGGAAGTACAGGAATGCCATGCAGCAGAGATGTTCTTGGCTTTGCAGGACTTCTTCATTACTGAAGCATTTCTCAGAAATCTGCACTGGTCAGATGTAGTTAAACTCCAAATCCAGGTCAACTTCGATTGTCTGGGATCAGTGTTTACTTATTACATGTGTTTCTTCTCTGGGAAAGATGCTGGACCATGATTAGCCTTACAGTGCTTCCCTGACAGTGCCCAGCTTTGTTGGCTTGTTTCTCGCCCAGTTCAGGTGTCACCACTACCCTGTTCTGGTTATGTAGCACTGCAGGAAATAATTTGTGCATCAACTGCAAAGTAAACACTGAGGCTGTTTGGGTTTCCTCTCCATTAAGCAAGCTGGAATGACTCAGAAAACTATTAACAATGCTTTGTGATATTTGAGTTCACTAGAAAGTTGAATAAAGGTTGAATATTCTCTATTAAGATTAGTCCTGCATCTTGGCATTTGAAAAAAATAATTTACAGGATGTAAAAGATTTTTAACTGTTCTAGAAGGCTCCCCTGTCTCCAGCCCTGAGAAAGGACTTGTTAACACACATCCCTTAACAGCTGTTTTTGAGAGTGATGATGAGATGATGGAGTCAGTCTTACCCAGGCCCTGTTGGGAAAGAAGGGATCTTCAGAGCCATTCCTCCTGCTTCTGGATAAACCTACTATATGAAGAGATGCAACATGGAAGAGAGTTCAGTAATAACTTAGGGTGGATGGTTAGACAGCAGCCACATTAAAAAAAACTAAATCATATTTTGTGATCTAATTTAGCCTAAGTGCCAAGAATAGACTCTGTTTATCTGGGCTTTTTACAGAAGAGCAAAAAGTAAATCCCCTAGCCGGGAAAAGTAAGTATTATTTTTCAATATGCATAAACATATTGATCTGTCAGCCCTCCTTCTTCCCCAGAATTTGCAAATTAAGAATCTGATCTTCTCAGGAATTGGCAGGGGGTAGGTCCAAGCCACTGAGTCCTCTCCATCAGATACCACGGTACGTAGGCTAAACAGACTTTCTCTTAGGAGAAACTGAGACTTTGTTCTTGCAGCCTTGAACTAGAAACTAAGACCAGCACTAGAGATAAGTTCCTTTCGCCAAGGCCCATTTCTATTTATTTATTCTTGTGCCAACATTTTTATGTAGTTTAAATAGGGGACTTCTTTCTTTCCTTAGTGTTTACTCTCCTGATGTATTTGCAGACAGCAGTCACATCCCCTCTCTTAAAGTTTATTTTGTTACACTACACAGGCCCTATTGCTTTCGTCTTCTCCTGGAGAACACAATCCTCATTTCTCCATCTGCCTTATTAGCCTCTGCTGTAGTGGGGCAACAGCACTGTTAAAGAGCAGTCTTTGTCTCACATGATGAACTTCCAGAGCAGCTTTAGAAACTTTTATTCATTTCTAAGGGAAACAGCTTCCCCTGGGAAGTGTCTAGCTCTTACCCAAAAGTCTGGTTCTCCAAGCTTATGAGAGTTCTCACCAGTGACAGTGTTACCCTGAACAAGATAAACAAGGTTTATCTGGGGAGGGCAGTCAGGGTCATCATGGAATCCAGGTCATCAGGCAAGTTCGAGAGGATGAGACAGGTCTGAGACGCAGACAGGAATTAAACCTGCAGGTCATGATGCAGCCTGGTAAGGACAATCAGGATTAGACAAAATCCAGTAAGCACCAGACCTACAGCAAGAAGCAGACTCAAGATCAAGCTGAGAAGGGAGGTGACAGATCTGTAGCCAGCTACAGCTATCCCTAACTAGACGCCAATGTTTCTCCAGCGTTACTCAGACAAAGAATAGGGTCCCAGGGCTTGTTGTAAACAGAGCTCCTGGGCCTGTGGGTGAAGGCCCCAGGGGAAGTGGAAGATTTATTAGAGGCCTCAGGTCCCTGGCAGGGTGCTACATTGCTGGTTTGGTGCTGTAGGTAAAGCTTTGTTCCTTTTGGATAAAGTAGGGTTTGGGGGCTTTTTTTAAGCTTTGCTTTAGGGTCTATCTTAAATTTAATGTTTGCAGTCTTACCCTATTTCTTAAAATCTTACGAGTGATAAACGGAAAGCTTATAATTTGGAGGATGTTGGATGCTACAATTTTTTCAAGCTTTGAGTCTTACCATATTTCTGGGATTTTGTTGGTTAAGTATAAGCAAAACAACCTTGATGACATCATTATGAGCAACAATATTATCAACATTTGTGGTGTGGGAGGCTGCAGTGTCCTGTTTGAGTACCTGACCCTGCAGCAGCGTGGGGCTGTATCGATTTAGATGTCATGTTGGATTGCATTCAAAATATTTTTGCAGAGCAGTTGTTTGCAGTTGGATGTGTCTTTCAAGAGGGTAGTTGTCTGGGTAGAAGAGAAATGTTTAGTGACTGATTTGTTTAAAGGAGGAGATGTTTTGAACCTAAATGGAGTTTGAAAGGTAAGTATATTCCACCCACACTGTAGACTGGTACCTGATTGCCTTACAAGTGCCTTAAGAGAACCGTAGGCATCAGATGGAATCAAGTACAGCAAGTGCCAAGATCTGCTGGTGACTCGGATGCTGCCTTATCTCTGAAGCTGACAAAAAGAAAATGGTATCATGTGAGACAGCCCTTAAATTGAAGCTGCAGCCTCTGCCCTGGTGCAGATGGCTGCGAATGAGAAACTCCTGTTGCCAGCCAGCCAGGAAAAACGTGAAAATTTGCTGCTCAGAGGAAAAGCACAGAGCTGCCCAGAGCAGGGAATTCTGGTAGATCCTCCCCTGTGCTTTGGACAAATGACACCGGAGGAAGGATACAGGCACTGGAGGCTACGCAGAAATGATGTGTCAGTCTGGTTCCCCAAAATCTCTTTGTGAACAGAACGTAACCCAGTTAGTTTGAGCCAGTCTCACTGGGGGTTTTTTTCCCCTTTTTATTTTCTTGCAGGAATTACTCCTCACTGCCAAAGCCCATGTGATGTTTTTCAGGTGCACCCACATGTTATGTATTCCAGGTGTGCCCAGGCACCTGGCCAGCTCGACCTGGAACAGAGGCGTTCTCTTCAAAGCAGTGCATTTACACAGCAAGGTGAGAGCATTCTTTCAAAGGCACTTCTGACAGTACTTGGCATTTCTCTGTTATTACAGAATTGTTCAGCTGTTGCTTTGAATTCCTGTAACCTCAGCCTGCAAGCTGTGGAGAAATTCAGGGTTTGCTCACTTGAGCACGAGGCTGCAGTCCACAGTAAAATATCTGCTGCAGCTCCAGCTGAGAGCGCTTGTGCGTCCTGCGTCACGTTAGCTTTGCTCTGTCTGAGTTTTGCAGGGACTCTTCGGGAGGCTTGTTACAAGAGTTTTGCTGTCAGCGTAGAATTGATATTTCCCAGGGTTCTAAAATCCATTTGCTTGGAAGACTGTCTTTGAAGCTCATACACTACTGTGGGAGCTCAGGTATGAGCTGGGCTCTAAGTTTTATCAGAGGGGGCCAGAATTTGACTCCTGATTTTCCAAATGCTCTGAAATCTGTTGCCTAGTGAATCTGCCACAATAATAGCGGACTGGGGTAATAGCAAGGACAATTCTGAAAGCAAATTCTGAGTCCTTTTTGGTGAAGAGCCTTGCAGAGGCTGCAGGCCCATCCAATCAGTAGCAGATTTTTAAACTGAAATGTCTTTTTTGCCACGGTGGTAAGATTGTCTTGAAAGTTATTATTTTATTGCTGAGGTATTTATGAAGGCAAAGGACAGGAATACACCAAAGTTGACTAGGTAATTATATTCTTCTCAGATCAGCCTGATAAGGCTGACTTCATCTCCCTGGTGAGTTCTCTTTCATCCACGAACACCTTAAGAAGTTGAATGAGCCACTTCACATCCTTGTGGTCCTCCTCAAATGCAAGAAGTTGTAACGAAATGTCTCTCCTTCTGTGTTAATCTTTGTAATAAATTCCAGAGCCTGGCTCTCCTCTGCCCTCTCCTCACTAATGCCCCGTGGAACTTCTAGGAGACCTGCTGGTGATGCCTGTTTGCATTTTTGCCTTCCCAGGTTTGGCTCTTACCTGGTTTTATTTTGACCTGTTATCTTTCTCTCACAGCAGAAACTGTAGAAAAAATATTTTACCAAACACCCTGTAATACAGAGCAACGGCACACAGCAAAAACACGTTGAAGGTGTAATTAAGACTAAAAGACAATTTGGTAACACCTGCTGGGGCTCTATCTCCTTTCATTGTCTTTCACCACATTTGCTTTAACAGCTGATATGTTGGCTGATAACAAAAATACAAAAAGGAGATGTATGAGAGTCCTGTACCATGCAGAATGCAGGCTGTTTTCGGGGTGAAATGCTCACTAGTGAATTGTTGAAAAGCTGTTGGCAAGCTTTTGAGTCGAAGGCAGGAAAAAGACCAAACGTCTGCGGTGTTTTTCCTTCCCTTGCTTTAAAGAAACGTTTTCACAATGCAAGAACTTCGATAGGAGAACTGACGTACCTGAATACTCGGATGATTCTTATTTTTCATTGCTGTATGTGTTGGATGCTTTTCTGGTGAATTGTTTCCTGCCCCGTGCCAGATGCTGGTTTTGCTCACAATGAAGTAATAGTCCTTTGTGAGTGATATCATGGTATTATACCATGGCCTGTATTGTGACTTCTCAAATTTAACATCCTGAAATAAAGTTCTTTGTTGGTTGTTTGGAGACTTTTAGATCTAGGGCTTGATTGAAGCCAGTCTGTAACAAAAAAAGAGAGAACAGAGCCCGGAGAACTTGGACAGTGCACAATTTGCAGAAAACCATGGAAACACAAGAAAGGCAAAAAGGAAAAGTTTCAGTATTTGACATATTTTGTCTCTTTCTGTACAGACAGAGGAAAAAATTGAAATAATACTTCATGATTTGCTGTTGTTCAGGTTTTGAGGTGGTGTAGGTATCTAATTGCTGCCCCTGCCAAGGGATCTATCCGTGCGCCCACGCTGGGCTGCTGCAGTGGATGCTGCCTCGGCAGGTAGCGCTGGCTGGGGGGACCTGAGTTGGGGTGTGCTCCTGTTCAACGCGCTGCACGTGCTCCGGCTCTGCACCCAGGCGCTACAGCAAGTCTGTCCAAATCAAAATAAATTCTACTTCCTCAGCTAGATCACAGGGTTAGGCCCTTCTAAAGTGCTGTTCCCTCTTAGACATGTGATCTGTGGGTTTCGTATCATGATGACACAGTTCCGTCCTTTGCTGGTAGAAGATTTAATAGAACTGGTATATGTGTTTGTGCCAGTGTCCGTCTGCACAGAAATGAATTCTTTTGAAGGGTTATGTAAAGGTATATTTTCCAGAAGACAGAACAAATACAGGGAATCCAGCTGAGTTACTTAAGGCCTGGTCATGCAAGGAGTGGAGCGCTCTGAATTTTAAATGTGGGTTAGAAGGCTTCAAGTCCCCCAGGTCCCTGCAAGGTTGGCGGGGTGTGTCTGTGTGGGCACATGTATATGTATGTGCTTAAGCATAAAATGATCTGAGGATGTAATTACAAAGGCTTATTTTTTCCCTTGAGAAGTAAACTGGCAATTATGAAGAAGAAAGTGAGATGGAAGACGTTCCTTTTGAAATTAAGTGAATATTGGCTTAACGTCTTTGCTAAGTAGACACTTTTTTGGCTAGCTTTTTACCCTTTCCAGTCAACAAAGGAGCTTACAAAGAGGTCTGTCATCCAGCTGTATTTTCAGGAGGTATGGAAAAGCTCGTTAGACTTCTTCAATAGAAAAGAGAGATATTTATAATACCTGATAGAATATTGATATATTTAAATATGATGATTATATGAGATGTAAAAAAAAGGAAAACGTGGTCGAATTTTGCCCTCACTGTAGTCCACTGAGACTGCGCCAGGTAATACGTGGAGGAAAAATTTAGCCAAAAGCAGTTTAGAGGGAAGCTATTAAAATGCAGATAAATGAAGATGTCTGGCTGACCAGAGGAATCTGTATTCATGTGGCGAATGTTTCATTACTCATGCTGCAATGCTTTCTGAAGTATATTTTTGTATCATCATTTCCCATTTTAAATTCAGCTCTTAAATCCCAAAAGGGAATTAACTGCCATCCATTTGCATTTTAAAGGGAAAACTCAAACCTCAATAGAGTGCTCTACTTAAGACTCCTTTTATATAACTTAGCCAATGAGCTGCAGCTCGGCGAAGACCTTAGGGAGTCAACCAAATGACTGAGACGGCAGGAAACCCTAGACTTGGAAGACGCCTTGGAATTTGCTTCATAGAATGCAGAATACACCGGTATCCATGTGAAGCTCTCCTGCGAAGCGGTGTGTTCATTACTGTGGGGGAAAAGGGACCTTCAGCTTTGGGAAACTGGGACAGCTAGAGCACAGGCTACTCTCTCTTCCGGTGCGCGAGGGAAAACCATAGTAAGAAAAGTCATAAAATAAAAAGAGCAACTTTTTAATTGAGCCCTCTGCGAGACATGGGAAAGGACAATGGGAAAGTTACAGGAGAAGCGACATGGGTCCTGTTAAAACAAAGATCTCCCGGGGGCTGACTCATCTTCTGAGAAAACAGTGATTCAGGAGTCGGGGGCTGTTCTCCCCCTCGGGCCATGGGTTTGGGGGCGGAAGTGGTAGGCGGTCCACTCCTTCCCTTGGAGACATAGGATTCATCCTCTACTCACACGGCCCCGTTCCTTTCAGCTGTGCCTTGCTGTTTGCCTTTATCCACCTGAAACAGACTTCAAATACATGCGTGTGTGTTTCTCATCGCTAAGAGAAGCTATGTTCTGGCTTCTTGCTGCCTTAGGAGCTTGAACGCTGCGAAAGTACTACTCCTCATTTTGTGACCCTCCAAAGAGCCGCACGCTTCAAAGGTTGTAAAAAACCCCTGTGCAGAATACAAAGCCACTCTCTGCCTTTATAAATGAACAGTATTAGAGCACTGTCTGTGTTTGGGGCATTTAGAAAAGAAGTTGTAGAGCGAGGTTTGCAAATACGAATGCCAAAAGCCCACTGATTTCCCCCAGCTCTCCATTCATCAGCCAAGAGCCTTCAGCTCCTTCCCGAAGTGCGGTCCAGCGGGAGGCACGGGCGGGGAAAGCAGCAGGTCCTGCTCTTCCCTGTGATACCCTGTGCACAACTCCCTTGTCTCCAGGGTGTGCATTTGGAGGAGCTAAACCAAACATCCCTGTGTTGACATAAGAAGAATGGGTGGTTGGGAGCCATGAGGCTTCTAATGATGATTGTAACAGGAAATGTACCTTAGTGTTTGTTTAAGTAGAATGATGCAAACTGTGGCACTCCGTGCCGATGGTAAATTCAGGTGAGGAAGGGAATTTTAGTGGAGTTATTTTGCTTTTAAGTGCACCGGAAAAATAAGCATTTAAAATTAGTATGCAGCTGATGGAAAACAGCTCCCAGTAAGAAAGCTTTGCAGTATCAGACGTGGCATGGCTCCTGGACGTTTTAAAATTCCTTGTTGTCTGTTCCTGTGTTGGAAGTTACTTCCTAACACACCCCGTTGCTTGCAAACTGCGTAACTGCACAAACAAGTGGTTGGGGCGGGGTGGGGGGAGAGTAAAAAGCAACTTCAGTGTGTCATAAAAGAGCTTGTTAGCACAGGTTATTCCGTGATGCCTGATGTAACAGGCCCTGAATCAGACCTGATTGCGGAGGGAGGGGTAGATTCTTTTGTTGTTGAATTGCACTTATCTTCAAAGCTGCTGGAAATGATTCTACGTTTATTCAGCAGGACAAGCCCTGAGGTTTTTGTATTCGACGTTGTTCATTGCTGTGCTGTTTGTTAAGATGATTTGGCTTTTAATCCACCAATGAATACTGAATGAAGAATTCAATCCTGAATCAGATCTCTTCTCTCGCCTGCCAGTCATACAAGCCAATTTTTATTTTCAATTTCAGGTTTCTTTTTACAGTACAGGACAAAAATAATGATGAGTGGAAAGAAGTTAAAATTGTTCCTCTTCAGCAACTCTCCTGCATCAATGCTTAATCCCTTTATTATGTGTGATATCATTAATCATTCTACTGTAATATTTGACACACACATTTGTGGGACAAATTCAGGTCTAATAGAAAAGCTGCAATAATACTGACTTATGTGGAACCGCAGCTAATTATAACATATTTGACTTTTCATCTTTCATGAAAGACCTCTATAAAATGAACAACCTTTTACATCCTTGAAATGAGACTGAGTGAGACCAGCAAGCAGACGAGCGGAGAGGAAAGAAGCGCTGTCCAAGGACGACAGGAGAAGTCTCAGCATCGTAATGAGCCAATATCTGTGGGAAATATGCTCAGCTGTTGGCTGATTTCTTTAATTCTGTGGTCTTTTTTTCTCTTTAAGCTCTCATATGGCTTCTTTGCCACAAATTGCACTGCTCAGCTTATTTCCATTGGAATGGTTTGGGTGCCATGACTGACCCTGCCACCTTCAGAGACTGAACAACGCTTCCACCTTTGCATGTGCACTAGAAGAGATAAAGATGGCAGGAAGCCTTCAGCCCATCGTAGGAAGGTATGATAATGCAAAAGGGTGAGAGTTCACTATTTTCTGCAGTGCAGCCTCTCCTTCCTCTCTCCTGCGATACCTCTGTATCTTTATAGACTTTACAGACTGTGCCTTTATGTGTAGACCCCTAGACCACCCCGGCCTTTTGAGTTCCACGTGTCAGGTTGTTTGCTACAGCTCTTTGAAAAAGCATCAGGCATTACTCTGCCTTGAGACCCTGCCAGTGCCCAAAGCCTCACATCCATCTGGAGAGAGAAAACGAGCAGATAAATATTCTGAAAACTGACGGTTAGCTAAAAAGGTGGTTGGGCTCTCTTCTGTTCTTGCGTTTGGGATCCGACAGCTGAGTGTGGGCTCATTACTCTGTTGAATTATATATTAGAGGTAATTTCCTTCCTGGACAGTGAATCCTACAGATGTGGATAGCTATTCCAAGAAGGATTGCTTGTATCTTGCAGACACGGCATTTGTCTTTGGTAGTCTGCCTCCTCAGACAAACAAATTGTCCAGTTAAATTCACTGTGAACACTGGGTTTTCCCTCCATCTAGGAAATGAGAGGAATACCTGCATGAAATCATGTGAAAGTCAGGTTCATGGCAGTGTTTCAGGCCCAAAAGAGAGCAGTAGCAAACTGGCCATTGAGAGTTAAGGGTTCCTTGATATAAAAAAGGTAGAGTTTTCCTCCCTTCCCTGATGAACCCTTTTAAAGATGTCTTTGAGGAGAAAAGAAAGGCTTGTTCGCTGCTGTTTACTGCGTCACTTCCTTTTCACAGAGTCCTAGGCTGGTTTTCCTCACACCTGCAACTACTCCTTGTATCCCTGTTTTTAAGATATGACGCCGCTTACCATACAGCTGTTCTTTTTTATTCTCCATCCTTTCGCTTTTCTAAACTTCACTGTATTCCCGTAGAAACCACTGTCCTTTTTTAAAACTCCTGTCTGCCTTACGTTATCTTTCAAGGCCTAGAAGGTCTCTGCATCCTTTGTGTTACCCTCTTTCTATGGAACGTTTTCATCCTCTGTGTACACCTTATATCTTAAGCCCAATTTCTTTGGCGGTTTCCTTCATCTCGTTGCTGCTGGACTTTCTACACCTTGTCTGCAATGTGTTGTCCTTCTGAGTTACAGATGGAAGAGAGAGTTGCAAAACGCCCAGAACCCTAGAATTCCACACAGAAATTTTGCAGCCAAATATAGATGTCCAATTCCAGAGCAGTTTGGCAACTCTCTGATGTTATTTATGGGTTTTGGAGAAGTGTTCATTTCCCAAAGGCACTTAGAGCTGGATGTTAGATCAAGTTTTAGTTGACTAATAAAAGCTTTGTGTTGCTATACACCCCTCATACAGCCTTGTCAACAGACAGAGGTCCTGTCCTAAGGCAGTATGGCTCGTGTTGAGTTGTGGCAGTGCAAGTTGAGTGGTTTATGTTTTCTAGAAGAACTCTTTAGTATTCCTTCTTGCTCAATTGTGCTGGGATAAGGAATTCTCTTTACTCAAGCCCACTGCATGCTGTAGTCATTTTCTAAATTCAGTTTGCATTCTACCTCCTAAAACTAAGAGGCTGACTCTTCAACCTCTAACTTGTATGTATCTGTCACATAGAGCTAGAACGAACAATATGATCTGCCATTTAAATCTTCAATCAAGATTTTTAATTAAAATTGCTGCATAACATTACCTTTTACGGGCTAGATCAATTTTGTGCCTTAGTTTGTGGAGTTTGAGAATGGTGAGAATATTCAAAGACTTTGTCATTCCTGTGAACTCATTCTGCAGGTACTGGCAGGATCTCAGCACATTAGTTTACTAAAGTTCCTGCTCACAGTGACTTTAGTGGCACCAAACACATTCCTCACAGACTTCCCTTCGCCCTTTTTATCAAGAGTTTAACATTGCCCTTACAGGGCACATTTCTGCAATCATTAAAACGATCTTTCTGTTTACACAGTTGTGGTCTTGCAAGTGATAATGGGCAGAGATGTTAACTTGAAACATTTTTTACAGAATAAACAGCAGCAGCGGAAGGTGAGGATGGGATTCTCGGTGCTTTGTTAGCACAGATGTGCTGAGAAAAGGGCACTAAAAGCCCTGGAACCAGGCATGTAAAATGGGATTCTTGGAAGGAATTGAAACCTGCCACCTACCTAATGGGGTTACAATGGGAAAGGTGTTCTAGGGAATGCCGCAGCCTTGTATCACTCATTCAAGGTGGTACTGTTGTCACAGGCAACACATAACTGCCAGTTCTCATCCAGAATATATCTACATGGTGAATTAACCATGACCATCGGGAGTGTCAACATACCTGCAGTAGCCTAACACGCCATTTTTATGTTGACCAGTACTCATCGGAAAGCAGCCACCTCCAAAGCCTTTCCCTGCTGCAAGTGTTTATTGTCTTTTCAACTGCTTGGGTTGCATTTGCATTTTGCTGAAGACTCTGCCCCAATCTCCCTCCCTCCCTGCCACCCAGCAGTCCTGAATTCAGTTGCATACAGCGCTTCTTGATGACCACCAAGGAAAGAACAAGACCTGGTGGCTTAGTGCTTTTATATTTCTGGGGACCTTTTTTCCTGGGAAGGACTGATCTGTGTATGAAGGGGAATTAGTTACTCTTCATGAATTAAAATTTTAATTTGTTGTGTGTTTTGTAGGTAGTGAACTGCGCACTGATGGTCTTGCTTTTGAAGCAGAATATGCTGCACAGCAGCTTGGCGGCAGGATTTCAGCTCTTATGCTGGCGTGTCTGCAGTGTAGTACTAGGAGAAGGATGTGTCACTGGAGGTGAAAATGAAGCTGAGGTGGTACCTTGTGCTTATCCGTGAGACTTCCCCAAAAGCCATCAGACTGAAGTTGCATTTCAGGAGAAAACAAGGATAACGCTGTTGTAACTGAGGCCGTCTCAGTAAAAATACACCGGAGTGAATCAAGTATCTGTTTGGTGCGTCATGCCCGTGTATGGGGATGCTGCTTTGTTTGCTGTTAACAGCCACTGTCCTACCCTAAGTTACTAAATCTGAATATGTTGAGGCAGAGGACTCGGTAGATGCTAGTTGTACTGTTGCTCTGACCTCTGACACAGGTGCCCCGTGGAAATTCAGACTGTCACGGAGACCCTCCTACTTTGCATGCCTCTGTCCTTAGACATTGGTGATGTGATTTCCGAGAGGAACTTGGTAACATGCAGCCAATTACTTTCTGCTGTGCCCCAAAAATCAAGTCTTCGAATACCTTCTCTTTTTTTTTTCCAGCTTTTTCGCCATCCTCAAAAAGCACTAGCTCACAGAGGAGTTGTGAACATTAATTCTCACCCAGCACTACGTAAATATTAAGTATTAAAAGTATATTAATTTATATAGCACTTTAAGTGGTCTATAAATCCAACCTCAAATGAAAGCCCCTATCCTAAGATTTATAAAGAGCTGGTACTTTCTGGCCTGGGGAGAAAGAAAAATGTCTCTTAAGAAAAGGGAAAAGCTTAACTCAGTTATTTACTTGTGTATTCATATTGCACAATAAGCTATATTTACATGAAAATGCATCAGTTTTCAGAAAGAACGTGTTAACTCCATTTTCCAACTGAATTTGGCTAAGTTGAAAAGAAAATTATATATGCCAGAGGACTGCAGTAAAAAAGATTTAAGGGTTTTCAAATACTATAAAAAAGAGACTATAATAAGTAAGCAGTGGACCAGTCAGCTGTTTTAATTAAAACTGGGCTGCTTATTGATCTATTGTACGGATTTACCCCCGTCTGCAACATTTCAGCAATATTCCCTTCAACCATTTCAGAAAATAGCGCTTGCGAGAGGTACTAAAGAACGTGGAAGTTGAGAATGGAGATGTTTTATAACCATGCAACATTTTGTACAACGATTTTTTAAAATTATTTAATCCCTTTCATAAGTAACGTGGTGAAGTTTAAACAGCGCCGATACAAATGTGGCACTGTGGGTTTTAAAGCCAGAACTGCGGCTGCGGCGGAACATCTGCACTGAAAGAAGCCGCTGCTGCGCTCCAGTTGTTCAGAAGGAACCAGAGCCGCGGCTGTTTTGTACCGCTGGCTGCCCAAACTGGAGAAGGTGGTGATGAGGATGGGTCATGGGTTTACGAGCCCGTTGTTTAATCAAGGTTTATGGAGAGCTTTGTGGTGTTTACGGGGGCTGGCAGCGCGTGGGAGGTCTCTTCCAGGTAGTGCCTGGTGGGCGCTCGGCCTCAGTGGTGGGAGCAGGATGGAGCAACCTGTGATTGTTGTTGAACTGTATTTTAAGCAAAAGAATACGAAGAAGCACCACAACTGTGTTGGGTTTTGTATCGAAACAAGGAGGGCAGGTGGTTGCTGGTGGCATGGTGGGCCAAGGGTTTTGAGAAACCAGGGTTAGAGGTACAGATGGTTTACTTTTTAGAGGAGGGAAACCTCCCTGGTTTGTTTTTAGATGAGGAAACCACCACATTCTCCTTGGATGACCCCAGGACACCCACTCCTCATGGCAGCCGTGGGGAGAAGCATCAAGGATGGAGGGGTTTCAGTCCACAGACCCCCCACAGCCCACGGCTGTACCACCCCACGGCCTTTAGGCCCCTCGCTGTAAGGCATTTCACATGGGCAGTTCATTTCTAGAGCAGCCTCGGGAGGGGCGAAAACCCCCTGGGGTGTTTCCCCCCTCGGCCTCCTCCGCAGCTTCGGCCGCCATTTACCGGCGGGGCAGGGGTGGGGAGCTCGCTCCTCCGTGGGCGGGGCACTCTGCCCCGCGCCGCCTCCTATTGGCTGAGACCGGGGAAAGGGGGCGTGACCCACTCAGACGTCCTTACTCACCCGGGGGGCAGAACCGGCCTTCCTTGCGGTGCGGCGATTGGCCGCCAGCTGGGGGCTGCAGGATTTCCCTCCTCCGCACCTCCGCGATTGGGCAGGATGGCGGGGAGGGGCGTGGCCACGCGAGGCGGCTCCTGCGCGCGTCGCCGAGAGGGGCGCTGAGGCCACAGTAGCGCTTGGGCGGCGGCGGCGGACGAGGCTGGCGGCGATGGGCTCCGCGCTGCGCTTCCCCCTCCTGCTCCTCCTGGGGCTCGCCGGCCCCGCGGCCATCCTCGCCGGTTACATCGAGGTGGGTAGGGGCTGGGGGTGGCCGCTGGGGGCTCCGCGCCGCAGGAGCAGGGGCTCCTCAGACGGCTTGGGCGGCGGGTGCGGCCGCGCGCCCAGCGGGCTCCCCCGGGGGTTGGTGGCGGGGCCCGGGGGTTGGCGGCTGAAGGCGGAGGGGAGGCCGCGGGGAAGCCGGGCTCCGGCGCAGCCGGTGGGACTCTCTCGCCATCTCTCCGGCGTGGTTCTCCCCCGGGGGTTGGGGGTGGAGGGAGAGGCAGCGTTATCGGCCGGGGTCAGCCCGCAGCGGGGCCGCCGCTGTGAGGGAGGGAGGGAGGTCAGCGGCGTGTCCGAGGTGTCGGTGCTGGCAGGGAAGGAGCCGGAGGCCGCCCGGCTTCTGCAAGAGCCTCGGGGGGTGGGCGGTGGTGGGGTGGCGATTTCCCCTTGAGCCAGGTGCCGCGGGTCTCTTCCCCGGCCGAAGACGGCACGGTTCAGCAGCGTCATTTCTCTGGAGCGGTGGGGTTTTTTTGGGTTTCGTAGGGTTTTTTTGAGAAGTGACCTCTGCGTTCTTGGCACCGCAGCCAAGAGCTTCAGATTGCTCTAGAAGCTTAGAAGAGTATTAGAGGGCAATTTCGTAGGGAAAAGCCTCGGTTAAACGAATCCCTTTGGTTGCTATCCGCTTGATGGATCCCGAATCAATCTTGGGGATCTGTTGCCTTATCTTTCAGGGGGGATGCTTCAGCCAGGCGTGGAGGGTGTGCGTTGAATGGAGGAACGCCTCGCATGCTGCGATTCGTACATATGTCTATACGTACGCCTATATGTACGAATAGATTTTACCACCTTCTCTCTATATATGGAAGTAGTTGGAGAGGAAAATTCAGACTCTATCCCTAAATATAAAAACTTCGTGTAATCTAGCTATCTAACAAGGTGGAGAGGGGTAAAAACATCCTGGTGATTAATAAACTTTACACTATAACCTATTTATTAGAGTGAGACAGCAAAACAAGGAGCAAAGTACACGCTGAGCTTCAAACATGGCACATAAATGGAGTTTAATAATCTGCCTCCGAGTGGTGTTTGGAAATGCAAACCAGCTGCATCTGTCTTGTGTAGGTTCTGGGTTATTTAGGATAAAGAACAGGCTTGTGGCTGCTTGTGAATGGCTTGATGTGACAGTTTACAGTAAAATTCAAGTGCCATGGGAGCGTCTGAAGCCCAGAGCTGGCGGTCATTACTAACTGGCAATAAGTGTGGATCTTTAACATTTTCAGTGTGTGAGAATAGTCAATGACTTCTGCTTATTCGGCTGCTGTTAAGGAACAGTGTTCCACCTACTTTGTACCAGTCCTTCTGTTAAATTTCTGCAAATTGACGGAACGTGGTGATAATTGCCTTTGGAAGAACTTGCGGAGGTTATCTTGCGGGAAAGATAACCCAGGCCTGGGAAGGGCTGCTCTGATGGCATCTAGCTGATGCCACGATCGGGTTACTTGGTGTTGCCTCGGTGGTAGGGGACTGTCCTGGCTGTTAAATCTCTTCTCCTGCACCTGCTTGGAAACTCCTCCGGCTTCAGGGCACTTCCTCTGTCATATCCGAGACAAATTGGGCTGCTGCACACATCCCTTTGGAAGCTGCTGCTGCTGCTTATGGCTGTGTGCTACAGAATGCCAAGCTGGAAGACAAACGTAGCTGTAATTTTATTCCGAAGCCTTGTGGTCCTCTGAAGATGCAGATCCCAGGATTCTCCAGTCACCAGGATTGGCAAAGGGTTTGACATGGAGGGGAAAGCGGCACCCCAGGGGGGGCTGGCAGCCCCTGAGAACGAGCGTGTTGACCTCTTTGAAAAGGATTAAACCAAAACCATTTCTGCCTCGTTCCTTTTCCAGGCTGGCGGTTCTCTCCTGAGCTGCAGCAGCCTAGCCTGTGCCGACAGGAATGGGTACCGGCGTGGGGTTATGTCAGTGCACCAGGCTGTCCCTCCGTGCCTCTTGGATCTGTTCGGCCATTCCTGCAGCAGAATTTGCGTCCTCTGAAGGTGCGACAGCCACCTTGATCTGCTGACACAAGACGTCAACCGTGGCGTTTGAATTCTTATTTTCGCTGCACCCTCTCCCGTTGTCTTGTCTGGGGGGACTGTGGCTCCCGCAGCTTTTATTGCTGCTGGGTTTTTTTGAGGATAGTATCTTGATGCAGAGCTTAAGGAGCGAAATGGTTACCATTCTCCTTGGTTATACTGTGGTTGTTACTGAATGATACCAGGTAATGTGATGAAAAATACGCAGGAGACAGATTTTAATAATAAAGATGATGTTTGAAAGTGTAGCGAGTGAAGGAAAATGCCTGCAATTATTAGTTTAGTTGGATTGGCACGGTCCCATTAGGTGGATTTTCTTTCGCTTGATTATCTCTGCTACCAGTCCCTGTCCCCAGAACACCCGGTAAGCTGCTTATCGACTACAGTTTGGTTTTTTTTCTTTCCTTCTTGGAGGAAGGGGAGTGGCAGGTTTTTTTCTTTTTAGATTATTGGTACGTGAACCTTTGAAATAGGGCGTTCCCAAGGGCTTGTCATCGGTGACGGTCCGTCTCCCTTTCAGCTCATCGTGTGTTGATGGCAGATAACCTTTGACAACCTCTTTCAAGTGAATTTGGACAGGAAAGCTTAGGGAAATGATTGATACCCAGCTATTAATGCTTTTCTTTCCACTGTAATAGGTGTCCGAGGGTTGTGTCTGAAACCAGTGACTGCTGTGTTGTGCTTGTGCAGTCCCTGAGAACTTCAGATAGGAGGCTGATGCCAACTGGAAAAGGAAAATAAATCTATTCTAATTTGATCTGTATTCTGATGATAAACTACTTCTGCCGTGCCCTCAAGGCCTTTAAAGATGCAAAGTTTCTTTTTTATCACTTGACCTTTTTGTGTAATCACATCTGAGGCGATGCAGACTCGATAAGGGTTTTTTTAATCACGTTTGGTTTTAGTGGCCGTTTTCCAAAGCTATCTTGAATGCTTATGCCTGTTACCTGTCTGTTTGAAATGACCAGGTTTTGGGGTGAGAAAGAAACTCTGTTTTACAGCTGAATTGTGCAGTCCATGTTATTTTTGTATTGTGTGCTGAAATTCTCGCCGACAGAAATACCAGTCCTGTGCCATTTCTGCAGACCGTAGGGACTTGCAATTGCCTGCTGCATTGAACAAAGAACTCCACCTAGGGGAAATTTCCACTTCTGCCTTGTAGTCCTGAGAAGAATCAGCTCAGTAAAATTCCAGTCTCCAGCGTGTGGCCTTTAGTTTGCTTTCAGTTCATCAAAACTTCACTTTGAGTAAGTGTTAGGAAATACATTTCCATCTAAAGTCATTGTATGCAACGCCTCTTGTAAGCCTCAACAAAAGCTTCTCTGAAGCAGAGATACCTATAAGGAAGTGAAGTGAATCAGATGGACAAATCTGATCTTGCAGGGAGGCTCTGGAATTTCTGCTGCGTTGTAGAACGCCACGTGAAGGTAAGGTCTGCTCTTTGGAGAAGGCCTTCAGCTCTCCTTGTGTCAGTCCTGAAGGTATTTATGACCCCTCTTAAATGTTACTTAGGCCTTAATATCTCTACCGGGGATTAACTGATTTTTTGTTTTGTTAACATGCTCATTGCATCACCTCAGTTATTCAGAACCTCTTCTGTGGGTGGCTTTGGCTGTTGTTAGTACGTACTCCTCCTCCTTCAGCACTGTACAGTGCAAGGAAGGATCAATGCACTGTGTTCTGTGGACCAGTTATGCTCCTTTCTAGATGCTGCCTGTACAAATTCTGCCTGCGCTTTTCCCCTCTCTGTGTGTCTTTTGGAGGCGTCTGGGCTCAATCTTGTATTTTGACTGCAGCATCAGCTTCTACATGTGTTTTCAGCTGAAGAATGAGTTTAAGGCTTAAGTACAAGAGAAATACCCTATCCTCAACTAGGTCTGTCTTGTTAGAGTAACAAAGGCTTTACCTCTTTCTAGCTCTGGCGTTTCAGACTCCTCTAGTTAAGTACTTACATTTTCTAAATTGATGTAATCCTTCAGATGCTTCTCTCCTGCTACTTATGGGCAGTAAAACTTAGTGCCATTGATTTTTTTTTTCTTTTTAGTTCACGCAGTCAGCACCTCTGAAACACGTTAATTTAAAATGATGCTCGCTCTTAATTGGAACGCTTCAAATAGTTGCAGTGGCCTAGAAACCATTCTGGTAAGGATTCTGATTCGGAACTGGACCTGGCCTTGCAAGATTGCCCCCTTTTTTTTTTCCTCCAAACTGTTGTCTGCACCCATAATGGGCAAGTGGCATATACTATCACGGGTTTACTTCACTGTTTACCTTAAACGGAGCCCTTAGGGCACTTTGACTGTATGAATTTTGTACTTTCCACTCCAGTATTACAATTTTCAGCTCTTTGCTGTAGGTGCCAATAAGCCTCAGGTTTGCGGGGAGGAGATGGATTGACAACATCGTGCAAAGCCTCCAAGTAACTCTTCCATATTTATTGTGTGCTAACTAGTGGGAATTACAAAGCAGTAAGGAGGAGGATGTGAGCGAAGTGGTAAGGTTTCTCTTCATGGTGGGTGGACCAGAAAGGCTGGATTTACTACCTTCACCCCCACCCGCCTTCTCAGTTGGAGTTAAATATGGATTTCTGTCTGTGCCTTCTCTAAGCTGTACTGCCTTGTGTGAGAACATGGAAAATCCATGTACAAAAAGACAGAGGTCACGTTTACCTTCTAGCATGGCTTTTGAATGGTCAGGAAGTTCTCGTGCTTGCTCCACAGTCTGATTGGGTTGATGTTTAAAATGCAAAATTTCATCTTCATGTGCATCTGTAAAAGGTTGAAGTTCCAGTGTGAGACGAGTGATTGAAATGCTGATGTTCTGCAAACGGTGTTAAACTCATGGTTTTAGCAGGAAAACGTAGCTTTACATAATCGGGTGTCCTCCGGATCGGAATCGCACGTGGCTAAGCTGCTTACCAGCGCTTCGCTTTGAGGTATTACAGTGGCTGGTCTGTGTACAGTGGTGGGGAGAAGAACGCGCTTATTTTTGAGATGGATCCGTGTACGCATCCCATTGAGTTAGAATGGCTTGTTGGCGTATTTCCTGCTGTCGGTGGTGATCGTGTATGAATCCACCCGTTGCAGACCTTCGTTCTGGGTTCTAGCTTCACCAGTTATTTCAACGTCTAGGGTTTCCCATGCGGACGAGCAGTCTGGCTGGTTGCTGCGGCTAGACGAGCCCTTGGGTTTCTAAGTTGTTATTCCATGCAGTGCTTGAGCTTCAGAGAAGTTTACAGAGGAGACTAAATCAATAATTGTTTGGCTCGGAGGGCTCTGCTGCGCTTTGAGACTTAACTGAAAATCATTGTGAAATGACGACTTTGAGGTCAAGCTTTTCAAGTCGCCAAATATGAAGGGCTTAAAAATTGCCAACGTAATTTAAATACAGCCTGAGGAAACCTTCCAGAAACCCCCAGAGAAGGTGGGAGCTGACTCTTCTTTCCAGGTCGTCTGGGTAAAGCTTCGTGTGTCTTCACAGGGGGGAGGCACTGCGTCATCCCTAGTGTTACGGTCACCTCGGCTGTTGACAGTGTGACTAATGCATGGGGTCACGCGAAGGTGCAGCGTGGATGATAACCGTGCTTCAGCACCCTCCTTCTGGGCGTTGGCTGAGGCACAGGGATGTGCTGAAGTTACTTCATGCAGTAAGCTTCTGTCTAACAAAATTACAACAGGCAAAAGTGTGTTTTGATTCAGGTCAAGGACAGGGAGATGCATGTGTGGATTCGGCTGGGGCCCTGGTTCTTCCTTACTGTAATACTAGGCTGGTACTTAGTGAAGTTTCCGTTTAAGAGTAGCTAATTATCGTCGTCTTACTGACAACTTCACGTTTAAATAAAAGCAGTGTTTAACCTTGAGAGTTGTTTTACTTGTGAGGTCTGGTTTTTCCTCAGACACAAATTTGGTGCTTAGGTCATATTTTTGAATGTCTGTTATGTTCTGAGGTGTTGGTGAGTGTGGTGTGGGGTTTTTTTGGGTTTTTTTGTTTTTTTTAATTCTTGCATTAGAAAGAGTTTTATTATTCTGTTAACTCCCTACTATAACAGGGGTTTGCATTTTCTCACGCAGCTGCTCTGCTTGAGTTCTTTCATCTGCCACCTCAAAGCACTAAAATAGTGAGGAGACCTCAAAAATCATCCTCTGACGATGCTTTTGAAAAGATGAAACAGTGATTTGGGCAACTACCTGGTGTTTTTTTAGGAGTTGCCCTACGCTAACTTCAATACTGAGATGCCTCAATCAGAAGCCAAATGTTTATATTTTTAATCTTTGGGCTTTTCTTTAAAGGCTCTCACATTATTTTTAGTTCCAGCTCCCTGCCAGAAGCTTTGTCCCTTTTGTTTTGGACTTGGGGTGGATGAATCCCACTAGTTATGATGTTGTGGCGTAGTGGGAAGTGACAGCAACCAAAAGAAAAGTCTTGCTGATGCCATCTGTTGCAATAAACGTTATGCACTCCTGTTAGATTTCCAGTGGATTTGGGTTGCATATTCCCAACAGAAGCTGGTCTCTGCTTAGATGTACGGTAACAGCTTTTAATCACCAAATTCTCTGTGTGGTTTTGGACTTGGCATGACACGTTGTCAGGTCTAAATAGGAGGAGTGTGTTTTTGTGGGTGTTTAATCTTTTCCCATTTTTATTGGGCCTAGTACCTTGCTGAAAATGGTCCTAGAGGCATCTGCCTGAATTAGTGTCCTTCACTGAATGCTGGGCTGGTTGCCTGCTTGCGCTGGTAGTCTTACAGTAACCGTGGCCTGAAAAAGAGAGGGGCAGATTTGCTTTAATCTGCTAAGTATTCCTCTCAAAAGATTAAATGCAAAATGTTGATTCAAACCTGTGGTTTGGGTTCCCCGTCAGTATATCGGCATTTAAACGTGAGACTTTCTCTGCATAATTTATCAAAGCTCTTGCTGAAGAAATTGAATTTGATGTCTGCTTCGTTTTACACAGCAAGATCACATGTGCGTTTAGAAACCCTGAAGGATGAAACCGCGTCGGGATCCAGGCTAAGCGCGTTAGCCTGCGTAACCGTCCTGGCCAGAAATTAATCCTCAGGTGTGGGGTATGGCAGTGCTCACGCGTGTACCTGGGTGGGGCTGCCCGTCAGGGAAGAGGGAAACTGAGAAATTGAGGGCGCACGTTATCATGGACACCAGTTATTACTCTGGAATGGAGCAGAATGCTCGCAACTCCCATTTGGACTGCTGGAATGAGATTAAGTGCCTGTAAGTAGTTTGAGTTGCAGGGTTTCCAATAACCCCTTCATTTCCAGCGCCTTTACATGGAGCCACGTAGACTCAGCGCTGGAAACCTCAAGCAGTGCAGAAAGTTTTGGGGTGTTTTTTCAGCCAAAAATACCCTTGGGATTTCCTGTTTGTGATGTGTTGGTGTACTGGAGCTCAGCCTTTGGAAATGAACGTACACGGTGCTGTGGGCATACCAAGAGCCAGACCCCAGAAGAGGCTGGGTGAATTTTTGACAGCGGATGAAGTGAGGGTGTTCCCTTGGATGTGTGAAGCTTGGGCCTAGGACAGAGCATCGTGTCACAGCAAGAGAGACTCATTGGAGGCTTTAAAAACAGGACAGAAAGCGTTCCTGCCCCCGTCACTCCTGATAAATGCTGTCTTGTTCAAATTGCATCAATACTTGCTCTGCAACAAAGCTGCTCAGTATGTGGGATTCTGTTTAGGGCAACAGCCGCTTTCTCGGAAGCAATTACCAGTAAGGAAGGCAGGAGATGGATGGCCTGCCAGAGTGCAGGCTCAACCCCATGGCTTATTTTGCACTGCTGTATCCCTGTGCCGTCTGCTGCTGGGTTTATGGCCTCAGTCGCAGGTTGTGATGTCCTGAGGTCCTTCACCTGCTGCCCGTGTGCTTGTGCTCTTGGCTTTATCTGCCTTTTCCTTGTACAAGATAGATTTCAGTCTGCAGATCAGAACTTATGCTAATGACGAGCCGAAATCTATTACCTGTGTTTGAACTCCTAGTACTGTGTTTCATGGATAGTGTTTTAGATAAATCCTTCGGTTTAAATGCTTGCATCTTGCTTCAGAATGTCTTCGCTTCTCAGGTTAAGAGACAAAGAAATAAACATCGACTGGCTGATGACCGCAGAGTCCTTTGGCCTTCTCTCCTTGCCCACCAAGACTAAAGAGAAGAGCTGGATTCCCAACGTAGCAGGGCTGAGAAGATGGCAGGAAATCTTGCTTCCGTGTCCAATCTGCAATGCAGACAAAAGGCATTTTGAAGCTGAGGCTGAAATTCCTAGGTTTGGATGGATTAGTTGGGCTCAGTTATATTGAGCAGGCTTTTTGCAGCTTGCTTCACATGGGAATAAGAGTGATGAGAAGAACCCTTGTTGAAGTGTAACTGTAAGAGATTTTGCACAGGGTGTCTGTAGCATGTTAATTCCCTCGTTCATTCCAGGCACTGACTAGAATGCAGCATTGTAGTCCTTTTGTAGCAGATGCTGATGTGTTTCAAGACCATTACTGTTCTGAAGCGCCAGTGTCATACTTTGTAGTCGTGTGTATGCAGACAGCTCAACTGGTCACTCCAGAGGAGGCTGTTGCGAAGATATCCACAAAACTTGGGGCTGCAAGCTTTGTCTGTGCTGCAGAAGTGAGGAGTGCTGCTTTCTAAGACTCTAAATGTCCTTTTGCTTCAGGCCAAAGCAGAGATGACTTGACTTTGTTTACTGTGCTGCCCGTGGCTTCAATTTCACTTTTTGTGTTCCCTGTCACTCTCTCTACAGATTTTTGCAGAAAGGGAAATCGTTAGTCCCCATTACCTAAGTGGCTGATAGTGTTACTCATGCTGTTGTTTTATTTAATAGTCTTTGATTATTAACTTTATTTTCACCGTATAACTGAGGGCATAACAAACATTTAGCTACAGCTGGCAGCAAAGTTAACTGTTAGCGATGGGCTTAGTGGGCACAGCTGTCTGTAGCTGAGGTTCCAGCAGCTATTCCCCTCGTGCTGATGCTGAGATGCATTGCCACTTAGGTAGTTATTCATTTATTTCTTTGAAGAGGATGCTTCTGTCCTGCCTGTAATCTGCTTCTCGGGCCCTAACAGGGGGCTGGTAGATTTTTACTGTTTATAGCAGCCAGTTTATACTCCAGATGGAGTGAAGCAGAGATTTCTGTTTTGTAATATTTGCCTTGGAATAACTCCTGCGCTTTGGAATATCTCATCAGATATGTCTCTGAGCAGCTTCCGTCTAACGACACGTATCTACATCACATCCAGAATTGACGTTCTTCAGTGCCGAAGAGGATTAAAATAGTCATTAAGCTGCAAAATACACCACATGTCATGTAAAGTACGAAATAAAGATACAGACGGACTGAACATGCCAGAGCGTTTCAATCTGTTGGGATCCGTCAGGATGTGAACATCTTCAACCGGAGCCAAGTTTCGAAAGCTCACATGGCTGGAAAACGCAACTGGGGTTGAGTTTGCATGTGGAAACACTCAGCCTGTTGTCTGCTGCCACACGTTCTTGCTTTCTTTTTCTCTCCTGTGTATGAACGGCTAGCTGGTGCCCTCTGCGACACCTCGGCTCCTGATGAAACCCAAACTCCCCCTGCTCAGCAATATTTGTTAGGATACTTCCTAACTTTGGGAACAAGTGATGGCCCCAAAGCAGAGGACTGTGCTTATTACTCCAGCATCTCTGGGCTAGCATTCACTTTCCTGGTATTGATTCGAAAACACAAACAACCTCTCATGGACTCGTGCGACTGGATCGTTAGTCCATTTGTCTTTGCTGTCCGGGCTTTAGAATTGCCACACAGCCTTGACTCACATGAATTCATTTTGTGCTGGTTACCTAAGCTGTTTTGCTCCTCAAACTGGGTTTACTCTCAGATACAGAAATTCTCAGTGTAATATTCTAGCCTTATAACACAAACTGATCTAGAGCTGGCATCACTGCTGTCTAGGCTGACTGGGGATTGTGCAGGAAGAGGCAGTCTCAAAGATAATGAAGATATAGTCTGTTAAGGAGCTCGTTTGGGCTCCGGATTACTTTGGGGTTTTTTTAGCTGTCCGAAATAAGGATATGAGAACGAGATGTGTTTCTAGCTGTCTCATGCTCTTGCATCATCAAGCTATAATTTCACCAGAGCTTTCTCCAGTGCTGATCTGTTATGATGTGAGACATCTGTGTGTATTCCATAGGGCTGATGCACAACAGAGATTTTCCAGAATCTGGCGAGGTTAATATTTGCAGCTGAGGTGCGTACAAAGCCATGTTTCTGAAATAAAAGACTCCTTAGCAGGCCAGGTCCGAAGTCAGCTTAGTGAAAACCAAAACCATCGCTCCCCGGGGCATGAACTTTATGCAACGTTTTCAACCTTTGACTTTGAGAAAGCTCTATTGAAATGGCTCAGCCTATGGCTAGGAAAATGGTGAGTGGCCCAGGGCATCGATGTGCAAATCGATCTACCCTCTGATCACTGCCCTGGTGATGGGATTTACATGTTAAGTCAGCATTGCTGTTGCTCTCTGTATCTGCTTGAAGCGTCAAGGAAAGGAAAACTGGTTTGTGACAGCTGAGCATTTATTTGTTTCTCACTCAAGCATCTGTCACATTGGGCAGGAGCATCTGAGCAGGTAAAAATGCTTCTCCAGGAAAAAGTGAATGGTCCCCCTCTTATCCCGTCTAACAGTCTTTCCCACATGGGAAAATCAAGGATTGTTTGGAATCCTTATGTTAAAAACCGCAACACATCTTGAAGTTTTATTGCTTCTCTGGCTGGAGGATGTTAAGTCTTTACAGCAAAAATAGTCTTGCTGCTGAGATGGCCTGGCTGGGCAAAAGGCTTTAAAACAATAAAGCAGTGGTACCTTTCAGAGTCCTTGAAGAGGAATTTCTGTTGAGGTGATGAAGTTCGCTGTGTATACTGCCTCCTGCTCTCTTAGGCATAACTAGATTGCCTAAGAGGGTTCTGTCTGTTCTTTTTCAAAGAGCAATTTCCCTTGCTGTTGCAGGACAGGCAGTTTTTGCTTCCACATTTGTTATAAAGCTTTCAGCTCGCAATGGTTCTGTGCTTCGAAGACCTTGCTGAAGTGTCATGTTTCTTAAAACTCGTCCAAGAGCTGCCCATCGGGTGTATGCAGCTGCAGCAGTACCTCCTTCCACCGATCTAATGTTCAGATGTAGCTCAGCGCAGTAGATGGGAAAGGATAAAGTGCTGCTTTCTATCCCTGACCTTGAAGTTTTCCAGAAAATGCCTAAGGAAACCACAAGGTTTTGCTGTACACAGAGCTCATTCTTCCCACTGAAACCTGGAAGACATCACTAACGAGTTGTAATCTCATTTTCTATCGGAGGTAGAAATCAGTTCTCCCATTTTGTTTTCTTCCCATGCCGTGCTACACAATCTGACACAGCTCAGTAGGCCGAAGAGCTCGGTGTGAGAAAATCGGGTGTGCTTGTACAGCATACAGAGCCACTTAAATGCTATGCAAGGGCAGCCCTGAAGTATGTGAGGTTCTAGGCTAGCTTCTGCCAAACTGGTTTTACTTTCTGGATCAGCACAATCAGTAAAGGGGATCTGAACCTAGCCAGCTTTAGTCTGTGCTATAAATTACTACTTAATTTTCTAATAGCTTTAAGCAGTTATTTTAAGTAGAGATCCTTGCTTCCCTTAAAGGGGCTGTTTAATACATCCATTAGAGTTTCTGTATGCTCGCCTAACTATGGTACGATGCTGTGACTATTAAACCCCAGCTGATAAATTAATGCTTCAGAAGTAAAATGCTGCTAAATTGGTCAGGATCGCTTTTAAAGCGTCAAAAATTGCAATCCATTAAGCCATTATTGAGGTCCTGTCTTCAATTTCCATGACCCTGCAGCTGTCAAAACTTTAGGGATACTTCAAAAGGCATTTTCTCACTTGACCTCTCTTGTGTCAGACTGCTAAATCCAGGTGCTTGAGCTCTAGATAGAAGTCCACCTTTTAACCTCTGGAGGAGGGAAAGAAGTTGAGATTTGAGCCTCAATTCTGCTGGTGGTGCCGGCATCCTTCTGCGAGATGCTTGGCTCTTGGGTGACAAGCTTAGAAACAAGTAAGGCTTTCGTGTTCTGACTTCTGGAAGGAAGAAGCGTTGCTCCGGGCCGTCTCCCACACTTCAGCCTTTTGGCTACTTAAGTATGAAGTGCTTGTCGTTCTTTATCCTGCTCTTGTTGGCTCGCCTGCTCACCTCCGGCTTGCTAGCGTTAGTGGAAGGAAACTGGCAGCCTTTCCTGGGGTTTATTGCTGTTTACTGGGATCAAAACTAGCTGCAGTCAGGACATTTTTTGGTGAGAATTTGAGATGGTTTTGCTAACTTAATTCTTTTGCATTTCTTTTTTTTAGCCACAAGCGGTAGGAACTTTTCCTGGTGAGCAGCTAACCAAAACCTTAACTTTCTTGGGACAATGTTCAAGTTTTCTGTTTAAGGGGAAAACAGAATCATTTACTGCAGCTGAATAAACTTAGAATATCAGTATGGGACTCTTTAAATAGCAAAGATTTTTTTGTTAAAGCACTGATTTCTGCACCCCTTGGTGCTAAAGGTTCTTAAAAGATTTTGGCTTGTATGTGAGCGATGATATTGGGTGCTGCCTGAACAAGCCATAAGCAGCTGTCAGAATAAATAAGAGGAGGTGGTGTGTGGGAAGGTGCGTGGGGGGATGGTTTTGGTTTAAAAATCCAAATTTGCATAGTTTCCTAATTATATTTACTAAGACCTAGAGTTAAGTTACCAATTCTCCGTAGTATCTACTAACTGCTGACTGTTTTCTTAGACCTGTGTTAGTAGCAGTAACCTGTGCTTTCGACACAACTTTACAAGTTTTCAGTATAACCATATCCTCAGTTTGCACACTGAAAACAGCAAAGCTGTCCCATAATTTTTTTGCTAAGTTGTTAATTTTGGTGTGGTTCAGCGTACGCTCGGCAAGGCTCAGGGAGCGGCAGCAAAGATGTAAGCAGCCCTGTATTCTAGCTGCGGGTTTCCTGTTTTCCAAAGGTCGTCGCTAGCATGGTTTGGAAAGTCACGTCTTAAAGACCTCATGGTTTCCTCTTCCAGATTTGAAGCTTCATCTGGACCGTTTGGGCGGCAGAATTACCAATTAATTAGAGTTGGTTTATTTCATGTGAATTTGGGTGTGGAATGCATGACCCGCAGAGCTTCAGCATGCTTGGGGCAGTGGCTGTAGGATGGTTCCTGTGCGCCGCAGGGAAGTTTGTGTCGCCTAATTGGAGGGCTTTAAGATCCCAAGGGAGTATTTTATCGTGTTCCCAAACGAGCGCAGCCTGTGCACGTAAATAGCCAGTCTGTGACACTGAACATCTCTAAAGGGATACTTGAGCTCACAAATGACCGAAACCAAAACTAAACTGCATTCCTCCTTGTCATCTTGCCTTTGTCTTGCTTTTCCCCCCATGCTTTTCCTTGCCACTTCAGATTCTCCATGCTCTGTTACAATATGCCGTTCTAATTTCCTGCTTGCTTTCTGTTAGATAAAACCCCAATCTGTGCAGCCTTTTTATCAAATCACTTGCGTGGTTAGATGCATGGGTAGACAGTAACCACAGGTTCCTACAGTGGTCTCTCTGTTACTGGCTTTTTTGTGAAGCGCCCAGCGAGCTTCACAAGGGCTGTAAACCAAATGCTTATGCTGTTTTGGAGGAGGTTGTTTTGTTTTGTTCCCCCCTGGAATGCTAAATCACTTAAAAACCAAACCCCTGGTATCGATTTCGCCTGCCTGATGTTAATAAATTATTCTCTGTGTCTCCTTTGTGCTGGTTTTGTCCCGTAGAAAAGCTAGTGGACAAGTGTGTGCTCATGGTTATTGGTGAGTTTTAGTCCAGAAGTTATTTTTGCTTCAAACAAATTGTTTAGAAGCCATGAAAGATTTTATAAATGTATTTCCCTCTGCATTATGAATTCTGTCTCCTGGTAACCACAGTGATGATATTCACTAACTCTTCTGTAGCTCAAGTGCTTTAAGGTGGAAAGGACTTGCTGTTGACCCATGTGGAGAAGTTAGAAAACAGCACATCTCGGTGCTGTTGTCAGTGAAGCCTGATGCTATGAACAGTCAGCTCAGCGATGGAAGTTAGAGCTGAACAGGGAGTCAAATGTTTTTCCTAAGCTATGAAATCCTAGCTGCGTTCCTTCGTGTTGTGTTTTGGAGCTCCCTTCCCATTGTCCTTCCGGAAGCAAAATTGCCCTACAGACATTTTCGTCAGTAGATTTTTGGTGTACGTGAAAACATTAACCTGCATGCAAGTTGTCACTTGCTGGCTAGCTAACAAGGCACCTTGAGTGTCTGGGGTTCAGAAGCCCAAATAATTCATGTGGGAAAGCGGTAATTAGTCTTGGTGCACAGGACACAGGTTGGAACAATGAGGGGCTGAGGGTTAAACCAGGCTGAGCCCACCGGTGGGTGACCTTAGGCAGGTCACTTGACTTTGTGCCTTCGTTGAGCCCAGTAATAAATAGGCCTGTGTGCTGGGACATGGCCTAGACTCGCTCCATAAAAACGGCACTTTAAATAGCAGCCTGGCTGTTCTGCTGAAAAGGGGAAGGAAGAGGCTGTCAGCGTGGCCATCTGATGCTTCGCAGGAAAACAGTTCCTGCTGTCCTTGTGCCGGGGGAGGGCAGTCTGACTGATGAGGTGTCTTTGGGCCTACCTGTGCCCTCTGTAAGCCCTATTAATGGCATGATATTACTGCCGAGCCCTTCTCTCGCCCTTACGCTTTCAGGGTGGCTTTTGTGGTGAGCAGTTCCACTCCCAGCCATCACACTCAAGCTTCAGTTTTGAAAGCTGGAGGCCTATCGGTTCATCTGGTTTAAAGGATGCTGTTCTGGGTACAGTAACATTTATTCAGGGAATGTTCCAACCAAGTTGTTCTGAACTTTGTCTCTCTGGGGTTAGAAGAGAGGATGCCAAAGGCAACCACGTTACACAAACAACTTGTGGAAGCGGAGACTCTGCTGAATCGTGGCTGTACTGAATTTGCCTGCTGCCCTCCGGGACTAGCTATGCACCAGCACTGCCTGCGGTGTTGCTTTCCCTACCTGAACGTGGCAGTTCCTGAGCACAGACGTCTGACAGGCAGATTATCTGCCCAGTGACTCATGCAGGCTTGGTTTATGGAGCATGATAAATTGGAGGAGGAGCGGGGAAATAATCTACTACCTTATTAGTACAAATTCCAAGGGCGACAAGGCTACCTGTGAGTCACAGGTACTGGGAAATCTCCCCTTTTCTCTGCAGAAAGGCAGAGGAGGGTGCAAAAGCAGTAAGGAACACTTCAGGCTTCGGCACCTTTAACGGTACGGTGGTTGTTGGCACCTATGGGTACGTACATTATTGTTGCTGGACCTCCGAGTGTTGGAGGCCGTGGGGTAGCCACAAACAGTGGCGATCTAAATATAAACTGGGCCTGAGCTAGCGCTGCAGCCCCTGCATCGGCTTCCAGTGTTCTGCTGGTGCGAAATCCTCTACCACAGAAGTCAGTAAAGGACGAGCAGATGAAAACTCCACCCCTTCCAGCAAGTTAAAGTAAGCCAGGGACTGCTTTACTGAGATTTCTGCCATTTAAATTCAAAAGCAAACACAGGCTGGTATTATCAGCTCACACCAGATCTGCCTGCAGACAATAATTCTTCCTGTCTTGGACCTCTGCCCATGTGCATTATTGTAATTATCAGCAATTTAAAAAAAAATAAAGCAATAAAGCTAGGATGAGCTGCTAGTCTGTAGATTTACTGCCTGCTGTGTCAGGCATTCATTAGCCTTCCTGGGTTCAAGCCACCTATGCTGAATAAAAGCAGGAAGGGAAGCTAAGGAAAACAAAGCGTGAAACGCCATTTGAAGCGCAAATTGAAAGCTCTGCTTGTGTTTACAAGTTATAAATCCAAAACCAGGGGAATCTGAAGTATTCTGTTCAGAAGTTCTTGTGCGTAAAGTCCCTTTGCCAACTTCTTGAGGTGTTGGTTTCCTGAATACCAGCTTGCCATAAACCATTAGCTCACAGGTGGGATTCGCGGCAGCGAACAGGAGGTTTAGGGGCTGTGCCGCACGTCGACACCCAGGAAGGCTCAGCTCTGCAATTCCAACCCAGCTGTTCTCCTTCCAAAAGCTCCTTTTTAAATTATTTTGCTAAGGGCTGGCTTCTCCTTATGGAAGAAGCACCCGTGACCTCCGGCTCTGTAGGCAGCAGCGTCACAGGGTGTGCAGCTGTGCTCCGAAGCGGTCGAGTTTCTGCGTACCAGTTTGTCAGCCAAGGAAAGGGTGAAAAGTTAAAATACGCATTTAAAAGCAGTGGCTGTCAAGGGAAGGCTGGTGAGGTAACAAGGCTCATTTTTGTAGGATGGAACTGTTAGAATTCTGCAGTGGTCTTGAAAGAGTTCAATTTATATCCTCCATATCGGTGGATATTGCACTCATGTAGGAGGGCTTGCAGTGCTGATGCCTGTGTTTCATTCCAGATAGGATAGGGAATGTATTTAAAATCAAAAGAACTCCAAAAGAGCTGCTTTCTTTCTTTTCTCCTTCTTTAATTACGTAAAGGTGGGAAGCGTAATTTATGTGGATGGGGACTGTGCTGAACAGCACGTTCTGAAGTCGCTCAGGTTGTGGTTCACATGCATTCTGATTTAATAAGCGGTATTACCTTTGTGGGGCTTTGCTTAATTAAAAACAGAGAGCGCAAGTGATCTTTCAAAGTACTGCCTGGCATTTTTTGTCACTGTAGCAGCGAGTAGTTGTGGAATACTTCTAGCTCTTCTGAGCAGGAAATCTGACCCGACCTGCAGGCGCAGTGCCCTTCTTTCGAATCAACTTAATCTTCCATGGTTTTATCCAGCTAGGGCTGCTCTCGGATTGTGGCAGAGGAAGCCTGATGGAAAGCACGGGCAGTGTGAGTTTTCCTAGCAGGCTCTTGATACTCCTCAAGCCTTGCAGCCTTTCTGTAACCAGGCTGACATCTCTTGTGGCCGTACAGTGGGGAGCATGCGTGCCTGGTTGCTACTACGTTGCACCCAACGCGTTAACTGGGAGATGGTGATGTTCTGTAATGTGTATTCCTAGATTTTCTGTAGAGCGGTATGCTAGGAGAACAATGTTTTTGCATAGATCAAAAGCAAATCTAAGATTTCCTGTGAAGCTCCTGTCTGCTCTGGTTTTGCTGGGAAAAAGACTCCATGTTCTGGCTACTCTGACCCCACGAGCAAGGCTACTGTAACGGTCGACCTCATGGAAAATTGGGAATGTAGTGCACTTGGCTGTTTGGCACATACCTTTGTGCTATAAAGAAAAACTCTCAGGAACTCATTTCTGTGAAATAGAATGAACAGCAGCTCTTCACAGAAGAGAAGCTCCAAGCACCCTTGTTTCCTGACATCCCCAGCAGCGTGCCAGAAGGCTTTCCTGAATGGCGTTCGATAAGGACCTGAATGGGCAGCGTGCTCAATAAGCTGCGTTGTGATCCCGGAAGTACAAGGCAAGGAAAACGAGTGGTTTTCATTTTACGCCTTTTTGAACCACAGCTGCAGCGTGTGCATACATTTTGGGGGTAGATGTCAAATATTCCTTACTTTACATAAGCTGATAGGAATTCTTACACACTGTTGTTCCCAGCATTGAGGTAGGGGAACACTAGAGAGCAGAAACAGCTTAAATTCACAAAAATCCTCCCCAGAGCATATCGTTGTGCTGTGCCCATAATCTCTAGCCTTGCATCCCTCCTTTGAGGAGGTAGATAGTTGTGGGAAGAAAAGGTATGACCCTTTTTTAGAGGGTAGAGCTCAGGCCTCCGGATGGCTAAAGCTCACCTGTCAAACCTGCTGTCACAAGGTGAAGAGGCTAGTAGTAAATAAAAACCTGGGTACTTGGGCAGAGACACTTTGATCAGAGAAGAAAAAGATTTAGAGGTTTGAATTCCAGTGTTTCGGGACTGTAAATCAGGCACTGCATGACAGGGTGAGGAATTCAACTGACACTAACTGGCTGGAGATTTATGTGTTTATGGAATCAAATACTTCTTTGGTCTTGGAAAGCAAACTGGAATACAGAATTATACCAAAAGGCAGAGGGGAATTTATCATGAAACGTCTTGTAAATGCAAGTGCCAGCGAAGAAAGTAATGGTTTGTGTAACAGTTTTTTCCCAAATAACATTGATCTTGCTCTCCTGTTATGGAGCTATATTAATAGGATAATAACTACTAAAATAATGTTCCCCGGGGATGTACACAACTGGATGAACTCTCTTCCATTGTGTGCGTGTTGCCCCTCCCGAGCTGTCACTCTGCTTATTTAAGAGATTGAGTAGCTGCTCCCTAGCACTAAAAGAGGCGGCTGCTTCCTTTTATGGTTGGGAAATTCCCAAAGAAAAACGTGCAGTTGGTTTGCTCATCCCTCCGCAATGTGGGACGGGGGAATTCTCTGTAGTACTGAACAGCTTAACTAAGGACACAGCTTTATCCAGAGCTTCGTGCTGGCTTTACGTGTTCCCCAACCCTCCTTTTGCAAAATGATGCTTGAATGTCGACGGGTGAATCTCGGGCTTCGCCAGCCTGAGTGATCTGCCTTTGCCTGTGGTAGATGGAAGGCGGTTGTGGGGAGCAACAGCAACTGACTTTGACCCAAAAAACTTGTGGGTGGCTTTCTTGGATACTTAAGTCACAGAGTTAAAGGTGTGGTCTCCCCTGGTACAGATGAAGTTTCTATTCTGTCATTACAGGTAGATGAAAATGCAAAATTAACCCCTTGATGTGACTGGAGTGGGTTGTCAGTGGTGAAAAATTGAAGCCCAAGAGACAGATGGTCTCTTGCAGGTCATGGGGTTAACGCTTCAACCACCCTCTATCAAAGTTCATTAGCTTACTTGACGGTGCAATTCAAGAAAAGATTTTTATTTTTTCCGTTTGAGTAAAAGCGATGAAATCAAGCAAGTAATTAGTTTTGTTTGTTCAGCTGTCAGTTGGGGCTTACCATGTTCTGGTAGCTACGGCAACAGCACTCTGCTGATATCCAAACTATCCCAGCAAGCCGGGGAGGAGGAACGATACCTTTGCCACAGCGCTGAGGTGTCAGCCCAGAGAGACGGCAAAAATAAACAGGAGCTCGCAGCAGTATGTAAATAGGGGTGGTCATGATTTCAGGAGGTTGGTATGTGTTTGAACAGGAGCTGTGCTCATGGAGAGCTGTTACGGATGGATTACTGCAGGATGTTGGTGCCTCTGGATGGAGCCTGCACCTCTCCCGCCTGGGCGGTTACCTTCTGCTGCTGCATTCTTGTCAAGTTTGCTTTGAAGCGAGCGGATTGCAAGCATAGGCGGTGCTGGTGATCTCCAAAGCGTACCCAACGTGTACATTTTACTCTCTTTAGATGCAACGTATTCTTCTTGCAAGGGTTAATGCTTTCTGTGTACTCAGTCTTGTGTTTCTTTTCGCTCTTCAGAGCCCGGCTTAAATCTGGGGTGTAGCTGTATGGTGTTGTCACAGAACAAAATGGTGTTGTGGGTTGTTTCCTTTAGCGTGTCAAGTCTTGTGCCTTCTGGAAAGTGCTTGGTGGTACCGAAGAGTGATGTTTGTTTGGAGAGAGATAAAAGGCCCTCTTCCAAAGTTTGTGTGTGTGTTTATAGAAGGAACATTCCGCATCTGCCTCCTGAAATGGTAGGGCAGGGCAGGAGCCTTGGGTTTGCTGAGTGGTTAAGGCACGAATTTATGCTCTTTGTGTCTCAGGTGGGTTTTATCCCCCAAGCACTAACCCTGTGCTCAGCACTAAGCAATCCTTGACTCTGAGTGTTGAAATATCTTGTTTCCAGGTGGTGATTTTGTGTGTAAACAGGGAGGGGGAGAAGTCAGCAAATAAATAGGAGTTAATTTTTTCCTAATATCCAGCAACTAGGAGCCGTGCACAGGGGTTGTTCAGGTGAATTCCTCTCTTTGCTCCTTTATTTGCTTTAAGCATACATGTATTGATACAAGTTGGTGGGGACCTGCAGGCAGTAGGGAATGAACAGTGCCCACAGCAATGTACGCATTCGGAGTGCTTGAGAAGTTAAATGTGAGGGCACGAGCCGTGGCCTGGGGTAGTGCTGTGGACCAGAAATGAAGAAACTTGGGTCCAGTGGTGCCTGAAGCCTCTTTTGCTCATCTGCCTTGTCTGAAGTAGTGGAGTGGATTTCATTCCCCTAAACACCTTAAAGAGCTTTCCATTTAGGAGTTCATCTGTTTTTTGCCTCATCCCTCTTGTGTTATTTTTTTCCTTTTACAACAGCTAGTAGTTATGCAGGGAGAGGATGTTCAGCTCCCAGCATCCACTCAGTCTTTTCAGAAAAACCCCAACTCTGCAATTTAATTTAATCCCCTTTTTCTTCTTTTGGTCAGCCAGCAAGCTTTCAGAAAGGGAACCTGACCTTGTTTTCATTGATCAGTCTGCAGTTTGACCCGAATGTGGGTCTGGGTTGTCGAGTTTTTGTCTGCTGGTGCAGGGTGGGAAGCGCACAGAATACGCATCGGAAACCAGGCGGTGCGAATAGCCATAGGAGCGTGAGCTGAATGAGAGACGACAGGCTTTGAGGGGTTGCTTGCAACTGGTTTTGTGATTCAGCAGAAATCATCTTTGCTGCTATGTTTGGGCAAGAAGTTTAGGTATTTCTGTTCCAGATACATGAAGATTTTGGGTGCAACACATGGCTTCAAACTCTGAGCAGGCTTCGTGCAGTTGGAAGTAGTTACTTTTTTAGTAGTAGCAATAGCTGCTTTGTGTGTAACCTCGCAGAGGTGTTTTTGCCAGAAGTTATTAGTATTCTTTATCTTCAAATACTGTTACCGATAAATAACCCAGGTTATTTATCTTCAACAAAATAGTTTTTCAGACATCTGTTTGTGGGTGCAGCCTTTAAGTGTGAGTTACTCTTGGTTTTGGTCAGCTGTTGTTACAGGAAGAAAAACAGAGTTTGGAAAAACGAACACCTAGCTGGTGGGAACTTGGTGTGGGCTCACCAGCTCCAAGGAATATGGTTACCAAATAAGTTTGCAAGACTCCACTGATATCTGGGTTAAGCCTGAGCCTGCTGAGAACCAGCAGGGGTTTCTGGTTCTTTTGAGTCGTTCTGCTTTCAATCAGATAAAGCAATCAACAGTGTTTCGGTTTTGTTTGTCTTCACAGGCACTGGCAGCCAATGCTGGGACAGGGTTTGCGGTGGCAGAACCTCAAATTGCCATGTTCTGTGGGAAGCTAAATATGCATGTGAATATCCAGACTGGAAAATGGGAACCTGACACTTCTGGGACCAAGAGCTGCTTTGGAAGAAAGGAAGAGATTCTGCAATACTGCCAGGAGGTGAGGGTTTTCGGTGTGATCCTCAATCTTTGCTGCTGCTAAGGAATTGGATTCCAATTTAGCCCGTCAGTAACAAATTAACCCTGCAGGAGACTAACTTGTGTTTGACTAGCTCAGTTCCCTGAACTGTCTTGCTGTGTTAGTGCCCAGAAAGAGCAGGGGGGATGCTGCAGTGGGATTAGGAGCTACCTCTGATGATTTAAATCAGCTTACGCTGCCACAGGAGGTCCCTGGTCTGTAAGTCAGAGAGGTATTGCCCTTGATAAGTGTCTTTAATTGCTCCTCTAAGGTCACAGGCATGTAAAATACCACAAGGGATGTTGATGGTTTGGTTTTTTTTTAATGGGAAAGTGATAGAGCACACCATGTCTGGACTCATAAATGGTTAAGACTGGTTTACAAGGCTGATATAACCAGGGGTTCATTTGGTTCACGTAGCAGAAGCCTAAATATAAGCCGATGTCTGGACCTGAGAACTCGAACAGGGCATAGGGATCACATTAATACATCATAAATGGAGTAGGCATAAGGAAACCTGAGGAGGTAGGTGCATAGTAGCTTGACAAGTCATGAGAGTTACTAAACCTTATCTGTTGGTGATTGCCCTCTGCCAGAGGGTATCGAGCTGCACCAGACAGAATAGAACTGATAAATACTTCTCCCCTGCCATGCAAAGCCAAACACCTCAGCTCAGTGCCAGCGAAGCACTGAAGTTCCTGACCTGGCTTCCTCCTGCTGCAAAGAAGTGATGACACGTTCTGTTTCTCAAGCCATGTGTGGCAAACAGCTGGGGGCTTTTCTTTGTCTTCAGCTGTTGTAAGCTTGATCCAGAAGAGAATGTGTGTCCCCGTGCAAATTTGAACTTGTTTTTGTGTAGAGAATCAACCTCGCTACTTCTGTGAAGGAGCCACGTTGTACTTTCTGGCGAGAAACCTGTCTCTGTGTCTTGTTAAACAGATGTATCCAGACCTTCAGATTACCAACGTTGTGGAAGCCAATCAACCTGTCAGCATCGACAGTTGGTGCAAGAGAGGGAAGAAACAGTGCAAGGACCACACTCACATCGTTGTGCCCTACAAGTGCCTGGGTGAGTGCGTGGGCTGATGTGTTTGTGTGTTCTTGTGGGAGGAGCAAAGAACTGCCTTCTGGATTCTTTTGCAGAGAAGGACTGAGTTCATAAGGCTTCTCTCGTATCAGATTGCCATTTCCGCGTCCAACTTCCCCTTAAACATTTTTATTTCCACAAGATGGAACTCGGCCTTTCCCGAAGAGATCGACAGCTTGATAACAGCTGTGGTGGAATAATGGTGCCTGGCGTGAAAAAGAAATCCCCATTCTCTCTGCCACTGCCATAAAAACCTGAAGGCTATTGTATTTGAGTATCACAAAGACATTGGGATTTAATACGCTGATCCTATTTTTGTGGAGCTTTAATATTTTGTTGCCTTGGAGACTTAAATGCTCAGTGTGTTCAGGCTTCCTGCTTTGGTCTTGGCAAGAGATCTCTGTTCTGTTTCGATTACTATATTTAAACTTTGCTGTTTCAAAGCTGCTTCTTGCAGCTGTATCCCATGTCCTTTGAACTGGGAGAGACTGAGAGAAACTGGTGGATTTCATGGTGCTTTCCAGACTCTATCCACCCCCTTGAATCTAGCAACATGTTTAGCTTGTTTACCTTGTGGCTTTTGACCTGTGGGTTGTGCCTGAAGGCTGCGTGTGTTCTTAGTTGCAAGCTTAGTCTCAGCTGACTGAATCTCTTCTCAGTTACCCACTGGAAAAGGCTTGTTTTGTAAGAAGTCTTGTGCAGTATTGGGAAGTCTGGCTGCTGGGAGGCTTCAGTGGGAACCAGTTTTTGTCATTTGTATCCGTCTCTCAGGTTAGCACATCGTGATTTGACATAGAAAACACAAGCAGATCTGCAAAACCATCTTTGCCGTGCTCGTGTAATAACTTCCACTAGATGATCATAAAGCCCTCCGTAGAAAATGGACATTGGGTCTGGCTACATCCTGGGAGGAAAGTGCATCTCTGGATAGATGCAGAAGTTCAGGTTTGAGAAGCGACTGGACCCGGCTGGTTACGCCGAGAACTAATGGAAATAAGGATGAAAGCACGATCTCTGGGTTTATAAGGAGTCATCTCTTTTAGAAATAATCCTCCCCCAAGCTTAGCAATAATCCTCCCCCAAGCTCATTCTCCAGCTGAAAAATAAGCTGATTTTAGTGACACTGCCCTAAAATTTGATAAGCATTAAACTATCTGTTAAAGTTTTTTAATTAGTGTCTCTCACAGCGTTCTGGGCTTGTAGAGCCCAGCCTGCGAGGCAGCTTTGGCTTTGAGATCCGAGTTGCAAGTCAGTAGCCCCAACGCGTAGAAAATACCTTCTCGTCGTCTTCAACCTGCTTGTTGCAAACGGACGGTGTGTTTCTCTGGGCGCGTGTGACTTACTGGTCTAGTCGAACGCGGTTTTCTCTTGTCCCCGTTCCTGCTGGTGCCTTCCTTGCTGCATTACGGCACAGCCTACCTTGAGGTAGGATCTTGCTCTCATCCCGAGTTTAACCTTCTCCCGCCTCCCCCCACCAAGGAGAGCTCTTTTGTATTTCAAAGGCGAAGAGGGGGGAAGAGGAGAACGCATTAGCACTGTCACTGAACTGTAAAATAAAGGTACCACTGGGCTGATGGGAGCGGGGCTGAGCCTGCCGAGGTGTGAAAAGACAAACTGCTGACAGCACTGGCTAAGCTGCTAGGTGGCATGGAAACATCTCCTATGCCTGCTCGCATCTGAAAAGGGAGACGATTTTTCTTTTTTGACAGCAGAGGAAAGCGTCCATTAATGCGTAAGGGATTTCCAGTTCCTGGGTGAACTGGGAGAAGCTTCCATGTGTCTTGTGTGACTCGTGGTTTTCAAAATAGCTGTGTAATGGCTGCTGTTAGTTAATGATTATTGTGTCCCATCGGTCTTCTGCCTTCAGTCCCCAGAGCCACAGTCCCTTGATTTTCAAGTTAGGCCAGTTTTAACTTTCTTATCAGAAGCATTTAAACCTTTCCTGAGAGGGAAGATGATTAACTCAAAATTCCATCTGGCCTGTTTTGACTAAAAAAAACGGGGAAAATATCACTTCTCTGTTGTGTCTATCTCATTGAAACGGGATGATGAATGCTACTTGATTTAATTATCATTGGCAACAGCTAATCTGTCCCTCAACTCTACTTAACTTGTGTACACTGTGTAGAAGTGTCCATGAGCCTTTGGTATCAATACTGAGGGGCTGCAAAAACGTTGGTCATGCAAAATTTTGAAAATAGAGTATTGAAGATCAATTGGACAAATAATTCTGCTCCCTAGAGACTCTGTAAGAAAAAGCCTTTGCCTTAAGCTTTTCTCTAGTTTTAACAAATGATTCCTAAAGCTGCTGGTCATGTATGCAAGGTACATTGCTTTGAAACTCTTGGGCTGAAGATCTTTTCCTGGTATGCTCAGTGTATCTAGATGTTGCTTATTTAAAAATTACTGGATGTGACGTTTAAATTGGCAAGAAAGAAAAAAAATCTCAACTTTGAGAACACTTCCCACTTTGGATTCCAGTGGCAGTGCTTGTTTGGGCTTCTGGGCTGAGAACAGGAAGTGATGCTCACACAGTTCTGATACAGGTGTTGGGACCAAACTGAGTTGTGGTGGGAATCTAGGCTAAATAGCTTTTAAGCCCAACTAATACCGAGTCTGTGGAGCAGACTGATTCTTTCTCTCTCCTGCCTTCCTCAAAAGCAGAAATATATCATTCAGATGTGCCAAAGCTTCATCCTGCTGGTGAGGTGGTGGTTATCTACATGTTGGAATGCAGCGTATTCGCTGACTCTGGTTGTGGGCTGTTTTTTGGGCTACAGAGTTTTTATTTTTTGAGCCTTCTGTATTTTGATTAGGACTGTCTGTGTCAGGGAATGTGCTGTGGTTTATCTGAATTAAACCATCTGGAAAGGAAACAAAACCAAACAAGACTTGCTCAGATACCCAGAGACCTGAAACCGTGGATAACAATCGTGACGTAAAAATTTCCAGACTGTTGCAGCACCAGACAGCACGCACTAGCTTGGGTACAGTGCAGCTCTTCTAGAAATTTGGGTTGAAAACTTACGTAAGCAGATGCAATCTTTGCAAAGATTTATGTGAAATCTCTTCGGTCAGTCCTGTGTGTTCCACGAGCAACTATTTATTACCTCCAAGGCCCTGTTTTTCTGTAAATTTGCAGATAGCTGTCCCCGTTAGGAATATACCCAACCTTTAACCAAGTGTGCCTAGGGAGCTGTGGGCTTTCTGTTGGAAGTTGGACACGGGTGATGAGATGCGTGAACTATAGATGTTTTTTGTTTTCCAGTGGGTGAGTTCGTAAGTGATGTCTTGCTGGTTCCAGAGAAGTGCCGATTCTTCCACAAGGAGCGAATGGATGTGTGTGAAAGCCATCAGCACTGGCACACCGTAGCGAAAGAGGTAACGAAGCTGCTGCGAAGGGGTTGTTTATTCTGGATCTGTCCACTTGGGTGCTTGTAGTATTGGAGCATAACAGAGTTTATCTCTGGGGTCTGTTATTCCCATGTTAGAGTCTGTGGACTGAGGCAGAGAGCAAGGAAAAAACGTGACTGCACTTAAAAACCTCTGCATAGCTAGCTGACTTTACTTATGAAAAGCTGTCCTAAGGAGCGTGCCCAAAACCATGCTCCGGGACGGAGCCAGGAGTTGAAGTCGGGTCTCTAGGATATTGCTTTAACCAATGGCTCATCCTTCTTTCCAGAGATCTACAGTGGGCAGAGGATGTTTCCTATTTTGCTTGCACATTTTGCATTAAAGTACCTGCTGCTGGGGATTTGGTTGGGAGGCCTTTCACGAGGACAATCTGAGTTTCACTGTGACTGATTAGTGGAGGTTTTACATAAGAGATGGATTATCTTCTCAGAATAAATCTAGCCCATGGATTTTTTTGGTGTGTGGAGTTTTTTTTATCTGACTAGCAAAATGTTGCAAGTTCTCTGCACACCCATTTTGGCTGGGGGGTAATAAAACCAAGATCATAACTGAATGTACGTGTTTTCCATTATGTAGGAACAGCAACGCAGTGATTAGTGATGGTGTTAGTAAAGACGAGGTTAAACATCCTGTTTCTTTAATGTCCTGGGAGCAAAAACCTGTCTGAAGAATGCTGTGCTAGAGGGCCTTTTAATTGAGGACAATCTTGCTAATGCCTAGGAAATAGAAAATTCACTTGCTTTTGCCATAGTTGGAGAAATTCTTGAGAAATGTGTCTCATTTTACATCCACACTGTAACAAAGCAAAGCACAGAAGGATTCTGATGTACATAATAAAGCCTTTCTTATTTCATTCTTTCCTGGGGCACCACAAAGCCACATATTTCCTTAGCTTAAGAGAAGTGTGTAGACATAATGTCTGATTACAGTTTGCGTTTGGCTTTTTCTTGAATTATCTGATTGATTTTTTTTCATCTGCAGTGTGTTAAAATAATCTTGACACGCAGTCCATTGGAGCGATTTTTCACTCACTCCAGTGTAAAGTTTAATAGATAAAGTTTAATGAAATGGCCAGCCCAGAAAAGCAAACAGGAGTTCTGCTGTGTTCAAGTGCTCTCTCTTTTGAGTTGGCACAAAACGTGTAGTTATTCCTCCTGAACTTAGCCAGGCTGACACGTTGCTGGTTGTTAGGGAGCGTTTGGTACGCTAACAGCAGAACGCACCGCGCGGCTCTGGATCTGGGACTTGTCTGGGCATTTTGCTTAAGCTACAAGTTTCAAATCCGTTTGGCTTTGATGTTCAGCCTTGGGTCATGTGGTGGTGGTGTCCTTTTGGTGTACAGTGTAGACTATTGGTAGCATCCTCGGGCTCTAAGGTAGGCAAACATCAGCTTTATGGAAAGCAGAGAGCACAATGCTATACTGACACAAACGGGCTTGTCTTTCAGGCCTGTCTGACAGAAGGGATGATCCTGCACAGCTACGGCATGCTGCTGCCCTGCGGAATAGACAAGTTCCATGGAACAGAATACGTATGTTGTCCTCAGACAAAGGTGGTGGATGAGGCTCTGTCCAAAGAGGAAGAGGATGAAGACGAGGATGAAGACTATGACCTTTATAAAAGGTAGGTTCTTACTGGCGTAGATGTCAACAGCTCTGTGTGTGAAATTGCTGTCTGTGAGTATTTCACACAGCAACTCCCTTACAGTGAGGATGGAGAGGAGAATTCCTGTGCGTTTGAATTTCCCAAAGGAGTGTCCTGAACCTGAAAAAGGAAGGACAAGCAGTTCTGCAGTGCTTCTGTTACTGGAGGAACTACACAGCCGGCCCTCCCTTCTTCTTTAGGCAGTCAAAAAGACTGGTACCTCCCCTGCATAGGGCAGACTTTCACTTACAGTAAAGCAGCCGATGAGGAAATGCAGGGCAAGCCCACTAAGCCAGAGGCGAGGCAAAGCTCTGCCTGCACCAGCCAGTGCCTGTAGTGAGGGAAGTCCCGTTGCTGCCCTTGAGGGGCTGATCAATAGTCAGTATGTTTATTTTTTCCCATCTCTTGTGTCTCTTAGAACAGATGAAGAGAGAGTCATTATTCTGGTACCTCAAAGGTTGGCCGCGAAGTGATTAGCCTTAACTTCACACCCTAACTTTGCTGTATCCCTTCAGTGAGTTCCCTACAGAGGCAGGTGTTGAAGACTTCACAGGAACAGCTGTGGAGGAAGATGAAGATGAGGACGATGAAGGGGAAGAGGAGGAGGATGTGGTGGAAGACCGTGATTACTATTACGATAGCTACAAAGTTGATGATTACAATGAAGAGACCCCCACAGAGCCTAGCAACGACAAGGCTGTTTCTGAAAAAGAAGTCAGCAGTGATATGAAATGTAAGATACGTTCCAGCCTGCCGGCCTCTCGCTTCCTCGGGAGTGTTCTTGTTGGCTGTCAGTTGGTGATGGGGTTTTGATCAAGTCAGTAAATGCCACTTGGAAGTTTTATTTGCCAGATAAGTTAGCAAACAGAGGAAAGCTGATGGTGCTTCTGTTTCAAGTGTTGAAATTAACTCTGTAGAGCATGGGCCATATGTTTCCGGGTAAACAGCACTTCTGCTGGCAGAAAGCCCGGTGTTTGGCACTTTGAACGAGCACCTCCTTGAAGGTGGAGTGTTGAGTCACAAAACCAGATCAGCATAGGCTCATTTGGAAAAATCTCAGAGGCGCTTGGGTTACGCTAAGAATTTAAATCCATAGTTTTGGGTGATTACCTTGAGGTTTTCTGCCAGTTTAGTAGGCCTAAGTGGGGGGCCACGCTCTGCCGAGGTGGCACAAAGGTCCCATCTGTCCCTTTAAGGGTAAGGAAGATAGTGCTGCTGTAATAGCCTTTGCATAAACCCTTCTCTTTAGTCAAAGAAAGTCAGCCAACACAATTGGCCCACTGTTATGGTATGAGTAATATATACTTACTGCAGGAGTAATAGATACACTACTTGCCTGTGTTAAGTGGTAGGTGCCATTGCAGAGGGCATCCACTGCTTGCGTGGTGCCTCAGTGTTATCACATCCTGTTCTTCGCATGTCAAAGCGTCTGCGGAGGAAGGAGGAGGGGAGAGGGAATGAAATTCAATTAGCTACAGATCACTGAATCATTGCCAGCAGTTCTTGCAGCTTTTTGGTAAAATGCCAGCATGCTGCAGATAATTTTACTTGCTGAAACAAGGCTTAGCTCATATGTGTGCAGGACTGTTACAGATCTGCAGGCGTTGAAACAGAATTGGAACAATATGATTGGGGTGTCTGTTTTGGTGCTGCGCAGCCTTTTTTTCTCCCCCAAGTACCGTAAACAGTTGCTAACTTACACAGACCTCTGTTCCCTTGCCTCAAAATAACCCAGCCGCTTGTGTTGCCTGCTTATCGTGAAGCAGTCCACGTGCCGTGGCTCGCTGGAGTTTCAGTATTTAGCGTATAGATGTTTCTAAAATGTAAAAACCTAGCGGCTGCGATTGCCATGGCGATCACGTTTCTTTTGCTTAGCCTGCCCTTTCGCTTGCTTTTAGGCCTCACCTTTGAGATGTGAAGTGTCTGCCCAGGCAGAGTGCAGCAGAATGGGACATCTTTGAATGCTTTAAGCAGCCCTAACGGGTTTTCTTTCCATCATGTTGGGTTTTGTACAGTGGAGGCTCTACCGCTGGGACACCCGGGGCATAACGCTTGTAGCATCAGCAAAATAGATCCTTGCTGTTTCAGCCTCTAGCTAAGGAGAAAGCACTCTTGCAAATGAGAGCTCTGTGTCGAGATACCTTCATGGGTAGCCTCTTCAGTCCAAAGCACCGTGTGCAGGCTGAGTAGCACTGGCAAGCTTGGTGGTGGGTGCTTCGTGATGTTAAAAAATGCCCCCCCCCCAAAACCTACAAAAGCCCTTCAGTTGCTGAAGTAGTGATGCTGAGGCCAGCGCTAGTGCCCCAGAAGAAGGTGTGAACTAGAGCCACTGCTGCTTTCTCTGTTAGTTGCTCGGCAAGGCCTGTGCTCCTCACTAGCTGATGTTCTAACCCGTCTCCACAGCTGTCTGCTCCCAGGAGGCCATGACAGGGCCCTGCCGGGCTGTGATGCCTCGTTGGTACTTCGACCCTAACAAGAGAAAATGCATTCGCTTTATATATGGAGGCTGCGGAGGCAACAGGAACAATTTTGAGTCAGAGGAGTATTGTATGGCTGTGTGTAAAAAGATGAGTAAGTCCTGCCTCCCACTGGCCCTTTTTGCAGCTAGCCACTATCTGTCTGGCGTGTGGTGTCTCCTCCTTGCCTTGGGTCAAGAGAGGATGTGTCTGTAGCTCATCCTCTTGGTTCTGGTGTCTGCAGCAGTTCTGTCTGTCCCTCCGCAGCAGTCTCCTCTTGTCTCCGCTTCTCGAGGTCTTCAGGGTGAACTTTCCTGGGGAACGTTCACGCCATATGCTGTCTGTGCTCACCGTTGGCTTGCAGCTCTTGCTAAGGGCTTAATTGTCCTCTTCCAGATCTGTGGCAGGGATCAGGAGCTGTCTCTTAACGCCTTGTGAAAACACAGAGCTTGCTTGTTGGTGTAACTGGCTTTTTTCCCAAACACATGGAAGGAAGCGCTTGTTTTCCCCATTCGTGTTACTGTGCATATGTTTGATGAGCGGGTCCTGAGAAGCAGGCTGTTGTTTGCCCTTCTCCTGGTAGTAGGTGTTTTCTTGCTCTTATGTTTTGGGGAAATAGCAGAGAAGTAGAATAGAGCTGAGATTCCCACCTTCAGCTCGGTTTAAAATATGAATCATGACTCAATCCCTGCGTTTTTGAGAGCTTGAGGTTTTTGGCACCAATTTCAACTGGCTTTTATGTCAGATGATAAAACTACCAAAAACATTTTAACCTCCTTATTAGTCTTATTGTTGAACTCCAGCACTTCCACTTCAGCTACCATTAAAGCCTTTTGAAAGGCTTTTTGTGTTATCTGGGGCTTGGCAGTCTGACTACACTGCCATAATCCTGTTTACAAAATGGGCTTCATGCAAGCGCTTTAGATGGGGCTGATCTAACTGAAGTGGTGAAATAAAAGATGCGGATGTCAGGAGCTTTTTGTACAGAAGTTGGTCCTGTTACAGAGGGATTTGGGGCTGGAAAGAGTTCTCTGTGTCCAAGCCTGGTTCAGAAACGCCACAAGCGGCCCAGAATACAGTACCGATCTGGCGTTGTCCCTTGCACGCAACAACAAAGCCTGTGTTGTGTGTTGCTGTTATTCCATGCAGTCATTCCTTCCCCTTCTTCAGCCCTCCTTCCCCAGTTAGAGTAAAGGGTTGTGGATGCAGCTGCATGCTAAACTCTGACCCTGTTCGGTCGTGCTGAACTGCCAGGTAAATTTTTTGCTGAAGCTGTCTGCCAGTGATGGAGTGTTTTTCCCACCCAAATAACTGAGGTGGTTGAAAGGTTGCCTTAATTTCCTCTCTGCCCTCCGTCTGCTGAAGGGCAGCAGCGGAGTGCATCACGTTTGCCGTGGATCGTTTCAGGAAGGGCTCTGGGATGTGTAGCCTCTCAAACTGTAGCACGGGAACATGGTTCAGCGTTTCCCCGAAGTGCAGTGTATGGAGTACGGGGCCCCTGTTGTGGATTTTGCAGATGCTTGAAACTGTCAGTTCTGGAATCGCATTTCTCCCCTTGCTGGAATTGAATGTCTTAAAGACACAAACCATCCGGTCTATTGGGCGAGTCAGTTTGTCACACTGAGCCTCCTTCTGTTGTTGTCTTGTCTAATACCATTGCCTGTGGGTCCTGCATGGTGCCTCTGGAAGGGAAGGTAGGTTTGAAGTGTAAAATATTGGGCAGTGTTGTGTGCAGATTTATTGTCCTGCTCCCTAATCATATTAACGATGTCTGGAGCCAGCTTGTCAGCGAACAGCTAATGCACAAAATGTCATTTAAACTATCCCAAGCCAATGTGAAAGGGAAGAGAAAATGAGCTCTTTGTTCTGCAATCCAAGTTTGTTCTGTTGCTGGCGCTGAATAATGCTCACTCACAACTCGGGAGAAGACCGAGCAGGTGCTGGGTGCCGCAGTACATTGCTGTGTTGTTGGGATGAGGTAACTAACTGATGTTGTGCAGTACATTGGTGGCTTAAAGATACCAAAATGGACTCCTGGTAGGTGGCGGTTCAGTGAACTCGGCCTGCCAGATTGTTAATTATGCAGGTGTGGAGATTCCTCTCCCTACTTGCCCTTTGCAATGCAGTTTGCCGAAGCTGCGCTCATCCTTACCCTCCCTTTGCAGTGCCAACTGATGATGTGGATGTCTACTTCGAAACCCCAGCTGATGACAATGAACATGCTCGCTTCCAGAAGGCGAAGGAGCAGCTGGAGGTCAGGCACCACAACCGCATGGACCGGGTGAGCGTCTGCCTTTGGTCTCCTGTGCTGTGCTGCGTGGTTGCTGCTTGTGTTTTTCCGGACAAATTGATGGCGAGCTTACTTCCTTGCCAGTCACCAAGCTGCTGTTGCATCTCTCGCAACCAGATCATGCCGTGGCAGTTAGATTTTTCATTGCTTCAGAGTGCCGGGAGAAAAGAATCACTGGAGACGTTTGACTTGCTGCTCAGAGGCCTGAAGCGCTAGGTTTAGCCCCCGCAGCAGCCCTTTTGTGCCTTCAAAACCTACGGGGCTGTACGAGGATCCGCCTGTGAAGGCAAATTAGCCCCCAACAATCAGACATAACTTTGTGTCCTGTTGATGTGTTCTGTCTTTTTCTTGTGCAGGTGAAAAAGGAATGGGAGGAAGCAGAACACCAGGCTGTAAATCTGCCCAAGGCAGAAAGACAGACTCTCATTCAGGTAAGAGTTGAAGGACCTAAAGGGGGAAAGTGAGTGCTGCTTGGCCTTGGTCTTCGCAGTAAACTAAATGAGAGATGCTGATATTCAAAGCCAAGAGACGACTGAGGTGGAAGCACAGCTTTCCTGTTCTGTCAACAGCTGCCTTTTAGAGGAGATAGGATTCAATCGCGTGCTTTGTTCTTAAAGCTGGAGACGATCCCACACTGTGCCGGTCCTTTCTGAAGCCCGATAGTAGGAAGCGATTTCACCCCTCAAGCATAGCGACAGCAGAGCCAAATTGTAATTCCAGATCTTTGGCCTGTTTTGCACTAACCAGTGGCCTCGCAGCCCAGCTGGGGTTGGCCCTGACTCTCTGGACACACATTTCCTGTTTGGGCAGCCTTAGTGGAAACCAGTGAGGCAGCAGATAAAGCTGGTTTGCCACCCAGATGCCAGTTTTGTGCCTTAAGAGGCGCGTTCGGTTAGAGGATGAAGTTAGGGGCAGGCTCTTCTGGCAGTGACAACTATATGACATTCCCGCAAACTAAGTGACTGACTCCAGTCTTTAAGCCTGGATTTTTCCTGGAACTCAGTTTTCTCTCTCTGCTTTTTAATGTAAGCCACTGTCTGGAAAGATGTTGAACTCCAAAAGAATTTGTCTTCATCATCTCTGTTAAAACATAACAGCACTTAGTGGATGTCTTTGGTTCATTTGGAGATGTGTTATGACTTTTCGAGTAGAATATATAGAGATGTGATCTGGAGGTGTGCTGATGAAAAATCCCCTATGCAATACTGCTGCAAATCCAAATTAATGGCTTGGGACTGAAGACATCTATCCTGTTTCCATATTGCAAGGTCAAAGGAAAGAGTTAATATTGTGTCATTTGTTCAACACAGTCTGGATCTTTATCTGCAAAGCCCTCTGCAGACCTTTGGAAGGGGTTGGGAAGGCAAATTGTCACTATTGAGTTTGCAGAGATGAAGTCTGCATCAGCATTTTGCAGTGCCCTTCTCTCCTACTGTGTAAATCCCAGGATATGGAGTGTGCCAGGCTCCATTTGTTCGAAGGAGCCATGTGGGTGACAGTAGGTGACCCTGATGCACACAGCATGTTTCATGCAGGCTCCTTTCTCTGTTCCAGCACTTCCAAGCAATGGTTAAATCTCTGGAGAAAGAGGCAGCCAGTGAGAAGCAGCAGCTTGTGGAAACTCACCTGGCCCGTGTGGAAGCCATGCTGAACGATCGCCGTCGCATCGCTCTGGAGAACTACCTGGCTGCGCTGCAGGCTGACCCGCCGCGGGTGAGTGTCCTCACAGTGAGTTTTCACAGCAGGGTCGCTCCGGGTAGGGGGAAGGTGGGAATGACTTGGAAAGATGTCTGCCTGCAACCTGCCAGGGCCAGAGCTGGGAATAAGTTCCCAGTAAAGCTTTCTCCAACGTGACAGTTTGTGCTCAAGACCTGACAGTGGGTATCCTAATTGACTCACTTTACTTTCTGCCTTGTTAAAAAAGCCTTGCTTTGTTTAGTGTTCATAAGGCAGAGTGTTCCCAGTCACACAGACTTAATTTAAAAAGAAAATACCTAAGAGGTTAGTACAGACAATGGATCTGTCCAGATGCGAACCTGCTTTATTATTGAAGTGCTGTATTTCAGCTGTGAACTTCATTTGAATTAAATGGATTTGAACTCTTCCCCTCTTCAAATCCCGCAGCCTCACCGCATCCTGCAAGCTTTGAAGCGCTACGTCCGTGCGGAGAACAAGGACCGTCTGCACACCATCCGCCATTACCAGCACGTCCTGGCGGTTGACCCAGAAAAGGCTGCACAGATGAAATCTCAGGTATGAGAATCAGAGAACCACAGAACGATTTGGATTGGAAGGGACCTTGAAGATCATCCAGTTCCAACCCCCCTGCCATGGGCAGGGACGCCCTACACTAGACCAGGTCGCTCCAAGCCTCATCCAGCCTGGCCTTGGACACTTCCAGGGATGGGGCATCCACAGCTTCTCTGGGCAACCTGTCCCAGTGCCTCCCCACCCTCTCTGGGAAGAACTTCTTCCTGATGTCCAATCTAAATCTCCCTCTTTCAATTTAAACTGGTTATCCCTTGTCCTCTCACTACAGGCCCTTGTAAAAAGTCCCCCCCAGCTTCCTTGTAGCCCCCTTCAGGCACTGGAAGGTGCTATAAGGTCTCCCCAGAGCCTTCTCTTCTCCAGGAACTGTGATTTATACATGCATTACTGTTTGTCACAATGACAAGTTTAAAACTACCTCGGTATCATTTTTGTGGCTTCTTTTTCCTTTTGTCAAGCACCCTTGAAACTCATTTGCTGGGGGCTTGGTCATCCTTGAACAGAGTTCCCCGCTTCTTCCAAGACCTCGTGTCTGTGTGTTTCTTGGCTTGTTCTTCATGATGCCTGTGGTTTAGGTTTGTGGGAATTCTCTTGTGCCTCTGCAGAGTTACTGTGTAATGCATAACCCTTGCCAAGCACTTGATTGTCATTGTCAGCTTTATTAGAAAGTCTGTGTTGATGAGTTTGTACGCTGTTGCGATATATTTTCCTCCCGAATAGCCAGAAAGTCATTTTCCTTCTGCCAGGTAACGTACGTGAATATGCTGCTTCAAGTGGATGTCAGATCTGACTGTTGTAGTAGCTGCAGATATTCCACAGACCTTTGGAATTACACCCTGATAGTTATTTTTACAACACACATTTAAAATGGTGAAAGATGTGTGAAAGGCCTGAGACTGGCCTGTTAACACTGCGAGGTCTACCTTCAGCTCCTGGCTCTGGGGTTGGCTGCTGCCGATTCAGATTCTCTCTAGGCCGCGCATCGGCGGAGAGCGCGGTGGCAGTTGTGGTATTTATAAACTGATGGTTGGCTGGTGAGGCAGCATATGTGGTAGCGTTGTTGGAGAGAGCTGAGCATATCAAGTGCAGGCCGCCCTGCCCCTTTGTGCTGATGCTGCCAAAGTCCGCGAGGGAGTGTGTGAACTGTGTTCTTAAGCTAAAACCTAAGCAGTCCTTAATTCATTCTGAGGGCTGCAGTGTCAACAAATCGACGTGCGAGGGACGTGGGTGGTACAGTTCAATTTCCATTCGCTTTGCTTTTCAGATGCACTTTAAGCTCCTCAATCGATTCGCTTGATTGACAAGCTGCCACATGTAAAATTAAATTGCTTTCATCCTTGCTCTTAAAGGTCAGGAACACAGCAGACTGTAAAACAGGCCCGTTCAACTCCTTAGCTTTTTCCAGCATTTGGCCGTCCATATAAATGTTTTTCTTGGTGCGTGTGATCCCTGATTATGCAGCACCCTCTTCAGGTCAGGCTTGACTTCACCAGTGGATTTAATGTGCTGGGGAAGAGGTTGCATAGAGCTTGAATTTATTTCACAAGTGTAGGGAGAACGCTGTTGCCGGTGGGTGTGTGTAGTGGGTGTAAGACAAATGTAATGCTGCCGCTGATCTGAAAGGCACCTTTGTTCTGAAGCCGGAGTTGATAAATAAGACTGTCTGCTCCTTTTGCCTGTGTCTTTTCAGGTAGTCAGGAATGATAATCCGTTTAATAAAGCGCTTGCTTGTAGCTGCTGCAGGAAATGAATTATGGCTGTACCTGGCATGTGGGAAACACCAGCTTCGGTGTTACAGCAAGAGTCGTCTCTCTCTGAATCCTCTCCCTCGCTTCCAACCTTTCCCAAAATACCAAGAGCCCCATGTACAAATGGTCAGTTCCAGTGAAGCGCGATGTGTTAGAGACCATCAGAGAACTGGACTGGTTGGACCAGTGTCCTGCTCTGTTGGCTGTCACGGCAGATTCACCAGTAGCAGATAACGTTACAAACCTGCGATGTACTGGTGCCCACCAAGTGCCTGACGGTCTTTGCCTGCTCCTACACTCCCTTGTACGTTTGCAGGTGATGACACATCTCCATGTGATTGAGGAGCGGATGAATCAAAGCTTGTCGCTGCTCTACAAGGTGCCGTATGTGGCTGAAGAAATCCAGGACGAGATTGGTGAGTGTCTCTATGTGCCAGCTCCTGTGCCACTGTGTTACTACGAGGTTTTCTATCGAACGAAGTGGGCTCTGAAAGGCTGCTAGCTCCGTGGAGGGGATGCCCTCCACAATAAGTGCTTGGGCTTTGGCTTCAGCACTGCAGGGCAGGTAGTCTCTGGGTTTTGCAGCCAGCCAGAACAGCTTGTTCCTAAGAACTTTCACTGTCTGTTTAACAAAAGTTAGCGACATTCAGAATAGCAAAGCTGTCTCTCGAAGAGATGGAAAAAATCCATAAAATAAGTAGGTGCTTTCCCTCTTTATAGGAGTTTCATCCCACTTGCCGAAGCCTCTTGCCGCATCTCACCTCTTGGCCCTTATTGGAGTGTATTTCTAGTCAATGCCTTTGCTTTAGAATTCCAGATGAGACTTCGGCACATGCAGGAGGAGATAACCTGGCAGCCTTCCCCTGCAGCCCTGCCTCGGCTAGGTTCAAACCATCTGCCCCTTTCTGTTCCTGCCAGGCTTCGTGCAGGTTGTGTACTATTTCCTCTCGTTCCTTTCAGATGAGCTGCTTCAGGAGCAGCGCGCTGACATGGATCAGTTCACATCCTCCATTTCCGAGTCCCAGGTGGATGTCAGAGTGAGCTCTGAGGAGAGCGAAGAAATTCCCTTGGAGGGCAAACCTTTCCGGCCGTTCCAGGTGAAAACCTTCCCAGCCTTGCCTGAAAGTGAAGGTACGTGGAACTGAAAGTTGGGCTCACTGGCTTTACAAAGCATGGGTGCTTTTCCTTGGTTTGGTGGAACAGAAATCACCTTTGGGTGATTTTGGAGTAAAGCAGCCACTCAGCAGCAGTCCTCTGCCTCTGTCCATTGGAAAGAGGCAGTGCTGCCAGTAATTGGCACTGAGCTGCTGGCTTGATTTTCCCGTTCTTCTCTCTGCAGAATTGTTGTCTCTCTTTCCATTTTGCAGCGAGTGTTAATTTTTTACTGTGTGGCTTGACTCTGGAATTAATTTTCCGTCTTTAACCAAAACCTTCTTGTGTCACGTTAAGTCTTTGTACCGTGACCTGCTGAAGGGCTGCAGAAGTTCTCTTTATTTAAAAAAAAAAAAAAAGTAACTGCTTTTTTGGTACCATCGGGTGTTGACAGCTGGTGTGTGCGTGTGTATTTATTCTAAAAATGCTTGAACAGAGTCCTGAGCTTAAAGAAAGCTGTAGACTAAAAGCTTTTCCCAGGGTCTGAGTCAGAAATCATGCGCAAGCCTTTTTTTCCTTTCTCTCTTAATCTCCTTTCTCTGCTATTTTTGTTTTTGTTTTCCCTCCTGCTAGATCCTCAGCCGGATTTGTACCATCCAATGAAAAAAGGTTGGTTCTAAGCTGCTCCCTCACAGTGCTTTCGATCACTCTCCTACCTTCTCAGTGTGTTTGATAGCTTCATTTTAGTTTCATACTCACCTTTCTTTTCATTTCCCTGCTCTCATTTAGATCAGTAACTTCCGATTTTGCTTGTTTAGGCCTAGTGTTCAAGAAACACGTTAGTCTGAGCATCCAGTTGATTATGTGTGTTCCTCCCTGATGGTCTCACAAGGCGTCTCAGGGCGCATGGAGTCACTTTGCTCTCAAGCAGCGTTGGCCTAGCAGTCTGCCTGCAGGCGTGCAGCACTTTGCATCTCTACCACGTGTACTCCTGTTCGACGCTTCTCAGAAGTAAGCCTTGCAGTGCTGTTAGTCTAGAGGCTCTTCTGCCTGCTCTGGAGTCTGTCCTTGCCACCTGATGACAGCACTAAACTAGGAGCGAGAGTGCCGCAGCAGACATAGGCTATGTTTCCCAGTGAAATGTCCTTACATTACAGAGGGCAGCTGGTCTGGGACAGGTAGGGTAGGAGATTCTGTCTTTGTGTTTACGGTCTCCCCGGTACTCCATCTTGCACGTAGCATCTCTCCGTACTGTGCGCTTATCCATTTCTCCTTTAGCTCATCGTTAATTCTGTAATGACTCCAGGCTTGGCTAAAAAGGATCTGCCTGGGCTTTGAGAGCGGCACAGAAATAAGGGCTTTAAATGAAATCCTTTGGTAGAGAGGCAGTCTCGGGTAAAGATGCGTCCTGGCTGATGTGCTTTGCAGTTCTACTTCCCAGAGTAGAAACGGAAGCCTAATTCTTAACATGCTCTTGCGGAGCGTGTGCTGTGCATGGGGAGTAAACCCGTGGTTTTAAACTGCCTTTGGTTCCAAATGCGTCGTGCAAAATCTCGAAGGAGAGCAAAGGATTTTGCTAATAACTTTAGTATGAGCACAGATGATTTGGTAATGTGGCGAGGGCCAGATAGCTGGAAACTATGCTTGTTATCAGTGTTTCTCTAAAAACGTGTCACCTTCCTCTCTCTTGTGGAACAGCGTACAGCTAATTCAGTGCACTGACTGCTCTGGAAAGAACTGGGACAGTCTTTAGTCTGAGATTTTGGTGTCTTCTGTGTTGACTTCAAGATAAGTACAGGCCAGTCTTCTCCCCGTGTGGGTAAATGGATGAATTTCTGATAACCTGGGGACAAAGATCATACCCTGCACTCACCCTTTTTTCCCTTCCCTTTCCACTGAATTTCACAAGGGCTGCTAGGGAGTTACGGGGTTTTTTCAGTGTATGTAGGGTTTTTTTCCCTGGGAAGTGTATAATCTAAATGGTGCCTTTGAGCCACATAAAACTGGGTCTGTTATTTGGTGCCGCGCTCGGTGACAAATAGCAAAGCGCAGTGCAGCAGCTGAATTCCCAGCCCTGCAGACTGCTGTGTTGGCTCCTGAGAATCGAACAAAGCAGCCATAGGCCAAAAGCTGACACGGGAGATCTCTCAAAAAAACTACTTGTGGCTAGTCTCTCCGGCAAATCCCAATCATTGACTTTCACAATAACATGACCTGCTTCGACAGCTGTGAGAAGTCCGGCTGGCAGTCGTGCTTGGAATCTGATTACTGTCTCCAAAGAACCGTGTGGGGAAAGGGGATGCACTAAAACCCGAGAGGCTTCTTTTGGGAGGAGCTGGAGTGAAACGTTAGTTCCCTTGGCATTTTCAGGCTTGTCACCGGAAAAACTTGCCTTGGAGCCAAGTGGCCTTTCCTTGCACCTCACCAAAGAACATGCTGCCAACTTCGGCAGCACTCGACATAATGTCTCAGGCAACCTGCAAGCTCAGCAGCTTGTGGAGAGGCGTACGCAATCCCCAGCAAAGCCTTATGTGCGGTATTAATATTTCCCTTACCTCGCGCTCCTCGTTGGAGAGGCCCTGCCATAGGTTTGAGGCTTTGCTCTCCTCCTGCTTTTGTGCTGGGCAGGGTGTTGCACAGGATGTTACGCTGTCCCTACTGATGATGGAGAACTGCTACTGTTGTGGTAGGTTGTAGTGTCTTGCATCAGATGCTTCTGTTATTGATCTGATCTATTTATAAATGCTTCAGATCAAAACAGTTTATGCAGAGCAGCCGCCTTCTGTTAACTGATACTCTTCTCTTGAGCCTAGGCTAGGTTCAGCCTAGAAATGGGTGAGCGATGTTCTGGTACAAAGGCTAGCGTAGGACTTTGCTCCTCCCTTGCCCTGGGATTTGTAGTTTCTGGGCTGGTGCCAGGGACGGGACAGCAGCTTATTACAGAGCTGTGCTGGGTGACCTTGAAATCCTCGTTCCCGGGGTGCTTGCTGATGCGCTTGGTTTCTGAAGAACGGCGCGATTGAAAGCATTCCCCGCGTGCTGGCTCTCGGCAGAGAGGAGATGTGCTCTTCTGTCACGGGGGTCATGGTGAGGCGGTGGTGACATTTGCAGAAAGGATCTGCGTGCTCACAGTTTGTGTTTATGCGTTGCCTTGGACCTTAACAGCAGCAGTTAACGAGGTTGTATTTCTGGATTTACACTTCAGCCTGGTTTTTGGTGAGTCTTGTCTGCTCCTCTCATTGCCACCTCATTTCTCCCCATTAACAGACCCCCCCCCAATCACTTGTCACTGTAGCATAGCTTCTGAGCTCCCTTTCTGACACAACAGCATGACGGCAGGTTAATATTCAGCGGTCCGTGCGGTTAAAACATGCTAGCTGTGGCAGCTCTGCAGGCAGTAGGGAACCCTTCCTAAATGTCACCGAGGGCTGACTAACGCTCCCTGCCTTGCTCTTTTTGGTGCAGGTTCTGGCATGACCGAGTTGGATGGGCTGATTGGCGCTGAAGAAAAAGTGATTAACAGCAAGAACAAAGTGGATGAAAATGTGGTGAGCCCTCCGCCTTTATTTTGCAAAGCCAAGCCTGCTGTGGACACTAATTAATAGCAGCGGCTGATTTCCATGTCTCCTTCCTGCTTACAGAATGTCAGTGTATTTATGATCCATATGGTGTGGGGGAGTCAGTTTTTCTGACTATTGTGGGCTTTTAGTACTGATTAGCATCAGAAGGGTGGGAGGGTGAGGGAAGGAAGGAGGGAGATCCAGATCTTTGGCAGTCAGAGCTGGAGAAGTGTCGGATGTAGTAGCTGCTTGCCCAAGCAGAGACCCTTTGATACGCCTTGGTTTTAGGTAGGTAGCTTGCTGTCTGAACACACCGAATGCTGGTGTGTTCCGTCTGTCTTCCCACCTATTTTTCATGGCAGGAAAGGGCTCGCCACCTTCTGAGGTGCCTGGATTGTAAATTGGGGCTGCAGTTTGAGGTGGTCTGGGTGTCCAAATGGCTGCACTGGCTCAGCTGGCTTTAAAAGTCGGAGGACATCCCACGCCATTGAGAGCAGGGGGAGGATGGTGGGTGGTTCTGAGCCTTTGCTGGGGTTCATTAAAGGTCTCTTGTCTGTCTTCGTATTCCTTCTCCTAACAGCTCCTTTCATAAAACCTTTTTGTGACCTGTTTCAGGTAATTGATGAAACCCTGGATGTGAAGGAAATGATTTTCAACGCGGAGCGTGTCGGCGGGCTAGTGGACGAGCCGGTACGTACGTAGCTAGCAAGTCTAGCCCAGCGATCGGCCAATTCCTGGAGCTGGATTTCGGTTCCTCTGCGTTACCGAACTCTAGGAGTTCAGGGACTGCTCTGGGAGGTCACGTGGCGTGTAATGCAGTGCGGCATTTCTGCGTAAAGATGGAAACGGTCAACACATGTAGGTGCTGACCTGACTCTCTCATCGTGGAAGTGTTTGGTGGGATAGGGAAGCGGGGTGGGTCAGTGCCTGTCCAGAATGCCTGAGCAGGGTAACGATGGTGTGTTTGTTATCCTTTTGGGGAAGTACTGAAAGGTGAAATATTTACGCTGACGAGTGTGATCAGTCCTGTTTCAATACCACAGATGCTTGAAGACCTTAGCAGTGGCCGCCTTTTAGCTGGGCATTTAGCAGTGCATCTGCCTCCTCGCTTTTCCTCTACCCACTCTGTTGTTTTCTTCCCTACAGGATAATGACAACTCCCTTCGGGATGACTTCAGTTTCAGCAGCAGTGCCCTTATCGGGCTGTTGGTGATTGCTGTCGCCATAGCTACCGTTATAGTCATCAGCTTGGTGATGCTGAGGAAGAGGCAGTATGGGACCATCAGCCATGGAATCGTGGAGGTGAGAAACAACTCCTGCTCCTCCCTAACGAAGGATGAAAATAGCGTTGAGTCACACCCTGTGTGTAGGGGGACAAAGATGGCAGGAGCTGCCAAGCCCTTGGTGGCTCTGCTCCTAGATAGGTGGGACTTAGCTCTGCAGATGCTGAGATCTTTGTCGCTTCATTATTACTGTGCAGGCGTTGGTCGCCGGCATGCCTTGCAGCCACCTGTCACGTCACAGTTGTATTGCTTATCCTGAGGAGTTAATTAGGCTTCCCTGTTTGGCTTGGGATAGGATTTAGCAGTAAATGAGCTTTTCAGGCTCATCTTTAGCAGAGGAGTAAGTCAGTCGATGTGTAGCCATTTGTCCTCTCCACTAATGTAACAACGATAAGGGCAGCACGGCCAGCTGAGCGCTGAGAAGTGGATCGTCCTCCTTCCTTCCACTCCTGACATGCTCCTTTCCAACGACGGCTTGATGGAGGCTGGAGAATGCTTATTCTCCCCTTTGCCCAGCCGACGTGAAATTGTAACAACCTCTTTAGGGAGGGAAGCAGGTCCCAAATTTGTGACATTAGGTAACTTCTTAGACTCGTGGAGAACATCCCCAGCGAGGAGCTCTGTTAAGCATGTTATTTTTTGTGGCTTACCCTTTTTTCCTGTGTACTGTTTGCCACACAGGAAGGGTGTGGACAAGGATGAAAACACACTGCTATTCGTCCAGCGGTTGTCTGCTGCCTGGTGTTAGGATGAAATCAGGCCTGCAAGTACCTCCTCGGACCAGTAACCGTCTGCTTCTTCTGCAGGTTGACCCGATGCTTACCCCGGAAGAGCGGCATCTGAGCAAGATGCAAAACCATGGCTACGAGAACCCCACTTACAAATACCTGGAGCAGATGCAGATATAAAAGAGATGAAGATATGACAGCCCTGACTGGGAAGAGGAGCAGGGCAGAGGGCCAAAGGGGTCCAGCGTTTTGGATCGACTACTGACCAACAGTTGCTTCGAGAGGACTTCATCTTACATTCAGAACTCCTGGATCATTAAGACTATAATTACTACTGTAGAGTTGCAATTTCCATTCTTTTAAATGGGTGAAGAAATGATAATATAACAATATGATATATAAATCTCCTTAAATGGGAAAAATGGATCTATTGCAGATATTTGACTGAGATGTAGTTTTCTTTTGTTTTGTTTTTTTTTTTAAATCTGAAAAATACCAGTTCCGTTGTACTGTTGTCTGATACAAGCTCTATATATATAAAATGGGAAATGTTGATTTTTATTTCTGATAGACCACCTGTATATTGAGGGTCATTTGTACCAGCCTGCCTTGTAAAAAGGAGACAGTTGTGGCTCTTCAGTCATTTTGGCTTTTATATATAAAGCAGTATTCTTTTATTTTCCTTTTTTTAAAGTGAAGTTCGCTGGGAGTTACAAAGAGATTAATTTAGGAATAGGAACTGTGACAGCAGCGTAAGCAAGGAAGCAATTGGGAATGGTAACTAACAAAAATATTTATAATGAGAAAAAAAGAGAAAAAGAAACAAAAAAATTCAGAAAAACACCCACCCCATCCTCATACGCCAATGTGTACGCCCTGCTGCCTGGCGGTTTGGGCTCTAGGAATCAAGACTCCCTGGAGGCAAGGAGTTAAAAGGCTTCTAGCATCTCTGTCGATAGTTATTCTAGTGGAATGTTAGAACACGGTTTGTGCATACTGGGGTTTGCACATTCCCCTTCCAGATTCAGTTCTAGAGTTGGAAGTTCCTGGTATTGAATTGAAATCCTCTGTCTGAACCGGTTTCCTTCAGTACTCACCTGGCATTAACAGCCCCTTCCTGCTACTACTTCCTAATTTCCCCCAGCTCTCCTGCCTCACCAACGCGGTAAGTAATTCAGAGATGCAGGGTTCGGAGCCCCCACATCCCTTTTGGTGACGTTGGGCCGTGGGCACGGCTTTGGGCGATGGCCCTGATGTGACAGATGACTGCGGCCGGCAGTACCTGGGGAGCTGGTGCACCTGGAGGTCGCTTTAACTGGGGAGGGAGGAGAGGGACACCTTGGGAAAGGGATCCTGCCTGCTTTAAGGGAAATTGGATGCATAGGCCCCCGAGAAGAACAAAAGGGGTGTTGTTCCGCTCACCATCATGTCTTTGTAATGCTTGTATAGTTGGTGTTAATGCTCACGGCTTTTTTAAATCTGAAGGTTCTGGTAACCTGTGGTGTATTTTTTCTATTTTTTTTTTCCTGTGACTTTTATTTTTTTTCTCCCCCCTTCCGTGTCTCTTCCCACTATGCACAGATTTACCTGCAAACTCCTTAGTGTGGTCTGTGGGGAATGTACAAAGTTTAAACACATCAATAAACACTTTAACTTCCAGGTGGTTCCTTCTCTTTATTCATGGGCTCACTTAAGTCCCTCTCTCCTCCCACTGTGTCCTCCAAAGCCCCGGGGACCTCTCCCTGCCTTTTTGGCCACTTGGGACGTGCTGGGTTTTGGGAATGTATAGCTCTGCTGAGTCTTCTGTGGTACTTGCAGATCCTGCTGACCTTTCCGGAGGGAAGGAAGTGCGATACTAAGCCAAAGCTGAGACTCTGGAGTAACATAACCTCTTCACGCTGCAGGTGGTGGACTCTGGAGCGCAGGTCAGTTAGAGCTGTGGCTGCTGTGCGGCCGTAGGAGACGTCCCGGGTGGATCTGCGGGGGTAAAAATGCCGGAACCGCTCCTCGGATGGAGGCGGCTGCTGGCACGGCTTCTGGGAGCGAGCAGAGCCAAAGCGCTGGGTGGTAGCAAGCTGTTCCTGCCACTTGGCCATCCACCTGCGCCCGCTGGCAAGCTGCAGGAAGGGAGCCGGGTGGCGGGGAAGCGGATTTGGGTAGCGCGGTGGCTTGTGCTTGGAGCCTGCCTTGCCTGTGTGTCTTAAGAAATGGGGTTGGCGAGAAAGGGGAGCTGCAGGACATGTTCAGATTCATGGCTGAGGGCACAGAAAAAGGCCTCAAGCAGTTTCCTTGAGTGCTTGCTGTGTGGATGGCCAGAGCCGAAAGGCTTGGAAGCTGAGAAGCGCCCGGGGCAGTACTTGGCTGAGGATGGTGGTGTTTGCTTACCACTCGTAATGTTTCATGAACGGAAATAACTTGACTGTTTAAGTTCCAGGACACCCAAAGCTCACAGCCTGTAAAGCTCATGCTGTCTCAGCTCCTCTCTCTCATTCCGCTTCTGTTTTCCTTCCTTGACCTCGGACACCAATTCCTCCCCTTGTGACGGAGGAGCCATGGCTGTTGGCACGCTGTTTCAGGAGGCCGAGAGAGAGAATTCGTCTGCCTTGGTGTTGATGTGAGCAGTTCCCGATAGGGCTGAGTGAAGAGGAGCAGAGGAGGGAGGAGGAAACGGCAAGCCTTAGCGATTGAACAGGGAACAATCGTGTGTCCTGCTTCTCCTTAAACCCAGGCTCTTTGCTTCCACCGGAACGTCCACGTTCCGGCTGAATTATTCAGGCTCTGCGGGAAAGAACAGATGCTGTCCTAGAAAATGCCGTCTGTTGGCTTGTCACGACGACTTGGGGAAGGAGTCTTGATTTTTAAACTCTGCATTTCAGTGAACTGATGCCGGAGTGGATTTTCAGTGCAAAGCTGTTTCTCGGATGGTGCCCTCAGGTAGGGTGACGTGCAAGAGGAACAAGTGACAGAGGCTGTGGATTGAATTCCAGGATTGAATTGGGGTATTAGATTTTTTTTTTTCCTTTGATAAGTTGTATTAGACCTACAACATAAATACATCAGGAACCAAAGTCTGTTAGTTACATGCTTCAGCACAGACCACTGAGCGCTTGGGATCGCTTCTTTATGGTGGATTCTGACTGCAGCTTCTGCCAAGTGGCGTTTACACGCATTTGCCTGAAGATGGGTGCTAAGACACATCCCAAGTGTTCTGGCATTGAGGGACGATAGCCCAGCAGGGCTGTTTCCTGAGGGAAGGCACTTAAAATTAGACGGTCCGAACTGTGTGGAATACTTGGCTTGTCAAGTACTTGTGGAGTGTTGTGGAGAGCTGTGATTTAAAAAAAACAACCCATAGTCCTGCTCTTAAGAGGGGCAGCATCGTTCTCTGTTAAGGAATGGGGATGTGCGCGAGAGGGACCTTTGGAAACAGGGAGTGCTGAGCAGAGGAGGAAGCTCCGGGGCAGATGTCTCCTTGCTCACTCTAGAGCTGCGCATTAATATTGCTTCTCCGAGGGTGCCACGGGGTAGCGTACACTGGAACCCTTCCATGCACAGTGCTGGGTGGATGTTATTTTACCAGCATCCCTTGTCTTTCAAGTGGAAAGATGGACGTGGAGCGGGTTTTCTGTGTTGAGTCCCGGGTTGGTGGAAGGGAGTGAAGGTGCCAGTGAGGAGCGCGTGGCAATGTGCTGCTCTATCGACAGGTGATGTTACTCCTTAGATCTGGGGCATTCCAGCCCTGAGGATCCCTGTTTCTGGGAGGAAGCTGCAGATCTTGAGGCTGGGTGTCCTGTATCCTTTTGTCCTTAATAAAGAGAGATGGGGAAAGCGAGGGCACATGGAACTCAGTGCTGATGTTGGGTAGTTTAGAAAGCATGAAACCACCTCAGCCAAGCCCCTGCAACACGTGGGCTGCTGGAAACGAGGATTGGTCTCCGTGTAGGACAGCGGACGGGGTCAGTGTAATGATCTCCGCGCTGCCCCAGCACCCCCCAGCCAAGTGCCCACCTGCCCGCCCCGTATTGCGCCGGTTCTCAGCCCCTGCCAAAAGCTGTTGGGGCTCTCTGGTCTCGGTGGGACCATGTGCACATCACCTGGCCGTGATCCTTGGCAACCGCACGGGATGAAAGCCTCAGGGAGCAGTCAGGCTTAAAAGCTGTTTCTCCAGCACAGGAGTTGGAGCATCCTTAACCCATGCCATTCCTTACCAGGCAGTGCTGGATGCCTCTCCCCAAATTCACCCTTTGTAGCTTCGCTGCAGATGGGGGAAGGCTCTGTGGGGCGCAGTGCATAGCAGCGATGAGGCGTTAATGCTGTACATGCGATTCTGTGGGAACGAGCACGTTAAACACGGGAGCGTTGCTGTATTTACCCATGGGGAGCCCGCGCTGTGCTGCGGAAGCACTTCACCTCTGGCTCCTGGTGCAGTCTGCTGGGACGGGTTGATGCAGACTGTTATTTCAAGCAGCTCTCCTTTCCCAAGAGCCATTTGGGAACAGGCTGCAGGCTGAACGGGTTGGTTGGTACGTGAAGAGCGTCGACTGGCATCTGGGAGGTTGGCCGTGCTCATTGCTGGCGGCAAACGTGGTGCTCGGAGCGTTCGGCGATGGGAAAGGCTGGAGCCTGGGGTAAGCGGTCCGCTCTCCCCAAAAGGTTGCCGTGGGTTATGTCAGTGGGGGTGAAGACCTGCTGGCGTGTTCGACGTTTCGTTACGCAGATGGAAGCTCCAGCGCTGAAATGGTGAGTTACGTTTCCCACAAGGATCCGGAGATGTCGTGTTCAGCCATGGGGTGGGGGCAGTGTTGTGTCTCTGGTAATGACTCTAGGGGAGGGGGCAGCTGTGGCTTTCATAGCTCCAGTCAACGGCTTTGGGCTGGAACCTCTCATGGGGTTGTGGGGTTTAGCTGGGGCGAAGGGGCAACAGCTGGGGGGTGTGTGTGTGTGTGTGGTTTTTAATTACTCTTACTTTACAATTTTTCCTTCCTTTCCTTCTTCCAAATAGATTCTTCCCTCCTTTCCTTCCCCTACTCCCAGGGAGTGACCAGAACTGCTTCACTGCTGCGTTCACACTCCGGCACTGCACTTGGGTCAGGTCCCAACCCTGACCTAGTTCCTGCAGCCGGTGACTCCAGTGATGCACGAGCCCTTGCCCATCGCAGACCCTCAGTCAGTGAACTCAGCGAACGGCCCCGGCCCCAAGCTGCGAAGTCCCAGCTCCCGTCCTTCGCCCCTTTGCCACGTAAATCTAAATCATGCAGTGCTGTGCTCCAGCACCACCCCAGCCACCTTCAGCTGTGCACACACGGTGGCTGTGTTTTCCTTCGGACGATTACAAACCAGCCACTAGGGTTTTTCCATTCTTCGTTGGATCCTCTTGGAAAGACAAGGCGGATGGGGCCAACTCCTCTGGTTGCGTCTTCCGTAGGCGTCTCAAAAAGGTTTAGGGCAGCATTACTTTAGAGCGTAACTACAGTGCAGAGGCACTGCAAAGATGAAAACTGAAGCCCAAAACATGCTGCTGGCCCTGTGCAGAGCACCACAGGGTCTGAGACTGGTGTTTGGAATTTAAAAATAAATCAGATACGTTGTACTAGGAGTTTAAGAACCTTCTATTTAGGGGACACAGCTGGGGCCCAAGCCACAGTTAAGACCGTGCCACCTCCTGCCAGCCCTTCGCCTGAGCTGTGCCACAGCTTGTCCAGGTCCGTTTTTCTGACCAATTCAGGAAATGGGTCTGTTTTAGCCATTGGGTTGTGAAGAGAGTCTCCCTGTGACAAGGAAATGGACCTGTACCGTGTCCATCAGATGCTACTAGCCCACAGGGAAATAAAAATCCCCAAACCACAACAAAACAGACATTTTTGTCCTCCCATCTCTGTCACAGACTCACCAGATGATGGAGCAGCTGAAGTGACACGGGGAGCAGTGGTAGCACATCGCAGGCAGTCAGGGCAGCAAAAGTACCACACATCAAACAGAAACAACAGGTTATCTAACAGATAAAAACACCTTTCTACTAAGCTCACAGATCGAGGGAGGCGCTACAAGCATTTTATTTTCCAACAGTTCTTGCCGTGAGTGGCGAAGCGAGGGGCAATTCCAGTTGCCACAGGAGGAAAGCTGGGATCTAAGGCTGCTGTTCTTTCATCACTGCAGCACTGCTTATGGAGAATAACTAATAAAAGCTTGTTGATACCATAATTATGGCTTGAGCTGCATTTCCTGCCATCCTTTAAGCCAGGTACTCCATGCCCTTGCCCCACCGCACGTGGGCATTCTGCCCAGCACATGCAATCAAACCAGATCCTAGAGAAGGGAAGCCCTTGCCATAAACCTAAACATTCAGAACAACCTTAATTTATTTTTATAGCCAGCCTCTCACACCTTGGCACCTGCAATAAGCCAGAAGACCGGGGCCACAGAGGTAAGCCTGGCTGCTGTTGGGGACCCTGAGCCTGACCTTGGGATTGCTAAGACACACTGAGGACGAGGTTTTGCAGATTTCAGTGGTTGCACTCACAGTGTTTTCAAACTTCTTTAAGGAAAACAGTAGGCTGAGTAATTACGAGCTCGTTGGACTCCACTTCACTACATGGAGACACTGCAAGCCCTTACCACAGCCATTGGTGCACACATCTGTTCCGTGGCTGCCTACTGTGCCTCACTGCCTTGATCGTCACAGCATCAACGGGCCAACTGCTGAGCCGTAGTTGGGGAAGGCTGGCAGGGCTCAGGCTCGCCGACGTTCCTCCTACACCCATCCACGTGCAGCAGACCTCCAAGGAGCGACAACAGGCATGGACTTAGCCAAAACCACTGAGGAAAACGGCTTCTCTTGGCAAGGTGATGACCTGGGAACACCCCAGTTGACCAATGGTGCTTTCTGTAAGGAGCAGGATGCTCTTCCTCAACCTCCAATTGCCCCACAGCCCGCGGCACAACGAGGCAGCCCAAGGCCATTCTTGACACATAGATGCAACACATGAACCTCACCCTGTCCTGAAACACAAGTAGATATTAATAGGATTAAATAGAAAATACAGATTGCAATTGTTTTGGGTTATTTGAGTACCTTTTGAAATCCCTCTGCTAAACCCAGAGTTTCTGGCTCACCTGAAGCCAGCCTGTTTCTGTTTTTTTACAAAGCAGCTGCTCTTACCTGAAACAACAGGCACATTACACCCTGCTTGTTTGCTAGCAGCCCTAAATCCCCAGTGCTGCTGGGCGATGCTGAAGGATATCCCGTGTTCTGTGAAATGCATTGGCACACCTGGTTTTTCTAATTTCACCCCCTTCCCCCCCCAAAGTACAGTCACTCCTATCCGTTTTCAGAGCAGTGCTGGAAAAGAAACAAACCACCTACCAGGAATTCATATCCCTGGCCATGTGTCGGGCAAGATACGAGTGATCTAAACAGCATGAGACAGGTTAGGTTCCACAGATGATGCATCGAGGGGAAAATTGATCATTATTTCAATAATTCCGCTCCAACACGAGCGTCACTGAGGCTCTTAGAAGACACGATTTACGGGCATCATGCTATACACATGCACTCAGCAAAGCATTGGCTGGAGTCCCACATATTTTAGCACAAATGTGTTAATGAGTATTTGGCCATCCCTTTCACACTGCCTAACTCCTGCTGAAACCCAAGAGCAGACCAGCCAGGGCATCAGGCGGCGGGAGCAGCCTCCTCCCCGCCTGACTTCACAGCCACCACCCAGACGCAGCCCAAGGTGCCGATGAACACGCCCCAGCTGGGAAGTCAATCCGCCAAGGCGCTAAGCACTTCAGCCTGACCCAGGGGGACACTAAAGCCTCGTTTTAAGACCCAAATTGCAGCACTAACATTACATCATGAGACAGTTAGTTGGACGGGGACAGAGTACTTTGCCCGTTGCAGCAAGGCAAGCTAGGAGGGAGGCTGTGTTTATCACAACGGTTGAGCCAACACCTCTGCAAGCAAGTGCTCAGAAATAAACACTAAGTGGCCCAATTCACCAGGCACCCAGCCCTCACGACCTCGGATTTCGCAGGAGATAAAGCCAGCAGCTGCGACACCTCATGCACATCATTCATGGGAGACAGCGGGGAGGGTTGTTGCACACTGCTAGCTTCATGTTTGCAAGCTTGACCTGTCCCTCTCTGCAAATGCTCTTCCATCTCCTAAAAGAGGACAGCTAGCATGCACCCAGCCTTTGGCAGGGGTGAAAATGGCCCAATATTCACAGATTCACAGAGTCGTAGGGGTTGGAAGGGACCTCTAGAGATCATCTAGTTGTACCTTGCTGTACCGCTTGCCACGAGTCTTACCAACCGCTCCGTCCTTGCCCCTCCGGGATGGTCGTCTGCAACTGCGGCCCATGAGCAACCCCCTGCCCAAACTCCAAAGGGCAGGCAGCAAGTGGGTGACCCCTTCTCCAGTAATGCCATGCAGAAACAGGCGGGAGCTGTCTTCTGCCTTGCTAAAACTGCTAAACTGTTCGTTACGGGCTGCTGGCATCATACGTAGCCTCCCCATGGGTTTTAGATGAGAGTCGAGTTTGGCAGGCTTGAAGAGGATGCGTAAGCGTGGACTGCTTGCTGTTGTTATTTGAGTTAATAGGCAAGAAATGCAGTAAGATTTAAAACAAAATAAAAATTATAAGTTCTGGAAGAGTAAAGTGACCTAGAAAATCCAATTGTCCTCTAAATGGCAACAGCACCAAGTTTGGAAACTAAATTCACTAATTAAACTGAAACATCAGATTTTAGCGGCACTTCAAGTGCTCATTTCAACTCCTCTTTAAACCCTGAATCTCCAGCAGGTCTCAGTAATAACAATAAAAAGTTTTGCATACAGATGCCAGGTACCGAGAGTCTGCTAAGCACTTCAGCTCTTCCTGAGACACCATGGGAAGGACCTTCTAGAAGCTTCTCCTCCCTCCAGCAGCATCAAGAGGGTCCCCTGCATCACACTTTGCCTTCAGCAGCCATTCTACCGAAGACTTTCACGGCCAATTCCTCCAGGCTAAAACCACGTCCCTGGCATTTGTCAGCAGCTGAGGATTTGTGGAAAGGGGAAAACTTTCATCTCCCCTTTTCAGTGTTCTTCTCACAGCCCTTAACCACAGACAGGCTTGAGTCTGGAAGCACGAGTGTGTCTGTTCCTTCCTAACACTTCAGCGCTCCGGCTAGCTCTATCAATTCCCCAGACTAATCCTGCAGCAGAGAATATCTGCTGTTAAAAACACCAGCCTTAGTGTTTCTGTACGCCAATAGACAGGAAATAAAGATAAAATTCAAGGGAGTATTCCCTCAGCTCCCGGCTCCTGCGGTACCAGCTAGTTGAACATCGACAACTTGCTAACCGCAGATCAGCCTAAAGATGCGGCTTCGCTGTAGGAGCTTCACATGTTCTTTCGCAAAACATCAGCAGGGGAACAGCATCATTGGGTCTGTGTACAACAACGAGGTCTGTGGTAATTAGACCCACCCAGGCACATGTCATAACCCACCTTGGAGAGGCAGGGATGACAACGGAGCGGGATGTGATGGCTATGCCCTCCCACCCTATTTCAGGGTGACCCGTGTCTGTCCGTAGCACGCTACCAGCACGGGCAGCAATGGTTTTGGGTGGGCAGTGCACGTTTCCTGCTCAATAGCACATTGGCCTGTCCCTAAGTTTTATTGCCTTCCAGCGTCAACGGGAAAGAGCGCTTCGGGTTACAGAGGATATCGATTCCACGTGCAGGCTAGCTACGAACGGCTCCACAAACGCAATTACAGCCGCAGCAATCTCATTTCTTCTTTCTAGTCTGTTGAGGCAACAGACGTTAGTTCTGTCTCACATGAGGGGCACCTTGATCACCCAACCAGATGACAGGTAATTTGCCCTCTTCAAAGAAACACTTGGGTGTTAGCTTTAGGCTCAGTGTGATCCCCCTGAGCTCGTTAAAGCACACAGCTAGATGATCAGTATTTGCTTTTATTTGCATCTACCCATGGAAAGAAGAATCATCCCCACTAAAGACCTACATTTTAACTAGGAAAAACCTCAGTGAGAGATGGATTCAGCATTACCCAGATAGCACCAGGACAAGAAGAATCAGGAAAAAAGTAACATTCGTTGATCAAAGGGGAAAGAGACTTTTTCTTTGCCTTTCTTTCCACTCAGAGTGCAGTACTTCGGGTTGTAACCTATGCACTAAGCTTCCCGTTAATGGCAGCTAGTCTATAACAAGTTGACCGATCGACCCTGCTCCTAGTCCCACGAGGATTATTAATAACCAGAGCACATCACCTCCACGGAGCATGTTTGACGCTCGCGCTCCGGCACAGTAGGTCCATGTCAGCCCTAGTTAAAGGCATCCTGCCCCGCCAGATCCCAGAGAAACCGTTGTTCCCAAATGCCAGCCTGCTTTACAAACCCAAAGTAGTTTTCTCGGTGCGTGGGTGCCAAACACGGGCGCTCGCCTTGGTTTCTGCGCTCCTGAAGGTCCTTGACTCGATAGTCGCAGCAGCACGACGCATCGGTCTCCTTCCAGCCCTGCTTCAAAAGGAGAAAATCAAATTAAATATAAAGCATTCGCTCTTCCTCCTGCAGGGCTGGGAATTGCAACCGCTTTGAGCCAGGGTGGATTTTTCTTTCCTCCCGACGCTTCCTTGAAATTTTTGGAGTAGTGCAGACCAACAGCAACATGGTTTGATCTCGATGGCAGGAAGCGTCTCCCTGCGCCCTTCTGCTGCACACCGAATGAAAGATCTAAGGGGAACAATACCCCAACACATACCCCTGGTCATCAAGAGCGAAACAGACACCAAGAAAGGTTTTGTTTCTGTCCTGCGTTGGTACTGGCCAGCTCCAGGGAGGGAATAAAGCTGTCAGAGGAGATTGCTGAGGTTGCTGCACAGCCCGTCTCTCAGAGACTCTCCAGGAGTATCCGTACATCCAAGCTGGGCCAGCTGAAGCCATCATCTTGCTTCAAGTGTCTCTCTTCAAGCTGAACCCTGCCTGGCAAACTCCCCATCCAGGCTGCCTCACCCATCTAACCCATCGCCAGCTTCTCATTCAAAACACGCAGGAGAGCAGCTGATGGGGAAAAACCCCTGTCCCTTCCATCCACTGGCCACCCACCCCTTTCTCCAGACGGGTTTGACCACGTTAACTCACACACCGTACGATCCCTCCAACATTTCACCCACCCCCCAAACCATTTTGAAGCTGGACATCGCCTTAACCGTGCCTTTAATCTCAAGGCGTCGTATTCAAGAGATCCATCAAAATGGTTCGTTAAAGTACTTTATTGGTGATCACGCATACTCTGTGCACAATAAGCTTCGTACAAATACCCCTCCATTAACACCACAGTGAGTGACAGCCACCGGGAGCTTTGAACGCTGGTTTGGCTCCCTGCAGCAGAAGCAGAAGTGAAAACCACGTTAAAAAAACCCAGCCAAATTGGCCACACAGCTTGGACTCCCCCAGCAAACCAGTCCTGCCGTTCGCAGCCCAAGCTGCAGCACGGGAAATGAAGCACTCTCTCCCAGAGGAGCCTGGTTTGCTCTTGCTACCGCCAAAGGGATGCACAGGAAAGGCTTCGCCTTCGGGGTCCTGCCTCCCACTTCTGATGCTCCACCATCAAGTGCCAGTGTATCAAGACTAATTAAAACCCTCATCTCAAGAGCTCTCAGCCACAGCAGGGAAGAGGTTTCCACGGCCTCATTTGTCGTCCGAGGCGCTCTCCGGCAGCAGGGCACTGGTGGCGCACTTGTTGCCTTTGCGGATGCACATGCCGCAGTCCAGCTCCACATCGATGTCCCCGAATTTCAGCTGGCAGGACTCGTTGCAGCTGTGGGGAAGGCAGTGACACCAGTCAGGTATTTGCAGGCAGCGAGAGCTGTCGGCTCACCCCAGCCCACTTGGAAGGCTACCAAGGACCGCCCGGCACTGAGCAAATCCTTTCCAGCCAAGCCGAGGACTTCGAACACGCATGGACACCCTCTTTTCTTATCCCACTGTGCACTGGCAGCTGGATTTCCCAAGCTATCACTGGGTCTAGGTGTTGGCCTTGGCCACCCCAGCTTATGCATGATGTTGGGACCCCGCCAGAACCCCTCTCCCCCACATACCAGCGAGATGCAGCAGAATTTGCTGCCAAGACAACGAGAGCTCCCGCGTAGTGCCAGCAGAAGCACATGGTGAGGAACGTGAAGTTGCTGCGGTCGGTCTGATCCCAGCCCGGTCCTCCCCACGGAGGGGACAGCACAAACCCAATCTGGTCCCAGACAGAAGAGGTGTTAGGCCTCAGCACACACCAGGCTTTAGCACATCCCTCCTTGCTTTTCCTCCTGTTTTTAGCCAAGCTGCTGCAGCTGATTATGGAATAGAGGTACAATAGTCCCAAGTAACACCGGGACCACTGCCCTCAGCACCCCCAAGCACCCTCATCTCCCCAGACTGACACGCGGGTGTGTTTCAGGAGGAGAGGGATGCTCTGTGGACAAGCCTTAGGGCTCGCAGTGCAGCCTGCCACCCCCGGAGAAAGGCAACAACCCACAGGCTACGTTGCCAGGCTGTGCATTTCCGCTGATTATGAGAGGTTTCCAGGTATTTCCAGTTACTTGCAACAAATAGAGGAAGAAATTGGACCTAATAATAAGAACAAAACCTCATGATTGTTATTCCCCAGCCTTGTGCAGTCTGATTTCCATTTAGATGCCAGATTTGCCGCTGCTGCACACATTACGTGTGCATATCTCCATGATGACAGCTCTGGCACGAAGTCTAGTTCCTTCCCAAGATATTCCAACCAACCTACAATTTAACTCCCATCAGATGTGCCTTGGGGGTCAGAGCAGCCGCCCTCCCCTTGCCTTCCTGGGGGTGAGGGCCCAGCTTGGAGCACTGCATGTGCACTGACCTGCCAAAGCCAAGAGCCCTGGAGAAGGAAGGAGCTGGTCCTGAAGGTCTCCAGGATAATGTGATCTCGGACGAAGACTTCTAGGAGGGCACAGAGGGCTCCAGCAAAGATACCCATGGCCAGCAGGGAATGGAGGTGGTGGTCCAGCCCAGCACCACTGTAGTCACGGAAACAGAAGAGCAAACCTGCCAAGATTCACACTACATTAGAAGAGGATGCTCTGGGGTTTGGTTTTTGTTTTTGTTTTCTTTTTTTTTTGTAAAAAAAATCAAAAAAACCCAACAAAAGCATCTGAAAACGGTGACTACGCTCCAGGTCTGGCTATGGTCTGCCTGGTGCGAAGAGCCGGACAGCTCCAACAGCCTGCTGTCATCACCTTCGCTCTGCAAGGACCATGCAGTCCCCAGCACCGGGGTCTGCTCTGCCCATGGAGTAGCCCCCATAGCTGCAAGGATCCCTGTGCCCCAGCCAGGGCCATAGGGCTGTCAGAAGCACAGTGATGGGACCTTCAGCTCGGCATGTCTACACACCTCCCAGCTCTGCCTGCTGGCACAGCACTTCGCCAGCCTCAAACCAGATGGGATTTGGAGGTGTTGCACACCAGTGACCCCTGACCCATACTCCATACCCTTCTGGGCACCACATGTGATTCACCTTCCATGAACAGAGCCACAGAGAGCGAGAGACGATCCAAGCCAAGCGGCAGCCTGAGAGGGCAGTGCGAGATGATATCCACGATACCGGAGAGAAGGAAGAAGAGGTACATGGTGCTGTAGTGCCAGTGGGTGAGGTTCATCCAGCTGTGTGTCTTGGGGCTGTACAGCTGCAGGTGGGGACCAGCGGGAATAAACTGCTCCACCAGTATCCCTAGGCAGAGAAGGAAAGGTCATGCTTTTCCTTTTACACGGGGGAAAGGACAAGCTTGCAGGAAACCTTTCTTTTCAATAGTGAAATTGTAGTGGTATTTGCCCAGAAGAACGGTAGCAAGGTCCCATCACAGAGCGTGCCACAAGCATGTCCCCAAGCCCTCCCACACCGGCTGCTTCCTGCTACAAACAGCCCCATGGGAGAGAGCGGCCGCCGTGCCAGTCGCTACTGGGGCAGAGACCAACATCATCTCTTACCTGCTAGAGCAAAGAAAGCTTTGACCGCCCCTTCGAAGAATTCCACGCGCTGGACCCCATAGCTTGGCTGACTCTCAGCGTTGGCCTTCCGCCTGAGATACTTCAAGGGGTATCGCACAGACCACCAGAGACCAAAAATGCAGAAGAAGGTGCCCCGGAGGGCACTGCCAAGGAAGCTCGTTGGCATCGGGCTCGCTTGGTGGACCTGCAAGGACAAACAGTGCCTGGTGAGCAACGCAAAGTATCCCCACGGGAGATGTCGGGCTGTTCAGCATCCCTGGGGAGCTGCATCCCGTCAGAGCGGCTGTGCACGGCTCTGGATCAGCTGAACGGTGGTAATACCAGAGATGGGACAGCACCATGGAGAAGCTGTCACTGTGCACCACTGTGTATAGGTGTATATGTACGTAAAGATGTGGCTGCATGCATACAATCATCGTGACTGAGGAAAGAAAATACATTAGTGCCCAAGAAAGCAGAGCAGCTACGTGCTTTTAGAAGAGGAACCATAACAAAGTTTGTGCTAATAAAAAGCTACATGACAATTATTTCCTCGGAACATAAAATCCCTCTGAACTAGATCATTACCAGGGCGTGAATCCAGCCGGCATGTTCAGCAGATCCAGCCAGCCAAGGCTTTGCTGGGCCCTAGGGGCTGCCGCAACAGGAGGAGGTGGCAACCCAGGAACCATTACCATTTCCAAAAGGAGCCTCATGCATATTCCGCAATATCTTCGTGTTGACACAGGGGAAAGAGATTTCATCAAAGGAAAGAAGAGCTTGAAGACTAAAGGCACAAAACTTGCCTTCCTGATAAGCCGGACCAAGGCCACTCAGTGCCAGCGAGGATGGAGAGGAGCAGAGGGACAGCAGCGTGAGCGGCTGCCACGGGCAAAGCGGTATCCTGCAGAGTATTTAAGCCCATACCCAAACTGTTGGAAAAAGACCCAGAGCAGCAAGCGCAGAAGGGAATAGTTAACGACCTAAATGCTTACAGCAGTGAGCTTTTGATTTACCTTGGGCTGGTCTTGTTTCTTCCTGCAAGACCTCTCTCTCTGCTGTCTGTATGCAGCTACCACCTAAGGAGGTCTCGCTCTTTCCCTCCCCACGGGCTTTCTGGTCCTTTCCTACAGCTGGGATGTGCGCGGAAGAAGGCATTACTCATCCTGGAACTACCACACTGACTTGCCCTTGCATCACAAATCACATCCTCGCCGTGTTTATAAATACCAAAGCCAATTGCAGAGGCTGGATGAACAACTCTAGCACGTTCTCCAAGTCCTCCCACACTAGCAAGTAATTAGGTACTGCAGAATAAGGGTAGGATGTGGCGTGGCAAGTGCCTTAGGTGAGGGAGAGCTCTGCAAGACGTCCCTCATCGGGTTTCGGCTGCAGAGCCGGAGTTGAACTGGCTCAGCCCTGCGTGGGCAAGCGTGACATCTGGGTTTAGAGACCATCGTCATCCCTTGCATCTCCGGGACATGGGTAATCCGGGAAAGGCTCAAAACTGTTTACACCGTGTTAAGGTTTCCTTTCAGGAGGGAAGTTACTGAACAGCCTTTCAGGGGTATGAGAAACGCCTCATCCCAGGAGCTGTTTGGAGGATCGTCGATGGCTTCCTGCTCTGTTTTGGATGCCTACATTAGGGAGAGATGGCTCATGCCCTGGGAGGACCCACGTCTTTCCTGATTATAGCCTAGACACCCAGTCCAGGGCACATATCTCCCTTGCACAGACATCTACATGCTGAAGTGACTAAGGACAAACACTATTAAAGCGCATTTAAGCAGTGCACAATTGCACGATCTATAACCAAATGTCACCATTGTCCTACAGGGACTGTGACTGTGAGGGCAACTGCCTGAAGCTGGAGTCAGAAGCGTACCCTGATTGAGATACACAGCAGGAGAGTTAATTTGACACGTTTAATTAGAGGAGAGCAGAGACATTCCAGTGCCTGGGCATCAGAAATGACAACTGACACGTCCCACCTGCAGCTCCAGAGGTTGCTCCAAGCCACACCGGCATCAACCCAGAGATTTATCACCACTGCCTGTTCCCTCTTCACCTCAGTTACCTCCAGACCCCAAACCACAATGTTTCAGAGCGGTCCCCGGGGTTTCCTACCCCGACCATCCCTCTGCCCAGAGGAGTTGCCTCACTTTTCTTTCTGGTGCTGGGGACCCTTTTGCTTTGTAACCTCTCAGCAGCCCAGTTCAGCAGATCTTTTGGTAGCTGTCACGAGTCCCCTTGGCTTCCCTGATGGGAATACAGTGTGTCAGCAGCCACCACATAACGTGGGACATCTCTGCTAGTCAGGAGCTGTCCCAAACCCACCCTTCAGTCAAGCAGAAGCTTGGTAACCCACTCAAAAAACTCACCTCCTTTTACAAAACAGCAGAGAAACCAGACATGTTTCCAAGCAACAGGCCACTTGCACAGCTCACATATTTAAGGCACAGAAAAACAACCCCCCCACACACATTGCCGCAGCCCACCAAGCCCAACCCTGATACCTCTCACCCCCCAGCTCCCCCCAGCTCCAGCATTTGAGTCCAGACTCACATAAAAGCTGATTAAGCTCCCAGTGAGCCGCAGCCAGGGAAGAGAGCACCAGTTGAGGAGAGGCACTGGGGTAATTTATTTTTCCTGTGAGCTAGTTTGTGTGTCAGAGGACTTGAAATATGGCTGCAGTCAGAAGTTATTACCTGAGCTGCCCTTCTCCCTCCGCTGCTTCCAGCTTTTGCTTAATAGCCATATGGGAGCTGCCTGCTCTCCTTAAGGTACCTTGCGCTGACTGCTCACAGCCTCCTCGGGCTCGGCTCATGAAGGACGGCATTTCTGCCCAATTCCCAGGCTCTCTTCCAGGAGTGGCACAGCTCTGGGTCCGTCACCATCGATGATTCTGGCCCTGTGTGGGGACTTGTTCCCTCTGATACAGGGGGAATCGATGCTGTCCATGTGGATGCATAAGTATCCCCTACAAGCACCCATGGGTGCAGCCATCAGCCTGGCAGGGAGAGCAGCGTGCCAGGAGAGCCAGCCTGAACACCATGGGCATTTGGAGGGTCTTCTCTTTGTAGATCCTCCTCCATTCTTGCTACCCAGGCACATCTCTCTCCTGCCAACAGCCCTCACCCAACAGAAGAGGCACAAGCCCCCTCTCTCCTCCTGCAAACCCTCTGCCATGATGCACCTCCACAACCTGGTAACGCCCCCAAAAAGACCTAAAGCCGCAGACTGCCAGCAGACTGCTTTCAGCAGCTTCCACCAGCCTCATCGTTGGCTGTCATCACATTAATCCTTCGCCTTGTGGAGATGGACTCTCCCTATGTCCCTTCTTGCCAAGCTCAAGCAGCCACATCCATCCTGTGCACAGCAGCTCACCAACGTATTCCTCTCTAAGGGTAGAAGAGTTTACCTGCAACTTCTGCCTGACCTTCTCCCTCTCCAGCTGTGGCAGCAAGGAGCGGTTATTACTCAGAAGAGGCAGATAAAGGGAGAAGCCACCACGGGGAGGTGGCCCTTAGACAGGATGTTTAGAGCTGAACATGCCAGGGGCCAGTTCAAGGCATGCTGAGTCAACCAGCTTTCACAACCTGGGACACCTCCTGTCTGCTGTTAAAAAAAAAAAGGTCTCCTGGAGTTTGCCACAAAAATCAGGATAAGCAGCCAATTCCTGTTTCCATGGCAACCACCTATATTATGGTTTTTTGATGACTGGGGAAAGGAGCCAGGAAGAGACAAGGCTGCAGCAACGTCCGACATGACCAGACTCTGGTGGAAGAGCTCTGAAGATTCTGAACTGGGCTGCCAGGTACATGATAACCCTTTTGGGGGAAGGGGTATGTGTGTGTGAATGTCTGACCTTATAAAAAGTGCCTGCAGGCAGGAGATGTTGGGCCAGCAGCTTGCAAACCAGAGCTGGACCCTTTTGAGATCCATCTCCCAGCCCACAGCAGCCAAGAGGAGGAGGACAATGAGGCTTGGAGCAACCTGGTCTAGTGGAGGGTGTCCCTGCCCCTGGCAGGGGGGTTGGAACTAGGTGGTCTCTAAGGTCCCTGCCAACCCAAATCACAATTCTGTGATTCCATGATGGCACAGAAACACCCATTGCCACTCAGGAGCACTGACTGAGTCTCCGCCCACCCGAGGACCACTAACACCCACTCAGTGCATTCATAACCCAGTATTTCTCTAGGCTGCAACCACGTGCACGTAACTCCTCGTGCAACCAAAACCAAACCCAAGCGAGGCCGCAGGATAAGCCATGCCCAGCCCTGCTGAGAGCCAGCGCCCCAGGGCAGCCCCAAGGCTGGCATAGCACAGAAGCAACCAGCCTGCACCACCCTCCCTGCGGTGACGGGCTGTCCTCCAGCACGGCCATAAAAGCCACCGAGCCATAGCCAGGAGCTCTTTTATACCCATTAGCTCCGTATCAGCGGTTGCAAGTAGGAGGAAGGAAAGAAGGAAAGAAAACAAGAAGCTGGTGGTGACGCTGGCACGCACCCATGCCATACGCCCGTCACTGCTCGTCTCCACTGGCCCTCGGGGAGCAAGATGCGTTGCCAGGGGCTGAGCACACGTGCAAGAAACTTCTGTAACACCAGGGAAGCCCATGGCAGCAGAGAAGCTTCCACAAACACAGGTAACTTCACCCAAACTGCAGCTTCAGGAGGTGGCAGGGTGCTACTACATTAAGCCCCAAGTGCAAAGAGAAATCGTGACCCCCATAAAAGCTCTTCCCTACAGACCTACCCCTAAGAACAATACAGCAAGGAAAACATACCCTTTTTTTGCTGGAAAACATGCAGCAGCACTGTCAGGGACCTCCTTGCAGCTTGGCTTTCCTCTCTGCAACCAGCCAGCTCAACAAACCATTATCCCAAGAGGCAGCTTGGCACAGGACAGGATGTATCGAGCCCTTGGAGAAAGTGGGAAGGCACAAGCTGGGTGGGCAGCAGCTGGGTGGACAGGGAAGGGAACAAGGCCCGGCTGAGAAGTATCTGCTCAGAAGCTGAAGGTGCCTTTTTCCATGGAAATTAAAGGGCCAGCAAAGGGTAAAGCCCATAGAGAAAGGTTTCTCTGGAAAGGGTAACTTGTATTAAATTACCTGCCAGTCAGCCAGGGGTCAAAAGTTGTAGGTGCATGAAATGGTTGAGGAAAAGGGGTTTCCAACCTTTTAAACCATCCCCACACTAAAAACAAGGATAAAACTGTGAGAAGTGGTTGGGAACAACAGCCCGATGAGGGGTTACCCAGAGAAAGGATGGCAAACCCCCCACCCCAAACCAAAGAGCAGGTCGCTTACGCAGCGCGTGTGCTAAAAATCACTGCAGGGTGCAACTCCCTTACAGTTCCTTAGCTACAAACCCCTGTTATTGGGTTGTACCGGCACATGCCTGCCCTCCTCTTCCTCTCGGGGAGAGACCGGGGAAGGCAGATCAGTGTCCTAAACCCTGAACGGCATTTGATTTTTTAAAATACATTTTCCTTCTTTTTCTTTTATTTCCTCAGCTGTAACTGCAGCATCCTCTCCCTGAAGGTTCATCGTCAGCCTCGGCGCTAATGAAAAAATGCGATAATGTTTGCCTACTTCCCGGGGGCGGTGGGAGGCTCAATCTAATTAAAGGTTTGCCAGCAGCTCAGGCGCTGCAGATGGATGGTTGTTCGGGAAGTGCAAAGTATTATTATTATTATTATGACGAATGCTACCACCAGCTTTCATAAACAGGCAACAGAGGAGGTGAAGCAGGTGGTATGAGCATAGGCAGGGCTTGTTCTGCTGCCTACACCATCGTTTCAGCCTTACATAAACGTGGCCAGGAAGGGTGGCCGTGGTAGATCCTATCTCTGGCCCAGCGATGAATGGCTCGTGCACGGGCTGTGCTAGGACTCTTGATGAAGGCTTTGTCTTTTGAGCAGGAGGAAGAGCCAGCTGCCAAGATATTTGGCTGTTTTTGGGGGTGGGGTGGGTTCCTTCATAAGAGGAGGTTAGATCAGCAGCTCCTTCCTGCCTCAGATGAGCAGGTCACTTCTTCCAGGAACACCAGCAGCCCCCACCCTTGAGTGATACCATCCAACAACATCAGGCTGTAGTTACTCAAGACAAAAACCACCCTCGAGACATCACCCAGGGAATTACAGTCCCTTTAAAGCTGGCTGTGGATATGGCTACAATGGGTCCAATACAAAGTTTCAAGACATCAGCTGATAATACAATTTATATGGTGAAAAAACCATAATCCAGGCCTCATGGTTGATATTAAGGTTGTGTTAAAAGCAATACTCCAATTAGGATTGTCCTGGTGTATCTATCACATAATAAACCAGGATGGCTTGTAATTACGCCTGGCTATATAATAAATCCTCGGGACCACTCACTGTGCACCCAGCAACCTTCATGCCCTTGTTTGGGTACCAAAGTTATTTACAAACGTGTTTTTTAGCTGCAACAAAAATCCTTAATTCTCACCCAGACATGAACACCACCTGTATTTTCTGACTTAATCACAGGCTGTATCTCTCCTCCTTCGCTGACCTTCATACCTCGGGAAAGAATGTGCTCCAGAGTTGGAAAACAAATTAGCCAGCGCTATATTGACAGTCCTGGGATGTTTGTTAGGAGCGGGGAGTTAATGAAGCAGAGAGAAACTATTCCAGACACCGGGGGCTACAGAGGGGAAATGTATTTTCTGGCCACGTAGTGACAAGGGACAAAGAAAACCTCTAGGTGAAACGAGATGGAGACTTGATTCAGAGCAGCAAAGAGAGCCGTGAAGAGTTAAATCAACCCTCTCCCACCTTCGAGAGCAAAGGAGTGTTTTTAAAACCAAGCCCAGCTTTAATCTGTGTGCCTTTGGGTGGAAATAACCTCTGACTTTTGGGGGTGGCTGCAAGGTGAGTGCAACCTCAGCCAGCCTGGGGCAGGATCCTCCACATCCAGCACCAGCTTTCCCACCTGGTGCTGCCCTCATGTGGCTTATTTAATGGGAATAGTGATGTTCACTGTTTTCTATGAGAAAATAATCCAGAGAAGACCAAAAATAATTCAGAGCACCACACAAGGTCTTTTCTTGCTGTTCAATTAAGCTGATTTCTGTCCTGCAGCCCTCGAGGTAACTCAGTTCGTCACCTTGCAAACAGGGTTTTCTCTGTGCATTAGCAGGCTGCAGCCTGCAAAATGCTCTTCCTGGCTCGTGTCTCATCGTAGCAGCAAGAGGAATTCGTGCAGTTTAGAAAAACTGTTCCACTTGGCAGAAAAAAAATGTATCTGCAAAATTCTCATCGTGTTCAGCGGTTACAGCTCATGAGACTTAATTGCACAGTTTTATCAGATGGATTTACAGAGATGTGTTGCTCTGCTGCTGAATTCTCTTCCCACCAAGCCTGTTTGCACCTCCCAGTATCCAGCTCTGCAAAATAAACCATCTCAGGGGTGGAAATATGGGAAAGCTGGCATTCAAGGAAGGCTAGTTAGCCTTTACAGCACCGTTAATAAGCAATAAAATCCAGTCTGTAGCCCCCTTAGTCTGCAACAGTCTCTTTGCACAGGGGGAACGGGTGTTAAAAGGGGAGATTTGCCTTCCCTGGGTGTGAGCAGAGTCAAAACGCTTGGACCTGCCGGGAACTGCTTTTCTGCTCATCATGAGCACGAGCACAAAATTCAGCTGCCATCCATCCCCACCCCCCAGTTATACGGCAGTGAGAAGGCTTCAGCGCAGAGCATCCTTCCAGCCCTGGGGTTTGAGACATGAAGAGTTGCCATTCAGCTTGCGCTGGTGTTTATTTTATATATATATATCTGTATTTTTAATCCCCGTACTCACTACTGGCATGTTTTCCTCCTCTCTAGGAGGTGAGATTTCCAGTCACTTTTTGCAAGAATTTAGCTGGCAATGGCAGTCTAAAAACAAAACATGTGCCTGTTTCATCTCACTTTCCAAGCTGAGGGGTTTATTTTCAACGGAAAACTGGGACGTTTCATGAATCCCTGCTGCTTAGCCATGTATCTTACAGCCCTCCAGGCTTTACAGGTCTGAGGGATGGATTTGTCTAAGCTGTTATTACACACCCTGTAATTTTTCAGACTTAAATTTAAGGATATCAGCTCAGTGAGGATTTTTATTTCACATTTATTCACTCTTTCAGCCTTTGAGTGAACATGAAAACTATTAGCAAACCCCTCTTTAGTTCAAAGCCTCGCTAATAAAATTTGTACTGTGTGCAATCAAGCCATGATGTTACAAATTTGACATGATCTCCATTTCAACATTCTTGTCCTCCTTGGGATGATGCCTTGGTCTGGAGACACGTGACCTCAAGCTTGGAGGTTTCCCTGACTTCAGTGACAGTGGGTCAAAGCCTCCAGGCGCTTGGAAAAGTCAGCTGACCAAAGGATGCCCTCCATCGCTATGGAAACAATCATGGGACGAAGCGATCTCGTCATGTTGAATTTCTGCGCTTAATTTTGTTGCTGAAAATCACTGCAAATAGTGCTCATTTCAGAGATGACGATATTCGGGCACAGAGGGAGGGCAGATACCACCCGTGCGCTCAACAGGCTTCCCAGCAGCAGAACAGTGGCTCCTCTCTTTGCTCTTCCAAAACATAAATATTTAATTAGATTTAAAATTTATTTTTTCCTTCTAGAAAATGTATTCCTCATGTATTTGGAGAAGGAGATTGCACCCTCTTCACTCTTCATCAGATCCATTTAAGAAGGCGGCTTGGGAGCTCGAGTCACACTTCTGCTGCCGCACTCCGAGACCGATGTAGGGCTCTCCGCTGCCTCTCCTGCACCTCTGGATGCAGCTGCAACACGTGAGCAATAAATCACCGTTAGCAAAAACACCCAAACTGGTGCTACTCACCTCAGGCGAGCAAAGTGCACTGGTAATGAATACACAGAGGGGGAGAAACTATTATAGAGGCCCTAAAACGCTGGTGAGGGGTGGGGGGGGTGTTGTTCTGTATAAAGCCTATCTGCTTGCATAGACTGGACCATCCCTTCTGTAGCCCAGGTCTCAGCAAGCCATGCAGCATCCCTTAGAGGCTCATAGGCCATAGAGGCACCCCTGAAAGTGAGAGAAAGTTCCGCTCCCATCCCCTTGGAAAAGCCATGCCAGGAGCTGGCTATCGTTTAGCTGTTACACCTCTAATAACTCAGTGGCTGTCAGCCGCTTTGAAATCCTTGCAAGGGAGGGGACAAAGTGTCAGGGGATCCTGGTATCGCTTTGATTTCTCTATCCAATTAAAGTTTGACTTCCAGCACTCTGTGCAGGGAAAAAAAACAGATGTGACCTCCAGGAGCAGCTTCAGGGGCTTGGTCATTTGACTTCTCCGCGTTTAGTGCCGGTGCCTCTTGCTGACATCATTTGCATTCTGTGCACTCGGCACACACCGTGCACGCTTGTCGCCCTGCCCTAAAACTCACAGTAGTCAGGGGCTGCTTATTCAGCTGTGACTTTGTACTCCAGAAGCAGCTGGAGCACATCTGCATCTCACTCCAGCCATCCCCATCTGTCCATCCCGCTCCTGCCCCACATTCATGCCCCAGCCATACCAGTAAGCAAGAGTGTAGTTTACAGCCAGCACAGCCACAGCGACTGCCCAGTGCCAGAAGAAGCACATGGTGAGGAACATGATGTTGTTGTGGTCCTTCTCATCCCACGTTGGACCTCCCCATGGCTGGAACAGCACGACCCCGATCTGGGTGGAACAAGGAATTTGTTACCTTAGGGGAAAAAAGAAGTCACACAGAGCAAGTCTGCACCTGTGGTCTCTGTTTTTCTGTGCAATACCCAGACACAACTGTCTCTCTGCACTGCACACTCCTAGCCATCCTTTAAAAACTCCAAATTTGGCATTTTACAAACTCAGCCCAGATTTTAATCTCAGAATAAACTGCTGGAATTAGCGCTGCAGGTCTGGGGCTGAGAAAGAGGAGGAGAACCCTCATTTCTTTTCGGCAGCTCAGTTTTGGGAGTGGTCCTTGGCTTCTCCGACGACTACCAAAGCAAGCAGCTGGCCGTGTTCTTACTCAGCCATTTTATCACTTGGTGGGGTTTGCATCTTCCCACTAAACCAGAGGGAGTGCTGCAGGGTGCATTAGACACATTAAGCAATTAGTACTTGGTTGTTAGATACTGCAAAATGTTGCTCGCTCGCTGCGAGCTCTCACTTTCGCTGTTCCCCCCAGAGAAGCAATAAGCCAAGACAAACAGCTATTTCAGCAGGAGCAGTCATCAGAGCTGACCTGTGATAAGTAAATTTTCATTCTGGGTCATGATCTATTTATGAGGCGAGCCTGGCAAAATTGTCCTTCAGAGACGTGCGATTGATACGTGATGTACGGCTTCTTTTCCTCTTTTCCCAGTGCTCTCCCACCTCAGCGCTCTGCTCTGCAAGAGAGGGCAGAACTGACCTGCCAAAACCACGTTCCCTGGACGATAGTGACACCAGCTCTGAACATCTCCAGGACTATGTTGTCACGGAGGAAGACCTCCAGCATGATGCTGCAGGCCCCTGCGAAGATGGCGATGAGCAGCAGGGAGTGGATGTGCTGATCCAGCATGGGACGGTGAAGGACGTGGTAATAAAAGAGACAACCTGCCAAAATACATACCATGCTTAGAGTAGCTTTAGCAATACCAACCATGACCGCAGACAGAGCAAATCACCTGCCCAGCTGGCAAACTGAGACAGGTCACCACGAAAACAAGGGACTCCACGTAACACCATCCCTCTAGGTCTCCTGGCATCCCACCATCCTGGAGGGACGAGATGCCCAAACGTGGGGCAGAAGGATCTACCAACGGAAGGGTGGTTTTCTTCCTGTGGTGGAGCCCCCACCTCTTCAGATCACCCTTCCCTTGTGGACAGGTTCGTGATGAGTCCTGCTTTTCCATTTCTAAAATCCACCATTTTCTCGGAAGCTGAAGATAGATTTCCTTTTCTTACACACCTGTTGAGCTGTCCCTGCTGCTGCTTCCAAAACCATCGGGATCGGGGAAGGGAAAATCTGAGATGTGCCATCATTAAGGGGTTTCTATATAAGCAAGACCTTCATTTCCTAGTGTCTTTTCCCTGTGAGATCCAAGAGGGTGACTGGCAAGACAGCCTGAAGGCAAAATGATGTCCTGAAGCCAGAATAAGTCACTCGGACCTGCCCCGTGCAGTGCAAGCAGATGAGGATGACAATGCCTGCAGTACAATTAATGGTTCTCGGGGGGGAATGCGGGGCACGCAAACAGCTCTGTAGATGTAGGATAAATGCCGCATCCACCAGCCATTTATCATAACGAGGAAACTCAGTCTGCTGCTTTGTACTGCTGTCGCCCCAGAAGTCCCAAACCAGGCAAAGCCAGGACCTAGTGATGCCTGTATTTTCCATCTCTCTCCAACCCCCCTTCGATAATATATCACCTACACTGTGTCCTATCTTCGGGGGTGTTCAGAGCAATATCTCAGTCTGGCAAATTTTGGTCCCCCTGTGACTCACCCCCCAACATCTCTCCCCAAATTAAGTGCCACCTTATACCGACCTTCAACGAACACAGCCACGGAGAGCATGAGGCGATCCAGACCCCGCGGCACCACCTGGGAGACATAGGTGAGGACGTCCACCACCCCGGAGAGGCCATAGAAGAGGTACATGGTGGTGTGCTGCCAGTTCATCAGCTTCACCCAGTCGCGGTTCTCCCCGCTGTAGAGGTACAAGTGTGGACCGTCCGGGACAAACTGCTCTGCCAGCATCCCTGCGCGGACACGTGAGAGCATGCCGTTTCTGACGGTTCATTTGCAATGATGGTTGATGCTACTCATTGATGCGGGGGGTTTCTGAAGCAAGAGCTGATGGGTTTGTGTTAGGGAGGAAGGACTGGATACAAAAATCAGGCCTGCCTGTAGTAATGGTAGGTCAGCTTTGGGAAGGGATACGGGACTTTTGGTCTTTTGACAGCAAATTCTATTAGAGATCAAGACAAAATGGACATCAAGGGCTTATCCTTCCATGTTTGGACCAGTTTCTCTGACTAAGGGCTCCAGCACAGTCATCACTACAGGCTGGGAGTTACCAGCATAACCAGTAAAATATAACCCTTACCTATTAGAGCAAAGATGATTTTGATTCCCCCTTCGATGGCATCTACACGCTGGAAACAATAAATCCTGTGGGATTTCTTATTTACTTTCTGGCTGAGATGCTGCAGCGGGAATTTCACAGACCACCACAGCCCAAAAAGCAGGAAGAAACTGCCTGGAAGCGCGTGACCCTTGAAGTTCGCCATCCGGACAACCTCCTCTGACTACAAGGCAAAGAAAAACAACGTCATTACATGCCTTACACCAGTTATTTGACATAGTGCTGGAAAAAAGTGGGATTTCCCTTTCAGGGAGGACTGGAAAAGACTTGACCTGGCACATGGGAACAGGAAGGAGCACTGGGAAACCCTCCAAGGGTGAGAGGTGGGAACACCTGGGACCTCTCTGAGGTCCTTGCCCCAAGAGTAGGGAATGTCCAAAAAAGAGAGCCCAGACTTGTTTAGCAGAGGCTGCCATCCCTAACACATCCCAGCCTGAACCTTGCATCCTCCAGGATCCCTCCCAGCAGCAACTCCTGCTTTTCCTGCCCTTCCACAGGTATGAGTGTGAGCAGAAGGCAGAGCAGGCTTTTTGGGGCTGGGTAGGAGAGAGAATACACAGGGTAACCAGTGAGGTACAGGGGTAAACATCAGTGCGTTTCTGTAGCTCCTTGACCAGCCACAAAAGTGGTGTGCTGTGTCCAATCTGTTTTTAAATTCCTGGAATTATTTCAGCCCATGGAAGGGGAAAAATATCCCACCCTGCATCTATTTCACGAAGCCAAAGCATTTTGTTAAAAACATAGCTTCAAAAATACCCCAAAAGCTTCTGGAAGCAAATAATTGGGGGGTTGGGCAAACAAAGCAACTCGCTCCCTGCATCGCCGCCTCCTCCCAGCCGTTCTTTCTCTCCGGAGCATCGCTGAGCTGGGATTTGCACCGTGAAGAGCCCGGGCATCCCAGCCAAGCTGCCCGAGCCTCCGTGCCCTTTTGTGCCGGAGCGCACGTGTGTACGGTTTGTAGGAGAGCCAGGGGACTCGTTTCCTAGGAGAATTACAGCAATTAAACCCCAGCCGGCTCCTGTTTGCCATTTGCTGGTTTGCTTAATTAGGTGGAGAAACGATTAGCTCTTTCATGTGGGCTCCGGCATATGTTCAGGGGCCTGCCTTGGTGTGGTCATGGGCCGGTTGTGTCAGGCTGGGCAATTCGGATATTTTCAATTGATAACGAAGGCTGTGCTGCCAGCACCCAGGACTTCCTTCTCCCTTCCATAACGCTCTTCTCCATGCCAAGGTGAGCTTAAGGACAGGCAGAAACCATCTTTCTCACAGCATAGATGCCATCCATGTACATAGCGAGGCGCTGGACCTGCCCTCCCCATCCCGAGCTCCCACGAACCAGTTATCCTTAAACCATCTTCCCTGACTGCATTTTGGACTTTAGTCTCCACCAGCCGGCATTATAAACCAAAACACGTTCTTATTCTGCTGTTGCCTGCCTTCTGCATAAAGGGTAATTTGGGTGTGAGGTTGAACACAGCTTGTTGCTGCCAGCCTTTGAGGGGCGAGAGCAGTTGCTTTGTCTTATTAATATCTGATTTTGGGTCAGTTTATCCCAGGGACACCTTGTTTCACCCCTTGAGTTCCATGCTGGAGCTTGGCTGCTTGCAGATACCATCTCCCAGAAGTGTCTGTCCCGGGGCAGGAAAATCTGCCTGGTTAGATCAGCCCTGCCCGATCCAAACTGGTTTAACCAAAGCAGCTATTCCGACACCTCGAGGTAAGCAAACATTGCCTCCCCCCGCAAACACACCCTTGGTGCACGCAGCTACAGGGCTGACGTCCCTGCAGCTGACCCCAGGCTAGTCCTGCCTTCCCCACATACCTATGGGCTACCCCCGAGGGTTTCATGCAAACTGATTTGGGAGGAGATTTGGTCCAAGGGCAGAAAAGCTGTGCATGGAAACACTATTTTCCCACCGTACTGGCTGGCAGCTCTGCAGGCAGTTGTTAGCAGCACTGCAAGGCTCTGCCTTATTTCACGATGGAAAAGGAGAGGTTTATTGACAGTGGGCGCATTGGGTAATTAAACACAAAACCAAAGCACGACGCCGTTTACCAGCCATGCTGGCACAGTCCAGTGGGTTAATACAATAGCCTCTTTAGTCCTTTGAAAGAGACAACTGGGGCTAGTCAGAGCATCCACCTGTATCCCCGTGGTTAAGGGAGCAGCGTACCAGACCCAGGGAGATGGCTGAGAAATCCGTATTTTCTGGGTGAGCAGCAAACCTCATCACAGCGGGACAATGGTATAATATCAGGATAACAACTGAAAGCACAGCTAAGCCGGTTTCAGAATACCACAAAAGTACCCCAGCCACATCATGCCATATTAATGCCACAATCCTAACACTACCGCAGCAATACACATCAAATATATAACTCCATGAGCTCCAGCAGTTAGATTTTAAAGCAGCTATTTAATGGGACCTGATGAGAACAACACAGCCAAACCAGGACGACCCAAAGGGTACACCGATCAAGCAAGCAAAGCAAGGAAATTGAAAGGTCACTTGAATGGGGCGCACCAGCCAGTACATCCACCTTACAGGGCTTACATGCGCTGGGGTGAGCTCGGCAGGGCGACGGGGACTGTTTCGGTGTTGCTGCAATCTATACCCGCCTGATCAGTCACTAGCAGGAAGCAGGGCAGCTTGTCTGGGACGCGTGACCAGCAAAACTATTTCTCCTGCTTCTCTTCCTCCTCTGCAAACGTGCAAAAGGTAAGCACAGAGGGAAAAAACCACCTCAAATCAAAAGCAATTATGTTTTCTACTGTGAGTGCCCTGGGGCAAGCAGGGCTCATTTATCCATGCAGCCCCGAGTGCGGCAGGACTTTGCTTGCCATCAGCCACGCTGGGGAAAAGAAAAAGCTGAGGGTCCAGGTGATGTTGGGGTTGGCAGCAACAACCACCATGACAGGGCATCCCTGCAAAGTGTGACTTTGCCCCGTTCCCTCAGCAGCTAAGCCACGCGTTCGATAACGCACCCGTGTCCCCACTGCTTGTAATTAATGCACTTTGCCCCCCTGTTTATTACAATGGTGTGCGCTGCACAGGCTTAATGATTTACTGTTTCATCTGCTCTTTTTGCCTCCCAAAGGAGCTGGTTTCTTCTTGGTTTATAGCTAATGCACCAACCACCCGGGAAGGCATGCAGAGCAGCAGGGAGGATGGCAACTGGGCTTTCACCTCCTCCTCTCGCCACGGATAATCTCTTTTCAGTCAAACCCTGGTCCCTTTGAGTTTTCCAAGGTCTCATTTGCTTTACTGAGTTATTCTGGGTTTTTTTTAAAGTGCATTGGCCAGGGCATTACTTCCATTTTCCCCAGCTCGGAAATTACAGTCTAAAGTTCGCCATTGGAAACAGGTCGCAGCCATCACCCCTGCAATTAACTTCGCCCTTCGACCTCCACAAATCAGGCAGCTCGGACACACCAGCACTGGTTTGCTCTCTGTGGGACATGCCGCCTGGCTCTCGGAGCATCGGTGGGTGACAGGGACGGTCCCAGGGGAAAGGCTGACTCAGGGAATAAGAGAAATGTCTTGGTTTGCAAAAAGACACTCAAATAAGGCTGAGCTGGGGAACGCCACGGAGGTGCAATCTGGAAATAATGAGGTTGTTTCTTTCTGGAGCTGGTTTGGGTCTCCTCATGCTAAACCTAAGATGCAGGAGAGCATCAAACCCAGACCTACAGACCGAGAGCAGCTGAGGTGCTTTGTCCAAATCCACGTCCTCCATCAGTCCATTTCCTAACCTGCGTGTACCTCTGAACACAACACCCCATCCCAAATACTCCAGCTGGGAGAGGAGGGAGGAGTCTACTAGCAGGATGGCTGGAGGAGAAGACATGGAAGGGAGGTAACTGTGCCTCTGCAGACAGAAAGATGGCAGAGGAGACACCCAAGAGACATCGGGAGAAGCATCTCCTACAGATAGCTCTGCACTGCCTCACTCCATTACCAGCACGGTCTTGCTTGCCTGCAGCAGCACTTCCAACTGTAGCAGCACTTCCAACTGTAGCAGCACTTCCATTAGTTCCTCTGGGAGTTGGATCCCTAATGCACTAATGTCAGACTAAAACCCCACTCAGAACCATTTCATCCCATTATCATCGGGTTTTCTTCTCTCTCTGCCTCCAACTGCATCAGGGAGCGTTAACAGCGACATCGAGCAATCATGTTATTTGTTACTAACACTCGCGAGCCCAGCCGCGTTGGCAAAACCAGGAAAGCAACATTTCTGCCTCTAAAAGATCCGTAGGGGTTTTGGTCTTAGGTTAAAATTATCCGTATAATTGGAACCTATATGGCTCAATTTCCGGGGAACATCTGAAGGACCATCAGGTGCTGCAGGAGCTTGGACAGACACATGGAATAGACCAAGCTAATCCAAAAACAAAGGCCCACTGCAATGGGAAAATTCAATGTGGAAGTTCAAACTGGGACGAAAGCTTCAAATTTGGGATGCTGGACCTGAGGTCTATTTAATAGACACAACGGACACACCTGACAAGACATTGGGTGGGCAGAGAGACTGAAAAGCTGCTGATAGGGAGGTTGTATTTCTCTCTGCCTGCTACCGCTCTTGCTTACGCTGCCTCTTTTTGCTTTGGCCTCTCCATCCCAACCCCTGTGCCGAGCCCCGCCATCAGGGAAGCAGCTCCGAGTTACAGCCCAGCAGAGGAAGCTGAGAAATAAAACAAATTAGCCAAAGCCACCTTAAATACAAGGGCTCGGGGCAGGCGCTTCGTCATCCTTTTGCTTCTTATTACGACCTGCGTTTGTTTATTTGTGGTTTTAAGGCAACGAGTTCTGACTTTATAAATGACCTGTTTGGGGAAATGCGCGTTACCGTCTTAAAAGCCATTTTTCTTCACCTCAGCATGATGCTTAAGAGATGTTATGGGGTTTTTATCAACAGGGTGGTAGGAAGGAGGAAGAAACCCTTCCCCTGCAGCGCCCAGCTAAGGGAGGCACCCTCGCTCGAGGAAGTCAGTCCCCCGGGTGCTGGTTTTCCTCCTAATCTGCACATTTTTGGGCACCAAAAGAGACTTTTCTGGGCAATTCTGCAAGGAGAGGAGAGTGGGGAGAGGCTTTCTGGTTCAATGCCCACGGCAGCAATTTCAGTGTAGCTGTTAGGCAGAGCTTTTGCATTTTATTTGGCTGGGGGCAGAGCAAGGGAACAGGTGAGGGCTTCTTACAGTCAGCCCAGCAAGGGGGTTGGGGGTTGGGGGGCACCGCTTGCCCCCAGGCTGCCCTGCTCTCGCCTCTGCCTGCTTTTGGGCCCCACATCCCGTGTTTATTTTTCAACTTCCTCCTTGGAAAACATCGCTGCCCTGTTTGCCAGGCAGCTCCATCATGTCCCACTGCTGTGGCCCAGCTCGGCAGATCCAGCACCAAACCCTCCTCTGCCCTGTCCCACTGGGACCCCGGGGGCAGTGGGACACGCAGGTGGGTTGAGAAGGGCAGAGCCCCCCCCCACTGCTGTGACCTCCACAATTTGCTTTCCCAAGGAGAGTGAGTCCAGGCTCACCCACCCCAACCCTACCCCTCCCTTCCTATGGAGCTGGTTCAGATGGCAAATTTAGGGGTCCCCCCCACCCCCACCCACCCAAAGGGTGGGCAAGTGGGGTTCCTTCCCCTCACAGCTATGGGTTGTGAGCCCTATGGCTTGGGGTCACTTCCCCCCACCTGCCCCAGCCCCTTTCCCAAAACAAAGCCCCCTCCAGTCAGCGGATTCTTACCTGTCCCGGCGATCCAACTGCCGCACCTGCGCCCAGGTGAGCCCTGCTCCTCCCCTGCCTGCAGCTCCTGCCTCCTCCCTGCCAGCCTCGCCTCTCCCAGCCTCCCAAACCCTGGCCCGAGGGGAGAGATGACCAGGACACGTTAAAAAAACCCACCGTTGAGCACACTGGCTGCTTTAATTTGCAGTTTTCTCCCCCAAAACTCATCCCTCTGACTTGAAAAGCTGTCTGTCTCAAGGCTTTTTGCCCCAGATCTTTATTTTCTCACATTTCATTGCAATAATTAAACTTCCTTCTGTCAGACTCCCCCATTGCCCACCGTGCTCAGGAACAGGGGGAAGACTGTGTGGGGCATTACCCCGTACCCTAGGTCTCCCCACCCCTCGGTGTAGCCCCCAGCCATGAGCAGCTTAATTTCTTTGCAGCATTTCATTTTCCATGCTTCCCAGGTCGTGATGGATGCTTCTCCAGGGATCCCTGCTCCTAACCCATATTTCAACTGCAAATGCAATTTTCTGACCAGGCCTCCTATAAAACGTAGTTTATTCTCAATAATACTTCCCACTTTCATCTCCAGCCCTGCAAGTGCTTTACAAACGTTAAATAATTAACCCCCACGATGCCCTTGGGAGAGAGGTAAGCGTTATTATCGCTATTTGTAAGAGAAGCACTGACAGAGCCTTCTGTGCAGTTGCCCTGGGTTTAACTCGCTTTTAGGGAGCAGCACAGGTACTTACATCACTGAGAGCAAATACACCTGCCACAGGGAATTTGTAGTGTGAAAGCTGAATTTTAATGGTTTTAGTGTATTCACCACGTTGCATAAACGTCTTCGTGGTTAGAAGCGCTGTCTGGCGATCCCCAGAAGAAATCTTTTAAAATTACTATTATTATTTTGATTTATTGAAATCAAATCCCTCACCCTGTCCCGCAGTGTTGTTTAAACAGGTGACTTCTTGTAAAACACATTCATTCATCCCTTCTCAGCCCTCGGAGAGGTGGGAGCTGCTGGAAAGGAGGAAGCATCCCGCAGGCATCCTCTCGCCGCTGATTTTATCGGCAGTGGGGTTGGATGCCCAAACCGTGCGTGTTTTTTCAGGTGGGGCGATTCACATTTTCCAGAGACAAAAGCCAAGCTGCAGGCATTTCTTTCCTCTGGTTAAGCAGCTCCTCCATGAAATTGTATCAGGAATGTCCTAGGAGCCTGCTGCCGTTTTAATGGATGACCTGGAAGCCCTGGAATAAATCAGAGTATATCGGGGTGCTGCAGGCACATGGGAAGCTTTGTCCCTGAAATAACCCTTTACACCTCAACCTGACGTTGAGAAATACATGGGAGGAAAGCAAGTGATGAGATGGAGTGACTGCAAACGTGAATTATATAGCTGCATCTATGTGCAAGCTCATGAAAAAAACCAACCCAGGGGATATTCAAACATGTAAACGAGACACCAAAAATGCCAAGCAAAACTCTTGGCCATTCGTTGCTGAAGCTGGTACATAAACCTCACAGCTCCTCTCCTCCTGAAAGGCTGAGTTTAGCTAAAAGACTAAACCTTTAGCTAAAAAATCTGAACCTTTGCCTAAACCTGGCTCTGAAAGGGAAATTTGCCCCTAAACAACTCTCTGCTGTGTCACGTTGGTGTTCCTTGGCTACCAGGAAATTCGCACCATCAAATATTTGCAGAATGAAACCACAGGGTATATGGGAGAGGGAGGGTGGATCTTACTAGAAGGAAACAAATAACCTTTCCATGTGTATTTATGGCAGTAAAGACCATCTCTGAGCTGGGGGGTTAAACAGAATCCAGCCTCAGCAAAATGTCTCGCTTCCACGTGGTCCAGAACAAAAAGCCCCAAACTCCTAATTTACAGCTATATCTTCACTAGAGCTCAGCCACCCCTTAAAACCCTCACAGGTCTTTAAATGCCCTTGAAATCACATGCAAGGACTGTAACTCCTCTAACCTGTGTCTGGAGTTTGGCATCTCACCAGCCACGGGCACTGGGAGGTGGGACTCCCGGTCCCCACGCTGCACCCCACACCCAGCCAAAGAGAAAAGCCAGGGCTCAAGTCCTGATTAGCAGCTTTTCTAAATCCTATTGCTTTCACATGTAATCAGTCTTGGGAGGAAAAAAAGAATCACAATTCCTTTTCTAGGTATTTTTGAGGCCTCAAAAAGCTGTTTTGTGTCCTGCCCATCTCTAACTTTCCACCTCCTGATGTCTGTTTTCTCCCTGGCTACCCCACGCAGAACTGCAGCCCCTAAACACATCCATAGGACTTCTGAGAGCAAACAGCAACCTGACAGCATCTTCACAATGACACGCAAATCTGCAGGGAGTGACCAGGAAAACAGGAGTCCACTGCTCTGGGGAACACCTCAGGATGCCCTCTGGGAAGATAATACGCTCTTTGCTCCCTGCAATCTCCAAGGATGCGGTGGTAGATACAAGCTGGAGCATGCAGGAGGGAGCAACGCTTACATTTGCTCACGGAGAGCTCAGAATTAATTGCTTGGAGAAATGGAGGAAATGATGGAGTGTCAGAGCCAGGAAATGAGTTCCCTCATTTTCGTGTGCTGGCAGAGGGGCTGGGTGAAAGAGTCGTCTGCCATGTGGACATGCATCCGGAGGGATGAGCAGCACAGGTTGCCTGCAGTTTCAAGATGCAGGAAAACCGGAAAGCAAGCTGAAGAGCTGCCTGGCGTGCTCATCCAGACAGATATTTCTGTGGTCCCTCGCTGGGATATCAATATCTTTCCAACCAGGATAATTACACCTTGTTTTTCTGTCCCCCCGCCCTGCACCCATGCATGGGAACATATGAAACCTGCCTAAATGAGTGGGTGCTGTGCAGCGTAGCACCCACCTGCAGCCAATCTATCTGTGGGAAAATCCCTATATCCTCCCATTTGTATATGAGCCAGTTCCTACAGATGCAACAGCTCTGTCCCACCAGCCTTCTTGGTATCCAGGAAAGGATCCCTTCCAAGCATCCTCCCACCTTGGCCTTGTCAGCTGAGCACTCACCCATCACATGCAACCCAGATTTGTAGTGATCTTGCAACAGGGGAAGGAGCAGAGACCTGCAGCTGCCTCCAAACTACCATCAGCAAAATTTAGACCTCACCCTGGGCAGCTTTAGTCCCCACACGGGGTGCAATGGGGAGTGAAAAAAGCCCCAGGGAGAGAGACACAAACTGGGAGTCAGCAAAGGAGGTGGTGAGGGGACTCGTTGAACTCCACTTGAAATGTGACCTGGTTTCTTGCAAATGACCTTTTCCCTCGCAAAGGCATCTAGGAAGGAGTTTGCCAGGTGGCAAAAGGAGAAGATGAATAAATCCTATATGGCACATCTGCAGCTGCAGAGAGAGAACAGCATCCGTGCACGGCTGGGACTGAAAAGGGATCGCTTTGGGGCAGAGCTTGGCAAAGAAAGCAGACACAAGCAATGAAAAAAACCCCTAAACCCAAAGGTTTCTGTTACAGATAGAGCAGATCTGAGACCCCAGCTGGGTAAAAACAGGTGAGAAGGAACTGGAATTAAATAAAAGCAGGGAGAGCTCAGCCATGCTATGACTCAAACTGCATCAGTCCCAGCTGGATGCCAGCACTACAGCGTGCTTGGGCAAGGAAAAAGTCTTAATAAGGGACGGAAGATCGTTAAAAGAGAATTGTGTAGCCAGATAAAAGAAATGTAAGAGAGAGTGAAGGTGGAGAGTGAGGAAAGAGTGAAAGGGAGATACAGGGAGAGGTAGTGAAGGCAAATGTACTGAAAAGGGAGCCCGAAGTGGGCAAAACTCCATGGGAAAACTTTTAAAGGGGAAAAAAAGAAGGTGATGAGAAACAAAAAAAGGAAGCAGGCAACAAAATGCTCCATGAAACCACCTCCATCCCTGCATGGGAGAGGGGGTGACGCCCGCATGACCCGTCTGGGAGAGGTGCAGGCAGGCAGGGGGGCACTGGGCAGCCCCTGGCAGCCTTAGGGCTCTGCCATTGACCTTGGCCCCCCCTCACCCCCGGGAGCCAGCCCCAGTTCAAGCTCCAAATCCTGGGACCTGCCCCATGTTACTTCCACACCTTTGCACAACTGCAGTGCTTCTCGGCTAAATAAATTGCCTTTTTTTCCCTCAGGCCCTTTTATAGGTATCTGGTGCAGGCAGGAGAAGGGCACAGTACAAAAAAATACATAAAAACACTTCCCAGAGATTTGATTTTGGGGATTTTTTCTCCTCCTTCAAGCTGCCATACAGCAGTGAGTGGAGCAAGGGCACACCTCGGTGGCAGAGGGAGGAATGTCACCTCCCCAGCCCCGTGGCTCTGCTCGCCCTTGCTGTCCCTGCCCATGTCCCCTATTAAAAGAAGAGGCATTTATCTGGGGGTTCGTTGATCTTGAATGCCTGGGGCTAGAATCAATGTGTCTGGCTGGTGGTGAGGTTGTCAGGGACTCAAAGTGACAGGGACCTGTGGGAGCAGACATGCTGGAGGGTTTCATGTGAGAAGAGAGGGAAAATTAGTTCATCATCTTGACACATTAACAAGGAACTCTTTGCTTTTTAATTTAGGTTTGGGGAGTGTCATTGTTAATACTGGTATTTACTTTTTCTTCTTCCCCATATTCATCACCCTTACCCTGTTTGCTCGCTGCTGTCCTCCTCCCCATCACTCCAGCTCCAACTCTCCTGAGCAAACATTCATATTTTCTGCTAATATTCAGCATCCCAATCAAGCCTAAAGGCTGCATTTCATCAAAAACCATAGCTGGGCCCAGGGGACAAGAGCAAATTCCAACCCTAGTATTTATTGACCTTTAGCAGTAGAAATACAGCCCCAATGTGCCACAGAACAGCCTCTCCCCAAGCCCTGCAGAAGGGAGGCATTTCTGCCTGCCATACAAATCCATGCCCAAGGAGGAGGATGCTTTGGCAGGGCTGTGGGAAAGCGAGTGCTAGGGTTTTGGGGAGCAACCTTCACACTGTGAGCTTGCACGAAGGGATTTGTGTTGTTAAAAGGGATGAAGGAGGCAGTAACTGGGGGTGGAGGTCCTTGAGGATGCAGGGATGAGGGTTGCAGGATGCTGCTTTCATGGCCTTGGGGACCAGCCGTCACATGGCATGGCAGAGTATGCCTGGGGTGTGCAGAAATGAACCCCAGGAAATTTCGGGAACACTAGGTGGTGCTGAGGGCTCACCGGACAAGGGATGCTCAGGGGTATGTGGATGTAGGCCTGGGGGACCATGTTCTGCAGCCCCATTTCAGGGTTTACTTTCCAGTAGTGGAGCCCAGCTTCCAGCCAATCCCACGCTGCCGGGGAGAAGCTCCTTGAGTCACTTTGTCACAGCCGCCACCCCCCACACCCTCCCACCCCCCACGTTAAAGGCAGTTTGCAGCAGCTGGGCTGCAGGAGAATAACCTGGTCCCTTCCCCTCCTTTTCTAGGGCTGTATTCTCCATCACACCTCTGTTTTACTGATGGGGAAACTGAGGCACAAGGCGAGGCATTACCCAGGGCAGTTTGTATCCCTATCCCTGTCCCAACCCACATGGTAGTATTGTTTTTCCAGCGAAGAGGTAGCGTTGCTTTTTTGTGAGCCCTGAAATAAATGCCAAGAAGTCCAAACCATCCTTAAGAAAAATGCAGCAAAGTGCCCATTTTTAGCCACTGATCTCTGGTGCTGCTGCTTTTGCTGCTGGTTTTTGTGCGCAGATGAGTATCCTGCACCCTTCGCCACCTCTGTGAGAAACGAGGGGGTTGCTAATCAGGGTGAAACCCACGCAGGACTGCCCCTGCCCTCTCCCCCAGCCCTCTTCACCCACCACCTCCCATTCCTCCCTGAGCTCCAGTTACGCCGCGGGTCCGTAAACAGCGTCTAAAATAATTGTGCAGTTGTCACCGTTGGGTAGGGGAAGGGGGGGCAACTATTTTAAAACAACCAGCTTAGCCCAAAGGGCCGAGGGGATTGTGGCACATCGCAGCTGTCCCTGCCGAGCGCAGGCGGGTACTTCAAAGTACCAGGCAGGATGCCTCAGCGCCAGCCTGTCCTCATTTTGGCTGGGGAAGGGAGCCAGGCTGGCCAGGGACGAGCTAATGGTGTTTTGACGTGTCGTTTCAAGAGCAATTGCTGGGGTTTGGGAGATTCAGGGAGCAGCTGGAAAGGACCTGGGTGTGATGGAGGGAGGATGTGTGAAAGGTAGGGGAGGATGGGAGAGGGATGCAGACATGGCGAGGTTGCATATCCCGTTTGACTTCAGAAATTGGGGAAAAAACCCAAAGCAGAGGGACACCCATCTCACCGTAGCTTTTCTCCTTGTCCTGTACCACTTCTGATGGAAACGCAGCCAGTATCTCCTCTTGCCAGGTCAAAACTTATATGGAGGGAAAGGCCAACACATCTCCTAAACCCAGGAGAGTACTGTGTTTTGACCATGCCTTGGTAATCAAGGCAGGGTTTTCCCATAGCTTCAGGCCAAAAGACAATACTTTTCATGCTGCTTATAGTGTAAGGGCTGGACATTACAGCATTTTTGGTGAAGGAAAACCCAACCTGTCATTCCCTTTGGTTAGTGTGAGGCTGGATGGCCAGGAGAAGACAAGGATGCTGTCTCCATTTTGGCCTCTTGCTTGTCTTGCTCTGCCTGCATTCTAGCAGGATTGCTGCCCCTCCTGATGGCCATCTCTTGCTGAGCCTGGTGAAAAGGGGAGACTTGGCCTCAGCGACTCTTCCAGACTCTCCGCTTTACTTTGCATCATTTCTCTGCAAGCCACCAAAAAATGCTGCCTGCACACTTCCCACATTTAGATTTCCAGGGATTGCATATGCATCCTGGTGACCTTCCTGTCCCCTATGCAGTCCCACTGCCTTGGCCAGCAAGGTGAAATTACTCCCGGAGTCAGCCACCCAGGAGATGGATAGTAGACCCTCTTGACCTGTGCTTCTTGTTCGTCCAAATAACCCTCCCCTCCCCTTCCTTGAAATACTGGGCACTAGTTAGTGCTGAAGTTTGATTCTGGGGGAAAAAACACCCATAATTAGCATGCTGATCAGCTAGGCATTGCCACTTTTTACAGCTCTCCTTCATCACTCACCTCATGCCTGCACAATGCAGGGGTTACGCATGAGGACTGAGCTCTTCCAAGGCCACACAAATTAAGGAAAGCACGATTAAACGATATTTCATTGCACGCTCTCCTGAGGTGTAGACACCCATCCATCTCACAGCTCAGCTCCATCAGATATACCCTCCCATCTAGGCCAAGCCACACATGGGCAGATGTGTGGGATGCTTTCAGCCTTGCACCCAGTAGGAATGACTTCCCAAAAGCCATCTCTCCTCCTTCCATGAATAATCAACTATTTAAGGTCTCATGTAAAGACCATCAAGGGGTTTATGAGTACGTCCTGTACAACATAGGCAGATAACCATGATGTGTTATCCTGACCTTTTGGTTAAACTTGGGCGGGGAGTTTTGGCAAACTGAAACTGGGCTTTATCTGGAATGAGGACAAACCATTTGGGAACTTCATGCCCATCTCAGAGAGGCCAAAGGCTCAGACTCCTCGCAAGGTGAACCCAGAGCAATTCCCAGCGCCAGGCAAGACCCGTCTTTCAGCAGCTGCGAGCCATTTATTAGCTGGGATTGAACACTTCTGCACAAGCCGAGACGGGGGGACGGAGGCGGAGGGGGCAGACAAATGGGGAAAAAAGAAAACCCTGTGTTAATTACCGGTGCATTTGTATGACGTGAAGCTGCCCCGGTCCGTCATCTCATCCCCTGGAGCTGCGGTTTTTCGGGTCTTAGGCTTTCATGCCGGGGTCCCAGCGGGACCCGTGTTTCTTCGCATCGCCATAGGGATGGCAGCTGCAGCTGACTTCTCCCGTTAGAAGGGACCGCCGGCGCTCCAGAAACCATTTCAGCAGCATTTGTCGCAACAGCTTCTGCTAATCTCTCTTTCATTTGTAATTATTTTCTCACTCAGGCGCTCCGACACCGGAGCTGCCCTCCCAACCCGCCCCTGCAGCCACAAGGGAGCACCATCGGTCCCACTGGGGGATGTCGTGGCGAGATAAAAAAGGATGCGGGGGCGGGAGCGGAGACGGTCTTGCGAGGAGGATGGTGGGCTTCAAACGGGCTGGGACTCCTCCGAAGGCGATTGAAGTGGGCCGAGGGATGGAGCCGGCAGCCTTTGAGGCAACCCGTGCCATCTCGGCCAAGAATAATTGAACAAATAGTTTATCTGGTGAACCAACAGCTGTAGGGAACAGGCGATTTCCAGAGGATTAGGGGAGAGCTGTGAAAGGGAGCTCCCATGGGAAGCCTAAAACCCTCATCTTGAATTCAACTGGCCAAGAACACATGTTGGAGCCTTTGACTTACTTTTTAAGTAACTTTCTCTCCCCCAACCCCCTTTTTTTCCAAACCACTCCACAAACCAAAAACTTTTAGTTGTTGAAGCACAAGGCAGGAAAATGGCGTCCATGGGAGAGAGGCGAATTATTTAGTGGCAGTTGATTCCCAAATGGGGTTTTCCTGTTTTATTTTGATCTAATCCTGGCAGTATTATAACTTTTTTCCCCGGTGTTTCCACTTACTGGGTTTTATGTTCATAGCAGTCACCAGCAAGGCAAGGAAGCGTAGAAACATACAGTCTTTTAGGTAGGAAAAGACCTTTAAGATCATCGAGTCCAACTCTTCAGAGACATGACTTGTCAAGCAAAGCTCAGCCACAATGTGAAGCTGGGATGTGCTTTACCTCGCAGCCACTTTACGTTGCAGTTTCTTCCTCTGTCACAGCCCAAACATCCAAAACAAACACTCTACACCCAACTGCTGTTTTGCCTGGGGTAACATCAGAGCAGATCTAATCCCAAACCCCTCGGCTTTTGATTGTATGTGAAGAGATACAAGGAGAGATGAAGATAAGGCACCTCAGGAGTGGGTTGAAGCTCAGCTATGGAAACTGCTTCTACATCTTGTCCCACGGAGTGCTCCAGCCTCGACCTGAAGGATCATGTCTGGGAGAGATCATCCTGGCTGTGCCCCACACCTCCCCTACCCTAAGACAGATGCTGCACTGCTTCTGAAGCAGTCTCTCCTAAAACCTCTCTGTAAAACCATTGGCTCCCACTCAGACACAAATTACAGCTTTTCCTGGTGTTGTTTGGAAGGTCAGGAGTCTTCGGTGGCCAGGGCTCACATTGCTCAAAAGTTGAGTTGACACTGTGGAGTTGGAGATGCTCAGGGAAAGCCTCCAGCACCCACTGTGGCCCCTCTCAACCCACCTGCAGGCCACCTCAAAACCATCTCAACCCACCTTCAGACAGCCACAGAGGAGTGAAACCCAGTGGGCATCACTGGGGATGAGCTCACCCTGGCCAGGCAGACATGTCTGTAAGGGCTAGGATGAGTTGGTGGCTTGACCTCCCTCTCTTTCCCTTTGCTGCAGAGTCACGACAACCAGCTTTGATTGAGCATCTCATTTTCAGACACATGAGATGAAACTCCTTTTCCCAGCCAGAGGCAGACTCTGGTCACCGTTATGGCCAGGCACAGCAGACCCTGCAAACCAACACCAAGATCATATGCATGTATGCACCCCAGAACAGACCAACTTTGAGAGTCTCCCCTTTTTCCCCCAGCATGAAACAGTGCCTAAACCACATCGTATTTAAAGATGAAGATCTGTGGTGTCAACATGCTGGTCACTGCAGGTTCCTCCTAGCCCTGCTCTGCAGGAGATCAGAAGACAGAGCTGGTGGAAAGCGTTAAGCTCAGTGGCACCCCCTTCCCTTCATACCAGCTCCAGATCTGTCCTCAGACTTAATTTGGATCAAGAGAGAGACAGAGTTAACTAATCACTATTTTTAGAAAACTAGTCCTCTGTTGAGTATGTGTTTGGCAACCCTTGCAGCTGCATCACCAGCAATGAAACCTTTGGGGATGGGTTTTGCCTAACTCCAGTCACTCAGCAAGAAAATAAACTTTTAAGCCCTTCCCTTGCCAGCACAAAACTCTTCTTTATTGCCTTTTCACTAGAACATTATCCAGGCTAGTTTTAAATTCACAGGCAGTGGGAGCTCCCTGTAAAATTATGGCAATTTCTAAGCTGTTTTTATTGTAGAGGGGAAAAAAATGTGAACATTTCTGGAGGAGAGATTTGCTGGGGGTTATTAAACCCAGCGATGTGGGGACAGGTTTTGGTTTAGGGAGGTTATAAACCACCGACTGCTGAAAGCTGCACAATTTACTAGGAAAAAAAAATTGTTCTGTGCCATATTTCGCAAGGATGAACAGTTCAAAATTGTCCTTTTCTTGCTCTCCTTCCCTGGTGTTCAGTGAAGTTGTGGTTTCTGCTGGGTCCCAGCTTGTACGTAGAAGGCGTGAGTGTGGAGGGGCTAAGGGTCCTCAAAGCCTTGGATGAGTCACTTGGCATCTGAAAACATTATTGTCGGTTTCTAGATTTGGTGTGTGGGGAGGTGATTTCTAGAAAAAAAAAAAACAGGTTCAAGGTAGTTCTAGCAGACATAAACCACAGTTCAAGTGGAAAAAAGGGGGGGAAAACCCACTTTTAAATTATGGTTAGATGAGAGCTTAACAAAAGGAGTCTTTTTTTTTTTTTTTTTTTTTTTTTTTAAGTACCATTCAATCATTCCACTCACTGGAGAGACCTTAAATTGAATCTCAGCCCTAGAAAATGCATTACTTACTGCCGAATTGATGTCACTGCCAAAGAATTTTCTCTCGGCTTAAGCTGTCTGCAGCAACACGCCAGTGGCACGTTCAAGACGTTTCCCTGTTTGTGGAATGACATTCCTTGAGTTGGTTCTTCACTTTTTCCCTTTCCCCCTGTTTTGATTTAATTCCTTTCTGGGGCTGGGATGCACTGCTGAAGCTGAGCAGACCAAATGAAGCAACAGTTTGCTGCAGATTTCTGCGGTCAATGGGAAATGCTTACTCATCCCACCTGAGTTTTGCCCACAGCAGTGAGGATTCCCCTCCAGATCCTCCGTGGGCATCAGTATGTCTCCCCTGTAACCTGCCCCCGTTGCACGAGCTGGATGTAGACAAACATTAAGATCACAACAAAGATGCAACCTCTACCAGGGGTTTGATCTGGAACCTCCCCAGCCCAGGAGCTGTTTGTCTCTTGAGTTTCGAGGCGGGTATATTGGTGACAAACACATTATCGGCTGCGGAGCCTATCACTACGGCTGGCACGGTGGCACACACTTTGTTTGCATTGCCAGGCTGCAGTTCCCAGGACACGCCGACCGTAGGGTGCAATCCTCTGCAAAGATGGCTGCTCCAGGTCACCGCTCCGGCACGCTGGCACGTCGACGTGCATTGCAATGTCATCGTCTGCAGTACATCAGCCTTCAGATGTCTCTACGTGCTGCAGTAGGAGCTGGGATGGCATCGCACCTGGTAGCAAACAGAGACAAAGTTGGGACTCGAGCGCAGCAGGAGTCTGGTTGGCTGATTTTGCAACCCTTTTCTGGTCCAGAAGGAGATAAACTCACTTAATAGATAACATTAAAGCTTCAGGGGTGGGGCAACAGTCTGCAATACATAAAGAATAGAGTGTATTATGTGCATGGTAAAGCCAGCTTTTTGGGCAAACTGATCTACTTTAATGTAGACTTCAGTTTAAAGCATCCTCAGCTTTGGTGGGATTCAGTAGAAACTAAGCATCCTCATCATTTAACAAGCCTAAATCTTAATTTCTTTGTTTCTCACTGCAGATTTTTCCTGCCTTCCCATTCTGGTACCCAAACCACAGTAGTCTCCCTTGCTTTTACCTTCCCCCTTCATTTTCTGCCAAAAGGCAGGCAAAAAGGTAGCCAGGACTCTACCCACTCTGAGTTTTTCCTTAGCCCTTGAGACTCATTACCTGCTTTTCTTCTTGGCAGAGCTTTCAAATCAGGACTTTTCCACACTCCTGCACAGGTTATTTGTTTCTGTGGCTGTAATGGCTTTGCTTTTTCCCTTTTTGCACAAAGTGAGCAGAGAACAGCTTTTTGACATCTGAATGCAAAATGACCTCAATCTTTTGGGCAGCAGCTCCATCCAGCACCAGCTTCATTTAAAAAAAAAAAAAAAAGAAAGAAATCAGCAGGTGCTTATTTGGAAATTCATGGTGCCAAAATTACCAGACAGGCAAAATTGCCACAACCCAACAATTTGCACACTAGGGATGAGAGAGCTGCATGGACCCAGTGTAGGAGCCTTTCTGATTATTAAAATTAATGAGCTTCAATGTAATGAAAAAAGGAGAAACATTTGCCCCAAGAGATCCGGCAAAGCATTACAGAGCCACCGAATTAAGCTGAAAGTACGTGGAAAGGTACTGAGATCTGGAAAACAAACTCCAAGCAAGCACAGGCACAGAGATGGGGAAAGAAGCCGCATCTCTACAAACCAGGGTTCCCCTTCCAGGCCCTAGCTCCCCAGAAATCTTCTCCATCACCTCACCAGTCAGTTTTCATCCAGGGCAGGGACTCAACTAGCTGCCTACCAGGTTTACTCAGCTCCACAGTTCAGCTTTTACTAGCAGCAGGGGTGACTCACATGTTATTAGCTGCTGCCACAGAGGGGTTTCACCTGAAGGTACTTGGAAACACCAAGGCCTATTGATCGCACTCAGGTCTCTTCCCCTGTCCTGGCTCAGAGAAAACCCTTGACATCTGCTGAAACAGCCGAAATCCTGGGATTATTTCATATGTGTCCAGACTGGTAGAGACTCATAATCCATTTTTGTTCTTTTTTCAATAACAACCTTCCCCCTCAGCCCTCCTTGATCTTTACCAGGACCCATCAGATATCTCTTGACTCATGTTATTTTCCACATCTCCCAAGCCCCAAAGCCTTGTAGTTCATGGCCATTAAACAGTCCCAGCGTGGAGGTACCCACACGGGTGCCCAAGGAGAAGTTCTGAAGAGCAAATATGCAAAAACTATAAAGGAAACTACATCCTAGTGAAATCCCTAGGATTTACGATTACTGTGGCATGTAAGCACCTGATATCTGGCCCTGAATACATACTTTAGGTATCATGCTGAATATAGGAAATGTGCTCAACCATTTCAATAGTGCCCCAGGCTCTTTTTACAGGTTCATTGCCTAAAGCCAGATCAATAAAACTGGGCAGCCAGGGGCTCTCAACCTTCTTTTGGGAATGCTGCTTGAAGCCAGAGCTTTGCAAACCTCTCTTCCCATCTCTAAGGAGGACAAATTCAGCTAGCCAGCATTTTTGCCAACCCTTTCACTCCCATCTTATTTCACAACTCCTCTGCCTCCCTCCTATCATCCTCCCTCCCTGCACGTACAATTGCTGATGTCTTCCCAACCAGATGCACACCTGCAGGAAAAGTTGGCATCTTCTCTTTCCAAGCTGTCATAAAGTCAAATAGTTTATGAGTCTATTGATGACAGATAAATTAATTGCAGAAAATATGAATGACTTAATATTTTGTGTGCTAATATATTTTTTTTCTTCTTCTTTTAAATCCACGTCACAGTATAAGAAATATCTCAGGCTATTTGGGTTGTGTTCAGATTCCCATGTCTCACCATCTACTTAAGGTGGCAGAAGCAGCTTGCGAGTTCCTGGATTCGATGTTTTAAGCATGCAACACAACTTTTCTGGGAAGGTACTTAATGAACCTAACTCAGCCTGGACTAAGGCTGGAAGTAGCAGGGACATTTGGGGAAGATTTTCACTGGGTATGAAAGCACACCCAAATCCCACACACTTCATCCCACTCTGGTTAATCTCAGGGGTTAGGATCTCTTCTAGTAACCATCACAGAGAAAGGAGGTAATTCAAACTACCCTCATCATCTTTGGTAGCAGCAGTCTTTCTTCAGTGGCTGCATGGAGGGGCAAAAAAAGGTTTTAAAGGCTGAGTCCTGTATAAAACACAGGAGAATTCACAGCTTTTATGGCTCACTCCCCTGTGACAGTCTCCCATGACAGATGACATGAGTGTGTAATTTTTCCACAACTGGGTCTCCAGCTCAAGCCACGGAGTGTTGTGGGGATTTGTCAGGTTTTGGTTCATCCCCTATCACTGGGCAAGTGTTTGCAGACTCAGAGGGAGCCCAAATTACATATGTAGATGACCTGGATGCAGATGTTGTAAGCCTGGGTTGAATATGGCTACAGATGCCCTGTCATTTATGCACGTATTGATGACTAACCCATTACTACTCAGATAGAGATCTCTAGTCAATATATTAAATCACTGCCTGATATTGATCCAACAAGCTTCAATTATCTACTTAGATTTTAAAAAAATTCAGTTTGTGGATTGAGGACAATCATCTGTCTGTTTTATGCAACAGAGTAAGCAGCAAGATTGATGAGCAGTCTAGAAAACATGACATCTAAAAGAAGACTGAGTAAGACAGGATGGCTCAGTCAAGAAAAGGGGGAGGTCAGAGACGTAGGAATAATTAAAGCCATGCAGAAATATTTAAGTCAGGTAGTGAAACAGTTTCTCTTCACCCTCAGTAGAATGTGTAAGGGATGATGTGGAACTGGAACAAAGGGGTTCAGTCTGACCCTTAGGAAACACGTAAATATAATGAAAAATAAGAGATTCCAAATATGGAATTTGAGTCATAGATGGTTTTTAAGGGCAGGATAGGCAAGAGTGTCAAACATGGGTTAGACAGAGTTGTCTTTGCACCTTGAGGGGGCAGGTAGGTTAGATGGTGTTGAGTCTGTGGTGCTATTCAAAGGTGGCCGAGATCATCAATGGCTGTTATTGGTGGGTTTCCCCCAAATTCTGCAACTGATTTCTATGGCCCTTGTTAAACCACTTCTCCCATTTCCCAGACTGGAGGCTCTCAGGCCAGGCAGCACTTTAGCAACACTGTCTGGGCTGAAAGTAATGTCATTGCTCTGAATTTGCAATAGATTTTTGCTCAGTGTGGTAATGCACCAGGGGTGAATTCCACAGTCTTGTTGCAATGAATGTTAATCGGGTCTGCGCTTTTCCAGGGGAATAATTATTTAAACAAGAAGGAGCAGGTTCCTCCCCACTTGCTATTTAGGTTCTAGGATGTCAACAGAAAACAAGTCCCAAGTGGCAGAGGCAAGGTCTCTGCCCCGCTTCCAGGGAGGACAATTTGTTCTGGTAGAAAGGTACTAACTTTAGGACTACTCGTTTTGGTTTGCACTGTGCTGATCTGGAGGGAAATATGAATTCCTGCCTCTAGAACCATTCCACCTTAATGTAAAATAAATAAATAAAAGCTCTGAAATCGGATGAGAATGAAGCCAATGGAAGAGAATCTGGAGAACTGTGCTGTAGAAGACACCCTTGCTATAAAAAGTGACTTTTGATAATTGCTGGAAAAATGCCGGAGTGTATTTTGGGAGAGAGGGAAAAAAAAAATTAATCTATGACCTAATGTTTCTGGAACCTATCCACCAACCTGGGTGCCCTGTGGCTGTTTAATTTTTTCATCTGTCTTTCCAACAGGCATTTCACAATCTGGATTGTTCTGTGTGCAAGGCAGAAAGAGCAAGGCTGCACCCTTTTCAGGGCCCTCTCTGGTCTCTGCCTTGAATGGCTGTTATTCAGGTGAAGAGCAGATAACACCTCTACAGCCAGTTCATCATCAACTGTAACAACCTGAAGACCTCATTAGAATGGAGCCATGAGGAAGGGGGATAATTAAACTGAGATATAATTAGACGGATGCTCTGTAGTTTTACTGCTACTAATCTAAGTGCTGTTGCTACTATAGTAAAACTGTAATAAAATAAGAAAAATTCCAAAGGCAAAGTATGAGTAATGAGTAAATGCTGTTATTTATGGCAGGATATGTCATTTCTGCTACATTTTAATATATAAATATATCCAGGATGATTCTACAGAGTCTGTGTCTCGGTGAAGTTTCCTAGACCTGTTTTCCCATGGGGAATGACGCTGTGATTTCTCAGCTCCTACCGGGAAATGCTGCAGCCCCAGTGCACTGTGCAGCACAGGATCACGATCCGAGTCTCTCAAGGACACAAAACCAGGCAGGATTAGCAGTAAGATGCAAGTGGTAAGACATACTTATTAACCACTGGATCAAGAGTAGACCAAAGTATTTTTGCCAGTTTTCCACACAAATCTTCCCTTTAAACGTGGTATTTTACATGAACCCAAAGGTATTGGCCTACTGTAGGAATTGCTTTTCTTGCTGGACTGGGCTTAGGAAGAAGCTGGTCTAGCTGATGATTACATTTGCTTATGGCTGTAAGATCAATGTGACTACTTTAACCACTTACAGCACGCTGGATTGCAAAGTCACCTGCAATTTGGGGAGGTTGAGGCACTTAGAGAAAAAAAACAAATAGTCTCTGCACTTTTGCTTTCAAAACTTTAAGCTTGTCTGACTTCTGTTGGACAAGAAATATCTACAAACTGGTGGTCCAAGTAACTACCCTGTTTATAACCTGCTGGCCCAAATACCTGCCTCTATGTTGTCGGAGTACTGTGTTTGTAGGAGGGACAATAACCCATCCCAGGTGCTCAATGGCTGTGCTCTTGCCCTCTTTGCCCTGGAAAACAGCACACATCCCCCTAACATATCCCTGATAAAGACTGTGCTTGAATTCATCCTAATAGATGGATCTAACATCATGTCAGTGCTCTGAAGCAGCCTCAGCCCCTCCTGATTTAGCTTTACAGAGAACTCTCAAGGTGAAGCTCTGCTTTAGGGTGAGGGGTGTAATGAGGGTCACACAGGTTTGGTGACATCTTTAGCGCCCAGTGCCGGGGCTGCGCTGCTCTGCCATTCCCATGGGGCTGGGGGACACTGGGACCATCCAGTTGAATTTGTGGCAAGCCTCTTGGGAGTGCTGGGCTTCTCTAAACCTCTGTGAGAATTGGGTCCGGACATGTGCAGAGACAGTTTGGAACGCGAATCTTTACCTTGTAACCTCCCGGCCTCCCCCATCACGCCCTTTTGGCTCAGACTCTTGCTGTGCCATGTGAGCCCACATTTTCCATTTGATTTTACAGCCTGTGGGGCTGTTTGTACAAGATTGGCCAGTAAGGATGTTAGCAGATTACGAATCAAAGGGAAGGAATTTGCTCCAGAAAAATGCAATGGCAGTGATAGCTCCCATTGAAGCCTTCATCAGAGGTAATTAAACAAAGCTTCACATTAGGAAAATGCTTGTGCTTGCTAGCTCCCCTAGGCTGAACTGGCTCTTGTTTCCCCATCAATTAACTCTTTCAGGCACAATCTGTGCACAAAGAACCATTGAATACCCCCCACCCCCCACCCAACCCAGGAAAGCAAATCCAGCTGCTGTCCTCAGCACAGGTAGGGCAGCAAGCTCACCCCTCCTCTGTCCCACATGGGAGCGATAGCACCAGTTAATGCAAGACCACAGGAGCCTGAAATAGCAGCTTTCATGGCACCTTCCAGCTCTGCTACTCTGGTAAAGTGATAGCAGCAATGCCCATTTCAGCTACCACCAGTGGCCAGGCCATAGGAGACATCAGACCCAAAAGCCTAACTCTTTGCGGTCCATGGAAAGCAGCCAGGATGTGAACTATTAGGTGCAAAAGTCACATTTTCCAGCTTACTAGCTGTCGCTGCAGTTTCTCTCTGCAGTTCCACGTTTTTTCCCCATTAAATGGGGGCAGCAGCTCATTGCTGCAGCAAGCTGTCCTCCTCAACCATGTGCTCAAGGGGAAGGCAGAAGCTTCAGGCAAAGGCACTGCAGTTGTGAGAGATGCAGGAGCGCTCGGGGTTGATTTACAAAATGCCTTGTGCTCTCCTGGTGAAGGGGATGCTCAGCATCTGCACACAGCTGAGAGGGAAAGAAAACACAGTGGCACAAAGTCACCCTGCAGCAAACGCTTGAGGGTTGTCGGAGATACTGCTGAGAGAAGCTCTAAGGGCTCCCAGTTTCCCTCACCAACCTACAAAGTTGGGGGCTGAAAGGGTGAAGGTTGGGGAATACGGAAGATCAAAGGAATGGCAGCACTTCCAACAGACGAGCAGAGATGCTTTGGGGAGCAGGCTGGGACCGGGGTAACCCCAGAGCACCAATATAAGCGGGCAGGCAGTGAGAGCAAGTCCATTTTCCTCCTGTAAAACACCTTTTTCTCTAAACATTTATCTTAAATGTTCTTATTAAGTAATTCTTACCTTCTTGCCAGTGTTTCTCGCTGGTGATGGATCCTCTAGCATCATGACATGCGTAGAGTTGCTGTGGTGTAGGACCAGGTCTAAGAGTGGGAGAATTAAGCGGCAACAGCCTGCACATGTGAAGTCCAAATAGGCCCCTGGTTCAAACTGGGGCTTGTGAGGGGGATTAGGTTATGTGACAAGAGCAGATTGGCCCTGGTAACCCCTGGGGGGCTTGGGGTGTCTGATCCTGCATTCTTGCCTGTGTCCCCACTGAAGGAGAGACAGGTTGTGGGTCAGGTTCATGACCAGTCAACAGAGCAGAAACAAGTCCTTAATTCATTGATTGTTGTCTGGGACCTCGAGTTATTTCACATTATCCCCCTCCACAACTCATTTTCTTTTAATAAATTAATGGTGTAAAAGTATTTTCAATCTAAGATCTGGACCTTTTGCCTGAATCTGCAGGTAGGGTTTCCGAGATTTTTCTCTTTGATTTTCACTCCCCAGGTGCTTCCTCAGAGATGGGGGACAACTACAGCCCCCTTCAGGTTCATCACCAAGGTTTTATCATGTCTCAGAGGTGACAGAGCCTCATAGCAACACAGAAAATGGGGAAATCTTCCCTTTTCAGCAGTGCCGCTGACTTACTGTGTGGTCTGGGGCAAACCGTGTAACCTCTCTGTGACTCTATTTGCCAGTCTACACACCAACGAGCACAGCATTTACCTCATCAGAGGTTGAGTGGCTTAATTATTCCCAGACAGATGGATGCTGCATAAGCACAAAGTGTTAAGATGACTACATCTTCCTGGAGGTGCCTCTAATATCTCTGATCAGTTTGTTTATCCCCCAGATTCTGTACCATGGGCATGACAAAGATTACAAGGAGCATGTTTAAGCAGGGGCACAGACGCTGTGCCAGATACCTCCAGGTCAGAGGGAAACAGATGATGGAAAACCAATTAATTTTTTACAGCAAGAGAAATAGCTACAGGATTAAGAAATGTTAATTATTTATTGAACTGCTGCCTTTGCAGAAAAAAAGAGTTTATACATACCTAGATATATAAAATAATCACTCATTATACACAACAGGATAATAACTTTGGTAATCTGAGCTCCTGTTTTGATACTGCTCTTTTCTCAGAGGTCAATTAAAATAATGAGAGCAAAAATACTTACGAGCCCCGGGAAGATATCACAATAATGTTAGGGGGTTGTATTATTGAATACTTAGCCTGTGGCACAAGGAGGCCTGGTTCTGGTCTCCCTGGTATGAATTGCTGTACTTCTGTCTGAGTAAAGTGAATTCATTTAGCTGTGGATCTGCCTTAAGATGCAGGCGAGCTCCAAGCATCAGTGACAGGGAAAAGCTACAGCAGCTTAGCAAGCTGCCATTCATCAGCTGCAACGCAGATGCTGGCCATGTGCATCTCACTATCCCTGAGATGGGATGCAGATGCAGGATTAAATATATTGGCTGTAGCCACCTTCCTGCTCATAAAGTGCTAAACCTCAGTAATTCAGCACTGCAAAAACGCTATCACCTCTGATTCCTGCCTGGGTGCACCTTGGGGTACTGCTGGTGTCTTCTACACCTCTTGCTGAGGACCTTGCAAAGGGGTGTCTCTGCTCCGGTTCATGGCGCGCTCAAGGTCTGCAGGGTCTTCTCATCGCTGGGCAAGAACTGGTGTTTTTCATGGGCTTTGACTGTGGGAAATCTGTATTTGTCTTCAATGTCCTCGAGAGATGCACCTTGCTTCCCTCACATGCATGGCCATGGGGCACGCACACATGTCACCGGCATTCAAAACAAGGACCCTCAGACAAAACAGCAGTTTCCTGGTTTGCCTGGAAATCAGGAAAAAGCAAACCAAACAATAAACAAATTTGGAGAGGCAGAGAAGCTGGGAATTGAGTGCTGTAGCTGAGCGAGTGTTCAGCTCGATTTGTGGAGGATGCCAAGGCTCCTGCTGCCTGGCATCCGTTGGGATCTCCTGGCGCCCTGCACAATGCTTTGCAGATCCTGAGCTTACAGGCCTTGCCTCTCGTCTCCCTGCGGATAAGGTCCAGGGTTCCTGGGTGAGTCATGCCTAATAATCAGGGATACAATTAGCCATGCCAGGCAGATCCTTTGGGATCTTGTTGGTCTCCTTGCCAGGTACATCTAGATGCAATCCTCAAAATGCAAACTCAGAGGGACACGAGGAATCATAGAACAAGTAACAACAGCGTATCTTTACATAGAATCAAGAGAAGCAGGACATGCTTTCATGCAGCCCCAGACTGGAGTTTGCATGCATGCCCAGGGACAACGGGACCTCCAAGCTCCATCAGTGCTGGAGCATTTCCCATGAACAACCCTGTCCAGAGGAGACCGAGCAGCAGAGCCAAGCCGAGACCATCACAACTGGGAACAAGAGAGAGGTGAAGAGCAAGCCCATACAGGCCTCCAGTGAGTGTACCCAAGCACGTTTCATCTGCAGAGGGTGAGGGCTTCTCAGGGTACGTGGCAAGAGATTTCTTTTATCCAGGTGGCTGGTGGGTTCGGAGGTCCTTGCAGGAAAGAGATGTAAATGATGCCCCGATGAGAAATCACAGCTGTGATTCTTAAAGTGGGGCCTGAAATTAACCCTTGGGTCTAAACAGCTACCGAACTTCTGGGAAGTGAAAGGGGATGTCTTGCAACATGTGCAGCCCAGGAGATTGATTGGCAATGGTATTTCACAGCTGGCTCCATCCACTGCTCAACTAGATTCCTGAGTCCCAACACCCTCCAGCTTTGCACAGCCGTGCAGCTTTGGCTTTTACCCCCAGTCCTCGGGCCAGGCTTCATTATTTCTTGTTGCAAGTTCCTCGTTGGATTAGGAGCTTTTTTGGAGCACAGCCTGATCTCAAATGTTTGCTGAGCCCCAGCGTGTTGCATACACAGCCTCAAATAGCTGACTAGGGTTACCCCTTTGGTCCAAACAGAGAGTCAACAGGTGGGACTTTGCACTATCGCAACCCATGGGAGAATAGTGCATCAACCAAGTTCAATGTCCAGGGCTGACCTATTTCTAGATAAATAATTTAGTTGCAGAAAACTATCTTTTCTAATGCAAGAGAGGAAAAATTTTGGATTTCCTTGTCTGGGCACCCAATGGAGCCCTTACAGCAAGCTCAGTGCTCAAAAGAGCTCAGGTCTTTGCTGAGACCTGTTTGCTATGTTTTCAACCCCAAATCCCAACATCTGCATCCTCTCTCGCTTGCCAACCTTGCCATCCTCAGCCTTGCCCACACACCCATGCCACAGGCAGGAGGCTTCCCTGCCTACCACTCTTTTACTGCCTAAAAGGGCTCAACCAATCCTCCCATTGACCCTGGTTATTTTTGGCTCATCAGTAGCTTTAGCTGGGTGGTTTAATCCAAAAGCGACGCAATCGTTTGTGCAGTCACGTCAGTAATTATCAATACAGAACAGTAATAATTATAAACCAGGCACAATAATTATGCACTTTCCCCTTGTGATTTGAAATGGTGAAGAACAACTGGGTTTGCTTGTTCACGCTGAAGCCCACAGCACTGCCAGCTGTTGATGCTGAGGATGTTGGCAGTTGGAGCGAAGTTAAACACTTGGGCTAACTTGAGAACAAACTTGGCTCCTGGATTTTATTCTCCAAGCTGCCACTCACTCCGGAAGTCAGGCCCACGTTTTGGCATGGTGTCTCTGACCACAGGAGCTGAGGGTTTCTTTCCTCTCCAATCAGGATGTGCAAAAACCAAGGAAATGTTTAATCTGGTTTTTTCTGAGCCACACAGAGATGGTTTGATTTGAGCTTGGTTCAAGTTTGTGGCAAAGTTGCCAGGAGGAGTGGAAAGGAGAAGATAAACCAGGAGGAATTTCCTGTGGCTCTTCTCCACAAGTCTTCCTACCTCTGTCTTCATTTCCCTAGCAATTATGCAGCAACAGAGGTTTCTGTCTGAGGTTTTTATGCCCTGCAAGACTTGGCCCTTGCCAGAAGCAGGACTGTTCTGTCCTCAGCATGCAAGTCCCTGAAGCCACACCCCTGTGACCAACTGTCCTCCCCTTCCCAGTGTCTGCTGTCACTCACTCGTTGCACCCAATCTTTGAAATTCCTGGCACAGTCTTCCAGCAGGGGCTGATGGGACCAAGATATTTTCAAGTGTGATCGCTACAAGGCAGGGAGCCCACCCGCCTCCAAACCAACCAACCACACCGACCTCCAGACATCTGCTAATGAGGTCTGGGCACAGTCCCCAGGCCACGGCCAACAAAAAAGCCAACAAGAAGGTTTTTTAATAATCATCAGGCTTCTCTGGGTTACGCCAACTGCCTTATGGGGCAGTCAAAAAACTCCCATCGGACTTCGGGGGAGAAAGGGGAGAGACCAGAAGGAGGCCATGTCCCATGAGAACAAGGCGGTAAATGTCACACTATTTATTCTCCCTTCCAAGAAGGATTAATTTCATAGGTTTCCCCTTCAGGGAGAAGCAAATCAGTCAGAGCAGCCCTGGTCTTGATACAGCGGTGCAGTCCTGGGGCTTCCAAGGAAAAAGTGAGAGACAAAAGTTTGATTCATAAAAGCTTGGGGAAGGAGTGGGGGGGAGGAGATGATAATAATAATAATAATAATAAAAATGCCTGGGGGTGATTTCATAACATTAATAGGTAATGTAGTCAATTATGTAGGCTTATTTTATTTCAGCAAAGTGCAGGTGGTGAGCTACATCTCATCACAGGTGCTTTTCCAATTAGCTGTACGTATTCTAGGTGAATAAATGGCCGAGCGCCAGGCCTCCATGCCACTAGCAACAGACTAATCCAAACTAATCCGAGAGACTCATCTTGCTTCATGTTAAAGCAACTAGAGCCTATTTTATTTATTATCTCCTGAAAGATCTCTCCTCGCCTTGGAAAAACAAGGAGGACTATTTCACATCGGAGGCCATAAATACACTTCACTCGGCATTCGGTAAGGACTGGAAGACTATATTGCTGCCTAAATTCAATTGCTTATTACCATTATGTAATAGCAGATGAATATCCTGTTCTGCATTTGCTAAATGTTTTCTTTTAATAATCAACTCATACCCACATAATGGGCCAGCTTATGCAATCGACTGCCTTATGAGCTCTTCAGGAGACATCTGTTTTTCAGCATTGTTAATTACCAGCATCGGATCATTAAAATGTATTTATTTACTTTTGTTATTACAATTGGGCGAGCCCTATTGCTTAGGAAAGTGGTAGGCTGATAAGACAGCCCAGTGTAGGCAGGAATTATAAGAGATAGCCCCACACACACATACCTGCAGCTACCAGGCACTTTGGTTTTAATGTGAGGCCTGGCTCCTCCTAAAGCACCCGCTGATGATGTAGGTATGGAGCAGACAGTCAGGAGAAATTGAGGGCTACCATCCCTGGTGACTTAGTCATTCATTTTAAGTTCATAGAATCACAGAATGGTTTGGGTTGGAAGGGACCTTAAAGATCATCCAATCCCACGCCCTGCCATGGGCAGGGACACCTTCCACTAGACCAGGTTGCTCAAAGCCTCATCCAACCTGGCACTGAAACCAAGAGCGAAATCCCAGACCTCCTTTACAGAAACATGTATGTTCAGCCCTGTAGGATGGATTTAATGAGGCAGCATCCCCAGTCTTGTGACTGCTGGAGGTCAGACGCTGGGCATCCTCACGTGGCAGAGCAATGATGAGGGCTCAGCAGCTCCCTGGTAATTCGGCCTGAGGTAAGGGCCAAAAATACTCACTTTTGACCTGATGCGGCAAACGTCTTAGGGTATTCTTTGCCAAAACCTATGTTTCTTAGCAAAATCTGTTGGGAAAAGAAGTTTTTCTTCCCAGTTTTCCAAAGGAAATTACTTACCCTGTGATGGAGAAAGATGCCAACAGAGGGTCTCAGAAGTCCTCAAGTCCCTAATTCCCATTAATTTCACTGACAGCTGAGCCCTTTGCACAACATTGCTCACCAAAACTCCTTAAATCCTCCTTCTTTTGGGGTTTACCCAAGCACCAGCTTTGGACCACTCGCAGATCCCCAGCAACTCTACCCAGCTGTGTCCAACTTGCTTTGGACACTTCTGGAAGCCCCACTTGGGGAACCCCTTAAAAAACCCCAGCAACCTCTTCAGGCTTTCAAAATGACAACCCCAGGAGCTTGCTGGGTTTGGGAGGGGAGGAGGAGGCTGCCAAGACGAAAGCTGCCTGACATCATCCAGATCCATTCCAGGACCGTCAGACACCTGCTGAGCCTCCCAGTGTAATTCCACGGCAGCTGCTGCCCTAACCCACAAGTGCACAAGCGGGAACATGAGTTGTTTGGATCGCTTGCCTCCAACATTGTTCTCCGGAGTGTTTGAAAAAGGCCTAATGAAATGTGACTCAGAAATAACTGACAAGTGCCAGCCTCACCTTCTTATTGTTTCATCAAAATGGGAAAGACAGTGAAGGAGAAGAGTCAACCTTCTCCACAAGATTTGCTGTCCCAACTTGCCTGCAGCTTGCAGGTTGAGTGAAATGTTGACACAAGGTTGACATCTCTGCTTGATTTATGGAGAGGTTGAACGGGGGGGCCATGAGGGGGCAAGGGGAGAGAAGAATTAAACATTATAAATCAGTGAGTAACATCCATAACCCTGAAGTGCTTCTTGTAAACAATACAAAACACCAGCCTAATTTTTATATGTGTAATTTATGACGAGCAATTCCTTCCAAATGAGAAAATTCAAAAGGAAAAAACCATCACTTGTTAGAATATCATTAATTCAATCAGATGAGAACTCAGCCAGCCATTGTTCCTAATGGTGGAAAGTTTCATGGGAGCTAATTGCTCCTGTGCGGTGCCTCTTGGCACATTTTCATTCAGCTGAGCAGAGACCTGTTAGTGCTGGAGGAGAACCATGGCTGGAGGTGGAAGGGGGTGACAGGCACTGCCGGACCCTCAGCACTGCCCAGTCCTCGGGGCAGCTCTTGGTACCACCCTGCCCCAGCTGGAAACCCGCTTCCAGGTGGGAAGCTGGCTTTATCGCAACATCTCCCAGCTTGTTCTTCTCTCCAGGGACTCCTTTAGAGCCTGGAGCAGAGAAATTTGGCTGGATAACCCAATCCCTTGGGCAGTAAAGGTCTCAGGGCAGTACTAGACTGGCTACCTCCCACCAAAACCTGATTACTATGGCTAAGTGAAGGGTGCTAAACGCATTCCCAAAGTCAGGAGCAATGCCCAGACTGATAGTCCAGGGATATTTTGTAGCTGCAGTTGCTCCTGCCTGCTGACATGGGTATTAAAACTACCATGGCAAGGGGATGGCATAAAGTCAACCCAGAAATCCTGCTGTTATTTCTGCCTGGCTTGTTGCTCACCATCAGCCAAAAGTTCTCCCTGTAGTATTCCCCACCTGCAGTCCTCAAAGCTGGTAGATGAAAGCTGCAAATGGCACCACGGAGAAGCAAAAGCAAATTTTCCATGTTGTGCAAGCACAGAATAAGAAATGGCCCCTTCCCATCCCAAAGATCTTGCGGCGCGAATAGGAAAGCGAGAGATGGAGAGGAGAGGGATGTTTTCACATCGGAGGGCCACACCAGGGCTAAGCCAGAGGCAGGTGCCCAGGCAGACACTCTTCCAGCTGTGGTTTAAACCCATCTATTTTAATTTGCCCCAAAGCAGATGAGGAGCACACACCGCAGCGCCTCGGACGGTGGATGGAGCAGAGCGTCTTCACACACCTAGCTCCGAAAAGCATGCCTGCTTACACCACAGTCAGATTCAAGTGACCTGCTTTGCAGAAATGTGTGGCAGAAGCAGGAGTCAAACCCTGACTGAAATCACGACCCAGAGCCTTGCTCACAAGAGCCTCTTTGTGTTTATCCCCAGCGTTTTCGCAGCAGATCTCGTCTCTCTGGGCACTCTGTTTGCCTTTAGGTGATTAACAGATTCCAGAGCACTTGAGGATGGAAAGTTCTTCATAAATAAATAAATGGATCTAACAGAGACGTAATGAGACTGTAATTAATTAACGTTTGCAGAACGCCACGAGCACGACGAAATGTGCTAGCAAAATGCGAGGTATTACTGCAGAAAATGTATTATTTTTGGCACACCGGGGAGCACTAGTGAAGCTCTTTGCTTGCTATCTGCTTACCTTCCGTGCTGTTTCACAATTGTTATTCCTCCTGAAGGGAAACAGGGTGCTTAACCTGATGATTTGCATGCCAGCAAACTGCTCTTTCATTAAGGGAGGTAATGACGGAGCCCTGCGAGGGCACGGAGCAGGGAGGGCGGTGCTGGGGCACGGAGCTTGCACATCGCTATGGGCGTGCAAACCTCACCCTGGATGGAGATGCAGCATGTGCAAGAGAGAAGATCTACAGGCCCAGATGCGTGACAGGATCTGGCCTTGACTGAAGGATAAATACACTGTCTGACCAGGGCTGTTCCACTAACAAATTTGTGCTAAGGAAAGCAAAAAAAGCCTTAACAGGGAGTGCTCTTTGCTAGAGATGTCTTCACCTCCAGATTTTGCAAATGATCTTCAAGCACCAAATTCAGCATCACGTTTTAGCGGTCTGGCCCCTGAATCCCTGTTTAAGCTGCAAACATTTCAAGTCGTTTACATAGGTCTCTATAGTTTTGACAGCTCCACAATCACACACAAGGTCTGACGATTCTCAAATATAGGGCAAAAGACTCTATAGGTTGGGCATTATCTAAGCTATTCCCACATATTTGCATGTTAACGTGCAAATAATCAGGATTCAGCTAATCGTGACTGAATATTGAAGTGGGGGAAAAAATATGCTCTAGAGACTGATGTTCAGCTGCACTGAGCATCTACTCGTTTACCCTGCTGGAGAATCTGTCCCTGTGCAATTCATAGGAGTGCATCCATTGCAAAGTTGAGATTAAAGATTTCCTATGAACAGCTATGACTAAATATTTCTTTCACCAGGAATACTTGGAGGGTGGACGAAAGCACCCTTAGCAAGTGTGCAGGCAAGTCGTAGGCTATTGCTTTACACGTGTACACAAGTACACATATATGCATCAACACTGAAGGAGGGGACAAGAGTAACCTACAAATCAGTCAGAGCAGCCGTGGTCTTGATACAGCGGTATCAAGAACCTACAGAACCTAATAAATCTGTTCCCACCGTATCTCAGAGGGAAGGAACCGAAACAGCAAGCTGCATTATAGACACTTCACAGATTGAGCAATGATATTTGTTTTTCTGGTAAGCTCTTAAATGCTTTGAAAGAGGTGAAACACGATCCATCTACAACATAAGCTTAGAGTCATCGACTCCCAAGCCATCCTCTCAATTACATTTACAAACAGCATTTTCCTGTACAGAATTAGGAGGAATCCCTATAATCCCGTCTGCTATAGTGCAGCGATGCCAGCGCAGCAGGTCTCATGCATGCAGGGTGGGCGACTGCTTGGACAAGGGGATTTCAAGGAAACAACTGGAGATGGCACCAGAAATGCTGTGGCATGAGTGGGCAAAAGACAGAAAACTCTGCAGCAAGAAATGCCACTGACCAGGGAGGCTGAGCACATCCCCTTGCTGGATTTCAGGGAGCTCCACGTGCCAGCCTGATCACACTCTGCTGACCTCCATCCCTGCTCTGCAGAGCGTGCCAACGTTTGGGAGGGATAAAGCAGCAAGGCAAGGAGGAACCCAACTAGCTGAACTAAAGCATAGTGGGCTGCTAAAGCCTTTACCAAGTTGCAAAGCCTTCAGTTCCTCTTCCCAGCACCGGTAAGATGGGAAGTGGGCAGGTGTACTGGGGAGGAAGCAGAGGAGCTCAGTAGAAATGGTCAGAGGATCAGGGAACATGGACCACGCAAAGAAATGGAAGAAACTAATTTCCACTCATTGTCAGATTCGGACCTTGAAGCTCTGACAAACCCAACAGCACAACCTGATGGGGAATGGCTGCAAAAAGAGATGTCCCTCATTCTGGCTGCCATGGCAAAGATGGAAAAGGGAACCCCAAAACCAAAGAGCTGCAACAGCTTTGTGGCCTCTGTGACTCACATGATGGATTATGATGAGATATACGCTGGTGGAGGACACCTTCTGCGTCCGGCCAGCCTGTCTGTTGGGAGACCAAAGCAGCTCCCAAGGCAGCATCTGAACCAGCCTCGTATATCTTTTACCCATGGAGAGTCTCTTGTCCAAATTCCTCCTTGCGAGGCAGCTTCCCACACGGGTCTCGCGTCTTACCTCCCCAAGCAAGACTGTTTTTGGCAGGCTAGCCCCAAGAGGGAGAGTGGAAGACAGCTTGATTGCCAATATCTAATCATAATTGGGGATCCAGAAAACCACTTATCTTAGGAGTTGCTTAATAATGCACTTAGTGCGTGAAGGATTATCATTGCGTATAATTAAATACGGAGAGTTACACGGAGAGCGATAAGGATCCTGTGCAAACGGACGAGAAGGAAGGTAATTGAGATTTAAGCTTCTGCTCTGCCAGCTTCTCACCTAGATCATTGTGAACTGTCTCAACATGCGTGCCTGGAGAGAGAAGGGCTTGGAAAGTGGGAAGGGGGAGCCAGCCATGGGCACGTCACTCACTCGTGCCCTATTTGTCCCTGCTCCTCTGTTTCCATGAGCGGTGCCCACAGCCTCCACAGGAAGCCCTGGAGTGCAACCGGGGAATCAGTGCAAGGGAACAATTAAGCCCTGGGGTGTAAATTACTTAGCGCCGTGGAAGAACAATTAAGCTCTGTGAGCTATTTCATCCAGCCCTATGGCAGACTGAAGTTGGAAGGCGCAGGCGAGGTGTGACAGACGCACAGGGGACGAGTCATGCCCGAACAGGGGGGCAGCTCAGGCTGCTGCCTCCAACAGCCCCCTAGTCCTTGCTTTGGCTCGAGGGACAAAAGTCTCTGTTGCAATATTGAAAAAGCACTGAGGATTTGCACAGGAGGTTGTTGCCAACCTGAGCATTTCAGGGGTTGCTAACTGTTGGGGGTGGGGGTGGTGACATGACACCCCAACTCCTGCCTGCTCCTCTTGCCTTTGGGTTGCAGGAGATCAAGCATCCCTTCTGCTTGCTAAGGAGATGGGGGAAAGCCACCGAGACTGTATCACCTGATTTATTTTGCTGGCAGGAGACACAGAGCAAACAAGAAAAAGGGAAGGGAAAAGAGCAAGATAACAGAGGAGAATACAAATGAGGGTAGAGGTCCCAGCATGACATTTCTGCCACCAGAATCACCTACATTGCAGCAGCGGTGCTGCCGGCACTTGTGCTAATGTTGCTCAGCTGATGGCGGAATGGGGTTTTCTTCGTGCCTCACTTTCCTGGGGTTACATGAGCATTAGCAGCACTGTTATTTATTATGTTTATCGTGGAACCCATAAAGCCTTACTCACAGACCCTCTTGTGCCAAGCACTGGAAAAAAAATGAATGCAAGCAAGCAAGCCAACCTCTCTTCAGAGAGCACGTACAGACCAGACAGCCTTTGCATTTGCAAGAAGGAGAGAGGCAGCAAACAAATGAAAGGAGAAAGGCAGCTATTGCTCACAATTATTTTCCAGCCTTTTGTGCCTAAGAAAAAAACCAACCAACCAGAGAGCAGCGGGAATCCAAGAAAGAACCTGAACCTTATTTCCCCCCAAGCCCTATATTCTCTGCACCTACTGAGTCTCAATTGACGCATCCTAATTACAGCAAGCAGCTCCAGCATTGTAAATCAAGGTGGGCAGCAAACCCGAAAGAAAAGCTCAATTCAGAATAAAGATGCTCTTGACCAGCCTCCCCCCATGAGCATCTTGAAAGCCAGAGGATTGTTCACCTTTTCCTCACTCAAGGATACTAAAAGATTAAGTAAATAAAAAATTCAAGGGAAGAGGAAAGTGGATCAAGTCCCCTTGGCAAGACGAGCAGTAACCGAGCACCAGGCTTTGTGCTAACCAACACAACAAGAAACAAAACAAAAGTGTAACAGAGGAGGGAGAAATTATTTATTTGTCTTTTTTCTAGAGTCCTTTTCCTTTCCAGCCAAATATTTAACCCACAGGGCTTTGACAGTCATCTAGAAACCACACAAAGCCTATTTGTTCCCATTTGCCTCCCGGGCAGGAGGACCGGTGGAGCAGCTCTGAAGAACCAGAGTGAAAACAAATGAACCCACTCCACTATATATAAGAGAGAAGAGAAAAAGCAGAATTGAGCATGGCAGAGGTGCCAAATCCCTGCCAGAGAGGTAACAGGAGAATTTTAGACCAGGAATTAGAAGTGCTCCTTTGGGTAAGGAGCTGATGCTCCACATTCCTTCCACGCCGGTCCCCTATAATTCGGTACGGCATAACATCCTTCCTGACCCAGAAGTACCTGCGTTGTGCTCAAAACCCCCTCCCGAGCCATGAACTAAAATTTCACTTTCCTTGGGACATGATTGCACTTGCACAACAAATTCCCAGGTCTTTTTAACGCTGCCCTTTAAGCCCTGTTAAATTGCAAAGATCTGCAAGAAATCTTGAGTGACGACGTTGGCTCCTTCCAACCATGCATTTAGGACACGATAAATTTGGTCTGAACTTAAACTTCCTCCCACGGGGAGCTCTGCAAGCCAAAAAGCACTTTTAAGACAAATTCACAGTGGTGTAATGGATACGTGACTAAAGCGGTGGGGTTTAGGTAAGCCTTAATCCTCAGTAAATTACAGATAATCTGCACATAAATGGGTTATCAAGACTATATGGATGCTTTTAATAACTAAATGGTTGAGAGAAGAGGAAAGAAGATACGAGAAGACCAATTAGCTGTAAATTTAAATAGGAGACCAGCTTAGCAACCCCTAGAAATTCTCGTTTTATTTTGGGAAATGCTGGCCTGATGGAATTGAAATGCTCCGTGGGAAGAGGACAGTTTTTTAAAACATAGGAGAGTTTGGAGGTGGACAGAAGGAAACAAGGAACTGGCTTCAACTTGAAGTTTTTGACTTTTGTGGGGAAAAAATAAAAAGAATATGATATGAAAGTGGAGCATGCTGAAGTGCTCCAGAATGATCCTTTTTCAAAATTTGAGGTGTTTTCTATTTCAGTGGCTTTAAAAATGTTATAGCTAATGGTTTATTGGCAAAACACTGATGTATCAACAAGGATTTCTTCTTGAAAAAGGAATCTTTTGGTGATAACCAGAAAGGGCTGTTAACATTGAGCATTAAATTTTTTTTCCAAAAGGACATTCTTCTCCTTTTTCCAGTTACATTGTTCAATAGTTCTCAAATGCATCATATTTTGATTATCCCAGACTCTTAGCCTTCCTATATCAAGTGGGATGTCTATAGCATTAATGCTCATGGGTAAGCAAAGGTTTTCCACTCATTAATCCACCCCAAAGTCCCTCTGAACAGAGAAGGATTTACTGTAACCTGGGCAGAACCCCACAAAGGGGTTTGCAGGATTTGGGATGTGCCACTCAACCTCAGCTGGACTTTCACCCTTGGCATCCCAGGCACCGCTCCAGTTCCATGAGGGCTTTGCTTGGCTCACTGCATCCAAAACCTTGAGTATTGTCAATGCTGTGTATCAACTAGGCTGGTCACCCCATCTTGCTGCAATGGAAAACATTCGCATCCACCCATCCAAGGCCGGTGGGAAAATAAACACAAGATTTGCAAAAGCACCAGAATTCCCCCTTTTTGAGCACTGTATCACGCTCCTGAGTATTGCTTTAAAAGCTGGCCCTCTCCATACATCTTGCAAATCACTTCTTCTCTAGCAGGCTGACCCTCCTGCCACTGCCAGGGGTGCAAACTAAACCTGTGGGGAGCCCACAACCAACAATGTCATTGAAGCTGCAAGAAAGGGCAGAGCCAGGTCCCCCAAGTTTAATCTTTCATGACCTGCTGGTACATTTTAGCAGGTGATGAATCCAAGGGCAGATAATTCTGCTTGCTGGTTAATTAATCCAGCGTTACAAGAGCAACGAGAGTCTAATGACCATTCTTAATCCCCCTGCAATAACATTGCATACCACGTTTCAAAGCGGGCCACCTGTTGGGGTGCAACCAGCGGTATTGAGGATCGCAGTGGCTACCGGTTATTAGTGCCATATCCACTGCTGATATTTTATTAGCCATAATTTGATATGTTACCCACCTCATACACTCGATCTAAGCCTGAAATATTGTTTTACAACATTAATTAAAAGCATCGACACCGAATGCTTGGTTCACATGGTCCGATGTGATTTACGGGTTGCATTTAATTACCTGACAACTGTGATTTACCACGTCTACCTGGTAGGTACCATGTGTATTTAAATCAATTAATGTTTGGTGGCTTTAATATCTTACTGGGGAAGGAGGGAGGGTTTCTCATGAACAATTAAACTCCAGACACACACACACAAAAAGAGAAGGCAGATATTTCAGGCATCTAAACTGCAAACAAGATAATGTGACCTGGGCAGAGTCACACAACAGCTGTTTGTAAAGCACTGCTTTATTAAAGATCCTAGGGACTTTTCGTGGAAGATTTAACTAATTAGTTGAGCAGGCCCTCAATAAACTAGACACTAAGTTATGTTGAGCTTTAATTACACAGTAGTCCTCTTGGCCCATTCAGTGGCTGAAAGTCAGACATGTGCTCAAGTGATTTGCTGAATTAGGGTCAGTATAAATACACATCTCTTGTAAGCATCTAGGAAGCTACACTGATACTAATTTAATGAACTCAGTGGTTCAGAGATTTGCAGCTGGGGAAAAAAATATCCAGAAAAATAATGGGGAAAAGAGGAGGAAAGAAAACAGCTGAAGCCTCGGCTCAGAAGGGGCACTGTGACAGGCACCTCCTTTTGCTGCTCCTATTCACTTTGGCGGGATAACACGCACTTTTGGGTTGTGGGGCAGCTTGTTCTGGCACTTTGCCCCAGTGCAGTATGTTTTCCTGCTCTGAGGAGGGAAGGCTATTGCAGAGGGCCCCTGAGGAGAATTTTGCCACATGTTCTCTTACCAGCTTTGCCCCACCACGTTCCTCTTCATAACTCCCTCCTTTTCCAGTGGTTCCCCTGACCACTGCAGATACATCTCCTCTTCCTTACAACTCCCCCATCTACTCTCTCCAAACAACCCCCTTGTGCTGTGCTACTGTGTTCCCTCCTCCAGCACAAAAATCCCAGAACACCTCACATTTCTTCTCATTTTCCTCTCCTCAGACCCAAATCTCTCCCAGTTTGCCCAAGCCAAGTGACCTTCCCATCAGATCCTTCCCCTCTGCTGCTCTCAGGCTCACACTTACCTCCTCCCCTTGGCTGCTTTCAATTATTTCTCCTATCAGCACCAGCATGCCCTAATTTACACCCATCCCCAGTTGCTTCTTTTCAAAAACCCCACTGAATAGGCTTTTGGCCGTTGCTGCCCCAGCTCATCTCCCCTTCTCTGTCCAGTTTGCCTTCTGCCATTTACGCTCCTTCTCCATACACAGAGTGTTTCTATCCCATTAAATCAACATTTCCCAAAACAAAGAAGGCCAGTATTCAGGTGGAAAATTTCTTTAAAAACCAAACGTCTTCTCTTGGGAGGACTGCGCGTTACCGAATTGTTTCCCAGCTACTCTGTTTATGTAACCTCGAAGCTATTTTGTACAACCCTTTAGTTTTGACAGCTTAAGATTTGTTATGAACTAATATTTTAAAATCAAAATAACTCAGAGGTACAAGAGATTGTTAAAGATCGCACAGACAATCTGTACAGGGAGTAACACTGAGACGCAACTTTTTTTCTTTTCAAAAAGAAAGGCTTTTTCTGGTTACCTTGTCTTCAACTCAGGAGATGTTTGAGTAAAGTAAACCCACTCCCTTGCCAATTTGATGGCCTTTAGGAAGTTGAAAATATACACATGGATAGGCACTTATTGTCTTTCTACCTGGCATTTCTATGTGAATAAAGGGCTTTCAGCCAAAACCAACCAGATACGATCTTTCAGGAACTTTTACAATGTCACATACTTGTGCAAATCGCCAGCGTGTTTATAGCAACAGGCACCACAACAGAGCTCTGTGCTTTCAATTAGGCCAAGCAGATCAAGCAACCTCCTCCGTCTGTTTATGTGCGCGTATTTGCATGTGGCATCGTGCGAGAGATTACCCCGTCAAAGCACGTAGGTGCTTGGGAAGGGTGGGGAAATCACTGCTTTTCACTCCTGCTCCTGCCCCTAGACCCCAAATGGACCATGGACACCTCTGCAGGAACTCAGGGGTCTGTGCAAGGGGTCAAAACACGATGATTTTGTGTATTTTTGTAACTGAGCTGCTTCACCAGTTCCTCCTACCTATAAGAAGGAGATTAAACAATACTTAATCACCTCACTGAAGGTGCTGTGAACTGTCAAAGACCTGGAAATCCCGGAGCATTAAGATCCAGCACAAGAAGGAAATACTAATATGCATGACAGTGTGTAACCATCTTGGTGAGAAGTTGCCCAACGCTGGATATGGAGAAATTAGCTTCCAAGTTGCGTTAAGTTAAAGGGGAAAAAGACACTCTTATTCTGGAACGTGAATGTCCCTCCCAGAATAATAATTCTAAAATAGCTAATCTGATAAATATCCAAAAGCAGACAACTTCTGTGTACTGGAAGGAAGGAGTTTAATAATTTTTAGGGATTATTTCTAGGCACATTGTTGGCTGTTTTGCCAGACTGCCTAAAATGGTGGGCTTCCATCTACCTGGGCCAGACAGAAACATAAATAACATCTGTGAGGATAAGAAGGAAGTGATCAGAGTTCTCATTCACAGAAACACGGGCTGGAAGGATAAGGCCAAGACATCTGTAACTGTAAAAACCTTCCCACCAATAGTGGGATTTTTACCCAATATATTGATTTCCTTAAGGAATAAATTACCTGTTTATTATTACCATAATTTCTCAATGGAAATTATTTTCCAAGAAGCTGAAGTAGGGTCTATTTTCTTCTCAAGTGACAAGTCCTTTCCCCTTTGCACCTTTCGGCCAGGCGGGAGGTGCAACCTTCACCTGCCAGGGGTGAGTGCTGCAGATGTCTATCAATAGGTAAAACGAGACCCTGGGCAGTGCATGGTGATGGAGAGCTCAGCAATGGGAGAGCAGAGTGTCCGGACTGCTGCACGGGGGAGCCTGGGAAAGGCGAGCGTGATTTATTGTGCTAAATCACAGAAATAAAAATAAGTAAGTGACTCAAGCATGTGCTTGCCTTCGCAGGGGTCAGTGCAGCAGCGAGACACATCCCTCTTCCCACCTGGTGGAAAACCGCCCCAGGGCATCCTCCCAGGATTCAGTTACTGATCTGGGGAACATCACTTAAGCCAATGTATTTCATTTCCAGTCCCTTGGGATTCCAGATGAACAATCAAAGGGGTGAAAAGGCAAGCTCCACCCAAGTTTGTACTTCACAGCAGAAAAGGCACATTACCAAGTGACAGTGAAATGAGCCCGAGGCGCAGCGAGTGCCGATAGAGTGCCTACATAACACTGAGTTTTGATTAATTACATTAATATTTGATTAAATAGTTTAATAACTCATTCCAGTGGCCATTGAATTATCCAGGGGGAGGAGATGCTCATGGCTGAGAGGGAAGGTGACAAAGACATCCCATTCCCAGCCTGCAAACTCCACTCTTGCTGAAAAGCCCTTTGCAAATAGAGGTGAGTTTTGAAGGGTTATGTTAAATGGGTGTTAAACAAAAATTAAGTGGGGATGGGCTATGCACAGGCAGCTCAGCCAGGACTGCCATTAGAAGAAGAAGAAATGATTCACTCCATCACCTCTCAAAAGTGACACTGTCTTGTTGTGGGAGGATGGGAGAAAGTACCAATTGCCCACTCGCCAAACCCCGCTCTCCTAACTCAGAGGAAATTTTTATATAGCCACCCACACACATTCAAAAACCCATGACTCATCTCCCAGGATAATGAGATCAGCTTTAGAGTGAGGAGATTTTGAATACAATAAAGGTTGACTCCTAAATTCTTCACTCGTAGAAGGCATTTTTTCAGCTTTTCCGACCTAACCCGAGAGGTGGAAATGTCCTGTTTTGTTTCCATCGCCACCTGTCCCAGGAATAGAGGCTCTCAGGAGATCCCATGATTCCTAGAGCCAGGGTTTTTTTGGACAAACACCACCTATCCTTGACATACATCAAAACCAAAAATCATAGGAGCTGGCGAAGAGGAGAGGATTTAATACCTGAATACACCTCCTGTCCTCTGCAGCTGCCGTTGCAGGGCAGGATTGGGCTGTGAATCACGGACCCCCCTGGATATTGGACAAAAAAATAATTCCCAGAGGGATTTTGATGCTCAGCTTCAGGTTTAGGGTCTCTCACCCACTCCATGCTTGGGTTGTGGGTTTGGTTTTTTCACATTACCCCTTTGGGCTCAGAGTTCCAATTACTCCTTTTCATTCCTTTTTTCTTTAATGATTCGGAAATATTTGAGTGACAGATCTTTTATTAAAACATTGTTATCAGAAAACATCCAAGAAAGGGCAGGGTTAGCGCTCCACTCAGGGTTTCCATGCCTGAGGGAGAGCGAAGCTCTTCCTGGCTCTCACCTGGCCTCCGACGAGCAGAGGTTTGGTATGCAGGCTTGGGTAAAGAAGAGAGAACAACGTGATTGTCCCAGAAGGTCGGTATGGAAATGGATGTCTGCCACACCAGAGAGGTAAGAGGAGACATCCTTCGAGAGCTTCTTCCCATCCCAGTCCTAGCAGGAGAGCCATGGTCAAGAAGGACATAGCATGGGCAGCTGATACCTCGTTCATTGTCTGCTCATTGACCACGACACAGCAAGGAGAGCTGAGCAGGGGCCGTGTCCTCTTGTCTTGCACTAATGCTTGGCGCACTCAAGCCAAACCCAGTGGTGGTCCTGTCTTGACCCTTCCTATGGAGCACTGCTTTGCCTAAGTCATTTTTTCTTGCTTCACCTCCTCTCCTCCCGTGAGCTTGCCTCTGCTTGGCCCAGTGAGACTGGAGGTCTCCTGGGACAAGAAGCCTGTAATGATCCACCACTTGCTGGTACAAGAGTGCCATGATCACATCTTCTGACATGGGCACTGCACATAAATGTCTATGGATCATATTCTGCAGGAAGTCAAATAAATTGCTCATAGATTTGATGAGGTTTTACCCATCCATCCTTTTATTCCCCCCCCCCCCCCACCCCACCCACCCACCACCAAGTGCAAATATTTCTTTAAAGATTTTTCTAAAATGAGACTTGGAGCACTGGGGCCAGAAGCTGACATATTTCTGTTCAAAAGGGCCTCACTAGGGGTTCCCACTGGGTTGCTGCATGTCTTCTCAAAGCTCTTCTATCTTCCACAGCATGTTCTGGCTGCAGTTTCCCAGGAACAGCACAAGAAGAGTTCAGCTGCTGCCCCAGCTCGCCTCACCCAGTGGATTTGGGTTTTGGGATAGTGGGATCCAGTGCCAAACACCAACTGGTCTTTTTGCAGAACACACACTTGACACGACACTGCTTTCCAGTCCTCCCAGGCTGACGTGGTTCCTGCCCGGCTAAGTCAACATCACACTCAATGGTTGTGGGGAAAAAAAAGCCCAATTTGCTCTCTCTTGCCTATCGATGAAGCAATTCCAATTACTTAATGGACTAAGTGAGCCTGAAAGTCACAGGGAGCACCTCCAGTGAGGGGAAACGAGTATTTCATGGCTGGATGCATTTGGTGGGTCACTTGCAGGTTTTGGCACAGAGAGGCATTGCCGACATTTGGGGCTTGGCCACACCATCCCTCTACTGCTCCTGAGAGGGGAATTTCTGATTTTCTAATTATGCTTGTGAAAATTTCACCCTTACTGAAATAGCTTGGATGTGGGGCAGGTTTGCTCAAGGCATGGGGCTAAGGCCCTTTCCTAGAGGCCACCTATCTTTCAGAAGATGAGTTTTTTGAGAAGCCGACATGCATCTCCACCGATGAAAGATATGAGCAGAAAAATTCCACCTGACATGCAGGGACAGACCTTGCTGAGGGCCCAGGGCTATGCACACCCCCATCACCGTGCCAGAGGGTGCCAAGCATTAGCATGGCTCCATCCCACTTTCCTGCTCCCGTTGCATGTTTTTGAATCCATTTTTTTCCAAAACAAAAATTATTATCAGGGCTTTCACCTCCTCTGTTTTGCTTGGCTGGGTCACCTCTGTTTATTGTTTATTGCCATGCTCATCCCTGCTCCCGAGCAGCTGGAGACAGGCTATGCCAGCAGAGGGGTGCAAGATGGGAGAGAAGGGTCTGGACATGCAGAATGCAGTGCTGCCTGCTCAAGGCTCCACTTGAGCCCGAAATGGTGGGAAGAATTCAGTCAAAACTTTATTTTGACAGAGGACTTGGTTTGCTGTGCAGCCCAAGAAGGTTGCCACCTTATTGTGGTGGCATATTAATAATATGACTATGATTACTACCATTATTAATATTATCATTAGCTTGTACAGCAATAAACACATTAGGATTTTGCTTTTGCCTCACCTTGTGTTCCCAACAGAAAAATGTATATTTATTTTTGAGGGGAACTTGTGAACTAAGCAAGCAACAGGGGAACAAGGTGGTAGCAAAAGTGCCCAGGCTGGAGCCTTTGAACCCGAGCAAGAGAGGCTAGGGGTGGAACACAGAGAGGGGCAGAAACTAAATGAGAAGCACCTTTCCTGTACCCCTGCTCGCCTACCCCTGCAGGAGCAAAGCAATGTTCACCACGTGTGCCAAGGGAAAACCAACAGCATCACCAGCTCAGCGAGATCCTGAGGAAAAAAGAAAAACAAATGACCTTTTGTGCTGTCTGGGAAGAGACTCTTCCATCATCTTTATGGATTTCCACCTTCGGCAATAGCTAAATAGCCTTGCATATCTACCATCAAGACACTAACAGCCATGCCATAAATCTTAACCCTAAACTATCATTATTTGCCAGAGAAAATGAATGGTTTGCTCCGCACATGAAAAAAGAGCACAGCTCCTGAAAGAGGAGACCCGTCTCGGGCTGGGCATCCTCCCCGGCTGCATTTCGGGCTCGCTCCTACTTGTCGGTGGGATGAGCGTTTCTTGCAGATTTGGCTTGCAGAAAATGGATGTTTTCTATTTTTTGAAACAAATTTTATCTTGATAATGTCTATCGCTTGCAAGAGGGACTCTGGATGGGAGACGATGCTATGCGGTCAGGTCCCAGTTGCTCATCTGCAAAACGGACTTAGACCAACTCACTTGGAATGAATATTAAAGATTATTGGGGTCCCAGAAATTATAATAATGGGGGTTAAAGCTCAGAATAAGTGTCCAGAGTGTGTTTTTCCTGCCTCCTGTGCCCCCCCAAAGGAGACGCAGCCCAGGTACGGGCTAGAGCCAGCCCCTCGTCTTGGCTCTGTGGCAGCTGTAACGCGATTTAATTCCTCCCCTCTCATTACCGCTTCCTTAGCCAGGGTGCCTGCGAGCCCTAAGGGAGAGCAGGGAATGAGGGGAAACATCAGTTTCTTAACAAATTCTTGTGTCATCTTCTTGACAGCACCTTTAAGCGCTGAATGACACTCAGGAATGATGTGGCTTAACCTCAAGAGTTCAAGTGAGGGAGCATTTCCCCTGCCAAGGAGCAGCAGTAAGTGCTGGAGAAGAAATCCGTTCCAGCCCTTCTGCCAGCAGCCACCGGTGGCTTTGAATCCACGTGGCAGGGACGCTTCCGAAGAGCCCTGCGCTCTCCAGGTTGTGCAACGACACGAGTGGTAACTGCTGGGTATGATTCCACTCTGGAAGAGCATTAGGCTATTTGTAGATAAAGGGGATGTAACATATCATGCAGAATCACCAACTTGCAATGGAGGTGACTGACCTTATACACACTCTTAATCTACTGCGGATGGGAAATAAAAGGGGTTCATACAAAGCACGGGGAAGGTGGGTGCAGGAAATTTCGGCAGCACCTGCGTTCCTGCGGGATGCTGCGCGGGCCCAGTGGGTGAGGAGCTGGATGTGAAGGCTCCCGCACAGCTCTCCCTTTCCACACGTATTATCTAGAGACCAATAAACAGCCACGGTCTTAAATCGCAGGGATTAAAGGTTTAACATGACCAAGGAGAAGAAGCCTGGAGAGCATTAATTAATGTTTATATGTGGTTTCTACCTTCTTTTCCCTTTTTCTTCACCCTTTGTCTGCCTCAAAAGATAATAGGTGGGAACAGCTTTTTCTGCCAGTGCCAGGCTTCACTGGCTAAGACTCTTCTTTCTCCCCTTCAAAACATATGTAACAATTTAATACAAGGGCTCATGATTCATGTGGCTTTCCCAGTGTTTGTCTGCCATTAAGTCTCCCATTGTTCCCCAGTAAGTTATATTCTCCACACCATGATCCCCATGCCAATCCTGCAGCCCCAGCCTGGGAAACAGCACCGCCAGAGCACACACTTCTCCCTCCTCTCTGAAACGGAGAAGTGAATGGATTCCCATCAACGCAGTATTAAGAGCAGACACCGCTGCAAATTCCCACCCTCACTGACTCCTCAGTAGCTGGTGTGTGTAATCCTGACCTTTCCTGCTAACTTCTTCGGGTCAAAGCTATTCCTTGTTCCTCTGTCAGGGAGGACAGAAGATGAAATACCTAATCCCCAGCCAGATACTCAGAGGGTATAAATGGCTCCCCGCTGATTTATGTCAGCTGAAAATATGACTCGACTACAGCTCTAGGTTGCTGTATAGCATTGCACGCTGCTGCACTTGAACCCAGGAATTTTAGCTAAGCAAAAATTTCAAGCTACTGCAACAGGTGAAAAGAATGAGGGGCTGTTCTCTTCTCCTGCCTCAACAGAATACATATCGACATCTTCTTTAATAAAACCCAATGGAAAATAATAACAACAACAAAAAAACCCAGGAAGAACCCCCCCCATTAGCTCTTTACACAGATTCACAGAGCAGGGGGTGGGGTGGGGGGGGGTTGGAAGGGAGCTCTAGAGATCATCTAGCCCAACCCCCCTGCCAGAGCAGGATCCCCTAGAGCAGATCCCACAGGAACAAGTCCAGGCGGCTTTGGAAAGTCTCCAGGGAAGGAGACTCCCCAACCTCTCTGGGCAGCCTGTCCCAGGGCTCTGGCACCCTCACAGGGCAGAAGGGTTTCCTCATGTTCCTAAAGATTTTATACTGTGTTATGCTCTTATTTTTCATGCTCAGCCATCATGGAACTCATTGCACAGCCTACTCTGCATGCAGGGGAGAGCAGGGTGGCAGCGTCCAAGGTGCAGCATCTCGGCAATTCATCACACAGAGCTGCTTCAGCATTGGAAGGGACACACACTTGGATACAACATTCACATTTGCAGAAAGAAACTACAAAAAACCCCTCCATGTTTTAAGTTAGAAAGTCCAGGCTTTGGAAGCTGGGAATGCTGGAAACCAGGTGTTGCGAGAAACGATAACCTCTGTGTTTTTAGGAAATATCTATAGATATGGACTGGGTGCAATACAAAACCTGCAATAACAGATGGCCTCTTCTCCGCATTTTCCTTCATTCCAGCCTACTCTACCTACCGATGCTTGTCCCTCTCCTCTTTTCCTCCTGTCATTCATCTGCTGTTCCAAAGCCCGTTTGGAGATGAGAGGAAAAACCTGGCGCTGGGCTTCTGGCAAGGCAGAGTCTGCGTCTCTGTGTCACCCATTCCTCATCCCCTGTAGATTCACGTACAACACCACGTCATGGCCCCTAAATGCTTCCCTCGCTTGTAATTTTTGTATTCTGCTCCCTCTATTTATAAAGCAGGATTGCCAGGCGAGGCACGCCGGGTAAGCGCGCGATGCTGAGGCAGGATTAAGCCTAACTGCATCGCAGCAATTCCAGGCACTGCCGAGTGAGCTCTTCTGCATGAAAGAGCAGTGGCAGTGCCCCCCATGACCCACAGACACAGCAGAGAGCATCCATCAGCTCTCAGGGGTTTATTCAGTCCTTGTCCTAAAGGGTTGCGGTGATCCCGACAGCGCCGGGCTCGGAGGTAATACGGCAAGGTGAGGGGGTGCAGTGCGATCCCCCATTTTCATCTCCCTTATAACACAGGCTCAGAGTTAATTTTACCTCGAGGATGTTGCTGAAGGAGAGAAATTTACTCTGGATATCAATATTTCCAGTAATGGAAAACCCACCATAACCTAGGCACACTGCTCCATGGTCAATTAGCCCCGCTGTTAAAAGGTCTCTCCGCCGTCTCCATCAGCCATTCTGTCCATTAGGGAAAATCCTGTAGATTTAAAAATGAGATGCATGTCATTTCAACTTCTGTATCATTTTGTAATGGAAAAAAAAAAAAAAGTTAATTTAAAAAAAACCCCTCTTCCCCAAAGATATTATTTTCCCAAAGTTGCAATTACAGCTCTTTTGCTTCTGACTCTAGACCAAGAGCTAATGAACTCATTGACAATATAACGAGCATGCAAGGAAAGGGACTTGGCACGGCACGAAGCTGAGCCCTATGAATAGAAGGTTTCGTACAGCCTCAGCCACGCTAATGCTATCTCCATTCAAAAACATTGTGCCTGGGCATGGGGGGAATATTTCCACGTTTGCCAAATGGAATAAGCGTAACAGCGAGTTATTATTACTCCATTAAGCAACCGCGGATATTTCTCTCCTCTTTCCCCAAGTTAAAAAACAAAGGCGGAACAGAACATAACTGTTCCCAGCCTGTTTAGCAAGATCACCTATTTTTAATGCGACATCTGTTATTACGCCAAAGTACCCATTGCTCCTGAAAAAAAGCTGGATAAAAATAGAACTTCACTAATTGTAATCACCGGCAATTACAGAGACGACGGGTCTGATTCTGCTCTCACCTACAGACACCACAGGGGCACAATGCCAGGCCAGGGAGGGAAGGCAGATCCTTGAACCCAAGGGCACGTGAGAGGTTGCCCATGGCACGTCGGTGCACCCATCGTCAGAGAGCAAGAAGCGGATTGGCACAGAAGCGAGAAGGAAGGGCGTACTTGAGAGCTCAATGGGGCTGCAGGACCCCCTGCCACACAATGCTTCTGAAACTCAAGACCCAAAGTGAAATTTATGTGGATAATAATACCTAGGGTCGTTACAGCCAGAATAAGAAGCATTTGGACGGCGTCTACAATGTCATGTACCGGGGTTAAGCCAGCTGTTAGAGGTTAGGAAAAGGGGCCATTGTGGACAAAAGATTACTCTGCATCTGCCCGCTACTGTTCCTTGTATTTCCCTGGAGCCCCTGGCACCCAGCGCTGACACAGGCTGCACAAATTTGGGTCTACCGTTTGGACACCTATTTTTCTACATTGCTCAGTGTTTCCCACTTCCACGCTGGGTCGCGGGTAGCGTTCGGCTGAGTAGCATGAGGTAGCTACACTTTAAGAGATCTGCTTTTGCTAAAGGTACCAGGGCATCATTCATTTCCATGAAAATCAGGGTCTGGGCGCTTCGGATCTTATGTAGATGGCAATAATATAAACGAAGGAAACCAACTTAACCTCTATGTAGTTAGAGCCACCTCCAAAGCACTTCATCTCTGCAGGAGACAGGATGGATTACCTCTTTCCCTTCGATGGCCATAGATGGAAAGAAGACCGTCAGCTCAGACCAAACAGCAAATTTTGAGATGGTCAAAGTCAGGTGAGAAGCAGCCCAGCCAAAGGGCAGAGTGTTTCAAGCCACTGTTGTGTAGCGTTGCCCAACAGATCCTCAAAATGACAATAAAAAATTCTACCTTACTTTAAAAAAAATGAAAGCAGTATAAGGTTTATTTCCTCATCTTAGTTGCCAGTCCTGAAAGGGCTGATTTTTTGCATACCATAAAAGCAACGAAACTACGATAAGGTGATCCAACTACCAAACGAAACTGCAGGAGACTGTTGGAGAAGGAGCCAGCAGGAGAGTGTAAATCAGAGTAACTTCCACCGAGAAATCAGGACAGCTTTTCTATGAAATCCAGGTGAGATTTTAGTGCGTTTGGCTTAAGCACATGAATGAATATGGTGATCTGCATGTGGGATTGGTATTACAGCAACGCGGCAATGGGACCTGATGTACTTGAAGTGGCTTGGACATCAAACTAGACAGTAAAGGTGATTGTTGCTTCACTGGAGATGGGTGTGAAGATCCAAGTTCTGATATTAAGGGCTGGTTGCTTCAACCTGAACCTCTCCAAAGCTGACGAACAGCCCCACATTTGTGATTTGCAGGCTGAGCTTATTGCCTGCCAGCTTTGGGTGCCTTCACAAATTCACCCCCAACAGCAAGCTCCACCACGGACCATGGGTTTTCATAATCCAGCTCCTGACCTGAATGCTACAGCTTGATCCCATCCCTGCCTCGCACATCCTTCTGCACCTGCTGACTTTGGCTGGACTTGCGGATGATAAAAGACTACCACAAAGTCTGTTACAGTATTTCCCCAGGCAGCAAAAGCACAGGAATTGGGGAGAAACTCTGGCAAGATTTACACCCCAGTTCACAAGCCAAAGCCTTTCAGTGGAATTAAAATACATTTCTTAGGAGCAGCTGAACTCACAGTCATGCTCTTATTGCTATCAAACGGATCCCTGGGGTTTGCACTCTTGCCAGCACTTTCAGTGTCTTTGATATTTTGAGAAATGTGCTTCACCTCTTTGTGCCTTTAGTTTCCGAATCTGTAAAATGGGCGCTTCACTTCTAATCACAGGTTTTGCCTCAAGTAACGTTGCTAACGCTTTTAAAATCATGGCCATGGAGTTTGTTTTTTCTTGATTTCATTCTGTACGGAGAGTAAAATTAAAGCTGATTGCTACAGAAAAGAAGCCTTTGTGTCTCATCTTCCTCCATCAGATTATGTTTCTAAGGTATGTTAAGAAACAAGACCCCAAAGGGGTTAGTGGTGTCCATTTAAATCTCTCAAATACCTATATGCAAGTACACCGAGTGCACAAGGATTAACTCTAAATCTGAGTGGATTAGTCAAGAAGCCTTGCACGGCAATATGGAACTGCTGGAGAAGACTATCTAAAATTGTCATTTTTGTCAACTTTACAATATAACGTGATCCCCCGCAAATAATGAGCTGTAAACCTGGCAATATCCCAGGATCAGGTGAGGAGAAAACTTTCACTTGGAGAAAAAACCCCACTGTGGAATTCAACAGGGTCAGAGCATCAGAGACATGAGAGATGGGAAACCTGAGGCCACCTCACTCCCTCACTCAACACCCGGCAGTCCCCACCGGCTGCACTCCTGGAGCTCGTCCAGTCCTTCCTCACATCTATAGTCACACACACATATATATGAAAACACATATTTACACACTCCCAAGTTAAGCCAGCTATGAAAGATTAGGATGTGAAGGACATGATTAAACACACAAAATAACATGAGCAAACACACAACCTTGATTTTGAAGTCTATATATGTTCTCATACTAAAAAAGGGAGGTCATTTCTTTTCAAGAAGAACATTTAAAATAGAGCAATCACCGTTTCCTACAGGCCTTCCCTTGCTTACTCCTTTGGGTGTTTCAGCTGAAGGAGAGCAGAGATAACCACTTCCAATCACCCAACTGGTTGTCCGTGGCTGCATGAGTGGTCCAGTTTATTCATAGCCTTAATTAACAGGTGTGTGACTGCCTGTTTAGCCACATTTTCAGATCTCCGGGCTCTCGCAAGCTGTCAGAAAGAAAGGCATTATTTATGTAAAATACCACTGCGAAAGAGCGACAGTCGGTTTGACATGTGAGGATAAATTAAGGATACGTTAAAGAAAACTCGGAGCGCCTTTGTCACATTCCTGTATTCAGGGAGAAATGCAGCTGAGTTTCAGTTGATCTTGGCTTCTTCATTGACCTGTAGCAGTAAATTTTCCCCCCTTTTAGTGTTTAAATAGTTTGTCAGTGAATGATCCCATTCATAAAGTGCCGGTGATGACAGTTCTGCAGAGCTAAATGGCACTTAACTGTGCACCTAATAAATCTGCAACAAAAATAAACAGAGAGGATGAGGGAAAAAAAAAGATTAACAATGCCAAAGAGCTAAAAAAAAAAAAGAAATCACTGGCAGGTATGAAAGGCTATTGTCATTAAAATAGTTTGAAATGGTCCTGTGCAGGATTGCTCCCATTCCCCACGCCCGTTTGGCTGACCTTGGAATTCTCAGAGGAAAATGGGCTTGGCTGATATGTGGGCACTCTGTATTTGGTCATATAAATTTGCAGCCAACAGTGCAGATCCATCTCTCTGTGTCTCTGTGCAGGTATTCGCTTCCACTGGGACCTCCTGGATTAGCAAAAGGACATCTCCACTCTCGTGGAAATCAAAATTTGCATTTAGGAAATGGTAACCCTGAATCCATATAGGAAAAATGAACGCAAAACCTCAAATTGCTGAAAGCAGGAGTCAGATCTGGGGGGAAATCAGGGCAGAAAAACTGGAACCACGGCAATCCGGTAAGAAACAAACCTCAGAGGGGTTAGAGCTAGTGTCGCAAACAAGATGCTTATCACAGAACCGCAACCTCCAAGAGCAGAAGTCTTAATAAATCAATCTAGCCAGAGGTGACACTGGGGAAATGTCATACATATTTAAGAACTGGAGAGAAAATTTGAGATGAGCCAACAGACTGAACACTGACGTTAATAGTTGGGGCAAAAAATCCAACCTGGAGTGTAGAGGGAGGTATGGGGAAATGGATGATGTGGAAAGAGGTTTGTTAATCTCTCTTCAATAAGGGAATGGATTTTCTAGACAAAGGAAACGCAGTAATTTGTAAGGACTGTATGATTCTGTGTAGGGAATTCACTGGCAAGAGTGGGCGTTTGTATGAAAGGGTACAGAGGCGGCTGGAGACCAAAGGGAAAGGCATTGTTAATAAACCTAAATAAGGGAGATTATTAACCGGGTTGTTCAGGATTCAGATCGAGATTAATTTTATATAAATCTTCAATTAAAGCAGAAAAAGCAGAGTTGAGCCATCGAAGCTGACTGATGACAAAAGGCCGGGTCTGATAGCCATTGCCGAAACAGATCGTACAGCCTGCGGGAAAACCAGGAGATGGAGGATCGGAACAGAGGACCGAGACATGGAAGGAGCATATCATGAGTGTGCTGAGCAGTGAATGATTTCCTGAGGTTCCTGGCTACCAAAATCAGGACCACAGTTTTTTAACCACGTTAAAAAAACCACAGCTGTAACTCCAAAGTGAGCCAGGAAAGGTATCTGTGCTGGAGACAGCCCTGCTGGGAGACCTGCCCTGCAGAAAAGGGTATAGTTTTCATCACCTACATTCAAGAAAGATAAACTCAGCCTGGAACAGAAGCAGCAAAGGGAGCAGGGGGAAGGAGTTTATCTCATGAGACAAGCCTCCAAGAGCCTAGCAGGATGCATGGAGATATGATCCCTAGTTATAAATACCCAGGGAGAGAAGCAGCAGAGAGGGAGAAGAACTGTTTGCGCTGGTGGGCAATGCTAGTAGGAAAAACCCCCAACACCACAGTGAAATGGTACACAGTACGTGCAGACAGAAAACGTAACGGAGGCCTGCCCCGGGAGTTAGCCTCTGCAACAGCTCTGCAAGAGCAGGGAAGTACAAAACCCCGTGGTTTGGTTTTGAGCAGAGATGGGAAATATTTATGAAAGGGAAAGTATGAACAACCACACGGAATTGCAACAACCTGGTCTTCCTAACCCAAACAGACCCTGCTAATCCTGACTTTTATCTTCTGCCATCATATAGGATCCCATCTCGAGAAAGCTGCCCCCAGCCCGAAGAGCGGAGAAGCTCGATGCACAGGGAAAAAGGGAGTATTTGTATTACAGTTCACAAGCATCCCTTTCCTGGTCTGTTGTTACTGTAACTATGCTGAGTTTAATCAAGCTAAGCTGTTAGGAAGAACAGGCAGGAAATGAAACTGATAAAAATAGGATCTTCCGAAGAGGAGGCTCTCAGAAGCACTTGGGGACCATCACTGATTTGGCAATGCTCCCCTGTTTACCTGCTCCAGATTTATTATCCAAAGCTAGAGCTTGGTTTCTTTGCTGACAGCAAAAAAAGAGCTTTTAAGGAAAGAGTCAAAATGTAGAAAGCTTTCCCTTCCAGCACCCTGCCTTTGCAGTCCTGTTGCTGCGTTTGTTGGATTCTCCTGACTGAGGAGAACAACCGCTGTGGGAGACCACGTGTGACACCCTCAAGGGAGCTCTGTCTCCAGGGGCAGAATGACCTGCTGCCTGAAAATCAGGATCCCTCGCGGGTCTCTCCAGTTCAGACTTTGAAGACTTATTTTGGCCGTTGTTTCCGGGCCCCCGTCCCACACAAACTGCACACAGTGTTGAGTAAATCAGGCTACAGTCCCGCTCCCTGCTACCTCGGGCTCTCCACAGATTACTGCTTGAACAGATGGGCTCCGTACTGCATCCAAAAGGTCAACACTTTTGGCCGATTCCAGCCCAGGGCCGGGAGCCAGGGAGCAGAGCATTCCTCGGGTAGGGGCTGAGAGAGACTGCTCCATAGCCTTTACCAAGGGGAGGATCACGTTCGTGGGCTTTCGCTTTTCCCTGGGTTGTATTGTGGCACGACGGGAGAGGCAGGTCCTTGGGAAGGGGAATAACGAACCTCGGATTTAGCGGGGAAATGTCTGGCCAATGCTTCACGAGTGAGTTATCCTGAGTGAGTTATCCCATCTCTCCTGGCAGGAGCAGAGAACAAACGTCAAGCCATCCTCTGCTCTTTGACATCTTCATTCTCCTGCTCATGATGGGTGACTTTTCACTGCACAAACGGATCTAATTATTACCTCGGGCGTAAATATTCACTCAGGCACACAGAGAATAAGGCAGGCAGGTAACTCCCAGTCTGGTCTTCTAATCCCATTATCAGACACCTCCTCAGCATCATTATCCTAAATAACACCAAATGAAACACAGGGGGAAAAACACCATTGTATTTCCAGCAATGAGAATCATGGACAAGTGAGGAAATAATTTCTCTGAGTCACGCTCCCCACCCAAGTAACAGAAGTATCTCCATGTGGAGGAGCAGATGACATTATGAATAAGCTGCACTTAATTTTCATCATGAAAAATTCCTATGGGCAAATCCCAGCCCAGAAAGCCAGCTCTGCCTACTGCGGTGGCCTGCTTTGAGGTTTGCAGGGAGCTGATGCTCTACATCCCTTCCTTTCAGACTGGGATGCCTCTGCAGCCGTGCGCCTCCGACCATCCCAGATCAATCCAGGGATGGGCTCAGCCACAGAATAAAGGAAGCAATTGTTCTGGATGCAGAAAGCTGTTCTGATGTGGCAGCTTGTGGTTTGGGAGGAGACGCAGGCATCTGCAGCAAGGGTGGATCACAGCTCCTACCTCCGGGAATCCTAGAAGGTGCAATCCCTCAGCTACCGGAGCCCCAAGGACCTCCTGTGGGAACAAAGCTGACTGGGAAGGGACAGATACAGGAAGATTTGGAAATGGAGCTGCAATTATGGGTAATCCAAGCTGCCAGTAAGAAGAGGGGAATTCCTATCTCTCCTGGCAGGACCGGGGCAGTCCAGAGCACCAAGGTGTGTACATGCACGTGTACACTAAGGACAGGGATGGATGATGGAGGGGACATTTCTCCCTCCTTGCTGAGCTGGTGCCATAAGCTCCCAGCAGAACAGCTGTGAGCCAGAAACGCTCAGCCTGTGACCTTTTTGTGTATTTATCACTTTAATCCACCACTTTCAGCGTGTTTGTTTCTCATTTGGCTCCTAGACGTTTAGGAGAGTCTGTACTCTCCAGGGGCACCGGGAAAGCTCCGCAGAGAGCAGCTGTGTGATCGGGCTTTAAAATTAATCTTTTCCCTTGAATGTTAGCTTGCTAAAAAGCACTCAAGAGTCACAAAAATCCACAGGGTTGGTATCCAGCAGCCTCAAGGAAGAAGCCTCGCTCTTTACAGGAGTTTTTAACCTCTGTGGGGTTTTTTTTAATACTACTTTTGCAAAGCAGCCTTCTTCCCCAAGAAATTCTGGCTAATGAAGTTTCTTTTTGATAAATTTGTTCCTCACCAATCTCTTTAAGAGAACGCCTCCTCCCAGTTGTAGGGGAGGCAGGCTGCCCAGGTCCAGGATGATTTCAGGAACGTCTGACTGAGTAACTAACTCTATTACTCTCAATTGTTTGACAAAACAAGAGCTCCAGTGTTTCCAGCAGTTAACTGACATGTCAGAACAGCCTGGAGGGGTTAACTCTCTCCACTGGCAACCACGGAGCAGTACACCTCTCCCTTTTGGCACCTTTTTGGATCCTAGCAGTGATAAGAGGCTTTTTCCGAGCAGTTACTGCCATGCTAAGGCATAAGGATTCCATTGCGTTGGGACATTATCTTCAAGGAGATTAACGATACGGGAAGGGACTAGAATTGTGGGGACAGCCTAGAAATCAGAGGGCACCTGATTATTTAGGTTTTAGGGTTCAAATCCCTGCACTGAAAATCACCCTCACGGACCTTAACACTGAGACTTCGAAGTCTAAACCTCCTACCCAGTTACAGCTTCCTAGGGCACAAAAACAACAAGTTGGGGTTATTTTGTGGGTTTGGGTTGTCATTTTAACCAACCATCACTAATTTCAGAGATATAAATTGCAATTATGTTTGCAATGTGCCACTCCTGCAAAAATAAAACACCCAAGCTACTGTGCTCCCCAGATCTATGCCCCAAACCACTGATCCTTCAGTTTAGAGGAAAACCTGACCAATCCTACCTGGCACCACCTGACCTTGGGAAGAAAGAGGAGTGAACTTCTTACAAGATATTCAGGCCCAACATCTAAGATTCTATGGGATCTAGGCTTTACCAAACCTGCGCCTTTGCCAAGACACATATTTGGGTCCAAATCCCGTATTGTATCCTCAATCTAATCCAACTGTTCTTCATGTTTTAAATTATACAGTGTAAGAGGAAACATAAGGAAACTCATCTTTCACCCTCCTTGCATGTACAGTTAAACCTCAGAAAAATCCCTGCATTTATAGAACCAAAACTGTCTTCATATGTCAAAATTTACCCCCCAAAAGTTGACTTTTCAGCAAGACTCTTTCCCCCCTAGTTTTCATTTTTCATGTAGGTCGATACAGTTAAGCTTTTCAGCTTTGGCTTTTTCCTTCAGCTCCCTTTTCTCCCCCCTTTTTTCACTCATTCCTTTCTTATTGCCCTTTTCCATTTTGCTTCTGAAGGATAATGAAGAGAAGGGGGAACTGAAAACCCGCGCAAACACCAAATTTCTTTGTACTGGCCCGAAGTTAAGTGACTCCATACTTTTGTTTCCTTTTTCCTGCAAGCCAGGTCGAAAGCCCATTCATCCTCGCTGGGACCCGGGGGAACTTGCCATCCTGTAGGATGAGCTCAGTGCTTTGCAAAATTACCCAAACAGTGAGTACAATAAAAGGTGGGTCCCAGCCAGAGCTCCGGATACAAGCACTTTCCATCCCTGTAGGGAAATTCGGATTTCAACATCGGGGCTTGTTCCTGTGCTGTAAGAACTGGAAGGCAAACACCCCTGAACATCAGTGAGGTTCAACCCCAAGGGCACACGCTACGATCAACCTTCTCTGGTAAGGGATAAGTGTTCCTAGGACAGGCCATCTTGGTGCCTGGGAGTCAGAACAGCTCCTGTAAAGGCTGAACTCAGCCAGGCTTTCCCCAGCACAGCCTTGCAGCCTCTCTCAGCACAAAGCAAAGGGGAAGAGGTGCTTAATTCTTTGCATTTCAGTGACAAGACCAAAAATAAACCAAATGAAGGAAAATCTTAAAACAGGAGGGAAGGAGCACTTGCCTACCAGCGATGGCTGGGATCAGTAGGGTCAATTCTACTACAAACTGTAGATGTTCTTCTCCAGATGCAGTTGTAGGACAGAACAGACAAGTATGAAAGGATTTAGCAAGGAAATAACGTGATGGTTTTACCATTTCTCCCCTGCTGTTTTCTTTGCACCCAAACACACACGCTGAACGTGCTTTCCATGAACATTCGAGAGACTGTTGGGAAAGCCAGTGAAAGTTATTTGGTGGGACCAAGTATCAGACAGCATTTCAAGAACTAATTTTGCACTTAAATAATCACATTGAAAAATAAGATGCTACGATTGCTACTCATACAAAAGAGGAATAAAAACATCTTCAGTGTCTTATGGACTCATTAAACTAGCCCAGGCAGCTAGAGTATTGCGTTTTCACCCAGACTGACTCAGAAGTGATTAGAATGGGATTAACGCAAAGAAAAAAAAATCAGAATCACTGGAACTGTTCCCGCTGTAAAGTGGGGCTGAGTCAGAAACAATTAGTTTCATCTGGGAAGTGGGAAATCTAATTGTGTAAAGCTTATTTTACTCTTTGCTGGAAAATGCCCAGCTTGGCTTTGCTTGTGATTTAGAAATGTATCTTCAGAGATTTTGAAATTTTGTATTTTCGTATTTCTCAAGTTTTATTTTTTTCCTGCTTCTACTTTTCTTTTCCCCCTGCCACGTAGATCTATCAAAATCCCTCAGATTAGACAAATCCACTGGCTGTGAAATGCAAACAGTAACCCCAAAGCCGCAAAAACACACATGTACTATCCATTTCATGGAACACATTGTGGCTGCAAAGCTATGTAGTGAAATTTTAAAATGCCAGGTTTAAAATACATCTTCTAGTGACTTTTTTTTCTTTTTCTACTTCAGAGGTATTTCCACTTTGAGCTGTAAGAAGTTAAAATACCTCTGATGCCTTCCCTGATGGTCAGTGTTGATGTTACTAGATTGATCTGCACACAAATTCTGATTTAATTAATTACTCAGGCTTCCAAATAAACCTCGCAGAGACTCTTGCAGACTTTCTTTGCAATCTAATAGTGAAACTCATTAGACAAATTACTTCCAGTAAATTGCTCTCTTCACCTTCACCCAGTACTACCACATTTAAGACTTGTGGAAACATTTTATTCTGAGATAACAGTGCTGTCGCTGCTATCCAAGAACAATAGAGGATGATTATAGATTTCACAGACCATCTAATCTAATTCCTGTACAAACAGGCCATAGGCCTTTTTAAAATTAAATGCCATTTCAAGTCCAACAGATACGGTTGAACTAAAGTACAGTTCTGGAAAGAAAAAGACAAAAAAGAGAGACATCCACAGATAAAGAATGTGCAACAACATAATGTATCCTAACTCCGGCCAAGCGCCAAAACCCTGCCCCGCCACCCTCGCCTTGTCACGAGCATTATCAGTGCTCAGGGGAAAGAGCAATGGCCCAAAGACAAATTCTAAACTCAGCAGGCAAGAGGGAAACCTTTTATCCCATTTCCATCTCCCGTGCCATGAAAAGAAGAGCTAAATGGCATCAAACACCTGGGATTTTCAAAGTTTCTTGCGAACGAGCATTGCCCATCTCCGGTGAAGTTGTTTTAGGCTTAGGTGCAGATCTGTCGATGCCTTTTCAAAGTTGATTATTGTATATTAAATACACGGTGAGTGGAGCATTGTCCCACCCCAGCTTCGTTAAGTCAGCTAGAGTTTCGCCATGTAAGTATTATTACCCGATGCACGTGCTGTTGCAGAGCTAATGAGGAGGTGGAATTAAAGTCTTCCAAACACCATTGAGCAAGAAACTGGGAAGGGGAGGGGGGAGATAAATCCTTTCTCTCCACTCCTTGGATAAGTCACTGAAGATCTATGTGTGTGAATCATTCCCACCACCCCAAAAAGGGATATTAAGAAACCATCTTCACAGGGTCACAAAGACCCATTCATGAGCCGTCCAGATATAACTGCGGGAGGGGAGGTGACAGAAATGGCTAAACCACCAGTGCTCCAGGCATGTTCATCAGCACCCAGTGACAAGGTGGCATGAACAACACCCCTCACCTACCTCAGCAAGGTGCTACAAGGGAGTCTGCTTGGTGCTTGCTGCACAGTGGTGTTACAGAAAGTTTGATGACTCCCGAGTTTGTCAAAATAGAAAAACCTAGGCCTGAAAAGTCTCCGTCTAGCATTCTGAAAGAGAAACGACGACAACAACTGGTTTATTCATATATTTAATTTTTAATTAAAAAATAAAGGTTATCTTAATACATCTCTTGCAGCCTTTGGGCAAAATGCACCCTTTACAAGACTTTATGAAACATGATGCACATCTATTCTTGGCACACATCTTAAACAAACGTGAACTTTCTGCAGCAACTTCTTAAATCCATCATTCTCCCAAACCCCTGAAAACATTTAAATGTTCTTTTAGAAAAACCCTACAAAAATTAGAAGTGGGCCCAAAGCAAAAATCCAAGACCCAAGCATCCCAAAGCTTTTGGAGCAGACTCAAATCCAAATCCCCATCTCATTTTATCCTGGAGCACTGCAAATTCACAGACACGGCACCCAAACAACCAAGAGAGATGACATCTGAATGCTGTCCCCCGCGGAAGCTTTCATCTTTACCCTGGGCCAAAGCAAACCTACAGGTCTGAACTCCTTCCTAAAACTGTTTAAGTTGGGCCCATCCCTAACAGAAATAAGTGTTGGTTACACGAGGAAATGGCGCTCCCCATGTCTAAACTGTCCCTGACCTGACACCGGACCAGGTATTCGGTCCACTTGCACTACTTTAAAAGGCAAGGATAAAGCCGAGCGAACACACCCAACCCTCCAACACAGCCGTACCCCTACACATTTGCCTCCCGCTGCATGAACGGAGCCCTAGCCTTCTTCCTTTACTTGCCAGGAGCTGTCTCAGGTTTCTAGAAGTGGTTTTCTCTGGAAACACGCTCAGGCCTCCGTCACTACCTGCGGGAAGGCTCCTGTGCACGGCTAGAGGGACGGGTCGTCACCACTCGTACAGGATGTCTTTGTTCCGCCGCGGCCCATGATGGCTGATTCCCAAAGGCACAAAGTGACCGATCTTTAGACTTATACACAAGGTCTACATATATATATATATATTTATATATATATGTACACACACACAATTACATACATATTTAAATATATATATATACATATATATATTTGGTTTTGGTTTTTCTCTTATCTTTTTTTTGCTTTACTTTTTTCTCACTTTCCCCTCCTTGCTTTCCCTTTTAACTTAATGGTGTAGTCTCCTCTGAGGAGGGCTCTGGTATATGTTCTGGAGACTTCTCTGTCTCCAAAGAGACTTCTGGCTTCTCCTCTGTCAGTTTAGGCTCTTTGGGAGCTTGAGATCCCTCCAGCTCCTGACTCTGTGCCTGGCTGTTCATTTTCTCTTCTGCTTCGATTTCCTCTGAGGTGGGAATGGAGTTTTTCTTTGGACGGCCTTTGGGCTTCGTTGGAGCCTCCTGTCCACCTTTCAGTACCTGGAGCAAAGAAATGAACCGTCAGGATCAATCTGAACTGTGTTGCTGAGATTCATCCTTTAGAGAAGGATGAAACTCAGCTTTGGCCTCAAGCTATGACCCGGTCACCACTTCAGCCGCACAGAAACGCCCTGCATTCATGGCATGAGCTCCCCCCTTTATATAAAACGAAATGCAAACATTACCAGCCAAGACACCCAAAACTCTGGGGAGGTCTAAGTCAGTTCCCATGGGAGGCCCAAAAGCAGCCTATGCACACAGTCCTCAGCACTGCACACAGAGAAGATCTTATACAGAACTCAGTTCCTTTCCCGAGCATTTGCTTTTTCTTCTGGCCGCCTTTCCTCCAGCCTCCTTGGCCTCTGAAATAGCCTTTGGTATTCTTTTGGTAACAGCTACATTAAAATACGAGACCTCTCTCATCTCTCCAAAAGGTGGGAGTCAGCAAAGCAGGTCTGTTCCTATGTTTCATTCCCTCTCCTGTCACACCATCGCTGCAGCAACAGGACACTTCCAACCGAAGATCTGTATCCAGGCTAATCCCAAATTTGGTTTAAGTGGCAGCAACTTCTGCAGCTGTCACATACATTCAAAGATACAGTCTAGAACTCCCAGATCAGAATACATAAACATCTCCACTGGAGAATGTCACTGCACCATGGTTCCCACCAGGATTTATCAGACAGTTGTCCTTTCTAAAAGCATTTTAGCTGGAAAAGGGTCATGAAGCTGAGAATAAGCGAGAAAGGCGAAAGGAAGATATGAAAAGCAAGAATTAATGATATTAGCTCTCAGAAGCACATTGGTTTCCATGGAGCAATACAATCTTTTTTGTCTGTGCACACAACCAATCCCACAAGCACCAGCATCGCAGGAATGCCAAAAACGCAGAGAGAGATATTTTGGTTCTCCCTCTGTTCTATTCTGATTTCTTTCGTCCCTTTGCCTTGTATTCTTCTGTGCTAGTTTTAGGTTAAACTACGACATCTTCCTACTGCCTATGGTCCCTGTAGCCCACCACATGTTACAGTATAAACTTTTTAAAAAAAGAGTATGTTTCTAAGAAAAGTGATCAAAAATAAACTGAAATTTGGTATAAATATACACAGGTCACTGACACTGTGCTCTGTTCTTTGGAAATGAGTTTTTAAGGACCACAGAGTAATGGTAATGAACCACGTACCATTTTCTTCCACTTCATCCTACGGTTCTGGTACCATGTCTTCACCTGGAGCTGAGTCAGCCCCAACGACTGGGCTAAATCAAGCCTGGGAGAGAAGAGAGACATTGAAATGAGTTTACAGAGGACAAGAAGAGCTCAGTTGCCAGCTGCAGCCAGTCCAACACTGTAGGAGCATGCAACAGCGGGATTGCCAGGGAAGATGGCTATTTATCTCTCTAACATGCTGTTTTGAGAAAAAATCAGACAAAAGTGGTAAAGCACTGTGAATTTGGGATGCAAAGATAGATGCTCTTATGGAAAAAGCAAGAATATTTAGGTGTTTGCAGGCTCTCTATTCTCTCTGACCACTGGACAAACGAGCAAGCCTAGAAGCTTCAGGAGTTTGCGTGTCCTCTTTAAAACACAAGCCTCCAACTGCTGACGCTCCACGCTTGTGTGAGAAGCAGGAAGCTACAGGTACATCACAGCCCTGAAAAACATGTCTGTAGTGTCTGAAGAACACTCCTACGAACCAAGACACCCAGCACCAGTCTGCCTTTGAAAGGGCTGCTCTTTGTATCATATTCCTTCTTCATTACTGACATAATGGAGATAATGATACTTTCTCATTTCTCATGGAGTAGTAGTACATCTAAATCTATTAATTTCTTATGCATTCTGCTATTACAGGCAATTTGGGCTTATAAATGAATTTATTATTTGCGTGTTTAGCTTAAGGGTATATGTGGCAGACAGCCCATAATCCTGATTCATCCTCCACAAATCTCCAACCTGTGCAAGTTCATCTGAAACCACTCATTATTTCTATACTAAAACCCAGGATATGAGGCAAATGCAGCTCAGAGTAGCTCTTTATCCTTCCCCACAGGTGATAGCCCCATGCATCTGGCAGTGTTGTAATGGAGTTGCACAACGGACGGAGTTGGAAATCCTCAACAATGCCGGGCAAGCGCTCCACGGAGTCACGCAAGTCCTGCAGGTGGGACAGCACAAACTCGGCATCACATTCCAAAGTGTTCTGGATTGTGTGAACTTTCTGGAAAATATTTCCCCACCTTTGGATGGGGAAACACATTTGTCAAGGCCAAGTTTTTCATAATAAAACTTCTGTTTCAGCTGGGCTCCTAGGGCAGTCAGACTCACTCTTACAATTACAAACACCTACGTACCCCACACCAGCTCCTGATGCTCAAACACACGCTCGTGGATTCATGCTCTTCCCCTGCTTTGGACTCACTCTAGACCTAGAGGCTTGGTCTGCCTGCTGCCTACGCCACTACGTCATGTCTGCGAGACATCTCATTGACTTTAAGATACCATCACTGTTCTGTGAGAAGCAGAATCCAGCAGCGACCTTACCCCGCTGTACTGCACTCCCTTACTGCTAATAAACCAGGAGCTTCCATTCCCGCCAAGCGGTACCATCTTCTGTCCAGGCCAGAAGCTGCAGGAGTGAATGCAGATCACAACCCACCGCTTTGCCATCACATTTCCAGCCATGAGTTTAAAGAGAGAAGCACTGCTTGACTAACTCTTGCCTTAGTGCACATGTCTTATCACACTTTGATTACCTGCCACCAGTTACCATCCCTTGCCTCACACGTTAGCGTAAGCAGTATTGCCTAGAAACGTGAGGAAACAAACAGAGGGGAAGCGGTACACGGACAAGCATTGCTCATCAGCCTCGAACGTACAAATCCAAGGAACAGTCATATCACAAAATTAATTAACAGCCTCGAGTGCTTCCCCAACGGTGTCAACCATCTGGTTATGGGAAGCTGTGAGATGACAGTACAGGACCATTAGGAACTCTGAAACTGTATGAGACAGCCTGGCCGTGCCCATGAAATTTGGTCTAGCTGCAATCCTTGGCTTTGGTGACAGGCAGTATGAGCACAGAATGCCGATCTTCAAAAGCAATTTAAATACTGGGACACTGCCATCTGTGCAGTTCAAGGTCTGGTGTACCTTTCAAATGCTCTCCAGGTTAATAGGAATCGGCCAAGCCTTTTTCCTGTAATTTAAATCTGCAGAGTAGGATTCAAAGCCTCTCCTTCGTTTACTTTGTCCATTTGGTACCAAGTAGATCCCACAGACTAGCCTTTTCCTTCACAAAGGTGAGGTACTGGCCTGTGCCTCCAAAAGGGCAACGCAGCCTTTGACTCTGTGCAACCCTTTGTTTTCAAGCTGATGGACAGGCCACCACCTTCTCACAGAATCACTACCCAAGTTTGCTAGATGAAAGCTACAGCCAACCTCTCAGCTGCCACAGAACCGGAGCCACCCACCATCAGTTCCCAGGAAGGGACAGGCTCCACCTTTTTTCAAGTGAACAGCAAGAATAGGAAAGACAGAGAGCCTTCTGCTCTGTACCTTGCCTGCCTGGATGCCTGCCAGAAAACACATATATCACCACGTGGCATTTCCATGGGCATAATCTACTCATGTCACCTCTGATCCCAGGAAAAGTTAGCCTTGAAATTGGATGCGGTCACCTGCCCATACCCTTGGCCAAGGGCAGAGGCATCTCTGTGGAGCCAGAAGGCAGCACCCTGCACCCAGGGAGCGCTCAGTAAAGGAACAGCTGAGCAGGGCCAGAGTGGCCCTTTAGCTCACTCCTTTTCCTAGTGCCAGAGCCTGACCTACCTGTCAGGGGTAGACAGATACTTCTGCTTCTGGAATTTCTTCTCCAAGCCCATCAGCTGGAGTTCCGTGAAGATGGTCCTGCTCCGGCGTGGCTTTTTTAACCGAGGTGCGGGCTGCTCTGCCTCTGACTCGCTGCTGGCATGGGTCTCGGTGGCAGGTGTCTCCGAGTTTGCGGTCCCTGAGGAGGGCTGGGCTGGCAGCACACGGGAGCTAGTGGCAGCGGGGATGAGGTGAGGGACCACGGAGGGCTGCCTGGTGATGACGGAGATGAGAGGATATGCCCTCAGAGAAGGGGACCCTGGCAGGGAAGGAAGCAGAGGTGGATAAAGGCCAGTTCAGTGGCAATATGGTTAAGTACACAGGAGTACAGGAGAGAGTAAGGAGAGAGAAATACCTTCCCTGGCTCTGCCATTCCCTTGTTAATGACCGCAAGCAAGTCAATTCCCCTTCCTTGTCTCAAACTGCATGTGTCCAGCTTTCCTTGGGATGGAAGTATTGATGTGCGCTTCCCTAGCACAGGAAAAGTAGGGCCTACATTTCCACTGTGGTTTTTTTCAGGAGCTATTATAGTACACACCACTGAGGTCATCTGCACAATTACCACAAGAGACTAAACTCAGCAAATGATGAAATCCATCCTCATTGATGCAACTCTGCTTCTCCACAGACACTAGGACAGGGCTTACTTGAGTGACCTAATATTCATTTACAGGCAACAGACAGTGGAGTTCCAGTCTCAAACCATCTCAGCCTCTAGCAGGTAACTGAAAAAGAGCCAGATGAACCACACTTGCATCCTCTGCTATACTAACCCAATTGTCTATACAGGCAGATGAGGATGAGTAGATCACAAGCAGAGTTCTTCACCAACTCTTAACTCTATATCTTAGACCAACCAGTCAATATCAGCCCTAAAAAAACCCCACAGTTTGCTCCAATCCTTTCAGGTCAGGGCCAGTCTGGGATGACAAATCTAAACATTCCCAAACACTGGAGGAAGTTCTGATTCACATCAGACCTTCTGAATTTACAGCTATAGACAGATATCTGCTTAGCCTTAGCCCCAGGAAATCAAATGTTCCTTTAAAACTGAGGCAGGGAAATAGGGCCACGTACGGGAAACGTACACACGCTGCAAGACAGCAAACTTCGCAACCAACCTGCTGGTCTTGGGCAAATCCTTTTCTTGCTCCGTACCTCAGTTTACCTCACTTGCAAAATAGAAACAATCCTCCTTTCCTACTTCACTGGTGGTAAAACATGGATTAAAGTTTTATGTACATTAAGCATGCAGAGATCTTTAGATAAATGGTGCTGTGGAGAGGAATTACACCAGCAGGCCTGATTGTGAAACTCTTAATATGAATCACCACTAATGAAAATAATGATCTATAGACCTCAATGAGTCTATTTCAGTGAGTAACTCGTCACAGTGGAAGAAAGGAGTTGCCAGCCTGGCCTGCTGCTGACCTATATTCCTTCCCTCCTCTCCCAAGTGAAGGGCTGTGGGTGCATAAAGTAGGTCCCAGGTAAGCTGCAGCACGCAGGGCACATCAAAGAATTGCACAGCAGGCAGAATCAAGGCTGAATTTCTGCCAGATTGCTTGGCGATGCTGTAGATCAGCACCGTCTTCAGCTGGGAAAAAAAACAATCCACAGAAAGAAAAGGTAAATAGGCTTTACACAAGCTAAAGATTGGCTTGGCAATTCTGATCTCATCTCTCAAGTACTTCCGTGATGGCTTAAGTGGAACAATTTAGACTTAATGGAAATGATTTCATTTTCAGTGTTGCAGAGATGTGGAGGAGAAAGCAAGGCTTAAGTCCCAGTCTGCTTAAAGCCCAGTTTGTAGTCCCAGTCTTGCTTAAAGCCCAGTCTGTTGGGATTTACAGCGTATTGGCAGCTGTTTTCCAAACCCGCTTTCCAAGTGGCAGGATTTTGCACAACCACCATGGTTGTGGAGCAAAGCAATGATCAACAAGCTGTGCGACAGCAAAAGCAATGCTGTTCCACCACCAGAACAGGGCACTTCCTCCATTCCAGCCCAATCTGCTGAAAAGAATCAATCCCTCTTCCCCTCTGAAGTGCACCTCCACCATCAGAGATGCTCCTGGGTGAGCTACGAGGTGCGCTGATGGTCTGCATCTGGCAGCACTCCTGCGACTTGGCCCTTCTGCATTCCTTCACAGGGGTTGTAAGAGAAGAGACTTCAAGGATCCCAGACCCAACCTGCTCTGAATAAGCAGACTGAAAACTGGTGCCCTAGCTTACACGCCAGAAAGGATCCAGCCATGTTATACACCCTCATCCCGCTGTTAGGGGTTCCTGGATCAAACCTTCCCATCACAGAGCTCCTGCTCCCCTGCCAGCTCGTTCTCCGAGCTTTATCTCACAGCCTGAAACCCCACTCCTGTCCTTGCACATGGGTGGCTCCTGGCACCAGATCACTGGTTAATTGATACTTTTACCCTTGTACCCCTGTTATTTCCAGCAGGGTTCTCCATAAACCACAAGATTACTGAAGAGCAATAAATCACCAGAGCTCAGAAACCCCCGCAAGGCTCCAAGTGACTGAAACCCCTGGACAAAAGCATTTTTACAAGGGACTCTCTTCAAGGGAGGTCAGCAAAAGTATTTGATATCGGAGCAATCAGGGATATTTGCTTTCCAGTGTTGCATGGTAGCAGCATGTGGGACTGCTCAGGGTAGGGGGAGGTCAGCAACAATGGTCCCAGAGCTCAAGATTTGCCTCCATCGAACAGAGGAAAGACTTTTCAGGCTGTTTTTCTAATAATCAGGTAGGATCAGGAATAAGAGGACTGCTTTCCTCCTTCCAGGATCAGCAGGAAGAAATTGGCATCTTTTTGTGGGGTAAACCAGCGGGTGATTACTAGAGAAGCAGCTGACATTGGAGTTGTTCAGGCCCACGTTTTCAAGAGTTGAGCACCTGAATGAGAGGATACATTTTCCAAAATGTTCAGCAGCCAGCAGCTGTGACCTGGCCAAATGCTCAGAAAAGCTCAGCACACGCTTATTTTTGGTGCTCACGTCAGGACGCTGACTTACTTAAGGCACTTCTGAAACTGCTGTTCTGCTTCTGTGCAAGTAGCAGTTTGCAACCTCCGTGTTGCTTTGAGCTCCAGGTGGTGAACAGATTTGTGAGGCTGTTGACCAAGTGTCTTACATTTGTGTATCATTTGTGATTGTAAGAGAAGCCTTTGCTTATGGTTTGACACTGACAGTTGCGACAGTGCTTTTAGAAACCATCGTAAATAGTGAAAGCATCTGCTGATGTTCAGCCCAGCCGCGTACGAGACTTCTCAGCTTTCTGCCCTCAGCCTGATGAGGACACAGGATGGTTAGGGCGTAGCGTAAGGACAGCATTTAGAGAAAGATGTGGGGTTCAAGGCTGCAGGTATTTTCCAGGGCGAAAGCTGTTGGCCAGAAAGGGGGTAATACTTTAGCAGCTAACTCTCCTTGCAGATAGAGTAAACCAGGAATAGGCAGCCTCTGCATTGCACTAGCTAGCTTCTAGATCACAAAGGAGAAAAGCCTAAGTTCAGTGTCGTGTTCTGGTTCTACTTATCCCAAAGTTCAAAGGCAGCTGAAGTTGAGCCAGTCCACTGTCTCTAGGTACACTCTTTACATGACTCCCCTTAAACCATCCATGCAGTTCTTACCCTGATAAAGCTTTGGCTTCCAAACACTATGAAATCTCAGGCTAGATCTAAATTTCACATCCCCCAGAGTTCAAAGGTATTTCTAGACTGACATGGTATTGTAAGAATGGAATAATTTCTTAATCTTCAACAAATTAAACGCTGGCAAGCAGCTCTTGTCTGCTCAGCACTGTTGTGACATGCTCCGTCTCCCAAAATGGGAAGGAATGGAAATGAAGTGCTCTTCCTTTCCCTACCTGCCTTTCAGAACAGTGTCAGTTGAACACATACTTTCCTGTGTTGTTGTCCGAGCACCTTTTCCAATCCCAACCCACTCGCTGGTCTTTTGTGCCTGACAAAAAGCAGCCCACATAAGCCAGAAAACAAAGAATTAGTTTGCTACCTTAGCAACACACCTCAAGAGTTTGATCATTTCCATCTAAAACAATCAAGAGGGAGCACAGCCCAGTGGTGAAGCCACCAGTGGTTTAGGACTCAGGAGCTCTCAATGCTCTTCACAGAGACAGTGGACCCTTCTTTGTGGTTTTATACAGAAAAGTCCTGGTTGCATCTACTAGAATAGTCTTAATCACCCCGAAGTCTGAGGTAGTCTCGGGCTCACTTGGTTGCTGAACACTTCTCAAATACTCGGGAAGTATAACCCATACTTCACACCATGCACAACTGAGGGAGCAGTGCTTCAGCAACAGTTTTACTGTAGTTATTTTTTAAGTGTTTTGAATAGTCTCAATTACAAGCAGCAAGAAAGCTCTGATTTCTGTCCATCTCCATAAAGCCAACATCTGGCCACTCAATTGCTAAAACTAACCAAGAACTAAAAATAAAAAGGACGTTGGATCTGCAGAGTGTTTTCTAAGGATCTGAAAACATTTTGCTTTGCTATTTAAATCAGGCCAAGTTGGCAGCTGCTGCACAGGGAGTAACAGACCTGCCCCTTGCACAACACACTGACCACACCACCTTGAAATGAACTGGCTTACGCCACGCAATCTAGAAGAGCCCTGGACTCCCATTTCCTAATTACATCTAAAATATTTGTCCTAGAAATGCATCAGGATCTAATGTATCCAAAGATTTTTTTTTTCCTCACTTGTTTTGCTTTTCAGCAGTAACACCAAGAAACAGGACAGAAAATTCATCCCATTTTCTCCAGAAGGTTTCAGTCAGGGATGTCAGTTCTGACCCACCGAAAGAAGCCAATATCCCAGGCATAAATCTGCAGCGCATCGGCCTTTTTACTTCCTCTTAGCCCAGGTGTGAACACGAGGGACAAAACGGCAAAGATGGGGCCTCCCCACACTGACTCCAGCTCCACCAGCAGGAATTGGGAGCCCCAAGTCATCTCTGCTCATCTCCTGGGATGTTCCGATTAAACTTCTTATGACCACCAGGTACAACGCCAGTAGGTATACGCCCACCACATCAAGCCGTGTTGCAAAAGTTTTAATTAAAAGTAAACACTTCAAACAAATCTTTTTCCCTTCTTTTCCCCTCCCCCTCCTCCCTGGCTCACTTTCAACCCCGGTTGACACAGACTAGAGGGAAGAGAAAAGGGAAAGCACTAATTAATTGCACTGTTTGACTGCCGGCAATGGCAGAACAGTTTTCCTCCTAGGCAAACTCAGCTAATTCTGTTTTGGAAAGAAAGAAAAAGGAAGGAAAGATTTATGGATCAGTTCTTCTTGGCAGGCCAGCCCTGCTCGGAGGCAGAATGAAAGCTCACTCAGAATGGGCTGCAGTGAAAGGTAAATAATAAAAGATAATGAACTTACGACTCAGGAAGGTCTATAAATCTGCCGTCTCCTGAGTGTCAAAACAAAAGGGAATCAAGAAGGAGCTGAGTTCATTTAGCAAAGAGCTTCATTTTGCTGAAGGAAGAGACAGCCTACCGAAAGGAAGAAGCAAGCCCTGAGTGAAGCAAAGAAGATAAGAGGTACGGAAGTGTTGAGAATAAGTTGAACCATACACAGTCTGTTAAGCAGGAAAGGCATTATGTCTACGTTTTCACCACAGATCCCAGAAAAATGAGATTTGCCAGCCACACTGTTCCCAAAGATCTTGGCTGGACTTTACCACCAGCCTCCACTGGACTGAAGGCAAGCCAGAGCTGAACGTGGACCTGGTACAGTCCTGAAACTCAGCATGGCGCAGGAGCCAACCGGTTAAAGCCAACAGCCAAATCCCCACTGTGTGCCCCAGGACACGGGGTGTCCCCTCAGGTCAGTGTGGGGTCCTTTGCCTAACGGTTGCTAGAGCAGCCAAAGGCTGGTTCGGGACCACGCACGGCTCTTGCGCAAGGGCTGTGCTCCTTCTGCTTAGCTTCCTCAGCCAGCCTGCAGCACATGGACCTGCAGCATCCCTCCTGTCCATCAGAAACCCTGCTGGGGTAGTAAAGCAGTTGTTGCTCTCAGGTTAGGCCTTACCCTATCTATCTTTGCAAACAACGGATTTAAGCCTTCTCTGCTCCTGGCTCAGTCCCCAGACACAGGGACCTTCTCCTTCTTTCCGTCCTTGCTGTCCCAGCAACCTGAGCACTGGCAAGCACAGGACCAGCGTCTCCCCGGGCACTGCTGCCTGTCTTTCCTGGAAAGGCAACTTTCCCTCACCTGGCAGGGCTTGTCTCAGCCTACATCCAGCACTGCATCGTTGCACAGCCGCGCTCTCGGCTCCCTTGCTGAAGGCACCTGTCATAAAAGCAATTGCGCAGGTGGTCAAGGCAAGGCAGGTGGTAAGAGGCGGTGGGATGAGGAAGATGCACACAGACTGCCCCTCTGCCTGTGTCCTTGACAGCAGAGCTGCACCCCCGAGCTGCCAAGTTTACCACCTACTAAGCACCTCCCCAGCGAGATTCCTTCTCGTCTCTTCCCCGTGCTTACGCTGTGTTCTCACAGGCACTCCCATACCAAGATACCTCGCCTATTTGCAATTGCATTATATTATCCAGTACCACACAAAAAACTTAAGCCACTGTGTACAGGAAAAAAACCTTTGCACTCATTTACTCTTCATGCTTTCCTTAAGCTCCGCTTTATGATTATTAACTATTGGAAGGCAGCTTGCATTAGGTTCTTCCCAAGATTAATACTGCACCCCACCGGGTAAGGGCGTCAAGGCAAATTGAAAGAGAAGAACAGCAATGGGCTGCACATATACCAGGTAAGTTAATTCCCCCTTAGGAACAAGTGCTTAGGAAAGGGTTGAAGGGAAACAACCAGGTCTCCCGGCCTCCTTGCAAACAGTCCAAGACCCAGTCCTTTCCTAGACGCCGTACCCACTGGAGTGCTGTCACTGACCAACACTCGAAGCTCAAATTAAAAGAGGGACCTGGGTGATGTTACGCTATGCAGCATGGTGCTGTGCAGGTGCCTCAGCTACCCCTAGGACGGGAAGCAGCACAGCCATGGAGGGTATGATTGCACCTGAGCTAATTGTGGCCTGACTAATTAGGTGGGCTAATTAGATTGTGAACACTGTGTTGACAGCTTGATGGTTTCCAAGACACGAGTCGGTGTATTTGCACAGTGCAGCCCTTGCGACGTGTTGACACAGATGGTCCTTCAGAGCTAGCTACCTCTCTTGTGTCCTCTCACAATGGGCTGGAAGCCCAGGCACAGCCACACAGTTTTCCTGAAGCTGTCCCCTGCACAAGTCAACAGAGCCTCAAGCCCAGAGGTGGTATCGAGGTACGGACTTATATGATTTTAGCATCCCCATCAAAGAAAGCTTGGCTAGAGAGGTGGTGACAGATAATTTGACAGGAATCCTTTGCATCAACCAGTTCAGATCTTGTTTCTCTCCTCATTCTTTCCAGGCTTTCTGTAAGACACCCCTATGGAGCCTCTCTGAATATTAAAATAGCTGGAAAACCTGGATGCAATCCTCAGGCCTTTTAAAGTGCTGCAATCTCAACTCTATGATCAGATCTTTCTGTGGCTGTTACATATTAAATAGCAACTCTGAAACTGGGGATGTTTGATAATGCTCTTTATTGTCACTCCTCCCCTCCAGCATCACAGCACCTAAGAGCTCAATCACTTAACTGAGAGTTGGTGCTGTTTAGGGAGGGGAGATTTTTATTTGTTTTGGGCTTTTTTCTGCTAGCTCTTTTCCTTTGGTTACATGTGGAAACCAGTTGTAGCTAAACAAGAGCCAAAGTCTCAGCACATGAGCAGAGGTGAAGGGCACTCTGGGACATTTTGAAAGCTTCCAGAAATAGTCCCAAGACTCAAACCAAATGCACAGAGCCAAAGTTTCCATGGGAATTAAGAGTGTCACAGAGACTACAGGAAAGCAGAGCAGTCGAACCTGAAATCGAAGTGCAGAGCTGGAGCACAAAGAGACACGGTGGTACTCCAAAATACCATTCAGCAAGGTTCCTTGGAGTAAAGCGTAACTACTCCTCAATCAAAGGCTGCATGTACAGTTCACACCGTATTCTATTTCCACTTCAGTTCAATGCAACCTATTAGCCTGACAAGGACCTTGCAATAATTAAAGGTCTTGCAATAATTAAATGCAACTCGGCTACACAGCAAAATGTCTGCTTGGCAGCAAATGGCTCCTCTTCTTTGTGGAACAATCCAGACCCAACTGATGTCCGTGGCAAAATACCCATCGGCTTCAGTGGAGCCAGGATTTCACCTGCATCTGTCCACAGAGGAAAACAAAAAAGAAATTAAAATTATTGCAGCTAATTTTAGTGTAGCTAAATGATCTGTTCTAAGGCAGCTTGACTGAAAGCCAATTCTTCAGGAGTGTGCTCATCACCTTATGTGATGAGCCATGTGCAAGTGCTGGGGGGGAAGTGACATCTTATCAAAGAATAATTTTTTACAACAGCTTCTTAGGTGGGGAGAATACGGGCTCATCCCGGAGTCCTATTTTACCTTCCCTGGGCACATTAGGGAACAGTCGCTTCCGTGTTCAGTCACATTTTTTTGCGGGGTAGGTTTTCAGCTAAGTCAGTTGCAAACAAAAGCCCTGATGACCGTAAACGTTAACTTTTATAATAACAAATATAACGCATTGCAGCTACAAGGTGCTCTTCCTCAAAGCATCTCTCATCAGGCACCTACCGGCCCAGCTACCCAGGGGAGAGCGGAGCCGGACGCAAGCTTCAGCTCATGTTCCCCAAGCTGTGGGGCACATAGAGCTGTGCTTAAATTCAGCCCAATTTCAAAGCCACAGGTTTCCTCAGCGCTTGGAGCTGTGAGATCCAGGGTTTCTCTTTCAAGCCTGTCCCCATTAGCAATGTATCAACATAATGTTTCAGTCTAAATTTTTACATAATAACAGCAATTAATAAGTTTGGATGCATCTGAGGCACACACGCCGGAGGCCTTCACAAAAACTAACCAGAAAGATAATTAATCCTTACTTAATAATGACATTTGATATTTATATTGTGCTTTTAAAAATGTTTAAGGCACTGTACACACAGTAAGTAATTGGCCCTGAACAAATGATGAGCCTGGGAGCCTCCCTGCACAAGAACTTGCCTCACTCCCTGCTGCCACAGGCAGACGTGCCGTAAACAGGACTGGATGTGGGGGGGTTATCTAGCTTATAAACACAACCCAAAAATTCACCTACAGCATCAATGTCTCCAGGGACGCCAGGTGCACCAGGGTTGTTCTGGCAGGGTTGGCAAAAACCATTACAAGGAGACGGCTTTGTTCAAGGGCCATGCTGGTGGGGGAGGAGACAGGAATGCAGGTTGAACCTGGAGCAGAAAGACCTGGTTGTGCTGCTGTCCTGGGGCTACTCACTCCGCCGTGGTTTCCTGTTATCACAGGAGAGCAATGCTTAGCTGCTGAGTTTCTTCTCCATTGCCAGAAAGAGAGAAGCAAGCACCACCTGGGTGCTATAGGTTGTTCTCCTTGCACACTGCGACCTTTCTTCCAGGCTGCTGTCAAACAGGGGAGTGTGCCAGGACCGTGTCAGATCCTCACTGAAGAAGAAAATTTATATATAAAGGAAGATTATTATTTTTCACAAGAAGCATTTAAAGAATCTATTTGGCTGGCACTCAAGAAATCCTTTGTAGCAAATGTAATAGCCCTCTGGCTTAATCGGTGGAGAACGATTAAGCACATGCACCACTTCTCTGTTTTGATTTATTCTCTTGCGTATTCAAACGGCAACCTGCCTTTGGGAAGGGAGCCCCCCTTGACTCAATCCGTACTCTTTGGGCAAACTGAGCATGGCTCAGACAATCCCTGCTCTTTGTCTGAGGCTACAGAAAAGCGATTCTGTCCGGAATTGCTCGTCTTTAGCAGTTGATCCCTTTAAATCCTACTCAGTGGGAAAGGAGGTCTTCTGAACTCCAGCGGATCCATCTAATATCTCCTGTTAGGATATATGGGCCTGAGGCCATCCCGACTGGAAACAGCTCCAAGTGGAGGGTGGGATTGGACATGAACCTCCGTTCCAGGCCCTTACTGTTTGGGCTCCGAGGGAGTTTTAAAACCAGGCCACTTCAGTCCCAGAGAAATAAACACGAGCACGTCTCCATAAACGTCAGCGCTCAGACAGTGCAGGAAAGTTACTGGGATACAAGCCACCAGCTCATTTACCGTATCTGTATCGAGGGACACTGGATCCATTAAGCCAACTTCAATTTGAAGCTCTTTCTTTTAAACTAAGTCATGTTAAATACTTCGGCCAAGTGTATCCTCCATTACTGAGGATAAGACACAGCTCTAGAGCTTGTCACCCGCTGGACACAGACTTAGCAAGCAAAGCAGCCAAAAGATGACAGAATCGAATAGCTGGAAGGAATGGGTTTAGAGGCAATCTCTGGTCTTGTCTGCTGGGGGTGGAGGAGAAACACTGCACCAAGACAACACAACTCTCAGGGTGCCTAAGCCTAAGTTGCAGCAAATTTCGGCCTTTATTGATGACAGCCATCATGACTAGACATCCTGGGATACTGAGGAAAACACAGGAGGCCAAATCCAAATCTCTGTGCAGATGGTGTCACCGGTCAAGGAGCAAGATTTGGACTTAGATGGAGAAACAGATCATCAGAGCTGAGAGGGTACAGTTTAATGGAAGGATAAGTCATGCTCTGTTCTTCACACTGCTCCCTAAGTATCTCCTGCTGGCCATCGTCCAAGATACGAGTCTATATGGACTTTGGACTGACACATTATGACCATTCTTATATCCTTACACATTTGATAAATAAATCTGCCTTCTCAGGATTTCACAGTTTCTGTCCAAGTGCAAATGCATAATGCCATGCATGCATAAATCAATCAGTCCTTTGCTTCCTGCTCTGTTAATTATTATCACAACAGCCATAAGCAAACACTAGTCTTGGCCAGCTGACGAGCCCTGCACACAAAAGCACTCTTCAGGTTCCTCAAGCCCACCCTTGTGTGAGCTCCAGCAAAATGCTTGCCATAAATATCACTACCTCTTCCTGCTTCGAGTCTCTAAAACACTCTGGTGAGTGACACATGGGAAGAAAGAGAGTTCAATTGTTTCTAAACACCACACTGTGTAAATTTTGCCTAATGGATCTTTTGGAAAATGCTTTTTTCTTCTCAGGAGAATAGTAGATCAGTGTTTAAAATACACAGGCACCCCCCCTCTTTTCATCCACACCGCAATGAAAGGGGGACTTCAGCAAGGACCAGCGTTAACCTGAAAGAGACCTGTCACATCTTGGCAGAGCCTTTGCCTCTTGTAATTGTGGCTTATCATCCAAAGGGTTGCCTTATTAATAATCTTGCCCCCATCAGGACACATTTAGCAGAGAGGTTGGTCTTTCTGAGCTGCATATACAATTCTTTGATCTTGCATCTGCCCTAACAGCGAAAAGAACTCATCTCTGTTTCCTCTATGGACAAAAATAAACTCTGTGGACGATTTGGCTGAACAGCTGCACAAACAATGCAATTTAGAAGGATGCAAATGATACACGAGCGGGTTTTGTTCACAGCCTGTCTATCCTTTGTGTTTGCCAATTAGATCAGCGATCTTAAGCCAGCTCCAGTGGCTATGGTAAGGAGGAGACGTATACAGGGAATGAAGCTAAGCATAATGCACATCGCAGTATTATTCCAGGAAGCTGACACCTTATTACCAACATCGAGAGCACCCTGGAATAAGGATTGCCTCCAAACCTGATTTTTTTGGTTGAATAAGTCGACGAATACTATGTCATATCTTCCACTGGCACAGGGCATGGCTATTTTTATTCCCTCCACATCAAATAACAGCACATCCATGTCACCCCATGGATTGAATCTTAACCCAAACAGAATGAAGCAAGGACATCTAAGCTATCACATTTTAGATAGGGAGGAGAGGGCATGAAAATACAGCTGGATTCCCAGTTTATAGAAACCTTTCATTGCAAACTGTTCTGCAACACTGCTAAAAATCAGTGCTGGCAACGTCACTGCCAAAGCAGCTCCCTAGACTTCAGTAGGACTGTCTACATTATGTCAAGTTACTCATGAGCGGAAGATGAAGAGCCCTCAGTCATACAGTTTCATCACTGCCTCCACTTGCAGCTGTGCCTATCCAATGTGGACATGGGGAGACGGGATGCTCACATCAGATACACCCCCCATTCCCAGCCAAACTGATATTCCACTTATTTCACAGTGTGAACTTAATGAACTTGCCCCATGGCCCAGGAGTGAGTGAGCACAAGGAAAACTGCAGTCACTACTACAGACATCATGGAAAGAGCATGTCAGACTGCAGCATTACACATGTGTTTTCACTGCAGAGTACAGTCCGTGGATGAAAACACAAGCAAAGCAGACAAGGAAACTATGGGGTTAGTCTGCTGCAGGGAAACAGAGATAAGCAACAAGCAGAATAGCCAATTGGTCGGTGGAGAAGGACCTAGAGGACTCAAACCAACACCCCAGTCCACCCTACACCAAGGTGTGCCGGATCTTCAGCCTGTGCCAACTTGCATAGCCCCCAACATCAAAACCAGTCTGATCTACAGTAGCTGAGACCCAGCCCATTGATTTCAGGCTGGGTGGTGGTTTGGTTCTTTTTTTTCAGCTGAAGCACACAAAAGTTTCATTCTTACTGAAATTCACCTAATCGCAAAAAGCAAGCTGAAAAAAATGTCTCAAGGATGGGCAGTCTCCAAATGGGCACACCCAGAATAAGCAGTCCCGTGAGAAAAATGTCAGCCTTAGAGTTGCAAAGCATTTTTGAGGCGTGCAACCACTTACGGGCCAGGAAAGCGATGACAAAGTTTTCTCAGCTACCAGGCTGCCTATACCAGAGCACCAGGAGAAGGATAAGCCAGAAATTCCAGTTGGTGAGCTCTAGCTGTCCTGATCTCCAAAGAATATGAGCCCTCATTCACGTCAGACATCAGTGTGCTGGGTTTTTTTCTGTTCTGATAGGAAGTCAGCCAAGCAGACACTGTTTTCATATCTCCAGACAAATACAGATTAGACTCAGGGTGGAGATAGGCCCTAATTAATCATAAGGGTTTGAAATAGGTTTCTACAGTGCTCAAATTCTGCTAGCTGGAATTGTGAATTAATGCTGTTATGGGCAGAAATGTTAGGACGACACCAGTTTCTGACAACTCCAATCTAGAACTACAAACATGCCATCAGAAACACTGATTTAGGGATCCAGATGGGAGACCCTCCCTCACCCTAAGGTTTGGAGGGCTCTGGAGTTAAAGCTATGGTTATCGCCCGTCTCTGGTTTTCATCGGCACATCTATTTACCTCCAGTTCTCCTACGGCACCTGTCACTGAGGAATGTGGCATCACCGTCTTCCACAGGTATGTCTGTGACTCAGTGATCTCATTTAAATACCAACCATAAAAGTCTATAACACAAAAAATAATGTAGCCCTTTCTTCTTCCCTCCACACGTGAGTGAATGTACAGTTCCTTCTAGCGTTAGCAACAGCTCCAGGATGATGGGAATATTTTCTCACTCCCACCGACTTTATTTACTCTCACTTGCTCCATAAAGGAGCAAAAGAACAAAGTTCACGTAGATGTAGATTTTGGGGAAAGAGAACATTAGGCATAGTGCTTCCAACCCTGACACTACAATGTACAATCTCTGCCTAGTCCCCAAATCCCACTGGATTTCTGTTTTCCCCACGTGCAGACTGAGGATGAGAATACCTAGCACTCAAGGTTGTTGTATGGTCTGGAAAGTGCTCAAACGGAAGCCACAAGTAGAGGCTGAGGTGTTGTTATCTCTGTTTGCTGAAGACATTTCCCATTAAGAGATTGCATGAGCACTGCGTTGAGCACTCTCTTTTGTGTCACACGATTGCAAAATTCCTTAATGTGCCATTAATATATATGTTAATATTGAAGCAACGCATGTATCCTGTTATTGCGCAACCGGCAGTGTTTCCACGGAAACTCCTCCAATAACAGGCATGTATGCAGCCTGTGCTTTTTCAAGCAAAATAACTTCTTTCAGGGTTTTTTTTAAAGTTCTTCTAAACCAAGAAAGATATTCTGCCAAAGATCAGCCATGGCTGGTCACACGATGGTGATCTAAAGACCTAAGTCTGCAGGGACTATTTTTTATATGTCTCAAATACCATCATGACCAGACTCCTTTATGTGCCACTGCTAGGCTGAAACTAATCTTAGATTTGGCATTTCCATTCTCTCCCTGCAGACAGCACAACAGACTCTTCCCAGTGCCAGTGTTTTCATTAAGCTTTGAAATAGGGGCCATATCCCAGCTGGAATGTTATAAGATAATGCATCCAGAGAACTCAAGGAATTACTGGTGTTTACTGCTACATGATGAAGAGCAACCAACACTACCGATCTATCAAGCTGAATTGGCTTGCTTTCCTCAGCAATGGCATAACAGTTATGAGGAATCTTAAATTCTGAGCGCCAAATGAGCTCAATTTATGATTGGTGAACCACATATGAAAAAGCACTTAAATTTGAACATTAAAAAGAAATCCTACTCATCTTTCTCTCTCTTGAAGTATCGATGCCGTGCCTACAGCTGTCTCTGTTTCCATCCCAGAGGATCTGCTGGGAAGCCAGATCCAAGGTCTTTCAGTTTAAGCAGAGCTTTTTTAGAAAGACATTGCTTGGACACTGCAACCAATTTCACTGCCTTGAAATAGATTTTCTCCAATTAATCCAAGAGTGTTTTTTTGAGTCCTTTTCCTCCTTGCTTTTTTAAACCATTTTATAGAAATGAAAATCATGGTCAGAGGGGTGCAATGGTGCATGCATACGGGAATCGCTATACAGCTGCTTTCATAAAGAGATGACTCCTCTCTGTGTCTAGCCTCTGTGTTCAAACCACCACACTCCACCATCACCTCCTTTACACATACAAAATGACATGGGGGGGGGGGGGGGGGGGGGGGGGGGGGGCGGGGCGTGAAGTGCATCCAAAACTAAAGCAAAATCAGGAATTTATAATCTGATACAAGAATTGGCTCAAAATAACTAAAAATTTCAAATTATTTTAGTTCTTGATCAAAAATAAATTAATAAAACAAAGACAGACTGAGTTTAAGGCATTTGAATAACTTGCCCCTTCCAAATTTATAAAGCTTCAGACTGACAACACATGCCTAACTTCTTTCCATCTTGAAGGGAACAAAATCTCTAAAGAAAAAGAAAATTTGTGTATTAATACCAAAAATTGACGTGAGTTGCCTTTGCACACATTATAGAGGCAAAAAAAAGCATCATTGTAATGATCTTCTCCATTTTGTGGGCCACCTTTCATCAAACTGTTGAGAATAAAACATACTCCCACCAAGACGTTAACATCTCATTTCCAGTACTGCTTGGGTGAGAAGACCAAATAAAAATACATGGCTTCTACAATAAGACACACCATCCATCATCAGCATGTAAAATGCAGTCATTAATCACAGAAGCAACCTACTTATTATGGGTATTCAAGCACTGGCAATACAAATGCTTATAAAACAGGGGCTCCTTTCATAATTCCCTGCCCTTGTCTCTCAATAGTTTAGAGGATTAACCCTTTTACAACAAGGGATGGGCAAACTGGTTTTGCCTAATTCCAAACCAGCTTGACGTCATGGGTTCGAAAGTTCGACTTGAACTCCAACATTATCACATGCAGTTTGTGCAGAGGGGAGACACCAAGAAAGAGCTCAAGGAGAGAAAAAGGAAGGAAGATGGTGAAGGAGCAAACCAAAAAACCCAGCAGGACACGGACAGGATGCAGAAAGTCCAGTAAGGGTCAAAGGATGGAGAAAAACTGCGATTGATTGAGTTGAGACCCCTACAAAGTAATAAATGCAGCTTTGCCTCAACACCTATCGTAACATGGTTTGTGCAGAAGCCTCTTCCCTCCTACAGACTTCTCGCTGGTGGGGAAAATTTTAGTTGTACTTAATCCACAGTTAATCACATGCAATCCCCACTGACCATGCTCCTTTGGGCTTCTCTTGCATTTCTGAGCAACGGATTTTCGATACTTTGCACAAGTGTGTAATGAACCACTGTTTTCCTTTAACTAATGGGAAAGAGGAGGCATGCAGGGAGCGCATAACTGGCTCCACATAGTATAGCGAGTCAAGGACAAAGCCAAGTAGAGATGGCCAAACCACCGAGCATCCACTGCAAAGTTCTCAGCTATTCCTTGGGCTCTACAAATCGGGATGTCCAGTCAGTTATCCCTGCTCGCAACAGCCGCATGTCCCAAGCTGCCAGCTAAATGATTGCTCGGCAGAAAACATTCACATATTTGCAGTCTGATGTAATTCCTTCTCTTTTTCTACACACCCAAAACTTCTATTGACTTCAGGGAGTAAATAAGAAGTGGGGATGGGGACGGGGTGTGGGGGGAGCAGAAATCAAGAGGTATTGGGAAAAGCAATATTTGGACATCATCTGGAGCAGGCAAAGGGTTAAATTGGAGTTTAAAATACATAAGCCCCACTGTTTACTGATGGTTGTAAAAAGTGAGACATCTGAATGACGAAAATTCTTGCGGAGAGAAACCAGACGAAGTATGTATTTGAATTTTCTCACAATGTGCAAACTGGCCCCAGTTTAACCAGAAGCAGTAAGTTTTCAAACACTTAAATTAACCTTGTCATCAACTGGACAAACATTTCCAATGTTGGTATCAATTACTGGAGGCAAATGACCCATGACTGGCTTTGGGGAAAACAAACATTTTGAGAAGAGGAATTAAGAGTCCACCCCATTTTAAGCCACACCAAAGCTACGTGCCAGTTACTGGAAACAAACACCTAAACTCCTTCTGGATGGATTTTTCAGTTAATTAACAAAGCAGCAGTAGGCAGCTGCAGCTATTCCATTAGAACTTTCTTCAAAGGGGAGAAATACCCAGTGAATACCTTGTAGGCATGACTGGATTCAGGGTTAAGTGGCCTATTCCCTGGTAAACTGTCAGCCAGAAGTTCAAACTGTTGCAGAGGTACTCAGAAATTCAGCACCAGCTCTGCTTCCCAAGAAATATCAGGAGTTTTCCCAAGATATTTCCCCTAAGAGAAATGTTTTTCTTCAACCAAAGTGGCTATCAAGGCACTGTGATGAATGAAAGCGTTTTCAGTATCCTTTACTGCCCAAAAGAATTTTCTATCCTGTAATTTACTACCGGAAAGTACCATTTTTATTTTGCCAGCATATACTCAGAGATGGAGAAATACCATCAGCAGGTAAAAACGTTATTGCTGGGTTTGGTTTTTGGAAGGTGATACCAAAGTTAAGATCAGTGGTGAGTTCATGTGAGTCAAATAAGTGATGCCTAGGCTGTACTATGCAGTCAGTATCTGTGACTAGACAATAGTACTGCTCAGTTTTTAAATAGCTGGCAACTCATTTTAATGCATTTTTACAAGTTGTAACATGACTAACTGTGTTAATATTAGACAGGGAGAAACAAGGCCTGGATCACAGAAATCTGTTGTTTCAAACTTATTAAACCCACCGATCGTTAACTGTAACTATCAAGTTGTCTGCATCACTTTTGTGGCAGCATCTCTGTCCATTGCTGAGGCAGCAAACAGGCACTGTTTTTCCTAAGTTCAGTCTGTGCCGCAGAAGTTCAAGATAAACCCTCGCTTATCATGGGTTTATGCCTTTTTCATGATGAACACTGCTGGATGGGTATCACTTTTACCCCTCTCTGAAGGACAGAAATTTCTATTTCATAGTTGCAAGCTCTTTAGAAAGCATTAGTGGAAGCTATTAATTAATCCTGTTATTAATAGAAGCACATGGAAAACAGAAAAGGATATAAAAAGGCAAAAGAACCTTGAAAATTGTGGCAGCACAAAAGAAAAAAATATTTTGCCAAACTGGGTTTGGCAGATGAAAAACCACGTCCAGTGAGCCAGCGAACAGCCCCGCAGACACTCCGACGCTCCCGTGCTAGCTGTGCCTGCAGTCAAATCGCTCTCCTTCATTTCCACCCATGTCCCATTCTCTGTCCTTTCACCGCTCTGCGAACGTCCAGCACCTCCACCCACACGAAGATGTTTCACAGAGTCCGAGCGATGCCGGGTCCGTAGTTAAAACAAGGAACAGGCCCTCCCTTTCGTTTTAAGTGCAGCTGCTTACGAAGACAGAAACCAAAGCGGACCAACTTCCAACCCCGCAGGAGTCCTTTCAGCGCCTGGCACTGACTGGGAGATCATCTGTCTGTGGGGACGAATTTAGTTCCCTGGGAGAGACGGGAACGACCCCAGTTAACAGCTATTCCCTGGGGCCCACGCAGCTCACCGTGTCCCACACTTTGGACAGATCTTTAGGGATGGCACTTAGGATGCGGTGCTGAAAACTCCTGAGAGGGTCAGAGAAATGCGAGCCAGGAAACCTTACACCTGCCAACTCCGAGCTGCTCCAGGGAGCAGGAGATGCCTTCGTACTGCTGGAAATGGGATGGTCAGGAGGAATTCTGAGGACAGAATGACAAGGATCAATCCTGAATTTATATTCAAAAAAAAAAAAAAAAAAAAGGCAGAAATTGTCTTTAAGCAGGTCTGCCAATCACAATTTAAAAGATAATTCCATGATTTCTGAAAACACTGACATATGTTGTTAAACTTGAACGTATTTATAAACCCATCTTTTTACAGACTCACAGATTCACAGAGTGTCAGGGGTTGGAAGGGACCTCTAGAGATCATCCAGTCCAACCCCCCTGCCAGAGCACGATCCCCTAGAGCAGATCACACAGGAGATCATGTATGTTTTTTTCACGTATGCTATTTCTCTTTTTAAATAGCTGTACTTTGTTCAGCTGAGAGATATGAAATCCATAAGCCTTCCAGTTTTGCGATTAGCTCATGCAAAAGTTTCCGCGGCTGATGAGCTGCTACTTACACAAGTAAGCTCTCTGAATCCTGACAATTAGATGGAACACCGCTGGGATTTCTACAGTCTCTTTTCAGTCATCTTTGCCATCACTTCTCATGCTAGTCTGACGGACAGACACACATCTGCAGTGTCACTTGCTGTGACATCTCTCCACAACAGACAGGTGCCACAGGGGTTAGGCACCAGCCTGAGAGGCCTTTGTCTCTCACCCGCAAGAAAAAGGGTTTCAATAGAGCTGTACAAATAAAATACTATCCGTCTGGGATTTCGTAAAGGCTTTTGTTTTCATGTAATTTAAGTGCTAAACTACCTTATAATAATGTGCTTTTAAATGTTTACAGTTAAGGCATAATTGAATTTGACTCATTTTGGCTCCAATCCAACTACGAATTAATTGACTTCAGTGGGAGTTGGATTGGGCTGTAAGTAATTTTAACTAAAATAATCCATCAATTGTTCCTCACCCACTTCATCAAACTCCTTCTCATCATTTATGATTGCTGTGTGATTTATGGCAACAAGGTGAAACTAACCCTTCTAACTTCTGGCATGGCTTCCTGTCCCCCAGTGGGGAATTTCACTACTATCGAGCAATCTAACCCAAATCTGCTTAAGGGAAGCGAAAGAGCATCACGAAGCGCAGACGGCAGAGATCCAAACCGCCTAGTACCGTCCTCTGCCCTGACGGAAGACTTCAAGTACCGGCTCCTCCGCTGTTTAGTTAAGGCAGGAACAAAACGAACCGTTGGCGAAGCTGTCACAAGGAGGGTTTGAACAACACAGACAGAGGGGTGAAGCCAAATGTATTCACAAACTCACACAAATGTTTTGTGCCCCCCAAAAAATAATCTCCAGTCGCTTCAGACTTTTCACCATTATATTGTATCAATTGTTACATTACTCACTTTCTGTTTCAGGGGGACTTTTCACATTTTTCCTCTTTCAGCCACATGAATAGGCGCAAGCCAGAGCAACAGGCTTTCCGAGAGACGCCTAACGTTATGCAGTTATACACACCTGATAGGCACTGCCTGCCAGTTGACCCCTTTCCGTAAGAAAGTACCACCACCGCTAATTCTGCTTCAAAGATGACAGGTTAATCTGCAACGGAATACGCTATTTAGGTAACCACAAACACATCACACACGTTTGCCTTGTAAATGAAAAGGAGCTGCTGTTCTTAAGGCTGCAACGCTCCTGTGCTTACACAACAGTATTTTGGGGTTTAATGTACAAACGTAGGCAGCTGTACACTAGATGTGGCAATAGGTACCTTACACTCGAAGCTACAGGGACCCGTTCTTGCTTCAGCATTAGTTCTGAAGATGGCTATTAAAGTTTATTTCAGATTAAATCCAACCTCTGGAAGGTGAAGTTTTGGGTTTTTTTTTAAAAAAAGTACATAATCAAGAAAACTGGCCGTAACTCTCCTGTATCTTGCAGGATAATCATTAGCAGAAATCTCCAAAGCCAAATGGTGAGCCAAATGTTTGAAATGACTTGATGACTACATGGAAAACTCTCTGATTTTATAGAAAACCCACAAAATGAGTAGGAAGAAGATCCAAATTACAGAGCAAATACAAAAGCTTTCAATTCAATCCTTCTTTGCATGAGTAGTCCCGTTGAAGTCAGCCAGCTAACTACACGAATAAAAACCACTGGCAGGTTAAAGAATTTACAAGGTAAGACCTGAATGTGCACATCCGAACCCATTTCAAGGTCATTGTAAGGTTGTTACTCCGAATCTCACAGAAAAAAAGAGCATGTGTATTTGTAAATTTTCCATCATCACACTTTCAAAGGGAATTTTATTTTTGTTATATAGGAACTGCTGGAAAACTGTTTTTCCTTAAGAAAAAGTGAGAGGATGATTTAATCTTTTTAACAGGAAAAAAATTTGAAAAAACAAAGCAAAAATTTTTGTCTGGGAGGAAATAAATACTGTCAAAAACACAGTTTTACAAAAATCTTGTAAAGGGAAAAGACTGTATTTTCCCACTGATCATATATGCCAGGATATTCTTCCGGAAAATGTCGTCTTGTTTTTACTGAAGGTAATTTCTTCCTACTGAACTTCATATACATGTGCTCTACAAATTGCCACCTCTGCTATGAAAAGGTACGCACAGACCAGCCAAAAAAAAAAAAAAAGAGGGGGGTTTTGATAAGGAAGAGGGGCTGGACTGCCTTTCGATATTGCACATTTCAGAGAGAGAGAGATCTACGCAGACAACTGACTGATGTTGACGCCAGGATCGCTACCAGCCTCGTGAACTCTCATCGGGGAGCTAGGAGCAGAATTAAACCTTCAGCATCCTCATGGCCAATGTCCTGCCAGCACCACCCAGACCCCGCCGGACTTGTCCCCTCCGGGCACCAGGATAAGTCCAGAGGACGTGTGAGAAGCCGCAAGTACGTAACTTCATTTGCAACACCAGGATGTGCAGTCGCAAGAGGTTTGAATACCAGTGCGGGGGTCCACATTTGGGAAGATGAAGGATTTTTTGGGGAAAGGCCGTTCTTCACCCTTCCCTGTAGTTACTTAAATGGATCTCTGAGTACCCGAACACCTGTCCAAAATACCAGCAACTGGTAACTTGGTGTTCTTCCGAGCTGTGTTCCTTCTGGCCAAAAGAAATGAGGGAGAAGATGCCAAGAATCAGTCAAAATAAAGTTTCATGAGAGGAAAATGGAAAATACTAAGTATTTACTGTGTTAGCCTGGTCCTAACTCCAAATCTGTATATATTTTTAAAGATGTCTTTAAAATGTAGCTTTGGGAATTTCACATCACTCAACAAGGGCTAGACGCCTCCCAGCTAGATCCTACCACAGTGCCAGGAACACGAGAAACAATAGATAACCTGGTGGGCGAAGAAATCCATCTCCAATATTTCCCTGGATGGTAATATTATTATGACCTCATGATTTATTGTTGCTAAGCTTCTCTGAAACTCTTGCATTTGTCCCACCCATACAATCCGTGGCGGGGGTGATCAGACGCACTGTGGCCTGGAAAATCTTCCCAGCAGAGCGAGAAACGTGAGCCATGCAAAGAGGGGACACTTGCCTGTGTACGTTGGCGTGAGCAGACACGGTTGTGCCCATCAGCAGGAGGCAGAACGTGGTCCATCTCACCGGAGCGACCCAACGCTGCGCCCCAGTCCCCGCCGAGCAAAAGCGTACGCAGGACATGTACTGCTCGATCCTGATCTGTTATGGACTTCGTGTTAACTTCCACAGAGTTCACAAAACAGACCCTAAACCTCCCAAGGAAGATTATTTTCTAGCAAATGAACCTCATGTGAATGTGTTCTGGGTTCTGCAATCCAGGTGGAGCATTTCTTAAATCGAACTGAGGGAAACTGCTCGGTTGTAACCTCCTTTCATCAAAAAAAAAAAAAAAAAAAAAAGAGAATTTTGCAATAAAGTAACTTCACTGCTTTGCCAAATGTCTCATAAAAAAGGAAAGTGTTACAAAGTTTCGTTTCAGCCTCTAGAAGATGTTTTCAATATTTTATTCCATACCAAGAATTTCCTCTGGTCTGATCACACACGCATACTTTTTAAACTTTTAACTTACCAACCTAAATCTGAACTTCACTCTGAACTGAAAAGTTCTACCAACTATCTACCAACAAGCCAAAACATCCATGTTTCTGACAACTCCCAGTATTTCCGCTTCAATGTTTTGTGTGTGTTTCCGACGCAATTTTGGACACGGTCTGCAAATACAAAGCCCACGTTCCCGGTTCCTTCAAGCAGGGTTGCACAGTCACCTCTAACTGGACAAAGTGTCAAGGGAATGAGCATAAGAAATAGGTCACCAGAATCAAGAAATCAAGATTATCTGCGCAACGGCAAGCAAGAGCAGAGCCTCTCGTTAACCCAGTAAATGCCAGCAGTGGATTAAGGAACAACTGTAGCGAGCGCACTGAGCAAGTCATCTACAGAGATCGGTTCCTGATGGGAAGATCGATTCTGGACGAGCAGCTCTGCATGCACATCTTCCTTCCTCACAGGCTTGCACGAAGGGCATGGAAGCGACTTTAAGTCAGAAAGGCAGAGATTTCTTTCAATCATCCAAACCTGCTTCCAGCACTGCTATCGGCATTAAATCCCTTCTGCAGGTGGATCAACGCTCTGATCAGCACACCGCCAAGATGACGATGCTGCGAGCTGTCCTTCACCACACTCACTGGAAAACAAATGTAATGCTCAACACAAGTAAACAGAAGAACAAACAAAGTCTCCGTAGCTACTGCTCTGGTCCCCCATAGCCTGGCGAGTTGACCGGGAGCTTCATACCACACATCGGCTCAAAAGTCTCACTTCTTTCTCCCCGAACTTCCCCAGTGAAGATTCTTGCCCTTGCTCATCCCCAGAGCTGCTACTGAAGGCAGCAGGGCTGAGGGACATTTATTCTACTGGATGTCTGTCTTTTCCTGCATTTTACAGCAGCAAGTTGCATAAAAGTCACAAAAATTATAATCCCAACAGTTTGAGAGCTGCGGCACTGGGTCTGTATTGCGCAGTCTCCATGAGCAGTGTCCAAATCGAGGTCGGCAGGCTCTTTACAAATCTACAGCATTTAAGCCTAAAACAGTGTGTAGATGGATTTAAACTGCGCTCCGTGAGGCTTTAGAAAACAAGGTGTAGGTGTCAATTTTCCCAGCAGAATCCCACATTCATTAATACCTCCTATTATAGCATTCCTCCGCAATGCTTATTCATGCCTAACCACAACCACAACGCCGAGTCCTTCCCACAGCAGCTTTGACTGCCGTCGCTGGGGTGTGATTTTCTGCTTCGTTCCATGGAGTTTTGCCTTTCATTGATTTCTTTTATTCACCATTTACTGTATGGAGAGACAGACAGCAAAATTCAGTCTTGATTCCCTATTTCTAAGTGACTAGCACTGAAATGTCTTTAGACGGAGCAGGGAAATCTGGCTCTAAGTGAGACGCGTTTGCAAATTCAGACTCTGATCTGGCTTTGCTTCTGAAATACCACCTAACGCCGGGTGTAATCTGACAGAGAAAACTGACAGATGCCTCTCCATGTACGTGGTTATTATTAGCCAGCCCATGATTATCCCTCATACGCCACTTTTTGGCATTTCTGACCTGTCATTTTCTCCTAAAGACATGAAAACATGTTAAAACCTAGGTGGACATCCTGAAAAACACCAAGCCTTTCAAAGGCTACACGGTTGGTTCCGTGTACCTCGGCAGACTAGCTGATTGCTACACAAAGACTCATAGGGCTGCAATGGACAGGGAGTCATTTGGCTGAGAGTTTTCTCAAAACTCCTATATTCCCGACGTTGCAGTGGGATAAATCATGCGATGGGAGCGGGGAGACAGTCCCGACAGCGAATTCTGCCTTTGCTAGGTTTTCAGAGGAGCGCTGAGTGTAAATGTGACTGCATCTTCTAGGATCTGCGTGCAGTCATGTAGCCTCTGAAATACCTTACTTTTATTAAGAACACTCAATAGCTTCCCTAACAGTGGATCAGAGACACCTATAGAAGCAACCCTGTGTTTTTTAGGACTAATAGACTTCCTTTGTCATTTTGTCTTCACTTTTTGCTATTAAACTATAGAATTACAGTGGTCTTTGTAAGCTAAACCCAATAAATGTAGGCAGTTTTAAAAATATTTATTTTTCATCATATGTTTGCACAAATAATCACAAAAAAATCCCAGAGAGCATTGCAGCAATGTAGATTTCCAGAGACACTTAGAGACTTGCAATTGAAGTTGGCACCTATCACTCTGCTGCTGTATAAACAAGCATACCCATTTTGGCCTGCCTCCCTCACCAAACACACTTTGGGACACAGGTCTTTAACGGACCTCGTGAGTCCGCGAGGCCCGGCTCTGCCATGGCGGGCTCACAGTTGAGATGTCTAGGTCTCTTGAGCACTCACTTCACACACCACAGGACCCAAACCCTTTCCAACACGTTGTGATAGTGACCGGGATGCCACAGCACACCCTTACGTCTGCGCTGCACCTGGGGACGGCAATTCGACCCCAGCCGAAGACGCAAGGCTGGAGACAAGTTAGCCTGGTAGAAGGTATATCCACAACTTTGCATTAGCTTGATTTAACAGGATTAATCCAGCTGTTAGGTTTCAGATAATGTGCTCTGAATGGATGGCATCTCATTTTTCCCCATGCTGGGACATACACTACATGGATTCCCGTTTCCTTTCCCACATTGCCCTGCTTTCCCCCAGGAACTGGGTAACACTATCCGTTCAATAGAAAGGAAAAAGCTTCAGCAAGGGTTTGAGCAAAAGAAACGGCTTCCACCCCGATTTTAAATTATCTCAGAGAGCAAATTCAAACCTGGCCCATACCAAGGCCTTTTTGAATACTATCAGAAGGAATCTTGTTGTGAGGTCACACATAAAAACCTGAGTTGTTTTAAGAGGCAATAAATCTACTTGCTCACTGTGGTTTCCTAAAAAGGCTGACAAGACTGACTGAGGACCAGGAGTATCAAAGCTCACGCTTTATCGTACAAGCAGCGATTCCCCGCAGGCCCCAGTGGTTACAGGTATCGCTTAGTTTAATCCAGAAAATATCAAATATACCAGGAAAATGACAGCTCAAAAAAACCCCTTTGAGATAAACAGTTCCCAATTTCATCCCAGGATAAAACAATACAAGACAGACAGAAGAAATGGAAAAGAAGAATTCAACTCCTGAACAATTCTGTACTAGATAACTACTTACATTAAAACCCAACTGCACAAATACTGAACGAGGTCTCATTCTCTCCCTCCAGAAAAACAAACAAAGAAAACCCCCACTCAGCCTAAAAATCCCAAATAATAATTTCAAGGAAGCAAGGCCTAATTATTAGTGTTCCTTAAGGGCAACCTGCTCCCCAGACGAGCAAGCAGAGTAGTTAATTTTCCAACAGATATAAATGAGCTGACAAAATTAAAGCTGCATCCACTTCCAGAAGTTATTGCACTTTTAAATACATGTAGAGCAGTAGGATCCCCTTTAACACAACTCCCCTTAGGCAACTGTAAATGTTTTCTACCAAAGTAGCTCATTCTCTCAGAAGACAAGTACAATCACACCGATATAAGGCATCTTTGTGCCTGTAAAAGTAAGTTCATGTGACGCACTGCTCTCGTATAGCTATAGGAGCAGACGAAAGAGAAAGCAGCGTGCTCCTAACTGAGCTATATACCAGTAAAAAACCTTGGTGCAGAACCAAGATAAATTACACTGCTGCTCACTGAAATTTAACTTATAAATCACTACGATAATTTCAAATTTGAGGTATTTTGATGAGTTCCAGAATAGGTTCAGGAAGAAATGAATACACAGCGTAGACAACAAATAATTTGCACTATGAACTTTGCTAAAATAAACTGAAAACTCATCAAAAGCTCTCCCTTGAAGAGGCAACACAATTCTTTTTAATTCAGCCATCTGAAGTAGGATAGTTTGGAAAGGATATGCAAGACCAATATTGTCCATTATCAATACACAATGTCACGAATTCCACCATCGCCAGGGATAGCACACAGCTTCCCCCCCCCCGCCCCCCGGCCATGCCCACCCTGGCGTTTATTTTCAAGCCATTTTAATTCTTTTGATAAATATAAAACCTTTCCAGTTTGACCTCGTACCATCATACACTGGCCGTGTCTGTCGATTCTTTATCATACCCGGAACTACAAATACGGCAGTAGGATTTTGAATGTATCACTCCACCGAGATTTTAAGAAATCCAGGAACCAAACCAGAATTGGTGTAGGCTCACCTACAAGTATTTTTAAAGTGTATTTAAAGACAATTTGCGAAGTGATTCCTATCAGATTCTGCTCCATCAAAAAGCAACCTTCAGAAATCACTGAGCAGCCGGAGCACAGTATACATTAACGCTGTAACCACTGCTTGTACATAGTAACTAGATGTGACATCATATGAAAAGCCAATAAAAATCATGGTACAAAATAAGTGTTTTCACTAAGTCATCACAAGCCAAAAAGTCGTAAATCAAAGAGTTATTAGCCACCATCTGAAAATATTTCTGTTTAAATATGTGGGGGGGTTTTAAATGATAATGGCTCTGAACCTGGGCTAGCATCTTGGTACGGATTCACTCTGCGTACAAATAAACATTTGGCTCAATAAACGGCACAATACATGTGCATACACTAGATTTTAAACTAATGATGGATCACTTTTACAGGGAATTGCATTCTTCTTCCAAAGAAAAATCTTGTTTGGGGCTCATTCGGAGCTCTCTGCAATGGGAATCTCCCCACTGTGAGCTTTGCATCACAGCTCCTGATCGCTCCTTGCAAGTAAAACATCAGTCTTCGCCTTTGCCATTCACAGGAAAAGTCCCGACCGCCCCTTCCACCCCCATTTCCCCCCCACTTGACAATTTTGTTTTGTTCCAACTCAGCTGCACATGCTCGGATATTTAGTGTTTGAGCATAGCCAACGGAAAAAAATATTTTCCATTTGGTTACCAATGTTTTTCAGATCACTTCACAGAGGATGTTGTTAAACGCACATGCTGCAGGACTGAAACATCTTATATCTTTCAGCTCCAAATAAATTATAAAGGCATATCAGACTTCTCTGACTTCACCCAAGATGAAAGAGCTATGAACTCTTTAGCCCAGGAAAACGCCTACAAAATTTGAATCCAGTCTCGAGAAAAAGCCATGCTGCTGAAGTAACTAATTACTCATTCGGGTTTCAAACACTCCCAAGTCCCAGCCATGACTATTCAGGCAAGGTAGATTTCTGTGATTCAGATTAAGCCTTATTTTTTTATTTTTTAGACCACAAAAAGCCCAAGTGCTCACTTGTGTCTCGATTAATTCAAGAGACAAAGGCAGGCAGTAAGTTAAATGCCCTAGTGCTGCATTTCTGCAGCCTTTAGTCCCTAATCAGTTTTATATTTTATATTATTTTAACAGATTTGTGTTGGGTATTTTTCAGATTCTTTCACATTTAGTTATCTTCTGCGGTCTTGTCCATTTCTGAAGACAACGACAGAATTTCCTCTCCTTCATAATAAAAAGGTTCCCATTACCTAATACACAGAGGACTTTAATTGTACCTATAAACCTTAAAGGCTTACAATCTGGAAGCGTGGACTTTTGTAGCAGTTTCATGGTATTAATCCCGCAGGAAAACCTCTCTCCGTACGTCACTTGCAAGCACCACAACCCCGTAAAGCTTATTTCATTAGGAGCAGATACTCCCAATCCACCCTGACACTGGGACAGGCCAGAGCTTGGGCTAGAAACACAATCTTGAGGGCAAACTCATTAAAGATCCCAGTCACAAAGAGAAATAAAGCTTTAATTGAGCAGTAACCGCAAGAGTCATGCTAGCATCACTCAGAATCCACCGCTGAATCATTTGAGGATTATTAATGATTATTTAATGAATATATTACTCTTGCAAAGACAGCGTTTGCTACACTTGACACAGAGCTACATATTAAAAAAAAAATCCCTCTTCTTTCCCATGGGGGTGGTGAGACTCCAAACAGCTGCTGGGAAGGACCCCACCCGTCAAAAATGCTAAGGATCTCTTAGCCTAAATGTGGCTAAATCACGCTTTTTGATGTCAAGTTAGTCGTACCTGCTTCTGGATGTTGGTAAATATTCAGGTTAATATTCCTTCTGGGTGCTAAAGGGAGCTCTCTTTTCTAATGCTTCCTCTCTCAGTAAAAAAGGAGATGGGAACTCTTCCCTCTTCCTGGCAGAAGTGGAAGTCATGCCATTGACTCCGATGTGTGCAGAATTGGGCCCTCTATGCACAACTGCCAGCCGCCTCACACTGAACCCCTTTGGGACGATCATGCCTATTTTGGCCAAGCACAGAATTTCACTAGGCAGTAGTGAGGGATCAGCTCCGAAAAATTCCCTTGTCAGCAATATCTTGATTAACAACCAGATCTTCTCGTATGAAAATACGTCAGCGATTCGTTAGAGAAGGCGAGGAATGTCACGCATAAATCGATCGGAAGAAATAAATGTCGAATGAGGATCACACCATCCATGTGGCTTCTTCCCAAAAGCTGGGCATCACGGGTCTTAACTGAATCACTTCTGGATCTTTATTATTAATATTTGCAAAACAAATATTGAGGGTGGAGGAAGGCTTATGCTTGAGGGTTTACTCCCTAAACTCTGAGGATACCCTAACAGCCAGTTTTATGTTAGCACAGCCCTGCTAAGACCTGAACGGTTCCTTCTTATGTTCAGCTACGCATTAAAATCAAACCAACAAACCTAAGCCAAAGTGCAAGCCTTGAATTTCTAAGCACAACTTAATCCAATCACAAAATGAACATTACCAGGAAAGAGAAAGGGAAAATGGAATTTTATGACCTTGAAATATGTATTATTTTACCAGGAATTAGCCCTTGGCAAATATTTTTTAAGAGTTAAGATTTTTTTGAAGAAGGTATTTTTAAGTTTCAGTTTCATCATCTAATTCTCCTAAGATGTTAGGCGTTACCACTGGAAGTGTGGCATGATGGGAACAACATAAACCTGGAAAACTGCCCACTCCACCAGAAAAAAGAGGGATTCTTTTTTTTTAAAGTTTGGAATGCATTATAAGAATGGTATTTTAACTTCTAACGTGGATTTGTAAAAGCTCAGGTTAGACCAATCTGTCATGAAATTTAATGACACCCACGGTCAAGACCCCATCACTCATTTTGTTGCATTAAAATCGGTGGTAGCTGCCCAGGACAGAGAGCCGTTTGTATGGATTTCTTTCTGGCGTTCATGTCCACAAAAATCCACACAAATACTTTCACATCATTTCTGTTAGAAACAGCCTAACTTGTTTCAAAGGGAGAGAGGACTGAGGGTAGGAAATACAGTGTTTCATCAGAGGGTTTTCTGCCTTTTCAAGTCTTCTATCCATGTCTTTTACTTGCACGGATGGCGAGGAGCCCGGCACCAGCGGTTTCAAGGAGCGGGAGAGCAGGGCCGCTTGCTGGAGGACACGTGCTCCCTCACTACCGCTCGCATCGGTTATCTATTTGCGACCCCCCCGAGGAAGCTGAAAGCCGAACCCCAGCGCCGCGCACCGAGCTCAGCCCCGCGGCTCCGAAGCTCTAACGAATGGTATCTCCCCCCTTCCCTGGAAAACACAGGGAGCGGGACCGTGGAAACTCGGGGTGTGAGGGAAGCGGGTATTTTCGCCGCGGAGCAGCGGGACGCGGAGGAACGCGCTCATCCCACCGCGGGTTGGGCTCCCGGACGCTGCCTGCGAGCTGCCGCTCCGCGCCCCGCCGCGTCCTCCGAGCTTCCCCCGGGAGAGCCCCGCGCCGTGCCGGGCGCTGGGGCAGGCTTACCGGCGCAGGAGTGCAGCGGCTTGGGCCGGACGAGGAGGGACGGGCAGACGGAGTAGAGAGAAAGTTTCTCGAAGTAGTCGCAGGTCTCCTTGGAGAGGATCTCGTCGATCATGAAGGTCTTGTAGCGCCGCCTGCCTGCCTTGGCGCGGCCGGGCGCGGCGAGCCGCGGCTGGGGCTGGCAGTGCATGGCGGGGCTGCCCGCCCGCCCCGGGGCTGCGGGGCTGCGCGGGGCTGCGAGAGCCGCGGTCGGTCGTGCATGGGCGCCCGGCGCCGCCGAGCGCTGCCCCCGGCTGCCGCCGCCTCCCCGCCGCCCGCGCTGCTCCGCTGCGGGCTGCTCCGCTGCGGGCTGCTCTGCTCCGCTCCGCTCCGCTCCGCTGCCCCCTGCGCTCGGCAGCGCGCGGCTCCCCGCTATATAAACCTTCCGATAAGCATCTCTCCGCGTCCTTTTTAGGACGCTCCGGCTGTCAATCAGGGCGCCCGCGGCTCCCCGGCGAGCACCATTGTTACCCTGCGCCGGGCGGGGAGGATCCCGCCGATCCTCTCCCCTCCCTGCTCTCTATTTTAAGATACTGGGGTGTGTGTGTTTCTTTTTCTTTTTTTTTTATTTTTTTTTTTTTTTTTAATGCAAAAACTGGAAAGGTTCCAGATTGGGGATGGCTTTTTCTTTTTTTTTCCATCTCCTTTCTTCTCGCTTCCCCCCCTTCAGCCTGCAATTAGGAAAATGAAAAGCGCACATCCCGCAAATGCGGGCTGCGGGAGGGAGAGCACCTCTTCCCGAGCCCCTGAAGCTTTCTCCGAGCGGCATCCAACCTATTCCCCAGCCGCCAAGTGCTGGAGAGCGGCAGGGGGGAAAAAAAGCCCATTTATAGGTGCCTTGCTGAAGCCTCCTCCGGAGCGGCGGCACTGGGTCCTGGGGCTGCTCTCGCAGCCCGACGGGATTTCCCGGCGGATCGCTGCTCACCTCGGCTGGGTTTTGCAGGGATGAGCTCTGAGCCCCTTCTCGCTGGGGACAGACCCCACGTCTGAGGTTTCCCTGCCGCCCCAAAGCTGGTTTTTCTCGCCGGTTGATTTCTCTTGCTCAGCGGCCTCCCTGCAGCAGCTCCCCCGAAATCCCCCGAAGGGGGATGTATCCCGCTGGGAAATCACAGCGCTCCCCGTCTGGAGTGCGGTTTAGCACTGGAATCGCCGGACACCTTGGTCAGGGAACGGCGTATCAGGAGGAATCCTGCCGGTGAAGCGGTTGCTGCGTGCTTTTCCAGAACCCACAGCCGGGTCCCCATTACTCGTGGCCGCAAGCTTTAAACGGGTAAAGAAGGGCTCGTGATGGAAATGGGCCACCCCCCACCAAATCATTCGCAGCTTTCAGTCAAAGATTCGAGCATAATCTGCAAAATTTATCAGCCACCCTTTAACCTTCATGCTTTGGTGATCCGAGTGGCAGCAAACTCTTATTTTATTATTAGAAAACTCAGGTTTTCAGAAGCAAGCGACCATCTCACACTCTCATACACGATTTGAGCAACTTTCAATTTACCGATCCATAATTTTTAAAGCCTTTGAAAAATCTATAAACTATCTTTAAACCCTTTTGTAAAAGCACTCTTTCTTTTCCAGTTACAAGTATCATTTGGCTTGAAACTTCGGAGATACATTTTGATTTGGAGAGCCCTAAAACCAAGAAGCAAAGATACTCGTGTTGTCCGCACGCTGTCACAACGGGAAGGGGGACGCGAGGAAATATATCCTTTGATATATCCTTTGAACTTTTCTCTTCAAACCTCAGGATGTAGTTTTAAAAACCACGGCTCAGTAAATTACAGCAAAACAAAGATAAAACAAAGCGTTTTGCTCACTGAGCGGTTGGAATGGCATTCTTGTGTCAAATAAATGGGTTGGAAGTGGTTTCACTTCTTTTTATTTTGAGAAACTAAAGCGATCCTGCAAACAGGAATTTAACTAGAATGGCAACAACCACTCAGGAGTTCAAGGACCTTTTTCCCCCTGATGATACAACTATTTTTAAATTACTTAAACTGTTGCTAAACAAACTACAAATATTTAGGGAGATTTGCTGACTTCAGTATGGATGCAGCTTTACGAATACTCACTTCTTAATTCAGCCATGAAACCTTTTAGGAACATACTTTCTTTGCTGCTTTTTCAGACCTTTTTTTCCAAGAAAACAAAATGATTACCAGTAACATTCACATAAACACTTGCTGCTTGCTGATACTTATTGCACAGAATATTTCTGAAGCACTATGTGCTGCGCAAACTACTGATTTAAGCCCCGAAACAGCAGCAAACGGCATTTTGCTCCAGCACGTCTGTCTCCTCGGTATCCGGGCAGTAGCTGCAGCCCCCCTACTCCCATTCCAAACTCATTTTGCATTTACTGGCTTCACAAAACCTGACAAGACGCGGCAGAGGAATGTTTCCTAAGTCGAGAGCGCGATCAAGCGCCGTCCATGACCCGACCAGATCCAGCCCAGAAATCGAGGGGGGAAAAGGGTCGGCTCGCCGAACTCGCACACAACTGACCGCGAGACAGGAGCCTCGGTTTGTCTTTAAATGTTCCTTTCTCACGTCTGAAGGGACAGATATCCAGAGATGGGGGCAGGCACCTCTGCCCGTGCTCTACAAACACCGATGCCCTCACCTGAGCCCAAGGGGATGGACTGGCAGGTGGGATTAGCACACCCTGACACATCTCCAGGAACTTTTTTTTACTCATGTTAATGAGAATTTTTGTTAAAAAGTGGCCAGAGCAATGCAGTGGGTTATGTTGTATGAAACACACACTGGCTGTCAATCAAAAAGGGGGTGCTTTGGTCAGGAATAATCAGGGGTTTTGTTTCCAACATTAATGAAGTGGCTGGAATAGCAAACATCTGCCAAGGGGACTCAAACCCCGAGCAGCTGTTGGAGCCCCCAGTACTCTTCCCATGTAGGACAGTCTCGGTGATAAGCACTTCTCCCTAAGGTTTCTCCTGCAGTTGAGAAATGGGGCCGTAGAGGAGGATGGGAAGCAAAAGATTTGAAGGGCAGAAGACTTGACGCAGTTTGTGTTCGTGAGCCCAGCACCTGCACTCCACAAATGGCAGCGTGACAGCCAGTTACCAGGACTTCTGCACATGCCCTTTTCCAAGAGGGTAGGGGGAATTAATCCAAGGGACACAATCCTGCAGTTCCCTGACTGAAGCATTTTGTGTGTGTGTGTATAAAACCAGTATGAGAACTGAGGAGGAAAACAGCGCTGCTCAGAGCCTGTCAGTGAGCAACGGGTTGTTAATGATGGAGAGCAGGGAGTTCAGCCCTCAGCACAGAACTGAAAGTAGATCCTCCAGGAGGGCAATCGTGTTCCACGAGGAAAGATGTGGCAGGAGACCTTCTGAACTACAGTTTCTGGAGACAGTTTGCTTTAATTTGGAGACAATTTGTGCTACCAGGCACTTTGTGTGCAGTACTGAAACCCCACTGGTGCTGTGCACCTCTGGAAAGTGATTAAGCACCTTGGAGTAGACTTGTTTAGTCCCAGAATAAACATTATCATAAGATGGTGATTAAGGCAGTAGGAATTAAGCTGCTGCATTACTAGATTTGTTATTTAGGTAGTAGCCAAGTACCTGGCTGCGCTCAGGGAAGAGTTAGCTGATTGTGATTACTTGTTTCTGTATTTGTACATTGCCTAGCACACTGGGATCATTTGCCCAAGGAGAGAAACTGTCTGGTGTGTTTTCAGCTCACCAGTTTTCACATTTAAAGAATAATTTAAAATGCAAAAAACCCTATTTTGTTTCCTGCTCATTCTGTAAAAAAAAAAAAAAAAAAAATGCCAAAACCTTAAAGTGCATTGGTTCTTGTTCTGAATTCCTTTTTCCTTATCAAATGGGCAGATACTTTCACAAGCCGCTGACTTTACCATGTTTAACCACTAGACAAGTCCCTTTTCCTGTGAAATCCAACCACCTTTGAAAGTAGATACATACAAACATGACCAATCCCGTTACACACTGACACTCTGATCTTGGAGTGTGCCATTTTCAGCATGATATTGAGCTTGATACCTGATCCAGAATAGAAAACTCAAATGTGTAGCTAGAAAAAGGGGGGCACAATTTGGGCCACTGTTTCGCTTGAGGGAAGCGTATCCAGAGGCTTTGTCTGCTCAGCGTGAAAGGTCTCGGTGTATGAACGTCTCTTTGAGTAAAAGACCTTGGCATCCAGCTCACGTAAGTAAAGCAGGTTCCTAATATGTACCTGATGCCAGAGGAAAATAGGATTGCCCAGGAAGATTTTTTTTAAAAATCATGAAAAGAGCGTAAAATCTCCCCTCACCAACACCTCTGGCAGGGTCTCTCTCCCCCGTCCCCTGGAAAGCCTGCGTGAAAGCAGGATCCCCTCATAGGATGGGAGAGAACTGAAGTGTTTGTTGACTCTGAACTTTTCCTTGGCCCCTTGGCAAGACGACACCACTGGGCATCAACATGTGTGATGTAATAGATTGCAGAGCAGAGAAGTAACTGCACATGACCATGCAACTCCTTTGGCTTCAGGGAGGCTGCTGCTTCCAGCTTATCTTTTTACGCCTGGCCTAAGCAACTATGGAAGAGGACTGCTCCAAGTCCAGCAGTTTCATTGGAATTGTTTTCTGAATCCCAAAGCTATAGATCCTATCTCACATCCTCACAATGGCATTACTTCTCTTGTCACATTTAAATTTGTCTGCAGCCTCTTTGAGTATCAACTGACTCTGAGCAAGACTGATTCTCATCCTATTCCCCCACTGCAATGCTGTAGCATTTGTGCGGTCCAAACCAGCCCTGGCTCCACCAGCAGGTTTTGTCCCTTAATGAATGGACCTGGGCTCATGGCAGCAACACTACAAAGTGACCCTTGATGTGGTCAAAATAAATCAGGGCTTGAGTTCCTTTCTTCAATAAAATGATACTGAAAGCTGAACTACCAATTGGGACACCTTCATTGCTCTGCCACAAACCCTTAACCTAGTCTCCTTTGCTTAGAGCCAACCCTGAATCATCTAGAAACAGCATATAATGGTACTTATGTTAGTGAAGTCAGTTACTAGTCCCCAAATTAGTTAAGATGCTCTACTTTAAAGTACTAACCAGCAAGTGTTAATTGGTTTTGTCAGTGCCGGCAGCAGGCTCAGAATGCACAAGCCAGAAAACTCATCACACAGATTGTGAAGTCCCTTAGAAAGGAGATAGAGATGTGGTTTCAGATCTCCATGCAGAGAAACTGAGGCAGAGGCTCCTTCTGTTAACCCTCAGGACACAAGGCAGACTTCACTCAACATCACGCATTCTCCAGGTGAGAAGCATAATCTCAATCCCAGGATCTTCCTCCTGTGACCTCACTTTTCCCCCACAACAGCACTGGGGGCTGACAGACAGTATTTTGCTATTTTTCCAGTTACCTCTTTGCAGGGATACACATCTCCTGAGCAGCTTCTCCTTTCCTAGGCTCCATTGCTACCAACATCAAACCAGATCCTGCCATTGTAGTGGTGGTTGGAGTGGTTTCCATGAGCTCACCGTGGGCCTTGCTTTGTGGGGCACCAAGCATACCAAACCAGATAGAATAAATCATTATGAATCCTGAGACAGACCCCTGGCAGAACTGAAGGCATTTAGGGAGATACTTGTGGGGTGGCTCTGATTTTCTGGGTGTTGTATAGATACCACGTACACCTGAGTGTATGCCAAGAAACATATGCCATCTTTCAGCAAGTGGGGATTTGTTTTTTCATGCTAAGAGGCTAGAATCTGCACTTGTAAACTAGGAGTAAGGAGTTTGGGAGCGGCAACCAGGAATTGCCAAGGAGCATTCTGTGTCATCCTGAGCAGTAAAACACACCGACGGGACTTGCTGTGGAACAAAAGTAGCAGATCATACTGGTCACGGGCAGGCCCGCTGCTGAGGAATAAAAGCATCCTGGAGAACATCACAGAAGGCAACTGTTCCTACTGCTGTCCCGAGCACAACACCTGAGGGGCCAGTTGGGTCACGATAGATATGCCTGGCCTGCAATGCATCCCAGGTATTAATGGGACAATAAACAGTGGTTTTCCCCATGCATCCATTTCTCCAGGGAACTCCACACTGGGAAAACGTCTATTGCTTATCATCCTACCCACATTGCTGTCTCTCCAGGATGACAATGAAAACTGAGACACCTATTTTAATATTGCCAAGGTAACAAAAATCTCATTTAAACCACTTTCCTAGAGGGACTAGAGCCAATAGTAAGGGGAAGCAGCCAATCTCATGAGAATGAGGGTATTTGGGATTGGCACATCTTAAAAAAGCTCCCTTGATTTTTTGGCATGGAAGGCTTCCCAAACCTAACACCGCTTCACTCTTTAATCCATACTCCAGCCTAATTTGGATGAGGATCCACATGCGAATGCTCACTGCTTCACCCAGCTTTGCCTAAGGCCAATTGTTTTTTGCAGAAGGCTTGCTAAATCTCTGCCAAGCTGGATGGTAGCGTGTTAAAAAAGGAAAAACCAAAATATTTCCAACTCTCTAAGAGGGACCAGGATGTTTTGGTGTTCTGTGACTGATGCTTTATTCTTTATTCATGAGGATTATATCTGTTTGTTTTCTTTCTTCCTATAAGACAATTTACCTGAAACAGTGAAGAAAAGAGATCCCAAACCAATAGACCAGAAGAATGTCTCCAGTCTCCATAGAGACACCAGAAAAACACCATGATCATGTGAGTTGTACACAAGAAGGCTATTCATACTGGAATGGGTGGTGTTCCAGGATGTTAAGTAATTTTGACAATCTGCCACTATCTCAGCCTGCAAGAAACTCAGAGGGAGTTAGTGATGCCATCAAGTACTGATTTTTATAAATGGTTTCTAGACAGCCTTCATCATTCAGGGCTCTGCAGGACCCCAAATCCAAACATGCAGATGGATTTTAGCACAGCCGCTTGAAAGAAACCAAGACCACCATCCCCAGAGAGAGACCAGATGCTGCGTGTCCTACACAAACCACTCACATTTCCCCTCCCAAGCAGGCTGCAGAGAGTCAGGAACTGCCTGCAGGAAGCCCAGCTATCTCAGTTCACTACAAGAGCCCAGGTCTCGCACTTCACTTACCCAGGCTGCTGCAGTTCACTGGTGTAGATAGACTTGCACTTAATTAATACAAGGACAAACAAGGAGAAACAATCTGGGAGTTGATAAATAGCAAAGCGTAGCAGAATTTACTGGAGCACTGCTGGGTCCCTACAGTTCACAGGTAAGGCTAGGATTTTCATTGCCTAACACTGAGAAGGGCAGAAAGATTTCCAAGAAGCAGAGCCTGATCACACCCATGGATTCATTCCTTCTCAACAAGGAAAGAGCAAAACCTTAACTACAGAGAGAAACCCCTTTCAGAGGTCCTGGCCAAATCTACTCTTCTGAGGTAGCCTGCTCACAGGCAAAGGGCTTGCTGTACGCATGGAAGCCAGCCAAGGCAGGGTTTGGTGCCTGAAACAGAGGAGAATCTCTCTCCTATTACAAGTGCCTAATTTGGCTACCTATGATTCTCAGTGTCCTTTCTTGACCTGCCACAAAGTCTGTATAAGGTTCCTACCTGTGGAACAGCTCGGGAATCAGTTTCATGGCCAGAGCTGAAGAACAATGCCATTCCCACAAGGATTTGTTGCCCGGGTCGCAGCAGTTGGGCATTTCATCATCAGCTAGGAACCAGCAGGCAGCTCCAAGGGTTCGGGTGAGCTGTATTTTGGGGACTCAGCACAGACTGCTTGGCTGCCTATAGTACACTCAGATTCACAGTGTGGTAGGAATTGGAACGGACTTCTAGAGACCATCTAGTCCAACCCCCCTGCCACAGCAGGATCCCCTAGAGCAGATCACACAGGAACAAGTCCAGGTTGCTTTGGAAAGTCTCCAGGGAAGGAGACTCCCCCACCTCTCTGGGCCTGTCCCAGGGCTCTGGCACCCTCACAGGGCAGAAGAGTTTCCTCATGTTCAGGTTGAACCTTCTGTTTGCCAGTTGATGGCCACTGCCCCCAGTCCTGTCACTGGACACCACTGAGCAGAGCCTGGCCCCATCCTCCTGACACCCCCCCTTTAGATATTGATCAGCATTGGTAAGATCCCCCCTCAGCCTCCTCCCAGCTGAACAGACCCAGCTCTCCCAGCCTTTCCTCACAGGGAAGGTGCTCCAGGCCCTTCATCATCTTAGTGGCCCTGCGCTAAGATTCACCAGTCCCACCTCAGTCAAAAGTACTTGTAACACTGAATCACTCAAAGTAGCCTTGGACTGAAAGATTTGGCCCTGAAGAATGACCTGTCTGCACCAGTGTCATTCTGGACACAAATGTGTCACACTCCAAATTGCTTAACAGCAGCCAAGGCACCCAGAGGAATCTGCAATCGATCAGGTCGTGCCACTGCTCACCTCCACAAGAACTGGCTCTTGCCTCGCTTCCCTTCTGTTTGCTGCAACATGTTTTCAGGTACAGCTGTTCAGGTGATCCCAGCTCCGTGTGGGGACAAGCCCTGCCCCCAGCACAGGGGTCTGACAAAACAGCTAGTACCCATGAGGAACAGGGAGAAATCAACTGTAATTCAATTCCCATTCAGTATGATTAGGACATCAAAATACGTGTAGCTGTTAAGACTCTGGTGCCAGTGACTAAGCCACAGAGCTTTTACTGTGTTATCAGCGTAAGTGGGGGAGTAGGACATCAAACAACTGGTACATGTGCCCAATCCCCTCGCATTCAAGAAGCACCTCCAAGTTCCTTCACTCAGATGCCCCATTTTTCTGCCCATAACCTCAGCTTTATGTTTGACCCTGAGCTGTTTCTTCTCACCATTACCTACTCTCTTGCCTGCTCTCTCAAAAGTGCTCTCAATAGTCCTTTTCCAATGGCAATCTGGAAGGCCTTAACCCCCACTGCCAGGGACCTTACCACTTCTGGGATCCTCAAGCCTGGTATTAGCTGAGAACTGATCATAGCGCAGTGTCTTTCATCCAGGGCTTAACTCAGACTGGCCAGATCTCGATCACGTCTCTTTGCAAGCAAGAGCTGTTCTCATTTCCCATCCACCTATTTCAGAGATTTCCTAAGGCCGGTAAAGTCTCTCTCCCCAGCTTACTGTAGAGAGCAGCAGCGACTGCAGAACATCTTTAACAGAAAAGAAAGCTCTCTAGACTCTATTTGAAAGCCCTTTCCTGCTTCCTGTCTACCACCTTGCCACCAAGTTGCCTTTAACATTTCCCCCTGCTCTAGAGACATTCCTTCTTGTCACTCTAATATTTTTGTATTTCAACTTCTCCATAACCTAACTCCATTTTATTCTCTGGTTTCCTCTTATTTTCTTCTTCTTATCTTACCAGAGTTGAGACAATACCTCTCTTTCTGTTTAGCATTTCAAGATTTGCTCTAAAAATCTCTCCGCTATGAGAAAGAAAAGAAAATTCAGGCTAAAGAAAACAGAAGCAAAGCTCCTCTTCCCCCTTTCATAAGAAAGGAAAGCTGCCAACACCCGGGCATTTCCACCTGCAAGCACTAATTAAGAGGCAGAGTGCTAAGTGCCTTCTGTACTACAAAAAGTGGACAGGACAGTCTTAGAGAGACTTGTGATAGTTATGGTTGCTGGTTATGCTGTAGCAACAGCTCAGTATTACTCACAGAAATTGAGAATAAAGTGTTCTTGCTATTAAAATAGGTATGGTCAATAGAGAAAGTGTTTCTACAGCCTCTGATTGTACAATATTAGCCCAAAAGAGCACTGAAATCTTACGGTAATGGCATTTTACTACAGCCTATGCTTTGTTATATAGAGTTCTTTCCCTTATTCTCATCTCTATTCTGGGCTACAAATGAATGCTGTATTTTCTAGCACGGAAAGAAGAATGTTCTAAGACTTAGTTGCTCACCTCTTATTAACTCACATGAGACTTTACTTTCATCAGCTATGGATCCCTGTTGCAGGTAAGTGTGGGAATGAAGGCACGGACCCCAGCATGATGTGTACCAAGCAAGATCGTTTATTGCTTGACAGCGTGAGTTTTTATAGACAGATTCAGTAATTTTCCACAGTCTAAACTCCTCCCAGTGTTTTGCAAAAGCTGAACCTGATAACTGTAACTTTTGTAAGCTTGGCTCTGCAGGTGCCTTACAGTTGCTTATCAAGCTCGTGACTTGAGCCCCTTTGGTGTCAACACCCTAGTCTTGTATTTTTAATTCCTCATGTATCTTGCGAGAACAAGACCTTCAGCTCCTTGTGTGGTTCGTGAGAACCTGGTCATGAGAACCTGACCTGTCCAGCTGGTCCGCAACATCTCCCCTTTTCTTGTTATGCCAGCCCCAGGATGCTTGGCCTGCTCTCCCCTCCTGGATGGCCCTCTTGTAACAGAGGCCATCCCTTACATCAGGGTCTGGTATGGCATGTGTCCCCACCACTCAACGCCTGCTGGGTTGCAGCCAACAGCGGAGCTAAAGGATCTTCTTGGTGGCAAACACAGAGGCCAACCCAGTCTTGCCCTTGACTGTGGTAGGAGGTGCTTGGCCAGCCCCAGTCCTGTCACCTGGTTGTCAATGCAGAGCTTCACCTGCCTCATCCAGTAACAAGTCACTACCGTGGCCAAGCACACACAGATTTGTATTAGCAGTACGACTGCAATTAAAGGATCAATTAATAACATTTTTCTGATTTCGGTGTGAAACCAAAACACAGGTAGCTGGCATCATGACAAAGTGGTCAGTATTAGTAACAGAATGATTCTGTAAAACAATTATATATTCAGCCCATGCCAACCTATTTTGTATTTCTATAGCGTTTATGCAATCCAAGATACTAAGTGTAGCAAAGGTTATATCACCACTACTGCTAAAATCACACAAACTGTAAGCATTACTACAACAGGACTCATATGTCAGTCAGGGTGAGCATACATTAATAAGAGAAAGATTACAACAGTTTATGGCACTAGCATTCAAGGCAGTTATGTCGTCAGCATTTGTTTGGCATTGTCTTTTGTAATTGAAGGATCGCCACGCAGTCACTCCAGGTGAAAAGGTCAAGCTCACTACTGGGCAGCACTGATTCGCTTTGCAGGTGTAATCATCTTGCTGTCATGGACTGTTTTCCCAATTCCAGTGTATGGAATTATTCATCTTTTCCAAATTGCTTCTGGGGGTAATAACATTGCCCAAATGGACCATAATCAAAGGATGAAGATCGTGGTCATGATCCGAATTAGTTGTTTTTGCAAAACAAAACTAGATAATCACAGTATCATTCTCAAAGGTAACATTTATGAGCAGGAACATATCCCATTTTTCCCATCTGGATCTGATTACTAAACCAGTGTTATCTTTTTCTAGTAGCTCTAACTTCTGCTGGTTCGGGAAGACTCTTAGATCTTTCCACCCATACTTAGCTCCGTTGTTAAAAGCACTAGCAGATCCAAATCCTTTGTCACCTTGTACAGTTGTTATCTGCGGGGCTTGTCCTTTAGCCACTTTGAATTTTAGAACAAGTAAAATTTGGGCAATCCTAACTTGTGGCTGAATCAGTAGGTCTTGAATGCCACTATTTACCAATATAACTTTAATTTCTCCTTGATAATCAACATCAATGACTTCCTCTACTATTTCTATTCCTTTTTCATTTTGTGGTGTTGCAAAATCCAAAGTTTTCTGTTTGGCTGTTGACAATACTTCTCTATGGCCTTGGTGCCACCGTGTTCCTAAAAATTTTACTGTTTGTGCTGGTCCTTGAGTTTTGAAGTTATCTCTCGTTTGATTGAACACAGTATAATACAGAATTTAGAGGAATTTTCTTTTGTAACACAGATGGGTAATGTTTCAGTATAAAATTCTGCATCTTAACTATGAAAGCAATCTGAATTATTCTGTAATGTGCCTAAGTCTGATATCCAGTGTCACCCGGACCAACATGGACTTGGGCTTAAGTTAAGGGAGGCACTGTAAGCAGACAGAAAAGCATGCTCAATTGATCAGAAATTATGGCCAAATAGACCAAAAATGTGTTAATTGCATGAGGTTCTGGTCCACATTTTCACATCATACTACTTGCCGTTTCATCAAGCTGTTTAAGTTGACCCATGTCATGCCATCATATGTCCTCTTGCGCTTGTTGAGGTTGATCCTCAGGCGTTTCATCGGGGGGACTGGACTTGTTGTCGTGTCCTTCCAGCTCATAATACAGCTTGATGTGTCAGGCTGGAATCCAATGAAGACCCAAAGGTAACAGAACACAAGCATACCCTCTTCCCCATGTTAGCAATTCTGCAGGACCTTGCCAATTAGTATAATCAGGTAAATCCTTAAACCACACCTTTGGGCTTTGGGAACGCATCAGAGGAATACTGAAATGCCATTCTATCGCAGTTGTCTGTAAATGCTGAGAGGAGTGATTTAAAAAATTTAAGGTATATGTTGCATTATCCAGCTGTTCTTGTGGGGACATATTCCCCCTTTTTTGTTTTAAGAGCATATGTTTGAGATTTCTATGACTGCATTCAACAATTGCCTGTCCAGAGGGTGAATGTGGAATGCCTGTTACATGTTGGACCCCCCATTGTTGAAGAAATGATACAAAGTCCTTCACGGTGTAAGCTGGGCCGTGACCAGTTTCAATTGTACGTGGTACTCCCATGAGAGAAAACAGTGTTTTGCTAATGGACGGGGTTGGCAGAAAGAACACAGACACCAAGTTAAAGTTGAAAAGAGAAACTGATTTACTACAGGCTAAACCAGCAGACAGCATGAGCAAGGTAACGCACCTATCACTGCTACATAACGTCACTAACAGTGATTAAGAAAGCTCCATCACCAATTGCCCTAACGCTTTACCATCATCCAGACCCGCACATCAGCTGGGGAGCCCTGGTCACAGCGAGGATTTGGAGAACCTGTCCCGGCAACTGGGAAATCCCACGCAGTGTGTCCACTCGTAGGTGAGGATCTCCAAAGTTGCTGCGAGAGGGTCCAGCCTTTATACAGTTGAACAAACAATCTTTGAGACTTCACGTACAGAGACATCTGACGTTCCCCCCCTCTTCACTGGATTCCACCCGAGGCCTGGCCGGGGCCCAGGACGGAACCCAAAGGGGCATCTCTATCTGTTTGGCTCAGAGAAGGCTGGACATCTGGCTGTATGGCCTTGGTAGTCTGTCTCTAAATAGATGTTTCATTAATTGATCAAAATCTTGTTCGTTTAAGGGTAGATAAATTTCATCTGGATCCTTACCTGTCAGCATCTGTGCTCGTTCCTGAGCCTTGACAAGCAAAGTAATCAACAAATAAGTGGGTAGGAACTGTTCTGCGCAGGCTGTGTGATAAAAATACCCATTCCAACCTTTTTACCGAATTCTCACTAACCTCATATTGCCTTCTAAGTGCAAGCGGCTGTCTCTTGCCATTAAGCAGATACAATGTCACCGGGAGGTGTGTGCAAAAGCGATCTGCCGCTTGTTCCTGTCAACGATAGCTGTCTTTCTCCAGCGACTGGGACCCATCGCACCTCTAACAATGTGAGTTTCGTAGCTTGTTCAAGTGCTTGGCGATTCATACCAGCTTGTGCTGTGGCTGTAATGTAGCATCCCTGGCCAAGCAATTCATCTGAACCTATATTAAACTCCTGTGTGAGATTTTGCACTGTTTGCTCCGTCACCAAACCATGATATTCCGTTGCCCATACAGAATACTGTGCCGCTGTTACCACAGTCTTTAACAACTTCCAGTCATAAGGAGTCATTACATAACTACCCCCAATAGCTCCAAACAAGCCAGCAGTATAAGCGCTTTGTAAGCCATGCTCTTTTACAGCCTTTCGCGATTCTTTAATCATTTTGTAAGGCAGGGCAGCATACTCCAGAGGTCTTTGCGGCCGATAAATTACAGGACGTGCTCTAAATGTCTCTGTATCCCCTTTAGCAAAAGCGGCATCTCGACATTGCTGTATTAATGATTTTTCAGTATGCGCCGTCTTATCAGGAGAGGTGAGGTTAATCAAAGGCATAGCCTGTAACAGGGGGGCAGAAGCAGCCACAAGCTGACTCTGGGATAGTACTGTTTGGACAGAGGGTGCCAAATTAGCAATAACTTGCACGGGAGTGAGAGGTGGATATAAATCAAATTCCCTCTCAGGATTTATTGGACCAGGATCAAAAGGATTATCAGGTTCAGGAGATGCAGCAGTCACATATTCATTTACTGAATCTCCTTCTTGTTTTCTTTGAAGCAAATTTTCAGCTGGCTGTAAGTTTTGCAGCGTGCCAGGTTACGATAACCTCCTCAGAAACTGTGAGCTGTAATTGTTTCTTACTTCTTATCTCTTCACCTACTTTTGCCCAGACCTTACTGTCACAGCTCCCTTGTGAAGCGAATCAGGTGCAATGTTCCTTTATCCAAAATAATAAATTAGCAAGCCTAACAGCTGGGATTTTAAAACCCTGTTTATTAAGGATTCGCTGCAAGATTTCCACGTGTAGTTTTTGTCCTTTGGTAGCTGATTGCCTCATGTTTTCCCCAGATCGCTCACCCATCTGTCCGGCAGGAGGCGATGTGAAAGAGCGCGCAGTTGGTCTCCGTTCGATCAGGGATACGCCACCGGATTCCTTCAGCATCTGGTGCTTCTTTATTCTGAACCCTGTTCGGGCGCCAGGGTCGCCTTTCGTGGCACAGTCCCGTAACCCAACCCCTATCGCGTCCCACATGTCGATCGTGTATATATTGGACCCGTTTGCCTCTTCCACATGGGCGGCCACCCAGGCAAGCAAGCCCTTTAACTCTGCTCCTGTAAGGCTACAATTTCATTTTTCCAGCACCTTAGAGAAAATCGTAACAATTGTCTTTTGTGCTTCTGAAGCCGTGCTTCCCATCGCTCCTAGCCGCTTACCTCCCTGAGTTGAGATGATCCGTGTTGCAGCTGCGCAGCTCCTTCTCTCCGTTCGGCCAGGCTTCCCACTGGACTCGTCACTTATTCAGGTCCCTGTTCGGGCGCCGTTTGTGGGAATGAAGGCACGGACCCCAGCATGCTGTGCACCAAGCGAGATCGTTTATTGTTTGACAGCGTGAGTTTTTATAGACAGATTCGGTAATTTCCCCCAGCCTAAACTCCTCCCAGTGTTTTGGAAAAGCTGAACCTGATAACTGTAACTTTTGTAAGCTTGGCTCTGCAGGTGCCTTACAGTTAGCTTATCAAGCTCGTGACTTGAGCCGCTTTGGTGTCAACACCCTAGTCCTGTGTTTTTAATTCCTCATGTATCTTGTGAGAACAAGACCTTCAGCTCCTTGTGCAGTTTGGTCATGAGAACCTGACCTGTCCAGCTGGTCCACAACAGTAGGAATGCTCCTTATGAGCTACAACAAGGGGTCAGGGAACACTCAGACTCCTCAGCCTTACTTCTCTGCATTTTATTCTGTGCTTTTTACACTGAAGAAAAATATTATTTCTCACAGTTACAGATCTAAAGTCTAGAAGAATGGATAGGAAAATAGAAACCTTAAAGTAGTTACGTATATTAGCACACGGAAGAAGAGTTAAGGCTTATAGAAAGTCTTCTATAAAGTGAGCAGAAGGGAATGATTCAGCTGCAGCTAGTCAACCAAAATACAAAATTTGTCATAGTAAAACAAACTTCTTAACCTTTTTACTATCACTTTGTAGCCTGTTAGTGATAATCAGCTTATTTCAGCCCATTCTTTTACAGTGAGATGTCTGCTCTTAGAATAACAGAAGTAGGCTTTCTTCCCATGTATAATAGAGTAGAACAGCAAATAACACAGCAAGGAAATATACAGCATCTCTGCCATAATTCTTTTAGGAAAACAATCCAGGCAGACATGGATGGGCAGCTGGGGTGAGAATGATGCCGCTGACAGTAAGTGGTAAGAGCATCACTAGTTGTTTGCTAGCTGGAAAGCTTGGCAGTAAACTAGCAGGTGTTTGTCTTGGTGTAGTGCCTGCACATGGACCTCTGATGTGCAGCTAATTCCAAACTCAAGGGTGTGCTTTAGACACCACTAGGCAGAGCTAACCTTGCTGGTATAAAAATGCCTAGATTACAGGCCTCGGCCAGGCCTGAATCATAGGTCTTGCGCCAAAGTTGACTTCTGAGTGAATCTCCCGGCCAGCATCATATCAGTATGGGGTATGACTGTGGGAGTATCCGCTGATCATTGGTGGGATGTGTGTGCTTGTTGGCACAGGATGAAGCTTAGATAAAATATAAACATTAGAAGGATGAAATATCTATTTAGAGACAGACTACCAAGGCCATACAGCCAGATGTCCAGCCTTCTCTGAGCCAAACAGATAGAGATGCCCCTTTGGGTTCCATCCTGGGCCCCGGCCAGGCCTCGGGTGGAATCCAGTGAAGAGGGGGGGAACGTCAGATGTCTCCGTACGTGAAGTCTCAAAGATTGTTTGTTCAACTGTATAAAGGCTGGACCCTCTCGCAGCAACTTTGGAGATCCTCACCTACGAGTGGACACACTGCGTGGGATTTCCCAGTTGCTGGGACAGGTTGTCTAAATCCTCGCTGTGACCAGGGCTCCCCAGCTGATGTGCGGGTCTGGATGATGGTAAAGCGTTAGGGCAATTGGTGATGGAGCTTTCTTAATCACTGTTAGTGACGTTATGTAGCAGTGATAGGTGCGTTACCTTGCTCATGCTGTCTGCTGGTTTAGACTGTAGTAAATCAGTTTCTCTTTTCAACTTTAACTTGGTGTCTGTGTTCTTTCTGCCAACCCCGTCCATTACCCACTTGCAGAGCTGGGTAGAGGAGAGCAAACTATCAAATTTGTGTACATTACGCAGCTGACAGCTCCAATTCAGCAGGACAGCCTCCTGTCTTAGCTTTGCCATCATCAAAGCAGCTAGTGGATGCCTTAACAGAAAGCAAGATGCGGGAGCTGAGGGCATGGGAGGCATGAAAGGAGGTGTGAGAAGCAGGAAGCAAATAGAGCTCTTAGCAGGAAGGAGAGGAGGTGGCTGGCTAGGGCAGGAGGCAGAGGGCTAACACCAGTAGCTGGTCTGTGTCCCTCTTTTTTTTGGTGCTGCTTCTTTGACTTGCACTGGCCAATCAATGTAATCCCTGGCATATTACCTTCACTTCAATCTTCCACTTAACACTTGCCTTTAGCTGCTGTGTTCCTGCAGACATGTGTGGGAAAACTCCCAGGGTCTTCCAGAATATTAGAATTGTGAACAGGCTTCAGTTTAACAGATTAATCTTGTTCCATTGCCTGCAATGGGACTAAACTGACACTAGATAAAGATCTGTCTTGTGATCCAGATGAGGCAAAGCTCAAGAATAATTACCAGCTAATTAGGTCTCCATGGTCCAGCTGTTCTTTTGGCTGAATCAAGATAAGTAACTGGTTAACAATAAAGACCTGCTTTGAGGTTAGAGCAGCATCCTTGTGAAAAGCTGCTCCTTTAAACTTCCAGTGTGATTTTGTTATATATATAGTGGAGGCATGACAATGACAGCCCAAATCAGGCAAAGGACAGTGACCTAAGATGTACTGGTGAGCCAGAAACAGTTGTTGGGAAAGACAAAGAGCAGGTTGAAGGGTTTTCTGTTCCTAATTGTTTTAAGCAGAACTGGTATGGCCACATTGCTGCAAGATGCTCCTGTGACCAGGGGTACAAACAACTCTGCCATGTGCCAAAGGGCTCCCTTGATACCAGGCACCACTTCAAGCAGAGAGCGGTCATGTTTATCTAGTGCCCAGTTGTCACTTTGTACACGTAAGTAACAGTAGATAGGCAGCCCGGATCGTGGGCTGGGATGAATCAGGCTGGTTCTGTTTGCTTCCGCAGAGCTTAGCCGACTTCTATTAGGAGATCTAGGTCTCCTGGGCAAAGGTACGTGTTGTCAGCTGCTGCTTTCCGTCTCCTCTGCAGGAGATTTCTGAGGCCTTGGTGACCAGCACCCAAGCAATCTGCAGAGTGGGTAAAGGTGGAGTGTTCCTGGGCTAGAGGTATTTGTGAACGTTACCCCTTGTGTTTTACAAACAAACACTCTCAGCTCTAAAGTGAGCACTTGCAACTGTTCTAATTACATGCAAATAGAAAAGGATGACTATGTTATCAAAGGACAGATTGATTAGAAGTCTTGGACCCTTTCTGACCTTTTCACATTACACTGCAAACTCGAAAAGCAGCTTGCAGGTCAGAGTAACAGCATTCTGTCTTCTGTGGCAGACTTCAGTGGGATCTCCAGAGCCTTGCTTCCCACTGAATATGAAGTCATTGTAGTAGTGGTAGGTAGAGGTCAGTCAGCATAGCTTCACTAATTTTTCAATAAAGCTATCAATATCCATCAGCTGAGAATCCCTGTTCTGCATATCCTGCTGCTAAACCTTGCTAGTGTTGCTGCAGTGCGTGCTGGCAGTCTGTCTAAAGCACTAATGAACATTAAAATGCTACGTTTGAGAAGACTTGTTTGTCGAATGCACGGTGGTGTGTGTGTTTAGAATAGACAGCACCGTAAAAACCCAGATGCTGGCTAAAGAGGCAAGAAAACAAATGTCCCTTTGGTCTGCTTCAGCCTCAGATGCCATCCAACCCATGTTCAAACGTCCAGACAGGGCTGCTGTGTTCTCAGAACCAATTGACTCTCCCTTTTGCAAGTGTTGGGTCACAGACATGCGGGTTATTCATGTCAAAAGACAGGCAACACAACTCTTCCATAAAAGTCCAACAGACAGACACATTAACCCCTGTAATCCCTTCCTGTGGTGTATATGACGCCACATAGATTTATTAATTAAACCCTGTTATCCGGTGGCCACTGTCAATTAAGTGTTTCCTTGTAACATGTATAACGAGGCTTCATTCATTAGCAAATATTTCCATTACATTTAAGGCTCTGAGTCTCTTTGAAGACTTCTCTTCCCCTAAAAGACGTACAGAATTAGTCGTGGTTGGAGATTTTGGGTGAAGGGAGGGGATGGAGAAGTAAAAAACAGGAAAGACAGATAATGAATCTGTTGTTAAACTAAGCGATTAATAAATGATCATTGCTGTGCCCTGGGAAGGCACGATGCTGTCTACAAAGAACTCCGTTTCAGGAGATGGACGCAATCCCCGGCTCTGCCATTTGCCAGCTCAGTAACCCCGGAAATATTGCAACACACCCCTACCTCTTTCATTGCTGCCTCTGCTTAGACAGTTCTCTGGAGAACTGCATGTACAACTGAGAAGCAGCAACCTTAGATGCGGGGCCTGCATTTTGATCAATGCCTCACCCAATAGTCTCTTCAGGAGGCTAACAGTGTGGAGGTCTGGCTCAATAATTCATTTCAAGACTTGCAGTGCTGACACTCTTCTCAAAAGTACCAGCTTCCTGAGTTATGTTACTAGAAATATAACCACATCGCTGTCAGATAAAGTCTGACTGCTGAGAAACTAAACCTCCAAAAGGCAGAACAAAAAAGCACAAGATGCTTCTTTCAAGCAGCATCTGTAATAATAAAAACTTAATGATTTTAAATGAGTCCTCAAAGTCCCTTCAGACCTGGTGTGATTTTTAGATCACTGGGGTTTGGTAAAACTGATCTAATAGAATCATTAATCCACTCGGAATGTTACAAAGAGTTTTTTCCAGCAGCTGCCTCAAGAGAAAGAGGGAAAGGACTAACTGAATCCAAAGCTTTTAGTAAGTACATGCCTGCCAGTTGTGCCAGAGCAGCTGTTGGGAGATGGACGTACAGTTCCCCCTTCTGGCACAATCTGCAGCTGCAAGTCCTTTTTTAAAACAGGATTTAAATTTTTAAGAAAATTATATATTCCATTAATCCAAGGCTGGGTTAGGGCTCTGTATGAATAAAGCTCAAAGCTAAGTATGTCAGAGAAATCACAAAGTCTGCATGTCCGGGGAAAAACTAATCAAAGCCTATCTGGAGATAAGTGACAAGCAGCCAGGGAAATTAGCCTCAGCCGGTGACTCGTTGGCTAACTTAACCCTAGTAATGACATTTTCAGTTCTGCGGTGGTGTTACATCTTTGTACATCATCTCAAAGCTTTACATTTACTACACAGGCAAGAGAGAAGGAAGCCTTCTGTAGAGATTCTTCAGTTGCCAGAGACCAGTTGCAGAGCCTGGAAAGAGATGAGGAGTGGAAATTTGGATATGAAGCTGAAAAGTTACTGGGTGGCGTGCCTGTGTTGTTCCCTGCCTGTTGGAGAGCTGCAGTAGGCTGTTGTGTGCCAGCACTGGGGAATGGGGTCAGCAACACACCCTGAAAGAATCCCACAGAACAGATTCCAGTCAGATGTTCCCCCTCTGCCAGGTCCTCTGCAGCCAGACCAAGTGAGCGAGCTGTTACCGTTCAGCACATGGAAAAGACGACCTTGTCGAATCAAAATCACTGGGAAAAGAAGACAATACCATCTGGCCACTTCTGAAAGGGCTGCAGACCATGCTGGCACTATCTAAGGCAGACTGTACACTCATCCTTCCCCACGCATTCCTGGGACATTTCTAATCATAACTGTGAATGGCATCCCGCAGTGCCTTTCTGGGATCAGGTTCCCCTCTATAAATGCCCAATCCTGTGTTTGGAGGCAGCAGAGCTTCAACTGAAGTCTGCTGAAACACAGCCTGACTCACTCCTGTCTGAGCCGGTATTTCACAGAGGGTCCATCAATAAAGCTTTTAATAGAATGTAATTTAGACTTTCAGAGCATTGTTGGACCTACTCAAAGTTGCCTTTTTTTTGTGTAAGCCAGCAAAAGACAGCAAGGATAAAATGACGTATTCCTTGTCCTTTCTTCTGCATCGTTCTACAGTAACACATGTATATAATCAATTATAGAGAGCAAAAAATAGGATTATTTTTAAGCCCACTTCACTTCTTTCCCTTTTTAGTGTTGGCATGTTCACACAATTCAAAATGGATTGAAGTGATAACGAGTAACTCAGCACATGGCCCTGTCTGCTCAGTTTATTATCATGCATTCCTATCTGACTATCTAATCTAAGATGCCTTTAAAGGACCCATCATCAAAATATCTAAGTGCTGCCACAGGATCTAATTACTAATCTTCAGGAAGAAACACTGGCTTTGCTGCAAAGTCGGAATAAAACTCCCTGAAATCTTTATGAAGCAGAGGAGCAGAAGGCTGCAAAGTGTAAGTGTATAAAACATAAAACTGTCTTTCTTGTGACTAAATCTGCGAGCACCCGATGTATGACGCAATCTAAAGCTATTGTTCTATCAGAAACCGTGGTGTTATTTTACACTGCACGAGACCATGAGTCATTAAAACTGTGTTGTACTCCGTCCAAGAAATGGTTTATATTGGCCTGTGTTACTCATCGCTTTCTTTATTGGTTGGCTTTTCTTTGAGCATGTTACCACAGAATTTGAGTGCCCTACGAATACTAGTGGATTCACTCCCACAGCATCCACAGATCACACAACACCATCATTTTCTTTACCTGTGGGGAATTGGAGGCGAAGATGAGGGACGAGATTTGTCCAGGGAAAGGAGTGATTTGGGGGCAGCACTCCAAATGCAACCAGATGCCTTGTGTCATAGTCCTTCCCTGCAGGACTCCTACTCATCTAAATAGAGCAGTTTCCCTTGTCTCCTGAAAAGCCAAGGGCAGGTTCACCAGATGGACCAAATAAAATCATAGCTAACATCTGCATCCTTCTGCTTATTAAGGAACTTATTAAAACTCTGAAGATGCTTAAGGCCTAAGGTAACACAGTGTTAGATACAGATTTTGTTGCTTGCCATTTAAAACAGGGGAACAGAAGACAAGGGAATGAGCCTGGGATGAGTCTTAAGCCATCTTGCCTAATTTTAGGTCTCTCCTTTCTTCTGTTCCTAAGTCACTACCAGCCTTCTAGTTGGTTCCTGCCTATCAGAAATATCGTATCTTGCATATCCATATTCCCAGACAGTTCTTCATCACAGACAGGACTAGGCTTATGAATGACATCCATGTGTCCCAGAAAGAGAACACAGAAGTCTTCAACTCAGTCCACACAGCGTTGCTAAGCGTTAAGTCAAAGCATGATTTTCCTAAAACCACTGTAAAACTGTGGGCGGGCACCATCTGAATTACAACTTGTGTGAACCAAGTCAGTTTGTAGTGGTACATTTGCAGCTAAAAACTAAACCTTTATAGCCAACATTACTGTGACAGATACTGTACTCCCATGTTGCACCAGTATGTTCCTAAATTAATGTATAGAGACAGGGCTACCCAGTCTCATCTGAGTGACTGCCATCCACTTTTTCCCATGGGCAGAAGTATAACCCACGCCAGCTGAAACCAGCCCAGCCTTCTCTTCCCAGGATTCAAGTCACTCTCCCTACTAAGCAATAGCAACACATTCCTAAAGTTAAAGCAGGTACCATAAAGTTATCCAGATGGCTCAGTGCAGATGTCCTTGAACTGGTCTGGTAAGTAATTTTGGGGTGAAACAGTATCTTCAGAAAACCATCCACAAAGCCTCCATTTGATGGCATCCTGAAACAGAAAATTCACCCACCTGATGAGATGTGCCACTGCAAAAGGGAAGTTTAACATCTAATTTGAACGCATTCCCCTTTAGCATCTAAGTGCTGATTTAATAAGACTTTTTGGCATTTGATTTCTAATGGTACCACTTCTACCAACTATTTTGCTTTGTAATGCATTTATAAAAGCGTGTTTTAAAAAGAAAACGTTAGAATTTTGCAAACTTTTACACAGAGCAGGATTAATCACCTGTAAAAGAAGTACACTCATCACTCGAAAGCCATTTTAAAATGTCCAGCTTGGCTCCCTCGTCTGGCTGGCCTGGAGTTAGCAAAGGTGTTTCTGCCCTGCCAGGGTTCACACCGGCTCCTGTACCAAGCTGCACAGGTAACCTGAGGGCTGCAAGATGCCCGTTCACGGCTCACTATAGCCATGCCTTTCCAACAGCAGACCACCAGATGGCAATCCTCCAGAGCAGAACCTCAGAGCCAGCCCAAGCACAGCCTCACTGCTGCAACGCAAGTCAAAGCACTGTCTCGAGCCAAGGAAAGCTAAGAAAATAAAAGATCACAACGTCCCTGAGCTTTGCTGGAGAATCCAGGCTGACCACCTGCACCGTGATGGGCAAAACCATCACTGCATGCTCTCATTTATCTGTCTTTCCTACTCCACTCTTACTACTACTATTGCTGTTTTTACTTTGGAGAGCAACAGTTACTTTTAATAGGTTGGCCCCCAGCAGGGATGAGCCCCCCTTGTGCTGGATGCTGAACCACAGTGCAATAAAAACTGTCCCGTTCACTCAGATTTGATAATCTAATCGTTATTTTGTTTCTATTTTGGGGGCATCCCCACAGGCCACCTAACACCTTTCCTACCCTAGCAGCTCCTGTGCAGAAGTCAGAGGGAATGCTGTTAGTCTCCACGGGCCTTGGTAGAACTGCCTGCCTGTTTCATACCAAATGGTGTGGTGAAGGGGCTCCAGTGGGCGTGAACAGCATTTCTGCTAGCCTTCTTCCCTTCTGCGTTCTCCCATAATCATTTCAGTACATTTGTTACTTTAAAAACACTAAAATACAAACCAATCACAGCTTAGAACTGTTCCTACTGGGAAGAGCAAAATAAGGCCTTTAAGGGCTGAGTGCATGGACTATCATGTTAAAAACAAATCAAACACGCAAAGCTTCTCAAAGCAAGCTCTTAAACCCCAGCCCTGGAGGGCAGATGGAGAGGTGGCGCTATCCTAAAGGTGAGGAACTGAGAAGTGCCTGCAGGCAGTACCAGAAGGGTCTTTTTGTTCCTGAGTTTGGGGTTCCCAGAGCTGTGCCTTCTGAGTGCTTCCCCACGCAGAGAGCTCACCCAGGATGCCAAGCCCACGATCTCCATTCCAAGGGATCCTCCTGCACTGTGGAGTTCTACTGCTGTAAACCCACTGTCCCACCTCGGCTCTCTTGCCACCTACATCATGCAAGGGTCTGACCTCAGCTCTGGAGTTATAAATTATTCAGGAGTGAACGAGAGCCGGGATGGAGCTGGACGCTGAGTGCCAAACAGGCAAGGAACAGCAGGGGGAAGTATTAGGCCAGACATGGAATAACCAGAGCCATTCCCTGCCCTGTGCTGTTAGACAAGGTAATCACGATGGTCCCTTGGGTCTGCATGCCTCCCACTCCCATCTTCCACTGTGGGAGACAGTGGGCCCTGAAAGTAATTGTGTATAAGGAAGAAAATGGTTTTACAGGCAATATACAGGTACAATTCTTTGTGTCCTGATCAAGTGCACAGCTGTACACATCTGTGAGCTCCTGAAAGGACATGGTTACTGGAAGGACACATAAAACGCTTTGTCCTTTGGGTGTACTTTTGAATGCTGCTGATCCATCCCCATCACGCAAGTCTAAAAGAACAAGACAGTGATGCCACATGCATCCCTGTAAGAGGATGTAGCTCTCACCCTCCCAAAGCTCTCAGCCACCAGAGGTTCTGGAGAACACATCTGGAATCACTTACAGCAGCATCTGGAAGCTGTCATGAGCTGCAATGAGACACAGTTGTTTAATTATTCTGGGTCCATATCCTTGGCCACTGTGAAGCTGTCAGTGGCCATTCTGCCTCCTCGGCACAGATCCCAGCACATCATCCCTGCATGCTACTTGTCACATGTAACACTTGTGATGGCTCAGGAAACATCAACTTCCTCTTCAGCCCTGCCCTGATGGCATCCAGCACAAGAAAACAACTATGGAGGTTTGCTGTTAAAGCAAGAGGAATGAAATAAAAAGGAGAAAGTCTTGCATACTCGAAGAGCCTAGAATAATAGCCCTATAGCACTGACAGTTTAGCTCACCACCAGGCACAAATGAAGATGTCATTCCAGAGCATCAATCTGTTCTTTCATGAGAAGTCCACCAAGAAATCTATTTGCATCAGCTGTGTGGTTAACATTATCTTATGAGATATCCTGGAAGAGGAATGTGAAAGTCCCCAGGACAGACTTCTTTGCCATTATATTCTCAGTACCTCATGCTCTCTCACTGATATAGAACAGATGTTCTTTTCATGGAAGGTGCTCCTTTTGTTTCCCTATCTCTCTACTAGCATCTTTGCTTCTGGAAGTGAATGAGTTAAGCAGACTGTACTGTGCATTTTACTCATAGCACACAGGGACAGAAGCTAAGGATTCTTGCTCATTATCCCCATGCTGAACTTCAAGGCTGAACTTCCTCTGGAATCATTTGCATCTTCCCTTTCCGCCTCCAGCAATGCCTCTGAGGTCAGTGTCTTGACCCAGGATGGATGGGATTAGAGCAGGAGGGAGGCTGATGCCTATGCTCAGTCAACTGTTTCAGAGTGGGATGGTGCTCCCTGTGCTAACAGGAAGCAGAGAAACATGGGAAAAAGTTGAATAAAAATAATAGAAACCAATCAAGAATGTTGAGAAGTTCTGGGGAGAAGAGGAAACAAGAACGTGTGTGGGATACAAAAGGATGGAGTGCACTCACGCAACAGCTGCTCCAGGGGCGCAAATGAGACGAATAGAAAATGCAAAGGAATGATAGAGAAATCATTAAACCAGGACCAAATTCCAAAGGATACTTCTAAGAGTTCAGCTCATGCTGCAATAACCAGCCAGATGGCTGCGTATCCCAGAGAGACGCTGCTGGGAAAGGAAATGGAGAGGGAAAGAGGGGGAGAGCAGGGTCACTTACACATGACTCTTCCATTCCCAGTGAAAGAGGAAAAGGAAATGTAGATTACGAGAGGTCTGCATGGCCCCAGCACTGGCTGAGCCAGCACAAGCACAGGAGGCAGAAGAAGCCAAGGAATGTCTTTGAACTTCTTGTGCTCACATATTTTTCTTGCCCTCATCCCTTCTTGCTCTCTCCCACCATTTCAGCCCCCTCTTTCCTCACTTGCACACCACCCCTCTCTCTGTTTCTGGCAGTCTCTCTGCACTTTTTCAGAGGCCCAGAGCAAGGACTGGTTTATAGCACCCTAAGCCACGTGTCACAGCCTCACATCCTCTCTTCTTTCGGTGCTCTAGAGCAGAGTCCTTCACAGGTTACAGTCAAAGGGAAAGCAGTAACACAAGCCTTCTCTTATAAAAAGTGCTCCCTGGCATCCCTAAAGATCCACAGGATCTACCAGATTTATCTTCCCTGGGAAAGAGGGAAAAATCAAACACTCTACTAATGAAGTCACACAGGCTGGACTTCCCACACCTGGAAATACTGTGAATTTAGGGTTGCATCAATTAGCTCAAATCAGGACACGATCTAGTTCTTGACACTCTCAGCACTCATCATGTGATCTTGAACAAGTCATCTACCCTTTCAGTGTTTCAGTTCCTCAGTTCTAAAACAGGGAAGAATGCTGACCTTGCTTTGTGTAGGACCCTCAAGATTTTGTGTTGAAAAAATGAAACCAGTTTAAAGAAACATTATAGGATGAATCAGCTGCTACTGGTGTCTTCTCTAACTAGGATTTCAAAATCTTGGGTCCTTCAAACAGCTGTGAAAGTAATAAACACCAGTGAATTTCAAAGCAGGAGAGTTCTGTTGTTTGGTTTTTTTACTGGGCTCTGTTCCTGGGTTGAGCTGTAGGTGTTAGGCACTGAATGTGGATTCTTTTATCCTGTTCAGCTAGGATGCACCAAAGACAAGCTCACACTGACAGCAAGAGAGATGAGAGAGTCCTCTTTACACATCAGTTAGCGGTTCAGAGACAGCCCTGACCCTGCATGGTGAAGGGCAGCAGCAGGAAAGGCAAAATCAGAACTACCTGGTACCTCAGACAGCTGGCAAAACAAAAGCAAATCCCCCCCCCCAGAACCCTATAATTTTGTTCTGGTTTGCTTTGATAAGCTCCTTTTCATTGAATAGTATTCTATTACCTGTATAGAATCCCCGAATCTTCACGTAAATGACCGTGGGAAACAGGGGAGTTGTGTTATATAGGAAATAGCTGTCTAAAAGGCACACAAAGTTTGGCCATTAAATCAACATTAACTGAGTCCTTTTACTTTCTCTGTAGTTGGCAAGATTCTCACATGGATTAAATCAAGAGATTGTCCCATGAACAGCCACAGACTCTAACCAATACTGGAAGCCAGCTCCTGGGTGTGCAGCATTAAACCTCCTCTCTGCTCCTGGACACGCTGCTGATCTGTGTGACTTTATTCTGCCATACTGCACGGACCTCAGAGGGGGCTGGAGAAGCTAAAGGAAAGTAAAATAGCAGGCACAGAAGGGGAATGACAATGGGATTCCTGGAGAAAACAGTACTTGGGTCATACTCCCAGTCTGGCTGTAAAGGGCTGACAAAGTTTGTTCCACCCAGGAGTACAAAACCCCGAGAGATAGTACCTATGAGCAAAGGGGGATGGCTGTCTACCAGAGGGAGCACAAGAAGCAGGTTGCAGATTAGCCTCACTCCAACACCCTGAGAAGTTAATACACCAGGCTGATTGATCCAAGCTTTAAAAGAAAATACTATATTCAGGAAAGGGAAAAAAGGACTGGTTTTGCTTTTTTCCTATTTGTTATGTACACTGCCTACTTTAGGTTGAATAAGGTATTCTTTTGTCTAAGCTTTTTATTTTTAGCATCACTGTTTGTAAATTATTTTCCCTTTTACACATGCCTACCTTTAGAAGGAGATTAAAGTCTGCTGTTAGGAAGATGCTGGTTGTGTTTCTGTCCCCGGGTGCTTGAATGACAGGGTGCAGTACTTTGAGAAGTCAGCATTTTTAGAGCTGTTTGCTTTCATCCTTGCTTTGAATCCATTTTAGAACCTGCTGACTAAGCAGGGAAAATAAAGAGACCGGGTAGGGTGGCTGGCTGAGGCAGGAGGAAGACAATGGACTACCATAACACCTTGTTAAAGGATCTCCTTTTTATGGAGACTGCTAATAACTTTGCAGATGGTTTTACCATCACTTCAATCCCATGAGCCGGAGCTGAGTATCAGGAGAAAGAATAGTTTTCATGGATAAGACCATAAACCAGATACTTCAAATTTTATATATTATCTTTAGTAAGACACTGTGATAATTCATCCATGGAAAAACAATTTACTTTTCTGTCTTGCCTTTTGAAGATGCGTGCTCTTTTGGTGTCTCGCATGACCCACACAGCATTTACCCAGTGGGATTGCTGTGTCTCTAAACACCACCGCAACGGGAAAATCAACCGCGTGGGCTGAATCCTGGAACACAGAACTTGGCCATGACTGTATCGTTTCCATTCAGCAGACAGGCAGATCGCTTCTGGCACCCCTAAGAGCAGGAAGCCTGTTTTACTGACTGGCTCAGACTCCAGATCCCCTAGAGCAATACGAATTGAAACACACTGTCCAGAAAGATTTAATAAAATAGTCTTTCACCCACGAAGATGGGCACCAAGCCACTCTCGCTTTGTCTCTGCCTAGCAGCATACCTTGGCTGACAGGTGATCAGAGTCCAGGAAAGCCAGAGCACAGAAAGAAGAATAGTTCTTCTGAGTCAAAACAATTGCAGCATAGGAAATGTTTGCATTTCTGGGCTGTAGCAGTAAGAGAGACAAATGCACTTCTCTCTGTCTATCACAGCACTTGCACTATTTCGTACTACAGAACAGCTCAAGGATTTTTCATCCCCAATCCTGCTTTTGAAGTCAGAAATCCCTACCTCCTTGCCAATAGGTATTCTAGATCTAGACTGCATCACAAGAATATAAAATGTTTTAAGTGCATCTTTGTTGGAGTCTTCCTTGATTTGCCTAAAGAGGTGCAAGGCATTTTTATTATCATCATCTGTTTTGCAGAAGCATCGAGGATTCCCAGTCGTAGCCCTGCAATACCAGCTGCTGTATGCAGAGAGAAAAACAGCAACAGACTTTCCCTGAGGGAGCTTCTCTGATCAGACTTGCTGCATCCTACTCGTGACCTGCACACGATTAAGTCCTATACCTTCAGAAAGTGATTTCTGCTTACCATTATCTTTGTTCTCTGGAAATAAAGCCAGCTCATACAAAATTAAACTCTCCCAAACCATCAAGCTGGAAAACAGGCCTAGATCTTTTCTCATTGCGCATGGGAAAAGGTTGAGGTCCGTTACAACTGGTGAAACCTGATAATGCCAGTTAATTGGGAGGAACCTTTCAGGCACCCTTTCGTGCTTCTTACAATTCTGAGTCATTTCGATTATTTTTCATGTTACAGTTCACTCTCGAACTGGACACTGTACAGCACAGTGCAGTCATGCAAAAATAATCACAATGCACGAACAAAAATCTCAAAGAAACTTGCTACATTCCCTGCTTTTATCTAGGGCACTCAGAGCATGGGATTCCCTAGCCAGATTTTACTTTCCTCTTTTTTGGAAATTCTACCTGAGCAGAACTAAAGAACACATACACTTTCTTGGGTGTCTGGATGTCCAGCAGCACCTCGAGCAAGCAGTTCTGTGTCCAAGACTCCTGAACATATCCTGTGGATATGTAAAGCTCATCCCTGCAGCACCTGCAGCACAAGACTAACTCTTCCCAGGAACCTATGGAGCTATTAAGCATTCAGCTCACAATCTGCATATGCAGAGTGAATCTATGGTGTCCATGATGTACTACACAGAATGCCTGAACAGAAACATGGCAGTCCTACACCTCTCCACCAAGTCAAACACCATCGTTGTGAGAGGGAGTTTGATAAAAGGCTATGCATGTGGAAACCAAGCACAGGAGGGGCGCAGCAGCTAGCAGCCATGTTATTCTAGGGCTGGGATCCTCCGACTCTCTCTTTAGGGTGGCGTATATTGTTCTACGCTGGGACAAATCCCAGCAATTTACAAATATGCTGCAAGGGTTCCTGTCTACCCTTTGGCAGCTGCTCTGGTTCTCTCCCATATCGACCAGCGCTCCGTGTGAGTAGCCTCTTCATTGCCAGTCAGCAGGAGCTGTGGGCATTTAACCACCTTGCAGAGCGTTGACACTGGCCCTGTCAGCTCCTCTGTGCAGCCCCTCTGCTTCAGGGGAGGTTTTACAGCAGCTGTATCCATACTATGCTTCTGTAGACATGCCCAATTCCCACCTTCGTGGTGGGTCAACACCCTGAAGAGCTGCTACAGTTATCTATTTCAGTAATCACCTTCTAGAGCTGGAAGGGGCCAGTCTATTTAGCTGATTTTGGTGATGTTAGTCACCTTTGGTGTGGCTCAGTCCACTTGCAAGCATTGCAGGACCTTCACACAAACTCCCACAGTAAGTGGGCTTGTCTCTGGGATGAAGACAAATACTGAACATCCAGGTATTGAAACAAGCTTTATAAAGCACTTTGTGCTTATTCATGGGAAGCAACAGGAGGACAAAAGTCTCTCTCTTCTTCCTCTCATCAGTAAATATGTCTGTTCCTCAGTACAAGAAATTATGTGTGGCAAGAAGGAGCAAAGGGAACAGAGATCTCTCCAAAATGAGTAAAGAAATCCCAGTAATGGAACAGCTCATATTTTGACACACTGGGTTATTAAATTTTAAGAACTGATGAAATATCTTTCTAGATGTAGCACTGCTTCCTGAGTGCCAGAATAAATACCAGAGCTTAGGCAGCCTGATTTTCAACACAGAGACATTGTCCGTGCCCACAGGCAAGCCTACAGTTGGTACTGATAGAGAACACATTTAGGAAAAAGCCTACAAAGGAGTAGGTGGCTCTGAAGGTAATGGGGCCACAATTGCTGCACACGTGCAGACAGGTGCTGCTCAATAACCATGCCTTAAAGATCATGAAATTAGAGCCTGTACCTCAATATTCCTGTGAGCTCTTGCATTTCCTACTGATTTTACTGAAAGCTGAGGAACCTCCTCCCACGCAACCCCCTCCTCCACTTGCTATAACCTGCTGCATTTCCAGCTCTTTCCTGTTCCAACAGGAACTGATGGACCACTCCCACAAGCCAAATTTGGCATCATCATCACTACCTAAGTATACACTTGGATTTTTTTGGCTTGCAACCTGAAATATACCATGGATCTGACTAGACTGCAAATGTAATATTTCACAATGAAACTAAACTGTTTTTACCCTGCAAATAGCTGGGAGCACCATTGTTAATAACTAGTAATCATCCCTTGCACATACGTAGCATCTTTCATTCAAGAGTCTCAAAGCACTTAATAAGCAACGATTAATTAACCCCATAACATCTCACTGCTGTAATTAAAGCATCCATATAAGGAATAATTGCACCACCAGTGATTCCGGTTCCAGTAATTTCATCGAAATGCAGCAGATATGTCACAGCAGTTTGTAGTGCAATGCAACCAACAGTAGCAGCCTTAGAAAGAGCCTAAAAAGTTCTGTATTGGGCTCTGGAGAGGGTTTCAGGAAAGGAGAATGCATATAGGTAATTCATCCACATTAGAGGATTTCTGGAGAACACACTTTAAAACTTCTCTTTTATAGATACATTAATCAGCAATATAACTTTGTTCATCCCATTCACGTTAGGTTAAAAGTACCCTGCAGGATCTCCATAGAAGCCTTGATCTACAATTCCCACAGAAGTCAAGGTTTTCAACTTCTGAGTTTATGGATCAGTTAGGCTAGACTGCCACGAGGAAGGCAAATGAGTTTGGGTGTCTAGCTGATGCCTTTAAAATACCTTTGAGACTTTCAGGTTAAAAAAGAAATAGCATGTAAAGTGTTATTATCTCAGTCTCTGGGGCATTACATTTGCATGCCAGAGCCCAGGGCATTAAGCAGAACAGCCACTGTCTCACAGCCAGAAATGCCCCTCAATGTCAAAGTGTTTATTAGACACTCTCAACAGGCCAGTTTGGGGATGCTTCATGATTCATTATCCATTTGGATGAAGAGCTGTCTCCCATCTCTTCTTTTTCTCGTGCTGCATTAGCTTCTTTCCTACCCTTTTCTACCTCCCTTTTCAGTGATAACTGTCCTATCTTCCCATACAATTAGAACTTTTTATTCCAAGTGGAAGGAAAAGGGAATTTGTTCCTTTAGAGAGCTTTCCTCTGCACATAATGCTTTAAGGCATCTGCCTAGATGTCTATAATCTGACTGCTTATAGATGGAACAATAATACTACTAATGGCCATTTTTTTCCAGCAGCTCTCAGAGCAATGCAGTGTTCTTCATCAACATTAATTAATTCTTAAATCATTGCAAGTGTTTCTGTAAATGGGAAATCTTAAGCATACAGTGGTTAGAAGGACTTGCAAGGTGTCACAGGAGTCAGTAACACATTTAGGAACAGACTTCAAATGTCCAGACAGTTATGGTAAGGCCTAATGTTTCCTTATTCCTTTCCACTACGTAAATAAAGTGCATTTCTATTGTGCTGGTTTACAAGGAGTGGCTGTACTTCATGCCTTGCTGCTCGCTCTCTTTCCAAGCCCACATACCTTCAAGCTGCATCAATACCCACCACTGCAAGGATACACTAAAGCAGTGCTTGAAATGCTAAACCTCGCGATGTCATACCCAGGATTTTCACAGGGGGCTGGACCACAGCAATAGAAGGCTACTGATCCTGAGTTACCTTGTATTGCTAGGCAAAAAACACACAGCAAGAAGAGACCGAAACCTTAGCAGGTATGATTTGGAGTAGTTTTATTGAACACAGAAACTCTAGACCAACTTAAACCAGTCAAAGCTGTGGCAGCAAGACTCAAAGGAAGTATTTAACATGCATAAAACCATCAAGATCTGGAGTTTCATCAAAATAGAAAGATAAGTATCTTGCTGAAACATTTAAGCCAACCTTTGGAAAAGGTCCAAAACAAGGCTGGGGGTGAGAATTTTCCCCACACACTCACTCTATTGCCTAAACAAAGGAGAGCCAGGTTATTTCCATCAAAGCTCTGCCTTGTGCTGTACAAAGAGCAGAGTGAGTTCTGGCAGTGCTTGGACCTGAAAGGCAACATTGTTAGAGTGACAATGTGACAGCCAGTCAGCACTAAAAGCGTTAACCCAAGTCTGGGTTTGTATTGCCCCCGATCGCTGCAAAGGCAGCAGAAAAGAATCGTGACTGCCGGGCTTGGAAGGCTGAGAACGCACCAGCTGTAACTTCAGCTGTATGGGTAACCGCTGCTGTAAAGTTTTAGCATGCTTCATACACCAATTCCTCCTGAATAGGAAACTAATGAGTGGCATAAAATGTGCTGTTAATTAAAAGCTTCTAAAATGCCAAACCTTCTACATGTTTCGGCTCAAGTCAGCAGTTCTGCAGGGCTTGGTTTAGGCTGCAAACCACCCCGCAGCCTCTGGCAGAGGTGTTCAGCTATTCAGAAAGATGTTCAGCCAGTATTTAACCCACTGTTAAGAGACATCCACATCTTGTTTAAATTTATCAGACAGCTTACTCCTGCTAAGAAACATTTGACATGGCAGAGCTCTGTCAAAAAGCTCAGAGGTTGTGGTTTCTGTCTAGAGGACCCAGGCCAATGTTAAAAACATATAAGGAGCACTCTGGCTCAGTGTGAAGACAAAGAAAACACAGCTAATCTGCCTCAACAAAAGATGCCTGCAGTACTGTGGGGAAACAGGCCCCACATTCTCAGGTCATAACAGAATTCTTACAGCACAGGGTCTGTCTTATTTAAGGTTGTGTGCCTCCTGCTAATCAACTTTGCCTACATTTACCATGAAGGTCCATTACTCAGTACATAAAAAACACCATGCTGGAGGAGGAGAATGTTGTTCTGTTTTACAGAGCTAAAGCTTTCCGCATTTGTTTCTGCCTTGATGCAAACGAGGCAAGCAAACCCCACATAAATCAAAATCCATGTCCTTGCTGTTACAGCACGTGGGGCAAGAAGCTAGTAAAAACTGGCAAGAGAAAGGGAAGGCAAGGAGACTGAGCAAGTCGCAGCATCTGGTCAGATTGCCCAGACTTCTAGTTGCCCAAAAGTTAAGAAAAGCAACAGAAGCTACTTGTCATTGCAAAGTTTCATCCTCAAATTAAATAAGACCACACTTATAAATTGCCTTTTATGTAAAATCTTTGAGATGAGACTCGCCTTATTTTCCATAAAGCACCCAATGTGCTGCAGAAGTAATTGATTGACTGCTGTCAGCGTGCACTACTATTACACTGGGTGCGTTCTTCACCTAGAGACCTAACTGGGTAATTATAGCTTTAAAAATGAAAAATCTAAAATAACTCAAGCAAGGAAGGGCAAGTAACAGTTTCTGCAGCATTTGTTCCGCATGACAATTAAAAAAAGGTTTCTTCAAGGGATATGGATTCATATACAGAAGGCTAGCTATCAAATTAAATACACAGCACAGGATATTCTCCTCTCATTTTCCTCCAATTTGGTGTACGGTATGGAGAACTTGCCTTGCAAGGAACGCTCTTGGTTAAATGGCTTGATAAATTGGATTCCTTTGATGCTGTTTGCTCTTGCCTTCCTTAATCTCGCCTAATCATAATAATGATTTTTTTTGTCTGCAATGCATTTGACCTACTTCCACATTCCCTCTATCCTGCTGTTCTTTTCTCTATATTCTCTGTGAAGCATCTGTGTTTCTCCCCCCTTTTTCCATTAAATTTCTTCAAAAAAAAAAGATCCTCAGGCAAATCAGGAGATGTTTTAATTCTCACCATTCAGTGAATACTGGAAACCACATGCTAGGATTATTCCCCTTTAAACAGTCCAGGCATCAACCTTTATCAGTCCCGAGATACTGTCAGTCTACATGGAATTTGTTGAAGTATTTGAACCACAAGACTCTGACAGAGACCTAGAAAATGCAAGCAATTCAATTTTTCATCACTCCAGCAAAAAAAAGAATTTGGCAATTAAAAAAGAAACTTTGACACAGGGACGAAAGGAAAATATCTAAATAGTAGCAGGTGCATCACTTCAAACAAATTATATACCATCCATCCCCAAGCCTGTCTGAAGCAGAAGGATAGCCCAGGGATTAGGGTTTTAATAGAGAATGTAGAATTAGGGATTACAGTCCCTGCTCCACTACAGCCGGTCTATGCGGCTTTGGCCATTTACAAAACAGGGTTAATAATTTTTCTCCTCTCAGCATTCTTAAGAGAATGGCAACACTGAATATTGTCAGGCTGTTAAGGGTAAATACAATCTAAAATTAACAATTCTTGGATGGGATCTTGAGCACCTAACATGGGAGCTTCATGGGCATTTAAACTGAAAGCCACAACCCCTCTGACCAGTATCCATGTGCTAATTCAAGACTCTTATTAACCTAGAACTATCCTCAGTACCTGTAGTTTCGAGCAGGGAAGCACTTCAACTCATGTGTAAACTCCTGTATAATCCAGGAGATGAGAGCAACGCCTTTTCAGCAGTCATCTTACTGCAGCCACTGCTCGTTTGTTTGGTTTGGGTTTTTTTCCTTATCTGAGACAGATACTGGTGCAACAGTTGCCATAAAAACAAGGGAAGAGCAGCTGGTTGCGTTCAAACCACCTCCAAACACAGGTAGGTGATGTGGACCAGAGTGCCACGGCACAGAGGAACTGAGAACATCAGCACAGGGAAGCTTAGACAAGGTTTGGTTGTGAGGCTGTTCCTCTTGACACAGCCTGTAGCAGTAAGATGGGAGAGGGACTGAGCCTGAAGAAAGCCAGCTGTGACAAAACAGCACTGAAGGCCTCGGGACACTTACTATTTCTGCTCAGATCTTAATTATTTTCCAGTTTTTACCAACTCCACTCTTCCCTGGAGATCAGGAGAGGTAATAGAAAAGCAGGCTTTGCATCAAGAAAGTAATTTCTTTCCTCATTTCTAGCACACTCCACTAGGAAACCATTAGCAGCGGTCTTGCTTGAAGATTCTCATTTAAGAGTCAGCCCTCCTGCAGACTTTACACCATACTGGAAGATTTGGGAAGAGTGACACAGAATCCTTGACAAAACTTGACAGAAAAATAATCAACAGTCCTAATTCCCCTCGTGTGCATCAACACTTCTTAACTAATTGCTTCAGAAGCAGTATTCCTGATTTGATGCAGCATGGGGGAGAGAAGATCCTGGGCCCATGTTCAGGGAACAAAATGTTTAGAGCCAAGCAAGCAAAGGCGAAAGGACAACAGCAATTAAAGGATGTTGTATCTGATCCAAGAACACAAGCGGTTAGGAAAACAGTCTCAGAAGTAAAATGAAAGAAATGGCAGGTACTATAGTAGCTAGAGAGCTAAGAAACAAAGATGTTTCCTGTGCAATAAACCAAGTAGCATTATATAAAAGAAGAACTTAATTTAAATGGACAACCATCCTTACTCTGTGCTTTCCACTGCTTTTAACGCTTGTGACAAACCAACAAGACAGGCTAATATTGCAGCATCCAAGGGGGTCTTACTACCACAAAATCTCCAAAGTTATTTTCATGGATGCCAAGCCAAAGCACAATACAGATACGTGACCAAGTTCACGCAGTTTGTCTCTGGCAATGCAAGAGCTGAATCTGGACCTCCCACAGCTTAGGCCAATGCTCTTGATGATGGACTCCCTTTTAACATCCCCCCCCCCCCCCCCCCCCCCCACATGCACACCTACAAGAAGGGGTGGGAAACTGGACTCAAGCCTACTTTATATTTTCTTCACTAGAAACCCAGTAAATCAGTGTTTGATGAGAAAGTGCAGAATCATGCACATGAGACTGCTCAGAATTCAGGGAAATGCTGAAAGACATCATCTTCTTACTCCTGTCCTCAATGCCTTTCATTAAATGCATTTGCTGGGTGCCATTCCTAGCACCAACATCCCAAACCCCACCATTCTAACTCTCAGTGTTTGCTGTCTTGTCAGATATCTTACAGAGACTGAAGAGCTTCTTCATCCAGGAGCTGTTCTGCTACTTGCACTATGCATTCAGTGGGTTATTTACAGCTCTCGTTCCCACTGGCTATCTTGCACTTGTCAGAAGAACTGTGCAAAACTCCCCTATAAATGAGAAAAGAAAGACTCCTAGAATAAGCAGGCTTAAGAAAACCAAAAGCAGCTCTTGACTGGAGTATATATGTCTGATAGCTAATTATGATGCTAAGTCATGGAATCTGATGATAAAAAAAAAGAGCTATCCCCAGAAGACACACAATCTAATAAATGTTCATTGCAAATCTAGCTCCTAAATCTGCTGCCCGCTGAGATAATGAAGAATGCTTCAGTCAGACCCAAGCAGGTTTTTAATTTCAGACGTAAAACCGCCCAGCACTGTGTGAGGCTGCTACAGACAGCAGCAAGGTAACTGGGGGGGACCATCAGCACAAAACGGGCTGATACAGCCCAGACTGCCAGGCAGCAGTTCTCTGTCTAACTCCTTGGGGGCTGGAAGATGAGGAAAGAAATAGGGTCAAAGTGAAGGTTCGGGGCAAGAATTCCTAGTGGGATTCCTGGCTTAATTTTTCATTTAATATCACGTGTGTGTTTATGGTCTGCCCATTTACAGAACAGAGAGATTATGCTCTGAAGAGGTTGCTCCTTGTTAGCTATTCTTCTGTCACAGCAATCCTCGCATGTAATCTTACTCCCTGGCAGGTATTTTTATTGATTAATGTCACCAAAAAACCTGCACCTGTCTTTGGGGTAGCGATACCTGGTGACCCTCCTTAATCCCTGAGCTGAGAACAAAGCTCTTTTTAAATTACCTTCAAAAAATGATCAGCAGCTCCTGTGATGTAACATTAGGCAACAAAATGCTCCTCTGTTAAATAAGCTGGGATGTGCTTTCTGTTTTCTGACCTACATATTTAATCAACTTGTATTTTCAAGGGGCCGATAGCATATGGCTTCACTCCAAAGACAGTCTGAGAGTTTCCTATCATAAGTGAGCTCCAAAAAAGTGCCACAACTGATGATGCAGCATTTGTAAGGAGGTGCACTTCCTACCCACCTCTGGACAGAGGAGCCCAGTGGGTAAACCTGACCTACAGCTTCTGAACTGGCATGTAAAGCATATATTAGGGAACTATCCTTGTAAGGGATATTTCTTATGCCTTTCTTGTTTACTTGCCCACAGGCCAAAACACTTGGCCCAACTGTCACTCTGGGATGCTCAGGGGGAGAGCAATCACGTAAAAGCATTGCAAACTTGACCTAAGGCCAATCTCTCTCCAGTGTAAGTTAAATCAACCCGTGAAGGAACCTTTTAGCTAAATCCCCTGCTTATTTCTCACACTTTCTCTTTCCTACCCATTGCCCAAAGCCACCCCAAACCTTTCCCTTCCTTCCAGTGTGTTTTTTCCTCCAGCTTGACCCTACTCCGATAGCCCCACAAGCTATCTGAATCTCCCTGTGTTGCTGCTTCCCCTTATCTGGGATTCTCGGCCGGTGTCCAAGGGCCAGAGTAGCCTTTTGCTGACTGCGGAGCAAGTCTGAACAATCAAGTTATTCTGCTGGTTCACAGGCTGAGCCCAGCACCAGCTCGGTTCCTGCAGACATTTTCCGCAAGAGAACTTTACTTGCCCCTTTATTGCTATGCCCTGTTGGTACAAAAAGCTGGAACAGTATCTCACATCTGCTGTTGATCTTGCCACATCTCTTGTGCACAGTTCTCACAGGAGATTCATTCTGGCTTGGTACACAGGACCTCTTCCATTGAGGACTTCTCCCTCTCCTATTCTGGACTTTTGGGATGGCTAATGCCAACAGCCACAAGTCTCACATAAGCCAGCAATGATCACCTCTTCCTTCCAGTAAAAAGTATTGTAGTCCTGGTATCTGCACAGCCCTGCAGATACCAACCCTAAACCGTACAGCTGTTAAATTCAGTGTTTGTATCCTGACCTTGCTTTCTATCTGCTGTCTTCTATCCCATTCAGGTTAAACTTCACAGCTTTAACATTTTCTTTTCATTTACAGATTAAGCTTTTTATACAGTACTTTAAGTGAAATAATGTCTATACAAGCCTAAAAGAATTATGTGATGAAGTCAAGCCTGCCTGTAAAAATTACTGCGATTTCTGGTTTTTACTGCAGCAATATTAGAAATTGACCCTTGGTACAGCCAAAAGCAATCATCTAAAACTTCACACTGACAAGTAGTGTATTAAGTTTCTACCCTCATTTCTGTGAAGGGAAGTAGTGAGTTTGGAGTGTTCTGAAGTCTTCAGCTTTGTAGTTCTGCAGCCTGTGTTAACCTTTGTTTGGCTCAAAGCTAAGGACAGGTAATGTATGTGGGCTTAGGGTAGGTGATACTTTAAAAGTCCTTTGTAAGATAATTAAATTCCTACAGAATCATTTGTTTGCTTAAACAAAGCACCGTACAGTATTTTGGGTTAACAAAAGAAGCTTTGCTAAAAAAATATGCAAATAAACATTGGTTGAGTGCTAGATGAGTTAATTAATCTTACTAAAGAATGTGCCCTAAAACATAAGCAGCCTTCCCGAGCTTTTCTGTCATTTTGTAAAGTGCAGACAACACAGGCAAGTTGTCACAAATATTTACACTTCTGAAATAACTTCTGCGAAAGATCAGATGAATGGCAGAGCTTAAATAATTGACCTGAAGTGGCAAAACCTATGATGAAACCAAATAACTCATTTGCAAGAGGAGGCTTCCCTTACTTCCATCAGTTTGTATCTGGGACACCCAACCACTAGAAGATTTAAATACCTCTTCTAATAATAACTGAATATATTTATAGTTCTTTGTAGATATTTTTGTTCTCCAAATAAATCTGCAACACTAATTCCTGTTTAGCACTGAGCACCAGTGTTACGGCAGCAACTGCTGCTGATGGTAATTATGTAGTTCTCAGAAGTCACTATCAACTGTGGCTTCCCCCAGCTCCAATACAGGGGTAGGAAAACAAAAATTCTGCTCTCAGGTGTAAGTCTATAAAGACAGAGGAATTCTCAGCCTGAGTATTTGATGTAAGCCACCACACTGAGCTTTTGGAGAGTTCACAGCCAAATGAAAGAACTTGGATCACTTTTGGTTCCTGTTACAGCTGGATGCTGGAAAGTTTTACCCATCCCTAAATTTCATGGTATGTTTGTTAACAAGGAAAAAAAAGTATTTTAACAAAAGCTTTAAAAATCAACTGCCCTTTATCCTTTAGCTGTGGGATCACTTCCCTGGAACAACAACAGCACAGCAGAAAAGCTGCCTCAGCCCTCAAGTTCTAAGGTAGATGAAGAAAAAATGTCACTGATTCTCCCACTGCGGATGAACCCAGCCAAAACACAGCACGGTCATCAGTGCAGGGGGGGAACTCCTCATGTTGGAATTGCACAACGATCAGAGAAACCGCTCCAGTTCAAGAAGGGAATAAATGGAAGATTAATATGGGACACGGCAAACTAACAAGGCCTTGCTCTGTCCTGCTTAGTCCTGAGCCCTCTTGACAGCCTTTACCTTTGGTATGCATTTTACCCGTACTTCCCCAAAATACAACTTTCTTGTATGTGGCTATGTCTAGAGTGCACGTGAGGGGAAAAAAATGCCCACAGGTTTCCATAAGCCAGAGAACACTGAGCATCTGCATTACCATGACATGTTCACACTCGACAGCTCCGTCAGGCTCTCCTGGAGGCCCCATGAAATGCCATACGTCCATCCCAGCTCCAGAAAGCAGCTCAGCTGCTGCTAGCAGGTACCAGAGGCCATTTCTAGCACCTGCACTGCACAACCCCTCACTTCCCCTCCTTTCACTTGCTCTTCTGGCAGGATTGCAATTCAGTGGGTGCAACTGAAAAGGCAGAGTTCAGATCTCATCCCAGTTTCCACCCTGACAGCCCGTCACTTTGTTTTAAGCTCTCCCCATCTCATCAGTCCATCTCCAGATTCCCACTTCTTGGTGTTTTCAGGCACCCATCTAGCAGTCATCCTTCAACTTCTTATCCTTTTTCCAAATCAAAGAGCTCCTAGACTTCATTCCACCTGCTCAGGGTTACAGCAGCCTAACTCCTGTCCAATATTTGGATATAAGGCATTGCCACAGTTGTCAGCTGTGTAACTCCTGTGTCAGGGGTTAAGCCACTCTCTAACAGAATTGGAGAAAATTAAGATTAAAAATACAAGATACTGTGCATTTCTCACAGGATACTTGTCCAGCTTGTACAGCTAGACCTCAGGCCTGATCCAGTCTGCTATGTTCATTCACTTCAGGCAATGGAGAGACATGAATAGAAACAGGCAGCTCTGGCCACACAGAGTCATAAATATACAAATTATTACACAACATAATTTGCATTAAATATGATGGGGAGCAGCACTAAATCATTCACTGTGAGAACAAGGCAGGGTCTGGTCTACCCTGCGTATCTGATCTCCATCGCACAGTGCCTCAGATACTCTCTCCCAGCTAAGGAACAGTGCTGCATGCATGGACATCGCTGGGCTTCCCTCAGGAAAATAAAGTTACTAACAGAGATCTTGAGCTCAGTAAGCCACAGCAAGCACTCAGCCTATTCAGTGTTGCAGGGCCTCTGCTTGCACACTTTATTGGCCCATCTCAAACTCTGGTCTCATTACCAGAGCAAGCTGAGGCAGCTCTCCACCCACGCCAGTGCCCTTAACTACTTGGAAAACTGATGGTGCAATCCTGGCCCAACAGCCGGGATGTCTGTCTCGGATTATACCCAAAAAATCACAAGTCTGTGAACTTCAAGGAAACTGGGCACAAGTGGTCTAAGGAGAGAAATCGTGTGAACAGGCAGCAGTTGCAACACAGCCCCACTTCCCTTCTCCCCAAGGTCACAGCAGCTGGAATGTGCTTGCCTGAAGTTTGCTCTGTCAGTGGAACAGCCATGTGATTGACCCAACCAGTCACTTGATTTCACAGATGCTTCATGGCAGCATAGCTCCAGGAACATTTGTGAGACTATAAAGAGGGGATTAAAGAGCAAGCAGTCAAAAGAGCAATTTTACTCTATCCCAAGCACAGCATCACATTTGCACACAAGGAGAAATAAGCCCAACAACTGGAAGAATTCCATTCAGCAGCCTGAGCACTCATCTGGGCGGATTTGACCACCAAAAAGACAAACTGGAATGGAAAGTTACATTCTGCTCTGCTTGTATTCATACACACTTGAACCTTACATATGCATAGTCCCAGAGACCATCGGTGTACACTAAGAATCTTTTGTAAACATTAAGAGGTTCAGGGCTTTGAAAATCAATTTATTCAGTTACACTTCTCATCTTCCTCATCGCTTTGTAAAACCAAACACACTGTTCTCCACAGGGGTGGCAATAATGTTAAAGGGATAGAAAAATGTCCAATTCTTTAGGTAAAGGCTACAGAATATTGCAGATTTATACTGTTTGCAGGCATTCTGAGTATTCAGTGACTATTTCAGCCAAATCGTTTCAGGGGATGGTAATTTTTCTGCTAAATAGCCTAAATGAATGGTTCATTAAAAATCTGATCTCAGTCATTCTGAATGCATATCTTTGAGTCTAAAATTATTTTGGATTTAGTGTTGTGCATGTGTAAAGAAATGTGCCAACGAAAGGCTCCGTATCAAGTGCACTTTGGTATTTGGGGGTTGAAGTTAATGAAACTGGTCACATTTTTATGGTGGTGCTTTCTTCTTAATGGCAAAACATTTGCTGGTTTAGGTTCATAAGGATTCTGATAAATTAGATCATCCCTCTCTGCAGTAATTATCTGGAAGTCCTAGTCCAAATTCAGAACTTTCATATATCAAGCTCTCTAAACATACAGTAATGACCTGTCTGGCTCCCACAGCCCAGAAGGGATTCGCCTTTCTCCCTGGGTTATATATATCCAGGAGACTTATTCTCTGTATGGTGGCAGGAATTGCCTCACTCATCTCCCAAATCTAGCATGAGGCATGACTAATGCTTGTGATGTGCCCTGAAATACTGGGAGGAAAGGTGCTATAGAAATGCAAAGCAGCTTTCAGGAACAGAAATACATGGTCTCTCACTCTTCCTTTCCCCCACCTTTGTTTTTTTTTTTTTTCCTTTCACACTTCTTTGTTGTGGTCCCAGTTTATTGTGTAAACAGAGTCGAGCACTGTTTGGCAATGGCATCAGCATCTTCGAAAAACAAACATGTAGAGCTCAGAAGAAATCTCCAAATGCAACTGATTGTCTTAAATATTTATCATTTCACGCCAAGAAAAATATTTAAGAGAAGCAAAACATGAAGTAAAGGAAGGAAAGACAGTGTTATCTCACATAAACATCTTCTCACAGTACAGTCAGGCCCGCTTATATAAAACATCACAAAACTTTGAGCTGGCTATCAACATAGCCGCTCTCTACGGCCTCTCAGCAGAGGCTGATGCACCGCTCCTGGACAAAAAAAAGCCACCCCAAAACCCTCAGCAGTCCTAAGCCAGGAAAAATATCCTTCTTCAGTTGGGCCTCGGTGGGAAAAAAGCATAGTGGAAAAAATTGTACACACCTAACAAGCCAAGCGGCTCAAAAAGGTCCTCAGTTGGGAGAAAAAAATTCAGTCTTGATAAAAATAAATACGCACCAGTTTTAGAAGCTGAAATTAAAACTTTGGATTTGGAGGAAGGGACACCTGGCCATATTCCTCCCTCTCCTCCTTTGGGTAAGTTTTTTTCCCCCGAAAGCCGTGGCTAACTTGCTGATGAGGTGATCAGGGCCGAGTGACCTTCAGATCCAACACGGAAAGGGCAGACGAGCCCTCCAGACACACAGCAGCAACCTACAACTGGCAAGGGCTGAAGCAATTCAGATCAGTCCCTTCCTGCTTGGGTGAACTGGACACACAGGCTCTGTATTTTTCATTCCAGTTGAAGCATTTCCTGGCATCTTGAAGAGCCATTAAAGTTTTCCAGAAAATTAGCAAGACCACAGACTGATGAACAAGAATCAGAGAAAGTTTGAAATGGAAAACCATTCTCCCTTTTTTTAAAAAAAAAAAAAAAAAGCAAAGTTGTTCAGACAAATAGTAAAGGCAATGAGCTTCAAATCACGAGCCACGAGCTTGGTGGGAGGCAGTTAAAGGGGAAATGCAGCAGGGATCTTCAGCACTGACTCAAGACCTTTCTTTGATCTCCAGTTTTCTCAAGCTGCATTCCCATATGCCACCAAACCATTTGTTTTCAGTTAGACAGACATAATGAAAAATACTCTGCTTGGGAAGAGCAACAAACAAGCCTTGCAAAAATCACGCAGTGACAGCCAGTCAAAATAAGGAAGCACTGAAACCGCAAGAGAGATGATGGCATCTAATAAAGAGGGAAAGGCTCAACTACTTGGGGATGCTCGGGGTATCTTTCATCCAGGAATTTCAAAGTCACACGAATCAGTGATGGATAGATAGCGACCACCTCCTCAAACGATACTAAATCTGCAGCGTCCTATATATGGAACGAACAAACTCGCTTCCGGTGCCCCGAGGTTTTATCAGCAGTGAGCCATGTGGGTACAGTCCTGGCTCATCCCAATTACCTTGTCAGGTTTGACAGGATCTGAGTCGTAGGTTGTAGCAAACGGGAGCGCAATACATCACATGATTTTGCCTTGTCATCATTGTAATTGAAGTATTTTCTGCATGCTCTTTTGTTGATTAGCCCACATAATTACCCTCTTCCCTGTTTCAAGGGATACTGTGCACCATCTTCATGATTTGCTGTCTCCTTACACATGGAGCCCCAAACCCACCAAAGTTCTTAACTACAGTTTTGTTTGTTGGCATCTGGCACGGCATATGCTGACACGAAGCAGTTCACATGTCTCAGAGCTATTGTTCCAGACTTTGCACATTTACAGTTATCATCAGTTACTCACGACAGGCTTTGAAAATTTTCATCACAACAACTAAAAATCAACTTCAAGTCCTTTAAATTAAAGCTCAGAATTTCTGCACACTTACAGCTTGCTTTTCTTAGTCACCTAACAGCAAACAGTGGTATCATTTAACACAACCCTGGATAGCTGGTATCACCAGACTAGTCTTAATGTAAATTACGTACTATATTTACAGTGTTTCACAGGTGGAAGTGAAAACCAAAAAGCATCAAATCTGGCCTGTGGAATAGTTTCAGCTATGCCTCTTATTTAGAACATTTCTGAAGGTGTATTGAGTGGGTCATTTCGTATTTGCAACACCAGTGTGGCTGTCACCCTGTGGTTACGACACACTCCATCCCACAGCTCTCGTGTGAGCTGCCAGGTGCATGGCAACACGCAGGATCCACCATGCAGCTCCCTGTTACTCACAGCCCTGCCTCTGGGCCCATGCCAAAGGCAGAGCACCCGCTTTACTGCAGCAATAAATATACACCAGCAATCAGATTTTTAACCTCTCTGGTCACCAAATGGTGTAATTATCAGGAAGGATTTTCCACGTCGCCTACTGCCAGCAAAATTGAGTCAGTCCTTCTGAAAACACTAATGATACAGGAAAGCATCTATAAAGCACATTATGAAGTGGTTGGGGTCAGCTACTGAAACACAAGCCAGGGATAATGTCTCTATCAAAACGATCCTCAGCTGAAGCACTGCAGGTCCGTTCATTCAACGAGGCACTGCACTGACCTGCAGAACAGAGTTCGTGGTTAAAACTTACACCTCACTTAAAAATTTGAATTAAGTTAACCTTTACTGTTGGAACAACACTGTCTCAAGACCAGACTGAGTACATCTGAAGCTTAACCAGAGGGAAAGGCTTTGTATTGCGAACAGGGTGTGCAGGTAGCCTGTCCCACGGGCAAACAAGTCCTGTGACTGAGGTAAAGCAGCTTTCTCCATCTTGTGCTAAGACGATGGAGGCGGGAGGGCCCTGGTGCAGGACTGACATCCCTCCTGGCTGGGACCATCCCTCAGCGCGGAGTCTGGCCATCGGAAAGAAAACAACCAACCCAAAACCCAGACAAACTTCAGGACCTCTTTGGGAAGACTTCTGAGTGCTCTCCCTTCACCACAACTGCTCAGACGACAGGAGCAGCTGCAGCACCAGCTCCAGCTCAGCCCTCGCACGCACAGGAACCCTTCCCACGGTGGCTCTGCTCCCGCCCAGCCCGACCCGGAGCCCCACGTCCCACGCACACACCGCCGCGACCCCCGCCGCTTCCCTGCGACCCCCGCCGCCCCGCAACCCCCTACCGCTCGCAGCCACCCTCCCCTCGCGCCCTTATCGCGGCCGCCCCGCCCTCGGGCCCCGCTGCAGCGCAGCCCCGCGGCAGCCCCCGGCGGAGCGGGCGGCCCTCCCGGCCGCTGCCGCCCACCCTCAGCCGCGGCGCCGGCAGCGGCCCGCCTTCCCCACGGCGGGGCGGAGCTGGTGAGCGGCGGCAACGCGCATGGGCCCCGCAGCCTTTCTCTGAGCCGGGGAAGCGTGTGTGAGGGGGGTGTGTGCCGGACGCGGTTCCCCCTCGCCCGGCAGCGGCGGGGCCTTTCCCGCCGGCTCGTTCCCCGTCGTTTTCTTACCTGTGGCGGCCATGGCGGCCTTGGCGGCGGGACGCGGCTGGTAGGCGGCGGTGAGGGCGGCCGGGCTCGGCCCCCGCTGTGGCGGAGCGAGGTGAGCGCGGGGAGGGGAAGAGAGGTGGGGGTGGGGAGGGGACGCACAAGATGAGGGGGTGTTCTGTCGCGATGACGCCCCACACATCGCGAAGGCGGCGGCGGTGGGTGAGGGGAGGGGGCACACGCGGCTGCCTCGCCAAGGGCTGCGGCCGTTACCGCCCGCGGACGCGGCCGGTGCCCCGGGGGGGACTTTCAGCCCGGCCGTGAGGGAGGGGGAGACAATACATTAAAAAAAATCGCGGCTCTCTCGCGGTGGTTTTATTTTTCGCTTGTTCTCGTGGCTTCCCCACCGCCCGCGATTAACAGCATTCGTTCAGTCGCCGTCCTCCCGGGAGGTGGATACATTCGCCTGTCGCCGAGGAGGGGTGTATCGGGAAAGAGGGATGATGGGGCTGGCAGCCTGCGTGTGCCGTTCCCGTGCGTTTTCAGGCGCGGGGGAACCGGCGCTGTGCTCCCCGGCTGGTGTGCAGCTGCCGCCCGGCTTTGTGCTCGGCCCCTGCTCCATTGTGCGGGCTGCCCCTTTGGGGGGGTCATTAATGGGGCCCTTTTAATGCCTGGTTAGACCTTTTCAGGGGCAGTGAACGGCCGCGGGGCTGCCTGGGGTCACGGAGGGTGCTCTGCCAGCGACATCTGTGTGGTAGGAAGCGAGGAAATGGAGGAGTGCCCAGCAGGCGCGTCGTGTGTTTGTGTGTGTGTGTGCGTGCGTGCGTGCGTGCGTGGAGACGGGGTTTACTGGAAGGTCTTGATGAGTTTTCCCACCAAATCGCAACGGGGAGGTGAGGGAAGCAGCGCAGGGTCTTGCGAGGAAAGATCCGTAACACGTTTGGATTCTGAATGACCAATGGCTTCGACTTGAGAAAAAGGTAAATTAACCTTTGGAACGCACACGTGTACCATGCACTTGACCGTTTTCCTTTCGCAAACCACGCGTCCCATCTCTTTCTCCCCCAAGAACCTGCCTTGTATTGCAAACTGCAGCTCCGGACCAGACCGATGGCTGTTGAATTGTAAGGTGTTGGGAAGGAGCCATTTTTTGTTGCATCTCTGTACTTTCCACACGCCATAGTGCAGAAAACAGCACTTTGGACAGAGGCTTGGACAGCATCCGCTGGGGCTGGGCATCCAGTTTGTTGTGTTGGTTGATAGTGTTATTGGGAAGAATGCATTGTAGAGGAATAAGTGAAAAGGCAAGAAGGTGGAAGCTTAAAATACACTATTTCATTTCAAGAAAGAGCTATAACCCTAAAGTGTGTTGTCCAAAAGTGACCATACCCTCCTCTGATATGGAGCAGAATGAGTAAGTTTCCAAGACTCATAAAAGAGAGTCTCTTTCAAGCGGTTGCTGTTGGAGCATGGGATAGATAGAATTCATCTTGTCTGCAGGAAAAGCTATTTCCTGCAGAATAGGAGCAACGTGCTTATTTAGAACCGTGCAATCTCTTTCCCACTGTGCAGACGTCTTTTCATTACGGTTTTGCAAAATTAGGTTAGCCTCGAGTGAACAATTTATTTTGACTGGTAAGTAAAATATTAAGTGTTCTTCACGATAAAAGAGCCAGCAGTTCTTGTGCTTGGACTCGTGTGTTTTCCTGAAACTTAGCGGAGGTTACTTGTGCCCTACCAGGGTGAGTGCCCTTGTATAGCTGCTGATTTTATAATGTTCAGATGTCTTGGAGCCATCTGGAAGAATCAAATTATTATTCCTTTGAGGGCTTATAGCGGTTAAGATGAGAAGTGGGGGAAAGATGGGGTGAGAGTCTGGCAATATGCATTTTGTAAAACCTATTTGTTGGGGAAACAACAGAACTGAAAGCATTAATGTGGTATTAATACTGTGCATAATGTACAGGAATATTAGTCCCTTGCCAGAAGCAAATTATGATTCAGTATTTCTGCTTGTGGTTTTAATCTGGGATTTGTTTTTTTTAAAGTGTATTTGTCAAGTTTTTAACAAAGAGCATCTGAGGCAGGTCAGCAGAAATATCGGGGAATTGGTTTACCTTTTAGATTTTATGTGTGTTTGTAGCTGGATGTTGCAGTGTTTTCATATCACTCACTGATGTATTCTGAAATACCAGTATCCCAGTTCTTAGCAGTCTATTTTTCTGTAATGCAAAGTGAGGGAAATGGTGATGTCATTGAATTTCAGGGCAAAGGATTGCAGTGGTGACTTACTGGCTGGGGACAAGATCCCAGAGGGAGTGGAGGAAATCAAACAAAAAAGGGAATAGTGCTACTTTGGCCATTTTCCCCTGGGCTTCTGTTTCTTTTGTGAATTTCTGAAAAGGAAATGTCATTTTGCTGTTTGAATGCATTGTTTTGCATGAAGTGTCAGACCAAGTTATGGGGATGATTCCAGGCAGCTTCCCCTATTTCAAAACAAACACGTCAAACGGTAATATGTTTATACAAAAATTCAGTGTGTTTTGCAGGAACCCAGTATACCTATTTCCAAAAATAAATGATGTTTTTCATACTTTATTATGGCTAGTAGAGCTTGTGTAGGAGAGAAAAAATTGGAGTAGGTTCCCTTGGCCTTTGTGTTCTCTCCACAAGTAAGAGGAAGATGTTGGCCTCTTCATGAACTGGAAGGTTATTTTCATTCGCACTTCCTCTCAAAGTATTCTTATCCATGCAGTAGTTCCTATCTGATTCCAGTGGCTGTGACCATGGCAAGAGCTTTTGTTGTTGGCTCAATACCTTTTTGGTTGATACCAGGGTAAGAGCAGAAAGGGGAGAAGATATAGGTAAGTTTTACGTGCAAAAACCTGGTGTAATTGCTCTCGTGGGGCTGTAAGTATGGGTGGCTCTGTCCGGTGAAGTGTGCCGGGTCGGTTCCTTCTTCCAGCTGTGCCCTTGAACTGCAGCTCTGGTATCTGGCTTCAGCCTTTACTGGACCACAGCAGCGTCTTGTACCAGCAGAGCTGGTGAGATGGTTGAGGGGATTTTATGATGAATAGGTTGGTCTGAGCTGAGAAGGGTCCTGACAGTCCATCACACTTGGGCAAGAATTTGAACTTGAAGTTGAGCACGAGGTCTGTGCTGACAATGGCGAAAGCTGTTTGGAATCAGTGTTAGGGTCTGGTAGCTGTCCTCGGGATGTCTGATTCTGTCACATGAAAGAAACAAATTGAAGTGTTTATCAACTTTTAAAGCCAACAACTGTTTTCCTTGCAAAAATAAGACAGTTTGGTATCAGGGGTGCCGCAGGTCAACAAGTCTGGCCAGTCAAGCATGTGGATTTTCACAGTGGTTTCTATTCTTATGCTAATCCTTCGAACAGGCTGGCTGTGTGCTGTTAGCCAACTGAGGGAAGGGATGTGCATACTGAGGACGCTGAAGGGAAGCCATTTCTCCTAGTTATTGTCATGCAGATTAGGTCTTCCAACCAACCAGGATCTGGGGAATAGCATAACCTGAGGATATAATGGTCAGCAGTCATTTAGAAATTCTGAGCCAGTTTGGTTGAAACTGTTTCTTTTCAATATTAATTTTGTGTTGTGTTTTTATTTTTTAAAATCTGTGTTGTAGCTGAAAATAAATTGGTGTCTTCGAAGTTGAACAACTGAAATTGGAAACTTAAATCTTCAATTTTTAATGTTGGGTAAAAAGTACAGGTAATAAAGCTATCATTGTTCAGTGGTACAGCTATGAACTGGTCATTTGAATCCTTCTCTTGGTGACTTGCTGTGTTTCTCCCACACTATTTTTCTGCATTGCCTTGATTTCTGCTGTATAAACCACTTTTTACGTAGATAAATTGTTGAGTACTTTCTGTGCATGAGTTCCTAGGTGTTTGTGTGCAAGCTGAAACCAGATAAACTATGTAAACCTTCCTCAGAAGAGTTCGGTTGGTGTATATTTGTTTCCTAGAGATTGTTTTAGAAATAGGAAGTCAGGAGAAGTCTGAAAGAAATGCTCCAAGTTAGTGTTTTGTTGCATGTTATATGTGGACTGTGTGTGGTTTCTCTCGTGTAAAGGTTCCTGCTGATGGCCATGGGGGCTTCTGCAGTACAAGTTATGAGATGGGCTGTTGTTAAGCATGTATAGAAGGCTATATATATTTTATTTAAGTGATGCTTTGTGTTGCTGGAGTCTGTATGTATTTGACTAGACCATCTTGCCATATTTGTGTGTGTGTAGTGTTAGATTCTTTGGAAGTGTGGGAAATAATTAAAATCTGCCCTTTAAACTATTTAGTAAATTGGATTTGCTTTACCAGCAGTGGGACGGGAAGTTAATCGTGTTTAAGCTGATGTTGACTTTTGCAATCTGATTTTCCCTGGGAAGAAACTTTATTACCTAGTTGTTAAATGTACAGATAATTAGCTGCTGATTGTTTTAAGCTGATAAACCAGTGCTTTTTGATTAAACCCAATTTTGACTATCATCATACTAATGATTAGAATATATTTAGATGCTGCTGTCAGGTGATGATTATGACATTTTACTGTTACTATTCAGTGGATATTCTTTTGCTCTGTGCTTACACGTGTGTAGCTCTGGAGTTCATAGTGTCACCTATGACTCCTGTAACATGGCTTAGCATCTCCTGTGCTTTAACCCCTACTTTAGAAAATAAAATACCCCCAAATCTCCACTTCTGAAAATCATCTTTTTAAGATCTATATTTTCTTGTAGTCTTGTTTCTGTAGCTAAGTCACAACATTATCAGTGTGTCCTGTTGATGTGGCTTGAAGTCACGAAGTTGAAGCAATAGTTCAGCGTAAACTACCGGTCAGGGCATCGTTCATCCCCTCACCATCTCAGTCACTTTTGCTGATGAGGAAGTTGCAATTGCTGCCCCTCCATTCCCTCCCTGGTGTACCCAATGCTTTTGCCTGTCCACATCTCAGCCTTTATTGTTCGTGGGTAGTGTAGCCATTATAACTCTTTAAGAATCGGAGAAAGTGGAGTTTTCCCCATTTTCTCCAGTAATTCATTAAACCAGGATCACAAGATGTTTGGAGCCTGGCTTCCTATGGATTTTGGGGTAAAATTAAATGCTGAAGTGTTATTTGTTGGATGGAGGGACACTTGGTCAGTCACAACCCGAGTTACGGCCTTAGCTCTCATGATGGTGAATCTGTAACACGAGGGTGACATGATGCAAAGCCCTGTTCTTGGCTAAACTCGCTGTGACAGTTCAGATTTAGCTTGTGGGTGATAATTTACTTTTTTAGCAGGATTTATGCTAGTTGAACAAGTTGTCAGTCCTGTGTTACTTTTAATTTGGTCTTGCTCCATCTTTTCTTACAGCAAGCGTAAAGTTATAAAGCAGGTGACAGTTTTTTACAGCGAAAGTTTGCTCGTGTGACATCACGCGCTGTGATTGAAACTGGGGTCATTGGGTTGTTCAGCAGTTCCTGGACGTGGCAGTGGTCCTGCAGCCATGGCCCCAGAATCTGACTGTAGAGAGGGATGACAGTGATTTAATTACTACTGGTAAGTTGCTTTTAAGACAGAAGGATGAAAGGTGGTAGTCTAAAAGCTTTGTCACCACTTACTGGCAGATTGAGATAATCAGTTTTGCTAAAAATAACTTTGATGGCAAGGTGTTAGGTTCTTATAAGTGGTTTCAAAATTCTTGCTTCTTAAAGAAAACCATGTTTAATCCTCTGTGTATTTTGTTATCTGAGATATATTTATTACTGACCAAACAAATATCTGTTAAATATCTGTTACTTAATTTCAGTAACGTGTTTCCTGGCGTTTGGGAGGTGAATGTTTTTATCTCGATACTCAAGACTGTTCAAGGTGCATGCAAGTGCTGTGGGGAAAAAGAAAAGATACAGTGCTTGGCGTTTGGAAAACAGTTTAATTTTATTATTTTTTTGATGCCAGCGTAGAACCAAAAAGTTTTCCAAATCCAGATGTTGCAATTTGGACATATCCTTACTGACTTCACTAGGGGCGTAAGTGTGGCTGTTATGAAGATGTATACATAGCTGGGCAATGTAGCTGGACAACCCCTATGTGACCATAATTTTAATTTTTGCAAGAGCCTTTGAGTATTTGCTGGGATATACCCTTTTACTCCTTGTTCTGAGTCATGGATGTCTTTATTAGGCTTCATGATTGCTAGCCTGTGTGACTGAAGGCACAATTTATTAAAAAAAAAACCCAACCAACCAGCTTTGGTGTCTTGTTTTGTGTGTTTTACAAGAAGCATCTCTCTAGAGTCAGCTCCCACCTGCTAGGGACAATCAGTCTTTTAAGAGGATAATTTCAGTATGGTTTAAAATTTATTTTTAATTCAGAAGGCCCGTTATCCTGCTTGATAATGCAGCTTGCCTGTTTGTTCCCCAAAATTTACATAGCAGTTGATAGAATCTTACAGAATCTTTACGGATTTTATCAACAATTTCCATATCAGTTTTTCATGGAATGCGAATATATTTCAGTAGCTGCTTTCCGTAGCTCACCCTTATGATCGTTATCTCAGGCCTTACACTCCGGCTGGGGTAGAAACAATAAAAATTGCTGTTGGGTTATCACTGTTTCCAGTGCATATGCGCGTGTGTGTGTGATGTTAAAAATTGCTGACAGATACTACTTTCGCACTAAAATGTAAAATGTGTTTGTTATAAGGCTCAGAAAGGAATGAGCAATAGCTATAAATATTATATTGAGATAAAAGTATTTCTTTGATACGATGTGTAAACCGAAGTGTGTCAATCCTTCCTTGCTTTAGCATATATGCAGAAGTGCAGTATGTTTGCTGGAGGTTGATTCAGTAAGCAGGAGTTGATTTTTATTTCAGAAGAAAAGTTCCTGCAATTTATTCTTGGAAATGTAAATGAGATTCCATAGTCCTTCAGCTGAACGATGCACAAGGCAAGCTTCAGATGTGAAGTTCAGTCCTTGGTAACTGCTGCAGCTTATTTCATTGAAGGAACAGGAACAAAAGTTTGTTTGTAACTCCTCTGGAACTGAGAACAAAGGCTGCGGGGACCTTTGAACCTTTGTGGCTCTGCATCTGAAGGAGGAATTGTTCAAGAATGGGGAAAAACTGCCAGAAGACCAGAGATCTGCTTTTCCCTGCATCTTTCTACAGCAGTGTTCAATGGCCATGTTTAAAGCCAAACCAGAAGTTAGTTAATTGGAAGACTTTCTCACTTGTTCTTCCCAGCAAGCTCTGATTTGATAATCAAGTATGCAGGATGGTTATTCTATCAGTTTTTTTCACTGAGGCAAGCTTTAAACAAATGATTGTCTGGTGTGGGTTTTTTTTTCCCCCTTTGGAAGAAATCTTTATGACTGATTGCATCCTTAAACATTTTGTTCTCTCTCAAATATTCTGTGCAAATAACTCTGGTGTATGAAGCAATTTGTTTCCCCTGCTTCATGCTGGTGTTCTAATTTCACAATTCCTTTTCATTCAGTGATAGCCGTCTCTTCAAGGAAGATGGGAAGGAATAATCAGTGTTCTGAAGAAATTGCTCCTTCTCTGCAAAATGTGTTGGCTAGCACGTTGAGAGTTACAGACTCCAGTGGGTTGTCCAGAACGGAGGTTGCGCTTCAGGCAGTGATTTGTGCCCAGTCATCACCTTCATGAATTTTGCAAGGCTTAAATATAGGATGGGCAGTACTGAAAGAACGTATTCCCTACATTGCTTCATGCAGAGGGAGATAAACCGCAGTATTGAGTGTTTATTGTTTTTCTTGGAGTAATGAACATAACACACCAGCTGGAAAAAACATGGTTGTTCATTTCTATTTCTCAGCCTCTACACGCAGCTCATAAGTGTGCTCAGGCATGCGTGTAATGTTCATGTCCGTCCCTCTTTCTCCAGCTGAAGAAATACTCCGCTGCACTGGAATTGTTCGGACAGAAGGGAGAGGCTGGGTTGCCCCACGGAGTCTCTCGGGAATTGAATCAGGTCAGTGCCATCGACGTGGAGGCACAGTATCAGTTCTGGCATCTGGTGTTCTTCTGCCTGGCTTCGTTCGGTTGCCGTTGGAGAGGACACTGCATCAGTTTGCGGGGAGGTGATGCTCAGGGGGTTGCAGCCAGCTTGGTCTGCGAGAGAGTTTGCTTCATGTGGTGTTCTCTGGGTCCCTGGTCCCCAGAAAAGCACAGGGAAGAACTGGAAATACACTGGATGACCAGAAAGAGGAGTAGCAGTCAGGCGTGATTTAGTTGACAGAGAAGTATTTCAAGCAGTGATTCCTCTCACTGCTAGAGAGGAAAACAATCCATTTAATTTCTGGAGTGTTAAATTGTTAGGAGTCTTCAGTCCCTGTTTTTCCCCATGATGGGCTGGCAGTCAGGGTGAAAGACTCTTGTTGCATGTTCCCCTTGGCTTTTCACCTGTCCAGAATGACAGGGTATCTCCAGTGTCTTACTTCGTAAAACTGTTACCCTCCTTCTCACCTTTGGCTGCATTTTTCTCCAAAATTAGGCTATGCTGGAGGGAAATTCAGCTTTCTGTCTTTGAGGGTGTATGTAAACCTGGCTACAAGGAGCATGGGAAAACTGGATGGTGGTTGCCCTTGTCTCTTTGAAGTTTACGGTGTACTAGTTGGTTATCATGGTGCTTTTTGCTTCCTCCTTTGTTAGGATGGACAGCAGCTTGAAATACAGCGGTAACCTGCCATTTTTTTTAAAGACTTCGCTTTATGGAGTATTCTTTACCTAATACTTTCAGTCATCCATACGCAGAGCAATTGCAGATTGCATAAGGAAGCCATTACATCCTTGGCTAATTAGTTATGTAGCCATATTGTATTCATCTGGGGAGAATTCAGCTGTCTAGAATACAGCTTAGTAGCTTTCTAAACATTTTCACCTAGATTACAAGAAAACTGTTTTTGGATCGCATCGTTCTCTATAGGTACCCCTTACATTTCCTGTTTGTCAAATGCCATGTTTAAAAATCAAACCTCATTCAACTTCTAAGATAAAAATTGGAAATGAAAACATACAGACCAGTGTTTTAGAAAACTTAATTTATCGGTTCTTACCGCTAGAAAACGTGTGTGGAGGAGGGATGCCATATGGCTGCTAAATATAACACAACTTTCTCCTGAAAGCAGTCTAAAAAGTACAGAAGTTCACAATCTGGTATCTGGGTTTTTAATAAGAATATGCTGCAGATTTTAAGAACCTTATGAGTGCAAACTAAGGTAATGGGAATAGAGCCAAAAAGTAATCCAATAAAACCTAAGTGTTTCCTGTGAAGAGGTGATGTTGGCTGACACGCTCAGGGGATGCTCAGCATCTTGCAGATACTGGACCCTTTGTTGGCAATTCCTTTCAAGTGGAAGGGTGGTAGTAGCTGTCCAGGTTACATCAGTTGTCAGTGCTCCCTACCCTCCAGGTCCAACAGCTTGTATTCTTGTTTTCTTTAAATATTTGCAGTGTTACACCCCAGCGCTGGGATGCTGGAAACTTGATCTCCTGCTGTCGCTGTTTGAATGAGATCAGGAAAACATGGTTGTGGTGGCAAATCTTGAGAGTAGTTATTCTAGATTTTGGTTAATTTTTTAAAATTTTATGTTAATTCTGCTCGCTTTTCCTGTTTTTGTGGCAGTGCTGCCAGAATACAGGTGATTCCATGTCTCAAGAATACAAGTATGATTGAAATATGGTAGCATTTCTAGTAAATGACTTCTATGGTGTATGTGTGTGTATACATTTGAAGGGAGTGAAAGTTAGTGATACACTGTACAATGTAGTTATTTTTATGTAAGTTTTAGTAGTGGATGTATTTGAGAAATACTTCACATATAGGTTAGTAATTTTCTGATGGGAAAGCCTGAGAAGAAAACAGAGCCCCAAAATAATTGTGATTTAAAAAAATGTATCTCTTTTTCACCCCCAAAAAATTACCCGCCACCCTGTGCTGTCACCCTTTCCCCACTTTTTGAATGGAAATATCCAAAATGGGTCTTGAATTTCTGATTTAGCCAAGCACTTTAGAATGCATCTAACGTGAGTAATCCTAGGGCTCCGTCTGGGATAAAAGGCATTGCTGAACTGAGGCAGAAATATCTGATAGGAAAGCTTATCCTGGAAAAGAATCAGAAGAGAAACTCTGTTGGTTATATTCCTTAAGGCCCTTAAAATATTTCAAAGGGATGAGTCTAGATTTCCTGATGGTGTTTTGGTGACTAAAAATGCAGTTATGCAAATCACAGCTTGTTGGGGCAGGGAGGATTAATTTATACACTCGAGCACGGGGGCTCTTCCACTGCTTTCTCTATGAAGTTGAATTATGGACAAGAATGCACTTTGTTGTTCTTTAATAATAAATAACGGCAGTGCAGTTTTGATCTTCAAAGCGCTGCTCAGACCTTAATTCATCTTCGTAATCGTCCTTTGAGAGACTTAAAAATACTCCCGACCCTTTTGGACAAGGAACTCCTTAACATGGGGATGTTAGAGGGTTTGCTGAGGGCCATATTGTCGGGGATTGCTGGGACAGCCACTCAGGAATTCCTGGCACTGGGTACTTTGGCTTGTTCTCGACAAGGTGTTGCTTTTCTCATTTCTGCGTTAAAACTTCAAAAAATTCAAATACATAAAGAAACGCAGTTCTAAATTCTTGGTGTAGTTCTGGATTTCCATCTGAGTGTTAACTTATGCATATGCACGTTGGAATTTCCCTTTGGAATATTCCTGTAGGCACAGAGCGCTAAAGGTTTGTGTGTGTGCATGCTGTGTGGGAGCAGGTATGCAAAATTGCACTTCAGAAAACGTGGGTCACAAATTTTGTATGCCAGGTGTGGCAAATAAAAGGATACATGGCTTTAGAGTCTATGGGACACACAATAAATAGCTCGAAAGTGTCTCTGTCTGCCTTCTCTAATCTTCCTAATTCTTTGTAAGGTTTAAAATAAGGAGGAGGAATTAATGTAGATGCTTGATTATTGAGGTTTTTTTACTAGGTAGTTGTTGATTTGCATTCTAAAACAGATTTCAGGAGGACGTTCCTGTCTGAAAACCTGTAGCTTACATTTGGAGAATAAGAATAGCAAAACAGAACTGAGACTGTTCAACTCATCTGGAGAAAGGGTTCAGCAGGAGTTACAATCTAAAGGTGGCGATCTCTAAATAACCCCGTGGGACCAGAGTTTGGAGAACAGCAAGGCTTTGTTAAGGGTACTTTTTTTTCTCTGAAACAGTAGGAGGGAGTATTCATTGAAAAATAAAACTCTGTGAACTTGTTACTGCTGAAGAGAAGGGACTCAAAATGCTAGCTAGCATGAGAAACGCGAATACGTTACAGTATCCACGTCTGCGTTAGATTGTGACATAACAGAGCCAAGGTGAGTTTAATGCCCTTTGTAAACTCAAAATAGTTCTTCATAAACTGGGATGCTTCAAAATAACAAGTAGCCCCTGACTGGGGTTTTTATAATGAGCTCCAGCATTGTAATTTCTGCGGGAGGTTGCACCAATTTGCATGAGGAATGAACGTGGAACCAGCTTTCGAAGTGGAAAGTTGACAACCCGTTAAACAGGTTTGAAGCATCCTTCCGACGCACAGCTAAGTCAGCGGAATCCTCTAACGATGCCAGAAACCCCTGTTAGATTAACCCGGTGACCTTGTCATCTCAGAAAATGTTGCTGACAGCTTTGTTTGGGTGAAGGTCTTCTCAGCATTCCCCGCTGTGGTTCAGAGCTCCTGATTATTTGGTACACGCATTCTGAAGAGGAATCTGTGATTTTGAAGTTCTTTTTTGTAATTTGTTAGAAATGCAGTGGCTTAGACTGACTCAAGGGGAAATGTGAATACTGTGATTTGTTCTGAATACACAATGTGAATAAACTGCCCATCTGGGAAAGTTGTTAAAAGTTTTCAGACTTCTGAACTATCTAGTCTAGTTTTATTTTGTAAGTGCTGTAGAGATTTTTATTAGCAAAACTTTGCAAATAACATGTTTCCCTACGTTGGGCTTAGGCGTTCTGTTCTCCTGTTCCAGATACTTTCCTGTATCTGTTTTTGGTATGTGAGGGGCAAGTATTGATTTGACAGAGGGCAGAAAATGTCTAAGTTGGGAAACTGCAGCCCCATAACACATACAATGCGTGAAGCGTAAAATCGGTCTTCTTTCTATGAATTGTGTTACTGGGCTTCCAAAAGCTACTTGGGTGTTCAGAGGGATAAGTTGGACATCAACAAACAAGTCAGAATAATGTGTGTGTTGTAGTTTCCCAGGTACTGTGACAATAAAGAGGGGTGTTGGTAATTAAATACCAAATGATTCTGGACTGTCTGTGCCTGATAACTGATACACGTCTGATAACTGATACGTGAAATCCGATGGGATGAGCTTTCAGAGAGGCAGAGATCTGCTCCCATTCTGAAGAATATGCTGCAGAAATGCTCCTGGTTAAAAATAACATTGGGGTAGGTAGTCAGGTTCATTTCTCAGGTTTTTAAAGCTATTCTTACTAAGACTGAGCTTTGGTGAGATGACAGTAACACACAGGAGTGGTTTGTTGTGGATTTTTTTTATGCCTGGAATTCCTTTCTGGGCCAGAGTGTGTGCATATGCACGTAGTGTTCCTGCATACCCTGACAAAGGTCATCCTTTTTTCTTCCTGGAAGGCGTTCTTCATGCTGTATCATAGCAAACTTCAGAGTGGAGGGACTCTGGGATCTTCTTAATGTAAAATCTCATTCCTGACTAGCATTATGAACGTTACTGATGTTCTACCTACCAATCAGGACTTTAAAAGTGAAGGTGGAGGCATTTGATGTGTAAATGCATGGGCATGTATAGATGAGTTAAAGTATTACCTTCCAAGTCTTCAAATTCTTGCCTGAAATTTGTTAGCAGGCTGCTAGACTAAGGACTGTGTGTGGGGCTAGACAGCAACTGTGTATGAAGGAGACACTTGAAAGCTCTTGCTGTTATATTTATTCTTCCAAAATAACATCATAGGCAACTTGTTCTCTTCCCAAATGCTGCATATTCGACTAATCTGTGTGGTGTTCCAAGGCTCAGCCTTGGAACAAGAGACCTTGTCAAACACATGAAAGCCACGCGCGGGTTATTAGTTGGTTTGGCAGGTCTGAGTTCAAGTCTAACAAATCAGTAGCTCCAAAGGACACGGGTTGTTCTTGTCACTTACAACAATGGCAGTAAAAAATAATCTTTGGTTTTAAGCGGGGGTAGCACGGGGGTTCGCTGACTGTGCGGTTTTAGCTCTGCACGTGTCAATGGCAGCACCACCTTTGCAGGGTACATTGACGCCGTCTACTTGCTGAACTCCTGGGTTGTGGGCTGACCTTTGGAAGGACGAACGTTTGAACAGTGCATGAATTTTCCTGCATTGCTGCTTAAAGTAAAGATAGTTCCTGTTTCTGTGAAGTGCGGGTACCGCAGCTTTAGAGAATGCTTCTTGAAAGATGTTTTGTTAAGGTTGTTTGCTGACGGACATATGGTATGACATACGGTGCTATTTACCACCTCAGTGTCTGAACTTACAGGGAAACGATTTTCTTCTTTAAACATTTCACTCTATTAAGTACTTGTAGACATCATCCAACATTGTCCTGGCCAAACCAATTTACACTTTCCTTTTCTTCTGTTGGTCCCATCTGTTTGTGTCTGTTTGTTTGTTTTCTTTTTTTTTTGTGTATTGTAAATAGATTTTAGTGTTTTAAGGGCTGAGGGGTCTCAGTAGCAACTAGCAGTTACAAATCTCTCTTAGCTTTGCACCTGCAGCCCTCAAGTTTTTAGGTTTCTCTTACCCTCAGAGGAGATGGAACTGCGTGCCAGGCCAACTCCTGGGCTGGAAAAATTGCTGTCTAGTAAAGTCTAGTGTAACATCATCTTTCAAAGTCATCCTGGTTCTCTCCAGGAATAACAAACTTCTGAACAGTAACCGTTGAGGATGAAAAAATGTTACTGTGTTGCTGAAAATCTGGTTTGTGGTGGAAGAGGAAAAACATGCCATGGAACAAACTGTTATCTTAAAACCTGGGCAAGAGTAGCTGTAAGACTTTTTAACTTAAGAGTTCTTGGGAGACTACATCATGGCTTTCAGCACTGGTGGAAGGTGCTGAAATGAAAAGGCTTTGGAGGGAGAAAAAATTCGCTGGACTTTTCCAGGTGTGACTTTTGATAGCATGGGGTTGGTTGTGCTGTCTTCCAGCTGGACCTGTGTAGGGATTGCAATGAGGGTACCGTTTGTTTGGTTTTACATTACTGCTTTTTCAACAAATGTTCTCCTTAAATATGCTGCATAACTGCAAATTTTAAAAACATTAAGTGAAACAAATGCTCAAGTGTAGGTTTATATAAAAGAGAACTTAAAAAGGTACTTGAAATTTACAGGGAGGGATGTAGAAGGGCTTGCATTTTCTAATTTCAAATTGTTTGCATCTTTCCATCTTAAATTAGTCAGTCTCGTTTCTCTAGCAGATGCTGCAATTTTGCAGAAAGACGAAATTGTGAATGTATACAAACAGTTTGAGGATTTTCCTTCTACTCTGATTCTACTTTTGTCTTCTCCAGTCTCACTGGGAACAGTCTGATTGAAGTGTGGGTATACATCCCCATTACAACAACGCGTCAGAAATTCTTGCTACCTGTCCCACTTCTCTCTGAGTAATCAGTCACCTTGTGAACATTCATGGAGAGGGAAAGCAGTAAAAATGGTTCTCCTCCCCCATTCCTCTCCTCTGCTATACAGCCTTTTTTTTTTTTTTTCCAGGTCACTAAGGAAAGGGTATTAAAGCTATAAGCAATAAACTTGCATAGCCTACTATTTGCTGCTTAAATACACAGGTTGCAAAATAATTTGAAGTGAATAGGTTCAGCCTCTAACAATTTCTTATATTTCCACTCTACCCAGATACAGGGCTGGAAAACTTCATTCCAGGATGCTAAATGTTGGTACTTGTTGTGTATTTAATGCAAGTAGTAAGAAGCATGTAAAGGAAAGAGATTCTTTTTACTGACATTATGGTGTGAGGTCCTTTCACACAGCAGAGAAAAGTGGTCCCTATTTATATGAAGCTTTGCAAAAATTAAGAGGTTCAGAACTGAACAATCTGCATAGATTTGTCATTTATAAATTTGTTTCTAAAAACTAGTTTTAAGGGCACGGAGAAGTGGTTGAGGAAGTATGTCCCAAGTGCAGGATAGTGCAAGACAAGGAAGCAGTCTAGGTGACTAGTCTGAGTCTTAAAACACAGAGGAAGATTTTAAGAGGCTTTCTTAACTTTAGAAAAGGACCTTGTGAAAATGTTTAAATGAGGGCTGGTTTTGCTTACAGAGGCCATACATTTAAATAAGCTTAAAATATAAACACGACTGCATGCCTTCTGGGGGAGACATAAAACACCACACTTCTTTTTTTCCCCTCCTCTCCCTCTACAATTTTGCGCTATCCCAAGTTTGCCAAATGGCACCACTTTGGTTGTATTCAGGAGAATTGTGAGTGTTTTGAAGGCAGTTTTATGGCGTGTAACCGTGCACTTTGGACGTTGCGTGATTAAAAACCTGTTGCCATAGTAAAATTAACTGTATGGTATCAAAGTGTTTACTGCCTGGAGAGCTATTGCAAAATCATCAGTCTGGTAGTCTCTTCCTATATGTGGTAGGATAAAAGATGTTCTTCACAGGATCTTGGAATTTAGTGGAGGTGGAAAACAACGCGCCAAGTGGGAGAGAGACTTCATGTAAGCACCTTGTGATCACGGCTCAACCTTTCTAAAAGAGGGATAGCACAGGAAGCAGAACGTAGCCATCTGCCAGTGGCCATAAGGCTATGCCGAACCTGCTGAAAGTTTGTTGGAACAACTTTTGTGATGTAAATGTTACTTGGACTCTGCTGACCCTCTGCAGTGAGTTCCACCCATAGGGTGCTTTCTCCACAGGTCACCAGCGCGGTCATTAAAGCACCAAGGTCCAGGTCTGCAAGTGCCTAAACCCTTTCCATAGGGGATGGATGCTCATAGAAAGGAGGCGATTCCATCAGGGCTCCAACTGTCTTCAAACAAACAAGCCAATTTAAGGTGTCACTCTCATGAAGCAGAAGAGTCAGCAGAAAGGCAACACATTGGAGCTTCATCAGATCCAGCTCTAGTTGGTTCTTGCAAACCAAAATTTGCTTTTCAGTAAATGACTGACATGTAAAATGAAAAATCAGCTGTGTGGGACTGCGGGCCGGGCAGCTGAGGTTTGGTGCTCCTGGCCCTGCACTGCCTGTTACCCCAGTCCTGCTGCCTACCCATGGGACGGTTGATGTTGCAGCTCTGATTCTCTCTGTTGCTGTCTTTCATTCGTTGCTCTTATATTTTTTAGGATGACCTTTCTCAGACTGTGTGTTTTACTGCTGTGTGGCAGAGGTGTCTCACTCACTTTGCTCAAGATAGTTCTTTATAAAACAGCAAAGACTGTACCTCAGAGTACACCAGTTTGCTTGAGCAGAACCTGAAGGTTGAATTGGAACTTTTTTCTGATGTTGTGAAGAATAAACCTGTGTTAAGGTTAAGAAATGGTTGTCAAATTAAGTTGGTTTTGGTTTTTTTTAAATAATTTATTGATTTATTTAACCCATGCTGTAAGGAGCTTTTTTGGGTTGGGGTGTTTTTTCTTCCTAATGTAGAAAGGGCAGCTTAAATGGCCATGTTTTGGAAATGGGGATAAATCTCCCAGAGGTGGCTTTAATAAACCTTGCTTCATTGTTGATGTCCGTCCTTTGGAGGAATCGTTGTCAGAGCAGCTGGAGTTTTCACCTCCTTTGATGCATGGGGTGTTGAGATCTCTTCAAAATCACTGTTGCTTTAAATAGCCCCAATTATTACTCTGAAGCAAGATGAGCAGGAAAAGCAAACGACTGATGAGGCAAATATGCTTGAACTTGCCATTTAGCCAAAAGATAAAACTGATTTTCACTGAGATTCCCAATTTAGACTAAGACTGATCAACAGAAGACCCATGTAAGGGTTTCTGTACCATGCTCCAGAGCAGCTTCTGATCAAATAATCATATGCTGTGGCTGTGTGGGCTTTTTTTAACAAAGCTACAGATTCAGAATTCGAAAGCACTTTTGTTGAAACAATTTTATAACAGTTAAAAAATATTGGGCTGTTACCTAATGCTGTCAGCTTTATTGGGGGGCGCATCTGCAGTGCGGAAGGGGATGCTTGCTGTTTTATTTCTCTAACTGTGCTGACAGGACAGTGTTGTCACCGGGACTCCTTCTGTGTTCCTGTGAGTGCGTGGCATTGCCTTGTGTTTCAAGGCAGCCATAGGCATAGTTCAGTTCTGGGAAATGACCTGGAAGTTGATGGGGTTTTTTGCCCATCACTAAGCGTACTCCAGGTGGGATCTGCATGTGTATATAACTGAAAAGTACATGTACCTCAGAAACTTGAGTGTCAGCTGGAAAAGGTATGAAACATGTCCTTGATTCCTCCTATGCTTTGGATGTGGCAACGATTGCGAAAATACTGGCATATTAATTTTCCTGCTTCTTACTTTAAGTGAGCACATGCCTTGCGTTTTTCCAGAATGTTTTTTTCGGGCCATTGAGTTTTTTACTGACTTGACAGAACCTCAGCCTGAGGAATGGACCCAAATATTCAGAAAACCTTGGAATATGATGTATCTTTCTCATATGGAACATAGAAGTGTGGTGATCCTTTCACTGTAAGGAAGAAATCTAGAACAGAGTATCTGGAATGTGGTTGAGCTTTACAATGCCAGACCTAGGGAACAAAACTTGGCACATGCTTCCTTAGGCTCTGCTGGAACTGGCATCTAAATGCAAGGGAAAAAAGTGACTCCAATCCAGTATGCTTGCTACTTAAAAAAGTGCCATTTATCCCTGAGATTTCCTTTGTATCAAAGTGATAAAGATTATAAAAAATAGCAGACACAACACTTTGTTACCTTTTTTTTTTTTTAAAGTTTGTATTTATATTTGGATTTTTTTTGTTGGTTGTGTGGGTGGTTTTTTTTGTCCCTCCTCTGTTTGCTTGCAGAATTGAAGCAGCTGTTCTGGTTTTGCCTTTTCTTGTTTTGTTTTTTTCTTTGTGGAATTCTCTTGGTTAAGCTGCCCTTGAGTAGTCTTGTAGCTGCAATCCTTTGAAGGGTTGGCCAGTCTGTTTTTTATAGGTGACAGAAGTGGGATCATATGCTTTGGGTGCAGTAGTCCTCTGTCTACTCGAAGGCTGGTCTGTAAGGACATCTGGGTGGTATATGAAATATTAAATGTGTTAAAGAATTTCTGTTGCTGAGCAGTGAGTTGCCCACCAAGGTGAGTGGCCTTCAACTTTAAACAGGATCTGCCAATAGAAGGTATCTGTAATCTTTGTTTTGTATTAATATTCCTGAGTTACATAATTTTAGGGCTAGAGGAGAGGGTTGAGTCTTTGAGTAAATCGTTTCTATCCATGCTGTTTCTGACAGTTGAAATGCTGTTGACCAAAAGCACATTGTGTTTGCTCAGCACAAATACACTGTTCTGTAAGAGTTACCAGCTGTTTCAGTTCTTCTGCATCTGGGGAAACTGTTTTGGATTTTTTTTTCCTCTGTTTTTTAGTTTTAAAATCTGTAGTAGATGATTAGCAGTGGTGTGTTCAGAAAAGCCCACTGTCAATTCATTACTTGATATCATCACACTGATACACTCCATGCAAGTACGATTTAAAGTGACTTGTGATTATGAGACCTTCTCTTGCTTTTTCGCTTTTGACATCAGTTGACTCGCGTAGCTTTTTCCAGCAGAAGGAATTTTTATCTCTGTCCTCCAGTGGGTTTGGTACAATACACCATTGTAATTGCACTCTGGTGTAGCCGATCCTCAGCTGTGTTCTCATGTACCAAACTCCTCCCCTCTCACTCTGCGTTAAGCTATGATCCATCAAGTAGTTTCAGCTGCAGCAGACGTGATCATGTTCTCACGGCATCTTGCTGTCCCCTCGGGTCTGCCTCTCTCTTGGCTCTTGTTGTCACTCCCTAACCCAATTCTGCCAAAGTGCTCTGGGTTACAAATACAGCCGGCCCGCTTTGAGAAGGCCAGGGATGAGGTCACGGCTGTGACGGTGACCGTAGGAACTAGACCAGCAGCAATACCAGGAGCATTTTATTAACTTCAGTGAGGCTTGCTTTTAGTTTCTGGGTGTACCTTCCTGCAGCAGGGGCAGTTGTGCTCCTGCTGACTTCAAATGGGTCAGAAATTGTTCAGTGTTTGGGAAGAAGCAGACATCATCTGGTAGAACCAACAGTGTAGTGGGCACAAGGTTTCCTGGGTGCTGAAATAGAGGCCAACATGGGAAAGCTTTTAGAGGGAATTGCAGTCTCTGTAGTGTCAGAGGAAGACATTCCCAGAATAAAAGGAGATCTGCTAACAGCTAAAGTCTTTGCTATGTTAACCATGACACTGCAAAACGTTTGACTTATTTACTTATTTATTTTCCCACGGGGGAGCTTATATTTACCTACCTTTTGGAGACCGTTCCTAAAAGGAACTTGCGTTTTTCATGGGCATTGATGATGGTTGGTTGTGTTTCTTTTTAGACCTGGTAAAGCACCCCTCTTGCACACTGCTTTTAAATCAATTTTTTCCTTTGACAAAAAAAGCCTTCGTTTATACGGCTTGTGATACGACGTTTGTGGAACTCAATGTAGTGAACATGGCAGGGCTTGAGGTGATACGGTGGAAAAAATCTCTGGCTCAAGGTAGTTTTAAGAACAAATGAATTAATTTTCTATGCCTCTGACTGATGTTAATGCTGTGCTTCAGTTGTGGTTTGTTTTTTTCCTTTTGTGGTTCTCTCTTGAAAGCTTCAAGGAGCTACCAGCTCACCTGTGGGCTTAGAAATACAGTGCCTTTGTTTGTAGATGAAATGTCCTAAATAAGATAATTTCTGCTTTAAAAAAAAAAAAAAAAGAGGAGAGAGGGGGAGGGAAAGAGATCAGGCAGTTGTCAGTAGTGGACTGTTTTCGTCACTGAATGGATTGTTTTTAGGGCTCCTGAGTAAATAATAGTAACAGGTGACAGGGGGACTCTGCTACATGTCGAATCTTATTTGAGATGATGAACCTGAATCGATGAAGGATGTTTTGGTTTTAATGCGCTGCGTGAATAATTTTGTGACTGTGATCATGTTTTAGCAATATGTAGCCTCTCAAAACCCACATGGGTGCTTATTGTAAAGCTATTTTGTAATTCACTTGTGTTTTGTAACAGGTTAGTTATATACATATATATTCAGCTTTCATTAATGATCATTGGGAATCCTTTAATTGAACTCTTTCACATAATTTGTACATTCACTAACATTAAAATGTATCTCTTGGGGGGAACATAATCTTTAACAGCAGAAAAAAGTAATATAATTCCTGTCATTGAAATCTTGCTTTCACATCCAGCAGGATTTAATAGTGTCATGCCTCCTGACATGGTTTTATTTAAAGATTTTTGTTTACTCTGTTGTCTTTTCTTCGCTAATAAACCAGTTTGCTGTGTCTAAGTCAGTTTGTTTGAGCATCTTGGTTTTAAAATTCATTTTTAAGACTCCTCTGCGTAGCTTAATTGCAGCAGAAGCTAGCCAGCCACGGTGTGCTTAGGGGCTCAGAGGCTTGCGGTTGCCAGACATGAGGACAGATTCTGCTGAGCTGTGACGACTACAGGGGAAAGCGAATGCTCTAAGGTGCAGAAGGTTTTGCTACAGCTACATTTACAAGCCTTCACACTTCGGGAGGTGCGGAAAAGCAAACATTTCACCAACAACTTGCTTCCAAATTGCTGTTCGCTGAGGTTGCAGATGCACTTGGTTTAGGACAGTGTTCCAATGGTTGCTGAACCTTCAGTACCAGCAGCCCCACTGATGTCAAGGGAACGAATGTATTTAACTTAAAGCATATGCTGAGCTGAAATGAGTCGTAAAATGGAATTTTATTGGATTTTGTGAATTCTAACTTGTTCTCCTATACTTGTAGGAGTAAAAGGGCACTTGCTCCACACTTCTTTTGCAACTTGGTTATTCCATTCTGTTAACATTTTACCTTTAGAAGTTTGTGTGTTGTTTTTTGTTTTTGGTTTTTTTTTTTTTTCCTAAAAAAGAAACCTGGTAGCTCTTCTCCATCTCTTTGTGTAGTTGAGCTATGTAGAAATGACTTTACCAGGTTAAACATATGAAAACAACAAATTTTTTGGGAAGCAGTCTGAGCAGGCAAGACGTCTCTCAGATGAACACCCAAACGCAGTGTGCTAACTTGAGAGACAATTTAGGCTAGAATCATGCCATGATTGAGCGACTCCACTGTGCCGACCTTTTGCTACTTCCTGCCACCCTTGCTCTTTGCCTGCACATGGAAGGTGCCTTTCTCCTCCCATCTCTTGCAGTAGCAGGCTCTCAAGGTGAAGCTGCTGGCATTTTCCAAGAAGGCATCTGCTAGGCAACTGGGAGGATGTGTGGCCACCACCCTGGTCTGCTGCTGTGCGGTGTTGTGAGTGCAGTCATCCATACACGCTGAAAATCTGTGTTGATTGAGACATTGGTCTGTCCTTGTTCTTCAGTTACACCAAAGTTTAGGCCACAGCACTAGTTCCTTTTTTTATACAAATTTTTGAAGCTTATATTGCCTGGCCATGCCTCTTAAAATAATCTACATTTAATGTGACAAACCTAGATTTTGGCTGCACCTTCTCTTCAGCAACTTGTGTATTTAAGAGAAGGTCACCACTTGAGCGTGAGAAAAAGTGGTTTATTGAATTGCAAAAGAGCATACTTGTCTCTTTGAATTCCTTTGAGAACAGCCTACATTATGTGCATTGCTGTGTTGAATCGGCCTGTGCATTTGGCAAGCGCAAATGGGAGTGGGTAGAAGGGTCAGTCTATTTTACTTGCTGTCCTTAGTGCTACATCCTGAAGGTTGGTGTGTCTTTGGGTTTCACTGAAGTTACCGTATCATTACATTAGTCTTGTGTGTGTTTGTATTGGAAGTAGCCTTTAACAGTCCATTTTACTGCAGTGTTTTTGGTGATTCATAATTTTTCACCGTATATTCACATTGAATAAATCGTGGCATTAAAATGCTTCCAGTAAGGTAGAAGAATTTATGGCCTGAAGCAAATACATGAGGAATATGAGCTTATTTTACTATTAACTTTGGAGATGTATCTGTTTAGTGTGTTGTGCTTGGAAAAACAAAATCTGTGCGTTTTCTTTCCTTTCCTGGCTGTTCTCCAGCTGCTGTTGGTGACATCAAAATAAACTCTGCCTTTTGGGCAGAGAGGGGATTGGGAGTTGGGTCACATGCTTATTCCAGCTGCAAATATTTATTTATTCTGGCCCTTGCAGTCGTTTTTGTTTATTTCTTTTCCCTCTGTCGATCTCCAGCGCTCGCCCTAAATGAGGTCTTCACACATGGTACTTCTCTACCTGCGCACACATGTATGTGGAAGCCCTTCTCTGTGTTGGATTGCATGGGCAATGCGTTGCAGTACACGGACTCATCTGCTCCTTCAAAGCAAGTGCATCTTGGTAAATGGGGCCTGGAGGCTTAGAAATAAAACATTTCTCTGCTTTAGTTAAAGTCTGAGCAGCTCATCTTTTAAGATTTCTGTATGGCATCCTTCCTGATTTTAAAATCTAGAGCAAATATGAAAGCGTTGTTGTTATTGGCAAACTAATCCTGCCAAATTTGTTTGGCTTTTCAAAGGCTTTCTCTAATTGAGCTGTTAAAGAAATTGATTAGCCAGAAGATCCGCAACAGGAAATAATAAAACCAATATTCTGTGGGGAATATTTTTAATTAATATGTAGTATATTTGATACTTAGGATTAAATAATGGGGAGACTGGTAACTACAGGCTGTTCCAAAGGGAAATATAAACAAAGGATAGGAATTTCCCTCCTGAAAAATAAATTTCTTGGCTGGCAAATATGTCCTGGTTTTATCCCCAGATTAATACTGAAAATGTATTCAACCTAAAAGCAGCATCCTTGTTTTGAGGCATTGCCTGCCATGTGCTGTCCAGGAGTTGATTTATCTTGGCATTGACTTTTACTTAAACCATAGACTGAAGTCAAGTAGTCAGTGTGTTACACAGACCTGTTTCAGTGAAATTTTGCCAAAGAAAGTTGGAGAATTGCTCCCCAGCATAAAATAGGTGATGGTCTCTCCTCTCCTTATTGTTTGATTTAAATACTAGCCTTTCTTACCTGTATAAGCAGCTCAAGAAAAACTACTTAATTATAGGACAGATTTAAATCGTTTGAATGCTGCTTAACAGGGTGCTTCAGCTTCAAATTTTCAGATGATTTAAAAACAACAACAAAATCTGTGTGGTTAAGCTGCAGAAGATGCCTGTATCTAATATTTTTTCCCCAAAGTCTTTTTGTCATATTTGTTTTTAAATTGCTGCTTTCCACCTTGTATGTGATGACTGGAAAAATAAATAGAATAAGTAGGATAATCAGAAACTTGGGAAGGGGGGTCAGGGTAGAGAGGTTCATATTCCATCTTTCGTTGAAACTGTAAGGTCTGTGACAGAGAATCCCTGTGTTTGGTGGATGGTAGAGTCCTGAGCATGCTGTTCAACTTCAGTGCATACTAACGAAGGGTAACAGCCCGAGGCACTTCTGTATGCAAGATGTGGATTCCTTTCACTAAGACCATCTGTTTTTAAACACAAAACCAAATGACAGTGTTTTGTGCCTCAAAAACTTCATCTACAAAATACACCAACAAGAGTTAGTCTCAAAACCAGATACTTCTTTCCGTGGAAACTCGGGGCTGGAAATCAGATGTGGGCTGTAGTCCTGAACTTACTGTTGAATTGCTTTATGATTTTGGGCAGCTCTTCTGTGAGTTGATACCTTCATCTGTAACATGGATGGGTTAAGGGGGATTGGCAATAAAAAATAGTGCAGGAAAGGATTTGTAAGATTCGTGAAGTCTGAAAAAGACTTGAGAAGTCTTTAGGTAGAAAGCTCAGCTTCTGAAAGCAGCATTTCAAATGACTTGCACGTTTGGCTTTGAGGCCTGCGTTTGTAGGGTTGATGATGCCATTCTTAATGGAAAGCTGAAGCTCCTGCTCTTGGATAACCTACGTGGAGGACGTTGGTAAACATAGGTTGGCAGCATCATGCGATGTCTGCACTTGATGTTTTGCCACTTCTTTTAATTCAAATGAAATGTCCTTGTATTTCCCTATGTTTCTGTCATTCCTGTGGCTTTGGGAAGCAGTATAGTTATGCCCTTGGAGGTATGTAGATCACCTAGAAGAATCAGCATTTATCATACTATGTTTCAAGATTTATTACATATTTGCTGTGTTGATGCCATTTGTTCCCAGCTTTCTGGCGATTGCAACCCTGTGTTTGCAGGAGGAGCTCTGGAGTCAGGCTGCAAGTGCGCTGGCACGTTTTGTAAAGATAGAGGTATTGCTTGAGCATGTCTTTTGTCTAGAACCCAGGTTGGCTGGTTTCTTCTCTAATGGAACTGTTGGCTTCAGTTTTTTTCCTTTATCGCTTCCCAGTGATTAAGTTGCATCTTCCCACTAAAGGACAGCATAGTAAGAGTGGGATGGGGTGTAATAGGGGTGGAGGGATGACAAGGAATTCAGCTGAGCGTGGTGCTGTCTCATTTTTCCCTGATTTACATGAATAACAGCAGAATAGAAAGGACACCTGGAGGAAACAGATGCTTCCAAACGATAGCATTGTGAAATAGTACCTTCCAGTCACTGCGCTGGAGGCATCATTTCTGATGGGGCATCGGTCCAAAAAGCACAGGTATGTTATTTAATGTAAGCTAAGTGTGTCTGAAGGTCTGGTCCTCCTCCCAGTCTGTAAAGATGATGGAACCAGCGAAGTTCCCATGCCAGTCAGCCTAAATTGTTGCATCCTTACGGATTTTTAGTGGAGCTAAAACCAGTTGAGGATTTAGTCCTTCGTGTTTTTGGTAAAGAATGTGTCACAATAGCATAGGACTGTGTGTGTATATATATATATATATATATATATATGTTTATGTATGTGTAGTAGTCTACGAAGAACCACAAGCCACATGCTATGAATACATTTACATTAAGCATTGTTAAATGCCCTGCTCTGATTTTGATGGTGTTGATGAATTTATAAATCGTTTAATATATTGATTTCTAAAAAGGATTAAACTAAAGGTGGTATGAGGTCTTTCTACTGAGTAGAGGTTTCATCTTAAGTGGCCATTATGCCTTGAAAGTAGTAGGATTTCTTATTTTGGCATTAAATTCCAAGCTTTGCAAAATACTGCAGATGCTTTGAAGCAGTTTGTGAGACACCACGTCTTTTAGACTTGGGAGGCAACGAATTGGAGTTCCCTGGAATATATGTGACCAGAACTCTGTTCCAAATTCTGTGTTTAGCTTGGGAAAATGAAGAGAACTGTTTTCTAGCTGAATTTACTGAAGTTAATACACTTTTACAAGTAAGTGCTCCTGGGCCAAGTCTGATTGTTAACTTAGAGTAATGGGATGGAAACAGCATTTTGTTTTTAGCCTCATAAGGAAAAAGCCTGCCAGGACCCTGAGGACACCAATAAGCCATAATGGCCCCGCCCAGCCTCACCTGAGGCCTCTGCCACACCCCTGAGCCTATGGAAGTTCAGGTCTTAGGCCTTCCTCGGTCTCTTGGGGCTATGCCAGAGCGGCGGTGGTCTGCTTTGCTGCAGCCATGCCTGTGTGTGCCCCCAGACCCCCGGATCTGGACCTCAATCCGCAGCGTGCCTTTCCTGCGTGGCCACAGCCCTTCCTGGTTGCTGTGGGCCTGCCTGGTGTTTGTTGGACCCTGAACCTGGCCTGTGGATTGACTTCTCAGCTTGATGTCAGACCTGCCTCAACGCTGTGATTCCTCCTTGTGATCCGGACTCTTGGTGGGCCCTGGCCGCTATCCCTGGCTCAGTCCTGCTCGGTGGGGCTGGACCCTGCCACGCAGTCTTGCTGCTCTCTGAGGAGACCAGAACCTGTGTCTCAGAACCTGTAAGCAAGCTTGTTTGGCACAAGTAGTCCTTACAGGAATTCAACAGTTGAACAGCAGAACTCAGCTCTCGTACGTGACCAACTTACCAGGCACAGGTGTGTTTCAAAAGGCTTTACTTTCTTAAGAGGTTTTTCTCTAGCTAGCTTGCTTTCCCTTTTCTTAGTTTCTTTATCGAATGTATATTTTTGAAATTAGGTATTTTTCACAGTTCAGGCTCTCGCTGGTTCGAATAGTTTTGTTGAAAAAAAGGCAGAAGCGTTCTGGAGAGCGATACTTAGGCAGTGTATGTGTTAAGCCTCTTGCTTCCCACCACAGCTCTAATTCCAAATCAGCATCCTATCCAGATCTGCTTCTGCATTTTCTTAATCCTAAGAAGTTCAGTATCTTTTTTTTTTCCCTTCCAGAGGAATTTTAATTATTTTTGGTAGCACATGTGTGACAAAAATGAATTAAACCCCCCCCTTTGCTGTAGTGTGAATGTGAACTCTGCTGTTGCCGACTCTCAGTGGGTTACTTGCATATAAATAAATTAAAGGGGGGGAATAATCTTTTGTTAACGTTGCATTCTGTTACTCGTGGCTGCTATGGTAACAGATGAGGGAGAGACACTGCTTGCATGGTAAAGCTTAATGGCAAAGCGGCAGAATGTAGGGATGAATTTAGCAGGAGGAAGAAGGGAAGAGAGCACAAATCCTTTAGCAAGGCTGTGACATGAGTCACCAATTAAGCCGCAGATGGAGAAGGGCTTCGACGTTTATTTACAAATGATTTAAATCAGATTTTGGTGATTATATTTAGACCAGGAAGAGTGATAGACTGGGACTTTGAAAAAGATGCAGTCTAATGTACTGTTCCCCAGATGATTCCCGCCCCCCTGCCCCAGTATTGAATCAGCTCCTTTGTGTAGCTTGTGAAGGTGGTATTGCTGTTGTGATTGTGTCTTAAGTGGAGTCCTGAATGACTGATTCTGGGTCCTGCCAGGAAAAGTCAGTGGGCCAAAAGTCAGCCATTTCCCCACCCGTCTTCAGAGGTGCATTTTCCTGTTCCATCCTGTTCGGCTGAAAATAAAGGATTTGAACCCTCTTTTTCTTAAGAGGATAAATGGGGAATGCTTTGACTTGGCTTTTTTTTTTTTTTACCCTTCATTAGTATGAAGCACCTCTCGCACACTTCAAAGCTTTGCCGGAAGATCGGGCTGTGTAAATCAGGATTGAGTTCTGAAGGGAGGGCTTCATAGGAAGGAGTGCAGAACGTCATCTTGTGCCATCCCTGGCTTTAGGTGGTACTTTGAACTCGATACATCTGATGAGCCTGATTCTCTACCCCGTGTTTTTAAACTCTCAAACTGAAGCTTCTGTTGGGTGGTGGGATTTTTTATTTTCCCTCATGTATATCCTGGCATGACTTCTATTATGCTGAATGTGGAGTGATTTCTTTGAGCTCTTGGAGAGTACTTGTCATCTCAAGTTCTTCTTGGTGAAACATCAAGAGAGAAGCGTAATTACTGCTTCAGTGGGAGTGTTTGTGTGAAGAAGAAAGTTCCAGAGCACAGAATCTTTTCAGCAGAGACTTCACCCGAAGCTTTAGCACTGGGGAGAGAGGCCATGTAATGGAAATGGTTCCAGAAGTTAGTAAACAGATGATTTACTGTCGGTGAAGAGTGCCAGACAGTGCACATTTCACAGCTGTGGAGGTTTTAGCAATGCAGGAGGGTTTCCAGAAGTGCTGGAGGGAAGGAATAGGACAGGACAGGAAAGGCACAGGGAAGGGTTTGCAAGAGCAAGTGGAGAGTGAGATGAAGAGCTGAAGTGAAAATGGTTGGAGTAGAGGGTGTTTAGAAGGCTGTTGGAGGAGGGGATAGAAGAATGACAGTAGGGTTATTTGTAGTTATTTTTTATTCTAGCAGAGGATGAGAACACAAGAGGAAGGGGGTTTTGCTAGGCAAGTTAGAGGTGGATGAAGGATCTTGTGTGAAGAGCGTTTTGGCCAGACTAAAGGAAAAAAGAATGAAAAAGTGTACCTCAGCTGCACTATTAAATGGATAATCACTGATATTGTGAGCAGTGCTTCCCTCTTTAAAACTGAAGTGGTAGGGGAAGAAGTAAACAAAGTACAGAAGGCAGAAACATGCCATGTTTACTGCAGATACATGTTGTATGTGTGCCCAAAAGGGTATCCTGCTACGACGTGCTTTTGGAGATAGCATCGGTACTTTTAAAAGCTCACATCTCCTGTCTTTTTTCAGATATCATTAATTAAGAAGGTAGAGCTATATGGCATGACTCTGTCAGAGCTGGGTATGGGATCTTTGCTATTGCTTTCTATGTTGTTACTTCTCTTCTGCCTGTACGTGGAAGCACAATACCTGAGGTTGCTTGTTGGGGGTAGAAATAGATTCTGGTTGGGACAGGGTGGAAGAAGAACTAACTGCGATGGAAAAGAACTGAGCTTCTATGAATTCTCCAAAACTGAGCACAGTTGTAAATCCCAGAAAGTTAAATTTGAGCCTCCGGTGTGTACTGTGAGCTTGTTAAAAGGAGTGCGCTGTCACTGCTGGGCAGGGAATTTGTCCTTGCCATCCTCAAGGAGTTTGTGGAAGAAGGCTACTTTTACAAAGCGAGAGGCTTCGTGGGACCTTATCTGTCCTCTTAGATTATCACACCCTCTGGGGAGAGGTGGAGCAGGTCTGTAAAGGCTGTTGATTTCAATTTCAGGACAGGCCTTGCAATAAGATGTGAGAGGGAAGTACTCTTGGGTCCTTCACAGCCTAATTCTGGTTGCGGGCATAGCCTCATTTTGCAAGCTTCTGTGGCTTGAGATGTGCCCTGAAGGATAGGGCTGAGAGACTTCATTGTAGGATTAGTCCTGCCTGAGCTGAGGAAGGCAAGCCATCATCTTGCCTGCAACACCTTTGTGAGTCTTGGAAATAGTTTTGTCATTGTTTAAAGGAAAGTCCCGTTATGTGATGTATTTCAGACACTGCTGCTGTGCCAGTGATTAATAGTAACACCTTAGATTATTACTGGCTTATGGTTTCCTTTCTCAGTTTCACCGGTCTGAAGTATATTTCATCCCTAGACACTTTATTTTTCCTTTCTGCTCCATAAACCAACATAGTGCTGAATAGCTGATTTGGGCAAGGAAGCATCTTGTTAAAAGTGACGGTAAACTGAAGGTAGTTTCTTTGCTTCTCCAAACGGGTCCTTTTTCATGAGATGGTTACACCATTCCTGCTAAGGCTAGCTTTATACCCTGGTAATTGTAAAGCAAAATTATTTCTGAGGAGTTGGGATTTTTGCACTGGAAATAATTGAAACCAAACCAAACTGCAGATAGGGATATCAAAGTAGCATCTCCTTTTCAACGCTCACTTCTCTTACAGACGGTGACCACTCAGCCTTTGTGTGCCGCAGATGTGGGAGTTCTTGCTGTTCTCTGGGTGGGCCGCAGTCATGTGCCAGTTTTGGCTGCCAGGGGCGGGGGTAAACCCACGTGTTGAGAGTTGAAGCGTTACGGGAAGATCACACAGTTGCTAATACCTGTGTATGTGTTTTATTTGGTGAACTCTGTGTATTATAATTACTGAACTGCTAATGGTGCTGTGACGTAAGAAGGGAGCTGGCTCCGTTCTGGACATGGGAAGAGAAAAGCATAGAGAAAAACTGTAAGCATTTGAAGGCCCTGGGAAACGGAGATGCTCGGCAAAGCTTTTCCTGTGTCAAACAAGAAATGAGTCTGGAGCTTGAAATAGAACAGAGCTGCCTGACTCGCAGGCTGCTCTGCTGAAGTTACTCTCATTTTCTAGCAAAAATCCTGTTGGTGTCATTGTAGTGTTGGTAATAAATCAACCCAGAAAATGTTCATTTCCTGCTTTGCAGTGATTTCCATGGAACTTTCTCAGTTCTGATTAACTACTCCAAACAAAACATGCTTTTTTTAAAATCTGTCTCTGTTGGGAAGTTCAGAATTTGACCCTTCATACTTTATGATTTTGTTTTTTGGCTGAGGTGCTTTGGTTTTTGGTCCCTCCCCCCATGACTGGAGTGAAGGGACAGTGCTTTGGAGGCTGTTTTGAATTTTGTTCATTTTGGCAGCTACCTTCTAACTCTTCTTATAAACCCTCAGCCTTAGCTCTGCTTGTACTTGGATCTGTCACAGTACTCGTGTCTGATTGTTGCACAATTAGCCTCTCCAGCCTGTATTTCCCGTGGGGTGTGCCTCTGTCAGCTCTCTGCTTGGGACTGAAAGGCAGGGTGAAGCCTGGTCATAACCGAGGAGATGGGTGTGGGTAGCATCAGGAGAGCAAGAGGCTAGCGGGGTGAATCAGATGTTTGAAGCCAGGAAGGGTGGGTTTGTTGAGGGGAGGCTTCTTGCCCTCCTGATCAGGGGGAAATGCACCTTGTAAAGCAAAACGAGCCAGCATATGTGCGTTTAACTCTATCCCAACTCAAACCAGCACAGCATGGCCAAAATGGGAAAAGGATTGCCTGCTGGTTCTTACTGAAGGTGTGGAGTCCCTCCAGACCTGCTGGCGTTACCACTGGTTCAGGGTGCTCAGCGCTGCTGGAGATCTGGCCCCAGCGACAGACAGACGGCTGCTGTTCCCTGACCGCTCCGAAGAGGTTTGACAAGATCAGCACAAAATAATACTCTAAATCTTTTCAAACTGCCTGAAACGTGGGTGGACAACTCGGTGCCTTTAATAGCCATTTGTTTTCTATGGAAAGGGAACAGCTATTTTTGGCTCCTTGCTGTCACTGACCTTTAATACTACGAGGGAAAAACGAGAGAAACCCCAATTTTGAACACTGTAATGTAAGTGTTGCTCACCGTGCACAAAAAAAATTCCCTTTCACCTGGCGACTGCTTAATATAGAGGTATAGCAGCACACCTGGAAGGCCTTAAAAAGTTAGGCAAGATGAGACATGGCAAAAGCCCTTTTTGCCTGAACATGTTTCAAATTCCCTATTAAAGAGAAGGTTTATATATGTTGTGCTCAGGAAACTGTAGTGTTCCTGCGTCCTCGGTCAGCCAGCGTTCCCAGTGCTCAGCAGGGCTTTGTAGGCTCTCAGGAATATTTTGTGTTGCCAGTAAGAATGCGTTGTCTTTATTCTATATATTTTCAATGTCACAGTGTCTATAGGTAGTACATTCAGGTTGTAATACTGAAGTGTGTATGTGGGGCACAAGGTTTCAGTGTTTTATAGCGAACCTCGTGTTGGCTAATCAAGAGTATTTGTGTGATTAGAGTGGGTTTAGCCTTGTAAAATGCCCTCAAGATTTGACATTTCTCTCAGCAATTAAGGAGACTTCTACAGAGTCATTAACTGTCTCAGAATGCTATCAAATATGAAGACATAGGAGACAAAACTTCTTTTGTGGTTATAGGTTTGGAGCGTGTCCTTTAAAAATCAAGAAAACAGCCATACATAGATCAAAAACCCAAAAAACCTTGCAGCCCTGCAAATCGTGGAAGGCATTGGAGCTGCCAACCAATGCATTTCCAGCTCTTGCTAGTCACAAGACATGAAGTTATGAGATGATTACGGTAACTGCTTTGACTGGGGTTTTTCATGTAATTTTAGCTGTGAGAATCCATTGCTGAAATTCTAAAATACCATATATCAAGTTATGTAAGGCATTAATCTTTAAATCTAGCAGAGATAGTAAAATTGTTGGGATTATTAGGCTTTTCTGGTAGCACATGTACTTAGGTAGATCTGGTGCTTTCTCCGTTACCACGCCTTAAAGAGTGTCTCTGACTCTGGTTTTGATAGGAGAAAGTTTCTAGCCAAAGCTCTGAAGCTTTAAAAAAAGAAGAGATGGGTGCTAATTGTTGCTTCCTTACGAGCCTGGTTTCCTGCAGTGCAGTTGCTTGGGGGTGTTCAGGAAAAATTCTGGAGACTGGAATAGGACCCCACAATGCTACAGGAAGCTGCTTTTTATGTTTGGGACAGGTTTTCAGAATAGCTGAATGACCTTGCCTCCTTTTTAAATGGAAGTTTTGTTATTTAATGTAAATTTTATCCTTTTTTTTAGCGAAAACACATTAATCGGTACCTTATTGTACACTTAATAAGAGCCAGATGTGCTTCTCTGCTGCAGAGCTGAGGAAAAGGGACTCTGCTGTTGAGTCCTTTGCAACACCCGAGTGCCTTGCCCAGGGGGAAGAGCAAAAGATCTATGAAGGTTATGATATTAACTTGTATTAAGAATTCGAGGGGGGAACAGAGCAGAGATTGGTGAGAGATCATGGGTAATGCTGATTTGTATTGTACAAATGAGGCAACTGCAGACTCCTTTGTAATTAGCAAAAATGACAGTGCAACTGTCTAAAAACAATTACATGGCAAAATAAACAATCTCTGTCATCTAAGTGGTGTTTATTAATTTCAGAAGCTTCAGGCAAAAGGAGTAGGATGCCACTGAGCGGTACGTGCCACAGCGAGGTGTTCCTTCTCCGATCCCCAGACCGCGTAGCTCCGTGTGTTCTCAGGGAAACGAGCGGCGTGATTTCCCTGTCAGCGAGGGGACACGCTAACAGGTAATTTTGATCCATTAGCCTTCACGCTGTTATGCCTTGTCCAGTGGCATGTTACAAATATGCCGAAGGAGACGGACAGAAATACCTTTTAATTACCGAGCTGTGTGCTGCCGTGAGGTGAGTGGCCCCTGCGCTTCAGCAAAGCGAGGCCTTCATTTTCTGGTTTGTTCCATCCCAAGTTATCCTTGTTGCCAGGATGAGAAACTACACTTCCATGGACATTTCTGCACACTGCGGTGCTAACATAGAGTTGCCTGACTGGGATAAATGCATTTAAGAGGCTGCGATACTCCCACACAGCATGGTGATATGGGCTATAACGGGGATTGTTAGGCTGATCTGCTTTTGAGAGGGTTGCAGGATTCCCAGCCTACTCGCTGGCTGTGGAAAAGTCAGTTATCTTTTGAATGAGGTTGATCTTAAGCGATCGTGGGTTTGATTTAATGTTGCTGAAGTTAGCAGAAGGTTTTCAGAAAACCTGCTCTGCTGTGTGAGTGTCTGTGAGCTCTTCAACAGCAGATGAAATTCCTTCTGCAAGGACAGGGCTTTCTGTGTCCTCAGAGGTCTGGCTTGGAGCGTGACATCTGGGGATAGAAATGCCGTTCCGATGCTTTCTGCAGAGGGCCGTGCAATGACTGTGTGTTTCGGTAAGCTTATTTTAGATTTTATTGTCGGATCAAGAGAGAAACAGGCAGAATACCAGGACAGGCATGATGTTTTATTAAAATACTGTGAGAGGGAAGAGGAGTTGCTCCTTTTTCTTCCTGTGATGCCAGGATCTTCACTTTGGAAACATTTTAAACCCTAGCAAAGCTTAGTAGGGGTGTCAGGATGCATGTGGACAACAGCGTATCCTTTCAGAGAGAAGCAGCAGATGTTCAAGCAAAAAAATTGAAACCAAATGACCTTTCCTCTGCGTTAGCTGCCCTTAGAAGAGGGGAAGCCTCCTGGTCAAGTTTTGCTACGGAGAGAGGCCCTTGGGAAGTTCAGAGGTGTCCTGCTGCAGAAATAGCTCCCGCCATGGATTGACTGTTTCCTTGGGGTGTTTTCATCAGGTTCTGAATGTTATAGGAGTGTTTTTTGAGAAGTGTTTCCTTTAAGCGTCATCTTGCCTAGACTTCCCCCCATCTCTCATAAATTGTTTACTTTTGAATGAATAGCGTTATATGTGAGACTATGGAGCAGTGAGGCATCAATATTGTCATAGTAACTAGAACTGCAGCGCTGGCTTTCAGCCAGAAAATGGTGATTCATGGCTTGAATGTGGTTGTTTGGAAATGAAATAAGTTCTGATTCTCAGGTGAGTCAATGAAGTAGTATTTGTGTTTGTATGTACGTATTTTTTTTCCTTTTGGAGGCATTTTGAACATCTTCCTTCTTCACATTCTTTTTTTTTTACTTCTACCGTCTTAAAAGATAGGAAGGATGTGCTCTAACTGCATGCTCAACTTCTGAGCAATAAATACAGCTCTCTGTGGTGAATACTTACCTGTTTCTGTTTTTCATTTTAGCTTGGCTTTAAATTCAAGAAGTATGAAACCTGTAAGCTGGAATTTTGTAATATAGCAATTTGATTTAATTATGGACGAGTCTGAGAACAGGTTTGTGTACTGTATGTGTGAATGTGGTCTCTGTGTAGGACAGGAGAATGCGATAATTGCAGATCAGGGGTTTCTAAATGTGACCTCAGTTTCTATAAATGTTGTTTGTGCCCACGCTAAATCCTACGTTTTGTTTATATTTGTATATTGAAAGAAAGTAACTGCAGCGCAAACACACGCACACGTAGTTGTGAGCGGCAAGGCTCAGTGATGGGCACACGGGCTTTCAGGTACCGCTGTTGTTGAATGAGTGTCTCGTCTCTGAAAAGTGCCAAAGAGCGGTTCCTCTTCTTTAGGTGGTGGATCCCATCAGCATCTTTATGTGATATACTTTGAGCCTCATCAAATCCCTTAGTTGTATTTCATTGTACAGGAAATTAGTTCACAAGGAGACGCTAAAATCACCCCCCCAGACCTGTCTTCATGGGTCTCTGAAAAATGAAGGCCATGTATGAAAGGAAATATTTTATGTTGGGCTCATCACGAAGAGAATCTGTTCCTCACCCGCTTTGTTTCTTTTATTCGTTTGTAAGTTGCTGCTGCTGTGGCTGAAGTGTTGTGTTGCTCTGTTTTCTGGTCTTCGTGGGTTCGTGGGAGGGGCTGGGTATAAGATACCTTTACTTAAGCTTTGGGACAAACCTTACGAAGAAGTGCATGTTGTTGCCAGAGCTGTGGTTTTACCTTCTGTCAGGAATTCGCATCTCATGGAGTAGCTCTTCCACTGAGTATTTGGGAGTAAACAGGCTTTGATGTCTGGCATTTTGGGTTAGTTTAGTTGCTGCTGAGATCTTTTATCCTGTGGAAGTTGGAAACAGGTTTTTAGTGCTGCTGCGAGTTCCACCCCTGCGGTGTAATGCTACTCTTGAAGTCTTAAGTCCCTTCTCCAGCTGTGTGTGAATGGGAATACTGACATCGCAGTTCAGCGGGGCAAAAGGTTGGGCATGGGGGTATCTTCTACCTGGCTGTGTGGTGGTACTGAGAGCACGCGGAGAAACAAGGACTGGTCAAACACTGCAGCCAGAATGTGCTGTCGGGACCAAATACTGCTCTGCTTTCCCATCTCAGAACCTGTTTCAAACCCTCCCCCTTCTGCCTTTTTATTTTAATAAAGCAAAGGAACAAATTTGCTCCTTAACACAATTGTTTCATTATATTCCGAGGCCCATATGTTTACAGCATGTACAACTGAGAGAGATTAGGTGTGGGGGAGAAGGGAAAAGGAAACCTCTGCAGCCCTTGTGTGCTTTAAAAAGCATCACTGTATTTCTGAGGTGCCATAAAATGCTTTTTCTCTAATGTGAGTTGTTCTGTGTGGTGTTGTTCCACCAGCTGTTAAATTAGCAAGGCTGTTTTGGTTTGGGGTTTTATTTTGGTTGTGGGTTTTCTTTTTAATATTTTGTTGTGGTATATGTGCCCTTCAATGAGGGGAGAAAGCTGGGTTTGGGGTGTTGCCTTGGAAAAGCAGGGAGAGGTCCCTCTGTCTCCCTGCTTTTCCTGTGTGCGTACTGGCACTTCATCTGCCTGTCGTCTTTAATGAGTAGTGTGGATTTTATATCATCGTTCCAATTGGGAATGAGTGTGGAGGAGGAGGAGAATGAGGTAATGCTTCCTCAAAGGCATCTGTTGCTGCTAAATAACTTACTGCTGTGTGTCCTACCTCACCTGGTGAAACTGCTGTCTCATAGCTGCCGTGGGAATGTCTGCTGCTCTCCAATGGCTGGGATTTAATCTGAGATATTTTCAGAGTTTTGCTATTTTTTGACTTTATTGTTTTACTCAAATTCACAGGGGTGCCCATCCTGCCTAGAAAACGGTTGAGAAGCCTGTGTATACATAGGTCTCAGAGTATCTGACAGCAGCTGGAGGAGATGTTTCTGAAGCACCATACTATTTTCACTCTTGAGTTCAGAGAAGCAAACATTTGTCTACTGTTATTATTTGCCCTTTAGTCAGATGGGAACAAAACTGATCAATATTTTCAGTATGAAAGTAAATATTGGAATGTACAGGAGAGACACAAATGATGGCAATTATTGGTTCTTTCCTGAAAACTTTGGAGATACTTGATTAACTTGTCTTATTAAATGCAAACAGAGTATTAAACAGCAGAACGCATAATTGGTTAGGAAAAGACAGCGCTTTGATTTCACAATTAGGATAAAGGACAGTATTTCAAGGGAAAGAATGGGCTGGGTTTTGTCCCTTGATAACCAAATTTGACAGCATAGCAGCTGTGCTGGAAATAACTTTGCAGACAAGTTTTTCTGCAGAGCTTTGTTTGTCTTTATTTCTAAGGCTACTGTGTTTGGAATCCACCTGATTCAGCTGTTCAGAGCCTAAATGTGAAGCTTTTACACTTAGTTTTATAAAGCCAAAGCAACAACAACAACACCCCCTTCTGAAAGGTTTGTTAGAGGTGGTTGTGACCTGACGGTACTACTCAAAATGAGGACTGTTGGGTCGGTTTCTTCCCCCACCTAATTCTAGGTTAAATTGTCATCGTGATTTCAGCCAGATCTGCACGAGGAACTCAAGTGACCTTTTTTCTTGTATTGAGTCCTGGAGCTTTTCCTAACAATGTTCCAGTCACTGGACCAGATTAATGGGGTTAGAAACCAGCTCCTCTGGTAAGATTCATCTGTCCCAGTTTGTGCATTTAAAAATCAGATGGTTGTCTGGGCCTCCTCTGTAGCTGCTGCAGACAAATAAGCACCTCCCAGGGCTGATAAAACTGACTGTCCTTAGTGCTTGCCTTAGGAGAAGATTAATTCCCCCCGAGCAGTGGTGTCAGCGGTTTTTTTCCCCCCATTAGCTATAAATGTAATCTAGGGTTGAGTAACTTGCACTTAGATTTCTGACATAAATAGTAATAAATGTGTAGTTTGCGGGGGGGGGGGTGGGGGGGGTGGGTGTGGAAAATCCCATCCTGCTATCTCTGAACAGTGCTGCAGGTGAAAAATGTAAATTTTTTTAACTCCATGCACCGAAAAAATTGAGTTCGAAGGCTACAGGATTTCATAACTAATCAATGCTTCATTTTTCTCCCATGTCTCAGAGGAGATATCTTACCTCATCCTGAGCTCTGAAAGTCTCTCTTGTCCCTCTTGAAGAATCGGTGAGACTACAGGGACTGGGATGTGATTGAAATGGTTGGTGTAACTGCTCTCATGTAAACTGAGGTTGTGTTTACTGTCCCAGTTTACATAGGTGAAATACGGCACCAAAAGCAAGCTAGTGAGCGGAGAGGCTGTTTTCCTTTCCTTCCAGATGTTCGGTGTTGCACAACTGGCATACTCCACATCTCTGGGCGTCCTCGGGCTGAGGTATGCTGCAGAAGGAGGTGGTGAGTCTCACAGCTCTGTGCTGGGGCAGCAGCAGGTCACCAGGCTTTGCCACGCTCTAGACAATGTGGCAAAATTGGCCATGTCTCTCCTTGAAAGGGGTTAAATGCTTTTCAGGTGGCTGTGCTTGGGTCTTTTCGCTTCTTTGTGAACCCCAAATACTCACAAAGAAGCCATCTCCAGGGAAATATAGTGGAGGTTTCTCCGAATGTGCTGAACCTGTTGGGGCAAGAACTTGTTTTGCCCTGCAACCTAATCCAAGGCTTAGCTAGTACTGAAGATGAAAGACACTTAGTGAATAACGAGCATTCAGTAATTTCTGATGGGTGTTATATTATCTGAGGGGCCAGAGTTCAGTGAAGGTGACTTCAGAACTATCCTGCGGTTCAGTGGTTGGCACCGGACAAGTATAACGAAGGTTAATCACAGGATTGAACTTCTCCTGATACTAATTTTCCATTTTGGGGTAGGATGCGTCTGTAGTATCAATGCGGTTTTTCCCTCAAAAAAATATTCAAGATGAAGTTGTTTAGGAGAAGGGGTCGGTGTTGTTTATTAGTGCCTTGAGCAGGAGTAGCTGAATTCTGTAGGAGGATGGAAGGGATGCCCTTGCTGCTGTTGTGCAACATGTCTGTGCTGTGTTTGACTGCTGCTTTTACCGCCAGTTCTAGAATCGGGAAGCTGCATATTTTCCTTTGGTTTTGCAGCCTCCATCTGAAGAGTTGCTCTTACTCAAAGGAGTAAGTACATCAGTGTTTCAGCCACTCTATCAGAAAGGTGTGGGTACTAGAAGCATGACTGTGTAGTTACTGAGAGTTCAGCTGAGCTGTTTCATTAAGTAAGAAACTGTCTAAGTTGTGACAAGTCAAACCAGTTCTGAACACTTGCAGTGTCGTTGTTTATGTCTCTGATTATTTATTTCCTGTGAGTACATTCATGAAGGCAAATGTTTGCCATTTGCCAGCCACAAGTTCAGTTATGCGGTCAGTGTGGCTTGTGTTTTGGTCGGGCAAAACATGCAGCAGGATGCTTGTTGAAAACCACATGATCAGTTGGGAAGAGGGTCCTGGTTTTCGGTGATGTTTTAACGAGCAAGCTTTCTGGTAACCTACGTTAGATTTCAGAGCTGATTGCACCTGGTTTTTTGCATGTCTGTTGTCCGAGTGGAAGAGCAGTTATATGTATGTAGCAGTTGAGAATGTCTACGGGTTGGCAGGATAACATCTTATCTTAGTTGAGATAAGGGGGTAGCTCTAATTCAAAACAGGCAGCGCTAGTTTGGTCAGCTCTCAGAAAGGCAGAACTGTGTGGGGACTCAAGCTGGGCACCTGAACACTCTCTGTAATAGTTACTATCTTTATTAGAAACCTTTATCCTGAAGTGTATGCTACTAGAAAGCCAAAATCCCCAGTCAGTTTTCAATGGTGCTCCTTTTCAAGAGTTGTTATTCTTTACTAAACAGACCCTGGGACAAGCCCTGTGTTTGGGGGTGGTGTGGGGAGGTGCACAAGTAGGAGAACAGTCAGAAACAAGAGTAGCCCTTACCATGCAGGGGTGCTAATGGCGAGGAATAGCTGCTACCCCGGCAGTGAAAATGGAAAACCAAGGAGGAGTGGTAGCAAATGGTGATGACAGTGACCATTGCTGCTGCTTCTACTGCTGGTGTAAACAGCTAACACTTGTCATATTGGATGTAGCCCCATCAGTAGCATTTCTCCAGAAAAGAGGTTCTGACCTACCACCGCTTGGATCGAACGTTTCTACAAGCAAGCATACAAAATATGTTATGATGCATGGTTCGTATTGAGCGAGCAGGGAACTCCTTTCTGTTGTTGTTAATTATTCTAATCATTCCTGTCTCTAGATCCTGTTTCCTTGAGGTTTTGTCTAGTTCCAGCACTGTTATTTCCTGATGTTTGTATGTCACTGCTCTCTGTTCCCCTTAATCCACAACCTTTGGGCTGACAGCTTTGGTAGAAGTGGATGTTACGGTGACACTGTTCACTGCTGTGTCTAAGCGGCCTGACGTGAAAGTGAAGAGCAGAAACAGAACCAGATGGCCAACTGCTGCAGGAGCTCTCGGTGCCACAGGAGAGAGCCGCTCTCGCAGCCTGGCTGCGTTACAAGCTGCTCTGTTGGGCAAAGACGTTGACGGAGAAGTAGGGCACATCTGGGTCATACAGCTGTTCTGCCCTGTGTCATCTTCTCTTTGGGCTTGTCTGTGCTTGTGGTGTGTTGGAAGTTAACTTTTTCTGTAAATTGACAGAGCGTTGTGCCTTTTTGTGCGCATCCTCTGGCATTTGACGATGCATCCTAATAGGTCTGCTGGCACGCAAGTTCTGCCCTCAGCTAAGTAGGTGTGGACACTTTGAAGCCCCAACTTCTTGTTACTGTTCTGCAGTGTTCTTCCAGTATCTTACACCTCACTGCTGGCTACCTGGACTCTGTGTGTGTGCTTGGGTGTCCTCCTTAGCTTTGTGATTATTTTGACTGGATATTGCCTTTTTTTGTACAAATGCTGGAATGAATTCAGCCCCTCTCTTGAACAGCCTGCAAGCTGGAAGTTGCATGTGCTGTTGCTGTGTTTATTCATTCACTGTGGTCCTAGGAACTCTCTTTGCTCTGAAAAAGACTGTTCTGCTGAATTAGAACAAAATTTGCATGGATGCCAAATGCAAAACGGCTGCAGTTTTAATTGCAGAGAGGCACAAAAGTTCTGTCCGGGCTGTAGGAATGACAACAACCCAGGGAAGTTACTGCATCCAAGTACTCAAAATCCTGTTTTTACATCATCAGCGACTATTTCTGCTCTGTCATCTTGAAGTTACTTCATCTGAAGTTTGTCAAGTCAGATGGCTACTTCTATCATATCTCCTCTACTTGAATGTCACCTCACCTACTACTTATTAATTCCATTCCTACCACTCTTTCCATCCCTCGTCTCTTTTCTGGCTTGCCAGACAGCACTGCAAACCCACCAGCCTTGCTTTCCCGTTGAAGTCGTCGCAGCTCAGTTCGCAGGCAGGCTTTGCCGTATTAGTCAGGAAAACTTTCGGCAGAAGGCTGTTGCTGAATTTGGAAGCCCATGTGAGTGCCCTCAGCGAAGGGATGTGCTGGACTAAAAGCCAGTGGGTGTTTTTATGCAGATGCTGATACAGATAAGGGCACTGGGAGGGTTTTTTGCTTTCCTTTCTTGCAACAGAGTTGCTCCACGAAGTGCTCTATCTTTCAAAAGTTAGTAGAGAAATAAAAGTTTGAAGCAACAGAGGAATACAACACAAAGGAATGTCACTGATGCACTAAATTGGAGGTCAGGGCAGAAAGATTTCTCTGTGAAATGTGCAGTGTGGCAAGTTCGAATGAAGATCCACGTGGGTTTCTTCTTTGTCACCTTGGCTGTAAAAGGGGTTTGGTGATAACTCACCTCCATGGGCAGAGGAGGTGGTGTAGCATAGATAAGAGTGTCTGAGAGGGAGACAAAGAGGAAAGGCTGGACATAAATGAGGAAGAAGTTATTGCTGTGTGTTCTTTTCCTAGGGGAATGTCTGCATGAGTTTCTGCAACAGGATTTTCTTGTCTTTATCTTGACTCCTGGGAATTTGTGTGATACTAGGGGCAGGGGTGGAAGGGGGCCTGAAAATGGTTGTGCTTTCTTGAGTAAGGAACTAGGAGAGAAGAGAGTGGGTGACAAAATAAATACATGTCTTGGCAGCGTTGGGAACCTCATTTGAATCCAAACAAACTTGTGTTTTATGTAACAGCTAAATTCTTGTTTTAATCGTGTGCTCTTCGTTCAAAGATTTCCAGGCTAAGTAAAGCCAGGAAGTGGTAATTAGCCCTGTTTGTAGATGAAATGGGGACAAAGGAAAAAAGTGGCGAGCTGAATTTCATACAAGGGTTTAATGGCAGTTAAGATTATAGGCGGAACCTTCTGTCTCTGTCCCAGAGAGAAGCTGATGAGCTCTGTGCTCAGTTAACGTTGTTTTATTTCTCTGTAGGCATCACAGTAACCTGGAGGTAGCGGCCAGGAGAGCCCTGCTGTGCCCAGTCGCACTCCTTCAGCCCGCAGCTCCCTTCTCCATTCCCCAGCCCCCTGCAAGGGCAGGTCCCTGCGGAAGCCCCACGGATTAGCTGGGTAACTTGGGGGCTGGGGGTCCCCAGGCTTTCTTCTTTCAAGCATTGGGGTGTAGGGAAAGGGCAGCTACAGGGGACCCTGTTTTGAGGGGAGTAGCGTGCAGGGAACTTATGGAGGTGAAGCCGCTTGGAGAGCGATGAAGTGTGTAGCCGTGGAGGGGTTTGGCTATTGAGTGTTCTTTGTTCCTCTCTTCCTTGGGTGACTCAATGCATCTACTCTGGTAATGTCTGCAAAAAGCTTTTAAGGACACGTTACAGAGCAAAACCAAATTCCGAAATATAACAGAGTCTCATCTGGCACTAAGAAAACGGATTTTAGAACACACATTTGTACTGAAGGGGAAGTTGAGTTTTTTCAGACTAGCAATCACATTTTGTCTTTGTGGTTTGAGACGGCGTAAAAGCCTTTTTAAAATGTTTGCCTTGGCGTTGTGTTGGAGAGAATAATATATAGGATTGATAAACAATGGTGGGGTTTTTTGATGTTAAAAAAAAAACAAAGTCTGAAACCCATTTTTAAGTTAACCTCAGAAACTGCCCTGCTTTCTCTTTTTAATAGCAAGCTAGTTCATGTATTAAATTGAAATCTGTACAAACTACAGTTAATGACAGTCAGCTCAGAGTGAGGCCTGAAATAGGTCACATGCGGTTTGGAATCAAATGCACAGAAAAATGATTAAATCTGGTCGGTGGGACCTGAAATACGTTCTGAGGTGTTTTACCCCACCCAGCTCCTGTTCTTCAGTGTTGGTCTTGTCTGCTTGCTGGGCAATAAAGTGACAAGGTTTCTTGTAAAGGAAAAGACATGTATGAAACTTTTGACCCTTTTGTCTTTAACATGGGAGGCTGGAGTCTTTTTTCACTCATTTATGAGACCAACTGAAACTCCTCTAGATGTTGTCACATTATCCGAATGCCAGCTGAGGAAAATGTGTTACTCTCATAACAAACAGCTAACATTCCACTGACTTCATTCCTTTACCTCCCCCCTGGATTTGCATTTTGGGTCCTGGCTTTCAAGGGAGGGTTCTTCTCCCTCCTGCGTGGAGGCGGTAGTGAGGAGCTGCCTTGGTGAGTCAGCAGAACGTGGTCAACCCTCTCCCAGCACAGCCAACGCCAGCTGGGGTGCAGTGTTTTGTTTATAGGTGATGCACAGTCCTTGGCTTCCTGTTGTGCTTCATAGAAATTACTGCTTTATGCTAATTTTTTTAAGTATTCTGAATGCTTATTGAATTAATTCCGTTAAAACAGCCTCACCAGTGACCTTGAGCAATAGTTATTTCCAGCAGCGCATCTTCTGCAATTGTGTACTGACTTAATTATTGCCTGCACACTTCCTCAGGTTCAACTATTCTGCATCAACTGTTGTTTCACATGCCTGCATGTGTGTCCTTTATGGGAAGTAGTTATTTTAATAGTATGCAAGAATATGTATGCGTCGACTTTTTTTTTGAGGAATATTACAGTAGGTACTTGTAAAATTGTCTGCCAATAAAAACACAAGGTCTAAAAAGCTCCCTGCAATGTAGATGCTTACCTAAGAAGTTGTTTTGAGAGCAGCTGCACTGTGAAAATAGCTATGTGGACTTGTGCTTTTGTTCTGTTTCCTGACCAAGTGTATCTGCAGTGGAAGGGGGTTTTATTTTTTCCCTTGCACAAACGCGGGAGCTCTGTAAACCCAACTGTCTCTGCTTTCTGTTATCTCCGTGGTCACTAACCCCAGTTTCTGCATAATCATTTGTAACAGAGAATTGTAGACCCAGGCTGCATGTTCAGGTAAGCCTGAGACTTAGAAATCCATCCTCACAGTACTGCAGCCCTCACATTGCTCCCGGTGGATTAGCTGTTGGTAAGTAATTGAAATAAGTTCTGTTGGCCTGGTTTTCTCACTGAAGTAAGGAGACATATCTGACCTTGTACAGCTTTCAGGAGCTATGCTGTTAAGCAGAAGGCTGTTTATGGTGAGTTATTTTAAGGATAAAGCTGTGGTTCAAACAGTGTCCTTTCCTAAGAAGTACTTTTTAATACAGCTCAGGAGCCTAAGGAAGATACCCCTTGTAGCAGTCAGTCTCAACTTGTAGCTGACGTGCATCTCTTGTGGTACTTGATATGGCCTTGAGCATCCTGACTGCAGAGGGTTGAATTTCTCCCTGTTAAAATCACTCTAGGCATGTTGTTAGTGTTTCTTAGATTTGCACATACATGGCTAGCAGTACGTAGCAGTTTTTGATCCATATCTCCAGTCACAGGAGATGTTAGGCTGTGAGTTACTTTGAGTGCTGTCTACCTTTAAATGATTTTTGGGAAATCTACATCAGGAAAGGTAAAACGTTGGAGCTTTGAGGTAGTTTTATTTCATTTTTTATCAAAAACTCGCCAAGTACAAAGTGCATTTGTTTTCCCTTGGCTGACATCACTGGAAATGGAGAACGCTTTATGTATTCAGTGGGACTGTGGAGCGTTAATTCCTGAACAGTGCTGTCTTACACTGAAAGTCCCCTGCTGATCGGGCTGCTATTGTTGACGCCTTGTCTTTCCAGTAGGACTATTATGTTTCCTAATTGATCATAACTTAACAAGCTAAGCTTGGAGCAAAGGAGGAGGCTTGAGTAGTTGAATTCTCCTTGCCATAGGAACCGGTTCACATAATGAAATAGTTGATGATGTCATTCTGTCAAAGCTTCAAAAACCGTTGATAATGATTTCCCATCCTTGAATAGTTCAGTCTGGGGCCTTTTTATGTTCAGCTCATGTATTTGCAGCTGTGCTTTAGCAGGATCTCTGAGGAAACAAAAGCAATGAGAACATGTTTTAGATTTAAATTTCTAGCAACCTTAGGTCTGTGAAGGTTCTGAGTCCAACAGGTCTCTCCAAGCGTGAGGTTGTGCTTTGCAAGGGCAGCTTGCGCATGCCTGGCTGAAAACCCAGGAGCAATTCTTGGTGGGTTTGGTAAGGGGCTGCATTGTGGGTACAGTTGACCATGCATATACATTTTTGCAAGGGGAGAACAAAAAATTTATAGTCCCTGTTTACTTAATAGTAGGTCAAGAGGCCAGTCCTCAAATCGTGTATCACTGTCGTCACGTCTATATGGAAAATTCTGTAGGTGTTTGCATCCAGCTTGTTCTTCTTTTCTATTTCCTTACTCTGTTCTGTGAACTTCTGATGCTGTAGGCTGCAGGGACGTTTTGTGGAGAATATAATCTTAGGAAAGAACACTTGATGGAAGCAACTTGTGCAGGAGAAATGCTCCCTGTGAAAGGAAATCATTCATGGCTTTTAGCTCTTTAAAGCCCATCTTTAACACTCCTGCTGGGTTCCTTTTCACTGTAAAGCAATGCAGAGGATTAGTCAGCATCAGCTAATTAGGCAGCAGCAAAGCAAAAATTTTGTTTAAGGGACTCTGTCCTGATTCAGTTTCCATTCACAGGACCTGCCTGTTGAAACCAAATGCAATAAGGACATCTTATTGATGGAATTTGAAATGTCAGAGTGAGTGTGAGGTGAGGCATACTTAAATGAGTTCTGCACTCGAAGAGGAAATTCAAGGTCATCCGTTGCAGTTTCTGTACCATAACAGCCTTGCTGTGTTCTGTGTGAGCCTGCAGGCAGCTGGAATACCTCCTGTTTCTTAATGGCTCTGGTGATTTGAGAGCTTTCATTCCACTCCATCCTTCTGGAAAGGATGGGAAGGAAAGAGTTGCTGGAGAGCCTTTCCTTCCCATTCCTGCAAGTCTGGGCTGCAAGAATCCATATTGGATTGTCTTATGATGTAACTGTGGCTGAATACCCTTAAAGACCCCCAGAAGCGCTTAGCAGCGGTACCTGGCAGGCCTGAAACAGGAGAGCACATCTGAGGTTCTTCGAGGGTAGGTCCATGGTGGCGTCCCAGGGTCCAAGAAAACTGTATTTTCCAATATAACACACAGGGACCAGGAGAACTGGCTTCTGTGTAGGAAGTTTGTCTTGGCCCTTGACTTCACAGAAGCACTTCAGCACATACTTCGCTGCACGTAGACCTACGTGCTGTGTGCCGAGCAGCCTTCTCTGACTTGGGACCTCACGGAGGAATGCTGACTTCTCAGTTCATGTTTGCATATGAGGAGAAGCTGGATTTTACTACTTGCACAGTGGTTCACGTAAGATTACTTACAGCTGAGGAATTTAGGAAGAACAACTCAGCCTTTTCTGAACAGAGATTATGACTGTTAAGTTTTGCCAATTGGGGCATTAGGTCTGCGTTGATCTTTTTGTACTGAGCTTTAAAACAAACACAGAACCGAAACACTCTTTCTTATTAGAACAGGGAATTTTTACCAACATGCAGTTGACACTGTATCATGGTAAACAAGACATTGCTGTAAATGATATATCATCTGCAATTAACTGCAATAGCTGGGACATGATAGAGGACAGGATAGGAGAGTTACCTGCTTTATTCTGTCAGAACTGCTTACTGCTTTCTAGTGGGATGTGATGGTGTTTATCAAATCAGCCTTATTGCTGGTATTGCTAATGAGTCAATAAACCGTTCCTAAGTCGTTATGACTTTTTGTGACTCCCTATTTCAATGTAGGTCCTTGAAACTGAGCCCACAAGCACTTGCCTGAGGAAGGAAGGACAGGTACCCGAGAATTGCTGATGAACTGGTAACATCCATTTTGCTGACTGAGTCTGGCTGTTCTGACCCTGTTACACAGATAAGAAGAGAGCTAAAATCTCCCTTCCTTGCTGTACAGTTGATGAGGAGCTCTTAGGAGGACAGAGCTGTTGGGAAGTGCAGACTGGGTGACTTGGGTGGCGAGGCGGCCACAGCCTTGGAACGGTTTCCCCTAGCTGAAGGGGATGAGGTGGAGAGGAAGCGTGTGGATGGGGTTGCGGGGAAGTGATTGAAGGGCGCAGCTAGGAGTGAGCTAAGTAAGGAGGAAAAAAAGAGTAGAATTTGAAGAAGTGCAAGAAACTCGATTCCTTTTCACCTTTAGGCATTGTAGAAAGACTGAATCTGGAGAAATTATTTTTCCCTGCCTCCCATACCCCCTGAGGAACACCATCTGCAAAATATTTCTCTTTTACAGCCTATGGAGTACCAGAGTAGATTACAGCCTATTTTTTGCAGACTTTAGAGAAGAGATCTCTTGGGGCATGTCTACCTAAGTTTCCAGCCAAGCTTCACTGCTTTCTTCCTTATTTTTCTTTTAAAGGTAGGTCCTCGCTAGCAATACAAGCAACGTGACGATTCACTTAAGGGACTGCAATAAAAAAAAATAACTGCTTAACCTGTCTGAGCATTGAAGATACCTTTGAAATGATGTTCTGCATGCACACAGGGTCTTGGATCGTCTTATTTCTGGTGCTGTGGCAGTGCTAGGCATATGGCAGTGTCATGTGGAATCAGGGTGACAGTTTCTGGTCTAGCGGTTACCCCCTGCTCACCTAAGACCCCCACGTCTGGGTTGAGAACGCTGAAACTTGGATATCGTGTTGTCTTCATGATATTCTTGTCGATGTTTCAGGATGAACTTTAGAAAGGAATCTTATTTTCTCAATATTTTTCATCTTTTTTTTTTTTTTTTGAGAGAAAGTGGAAGGAGGTACCTTGTCTGAGGTGGTTTCAGGTGAGTCACGTCTATATAAATAGAACTGCTGAGCACATCGGATAAGCGGCAGTGTGCAGAGGACAAAAGCGTTTCAGAGAAAGGAAAGCCACCTTGTTAAAATGATCACATAATTGTAATGCATGTCCTTTAAGACGGCTGCCAAGGGTACCTGCCGCATCATTTCCCCCTCCCCACTTCCCTCAAGCACAGATTCATTTTAAATTGTAATGGTTGCGTTTGTTAGACCACTGGCGTGTCGGGAGGGAGCTGCAGTACAGATGTGGGCGCTGCACGTGTGCCGTGAGGGAAAGAGCCAGAGCCTTTCCTTGCTAGAGCTGGTGCAGGGCTTGTAATCTCATTTATTTCCTGTTTCTTTACTCATGGTGAATTTGAGTCCCCCTTTTTATTTTCTCCATTTTCCAGTGATTTACAGTGTAGGTGGAACATGATGACCATGCTTGACTTGACTGGGAATGCTGTCCGCAAAACAGACACCTGGGAGTGTGTGCTGCCACTTCACTTAGGGGTTATCTGAGAAGAGATCCTCTCCTCTTGCACTGAAGTTGAGGATACTGCGAAGAACTCAGCAAATCCGCTCTCTAGACACCTCAGTTTGGACCTTCCAAAATAGAGGAAGTCCCTAGTTGTCATTGGGAAACCAAGTTTGCCCAGAATTAGGATGCAGACTGCCTTATAAGCCGTTCCTAACGCGGTGTAGTTGAGCCCACTGTGGCATCTGGCCAGGTGAAATCCCATGGTGATGGGATCTATGTAATTCTTGCCATAATGCATAAGTTTTTTGTCTTTTAATTTGACACTCAGTCTTTATTTTAGTCTTCTTGGACATACGTTGGCATAAAGAAAGCTAGTTGTTATGAGAAAATGCAAGGAAGCTGGAGGACAGCGGGAATTTAGGCTGGAGTTATCTCTTAGCTTATTTCCTGGGGTAGGTTTTGCAGCCGTACCCAGTGTACACTGATGATGCACATACCGTTCCTTTTTCTCAAAGGCTTGTCTTGCTCAAAGTCAGCTGCCTCCACGTGATCTGTCAAGGTTTTATCAGCCATTCATCCTTGATCACTGGAAAAATTGATTGGAGTGATGTGAGAAACCGAGGGCTCTGAAAAATCCCATTCTTGCCTTTGCAAATTGCTATTCATGGATTTAATGAATGAAGCGTGGGGATCTGGCGGATACGTGCTTGTTCATGGAGGCACAGATAAAGAATTTAACTGAATCCAATGAAACTGAATTGGGCAGCAGGAGTCCAGAAGTTTAGTCAAAAGAAAGCGGTCCCACCGCCACTACCCCGGAGTGCCATGGCTGTGTACATCAAACATTTGATGTGACATCCAATCTGTTCTACCTACAGGTTGCTTCTTTTTTTCCCCAGCTGCTTTCCTTCCGTGTATTCTACCGGGCTGGGTGAATTGTTAACAGCTCTGAGAGTCCGTAAGCCTGTTTGCCCCAATAATCTGCTCAAGGGAGGAACAGAGGTATTGTTTCCTTTTACTCATTTTCAAAAAAGAAAGAAGCATGTCGTACTCTTGCTGGGTTCCCTTTGTTTTTTTAAGTAGGCCAGCACTAAAAATGGAAGTTAAGATCCCAGAAATTTCTTTTGATTAGCTGCAAGTTTGAAGAACTCTGTGCAAAGGAGAAGGTGGGGGAGCATATGCTCCCAGGGGCACTGCAAAGCGATGTGTCTGTATACTCAGGTGCCACATAATGCCAGAACTCGGGCCTTCAAGGCAAATATGAAAACGAAATTACACTCTCGCAGTGATATGCAGGGATTCCCCCCCCCCCCGTATAACTTTATTGGATTTTTCTTTTTCTTGGCTTATGTTAAAAAGGCATTTCAGGCTTCTGTCTGAATGCATGGGTTGTGTACTTTTTACAGAAAGGTGGTGAAATTAAGAAGTACTGGGGAAGAGCAATGTTTTCTCCTTTTGCAAGTTCTTGAAGATTATAATTTTGAAGTGACGGTCTTCCTCTCCCCTTTCCTTCCTCCTCTTTTGTTTCTGTAGGAGTGTTATGGTACTCAACAATGAGAAAAATACATGGAATTTTACAGAAGCTAATTTGGAAATTTGTATCAGTTTTTAAAGGCTCTTGCTTGCACGTATTGTGATAAACTCCAGAGGAATTTTTTGAGATAATTTCTGGCTTAAAAATTCAGTAGGATTCTTTAAACCAAATAATAAAAAATTCCAATCCCCTTGCATCTTTTCTTTTCAGAATAAATTAAGTCACAGGAAAAAGTTGAACCTTTCCAACATCAGATGTGGGTTTTATTTTCTTGTCAAGATGAGTGAGTTTGGCATGAAAACCCAGGAGGCCAAGTTTATATGCTCACAATAACTTGTGGAGGAGCAGAGCAGGAAATCAATCTGCTTGATTATAGCCAGAAATGGGGTAGGAAGAAATGTTAGTCTGGTGGTATTCTCGTAAATTTGGCCCCCCTTAAAGGGCCAAATTAAGTACTGAATCACTTGGCAGGAAATCCTTGAAGGTTTTTAATATGAGAACAAATCTGTGGATAAAGCAGTGATTATTCCATGTCCTGAGCACAAAAATCCGGTTGCATCAAGGATAACATCTGAATTGGTCTGCTTTAAAAGCTTTACTTCAGATAAAGGGAAATCCTGTGTTGGGAGCATGGGTCTGTAACACGAATTGTAACCAATGAGGCCAATGGGTCATTTTAGCTTGGGTCTACAGTGTTTTGTGCTTTACTTTGTGCATCTTCTTCACGAAGAAAAACACTGCCTGGCACAAGTTGAGTGAAAAAGGTTTTCTCGCCAGCTCCAAGAGTGTGGCGCTTTCATTGTGATCTGAAACGCGCTTTTGTGCATTGTTCTAGCAGGCACATAGTTCGACTTCTGTGCTGAAGCCAAGACTGGAATGCGAGTCTTGTAGCGGCTTTGAGGTAAAGAACTATCTTTCAGTCTCTGAAGCGGTGTCAAACGTAATTTCTGTTGCCCTGGAGTTGACGTTGTTACAGACAGGTTATGTTACTGAAAGCATCACAACTTTCGTGTTTGCCTGCTGGGTGGGAACCAAGGGCAGGTATATATCTAGCCATTTTCCTTCACTTCGCCTCCTCCTGTCTGTGATAGTTTAAATTATGCCAAGTGGTTTTTATTTGACCTTCTTTTCATTAAATGTTTCTGTGCTTTATTTGCTTTGGAAGCAATATATTGGGAAATCATTTGGTAGCAGGCATTGGGATTCAGATTACTGAGGAACATAGCTGATGCTTGTTTGAAACTTCTGCCTGAAGATTATTTGCAAACATTATTTTTGTCCCTAGTTTACCCAGTGGGTCTCTGTTGATTGCTCTCACCCTTTCAAAATTGTTTTCTTGGCTTGTTACTGCATGATACTGTTCATTTAGAACTGTCATGGTGATATTGGGTCTTGTGCTGCATTGCCGTGCTGCAGCAAAGCAGAGGTCTGGTCACTCGGGTGCTGAAATCATTCCTACTGACCTTCGTCCTGCAGACTCTGAAAGGGTTTTCAAGGCTTTCTTCAGTTTGATTTCTTTGTGAAGAGAAGGCTGGTGGCCAAATGAAGCCCAAAAGTGTTGACGGGTTTACTATCCTGTTAAATTGAGAGACAACGATTAAAAGGCCGGCAGCTGTAACAGAGGTCGATACGCTGGCCAGTATGTACCCTGGGAGAGGCAGCCTACCACAGGGGAGGAGGAAGGATTTGGATGTACGGGTTGACAGGACTGTGTGGGCTTTGCACTCAGTGAACCTGCCCAGTTGCATTTTTCCATAAATGGTGGCGTTTCAGCATGCCCAAACTTTTATTTCTGAAGAGTCTGCTCCCCATTTAGAAGCAAAGTTTTTTTCCCTTACGTCTCTAACTTCCACTACAGTTTGTGGGAGGTTTTGTGGTTCTTTTTTTGTGGTTTTATTTTCTTCAGTGTTTTTCTTTCCCCCGGTGCTACCTCTCCTCCTACCTGAGGAGTTAGGCAGCCTGTAGTTCTACAGAGCCTGTCAGCAGACCTGTCCAAACAGGGCTTCTCAAGATGTTAATAGTGCCATGGCTTGCCGTGTTCTGGAAGGAGCGATGTGAGGTCCAGCAGCCGAGGATACAGCTGCTCTGCTCAGACACAGAGCCATTCTTACCAAAATCCTTATTCCTCAGTGTTTGGCGATTTTCCCAAGCATTGTAGGATACCTTGTCGCAGGGGGAAGGGGCAACAAGAAGAAAACTTGACAATAACATCCTTTAAATCTTTCTAAAATCACTCACAGTAAAACTAACTAATACTTTTAGAAGCACTTTCCCTAAGCAACTGCCAATTTGAACACTCATTTTTCTAGTAAAAAGGCATTTGAAGTCCATTTCATTTTCATAATCTTCATTTAAATGCAGTGCCTTGAACTAAAGAAGTGATAATTGGATACACAATTTACTAGTTCTGGAATGCAAGGTGTTTGGCACTAACAGAATTTGAATTAAATCAGTTATGGGTTCTCCTATTTAATCTGTGAAGACATGTCTGCAGCTTTTCTGTAGTGATTTAAAATTATGGGGATCGTCTTGATTTAATTTGCAAATACCAAGCCTTCTTGTAGGTAAGCCTAGGTTATATATTTAAAGCAAATCCATAAACAAAAGCTTATCATCTGGAGAGCTTGTAGTGTGCAGTAGGAGCCTGAAAACTAGTTATTTGCCTAACTGTAGAGCTTAAACGTTCTTATTTTTGAATATCTTGATTTCTAGAAAGTTTACTGTAAAAGGTATTTCTTTTAAAATTCCTTTTGGAAAATTATTCTGTGTTTTTCCAGATCATAAAACACAGGGCACACAGAAAACGCTATTCCTGCCATTGCAGATGTCAGACCCTGATGCAGAAGCACCAGCTCTGGTTTACTATCACAGCCCTCAAAGCATGGAGTTGTCACAAGCATCCAAGTAATAAACTCGTGTGCTTGAAATCTATCTGATGCTTCCTGGAGATTCATCCCTTAGGAGTTATTCACAGTGTTTGTTTTCACGCTGGAAATACAAACCTATCAGTTGCATAATAACTCAGTGCATATTTAGAGATGCTTATAAACAAGTTCCATAATGCTTCCTGGACGGAGTGGTTGCCTCTTGCTTTGCCGGCTATGGGTGACGGCCGTTGTATGCTCCCAATTTGCTTTTGGTACGCGGCACTCTGCATCGGAGGCCGCGTTTGTGCTGGCCCAGCTCTTGGCACAGCAGGAGCTTTTAGCCTGTTCTGTACTACTTTTATTTACATTCAAAGGCCAGGCTCCAAATCCTTACTGTGGCAAACGTATGCTCTTCTTATAAAAATACTTGTCTGTAAATATTGATCATGGTAACTTCTTCGCACCAAACGACAGCCTGCCTCTGCCAGGGCATGATTCACCTCTTGCTGCATGGCAGTCCTCACACGGGAGACTGGCACCCCTGTTTCTTTTTATAGATTGGACTTGAAGAAAATGGTGTGTTTTTATTTTCTCCCTGTTCCTCTTAGAAAAATTGAGTCCCAGGATATGTGTGGATCGTTGAGACTTAAAAGCCACAGCCTATTTCTCCTTGGAAGAAATCAGAGGAGTTGTGTCTGGAAGTTCAGCTGTGTGGTTGGACCGACAGGCGCAGCAGGTACCTCCAAATTATCAGTGCCCTTGCTATTCCCCTGAGGACACATCTGGGTTCACACGGTCATGGCCTTAACTTGCCATACTGTGGCGATGGAAATGTGGCTCCTGGTCTTCCCCCTCCCAAAGCTGTTTTGTAGTACAGCTACCTTGTTTCCCAAGCAAAATTCCTAGTCCTTATTGCTGCGTGGGAAGAGTGGTGTAGCTGATTTAATACCCAATTCTTGCACCATTATCCCCTTTAAAATGGAGCTAGTGGTAAACCGGGTCTGTTTGATGTGACTGTGGTTGATGTCAATCCGAGTATCTGCTGTTGGGGGTCTTCAGCTACCCTGTGGTTTGCGGCAGGAGGCTGCATGGTCCCCTGATGTGTAATGTGCTAGGCTATTTACAGCTGTATTTGCTTTGGCTTAGACACCCGTGTCCTGTCATGGTCTAGGGAAAAAAGTTGCTTGTTACTTGTTTGATCTATATTAGTGTTCAGAGGTGATACGTAGGTGATCTGTGTTAGTGTTCAGGGCTGATTTGGGGTTAACAATACGGGCAGTTGACTGCACTGAGGAGATTGCCTTCCTTTCTGGCTCCACAGGAGGATTTTTCTTGGTGCATTATCGAGAGACAGCAAGAGCTGTATTGGTGAACTGGTGTGTACTGAGGGATGGGGAAATGGACCTGGGCTGTAATCCCACCGTAGTTCATTGTGTGTGCTCAGATACGTCATTTTATGCCCCATCCCTTTGTTTCTCCTCCGACTTTTCTGCGCAAACTCTCGTGCTGTGAATGTTTCTACTGGCACTATGGAGTTTGATCTATGCTGAGAATCCTAGGTGCTATTGGAACTAACTCTTTGGAAGAACAAGTGTTCTCATTTGCTTTTCTATTTAAGCAGTCTTCAGTGACGGTAAGAACCCAAGCACTAGAGTCTTCAGCGTTCTATTCTGACATACTGACACATCATTGGACGGCTGTAGCACACCTGAAGTTTTGTAGCTGCTGAGCTTTCGTGCCCCTGGAATAGATGCTGGAAGACCAAAGGTCCGTTTAAACCAATCTGCAGTACACGTTTAAGAAACCCTGTCTCTGTCACCCAAAAGACTAGGGAGTGAGTCCTGAGCCGAGCACGCACAGGTAGCGTGCTTTTCAAGAACACGTATGTAGCGGGTTATGCTGGATGAATTTAATTGATTTGTGAAGAATTTATGCCAACAGCAGTCCTTCATGAAATAATGAAAGCAAGTTTGCGAACCAGAGGAGAGGTCAGCCTAACCAGTGACTTGGCTTTGGGGAGAAGGCTGCTTTCCCCAGTGTAGGCTGGGGAAAGGATATAAACAACAGTGCTGTCCTTGGGTGTTTTTAGCTGAATTTGCCTGTAGTCTCATGCTCCACCCCCCTCCCTCCCCAGTAGAGGCATGAATTCAAGCTCAGTTCACAAGCCTATAATTTCAAACAGGGAATGAGATGTGTTTTAAGAGCTGTGCAAAACCACTCTTTCTCTTCAGCTGGAGCAAGGCAGATAGCAGTGAAGCATCCTTACGCCTTCTTCATCTCTTAACTGTACAAGGGTCTTGTCTTGAACCACTTGTGAGCTTCAGGTTGTTGAACCCAGCTCTAGGGTTTAACCCACTACATCTCCCTGCCATTATAAACTTTTTGCTCAGTGAGGTAAGTTCAGTATGTGTTAAGAAGAATATTACATGTTGCATGTCTGTAAAATGCTGGTTTTGCCCATAGCCAAATTGTCAACTACTATGTTGTGTGAATATGTACTACAAAAGGCTCTAAGTAGAGTAAAAACCAGTCCTGCTGTAGGGTCTAAAAACAAAACCCACAACTTCTTGTAGCTGTGAAATGCCCATTTTATTCCAATTACTGAGAAAATGCTCTAAATCTCTTTTCCAGTTTGTGTTTAATTTTATTTACCTGTGGATTTGTAGATGTTTGTAAATGGTACCTTGTGGAGATAGGAGAGACTGGGTGTGTCTGCTTTGAACTGCTGGTGTTACATCTTGTGTGCTCATTAATTTCTGGAGCCTTAATGAGGAAGCAACTTTTCAGCCTAGTGAGGGCAATTTCCAGTTGGTCTGTTGAAATCTTCACGGTTGTGTTTCAGCAGTGCCGGTTCAGAGGCCGGCTGCCAGGGGGGTTAAAGCCTTGAAGTTCAAACCGTCAGCCGCTCTGCTTTCCACTCTCTGGGAGAAATTACCACGGAGCTACTTCCAAGATGTAATTTTTGGTACATCTTACAGCTCGTTTTTCTAGCATGTGTTTAACAACTTCTTGTATTCCCGTTCCCACCAAATACCCTGGTGTGTTAGGTTTTCAGGATGCTGGACCTGGAAAGCAGGGTGGCGGTATCCTTTTCTGTGCATCCCTGACCATAGTGTTTTTGTTTTCTTGCTGCAATATACATCCAAGATTCTTGGTTGATGATCTCCATGCAAAACTAATGAAAAATTTGCTAAAAGTTTCCCCAAGCTCTTTCTCAATCTTCTTTTATTTTCTTGCAGTGCTTCATAGGTTTATTATAGTTATAAACGTTGAGATTATACCCATAAGGAAAGCAATTAACGAAAAACCAGTGCATCAATGGATTGTAATGAGAGAAAATTAGATTTGTCTTTCATCTTTTCTTTCCATTTGAGGAAGAAGAAAAAGTGTAATCTCTTCTTCATGTTCAAAACAGCCATTCTATTCTCTTTTAACTGTGTTCTGTGTTAAAAAGCTTTCAGTGTTGTTTAAAAAAAAATAAAAATCCCAGGAGCTGTGCTTAGAGAAAACATTTAATGTCTTTTTAAAGAGAAAACATTTACGTCCAGTTTTTAATAAACCAGTGATTGTTCATGAAAAGATTATCGTAAAAAATGTATATGGTGTTTTGTTTGTATGTTCTGTCAGCGGTAGCCAGAATGAATCCTTGCCTTCCGACATAGGAAGACTAGCTAAAGCTTGGAGCTACAGCAGCTTTAGTGGGGGTAGGAGTAGCATTTTTTGCTTTGCAGCATTTGTATTGTGTAACATAGGTAAGATTGCATTTCCCTGGGTTTTCCACTTCTCCGGTGTCTTAAGAAAGCCAAACTGACCCCATTAATAGCAGAAAGTTTCTCTGTTGCTGGGATCTCGGTGGTGATGTCTTTCTGGACGGAGAATCAATGTAGCTAGTGAAAGACATGGAATGGTGGTTTCCACAAATATTACTTTAAGCCTCATAGAACAGAATATTCATGTGTTTATAATGTGGGAATGTAGGAGAAGTTGCAGATACCAAACTGGGACTGATCAAATAATCTCCCTGCAGGCAAAGATAAGGCTGTCCCTGTGCAATGAGAAGGTTAAGCCTTGTTTTGAGGGATTATGTATATTCTTCCTTTCATGTTGTTTGTTTATTGGTGTCATTTCTGTTGAGCAGGCACCTTCTGCAAAGCACAGGCTGAAGCATGGCCTCAGCACTTGCGTATCCAGCCCTTACTGTCACAGCTGGTACCACACCTCATTTTATTTGGAGTGTCCCAGCTATATTTGCAATAACTGAGCCCTGCCGGTACTGGGAGCAGAGCGCCAGCTGTTCCGGAAGGTTGCGAACACCCTTATCCATACTGCTGTATTTTCCCAGCACTTTTCTTAGCTGCTTGACTTCTCTTTGCAACTCCAGCCCTTCACAAAGCTATGATAGTGACGTCCTAGATATCAACAGGCTCCCTACCTGTTCCAAGTTGTGCTTCAGCTCCCAGCATAGCTCATTCATTGCTTCCTTTTCTTTGGTTTTGTTTTTTACCTGCCAAAGCCCTGTCAGCTTTAGGCAGCTGGAAGAAGCCTTGTGTAATGGTGAGGGCCCAGTCTGAGATAACCTGCTTGATGCTGGCTAACCCATGAGCTTGAAATACGGGTTTAATAAGTGTTTCCTCTCCCAGTCCTACTCTGTGGTGCCGAAGTCTTTGGCTCTTGTGTGAGACTTGCAGCTGAGTCCTTCCTCCTGCAGCCAGGCTTGTTTCTCACTGTGACTGCACCCTGCTTTGTTCAGCAGTTCCAGCTGATGTGTAACTGGGTCTCTTTCACCTCTGGAGCTTCCAGACTTGCAGCAGAGCAGGAGAGAGACAGTTGGCTGTCTTGTGCCTGGAGAAGGAATGCTTAGCTTAGCCATTTCTTAAAAAAATGAAACAAAAAAAAAAGGTAATTTCTACGGCATAATAACATGTAATGTGGATAAATTGCCTGCCCAAACTCCTCCCCTGTTGTATGTGAAGAGCAGCTGGTTGACAAGGGACTTGAGGAAACATGGAATGATGCTCAGAAAGGAGAGGGATGGACAGATGGGGGAAGCATTTGAAATGTTTCATGTTTCAGCTACTGTGTAGTCTCTTCTGGTTATAGATCCACAGATGCTCAAATCACTTTCAGGCTGTTCTGTTTCCTTGTTACTGCTAACCTCTTGAGCTGGATAAAAAGTTGCTCCCTCAGGTGCTGTCCTTTGGGGGCAGGAAGCTGTTATCTTTGAGGACTTTGACCTGGTGGCAGTGAAATGTGCCTGTGCCAATTGTCGTTTGATCTGTTCCCCTATTGCTCAAACCCTTTTATTCCAGACTTGGCCACCTTCTACCACAGACTGTCTCAAACTGTGACTCTCCTTTGCAGGCTAGGCAGTCCAGTTTCAAACTTTCATGGACAGACTTTCTTCCCCACGAGTTTTAAAGGTGGCGGAGTTCCCCAGTTTCAGGTGCCTGACCCCTTTCTCCTGGAGCCTGCCTCTGCTTCTCTCTGCCACAGAACCTGCTTTGGTCTTCTCCAAGTCCGGAGAAACCCAAAGCTTCTGTATGGTAATTGCTGTGCCTGCTTTCCTCTCTCATGCCTCTCTTCCCCATCCCTCAGGACTTGTCCCAGTAGCTTGTCTTGCATTTTCTCTAGGCTTGGGAGAAACAGGTTGTCAAGTCCTGATCGCAAAATGGAGTGGAGTCAAGTCCAAGGCTTGAACTACACCTGAGAGGCTGATGATCTGTTTCTCCATAGCTAACTTCTGAAGATGCAGATATTTAAAAACGCCTGCTGTTTTCTTTCTTCACATGGAGTTCTCTTTCCATGCCCAAGACACGTTTGGGGGCAATGCATTTTGAGTGGATGCTCCTTCCCCATCTGTGTTCCTCGTTCCCTGGAGGGCAGGTAGTTGAGGCACTGACAGTGCTGAGTACAAGCAGGTGGATTGCACAGACACACCTTGGACACAGCACTGCAAAGCATGGGTGCAAGCATAAACTTGCATGGAGCGGCAGCGTGCTCAGACGGTTTGGTGGAGTAAGAAAAGCAGGGTGGGAATACAGAAGTTAGTCATTGGGTTTAGCGTCTGCTTCACGAGGCTGGTTCCTCTTTACTTTGGAATAAGGCTTCACTAACAAGAAGTTGCAGGGAGTACCTATTTCTTCTACTCCTGGCAGGGATTCCACCAGTGACTTCAAAACACATGCCACGTGTCCCAGGCAGGTTTTAGAGCTGGGTAGGGGCTCCTTTGCTTCCTCTTCACGTGTTGTGTCTGGTCAAGCTGAAGTGTAACATCCTACTGTAGTTTTCCTAGTACAAAATTCATATAAGAAAGGATTTAAAAGTTTTCAGTGTGGGTTGTGGGTGTGTCTAAGTCTTTACTTCATTGGCGTTGTGCAGAAGCGTCATAAAACATGTCAGGCTGTGTGGATGCTTCTGGCTTTCACACAGCTGCAGCTCCTGCGCAGTGACTGATGCCTCAACCTGGTCTCAGACTTGGAGCGAGGGAGGACACTGTCCATTCTGTGTGTTTGCTTGTCATGTCTAGCAAGAGCCGTGCTGATGAATGCTGCTTCGACAGCCTGTGTTGTAACAAAAATGGTATCTGACACCTTTAAACAGCTTGGCTGGGAGTTGAGGATGTTCATGTTTCGTACACAGTGTGAGAGGAGCTTGTTCTCTACATCTTGCTCACCCTCTTGCAGTCCTGATCCGAGGTGTTTGCAGGGCTGGGTTTTTCATTGGGATCCTAAATTGCCTCGATGCCACATATGCATATGCCCCACAGTTTATTTATAGAGCAGTCGGTAGTGTATCTGCAGGAGATTAGTTGGTCATCAAAAGAACACGGTCTGTACCAAGGAATTCAGCATGGCAGTAACTGTCATGGAGATGTAATAATACATAGCTGTATAAATGGGCTTTGAAGATGATTAATTGTGGAGGTGTGCAGTAGTGGCAAGAGCCTTGTAGTTTGAACAGAGCCTTGAGCGTAGTTCTTGTACGGGAGGATGAGCCGGAATGCAGACTCCCCTTTGGACAGGGATTGGAAGGTGTCTGCTGCAGCCTGCTCAGCATCGATGTTGTCTTGGTGGGGAAGGCCTGGCTTAAACCAGCCCTTCAGAAACTCATTAACTCTAACCATACAAAAGGAGCTTCTGATGTGGTGAGGGGTTGAAAGGCTTTTACATGTGTTTTGTCAGTCAGAAATTGCAGTCTGGTTTTCTCTTTCTTGTGCTGTGATTCATTGAGTCCTTCCGGTATAAAACCCCATTTTTCATATAACGTGAGATGGAACAGGCTATGGATGACTGTGCTCTGTGGCTCAGAGAAGGCAAATGTCCTGTCATATGCGTCAGTAGAGAGCAGTTTGTGACCTGTGTCATCAATTAGCAATGAAATAGTTCTCATCTTGGGCTAGCAGCAAGACTTTCTTTTAAGTATTTTAGTTTCTTGGTTCCAGCTGTCCAGTTGGTCTTGGTGTTCCCTGAACTTGCTTCAGTGCGTATTGAGCAATGGCTAAAATTGTGGTTGCAATATACAGCATGAGAACGGTGCTGCTTCAGGTCGTTTATTCAAAATATATATCTCAGCACTGAAATATTTTCCCACTAAATTAATTTGCTTTTGGAATCAAAAGCAGTCCTACATGATCTTGTCATGCATACATTATTAATTGCTATCCATTTTTAATTTAATGAAAAATTATGCTTAGAGCCAGGGAGGAAGCTGTCTTGTAGCATCCTTGCTCTTTGCCTAGATAACCTCAAGCAATCAAAGAGGTTAAATTTAAAATCCACTCCTGCTCCCTGTCTTTATCGTCTTAAACGGAACGGTGTTCAAACTCGGGGAAAGTATCAAAGGAGGAATGAGCGTATTGGCCGAGGTGACAAGTGGTGTTCAAGCTGGATCATCTTATTCTCTAAGTGGTTGGCAGAAGTTTCTGTTAGGAGAGAATTGTCTCAAAGAAGAATTCTTGGTGCAGTTTCCCTAATTTTATTTAAGTAGCAGAAGGCTGAATCGTGATGTAAATCTAATTATCATTCTTGTGCGCTGTATCAGCCTGGAAGTTAGTAAGTTGGTCATGAGTGCAACTGTGTCATAAAGAAGCTTTCCAGATTGGAGATTTGTTCTTAAATTTGATTCTGCACTACCCTCTGGTACCCCAGGGATTAACAGAAAATGTTTCCAAGCCCATTGCTAATTTAACAGCAAATTGGAGCTTGCAGTGAATGATATAATTCTGTGCTGTGCTCTTAATTAAAAAAAAAAAAAAGTACCATAATTTGGGTCAAAATTTTAATTTTGTTTTGCTATTATTATGATAATTTAAGCCCTAAATAAGGATAAAATATAGCTGACTGGAGACCAGATCTTGTCTACGGTAGAAAGATGAGCCATTACTCTCAAAAGTTGTCTCCAGCAGAAATAATCAAGCCCACGCATGGTAAAGCCATGTTCGTTCACATCAGACTGTAGCACAGTTTTGAGACCGGTCTTCTAAGAGATGTCTCAAAGACCTCTTTAAAACATGACACTGATGTGCACAGCAGTGTTTCTTAATAACTAGTGAATTCTCATTAGCTGTGAAACAAAATATTGCGCAGCCAGAGAATCTGGAACCCTGGTCTTGAATAAAGGCTGTGCTGTACACAGGTACAAATGAAAAGCACGAGGGTGACTCTGGTCCTGGTGAACTTACAGCTGAAGTGCAAGACAACAGGTAGTACAGGACAAAGGAGCTGGAAATGGTGTCTCTTAGCATGGCTGGCAGTGCTAATGTCATAGAAGCATGGAAAGCAGCAGCAGGCTATCGGCTTTTTACAAGGGCAGGGGGCGACAGGGCAAGGGGTAATGGGTTTAAACTGGAAGAGGGAGATTGAGATTGGACATCAGGAGGCTTGGAGCAACCTGGTCTAGTGGGGGGTGTCCCTGCCCATGGCCTGGGGTGGGATTGGATGGTCTTTAAGGTCCCTTCCAACCCAAACCGTTCTTTGATTCCATGATCTTCCACTGTGGCCCAGGATGCTGTTGGTAGTGGGTATGCTAAGCTTCTGTGCACTAGTAAATGTAGCTTCTCTGTAATAGTCACTGGTTCCAGTTCGTTGCCAAGGGTCTCTCTCAGAGCTCTACAGTAAACAAGTTTGCTTAATTCCTTCCCCCCCCCCGCCCCCCAGCTACTTCTACTCTGCAGGCAAGCACAACAGTAGGCCTTAAGCTACCCCAGGTGCAGTGTGGACAGTATCTGTGATCGCTTTGTAAAATGACAGCTTTGGTTTTGCTTTGTTACCGGTTCATTCAGCTTGGATTGAACCCTGATCGCTTGGACTGGCAGCTCTGGGGGTGAGTTTTCACTCTTTGGTGGGTGCAGCAGCCTGTTGTAGTACAGCTGGCGGGTGAATTCCCACAGGTTCTCTAACCCTGTGATTTTATTACTGTCAGTGCTTTGGGGCCCTGGACCACTGCAGAGTTCTGGTCCTGGCTCTGTCCCCATGGCCTCGTGCAAACACCTTCGCTGTCTGCTTCTGTTTTCTCCTGTCGTGACGTTTGACTCCAGTTGAATTATCTGCTCCAGTCAGAGGTGAAAGCTACGTGTTGAGGGATGTAGTCCCTGAGACGGATCCATCCAGTATGTGTTTGCCGTGGGGAGCTGCAGTTGGGGGTGTGGAGGGGGAAGGAAAAGTGGTGTAATAGCAGCTGCTGGGTTTCAGGAACTGATGCAAAGTCACCATAGTTTTTTCTAAATGGGCATGTTGTTTCCTATTCGGTTCTATCTTTAGCTTGTCCCATCCCAGCCTGTCTTGTTTGGGTGAAACAAAGAAAAATTAGCATGGGGAGAAAGGGATTTAGAAGCAATCCTTAGGCTTTCTAGGCACAGAACAGGTGTAACCTGTTTCACTTTGCTCAGGCTTTGCCAGACTTGCATCTTCCCCCTCTCTTGTAACTGCTGAACTAATGGTTGGTGTGACTGTCCTTAGACATTAGGTCTAATTAACAAGGTCATTGTCACTCGGTTATACAGCATTTAGCAAGCAACCTTTGCAAACAGCCATTTACAACTAAAACCGGGACAGGTCTCTACTGACTGTGTTGCGTAAATTGGGATTGTGTAGCCTCTTCTGTTGGATTTTAAACAAAAAGGTGGTTTTATTTAGTTTTATAAAATTATTAATACAATTATTAACATATTATAATATTATAATTATTCATATACTTGTATTTGACTTTTGACTTTCTAAACACACTGTCACCGAGTCCAAAGAGCATACAGTATTTCCCACACCTGGAACCTGCACAGTTGATAACCAAGACGGCTCCAAGCAATCCTTCTATGTCGGAAGGAGCTGTGTGTAAATCCTTAGACTATATATTGTTTCCGTGCCCAGCGTCGGGACAGTGTCTGATGCTGTTGGTTACAAATTCCAGCTTGCCTGTTTGAGCTGGAGCTTCAGCGAATAACAATAATACAAAAATCCGTGGGCTATTCTGCAGAGGTGAGAATAGCTCTTAGGTTTTGTTCCAGTACAGGAAGATTAAAACGACTTGATCAAGGTCACTCAGGGAGCTAACGGCGAAGCCAGGGCTGGAAGCCAGTCATCCATCATGCAAGCGTTCCTCTTTACTCGCTAGCCCTCGCTGCCTTCACGGGTATGTGATCATCCAGACTGCTGCAGTGGTGGTCTGATGAAAGATGCCCGTGTTTTAATGGGGTCTGAAAGTTGGATAATGACACTTCTTTAGGGTTCAGTGTGTAAACCAGGGAATGGAATATCAGTCTTGCACCACTCCTTTCAAAACCGGCCGCATAAACACGTCTAAAGTCAGACTCCTCTGGGAAGCGCGGTAAATACATGGATGTGATACATCCAAGGTTATTCCGTTGGAAGAACTGGGAACAGAGTCCTGCTCTTCCCACTCTTAGTGGTCACTTGCATCAGAGTTGCGGGAGTTTTATTTAGGGGCAGAAACATCCAGGGCCGGTAGGAACATCCCTGCGCGGGTCAGGGGGACAGGGTAGGAGGTGCACAGGACAAAGAAATTCCTTTCCTCCCTTCCAGCCCGGAAAGGGTTACAGCTGGCACGGCTCTGCCAGCTCGGGGAAGGCAGGAAACGGTGCGGGAAGGCGGAATGGGAACCCAGAATCGCAAGCTGGTTTGTGCTTTTCACTTACAGGTACCTTTCCTGGGGAAGGGGGGTTAAATCCAGTGTTGGGGGCGGTGTGGGCGCAGCCCGCGCTAGAGAGCCGATGGCCCGTGTCATTGCACAGGAGGCTGGGTGCTGCGGGGGGGGGGGGGGGGGGGGGGGCTGGAGGAGGCGGGCGGGTGGGAAGGACAACCTCAGCCCTTTCCCCGTGCCTCCTGCCCTCCCCTCCGGCAGCCTCCAGCCCGCAGAGCGAGCGCTAAGTGCGGTGTGAGCGTGCAGCATGGAGGGAGGGACCGGGGCCGCCGCCGCGCCCGGTGTCTGCGCGGCAGCTTTCGCTGCGGGAGCCATAGGAGCTGGAAGGCTGGATGCATCGGAAAGGTCAGTCCTGCCGATAAATCACCCGCTGCTCAGTGCTCCTCGGAGATGCTTTCTTCCTCTTTTTTTAAAGCCTGTTTTGTCATAAGTGGAGTATTAAAAGGACAGGGTGTCTCCGAGGAATGGGATTGTTTCACAGTTGGGCACAGCGAGCAATGCCTAATAAAATCGTAGAGCGTGATTTAAAAAGGCAAGCGTGTCGTTTTCGCTTAGAAATGCAACTTCATGTTCAGTGCCTTTTTTAAGCATTATGCATACGACTGCGTATCTTTTAAGTGGTTGAGTATTTGAATGGAGAAAGGTTAATTACCTCCTTCAATCAGATTACGCGCTGTAGGTTACACTAGCATGTAGAAAGCAGACAAAGTAGAATTTTACATCCACTTCTTCGTGTGACAGTGGTCCTTGAGGCAAAATGGGTAAAATGTGGTTATTAGCATGACTGAAACTTGCATTTTTTAAAATAAAAAATATCCTGTCCGTAGCAGAGCACACACACTGTACTTGAGCTGTGTGAAAGCAGTCACAAGGGTTCTGTGCTGAGCGTGTTTTCTTTCCTTTCTAATGGGTAACTCAAGCGCTGTTGATATGGAATGGGTTTAGAAGCAATAGTTCTGGAGGGGCAGGTTATCCTGTAGTTAAAATTCTTGTGGAATGAGACAGCGCTGATTATCTTTGTGGCAAATCGTCTCCTTCACCCTAGGCTTGGATTTGTACTGTGGCTGATACGAAATAAGCCTATTGCTGCTGCAGTTCAGTTGGGATTTTCTACTTCGGGGCTGAGAGTGTGTAAATATTTACTGGTGCAAAAAAGGAGGGAGTTGGGGAACCGGTATAATTTAAAACTTGCCAACTTGGGCATGCTGTTACCACCTGCCTGGTTTACAGATAAAGGCTGTTTCTACCAAACTAGAAGTTATGTATGAGCACAGCTGCCGGAAGCTGAAGACCATGGGTTCTTATCTCACTGTATAATACATTATCAACAAAGTCTGATAATTTATACTAACGCCACCCACTTCAGCTTTCACTGCCAGAAACCCAAGGAGAGTGGCTCCTGCTAGCACTGCAAAATTTTCCTGAAATTACATGCATTCTCTTTCTTTCTTGAAGTATTTTGCCTTAGGAAAGCTGCTGCTGCATGCCTTCTCGTTGGTTTGTCCTACCCAGTGACTCAGGTACTGTGACGTCTTGTGCTCCCCAACATCCTTGGTGGCAGAAAAATCACAATACACTGTATATTAGCATCCCTGTGTACAGGCACACGCATGCCATGGGGGATTTTGTAATTAGGACCACCATCGGATAGTGTGAATTCCATTGAGAATGTGTGGATGAATGAAACCCGCCAATTGTAAGGAGTTGGCAGTGCCAGCATGTGCAGCACTGGGCCTGTGGCTAAAGGCAAAATTTAGCATGATTTGACATGAGCTATGCAGTTTTCTTCCAAAGGGGTCTTGTATTTCAGGGAATCTGCAGGTTAAATATGTTTGAGTTCTGGCAGCGACCACCTCCTTTTTGTGCAGATAATCCAGAGCCTGACAGAATGTGGTATTAGCTCATTATGGTTGTCTCTCCAAAGGGGGAGACCTCTTACCTGTGCTCCCTCAGTGCCCTGCTTCTCAGTGTAAAGATAAATATTTATATTGTTTATTAGAAGCAAGACTTGCATTTAATAGGATTATAGAAGTATTTTTAACTTTATACTCTCACTCCAGTGCTCCTGACTGATGTTTGAAGTACGGGAATTTTTCTGATCGTTGATGTTCATCTAGGCAGAATGAACTGTGCCGATGGGTATTTTCTTCAGGGGGAAAAAAAGAATCCCTTTCTGAGTGGTATATCTAAGGGTTGTAGAATCCTTGCCCTACCTGGAGCAGTAGCTTTTTGGCTGGAGGGGAAGAGGGACAGGGAACAGCAGCTCTCTGAGCTTGGGAAAGAGCAGTCATTCCAGGGGACAGCCGGATCGCAACACAAGCAGCAGAGCGGCATGTGTTACTTTGGATGGATAGCATCTTCCAGGCCAGTCATCGGTGATTTATGTTATGCATAACCGGCTCTGGGTGACTTAGCACGTCATGATGTTTCCTCTGCTAGAGCTACCCAGGGACTGCCAAACTGCCTTTACTCCTGACCGCCCTGCGCCCTTACACAGTCTTCCCATGCTCCGGGGGAGAGCAGTGTGCTTTCTCCAGCCTCCTCCCCTGGCTGCTTTCCTTGGAAAAAAATCCCTGCCTTTTGTCTTACAGAAGGAGGTGGCAGTTTTGTCTGAGAATGGGTGAGCATGTCCTTCATACCATCAGTTCTTCTTGCAACAGCCAGCATATCAGATATACTGTGTGACAGATCTTCAGTATTTCTATCAAGAATAAAACGAAATATAATCTAATCCCCTTTTATCAAGCTTTTTGCTGTTATCTTTCTTTGAACCATGTCTCACCTCATTGTTTGATACGTTTTGAAAACTTCAGGCCTTGACATCAGGGACCGGACGTAACATTTTGATGTTCTGTTGATGTTCTGCTTCTGGCAGCGGTCAGTAAAGTAAATCCCTTATTTTTTCATCAATGGTCCTATGTAAAAAAAAAAAAAAAAAAAGTTGTTCTTAGCTTCTATTCATTTATCCTGGAGAAAAGGGGGAAAAAAATCTACCACCAAACCCACAGAGTAGGTGGTGGGAGAAATAAGGTGACTTTGAAACGTGATGGGCTGAAAGCAGAACAACTGGGACGAGGTCAGAGCTTTCCAGTCATGAGAGTAACGACCACAGCAGGCAGCTCTTTAACAATGAAGTGGGAACGGGGGAGTTTTCAATGTGTCGTCATGTAAAAAACCAGAAGGCAGTTGTACACTGTTCATGGGCTCCTCTGAATTTACTGTCCGTTGGAATGGTAGCGGGAGGCAGTGGCAAGGGCTGAGACCTGGAGTAGGCATCTCCTCAGGTTCTTAGCAGGCCAGCGTACTGTCGTTACTCAACTGACTCTTCTTATTTATTTGTTGAAGGAGCATTCTCTATTGTTTCTGGAGGAAAAAACTGTTTGCAAACATGTTTGAAGTGGCTACCCAGAAAGCAAATTAAAACGTAACCTTAGCACGTAGGTGCATTTCACACTCATGCCTGCTTCTTTGTTCAGATCTGACGGGAGGACTGGGGCCTGATTTAGAATGGGGATGGTGGGAGGAATCGGTACTTGGTACCTGTGCTTTGAGACACTGTTTACATGCCACCTTCTCTTCACTCCTGATGCTGCCTGTGAAATTTGTTATCTCAGCTCCCCTGGAGACACCTCGAGGTGACGCAATACCTGTTTTTTTGCTAGTTCCCTTTTTTCTTAGGCAACCCAGGTTTGCTTCTTTCTTTGTGTAAACCAGCAGAAGTGCAGTACTTACTAAAAGCTCTGTTCCAGTTTTCTTTCAAAGCTGGTAGCTACCAGAGTCTGGTCCGAGATGCTTTGTGGTGGCAAAGACCACACTTGATGCCGAGGGGTGGTGGTCTTAATGGGCAGCACAATGTTGGGCAGAGCCGAGCATGGCCTCTGTCCGGCAGCGTCGTCTGTGTGTTGGATCGGCTGTGTTAGCTTGTTGTCATGACCTCCAAAGAATTGCCTGGCCTTGCATTCCCTTTCTGTAAGTCCCATGGCTGAATAAATTTCGAAGCATCCAGAAGATGACAGTGCATTACTGCTTGTTGGGTTATGTATTTACAATTACTCTAGGTTCGTTCTGAAGCTCCTTGGAGGCCTGAAATCTCTGGTTAATCAAACTTGGGGAAGGACTTTTAAGCTGACACTTCTCATAACATTAAAGATGAGGAAGCCCCTGTACATGAGTGTGCCAAGAGTTTAATGCAGCTCTTGGTTTTTTAATTCCGACAGTTCAAGCTGGAGGCAATTTTAGCTGGGCGATCACAAGCATCCTATTGCTTTTGCTGAAACAGGATGATGGCGTTGTTGGACGTCGAGCTGATATGCAGGCGGTGGTAATGGTTTGGCAAACTAATTTAATGCTGGGTGTATTCCCGATGGGATTTACCCACTCTTAGAGGGGGCAGTTCTGTTATTGACTCTCCGCTTGATCCGAGTCTCTGGGTGCAGCTGGCTGTTGTAAACCAGATGTGACACACTAATGAACTCCAGCAATGGGTGTTCTCTTCCTTGTGTATCATGCAGCGATTTGCCCATGTGCAGCGCTGTAGTCAGGGATTTCTCAACATTTTTTTCTCCAGGGTTTATAAATCAGTGCTCCAAACCTTGTTCAGGATTGGAATGTAGCAGATGAGATTTCAGCCCTGAAGGAGTGTCTTAACCATGCGAACACGCTTTAATTTCTGGCCACATTTCTTCATTTGTGTATTTCAGAAGGTTTTGTCCTTTTTAAAAGTGAAATGTAACAAGATACTACACAAACTTTGTTCTGAAACACAAATACAACATTTCCAAGTCTTTTCAATCTGTTGTTCTCTGTACATCTACTGATACTTGAACTGAATAGCTTTATTAGATAAATGTAATTGGTAAACACAACTTGTGTCTCTTTGCAGCTTGTTCAGTGTCACTGTGCAGAGTTCTATTTTAAGAGTGTAAATGTGCTGGAGCGATGCGTGTCATGCTTTGTTAAAAAATTACATAAAATACCCAGCTATTTTAAGGGCATATTCCTCTAGTGACCGTGTGAAAATCTATTTGTGTGTTTTAACGATGTACTGGGAGAACAACTTTGAGACCATATCAGTATGTATACCATGAAATCCAGCACCGAAAGGTAAATAAAAAGAGCACTACAAGCTTATTACCTTTTTTTTGTGGTTTCTGAGCAAATCTCATAATTCGAAGTGATGGGATGAGGGGCCATGACACAATATTTTCATGTTTTCCAGTAGTGATGTAACAGCAAGGGTAGAACTTTGTATAGTATCAAACACACAGCAAGCACCTTGCTACACATGAAGCAAGAGTGAGTTGTGACCTCTGGCATGTGGCCTAACATGTCTGTTTGAAACTAAGACTTTCTCCTTAATGCCAGTAAGCCATCCCAGTTCCTGAAGACTACCTTTAATAAGCATTTGCATAAGCAAAACCTACTTTGAGACCAACTCTTAGTAGGTTTCGTCTAGGGGAACATGCCAAGGGTAGGAGCAGCTTTGAAGAATTTAAATTGGTCTCATATGGTACACCGAAAGAAAAGCAGACTAGATGGAGTACTTTCCGAGCCAGAAACAAGGCATGGGTTGTGAAAAATAAAACAAGAAGAGGAAACTACAACGATGTCTTAATTTTGCATGGTTTCATGTGATGCACAGTGTTGACAGCTTCCCTTTAAACGGGGACGTTCCCAGCTTCTTATAGTACCAAGGGAGCTGCTTATGGACACACATGAAAATACTTAGATTTTTCATAGACTGAAAATCTCCGTTCCCTATTAATGGTTGAGGGAAACAAGGCTCATGTAAGATATCAATTTCAGAAGACGGTTGTCCTTAAATCCTGGTATTTGTGGTTGCAGAGAGCCATTAAATTGGTGCCCAGAAGGTTAACCAAAGCTGTGCTGACTTTTTTTTGTCTATAAACTAATTTAATACTGCCACGGTTGCTCATAGCTTTTCACAGGAGCAATATAATGAGAGGAACAAGCTGATGGTTTCTGTATCTGATACGTAAATCCCCATGGGAAGCGGTGAAAGTGTCAGAGCTCTCTTGCTCTTGTACGGGGGCTGCGCTGGCAAAGCAAAGAGTTGTTCTTTATGTGAGATGATGTGGAGTTGGTTGCTGGGAGAATGGAGTAGCTAAGCTTCAGTCTGTAGCCTCGGAGCCAGCGTGGTTTTAAGAAACAGAGGAGAGATGCTGAGGCTGCCAGCCAGGGGGTTCAGTGTTGGAAAGAAAAGACAAGCGCCCCTCATGCCCCCTGTGATGCTTGGAAGAGGGAAGCAAGTTTCATAGGGAGGTAATTACGCTACTGGAAAAACTGCTGTGACAGCTCACACCACCACAAGTGGAGTTGTTGTGGGGAAAATGCCGTGTTAGACATAACAATTGCTTCCCTTTTTCTCCCAGTTTGTCCCTGTGGATAGGCGTAGTGTTGTCCTCAAGCGCTCGGTCCTTACCTCTTTGCCTCCTTCAGGGTAATAAGCCGGAGTTTGTTGTTTTCAAGTGACACAGCCCACAGTCTGGTTTGGGAATACAGATTGACACATGAATTCTGTTTTCCCCTTGCTTATAAAAGCATCTATGGTTGATGATGACTGCAAAATTAGAAGCTTTTGCTTAAAAGTGAAACCAGAATGAGGGAGAACTATGCATAGTTTTAGTAAAAAAGAAAAAGTACTCAAAAGTACCCACGCCAAAGCCACAACTCTGCGTTGGTTTTGAAGCAGCGTTGTGTTCCTGTGCTTTCAGTCTTGTTGAGATGTTAACAGTAGCAGTACATGTATTGTGGAAATCTCTGTGCATCTCCATGGCTTACATCCCTTTCTGTTTAAGGTGCGTGGCTGATTTTTAATGCGCTTCCCCCAATTTCCCAGTGGTCTCTCTCCATTTGTGAAAAACAGCTTCTCTCCAGTTCTTGAGCAGTAAGTAGCTTGGTGGAGATGTGCCTTTTTGGCTTCTGAGTAGGAATAGTACGTCTCTCCTCTGCACTTGAGTGTATGTTAGTAAACACTGGGGACACCCGAATCACACAAAAACCTTTTCTGCACCAAATGTCTCTGGTTTGGAATACATTCTGCCTGTCAAGGGCTTGGCCACACGTGGAATTTCTCAGGAACAGCTGCTCACAAATAATTCCAGCTGCAGACAGACCCTGAATACAATGTTATGTTCTGTGTTGGGCCTGTTTATGCTGACCTTTTCCAATCCCCTTCATTGATTTTTAAGCTCAGGATTTACCTCTTTGCTCATGTAAAATATAAATTCTAGATACTTTTAATTCTCAAAATTCACACACAAAAGTAGAAATTACTTTTAGTCATCACTCTGTTCTTTGCTCCATGTGGGGTTGGCAAGTGGAAGGTGCTTTGCTGCTGTTGTAACTGTCCCTCTAATGAGAGCTGTAGGATTTGCAGTGTCTGCGGAGCCCTTGGGTGCGCAGACCATGTATACTGGCCTTTGCTTCACGGCTTGTTCACTTCAGGAGAGAACTTCAGCCCCCTGAGAACTGGTTTACTCAGTTACATGCTCAGTTCAAAGATGCTCGTAGGATAGAGCAAGGGAAAATCTGAACTTGGCCACAAGACTTTGTCAAGATGAATTCAATATTCCCTTCAAGGAAAATTGAATTTAGTTTCTTGATTATTATTTTCCTTATTTCTTATTTCTCTTTCCTTTGGTGGGGAAATGTCAGAGCAAAGATATCTCTGAATCCTCTAAATGATTCTCGGATGAGTCAACGCACAGTCAGTTGAACAATGGAATGTATACTTGACTACAGTTACACAGAAAACATCCAGGAAAGCCACCAGAAAGAGTAGGGCTGGAATTGAACCTTCTTGGCTCCTTGCTGTATGAGGAAGAGCATGTGTAGCTACGCCAGCTGGAATGCAGCTGCTCCTTAATTCTGGCACCTGATGTTGAGCCCTGTCAAAGTACATCACGCTGAAGAATCCCGATCGGTTTGTTTGCAGATGGGGAAGCATCAGTGAAGGCTTGACTTGGAAGGGTGGAGGGAAGCCCTTTTATGTCTCTGCATGCAAGTCTGGAAATTGAGGATGGAAATTGTGTGGGTTCAAAAAGCCATGGTGGGTTAATCTAGGGCCAAAAAACCGAGGCAAGTATTCACGTAGATGTCTTCTGGTCTATTGGTGGCTCTGCTCCTATTCAAGCCTGTGCTCTGTCAGCAATCTGCAGCTCTCTGAGATGTCTTGTACCATCTGGAGCCCGACCCCGTAAGAGAATTTGATGCCACTTAGTGGTTTCGCTGTGCGCTTTTTCTCTGGGTTCTGCAGAGGTAGGTTTTGTGACTCGCGTGGGGTTACTGTGCTGTATCAAACGCAAATCTCCATGTCACTGTTCTCAGCACTGTAAGGACATGATGCTGGTTGATGGGACGGAAGCCTCCTAGGCCTTTTCAGTACTTTCTGCTCCTTCAAATAGTGACGATTTTAACAGTACCTGATATATTTGGGTGCTAACACAACGTAGCTGCGGTGTTGAATTTCTGAACAACATTAATAAAAGGAAAAAAGTTAAAGCTGATTTAGTAAACTGTTTTCCTGGGTTTTATTTGACTCTTTTCATACCTTGTAAATTAACTTGGCAGTACCTTTGGGAGACACTAATGTTATTCAAATCACGTGCATACACAATAGTAGAGTGAAAAAGGTAATTGCCTGTGTTACACCTTTTCTTTTCCTGTTCTCTCTCTTAAGGGAATGCAAAATAAGTTAATTAGCAGAACTAGTATGGATATCCCTTGTTTGTTGCTTGGTGCCCTAATGAAGCAGAATGACCTTTCATAAGCTTGCCATTGAATTTGAAGTTAATTTGGTTAAAACATCTCGCTCCTGTCACACTTATTCCCTGCCTGTTGATGTTACCTATCTTCTGCCCCTGCTTGAGGTTGGCCAAGGCATGTAAGGATCTTGTACGTGCCGTGCTTCCCTCTTACGAGTGTGAGAAGTGAAGGGTAATGTATAGTCCAGTGCTGACTCATAGTCCTGTGCTTGAACGTGGTGAGTGTAACTCTTCATTTGGAGAGATTGGAATTGAATTACCAGGGCTCCCAGAAGGGTTTCTCTGCCTTTTTCATTCTAGGTGCTCTTCCAGCATCTTCCAGCCACTCATCTCTTCCTTATGCGATAATAGCTTATCCTAGTGCTGGCCTCTGCTACTTTATACTGAGTATGGTGGGTTTTGCCATTTTTTGTTTTCTTATGGGAATCCCTACCTAAATTAGGCTGTGTATGTGCAGTCACTGCAGAGGCTGAAAGGCTCGTTTTATAGAAACGCTCATCTACTGGAGTGGCTTTTCATCTGTAGCATGACTGACCCCTCAGACATTTTAAAACCAGCAGTCAAGTTGCTGAAAAATCACAAGATTGACTTTAAAAATCAGACCCTCTTAAGGGGCTTTTTTTTTTTTTTAAAGAATTTTCCTCCAGTTTAAGTGCAAGATGGGTCATGTTGTTCACTTTTTCTCTGCAAGATAATAATTATAGTGAAAGCTGAGAATGTTTCTTCCCAGTTTCACTCTGTGACGAGCTTTGACAGTACTAAATGCTGAGAGACTTGCAGTGAAATGGCAGAAGATTCCAGCGTTGGTTCTTGCAGGTTGTATTCCGATGTGCTCATAATTCAAGGTCATGTCCAGTCCCAACAACTTTTACACAGTAAAACACAGTTGGACAGTAAGTCCAAGTGGTTGGTCTGGCAGCAATCATATTTCCCCATTTCTCCTTGAAAAACAGCAGGAAAGATGCTTTTTGTGTGGAAAACATGCTTGCTGTTCCCTCTGAAGTGGATCTTAGGTACAGCTTCCCACGGAAATGTATTGTGCTGTGGCAGCATCTCCTGCTCTGTGTGGGGCTTTTTAATACGCGCAGGAGTAAGCAGCTAACTTCGTTTTCCGTTCTCAGTGGGTAAAGGCAGCATTTTGGGTACTGGAAGAGGCACTTGGGTGATGCTGTCTGCCTTGTAGGGTTGCTCTTTGTCTCCTAGGGGGAAATGACAGCACCATGTATATATATATATTAATTATTTTTGTATATCATGTTGAAGTACCGTGAAATACTGCTTTGACTTTGGAGTTTGTAATGTATTTCTTGAACTCCAGCTCCCCAGCAGCAAGGGGAAGGCAAGGTTGATCTCCCTGATGCAGCCGACTTTGCAAATGAGGTTCCATATCTGATTACAGCTAACAATATATCAACGAAAGGGGATATGGCACCTGTAAGGAATACCCATTGAGATGCAAAAATGTTGTTGAACACCAGCTGCTGCCCATGCAGGCGTTGTAATTGGTACCTGGCCCCTTTTTGAATCAAAACGTGCCTCCGCATAGGGACAATTTTTGACAAATCCCCCATGGCTCATAGGAGAATGGAAGGTAATTTTTAGGGGTCTGTTGTCTTGCGCATACACAATGTTTTCTTGGTGCCTGCTAGGGAAAAGGTATTACCAGGGAGTTTAGATGCACAGAAACGGAAAGACTGCTTGGAAAGAACTTGACTGCGGCTTAACTGGGAAAAAGGCTGTGTGCAGTTACACATAAAATGTGTGATAGGGCGTTGCATGGAGTTTTTGTGGCCAATACATCCCTGGCAACTTACTCTAATGTTACCTGCTAGAACAAACCTCTGCTTGTTATTTGACTGTTTGGCCTAAAAGAGACATCAAACGTTTGATATTCATGGATACTGTTTTCTGGGCCTGCCTGTTAAAAAACACCGGGACCTGTATGAGACTGGTACACAGTAAAACCGCAGGATGCGTAGTGTTCCAGTCCATGTTTTTCTAAAATGAGACCAAAAGTTGAGGGAAACAGGATGGTTGCTAACTAATACTGTCTCAGAGCTGCAGTGCAGTCAGGGGGCCCCAAGTTAATGTACCAGATGCGGCTTTCTGGAGAGCAGATCGATTTAGACCCTGTCGTGTTAATGAAAGGCGAGAGGTTGCCATAATCTCGTGCTTCCCACATGGCTTACCGCGCTCGAGGGAGGAGAGTGCCAAGCGTGAGAGAGCAAAAAGGTACTGGCAAGGTCAGCACACCGAAAACTCCTGGGTGGGGGCAGAGTTCATGTTAGTGTCCTTCCTAGAGAGCTCTGTTCCAGCCCCTTTGGCTACCAAGTCATGCACGAGGAGCTCCAGCCGCAGCCCTGGGTTTCCTGGCAGTAGAGTCCTCTGAAAACAGTCTTTGTTTGGACTGTTAAAGGTGTTTTACTATCACTCCTCAGGTTATGGAAATGCTGATCAGTAGGGAGCACAGTCATGGGTGCAGCACAGGTAGCAAACCAGAAAGACTGGTTTTTGAAATAACTTTCATCATCTTCAGAGCTGTTTGAAGAGGGGAAATACTGAAATAGAAACTGCAGGTACTTCTGATCACTTGTTGTATGCCCACTTTTGATAACAGCTTCACCTTTGCATGTGGGTTTCATTTACATTGTGATAAAACTATCTTTGGAAAAATATCTGTTAGGAATTCAAAGGAAGCCAGTGGCCAATCAGTTTAACATCTGGAGCATGAGAATACCTACAGAATCAACCTCTGACTAGGTGAAGTACACTTGCTTTTGCCTATTCCAAAAGCACACGTAGGGATATAATGCCTTGTCTCTCCAACACGCTTTCCCAATCCTGGCCCAAACCTTAGACTCCCTTCAAGTCAGTTAAGTCAGAGAAGCAGTACCCGTTAATCTTTGATGTTTTCTGATGCTGTGTACAAAGAAAGCAGGAAGGGAAAAAGTGTGCATCAAGGAATACCTTTTGCTACTATCATGGACCCCAAAACTTAACAAAAATGATGCTTTTTACTACCTTTTGTTGCTATGTAGGGATCCTGAGTGTGCTAAAAGAAATCGGTTGGACCTGACCAGCTATCTGTGTTGCAGGAAGCATGTGACAGCACAGAAAGTAAGACATCAAATCTGAGAAAGGGGTTGGTTTGGCATTTTCTGTCACCACTTCTGCCTCCATTGCTCTGTGTGTAAACAATTGGTGCTAGCTGTTTACAGCAACCGAAAAAGTGGGAGGTGTTGTCAGGCGTTGGTGTGGCCTAGCAGGAAGTTTCGCGTGCAAACACGTGTTGGGTGGTAGGAAATCTTCTAACAGTGTATTAGATCAGGTTTCACGCGCTGGGGAAACAGAATTATGGCATTTTTAGAGAACATAGTTAATTACTGCTGCATTTACAGTAAAACAAGAGTGCATGGAAAGCCTTAATTATCAAACGGGGATACAAACGGATGTCCGTCTCCATCCAGGAGCGGAAGAGGTGGGCACTTTTACTAACTGTGCTCCCTCCTTCAGGTTTTCCGAAACGTAGCTGGGAGCAACAGATCTGGGTGGTATTGCGTATTTCCACATGAAAAATAAAGCACAGCAAACTAGAAAAGGATGCTAATATAGTTGAGAGGTCATTTAAATGTTGCTAGAAAGACTTTTACAGTTAACTGTGTGGATCTTGGGAAACACATGGAAATAAGTGCCCAGGGTTTTCTTGCCAAGCACATTGCTAAGTCTTATGTTAAAATGTAAAAATCTTTGGCTAATTACCTGATTAATGTGATGTATTTCAGTGATGAGAATAGAGCAGCTGATTCTTCTTTTCTGTTCTGCCGTGGAGAAAAACTTGGGTAGCTATCGCAAATGTGTTTCCAGACAAGGAAAGTATACTTAAAAAAAATTCTGGACGGGGTTTGCAAGAACATTTTCAGTGAGTTCACGTGTCCCTGGGAAGGAGAAGCCTGCGGAGGAGGGAAGGGGCTCTGGCTTGGGCTGTCACATGGAATAGTGTCTCATTCTGTGAGCTGCCCGTGAGCGTTGGGCTGGGGACAGAATGGGAGTTGAGAGGGAGATGCAGATCACCGAGTCGTGACCTGCAGGATGCTACCAGCCTCGTTTGGTCCGAGAGCAGGGAGAGGAGCCTGGCTCAGAAAGGAACTCTCTCATGCAACGGGAGAGATTCAGCTCAGACAGAAGCACTTCTAAAGCTCAAAATGTGGCAGTAGGAAAGCCATTCCTCTCTGTTTTTATCCTATTTCAGACTCTTCATCTTTTCCCCTCTCGCTCTAGGTGTGTTTTCCCCCTTGGTGAGGAGATGTAGTGATGGTCACAGTCTAGTTGGTGTCACACGGGGGTTTTCCCTGGCCTGATGACAAGATGAACTTTGTTTTCCAAGTGTTATGATAGTGAGGAGGTGACGTGAGGAGCAGTCGACTAGCTTTCCAGGACGTGTCCTTAGCTGTTCAGCTACTTCTCTAATCCCAGTCCTCAACAGGAGTCTCTTGGAAGTGCTGTCTGGCTGCTCTGTTCCCTGGAAGTTGTATTGTGTCTTACCATGTTATTCCTCTGTTCGATATGTTCTTACCTTTCTTTTTCTTTAACCCCTTCTCTCACAGCCTTCTCCTTTTTCTGAGTTACTCATCATGCACTAAAAAAACCACACCTTATGCAGGTGTCTGTTCTAAAAATCATCATGATTACTGGATGGAGGGGTACAGCTTGAAGAGCACCGTTTACTGCCGTTTTCCTGGGCGCTGAAATGATTGTGCAGTGGTCTCAGCAGTATCTCATTTCTCTGGGAAGGCTATTAGCCCGGTCACTTCATTATCCTGCCTTTCTGCACAAGGGCCGCTGTAATAAAAATGCTTTCCTTTCCCAGCCTGTCCTTGGGTGCTTGAGACAAATGCTTTCAAAAGCTCATCCACACTTTTTCATTCTGTCAAAGTGAGCAGGCTATAAATCCATTCATCACCTGCCCCGTGAGGTTAGCGTATCGCACCTGCAACCCTTTTTAATGTCTTAAAAAATAATCAGCGGGCTTCCACCGGTACGTACTTTACCGAATCAGTTACGACTTTATTTCTCTATTTATTTATTTTCCCAAGAGGGCATTTTATTACTGACAGCATGAGTCAGGGCAATTAAAGGCTGCAGTGAAACATTCCAGCTTCTGCTGTGATGCAATCCGAACCGCAGTGAAGTGTTACCTTAGTCATACTGGACAAACCCAATTAACACTGCGATACCTGTGAGAGAGGAAGCCCCCCAGTTCTCTCTTCCCAGTAACTTCTTCCCCCCCAGTGTACACCATTGCAGGGGGAGTGTGTGGTGAGGAGAAACATCGTGCTTCTGCGTTTGTGTGCAAGTTGTCAGCATGGAGGTTAAAAATGGGTGGTCCGTGCTCACGTTTTAGGCTGTTATGAAGGAAAGAAGGCAGCCAGGACTTGGGTTTTGTTCCAGGTTTCCCTGACTCAGCCAGTGCTGAGTCTCCTTGTGCATCATTGACACCATTTTTAAAGCAAAGATAACAAAAAATAGCTGTTTTACAGGAATGTTTTACTGAATTGTGAGGACCTGTATGGATTAAGTATGAAAATGACTGTAGGTCAAATTTTGATGTTATTGCTGTTGGTCTTTTGCCAGAGGGTTGCGAGGAGGATTTAGTGGCTGTGTGCTGAGTTGTCCCTGTTTATTAGTTTTCCCTCCCAGCCCCTTGAATGACAGGAATTCGGCCCAGGGTGCCGGGGAATGTGGATGTTGACGCAGGTGTTGGGATCCTCCTCACCAGGACTTCCTGAATTTCACTGTAACTCGTTTGGCCACCACAGTCCAGGGTCCGTCTTGATCCCTTGCTGCCGGCCATTCCCCTGTACAGACACATGAATTTCATGTGCTGCCGTAACGCCTAGCATTCCTTGCCAAGGAACAAGGACTAATGGGTTTAAATTGAAAGCAGGTAGATTTGAATTGGACGTCAGGAAGAAATCCTTCCTGGAGAGGGTGGGGAGGCACTGGGACAGGTTGCCCAGAGAAGCTGTGGATGCCCCATCCCTGGAAGTGTCCAAGGCCAGGCTGGATGAGGCTTGGAGCAACCTGGGCTAGTGGAGGGTGTCCCTGCCCATGGCCAGGTTGGTACTAGATGGGCTTTAAAGTCCCTTCCAACCCAAACCACCCTGTGATTTCATCAGTGTGGTGTGATGGCAAAGGAAAGCATTAGGAATTCATTCCAAGTGCTGTTACCTGCTCAGCTGCCCTAGTCAGCTTTTCTGGCCTTTTCTCCCCTCCCCTCTGACTTCCTAGCTCCCCGCTTCAGCCAGCACATTCTGGCGCATAGAGAAGGGTGTTGGCATCCACTCTGCTTTTATTACACTGATGCATAAGCAGAATGGTAGCAGAGATACCGTGTAGCATTTATACTGGTGGAACCACGCCAGGAGTGATTTCAAAGGCAGAGGAGAAGGAAGGTGATAAGGCATGGTATTTCTCAAGCGATTGGGTTTGCGAGTGAGGAATGATGGGATGGAATGAAGGTTACCTGATACCTTATTTTGTTTCCCACCGGCCTCACAAAGCGTGTAAGCATCTGCTTAAATTTCACTGAACTTTACTACCTGGTTCAGGCCTGGCAGCTACCTGAGTTCCTTGGGGTTTCCTCCCACAGGAGGCTCCGAACTGAAGGGACAAGTTGATTTCGGAAGGTGGAGGATTAAATGTTCTTGAAAAGCTGTTGGCATAAAGGTTTGCGAAGGAGAGAAGGAGCGCGAGAATGTGTTCAAACCGAGCAGTGCAGTCTGCACAGCTTGGCTCGCCTCATCCGGCTGGTTGGGCTACTACCTTTGACAGATCACACCTCATCTTACCATTCCAGGGAGAGCTGTTGAGCCTCAGCAGTCATGGGAGAGCTGTCCTGGAAAGTTAGGCAAGGAAAATGCGAGCTTAAATTTCACTCCAGTTTCTCAGGAGAGCAACAGAGGAGGTGAAGAAATACCGTGTCATCTTTGTCCTGACCATGTTTGTTGGCCAGAAGATGGGCCAGACTCCTGCTTTGCCACATTCCTGCTCCTTTCTGAGGTTGTACAGCATTTTCTTCCTGCTACCTGCTTGACTGACTTCTGTCCCGGCTTTCTCTTCCTGTCGTGTTGCTCACCACGAAAAGCGCTCTTAGTAGAGACAGGCGTTATCAGCCAGCGTGGGCAGAGGTAGCGGAGCAGGAGGGGTTAAAGCCAGCTTGGTTTCCTGCTCTGCCGCTTGTTCAGGTGTGCTGCAAGGGGTACTAAATGGCTGGTGCGGAGAAACAGCTTGGTGTGCGGAGCTGATGGGACTAGGCAGAATTCCAGGCTGAGAACTCTTCTTGTTTCTCTATTTTACTTATTTTTTGGTGCTTTCTGTCATTTCTTACAGAAGAGACTTTCCTATCTGCTGCTATATTTTGTCTTTTTTTTTTTCTATTTTTTGTTTTTCCTCCTCCTGCTGAGTCATTGCACAACTCCACGCTCGGTTGTGTGCCTTGCTTCCTGGAGTCTTGAGTTACTTTGTCACGTACCTTTCTTCTGTCCTCCTACCTTTAATGTGACTGCACTCCTTTCCGGCACTTCTGCACAGCGGAACCCCATTCGGATGGTCCCGTGGTATCTGGCTGTGATCAGGGTGAGTGACCAACGGCAGAATTTGTCCTGTGCTCAGGAAGCTGTTACTCCTCTGATAATGGTAAAGTTAAAGGCAGGCTGCCTTTTCCTTACGGAGGTGCAGCCTGCGAATGCAGACGTATTATCTCCTAACTGGGGGTACGGAAAACCTGGTTCGCTTTTGCTTTGTCGTACGTCCCACTGCTGGCATCTGCTGAGGCAATTAAACACCTCTCCTATTTTTCACCTTCTGTAATGCATTAGAAACGGGTTCCTCGTTCTGTTGTGCTTTGAGTATCTTTTCAATCTTGTCTATGAATATGTAGTTCGCTTTGTTCCTTCTTTCTTTATCCCTCCTTCCTTAGTCCTTTAAAATTGGGTTGGCATTTCAGGGACTTTCTTGGCCCACCTGATATTCAAGTAAAGAGGTTACCTAAAAACCACAAAATTGTGAAGCAGTGCAATTACCAAGTTTTGTTTTAAAAGGGTGAAAATTCCTGGCTGACATTTTTCCAATTTTAAAATGTCCTTGTTCTTAGTCACAGGTTGTTCCTGGAATGCTTATACTTTGTTGCTCATAGTTTGCTTTTCAAATTACAGAAAAAAATAAACAGAAGCTTGACCTCTTTCCCCTCCCGCCCCCCCAACAAAGTGTTTGTGTTTCACACGCTTCCCTCATGTTAATTTGAAATAGCAACCAACAGAACCATTCCTGGTCCTGAGCTCTGGCATTCCCAAAGGATTTGGGTGATGTTGAGTGATGAAGTGTTGCAGCACCCTTCTACAACCTCAGGTCCTCAGTTCCAGTTTTTGCAAAGCTAAGCCGAACGTCCAGATTCTCCTTGCTCGGTACGACGAGACGCACACGCATCAGGATGCAAAAGCCCACATGAAGCTTCCCAGTGCAGGAGGGGGCCAGTGTCAGAAGAAGGTCTTGGAGATGAGCATGTTAAGGAGCTCACCCCCTCTTCTGTGTAACTGCATCCCAGTGCAGGGGAACTAAACTGGTGGGAAGAGATGGGGAGCTGTTGGAGCAGCAGAGCCCTTGCGTGGCTGCTTGGGCTGTTACAGACACCCCATCACTGGTAAGAAGTCCTGTCTCGAGCTGTGCTGCGTAAGCTCTTCGATAATACAGACCTCTGCAGCCCAGGACTTGTAGGCGTAGTGGTCCTAGTAAGTCTTTCTGTACACAGCTTACTCCTTTCTCTCCCTCTCTTTGGAAAGAAGCTTGGAAGGTAATGGAGAAAGGGGAGGAGGAGGTATTGCATAAACCTTAGCGGTCAGAGCCATGGATTGGGAAACAGAAGACTTCATCACTGTCCTGAGCCTGTGCAGCTGGACTCTGAGAGACACAGTGCCCTAATTACCTGTTGCTAAGCCGGGCTGGGGGCAGCTCTTGTCCTCCTCTGCACCAGGCTAGAACTTTCTGTGGCTGGGTTTGGATGAGGGGAGAATGTGAGAGGCTCGAGGCTGAACAGGAGTGGGGTGTTCTCCCTCTGTCCTGGGTTTTTCCTCCAGGCCCGGATAAGGTGTTTGGTATTTATGTGCCTTAATCGCAAAGACGGTTCATGGCTTTCATCTGAGGAACTGTGAAACCAAAGTTAGTTCCAACTTTAGGCTCAGTCTTGTGTTAGCTTAAGCTGAGAGTTTCTGTGGGTTTTTGGAGAGCAGATGGAAGTATTTTCTTTGCTCACCTCTTGCCTGCTGTGATGTAGATAGTCCTTCCTTGCCATTTTATACTCTGCTGGCATATCCAAGTACAGCAATTAGCCTAATTGGGGTCACTAGGCAGTAGGCAATAGTACTTACTATCAAAAGTCCCTAAAATCCAGGTTACATATGGTAGTTCGGTGTTGTCTTCCTCTGAGTAGCCTTGAGAGTTTCCGTTTTTATTTTATGATGGGCCATCTCTCTCTCTCTCCTCCGAAAAAGAAAAATAAATCTAAATTAGACTGAAGCCTTGCCTAATTGTTCTTTCTCTATTCATCTCCGCGGCAGCGGGAACCCTAGCAGCGGGGTTTCCGTTCGCAGCAGGGAGCGCGCCAGCTCAGATGCTGCTGTGCCAGAAACGTGTGTGGGCGCCGAAGGTAAAAGCGATTGGACAGTAGTGGGTGCAGCTGGATCCTGGGGGAACTCCAGGCAAGGCAGATCAATGCTCTCTCTCCTGTCTGTTGGTTTTGGGTTGGTTTTTTTATTCACTGAAAAAGATACCTAATGTTTGCAAATCAGTTTATCCCAAAAGGGCCAAGTAAAGGTTTTTTTGGTTGTTAAAACTGCAGCAGCACTGGCTCTGTGTGTAGTGCTGGTACAAGGTAGGAATGGAAATGTTCTCCGAGCCACTGCAAGATGTTTTGGTGCCTGTAGCGCCTTTCTGTTCTGGTCGGCATCCAAGTCTCTGTCACAGCTTCCCCTTGTCACCCCCACATCTTACAGCACCGCTGCCGCTTCCGTGTCCTCGTTTCCCACATTTGAAATGCGAGTAGGGGATGGGTGGCCCAGACAGATTTGTCTTGGTTAGTGCTTTTCTTTTCCAGCATTGTGCTGGCCTCAGCGTGACCCGTTTGCTTATGATACCCATCCTGCTGCTGGAGTGAAATGACCACAGCATGTCTTTGCTCACAGTATGTCCCCTTGAGCCCCCCCGCCTGTTAAATCTGCCCCTGATGACTTGCTGTGGTTGTCGGCCTCCATTTGATTCCGTGAACAATCCCGTAGGAATTATGATGGTGAAAATTGTTAGTAGTGATCTCTAGGCATAGGGAGGGCTGAGCAGCCGCCTTTTTGGTGTTGATGCCATTGACACAGGGTGATGGCAGCACAGGTAGGAGGAATGCTGCTGTAAATATGATGCAAGGGCCACTAGTTATTCAAGGCAGAACAGCTGGAGCTACTCCTTATTAATTTGCTTAGTGCTTACCTTTTGTGATTTGTTGGGCTGATCAGGGTCTTGTGTCCCAGAGCTCATTTCCATTCTGTTTCTGGTGAGTATTCACTAGGAAGCCTACTTTGGGTGGTTTTTTCCCTGGCTTCTTCCACAGACCGTGCCATAACCATGCTGGGAAGAGCAGTGTACGCAGCCATTTCTGCAGTGTGTTGGAGAGATGGAAAGCACAGCTCTAGGAAGGCGACTGGCTCCATGTAAATGTTTTAGTTAAAGGATTTCTCTGTGAAGCAGCTGACTGGGCAAGTTTTCAATGTTGTTTTGTGTTATGAAATGTTGTCACTTAACGGCATGTGAGGCTAATGGTAACCGATGACTGCACTTCATCATTCTGTGTGCTGAAAGCATCACTTTTCCAGTATATGCTTCTATGAGGAAAGATTGAATTTATCATGGCTTCGTGCTGGCACCAAACGACACAAACGAGCGCAGCCCAGGTGGATGTCCTTGGATCTAGGTTCAGGTCATGCTTTGCAATTTTTGGGGTATACTTTGATGTTTACTGCGCTTCGATCAGCTGTGAACAGATGGGATTTATTACTGCTCTGTGTTATGGTCATATCTGAAGACTCCAGCGAAGATGGGAACTGCTTTTGCTGGGCAGCGGGGAAGACGTGAGATGAAGGCCCAGAAGAAAGCGTAATAATCTTGACAAAGCAAACCAAAACAGGAGTTTGCAGAGGAAGTGCGGGGAACGTGAGTGCAGGGAACAGTTTTTCACTAAGAGCTTGGCAAGATGGTACCTGCCTTGCCATCATTTGGATGAGCAGAGTGAGTGGCAGCAGTCGGAGCCCTGCTGTGCCAGGGTTTGGGCATAGGTTGTTCAGGCCACAGTCAGTGGGAAGGAGGCGGACACATGGGCAGGGCATCTGTCTGTCGCTGGCCCACGAGACTTCTTTGGTGACCGTGCCCAAGTTTAGACTTCTCAGAGGAGCAGGAAGGGCAGGAGCAGCCAGCCTTTTCCACCTCTCTTCTGTGCTGAAACTTTAGACCTGCCTTTAGCGATTTATTAGTTGTAAATGAGAGGACATTACTCTTTTTCCTAGAGGCAATTTGCTGTAATACTTATAAATTTGTTCCTGAATCAAACAAGAAATGCAAGCCAAGGCTCAGTGATTCTGATTGTGCGGTGATTTCCTAATTCCTTTCCTTACACTGGGCAAAACTGAAAAGAGAAACCTATTCTTGAGGATTTTTTCGTTGATTGTCACTGTGTTCTTCTGAAAGAAAATGCCACGCACCTGCTAAAACTATCTCTTTTATGTATTGCCAAATAAAAGAGCAGGTTTGTTCAGTAATATATGTATGCAAAAGCATGAGGATTCTGTGATTATTTTCGTAAAGCTTTTTAATAACTAAGAATGTGACTCAGAGCTTCCAGGAACTTTTTATTTCCATAAAGTGTTTAGAGAAATTCCAGTTATGCAAACCCCTGAATGCAAATTATTGCAGCCCAGTTCAACACAGCTCTTAGGTACATGTTCCAATCTCTTCCAGAGCACGATGTACATATCTCTATACCATATATACCTATATGCTTTGAGGTGGGTGTTACTGAGTTGAGATATAAAACGCAACTGAGTGGGAAACGAAGCTGCCAAAACAATGGCAGAAGAGCAGAAGAAAAAGGCGATGGGCCTGTTGAGCCCCGGTTGCTATTTGTTGCTGTTAAACTTGGAGAACATTTACCAAAGGTGGTTTGGGTTTGATCTTACAACATAGCTACAGAATCATGTGTTTTCATGAGGAAAAGTAGCAATAACAGGTTGTGGTTTATAGCATGGTGTGGGTGGTTTCTGTCCCAGCATCGCTCCTTACCCCTGGGTGGATGTGAAACTCATCTCTTCAGCAGTTGGCTATCAGAATGTTCACCTGCAGGCTTGAGGGGCTTTGCTTTTGCAGCTGAGGGTCAGAAGGGGTTGTGTGGTGTACAGCGTGTACAGCGTGTGTGTGTTGTGTCGGGATACTGAGAAATGAGGGGTGAAAAGGTGATGACTGAAATGAGATAGGCTGCCTGTTGTACCTGAAGCTGCCTGTTTGCTAAAATGGGAACTGTCCTACCCAGACTTGCCCAGTTGCCCAGGAGTTTTAAATTCCAAGTGATCTGGTCTTGCCCATGCAACTTTCCTTTGGCAGCTCAGAAAATGTGGTTTAAGTGTTCTTGCAAATTAATAAACAAGATGGATATTTCAAAGTCAGGAAACTCGGTTAAACCCTTGAACAAAGATAGCTAGACTCTCTGGCTGCCTTGGAGCTTTTATTAAAGCAGGTCCAGAGGGTGGGAAAAGGACAAGAAACCAGTGTGTTAATGGATCTGTGCAGTACAATTGGCCTTCCCTGCTTCCCTCCGTACAGGGATGTTAACCGCGGAAGAGCTGATATGTCCACTCACTTTTAAAATTTAATTGAGTGTTACTGCTGATTTTAAAAAGATCCTTATTTAAAACTTTATATCTTCAGTTTAAAAAATGTTTTTCTAATGTCATATACTCTTAAATGAAAGGTTGCTGCAAAAAAAAAAAGTTTTTTTTTCCTTCCTTGCCGAAAGAGACTTCTCTTCTGACAGACAGCTGAGAATCCAGTTTAACAGGTGGTGATGCACATCAAGTGGAAAAGTGATTTATTCTTTAATAAAATATTTTGTAGGAGTAAAAACTGCAGAGCTAAAAATGTGCATGAAGTTTGGTTTTTTCCTGACCTTACAAATTGCCTTTTAGATTTGAATACCAATAACTGGTACGAAGGATCACGTGGTTCATTCGCCTCTGTCACAGTACACTGGTGATTTCTATCTCAGCTTCCCTGCGTGTACTTGAATGATATTTCAGTCAAATGACTTTTAAAATATTGTCTTAATTGTAATATACTGTTACTCTATTAATTTTTTTTTGGTGCAGTGGCTTCCCAAACAATTGAAATTCGGCTCCCTGACTAGGAACTTCCATCAAAAGTAGCAATTACAGCTTTCAACGCTGTAGAATCAATCACAGTAAACCATTTAGTTATGCCAGGTTTTCAGTTTGTGGCCAAGGATTAAATACAGGCCATTTACCGTTGGTTTATTTATGAGGTGTGCTTTGAGCTGACCTTGTAGGTCCTTTCTGTCTTCCCGTTGTACAATCCTTGAGACAGACTTCACAAATCTTGGTTTATGTAATGCAGATGGACATAATGTAATCAGTAAGGTGTTGACAAAGCTGATTTAATACATGGCAAATTAAATCCTCTTTCAGGTCAGCACTGTCAGCCTTCAATTCGCATCTCTTGTTTCATTTTTCCCGGGGCTCTTGAGCTATCTCTGCTTTCCATATTGCATGATTATCTTCTTCCTTTCCACTGTATTAGTTTTAATTTCATGGACGCAGAGTTTACTTGGAAGATTGGGTTGGGGGAGGAGGGTGTGTGCAATTTGTTTTATCCCATCTCATGCTGTTTCCTTTTTTGGGTGTGGGATGTAAGTCTGAGGGCAGAAATGAAGACGTATCAGTGCCTCTCATTTGATTCCAGCTTTTTGCCCATGTGTTTATAAGCTTTGGGCCAGATCTCAGGTCTTGCTTCCTAGTTTTATTACCTTTCTTGGTGGTGATAAGGGGCAACCCGTACGATGAGACGAGTTGTGTTAATTCTACTGCCACCTTATGTGGTGACACCCACAGCTCTTCACATATTTACACATAGCATTGTGACTCTGCAGGTTGGTCAAGTTGTTCTTAACCCCTCTAAAGCAGAGTTTTCAAGGTGTGTCTCTGCAGATTTGGTGTTGGCTTACCTTGTCCTGCTGTGAATGAGGGTTATGGGATTGAATCCTGGTAACTCTCAACGTGATTACACTGGGGGAGACAGGAATGCTGCATCCAGCCTGTTAAGCTGTGCCTTGAAGATTAAGAACCTCAGCATTAGTTTGAGCTTTCTGCGCTGTGGCTAACCTGAGGCCTAAATTAAGCCCAAATCTCATTTGTCTACCAAATACCTCTTTCACTTGTGTGATGCTGCCCAGCAGAACTGCTTGGTGCTGCTGACTCCCGGCGTTGCAGTAGTGCATTGTAATTCTGTTGTGATTGCTCTCTGCTATTCTCCTCTTTCTTGAGCAGTATCTGTTAACGGTGTCGAACTGAAGAGTGCTTATTGAAGACAAACACGGTTGCTAGGAGCAAGGAAGATGAGCCAAGTGGATGCACAGTTCCCCGCATGTTGCATTTGCAAGCAGCACAGAGCTTGCTCCGTGGTTCCTTTTTTGTGCCACGGTAAAGACTGTGTTACTCTGGCCTTTCATGCAAATAATTTGAACAGCATAAATACCAGTTTTTACCAGCTAAGTGTTTGAAGCTCATTGCTTTTCAGTATAGATTTGTGTCAGCACAGGCCTTCTTGAAATTTGACTTTTTGGGTAGAATTTCTGCCTTGGAAAGCATCACTTTCTGGGGAGCTCTCAGTGCTCTTGAATCATTGGTTCTGGAGGGCAGAGCTTTGCTTTTACATTGACTGAGAAATCTCCAGGCACAACAGTGCTACATAAATAATAAATAAACTAATAAATGAGTTATCATGGGCTCTCACCTCCTAAACTGAGGTCAGAAAGAAAAGTCATTTGAGGGAGAAGCAGCAAGGAAAACTGAAATGGCTGATGTCCCCAGGGGGGAGCACAACCTAAAGATCACGCTTGGCATATAATTTAGAAAATATATAGCCAGTCTGAAATGAATATCTGTCAAGCAAATAATTAACTATCTGATACAGGGAGTCTGACATTCAAAATGTTTCGTGTTTCCGTGCTAGCACGTGGCTTTCAAACCGTCAGGCACCTTGGAAAGTAGTTTGTCAGCACTCTCGTCCCCTCCCAGGGGAGACCTGTTAATCTGCGTGTCATCAGCATCTAGATGACATCCAAGTCCATGACAGTTGTGTTACCCCTACTGCTGTGGTCTGCCAGCGGGACACTGTACGTGCCAAAGAGCCTCAGTGAGGGGAATAGATGTTCTTGTAGGAATCCCACGGCGTTTGTCCTTTCTCCTCCCCTGTTTAATTTAAGGAGCTCTTTCCACAAACCCGCTTCGTATGGTTCTTTCTCTCTTGTGCAAACACAAGTGTGGAAGCACATCAAATGTGTGGATGGGGGACTCCTTCAAACGCACAGGGAAATCTCTTGTCTAGTGGAAGTGGTGTTTAATATTTACAGTATGATAAACATGTGGAGCTCATGGACATCAAGCCAATATCGATTTACTTACCCTGTAAAGCCGCTGTGCTCATCTGTGCTCAGCGCTTTCTGTCTCGCGAGGCATCACGCTACATGCCTGACTCTGTGCAGGTAGGGCTTAAAGCTCAGCAGCGCAGGACGTAGGGGAACCTGGTCAGGAGAACAGCACTGGCATGTTTTAACTCCTGATAAGCAGGCACGGAAATACCGTAACTGATGGGACCAGCAAATTGGATCTGAGAACATGGAAAAGGGCATTAGATGCTTTCTTGATACAATTGTTTCATGTACAGTACAAGCCCTCACTTGAAATTCATCAGCTTGACCTACCAGAGAACTTTACAGAAGGGGTGTGAACGTGGGCTGTGCCTTTTGTGAAATGTCCTGTAAACATTTGTTCCAGTACATTTGATTGTCAATTTACAATGAAGAAGGATTCATTCATCTGAAGAGAGATTGCTTAATGGCCTCTATACAGCCCCAACTTTTATTAATATAATGGTGCCAGGTTTCATTTGAAGGGCGTTCAGGGCTGCGAAGCAATTGAAGAAGTGGCATTTTAAATACAATCCCAGTTCCGTTCTTGCGGCTAGTATTAAATTTTGTAGTGAATTTTCAGTCATTTACAGCTCCCATGAAATACCCACATGTAGGCTTTATAGAACAGAGCAGCTTCTTTAATTTGTTTGGCCTTTAATGTTCACAAAACATGTGTGTCAGTGTTTTGTGTAAGTGCTAGTGAGATCAGAGGTATTTTCCCCTCCCATGGAAAAAGAATCCATGGCAGGAACAAGTTAATCAGTCTTGTTACAGCTTGACATGTGTAGTGAATCAGACACATGTATGTTTTGCTATTTATTTGCTACTTACAAATTAAAATCATGTCCAGTATACATATTACACAGGCATATATAAATGATTATACCTGTACATAGTATTCCAAGCTTGTCTGGTGTGAGGCCGGGAGGGATCACAAGGTCTGACTGCTTGGAAAGCTCCTTCCCCCAGCTGCAGGGCTCCAAGGTTTTACATGCCCAGAGGGCATTTCCTCTCCATGATCCTGTGACTGCAGCCAGCGTGGCTCTGCTCAGTTTCTGAGGTGGGAGCCTGTAACGGTGCTCCCAACAAAATACAGGGTTGCATCGTCGGAAACGAATGGCCGAGTTTCTGAGGAACGGGTTGAGGGTGCACGAAGAGATAATGCTTAAAGTGTTGTTGCAGGTGGATGCCAGTCCTGTTAGTCTTTTGGTGTCAGCTTTCCCAGGGACCCTGGGCTTTGCTTTCATTCTCCGTGTCATGCTGGAGGACACGGAATTCTTGTAGAGTCTGTTGAAACTGTAAAAAGGGGAGTGTCTTGAGTAGCTGCTTTTCTTCATCCTCTTCCCCCTTTCTGGCCCTAACCCTGCCCATATTTCATTGCTGCTAATTTGCAAAGGTTATTTTTCTTCATCCAGATCAGGGGCAGGGAGGAAAAACCCACTAGACTTTATATATTAAGGGACTAATGATACCCGTACATCCTCAACCTTCCTTGGTCTCGTGTCTCAGATGGCATGGAATTAAATGGTTACTATTAAAGATTAATAAGGGTTCACAGGTGGCTATCAAGTGTTTATAATTGTGTTAGAGAGAAAATCTTGGATATCATTCCCAATACTTTTGTGGTACTATGGCAAAGCATTTAATTTCCATCAGTAGCAGGGTATTCCGTTAAGCAAGTCTAGCCAATGTTCAAATAATTGACTGTTTTAAATACGCAGTTTTACACGCAGAGCTTTTCTTATTTCCGGTAAAAGTCCAGAAGACCTTCAGTAGGAAGAATAATAGGACTGTGTTTCAGTATCTCAGTGGGAAGGGCTTGGGAAAAGTTTATTGTGGAGTTTTATAAACATAATCAGGTTAAACAAATAATGTGGGTAAATAGATTGGAGTCTAGTAAAAAGGACTGGGTACTGAGACATCCATGTTTGCCCACTATGAGTGTAGAGACCCAGAAAATGGGCCTGATTCCCAAGGTTATGCTAAATTAGAACATATTCTATGCGCTCAGTGTTTGCAATTGCAGCCAGCACCGGAATTATATATATATTATATATCCCAGAAGTAGTGGCAATAACGTTTGCTGTAACCAGGTTAAGCGCAGAGTTTGTGTAATACATCCAGCGGGCGCATCCGTTGCATAATGGTCCTCTGCCAATGAGAGGCCGATCTCTGCCCTCTCCTGTTTTGTAGGTTGTGTGCTGAACTTTAAATGCCCACCTTAACTGAACCTAAATGGCCTGTCAGGGACTGTGTGTCCAGGAGTCAACTCTTGTGAGCATTACTTACCTAATGGCAGGAGGAGTTCTGTCCTTGGGCAGCCCCGGGCTGCTGGCCATATCCATAAAATAAGCTTCTCGAAACCAGATTTCTGATGAGAAGTCCGTAAGCCTGAAAAGTTGTGTCATAAATTCCAAGTAAGTTCCCAAGTCTTCAAACTGAGAAAGCGTGCATTTTGATAAGCTGCCTTGTTTTAACTGTGGTTGGGAAGGTGGGTCGTGATCGTTACCCTTCATTCCATCGCCCCGACAGAATTAGAATGTCCGATGGCATTGGGCTAAAGCTGCTGTGGAATGATTTGTTTGGAGTGGTGCAACTGCAGGATTGCCAAACCCAAGCATCTAGGAATCCTGAGGAAAGCCTTATTGTGCCTTTTCCGAAATCACGACGTGTGCTTAAAAAAAAAGAAGTGTTTTATTTAGTTCATTGGTTTTGAGTTGCACAACCTGATTTCTCTGCAACCAGGAAGTTTCAACTTTCAGTTAAAGCGAGTGGCAAGCGTCTTGTGGCGCAGCTGGGTTTGGGAGAAATGGGCCAAATCTCACTCTTGAACTGCAAAAAAAGGAGAAATGAAAGAGCCGCTGCTCTTAGCAACAGATTTTCAGGTTTCCAGAAGTCCAGTTCCTGTGAACACGTACGTGGCAAAGGTGCGAGTCTCCCATCCGGGCTGGTTGCACCTCTGTCTTCCAGATCCCGGTATTTTCCTGCAGCTTTCCATGCGGATGCGTGGGAATGGCACATGGAACAGTTTAGCAGCGTTAGCCTGGGGCATTATGAGTTTTGGTTTTGAGTCCCATGTTCTCTGGGCTGTGTTTTTTGTTAGAGCAGAAATGCGATCACAAAGCCAGGTATAAAATTATACGGGCTATGATTTTGTAACCCGGCCACGCTGTTACTGTGAGTGTTAATTACTTCATTCTTAACCCTCGTGGAGGGTAGAAAGGAGAGTTAAATGCTTTGGCCAGCCACTTATGTCGTCGAGGCAGACAGCGTGTGGGGGTTTCAGAACTGCAGAGCTTGATCCCGAGCAAAGCAGTTTTCTTAAATGCCTTTCACCACGCTCGCTTTAGTCTAATGAACCATAAATCAGGACGGTTAGCATTTAGCCCAACCCGCCCTGCAGTGTTGACTATCAAAATGGTTACTCTAAGTAAATATACGGTGATCTGTTAATAAGATAAAAGCCTGCCTGAGTCTGGTATCGAATGAAACCACAGTGGATAATACCAGGGCTTCTGCAGGCCTTTGGTACGTCAGGTCTGCGCCCTAAGCCCCGCAGAGGCACACTGATACAGCCTGCGCACGCAATGTGTATTGGTGTTCTCTGGCTGCAACAGCAGAACAGGTTCAGAAGCTTTTTAATTTTGATTTGGACCCTCTAGTCTCTGCGCAGGCTTGAAATACGCTTCAGAGGGTATTTGAAAGAGGTCTCCTTATCTAAGGAAAGTTTGCCGTGATAAAATGAGACTGATTTGAGCTCATCCCTGCAGAGGTGGGGCAGTTGGACGTGCTCACCCTTCAGATAGGATCAGTGAGAACTATGAGAGCTGGTGGCTCAGGCCTTGGGAAGGGACTTCAGGCTAAGATTTGGAAACTGCTCTCTCCGTTTTGGGCAAAACATGCAGTGCCAACTAAGGAATCAAATGTGTGCCTTTGTTCTTGTATGGCTAATGTTGTTTGGGCAAGAGAAGCACCTTCTTTTAAATGGACTGAAAATTCCTCCTCTGCGTTTTTCCATTTTTTTAAGACTTGCGAATTGTGCGGTGATTAAAGAAAATTACCCATTGATGGGTTAGGAAATGCTGATTTCTCTGCACTACATTTACACTCTTGTCCTGTGTGTATAATGAGGAAGTAAGAGAAACTCTGTAAGATTTCTGGATGTATAAAAGCATGTATATTGTCACATGAGCACCATAACATATGTAACGGTACCGGTATGTGCGATTCCCTTGAGACTGTCACCGAGTGTCAACCTCTCTGTCCTCCTTTGCAGAATGATGAAGTCCTCTGTACATACAGAAGAAGATGACTTTGTGCCAGAGCTTCAGCGAAGCATCCACCCCAGGGAGAGGCCAGACTGGGAGGAGACTCTCAGCGCTATGGTAAAACCTTCTTGCTTTTCCTGTACGCGTTATCTTCCGTCCTGAACAATCTACTCCTACAGTCTAGTTACGCGTTGGCTTACATTCCCCGAGTTTCAGCTTTTTAAATGGATTGCGTAGTACTCTCAGCAAGACCAAAATACTTTTCTTCCTCTGGCGCTTTGTCAAGGAGAGCGAGAAGGAGCGTGCATAACGCTTCTGCCCTATTAATATGTGCCCCAGAGCAGGTCCAGTAACCAATTAAAAGGTCCATAATGTCACAACGATTTTCAGTCTGCATTAACCTCTTTTTCAGCAAGATTTTTTGAGCACTAAGGGAACTTCTTGTAAAAACGTGCTCTTTGAAGCATGCAGCATTGTGGAAGAGTAAGATTTTAGCAAAATGCTGGCTAAGTCTACAAAAATAAAACCTCAGCCTGAGGGCTAAGCTGCCATCAGGGGGGTCACAACTGCAGAAAGGTTACCACGAAGGTGCTCTTCTCATGCTTGCAGAAGGCACTACAAGTGAGCAGTGGGCCTGATGACTCTATTACCTCAATACATTTGTTTTCTTTTTAAATCAGTGAGTACAATACCTGCAGTTCCGCTTTCCCAACTCCCCCTAGCATTTGCTAAGTTCGGGAGGTCAGATGTTATTTTATTAGCAGCTGGATAAGGCAGTCAGATGAGGTGGTTTGTGATGTTGCCTTACCCCACAGAAGCTTCACTTGCCTTGTTTCAGTGTAGGAGTGTCTGGAAGTTGTATCTTGCTTGTTATATCCCGATTTTCTAAATTGCCTCATTACCACACTAAGCTGAAGAGGAAATGACCTTCTGTGAGAGACCCTGGATAGGGGGAAGGTCTGACTATTCCAGTGGTGTTCTCAGGGTGGGGTGAGGGTGGGGGGCAGAACACCAGCAGCGTGGCTAAAAATTACTTACTGGGATGTGGCACCAGTGACAATTTTTTCCTCTTGTTGGATCATGTGGGTTAGCTGTTCTTTATACAACATCTGGAAAACGTGTAGGTAATAAACTCCCAATGAGCCAGGTATTTATTTTAATTTTAAACAGGGAACTAAGTACTATGTTTTACTCTTTTAAAAGCATCATCAAACCCCATAAAATACAATGATAATATTTTGTTTCAAACTTTATTTTCAAGCCAACAAAAATCCCCAAAACTTAGGCTTCACTGGCGTTTTTGTCTGCTGGTATTTTTGAGGCTTGTCGGGCTGCTTGTCTCCTTGCTAACCCACTATTAATTTTTGCAATTACCACTTCCCAGGTACATTTTTTTCCTCCTATTTTTCCCTTCTCTGCACCTTGCCCAGCAGTTCACGCTGGTGCAGGCTGTTGGAGAGCGCTGTCAGTTCTAATCAGTGTTCCTCAGCCCGCAGTGCACACTTCCAGCCTCGACGCACGGTGCTCCTGAACACCCCAGAGCCAGGAGCCTCGTGTAAATCAGTTTGACACCGTTCTGGCTGTAACCTCAAGGTGTGTCTCAGGAATGTGAGCCTGTAGTTCAGTTTCTCCACCTGTAACACAAGTTAGCTGGCATACCTCATTTGTTATTGTTCTTTTCCATTGCTGATATACAATGCAGGAAAGGTTCACCTGTTCTGGCTTGATCCCTTCCCTGTTCTCTTCAAGGCTGTCGTGCTCATGGACATGTTCAGCTCTGTACCACAACCTACACATGTGTGCTGTTCCTCTCGCTTGTGCTTTTCATTCACTTTTTAGAACATGTTCTCTTGCACAGCTCTGTGTCAGCAATATAAAAACTGAAAGGTCCAGGTGACTAAAAAACCCAGAGATTTAGAGGATGAGAAACAAGAAAATCCACATCTAAGATTTGCTGCGTGGTGGTTTGCTGTTGTGCAGCGCAGGGCGACGTGTAAAGCTGCTGAACCTGTATTTAGTATAGCTTGGATTTGTGCTTACGGTGTTATTTTGACCTCATGGTCTCCGAATACGTTGTAGATGGGTAAAAAAACCTCTCATTTGCTCAGGTTTGCTGCATTGAGTGAGTCAAATTTCCACTTTCACCCTCTGCTTTATGTCCAATCAGAAGGTAGTGTGTACAAGATGTACGTATTTACAGGTCAGTGTTCAGCACTGTCACTTTCTAGTCTGTCTAACCAGTGCATCTATTGTATTCTGTCCTTTTCCTGATCGCTTTAAGCCTTGATATTTTTCCCTTCCTCTTTCCCTTCATTTTTAGCGGCCTCTGGTTTACCCTTTTCCCAGAGCTCCTTTACATGCTCCACGAGTTCCTCACAGTGACATAATACTTTTAATTTGTGGCCAGTAGTAGTTTAAGCTGCAGACGTCAAGGTTTCAGCCTCTGAGGCTGCAAGGGCTTGGAGAAGTGGGACGTAGCTGTGTGATTTTTCTATTCCCCGATGCTTCCCATGGCAGACAGCTGGACCCCAACTGGGTGCAAGGCGTTGTCACTTTAAATGACTTTCACGTTCTGCCAGGTGAGCAAATGCTGAGACTAGCAGTGCCATGCAGCGCTTGGGAAATTCTGACGCAGTCCACAGATGCATTTGTCTCTTGAACTTTGCCTTTGTACATGTTTTTGTACTTTGGGGAAAGGTGATTTAGGCATTCACAGTTAGGTGAACACATACGAGTCGTCCCTGCTCTCCCTTCCCCCTTTTATCCACAATATATTTCAAAGTGCTTATTATTAATTTATATAAGTGCTTTCTTTCCAGAGTTTTTTCTTACCAAGAAATAGGGTCTTTCCATATGTATGGAAGTTGGATGTCCTTCTATACTGTAAATACTAGGTAGGGCATAAACCGTACCTTTAATGTTTCTGTCACTGTCAGTCAGTTCTGGGCACCTGAGTAGCTTTTGTCCTTTATTTGATACTACTTTTGTCATCTTTATGTTTATAATTTCTACTTTCACCTGCTTTTTAAAACTACTTATTTCTTCCTCATGGTTTAGCAGAAAGGCCAGTGGTTTTGTAGCGGCATCTGCTTTGTTTGGGTGCTTCTGGTGGCTCTTGACACTTTATAGTAGCTAGGAAACATGGTGCTGTAGGTTTGGAGCACTGGGCTGAAGGAGAGGCAACACTAGAGGGGCAGACCGTACAGGAGTTAGATAATAAGACAGCTGCCTGAGTAGTCCTCAAGGGTTGCTGTATTTTGTGTTCTTCTCCGCTCGTGTTCTGTATTTTTAGCATTTGGTCGTATTAGCCGTACTGTTTCCCTCGCTGTCTCGGCCTCCTATTCCCGCTGCGCTGCTGGGTAACCTTCACACCGGCTGCTTTGTTCTTCCCCTGCTCCAGTTTGGAAAATGCAGTTGATGGTGTTGACTTTCTTTGTGGAACACCTCAGAGTTGTAGGGATGAAAAGCCTTATTTGAGCCAAGTAATATCGCTGTGTATGGATTTTCTAACGTTATCTCAAGGTGGCAATGTTATTTTAAAAGAAAGGAGTATCTTTTCCCTGTAAGGTCCCCAGGAGTGCTCTGGCTCTGTGTTACAAGACCCAGAGTTGTGAATCCTTCACAGAATATTTCTCATACGAGCCTGCAGAACAGCTGACCCCAGGCTGTCATTAACTTTAGCATAAATTGATAATTAAACTCAGTATTACATTTGCCTTGTGTTACTTGACCCCCGATGGCTCTCAGCACCTCTTTGTGTTTCAAAAGCAGTGTGCTCACAGCCTTTCCCCCCAGCAGGCTGGTGTCCCTACAGACACACACCCACGCTCTATCCCCGTTGCCTTTTTCTTCCCTTTGCCTGTATTCTGTGGAGAAGCAGGATGAAAACAGTGAGAGAAATATGAAGATCTTTATTTATGCACCTGTTGAAATGGTGCTGTCACAGAAAGGTACTACCCAACCTGCATAAAGCTGGCAGGCGCTGGCGATCAGGTGAATACACTCACTCCAAAGCTAGAAATGGGGTTTCTGTTGTGTGTATTTATGCATTTCTAAAAAGGTTGGGCTTTCTGCAGTATCAGCTGCATCTTTCAGCTCTGGAAGCTTTCAAATTATGAGTCCCTAAAGCTGTGGTAGGTTTATTTACTGGGAGATTTTTTCCATCCTGCCCTGAGCAAAGGAACACAAAACCACAAGAATCCTGACACCTGGTCACATCCCACGGTGGGTGTCTGCAGGGATTCGTTCATGACTAGGTCACACTGGAGGTGACCAAGACTTCTTCACCTCGAGGAAATCAGCGTCTCCCACCCCGTGCACCTCTGAACAGTATTTAGGATGTAGCAGTATGATTGTCTGTAATGAAGATGATAGGTGTAGTACCCCAAGGGTTCCTAGTTCATAACCAGGCTGCCTGGAAAAGGTGTGATGCAGGAACCTCTAAATTAATGATGGGAAACTGTTACAAATCCTTGAATTTGTCAACTGCATAAGTGAACGAGAAGGCAGGTAGTTGGCAGATGATACACATCATCTCTTTTGGCTTATGGTGGTGAAATTTTCATAGGGAAAATACAAGCTACAAATGTTTTAGGAAGGCAAAGAGGTTAGTTCCTGCCCTATAAGTCCATGGAATAGTCATAGTTCTTAGGTCAGATGGACTCTGAGATCTGTAGCATTTTCAGCCTTTGATACTAGGTAAGGTAACATACCATGGCTCGTGACGGTAATAAAGGCTTTTTAATGAGACCTCAATATATCACTTTGTTAAATCTGGGACATGAGTGAGGAGAAAACTATTTTTAAATGCAATTTATAGAATTGTGGAGAGATTAGTGAATTCTAAAGGTATAAAGGAAGATTTCACTCTCTTAGTGCAGGGCTTGTTTCTAGTTCTTTGTGCAGCACTTAGCCCAGTGCTGCCCCAGATCTTGGTTGCGGCTTCTGCAAGTAGAGATGCAGAAAATAGGAGTATGTAGGGTTTATTTTTAAACTCTTTTTGTTCGGTTGGTATTTAATTTAAAAAAATAATCAGGCATGTTTCTGAGTATGTGAGTGCTGACCCAAGCTAATGTGAATACGTCCAGGAACTGTGGCAAAATCCGGAGAACAAGGGACTGTGTCGACTTGCTTGGCCCTGTCGACTATGGTGATTTCCGAAAAGGTGGTTTGCTGCAGTGGTCTCACACCCTTTAACGTGTAAAAACTGTTATTTTGGTCACTTTATTCTTGCGTTTTACAGCTCTTCATGCTTTGTCTGCGTAATAGCAACACCAGGATTTTACAGCTGGGTATCTGATTGTGAGCCCCTAAGGATGGGTGCAGACAGCTTTGTTAGGCTGATCCTGTTTCCAGATGGGTTGTGCGCTGTAGACTTCTTTGGAAGACAGAGTGCTTTTGAACTGTAAGTGCTGACCTGCAAGGTCTTTTAGAAAGTCAGCGTTTTAAACTCTCAAGCGCGATGGAAAGTTTTACAAGATAGGAAGCTGAAATTCTGTTTTTCATGTTGCTTCTGAACAACTTGGAAAATTCTGTGGAAATGGACTTAGATACTACTTCACGTAGCTGCTCCAGCTGTCTCTGGCTCTAAGTTTTAAGAATCATTGTGTTTCTTAAATGCTGTGGAAGATGTTGCCTTCCGAGCTGGGAGAACCACAGAATCACTAAGGTTGGAAAAGACCTATAAGACCATCCAGTCCAACCATCAACCCAACACTACCACACCCACTACACCATGTCCTCCAGCACCATGTCTACATGTTCCTTGAACACCTCCAGGGTTGGTGACTCCACCACTTCCCTGGGCAGCCTGTGCCAGTGTCTGACCACTCTTTCAGTGAAGAAGTTTTTCCTAATATCCAATCTAAACTTCCCGTGATGCAACTTGAGGCCGTTTCCTCTTGTTCTATCACCAGTTTCCTGGGAGAACAGGCCAGCACCTGCCTCCCTACACCCTCCTTTCAGGGAGCTGTGGAGAGTGGTCAGGTCTCTCCTCAGCCTCCTTTTCTTCAGGCTAAACACCCCCAGCTCCCTCAGCCGCTCCTCATAAGACTTGTTCTCCAGCCACTTCCCCACCTTTGTCGCCCTTCTCTGGACACACTCCAGCATCTCTATGTTCTTCTTGGAGTGAAGGGCCCAAAACTCAACACAGGACTCGAGGTGCGGCCTCACCAGTGCTGAGTACAGGGGCACAATCCCTGCCCTGCTCCTGCTGGACACACTGTTCCTGACACAGGCCAGGATGCGTTGGCCTTCTTGGCCACCTGGGCACACTGCTGACTCATATTCAGCTGTTGTCAACCAACACTCCCAGGTCCTTTTCTGCCTGACAGCTTTCCAGCCATTCGTCCCCAAGCCTGTAGGTGCCTGGGGTTGTTGCGACCGAAATGCAGGACCTGGCACTTGGCCTTGTTGAACCTCATCCAATTGACCTCAGCCCATGGATCCAGCCTGTCCAGGTCCCTCTGCAGGGCTCTCCTACCCTCCAGCAGATCAACACTGCCTCCCAACTTGGTGTCATCTGCAAACTGCCTGAGGGAGTACTCAATCCCTCAGCCAGATCATGGATAAAGACGTTAAATAAGACCAGCCCCAACACTGAGCCCTGGGGGACACCACTTGTGACTGGCCGCCAACCAGACTTCACTCCGTTTACCACAACCCTCTGTGCTCTGCCCTCCAGCCAGTTTTTAACCCAGTGAAGAGTCCGTCTGTCTAAGCCATAAGCCGCCAGCTTCTTTAGGGGATGCTGTGGGAGACTGTGTCAAAGGCTTTACTACAGCCCAGGTGACAACACCCACAGCCTTCCCCTCACCCACCAGGCGGGTCACATGGTGATAGAAGGAGATCAGGTTGGTCAGGCAGGACCTGCCCTTCATGACCCCATGCTGGCTGGGCCTGATCCCCTGGTTGCCCTGCACCTGCCGTGTGAGCTCACTCAGGATGAACCACTCCATAATCTACCCCGGTACCGAGGTCAGGCTGACATGCCTGTAGTTCCCCAGATCCTCCTTCTGGCCCTTCTTGCAGATGGGCATCACATTGGTGAGTCTCCAGTCTTCCGGGACATCCCCTGTTAACCAGGACTGCTGGGAAATGATGGAGAGCGGCTTGGCAAGCTCCTTCGCCAGCTCAGTACCCTTGGGTGAATCCCGTCTGGTCCCATGGACTTGTGTGTGCCCAGGTGCTATAGTAGGTCTTTAACTACTTCCTCCTGGATTATGAGGGGTTTATTCTGCTCTCCATCCCGGCCTCCAGCTCAGGGGGCTGATAACTGGTCTGGCTATTAAAGACTGAGGCAAAGGTGGCATTCAGTACCTCAGCCTTTTCCTTGTCCTTTGGCACTGTTTCCCTCCACATCCAGTAAGGGATGGAGGTTCTGTCTGGGAGGTCAGATGTGTGCTGATGAGGGCTCTTGACGTGCCTGGGTTAGTAAATCTTTGGCTAATCTGGCAGAAACTTGAGTAGTTTTTATCCGAATCGCTGCAGCTTAACCTGTGTAGCGGATAGGTCCCAGGTACCATTTGTAACAGGGATAACGATGGGATAAAAATGGGATTTCAGGTAGTGCGGACAGTATAGGCGTTGATGAGACAAACTGAGCAGTCATCAGGCTGTAGGAATATTGCGGTCCAAACAGTTCTGGTCTGGCATTGCACCAGTAACCTATATTTCAGTTTTAATTCACAAAACTTGTTTTCCTTGTTATTGCTGCATGAATCAAGGGGTTTTTTTCCCCTTGTTAAGCGTTTGGCAAGGTATTACGTGGTTGTGTGTGGTTCTTTCGCTCCCTCTCCCTCTTGCTTGGAGAGTCATTTTTATTTCACAGGCTAACTCCCAGCATGAAGCTTGTCCCTGAGAATCTTTGGAAATTGGGACAATCACTTAATTGGCACATTGGCTTCCATTTGGGTTTGCCAATTAGATGAGTTTAATTAAACCAGAATGGATACCGTATTTTTGGCAGTGAGTAGTAATTTATAGCAATCATTTAATCTTGGTTGGCGATGCTATAGAAGCGATTGCTTCTGGGTACACTTACTTTCTTTGCAGTGTATGCAGTCTTGCAGTACAGTGTTGATCCAGGAGAACCGAAATTTCATTTTCTAAATTTCTGTTTCAAAATCTGTCTGTATGCAATATTTAACAAAGAAGGAAGAATTTGGAATTTGCCGAGGCTGGATCAGTGAAGTTTAGTTTGCCGTGATCACCGGTTTTAAGGCGCCCTGGTTTTGCGTATCTATCTAGTTCAGAGTCTGCTGCACGCATCAGTAAATACGGTGTCTGGCTACATGAAATGTTTGGGTCATGTATTTACACATCACCGCTAGTGTTTCTGCTTTTATGGTTGTAGAGGATAACAGCAATTAAAAAGATAAAGGTGGCACTGGAGTGTAATGGCTAATTTTTTGAATGCTCCCAGTAGCCCTCTGCCAAATTACATTAGTGTGGGTAGGCATAAACATGCATTAATGTACATTAGGCATTAAGCCTGGGTTTACTAAGGCATTAGGGAGTTGGAGTGCCCCTGTTTATCATCCTGTGAGTAAACCACCAGGCTCGGTGGTGTGTGATATCAGTAGGAATGCGTGGCAAGGAAGGCCGGCTTTGCTAAGCCTGTGACTAACCTGACCGAATTTCCAAGGGTTTAGGTGACAGAATTTTATGTTCCATTTCAGAGCATTTCATACCCCAGTACCTTCTACAGTTGTCACCCATGTGAGAGTGGATTGGGCCCAGCCCTGTTGGTGACGGCCCGGTGAGGCTGTTGTGATGGTGGGTGCAGGTTGTGCTGCTGGTTAGCCCAGGCTGTTCGCCACCAGAGATGTTGAGAGGCACTACGAGGCCAGCTCTGAAGATGGAATTACATCGCCGCAACCTTCCACCCCTCTTCCTCCCACCCTGTTCCAAAGGTGATCTCTTTTTCCACACGTTTGGTTGCTGCAATACAAGGAATGTTTGAAATGTACTTACCTGGGAGATAAAACTTAAGATTTATTTATCTGTCAGTCACTTTTCCCTAGCCCTGGCTGTTTAAAACCAGGATGGCACGTCCATGGAGGGAAAGCAGTCACTTACAAGTGTGCTGTTTGTTTGAAAATCAATATTCATTCCGTCTTAGTTGCTACAGTGCATAAAAAGATGGAAGGGTTTTGAAGGGTTGTCGATAGATTGCTCGTCTATCCCCTTCCATTCCCCACCCCAAGTTAACCCCAAGAGACAAACAGAACGTGTCAGAGTATATATTGTCCAGCTGAAGGTTGTAGGCATTAATTTTTTGGCCATGATTCAACCTTCTTAATTATAAGGTGATAGATTCTCCTCTGAAGATGATTGTAATAGTGTGGTTATTTTTTTTTTTTTTACTGAAATCATTCCGTGAAGTTCTGCCTTGCTATGTTTATCTTGGTCACCGCTGTGCCGGTGAAGGTCTGCATGACGTTTGTATTTGCTCACGTACCGTGGGCACGGGTGATTCTGACTGCAACCCCCAATATTTTTTGCACTAGTAGTCCCAATGCTTCATCTCTGCTTTAGGGCTGTTCCAGGACAGTCTGTGATGGATGCTGTAGGGGCTCGCTGCCAGCGTGTTTTCCTTCAAGTGGGGCTTGAAGTTGTTTCTCACCCTGGAAGCTAGTGTGTCTCCTTTAGTTAATTTGCCTCGGCTAGCGCAGGACCTGTAGGCTCGTGGCTGTGACCTGATTGTGTGAGGACGTGTGAGCAGCCACTGGGATTTGGTTTGCACATTTTGGGCTGTAGATCGCTGCTGTGATGTATTGGCAAGTTTATCGACTCTGTGCTATCCATGGGGACGGGAAGTGGTCTTCAGTGGGTTCAGAGCACACCGGGCTTCTCTCCTGCAGACATCTACTTTCAGCAGTTTCTGATTGCTCCTTCCCACCTCCCATGCTCCAGAGGACTGTGTCAGGACAGTTATGGTGAAACAGCTTCTGGGATGAAGAGTTGGGAAGTGAATCACTGTGCTTATCCCATTTACAAATAATCCCCCAAAAGAAGTTTGGCTTTCCTCTTCCTCTTTAATCTGGATTGTTCCAGGGACTTGTAGCCCACTGAAACGTTGCAGCTGCAGTGAGAAGGAGAGAGTAGCCTGGGGCTGAAGGATTGGGGTGGGAGGTTAAAAAAAAGTGGTTTTACCTCTCCAAGCCAGGCTGTGGTGGAACTGTGCCCTCAGGAGTCCTGCCCCTTTACTGTGACCAGCAGCTGGAGGCTGCTTCCGTGGGCAGCCAGAACAGGGTGTGTGATCTGAGCTTTCCCGGATAACCCTTCAACAAAGTTAGTGGACTGGCTTCTTTTGTTCTGCTGCTCAGGAGTTCATGGACAGCTGAAGATGTAAATTGCATGTTACAAGTAGACCCATTCTTCATGTTACTGCGTTATTATAAAGGTTTGGAAAATGAGTGTGTCATGTACCAGTCCTGTACTTTATGCCACTGGAAACAGCTCTATTCATAAACAAAAAGCTGAGTCCAGGTTGGCTTTACGTGGGTACACATGAATTCATGTTAACGGGACTGACTCAGATATTGGGGTTAAATGTCAGGCTGCTGGTTTCTCCACCTTCCCAATCTTTCTTCTGCCGAACTGGGGAAATGCTTCAGTTGCTAAGCTGATTTATAGCCATAACATAATGTTATTATTTGCATAATCACTGCATATGGCCAGGGGACTTACCAGGGTGGTATTTACTAGTTTCAGGCTGAATTCGTCTCTAGATTTTTGTGTGATGAGAAATTGCTTTCTACCGTAACAACCCTAAGTTCCACTTGTCCTTTTATAACTCAGCCGTGACTAGGACCCCATCCGCATTCTGTGAAACACCAGGCTGTAGAAATCGTGCATCATGCGGGGTCTGGGATTTTGGGGGTCTTTATATTTTTAGCCAACAAGGAGCTGGAATCGAAGTATTGTGCTCATTGGATGTTCTATTTTCTGGGGCTTTTTTCTCAAGTGTATTTTGCAGGCTGAACAGAAGAAGGGCCCTAACCCTGGCTGCCTTTCCCACGCATATTGTATGTGGGATTTTTGTCCTTAAAGAAAGTACATTCCTTAGCCAGTGTCCCATTATGTGAGGCTCTGTACTGTACCGCCGCAGCTCCCTGGGCTGAGAGCTTTGTGAATGGTAATAAGGCAATGTCACCGCTGCTCCCTATAGCAATGTCAAACCCAAACTGGCGCTTTCAGGTAGTTATCATGCCAGTGTTGTCCTCGACAGCTAAGCCGTCATTTTTGCTTGGTGCATCCACTGTTGTCTCTAAACCAAATTACAGCTATGAAAGAAAATACAGGTTTGGGACTTTTGCTGGACCTTGGATGCGGTTGATTCGTCTGCACAGAATCAGTGTGAGGCCATTCATTTCTTTAGGCCTCACTTAGGAAATCTTGTCACGACATAAAATCAGCCTGAGTTTTGGTCCCAGTGACAATAATACTGCCAGAGTAGGTCCATAGAGCTGCCAAGCTGCTTACTCTGTTACCAGATTCGTTGTTTCGCGGCGGTTTTACCCGTTTATCTGTGAGCTAGCGAACTTTACTTGAAAACACAGCAGATGAATAGTTAAGAATTTGTTCTTTGTTCATTCCAGGCTGATCCTTTAAACTATGGTAAATGGATGCTCTGGACTAACTGCTCCATAATGCTAAGTCTCAAGGAATGAGAGGTTTCCCTTAGCTTGCCAGCTCATGGCAGTGCTTGAAAGTTTTATTTCTTATCCCACCCCCCCCTTTGGAGGGGAGAAGCTGGGAGTAAAAAAAACACATCCTGTGTGGTCTTTAGAAAGAGAAGAATTCGCTGTTAACCATGCCACGCAGTAAGTACTGGCCAGAACAATTCAGCATTGACAGGGAATGTGGAAAATGGAATTAAAGTCCTAAACCCAGAAAATGATGCACATTAAAGTATCCTCTTTATTGAATGCAGATTTCTTAGACATGGGATTAAGAATGTGCATAGCCAGTATTCAGAGTTTCCCTACTGCAAGCACTTGTCGATTTTCCACTCACTTTCCTCTATCCCATTTCTCCTTTACCATGAGATTTTAAAGGCACCTCTGGCTGGGTAGCAGTTTCTCCACCTGCCACTATCCCCAAACTGAGAGCTAAATTAAAAAGTCATTCCTATCCCTAATTACTCCAGCCATTCTGGCCTAGAGCTACGCTGGCACCTTGGAAAGGATGTTTTCTTTTATCTTTGCACAGGGGTCGAGAAATTTGCAGTAGGTAAGGAGCTAAGTGATGACTTCAGTTAAAAATAAACCCCAAAATCTTGTATAAAATTTTAAAGGTTCAAGTTTCTTATTGTGAAAAACATCCTTGTGCTTTTCTGTGGGATCCCAAAGCTGTTTCCTTGCGCACCGTGGCTGGGGTTGCTGTGATCAGAGCGTGCCAGCCCCTTGCGCTCTCAGCGGTAAAGTTTATTTGATGCCTTGCTCCTTTCTGAGGGAGGGTGTGGAGGCAGCTTCTGCAAATATAGGTAGGTACACAGGCCTCTGGGGAATGTGAACAGGAGCTTGTCCTTGGTTTGCAGCTTTGCAGACACTCTAGGTGGTTATTAAATGTGCCAGTGCTGCGCTCTGCTGATCAGACCCTGAATAGCACGGGAATGAATTAAGATGGTCGGTTGGGAAATGCGGAGTTGGAGGGGGGTATTTATTTTTATTGTTTACCTCTTTGGGAAAGCTGCTGTAGTCAAATGGGCAGATTTTTTTGTTTAAGGTGAGATTGTTAGACCTGGTGGCATGGTTTATCCCCAGCTGGCAACTAAGCACCACGCGGCTGCTCGCTCACCCCCTGCTTCCAAGGGGATGTGGGGGAGAGAGTTGGACAAAACCTCTTGGACTGAGATAAAACCAGTTTAATAGCACAGCAAAGGAAGAGGAAATAATTAATGATGATGATAATAAAGGAACAGACAAAGCCAAGTGATGCACAGTGCAACTATTGCTCACACCCGGTGATCGATAGCCTGTCCCTGAGGAGCAGTTCCCACCCCCTGACCAACTCGGATTTTATATCCTGAGCATGATGTTATACAGTCTGGAATAACCCTTTGGCCAGTCTGGGGCAGCTCTCCCGGCTGTGCCCCTGCCCAGCTTAGGATCATAGAATCACAGACTAGTTTGGGTTGGGAGGGCCCTTAAAGACCATCTAGTCCCACCCCCTGCCATGGGCAGGGACACCCTCCGCTAGACCAGGTCACTCCCAGCCTCATCCAGCCTGGCCTTGGACACTGCCAGGGATGGGGCATCCACAGCTTCTCTGGGCAACCTGTCCCAGTGCCTCCCCACCCTCTCTGTGAAGAATTTCTTCCTGATATTCAATCTAAATCTCCCTTCTTTCAGTTTAAACCCATTACCACTTGTCCTGTTGCCACAGGCCCTTGTAAAGAGCTCCCCCCCACCCCCAGCTTCCTTGTAGGCCCCATGTACAGCTTCTTGTACACCACCTTGCTGGCAGAGCATGGGAAGCTGAAAAGTGTAAGCGCTTCTTATAAGCACCATAACTGCTTAGGGACAACTGAAAACATCAGTGTTATCAATGTTGTTTTCATACTGAATCCCAAACACAGCACTGTGCCAGCTCTTAGGAAGAAAATTAACTCCATCCCAACTGAAACCAGGACACCTGGGTACCTAAACCAGATGTAATTGCATCTTCTTTTTAAATGTGTCCACTTATCTTAAGCAGCTCTGAAAAATAATAGCTGAAATGTGTTGAAGTGGCACAAACATCCTGTATGAACATACGTAGGAAACTCATTTTCATCCACTAAATGAATCAATGGAAAGTGGTAATGTGAGGATCTTGGCAAATACTCGCGTTTCCATCACAATGCCACTGTACCTCTGACAATTTTTGGATGGATGTTGTATCTTCATCAATTACTGTGCTTTCTTCCGTGCAGAAAAGTGACCCGGTTACAGCCTTCCTGTGCTCAGGTACATTTTAATCCTTTTAGGGATAGTGCTTGGGCAGATAGATGCTGCAGAACTGGGACCTTTCCTTTGGCGTTACTTGTAGTAGCTCAGCATGGTGACTTTCAGTTTAGTGAAAGCATTTTTCCTTTGCTTAGTTGATTTATTTATTGTGGAGAACCAGGATAGTTATTAGAAGATGTAGAGTAAGAGCAGAGAGAGCTCTCCCTCCCTGGAGTATGTTAGTGTGTGGAGTATGAAGCTGAGAGGAACCATATTTCTTCTTTCGTTGCGCTTCGGGCTAATTCTTGAGCCGTAACTGGTAAGAGCAGGACAGTGCTAATGGAGCCATCATCCTTTACCTCGCGGCGATCAGGGGACGTTAGCAGGGCAGTTTGTCTCTAATGTTTCAAGGCAAGCTCTGGAAAGAAGTTGATGCCGAGCCAGCTTTGTGTAGCTGGTTGGTACCCAAGATTTGGAAGAGCTGTTGGTGTCCTTGTGCACAAACGCCTGGTTCAGGTCTCAAAACTCTGTGTATCAGCTGCTTCAGTCCCTTCTCAAGCTCAAGTCCTCACTCACCACTCACCAAGAATGATGACTTCTATGGAGACGACATTGCTGTTTCCTGCTGTTCTTCACTGAAGAAATAAACTCTAACGAAGCTCGGCTTGGTTTTTTTGAAAGCTCTGGAGGGTTTTGTCGTGGTTCCCCTACCTCCTCCAAAAAAAAAAAAAGGAAAAATCAAGGGGAAATGAAGATGATCTTTTTCTTTAAAGGCTTGTCATGGAAACCAGCTAGCATTTTGAATCGGCTCTGCTGCTTTTGGAAACAAGGCTGTGTGCTGAAAGAGTCCGGAGCAATCTGGTCCCTCCACACTGGTTTTGATGAGAGACCGATGGTAGGCAGATGCAGAAATGTTATTGCCCATCTAATAGTGATTCCTGCTTTGTGTTAACCTTGGATCAAGGGTAAATTCCTGCCTTCAGAAATCCCACTTCAATTCTGTACCCCCGGTACGTGCTGACCTGTCAAGTCTTTGTTGTATCTGTTCCTGTATATGGTACCTCCTCAGGGGCTTTATAATAGTGTTGTGGAAAACCAGTTCAGCTGGTATGGGATTCCTGGAGCTTGGTGGGTTTCACCCCTTCTCTGCATCCCAGGGGAAGTGTGGCAGTAGGAGGCGGATTGTGTGTTCAGTATTCTCCTCTTCATGATACCAAGGTGGGAACTTTATCACATCGTCTTCCCTGGACTGTTTTCTTCAGTTTTATGTGTATCTTCAAACTGGGTTGCGTTTCTGGATGTGAGGGAGATGGGTTGATGTGTTTTCTGATAAATACAATGAGACTTCTTAGGACAAAATCCCGTCATTATGCAGTGGAGTTGTTAGATATAAATTATTTATGATGAAGGTTTTGTGCGCTAGAGAGCGCAAAGCTGAAGTTTTCCAAATCACGTCTGTGAATATAAAGACCAGACATTTCAGACTTGAAGGTTTAAATCTGGACACCCTGAGCTCTTGAATTCCCAGGTAGCAGCCACACCTGAAAATTGCACAAGTGATGTAGATGCTTCAGGGCTCCTCCTGATACCCACCAATTGGCTGTGATGGTTCAAATGTGGGCTGACCGTCCATCAGAGGGTGGGACAGACAGATGGACATCCTCCCAGAATTGCCTAGAGCAAACATTTTAGTGGGATCTACCTGCCTGGTGATCGATGTAGGTGTCTGTCATAAAATACTGAGGTGCTCATGTTAGTAGCAGTTGGGACAATGTGTAAGTGCAAGGCGGGACTGGTGATGTTGCTCAGAAGGCGTCAGAGGACTGAGGATCCCAATTAAGGCAATAGGCTGCACTTTAGATCGAGCCCTAATGTGTTTGCCCAGTTTCGGGCCCGAGCAGGTTGACTGCAATAAATAATTTGCATAACCAGGTTTGCTGTGCAATTACTAGGTTTCTACAGAACAGTGAGGTGCAGAAAATAGGGAAGTGTGGAGCCACTGATGATGCCAGCCAGCTAATTTTTGGATGTCAATAATTCAGCTATTTCAAAATGGCTTTTAAAATGAAATTACTGAGACACGAAGCACAAAAGATGATGAATCTGCTTTGGGGTGTTTTGTTTGTATTTTGTGAGGAGGGTAATCTAGGGTGACATGTTGCATGCCAGGTTTTGGAGCAAAACAGGTACAAAGTAGCGGTGAATAAAGTGGGCCTTTATGTAGCTATGTATCTTTGGTTTAAATGGAAAGTAGTTGCAGTTGATTTTTGGAGTGATAATGGTTTCTAAAATCACGAGTTTCCTTTTTGCTTATCTATCCACCAAAATTTTTCTGATGTTAGTACATTGTACTAAAGATTTTGGCTTGCACAGGGTCACCATTCTGCCCTTTTTCCTCAACTGAGAGACTTCCGAGAGGTTGTTCTGCAGCAGCGTCCAAAGAGCTTAAATCTCATTTGAAAAGTGACCCAAGTTAATGATGTTATTGCATCTCATTGTAGTCCATTTAAATGGATAGGTGCCGTTGGAAACGGGAGAGGCAGATATCTCCTTCCAGCACGATTTGGACATAACTCAACTGGGAAGAGGAGGATAATACAACTATTTCAAAGAGAGATGCTGGCATTTAAATCTCCTGGAGGTGTGAGTTTTGCCTACGCTGCTTTGAGTCAGCTCCAGGCTAGTCTCTACCCGCTGCTGCAAACTGGCTTGAAGCCCCCGTTTTTCTGTCAGATCTCTTTATCCATTTTTATATCCCACCAGCTTCTACTGCTGATGGAGAAGAAAAGTTATTTTTCTTCCTACAGAAATTCTGTTCCTTAGAAAATGATGGCAAGCATATCCAGCTTTACCTAGGAGCAGCTTACAGGAATGGCACGTTTGTTAGTCTAATTAGCTATTTTCTTATGTAAAAGACCAGTAAGGTTTAATAAATGGATGATCTTCTGAATGTTAAAATTCACAGTGAGACTCTCAAGTGTCCTATTACATTTGAAGTAAGAGTGCTTAGTGACAGTCAGTCAGCCAAGGGTATGTTTGTTTAAGGGTATAAATATCGGCCCTGTTTTAATTCAGTGAGTGGGTGTGCATGTTCCGTACAGCTGTGGGACGATGGGGTTAAAGCATGGCTTATCATAGAATCATATAACAGTTTGTGTTGGAAGGGCCCTTAAAGACCATCCAGTTCCACCCCTCTGCCATGGACAGGGACACCTTCCACCGGACCAGGTTGCTCCAAGCCTCATCCAGCCTGGCCTTGGACACTTCCAGGGATGGGGCATCCACAGCTTCTCTGGGCAACCTGTCCCAGGGCCTCCCCACCCTCTCTGTAAGGCAGATATCCTGATATCCAGTCTAAATCTGCCCTCTTTCAATTTAAACCTGTTACCCCTCGTCCTGTCACTACAGGCCCTTGTAAAAAGTCACCTCCAGCTTCCTTGTAGCCCCCTTCAGGCACTGGAAGGGGGTCTAAGGTCTCCTCAGAGCCTTCTCTTCTCCAGGCTGAACACCCCCAACTCTCTCAGGCTGTCCCCATGGCAGAGGGGCTCCAGCCCTTGGAGCATCTTTGTGGCCTCCTCTGGACTTGCTCAAAGTGGTCTATATCCTTCTTATGCTGAGGGCGCCACAGCTGGACACAGCACTCCGCGTGGGGTCTCACGAGAGCAGAGTCGAGGGGGAGAATCCCCTCCCTTGACCTGCTGGCCATGCTGCTCTGGATACAGCCCTCATGTTCAGGGCTGGGGAAGGCGCAACTGGGAGAGTGAGTGTCCTGGCTTATTCAACAATGCTCAAAGCGGGGAGCTCGCTTGTAGTAGCTGCAGCATTCCTTTTCCCAGTGCAGGGCTGGAAATTTGGGTGCACAAGAATTTGGGTGCAGAGAACGCTCACTCATGTCCTGTGTAAGCTGCAGTGATGTTGGATGGATGCAGCTGCCTACGATGCCTTCTGCATCTGTGCTAGGGTCATCCTGGGCTCCCTGGATCAAGGGTGAAACAGGTACCCCTGCAACGTGGCTGCTTTTGCCCTAATCTAGTGGCATGAAGTAGGTGACCCAGCTCCAACGCACTGGTTTATCTCTGGTACCTGTAAAAGCAGCAGCCTTGGGTAGGTCGCGTGGCTGTTGATGTGGCCCTTGCGTACGTCTGGTGTTGAATTAGATGGGTTGCTCCCTTTACCTCTGCGGCTCTTCCTGAACGCAGGCACGGTGAGTGGTTTGACTTATTTACCTGCAGCTCCTTGTGGTACAGCGAAGCACATGTAAATTTGACCCACGTCAAGCTAAAACAATAGCTTCAGGGAGAGGGACAAGAAAGATTCCCCCGTTGTGGTCCCATATGTGAGCTGCCAGCATGAACTGGAATTGTGTGACTCAAGTTTTGGGGGCAAGGACTGAGTTGGTTCCGTATTTCACGTGGCAACTATATTCTGTTGGATGTAACAGCTCTGGAACGGATGGTCTCTGTTCCGAGGTCTCTTGGTGGACCAGCTTAGAAACACTGCTGCTGGTCTTCTGGGTCAGGGGACTCGTCTGTGCGCTCCTGCCGTTAGAAAGTGGATTATGACTTTGTTCCAGGCCTGGAAGAGAGGGAACACTGAAGTGCCTCTCTTCCTCTTGCTTAAGCGTTGACTCTTGTGGACATTCTTCGTTTTGTAGCACATTGTATAAAGCAGAAAAAAGCTCATTCGGCTGGTCTCACCGAGGCGCTCTTTCTCGCCAACATCGGGAGCTGTGGTTTTCTCCTCCTGCTCTGTGAAGCCTGTGCTGGTCTTGTTTGAGCATTGCTCCTTTCAGAAAAGCCTCACCTAAAGCCCCTCGTTCCTCCAGGTCGCAGGGCCTGGTGCAGGACGGCAAGAGGAACCCGCGGTACGGCGTGTTCGAGTCCCCTGCGATGGTGAGCGCTGTCCCGGCAGAGCTCACAGCTTATGGAAAGGCAGCTGGAGCACGGAGGGGATGGGAAAGCGTGACAGAACAAATGAAAAGAGGGAGTTCGGAGTGCTGGCCTCACTAAAGTATATTAATTTTAGGGCTTAAGGAATTTTAAGATGTTCATGCGCTTACACCAATAGCGTCAAACATCTTTTAAAAGCTCGCCTCCCACATATAAGCAGCTCCCTCAGTAACTTGGTTTTGCACGGAATGAGCTACCCAGTTTCTTCTGGTGCCTCTGCCTGAATCTGAGTGCACAGATATCTGGAAAATCAAGTACTTAATGATTAAGAGTCTGAGTTTAGGAATGTATGTGAGGCTCCTACCTCTGAAAAATCTCTTCTTTAGAAACCAGACGTAGTAATGAATAAAATACTGGATCTTGCAGCTGTCACGAAGAATTATCAGGGCTCTGCAACGTGGTTCAGCGAGAGAGAATCACATAGCAGGTTGTGATCCTGAGGTTCAGTTTTCCTTGTTAAAAAGGCAGAAGTACAACTTCTAGCACATAGGAGATCTCAGTGTTGTGTGTGCGTACATGTAAAAGTACCCAGGCTGCTGCTGAGCAGGCACAGTCCAGAGCATGCACTCAAATGTTAACATTCCTTGCTTTATCTTCCTCCTTTTTTTGCAGGCAAGAGGTGCAGATATCCCTGACATTCCAGGGGAGCTGGCGCTCCGGACCTGTGGCAGCACAGCAAGTATGAAAGTGAAGAATGTGAAAAAGTAAGAGCAGCGTTCTTTCCTTTTTCCACTCTTTTCTGGGCTTCTAGTTTTGATATCCTGGGTTTTAGCTGTTGTGCTGTGATACAGCTAGGGTATTCGGCGATAGTTTCTGATAGTACTTCATCAGAGCAACCGAAGTCCGTGTAGAGGAAAGTAAGTGATAGCTAGTGTAGTCCGAAACTGGGGGCATGGAAGGTTTAGTTGGCTCTCTCGCCACCGCTCGTTACTTTGGAACCTCGCTGTATTTTTAAATTTTTGTGAAATTACTCCTGAAACTGATTAATTTTAGGGAAAAAGGAGGACATACATTAAAACCCAAACAAAGAGCCTGAAGAGAAGTTCAGGCACTATATGAATGGGATCATTTTCCCTGTCTCCCTATGCTCTGGGAAGCTAAAGCAGGACAAGTGGGTGGCCGGATATATTTTTTATTTGCTATTTTCTCTCTTTTCCTTGTTTTTGCATTCCTCCCTTCTGCATCTCTATCTCTTCACTTGAATAGGTTTTGCACAGTTTTTAATTTTTAGGTGTATTTTTTTCTTCTCTGAGCTCCCAGATTTATTTTTTTTCCTGCGGGCTCTCTGTCTGAGAATGTAAAGCAGCTCCTCATGCTAGCAGCTATGGTTTCAAACCTCTAACCTGCAACGGGGATCAGAAGTAATCAATATTACTTGACTTTGCTAAGAATGCTGACTCGGGGACCAGAACTCCCCAGTACTGATTGATCTGTGCGTTCAGATCACCCCTCCGTTGTGCTCTGATGCTGGAAGGGAACGGGCTCTTTGTTCTGCTGCTGAGCAGCCAGATGCTGCATCTCACTTCCCACTTATATTCCCGTGGGAAGAGAGAGCTAGATAATGACAATCTCATTGGCTCACCACCAGAAATATCTATAGGAGTCTATAATAGCTTCAGCAGAAGCAAGAGCATGTTGCAGAGCCAGAGGATCTCCTCGTCAGCCATCACTGTAGCTGGAGACACTTGGGAATAATTATGCCTCGCTTTTGAATTTTAAAAAAAGCAAAGGATAAATAGCGTTTGTTCTGCACCCTCAGATACATCAACCCGGGACTGATGGGCTGTGATGCCTTTCACAGGTACAGTTCTACTTTCCTACGTGTCTTGTGTAAGGCTGTTCATTTGCACTGCAGAAGCGCATTTGTGAAGGTAGAGCGGCTTGTCCCTGCACCGTTTCTGAAAGATGTGGGCTTGGGTGTTGATGAAATGCCACACGAATCTGGAAGGATGCAATGCTAAAAGCCACCTTGTGATTTAGTTTTCCTTTCTCCGCTGTTTTGGTGCATCACATCAGCAAACCCCTCTGTTCCCTTGGCTTGAGGATGAGAGAGCCGTCATTATTGTGTATCAGTAGCTGCATTCTGTGACAGCGCTCGGTGCTGAGCGTTGTTTCGGCGATTTGCAGTGATCTTACGGTGTGCTTTTGATGTGCTGCAGGTTATCCTTTACAAAGGGTCATTTCCCCAAGATGGCCGAGTGTGCACATTTCCATTACGAAAACGTGGACTTCGGCAACATACAGGTGAGTTTCGGCTTGATTTCTGTACAGAACATCACTGCGTTTGGCTGTCAATAACCGGGTGGGGGAGGTGGTAGCGGGACCTCCACCAAGACTTGTTTTTGTTGCAAAATGTCAAGAAGTTGAAGCAATAAGGTCTCTTTATTCGGAATTGCTTCCGTGTACTGGGCCAGAATCTGTCCTCAGCCACGTGGCCACCCCTTTGAGGCTGGAGATGATTTTATTTCGGCTGGATTGGTCTGATGTCACTGCTTTAAGACTGCATCAGACATTCATTACTGAGTCATCTAATAACTGCGTGCGTATTTTTAGCCTCTGTGTGTGTATCTCTGAACAATTGTGGAGCGTGTTTATGTAAATATAAATAATTGTGATTTATCTGTCCTCTTCGTGTTATCTCAGCTCTGCGTGTGCATTGCAGCTGGGTCATCAGAATGCAAGAAATTGCTAGTCAGCCTGAGCTGCGTTTCTAGAAGCGTGGAGGCTTCACAGCTTTGTGATCCGTCCGTCAGAAGCATTTGTCATTCAGCAGTACCGGGGAGGGCTGAGGACCGAGGCTCACTGCTAGCTTCTCCTAAACAGGGCACATCTTGTCCCGCGCTTAGTGAAGCAGGAATGCCTCCAGCATCTGCCAGCCTTGTAGCAAAAAGAGGTTACAACCTTTTCATTTGTAAAACATTTCCTGTAATAGAGAGTGAATTATTTAGAGCCTTTCATGTTTCCGCACTTGACAGCTCCGCAAGCAGAATTATGCATCTGTTTTTTCTGTCTCTGTGAAATTCCTGTTGAAAAGGAGTTTGGGAGCTACTCAGGGCTGGTACCTGCTGTCGTTCACGGTCGGTCCGTTCTAGGAGCAGGGATGTGTACGCACACAGGAGCAGTCTTGGTTTCTTTCTTTTCGGTTTCTGTGTATGGGAATAGCATGTCTAGTCTACATCCCTGTTTTTTGTCTCCTGGTAATTTTCTGAGCTGACACCACTCATTTTTCAGTCATTTCAGAGGGAGGTTTTATGTTGGAGTAGGTGGTATGCAGGTTTCTGTACGCACACAAACGATCTTTGCGTCGTCCTCTTGAGTCTTCCTTTCCATCATTCAGGGATACTCAGCACAACGTGCAAGCTGGAGAGAGGCTACAACCTTTGTGTGGGCGCTGACGCTTAAAGCGTTTCAAAGACAAATAATTTCTTTTAAAATCTGAATAATTTGAAGACAAATAATTCTTCCGTGGTTTTAAGTGTTTCTTGGAATGTTTTAAGGATGGCAGGGCATACTCTCAGGGTTGATACGCTGGGATCTTTGTGAGAGGGAGGAAGAAAGCAGATAATACATGCTTTACAGATTTTCTTCATGTTGTTCTGCTGACAAACCTGAGGCCTGTTCTGGTGGGGAGTTTCCACAAGCTGGTGCTCTCCGGCACGGGCAGAACACCGACTGCGGTAGCTAGAGGAGTAGACTGGCTGAGAAGTGGTAACTCTGGGGAAGGATATCCCAGGACGAAGTAGTAGTATTGGCTGTCCAGCCACATCAAACCCCTGAGCTGTTTGAAATATTTTAAGAACAGCGCTTTGCTCCTGGAATATGAAAGGGTGGGGAATTACGGTGTTTGTTTAGCAGAGGACCAGTATTAATGGCAAAATAAATGAAAGCTGTGAAGACAACAGCAGTATTAGCTTACAGCCTTAAAAATAGGTTCGTGTAGGGCTCATGCCTTTTAATCAAGGGGCTCCTTTGTGATAAGGAGGTAGACTAGAGAATAGCAGTAGGCTGAAGTGACTTGTAAGTGACAGCTTGGCACCTAATAGCGAATTACCAAGTTGCATCTGAGGGGTAGTGGGTGTAAACTCCTTTCAAAATCTATTCACTGTTAAAAATTTGCATGGTAGAAAAGCAGTATTATCTAGCTGTGTCAGGAATTGTGTAATGCTGTCTATTAACAGCCTGGCCAAATTTCAGATTGTTTTGTAACGTCTGTGTCACTTATAATATGGTCTCATGGTGCGATCGGTATTAATATCTTGGCATTTCACCTCATGAGATCATTTTAAATTAACTTTCTGAGCTTTATAAAAAAGGAACTGTTCTCTTCATATCCTAGCACCGTGCTAACAAATCTAGGTGCATTTTGGGATGCTGCTTCTCCTCTGAAATGTTCTGCTGTACTGCTTTCAACAGCAACGTGTTTTAACCTTATCTGCGTCTGGCCAGCAAGACGTATGTTGCATCAGCAGGAAATTGCTGGTTTACCAGGCAAAGGTAGTTATGTCAAAGCTGTAGTTACAGGATGGGCTTTACAGATTGCATCAGTGCCAGAAATCCACTGGTATTTTGTTGAAATACCTCAAACTTATTACTGCATTTATTTTTTTTAAGGCTGCGTCATTGATTTTTAATTTTACGATGAAAAGCCAGGTTCTGCCTAACAGATTTTAGTCTAACATTGGATCAGTCCATTAGTATACAAAGCAAACGTTGCTTGCACACTTACAGGGCACCTCAGTGTTCAGTTAAGCACTGAAGTAGGGATTTCGAGGTCCTCAGCATCTCTTCCAGGTCTTGCATTAAGGCAGAAGGGCCCACCATGCGTTTAGCTTCCAAAGTGCCTAAATCGTCCCAGTGATTCCCATTAATATAAACAGAGAAATAGTCATTAGGTATTCTGTAAATATCTTTATTTCCTGCCAGAAATGAAGACTTTGTTCTTCCCTTGAAAAGAATGAAGAAATTATCTTCAGTTGAGTAGGCTTTAGCAACGGAATATGGAGAGCTGATCAGTTCTGTGATTGCTGAATACTGTTCCTTGCTCCCTGAAAAGCCCACTGGTAAAAGGACAAAGCGATTCACTTCAGCAATCTTGCGTTTGGCACAGATTTACCCCTTCAAACAGCACAGCGTCTGTCTCTCTGCGTTTGCATTTCTGCAGCTGCCTTCTAAAAATAAACCCCTTTCGGAACAGGACTGGATTACGACGCATGGAAGATCCTCTCCTTATCTGTTAAGCTTTGGCATTGCAAGTGGTAGGAGTGTGTTATCAGTGGTAAAGGAAGTGTTTGAACCAGAATCGCTTCCGCCCGCGGAGACGTCGGCTGCCAGGAATTCCTGTTCCTGCTGTTTGACGGCCTTCGGCAAGCTGCAGCCTTCCCGCCAGGCTGATGGACTGCACCTCGGTGGTTCCATCAGTGATTTTAGACTAAGCCTGCTCGCTGCCTTCAGTTCCTTCCCCCAGCTCTTCCATGGGCACGACAGGGTTTGGGATCTTGGCAGCCATGCGCAGCTACACGCTGTAATGTCTTCGGATATTCCGCTCGTTGGCCAAGTGTTCAAAAAGAAAAAATCATTTATTTTATAAGTGAAACGTGGAACAACAGTCTGCCTCCCCCAATCCCCTTTAAAAGGATGGAAATACATGGCAAAAATGAGAAAAACTGGCCGGAATTCTGCTGTGTTGGTGTTGGGAAAGACAATTTTGCTGGTTTTTGCTTGTCTTGATGAATATGTGAGTGGTTGTGACATCCACGCCCATATTGCACACGAATGGTGCTCCTTTTTAGCCTTCCAGCCCTGGGTGCTGCTCATCTCCCAAAATCACTTTGCCATCTTCAGATACGTTGTGTTCCCCTTCTTTAGACCAAGGCCTTCCCCTCCCGCTCCCCATCTTCCCTGTGTGGTTTCTTCACAATTAAGCGGTGGGGGCGGATGTTGCAAGGGCTGCGTTAAGGACGTGGGTATATAAAAACAACTGTGTTCATAGCGTAGGTGGAAACTGCTTCTATTAACTTAATAATTCCAGCCACAACTCCTTGAAAATTGGCAGAGTCTCCTGCCAAGATCAACAGATTTAAAAAATTTGGAGTCTCTAGGCCAAGCTTCTTGATGCCAAGAAAAGTTAGGAAAATATTCGAGTAAGTTCACCTCAGTTTTTGGATTCTTCTGTTTCCTGGTCTTGCATCCAACTTGCCACTGACTCCTCAGAAAAATTCACCCCTGGAACAAGATCACACCTGCGAAATTCCAGCTTGCTTGGTGTTCTGCCAGCGAAATGGGGAGAAACTCGTGTTTCATGGTGGAAGGGTAACGCTGAGTACGACGAGCGTCGCTCCGTGAACCTTGCTGTTGCTGCTCACACGTTTACTGCTGTACAGCTCCGTTCTGCAAACTCCTTCAGTGACGTGATGGCCACTGGAGGAGGAGGGGGGAGTGACTGGGGGGGCATGTTGAGAGGAGCCTTTTGGTGAGGGAGGGCTGTGTGCCCATCCCTGAGGCTGTATCTGTGTGGGTTTGGAGGGGTAATACTGACCTGTGTGGGAGCAGGTGGCTTACACCCACCGTCCCTCTGGCTTTAGCTGCTCAGTCGCTCTTACAGCTTTGCTCTCACCGTACTCCCTTTGGCTGACAGTCACTGAAATCAGTGGTTTATAAATGTTTGTCTCTTCTTACAAAGGAAAAGGCGATTTGCCTGACATTACTCAGCTGGCTGGCTGTTGAATTGCCTGTCACAGGGAGGAAAGATTTTCTTTCGTTAGTACTTACGGAGGTTAGCTCGCTGATTCCATGTCTCTCCTTAATTTTAAGCTGATCTTCAAGGTGTACAGATGGAAGGGTGGACTGTGACCCACAAACCAGTGTTCACAGCAAATGAGTCTTTTAACCATATGGGTCAGTTGAACCTTTTGTTCAGTTCGGCCTTTTTTTCTTTCCCTTTTGCCTTTGGGTGTTTTTATGAGTCTATGAAGGACAGTTCATGTCTCTGTAGTGTGTGTCATGGAAGCGCGGTGCTTCTCTACCTGGGACAACTGGGCAAATTGGGGATGCTCTGTTTGGAAAGGATTTTGAGTGTTCCTGCTTTGTGTGTTTCTTCCGTGCTTTATTAGCACCAGAGAGATCGCTGTGCCAATGTGGGTAAGCGTTTTCTCAGGTTGAATACCGTGAGATGGGCGTCTTGGGGCCTACAAGGAAGCTGGGGGGGGACTTTTTACAAGAGGCTGTAGTGACAGGACAAGGGGTAATGGGTTTAAATTGAAAATGGGGAGATTTAAATTAGATATCAGGAAGAAATTCTTCCCAGAGAGGGTGGGGAGCACTGGGACAGGTTGCCCAGAGAAGCTGTGGGTGCCCCATCTCTGGCAGTGTCCGAGGCCAGGCTGGGATGAGGCTTGGAGCAACCTGGGCTAGTGGAGGGTGTCCCTGCCCATGGCAGGGGGGTTGGAACTGGATGATCTTTAAGGCCCCTTCCAACCCAAACCATTCTGTGGTTCTATGATACTCTTACTCGTGTGCTGAGTACTGGCGGGACAGAAGGGTTTCAGGGAAATCCGTGCACACTTGGCTCTTCTTTGCATCAGGGACTTGTGGCACTCCGCTTTGGAAATGTTGACCTCCTGCAGGAATCCAGCTTACTTTTTCTTTCCCTGCATTTAATACTGAAAACACAGCAAACTTGTTTGTGGATTTTCAGTCCTCCTTGGTGTGTCGTGGCTGTTTGATGGCATGAGTAAATCTTAACAGTGACTGTAGCAGCCCAGCTGTTAACTTTGGCATTGACCTCCCGCTGTTTGCCACCATCATAAATCATCTTTAGCAGCGTGTCACAGACAGGTCTGAAAATTGTTTTAATTAGTAACTGGAGCAGAGTTGTGTTGGAAAAATTTTTCTTCCCTGAGGTTTAACGACCTGAAAAAAACCCCAGGAAGATGTAGTATAATTCAAATATATTAAAAATTTGAAAAGAATCGGTGGGCTCCAGAAAAATAATCCCTATTTCACTAGTGTTTCATAATTTGAGAGGGGATTAAAAGCCTTATGTTTTTTAATACAGTAAGCCATACTGTTAACAGGAATGGTGCTAAAATGCAGCATAATATTGGACTCCTAGACCTACAAGCCTGCCAAACTGGTGTGATATTAAGCCAACTTCATGTTGATCTGATCCCTGAGATTTACAGAAGCCAGAGGTGTGTTGTTATTCTCCAGTGGAGGTTTGTCACGCTGGTGGATGTATTAGCTGTTAAACCAAACATCAGTGGGAATATTTACATTTTGTGTTTACTGGACCTGCTTACAAAAAGGGTGGTTTGTGTGTATGTGCCAGAATTTTGAGGTTTGATGACAGAGTTGGCAGCTCAGGGGTAGTAAATTAGGCTACAGATTTTTGACTGTTTGTTCATTAGCTTGGCTTCCCAACAGTATGTGTGTACCTTTCTTCCTGTAGTTATGTTTTCATTCATTTCCTGGTGAAGGACAGGATATAACCTGATCTTGCAAAATGCATATTTCTGACTGTCTTGGCCTTGAGATCTCTTGCTGGTTAAGGTGTGTTGATTTGAGCAGACCAGGTACGCTCCGTCTGTGTTGGCAGGTTTGCTCTGTATCCCGGAACCCCTGGAACCGGAGATGGGTTGCTCGTGATGGTTGTGTGATCTGGTTTCCAGGAGGCTCCCAGTCTCTGAAAACCAACCCTGCTTTCCCATCTGCTTCACTCGTAATGGAACCTCACACAGGGGTGTGCGGAGTGGTGAGCTCCAGATTATTCTCTCGGGGGTGTGCAGAGTGGTGAGCTCCAGATTATTCTCTCAGCAACCCTGACACAGTGTGTGTAGCTGCATGTGCATCGGAGAGGATGTTTCCAGATCTGCTAAGCCGAGACCCAAGTTCTGTTGTTTGTTTTACTTGCAACAGAGAGATTGGTGCAGAAGATTTCCTGGGAATGTAAACTTTCCCAAGGGTCTGGATTCAGGCAGACTTTTAGCTTTAGAAGGGGGAGCATACACACGGGCACATACTCTCGCCCACACGTGCTGTTATAATGTCTAGAAGGCATTGGAACGTGTTGGTGGACTCTGGCTTTGTTATTTTATCTCTTGCTGTGGTGTGTGAAGACAGGATGGAGTCTTCTGCTTCCATGTCCTGCAGGCAAGGATCTGACCTTCAGCTCTCTGCCAAAAAGCTGTTTGATCTCCACTGAGGATCCCAAAGATATCAATTACTTATTTCTCTAACTTCATTTCTGGCCATTTTGTCAACAGAACTTACAAATCCAGGTTTTCCTGGTAACACTGTACAAGATTGAACATTTCCATTGTGTGCTGTGTGGATGTATGGTTGAGGTGTTTTAAAATAAAATAGATGAAGAAGCATGGGATGCTCTCACCGCCTCTACAAGCCTCCTTCTCCTCAAGTATAACTTCCTTCATCGCTCTTGAAAGCAACTCAACACACTGATTCTACTCAGCAGTTCTGCTCTCCACCCGTCTACTGTGTGAATGAGAGAAACACTAATAAAAACTCAATTACTTGCTGTGGGACATATTTTTGAAGTGCAAGACCTTCCCTTACCACCAGCCTGAATTTCTCCCCTTCAAATATTTCATTGCACAGGAGGAGCTTTTGAGAAGTTTGCTTAGGCCTGCATACATCTGCTTAAAGCTCCATCTCATGGTTTTTTGGTCAATCGGGGATTGATTTGAGAGTTGTGGTCAGAGCTGACACCTCCAACTACAGAGGGAGCTTTTGGCACCGTCACACTTGGAATTGTGTCAGTAATAATTTAAAGGGAAGGCTGTTGCTTAAGACATACCCACAGATCCAGTATTATGAACAGTTAGAAATAAAAGTATCTGGTGCTGGAAACTTTGTTCAGGATCCATGAACCTGCCTTAAAATTAATCCTGTTTCTTTGGAAGGCTGATGGAGCTTGTAAATACGGTTATAAAACAAATTGCTTGGAAAAAACTAGCTTTCTTGGTAAGGGTATTGTCTGATCCTGCCAGTTTATGTTTAGATACTAAGCAAAACTCATATGTTACCTTGAAATACAGTGCAACTGCATCCTTGCTCTTTATGGTGCTTGAGTGTTAACCTCATTTATTGCAAGTATGACATGTCAAAATATTCAGGCTTTAAAATAACCAATTTTTAACCAAGTTCCCATTTACTGTCATGAAGTAGTTCAGAAAATCAAAATAGCTTCTGTTATTTTTACAGCTGGTAAATTATTTAATAATTGTTTATCTTTTAAGTCCTGCAAAAATTGTAGTTGTAGCAGTGCTGGAATGGGTAGGGAACCCATTGGGAGCCTGAGCCCTGGGGGTAGGAGGGTTTTGCATGAAGGAAAGGCAGGTGTCACATCAAGACGAGTGTGCTGTCTGTCTGAGATCGGGGGAGCCCAGGCTTATTCACGCATAGTGAAGGTGTGAGACTTGAGAAGCTCAGAGCCTGATTCAGAGTCCCCTTCCACGCACCTCCTCTTGTGTCTAATGGTTTGAGTTAGTGTCATGCTTTGCCATTTGTTTTATAACCGAATGGAGTTGGGGAGCTCTTTTTGGAGAAGTGAGCTCTTAGGCTGCATCTTGCATTATTAATGCATTTTAGCAGGAACACCAGAGCCGTGATGTGCACTTGGAACACACCCCGGATGAGCTGTGCTGGTTTTATTTCCCCTGGTACGTGGCCCCTGCATTACTTTGAACTCTCTTAAGCCTCCCTCTATCCCTCAGTTTCTAGCTACTTTAAGTGGAGTTCAAAGTAAGCAGAAGGTCTTTTCAGAGCTGGTTGGTGGTGATGCTGAGTCAGGGCGCAGGGAGGCTTCAGTCCTGGAGTACTGCTTGCCCCTTGCAACTGGCCTTGACTCTTCGTGCCTGGGTGATGCCGTTAAGATGCAGAGCCTGGGCCATTCGTTGGCTCTCTTGGAGACAGTCTGGCAAACAATGTTCCACTTTTCTCTTTTATGATTTTAAGATAGACAAGGAGAGAGGCATTTTTAACAATAAAATATCCACATACTCTTAAAATTCTTCATTGTGTGTCATAAGGATGATTGTTTTGTTTTCCCATTGTAAAACAATTAAGATGTGGATGGTGAACGATGGCTTTTTCTGTTAGGATTATGTGTGTATGTGTCTTGCAAGTTGCTGTGATCAGATTAAGGGTGAACCAGCCACTCTAAACCAAAGTATATCTGCAACAATAGGAATAATACTAAATCTTACTGCTCCCATAACATGCCCTTGAATTAAAAACCCAGCCCAGGCCAGAGCGTGGGTTTTGCACAGCCCTGTGTGATGAGGTATGTACGCTGTGTGTGCGTGCTCCAGGGGATTCATGCACATTTACGTGTGCTGGGTTCGGTGGCTGAAGGCAGACTGAGTAACGGTAGTGCCCGTAGCGTTTGACACCTTGTGTGTGCTCGTGCTGCATCAGTGCTTGCTGGAGGGGAATGTTTCTTCTACACAGAATTGTTGACGATTCATTGTTTTCTTTTGGAAACTGGGAAGTTATTAGTGCAAAACCTAATGGCAATACCAATATAAGAAAGCAAAATATGAATTTTAATATTACATTTGTCCACAGTGTGGAGCTGCTTGGGGGCTGCTTCTGGAAGCGTTCTGCTTGTTGTTGTCACGTGTGGAGTAGTGCTTTGCTGTGCAAGGCCCCCAGTTTGTCACTGTAACCACTAATGAATGGCTTGCCGAGTGACTTAAGGACCTGGGCATTTAGCTGGAGTTAATGGGCACGTGCCCAGAGAGGAACTGAGTCACACTCACTGCTGTGACAGCAGGGTCAGCCCAGGGTGACTTCAGGGGTGCTGCATCAGGTTGGTTTACACTATTGCTCTTATCCTCAGGGCTGTGCTTTAAACCTTGGTAACAGTTGAATCATAGAGACTCATTTCCCTTGCATTCTGCAGAAATTTGGACTGAGTGAGGGCCGCAGATTTATGCCTCTCCATGAAGAACAAGTGTGTCAGAGAAACAAGGTTCTCCTGAGCTTCCAAAAAGTGCATTGCACAGTGGCAGGATTATGCCAAAACTGTTTTTTCTTTGGAGAGTGCCATTAAATGCTTAAAAACTAAAAGCCCAACTCTGCAATTCCAACGAGAAGCTCTCAGATAGAGTCTGCAGTGTGTGTCCAGTGTGACCTGAGTTGCGTAAAACCTGCCTTCTCTGAACCGCCGCCTGGGAGATTTAAAGGTTAAAATATTCTTTTTGGATCTTCTGCCTCTGGCGTCTTAGCAGAATTTTCTAAATTGAAAATGGAAGCAGAGCTTCAGCTCAGCCTGTGACCCTTTATGCAGTTTGCCTGTGTTTTTAATTCTTGAAGTCTGTACGCTGGAGACAACCAATTAAGGTTTTGACATGTGGATCAAAAAACAAGACACCGTTTATGAACTACTTCACAAAAGTAAGTGTCATCCTATTTATTAAGCCTTTCCAAGATCGTTTCTTTAATGCCATAAATTTAAGGCATTTTGCTTTACTGTTCTTGCTGCTCTTCACTGGATCAACATACAGAAGCTGCATTCTTTTATCTGCAAAAGTGTTTTTCTTCCTTCCCTGGGATTTTGCGAATATACATGATATACTGCTTTTGCCATATGACATAAATAATCTGTGGCAGGCGAGTAATGGGGTAATTCCTCTGTCTTCTGGAAAATACAGTTTCATGTTTTCCAGTTGGCCTTTCTGTGTCTGAGTTTGCAATATATTTACATACAACCGCTGGAAAAACCCCGGCGTTAATGGCCTCGAGTGACAGGCAGTGTCGAAGGTTGGATGGCACACTGCTGTTGTTACAGTCTCTGTTTATGTGATCGCATGCTATTTTCCAATTGATACTGGGTTGTGCAATTCCTCTCCCTCCTGCCTGATCTCTGAGGTGCCCTGGGGCCAACCTCGGGACATGAGGAGAATATTTCTCTTGTTTTCATGGCACTTCCTCCTGAAGAAGGTTGTCTATCCGGCCGCACTGACTGGCTCTGAGCAAGCCCTTGCTAGGGCTTATTTAGTGAACCAGGAGCTGCATGTGTAGTCACAATGTAGCCGGAATCCATCTCTAACATCTTGTTACTGTCATGGCCCAGAAAAGCTCTGGAACACCCCCCTTCCCTTTGGTTTTTGGTAGTCATAAGGTTACAATTAATATTTAAGAGCATGGGGTGCTTTTCAGTGCGTTGTAGTGAGGTCGATTTTCCTGGGTTTGACAACTCCACCCTTTCTAAGGTTGTGCCTTCAAGAAACAATATTACATCATAGAATTAGATTTAAGTTTCTGGGAATTTGAAAGTAAGTTTCACTTTCCATGAGGGATTTTTCTGTGCAAGCCTTGAAGTGTGCACGGGTCTTCAAGTCTTTCTCATCAAGAGGGAAGAAACTCGTTTGTTTACCGAAAATCGAGTTTCTCACGTAATTGTTCAGGACTTCAGGTTTCAACAGGATCATTTAAATTGCTTTTTCCCCCAACTCATTTATTTTCAGAACTGAAAATTGGTGACAGTGGTGGCAACTGTTTCATTCTCACCGGCTGCATTAGAGCAGCGTCGTGTTGGCTGAGCAGTGCCTTTCACCAGAATCAGCGCGGCTGGAGCCTTACGTATCAGCCATTGGGCAATTTCTGAGTGGGGGTTAGGGAGACTTCAGGTGAAACACCTAATTCACAGTCTCTTAAGAGATTTTCCTCGTTATTTAGTGGAGATAAAACTAAACTAACCCATTTATTTTTGGGCTTCGGGGTGTGGTGCTGGAATCATGGTGTCTACGATCGGTACCCATATGGACCTCCAGCAAGGTTTTAGCATCTTTGTTTTGGTCGGAAGGTTGTTAATACTGAGAAACATATAAATCCTGTTTTCACTGTCAAAACTGGGAGTTTACCAGGATGTGGCCCTGTGTCTGTCCTTTGCCTTCCTGCTCTTCATCACCTCCATCCCCAGTTATTATGCTGCTAACGTTGTTGCTGTTCACGTGCTAACAAACGTGAGTATAACCACATGGTTGCACTCTGGAAAACCTCCTTAACGGGCTGAGGATAATTCCCTCAAATCGTTGAACTCCTGTAACTGTCACTGAATGTTTCCATCATAAACACACTCAGTCCTTCCTACACAAGGTCTAATTGTGGCATGTGGCTGTATGGTTACAGCATAGCGTAGCATCTCATATTAAATCACGGTGTGAGTGTGGGGAGGGAGGGCTTTTTTCACAGGGCCTTGTCTTAACTGATCTATGTTCCTTCTGCAACTGGCAGGCTTCTCCTGGATTGGGGCAATATTTACTTCTCAGAGCAGGAAAGCACCTGCCGTCCATAGCCAATTTTTTCAATATGCAGGAAATCTTTAGGCCTTTTGACCTGTTAGGAGTGTTCAGTTACTTGTCAGCTCTATTTTGAATTCCGTGTGCTACTGTGAGTTCCTAAAGCCTGCAGATGCTTTGGGACACCCCTGCCTTCAAAGGCAAAGCAGTTGGTGATAGTACAGAAGTTGTACAGGGCACAGCACTGCCCCCCCGAATGATCATGTGCAGCTGCGAGACGCGCAGGTACGTGAGGAGCAGAAGACAAGAACTGTGTGTGTTTGCGCACAGGAAGAGCAGAAGAGGTGCGATAAATACAGGCATTGTGATACCCCTTGGAGCTTGGTGTTAAAGCCAGGTTTTAGTATGGCTGAAGTTTTTACACCACATGTGGCTAAGGGGGGGAAGTTTTCTTTACTCCTATAAAAACTTTTCAGAAAATCAGTTTGTCCATGTACCGCTCTTGCTCCTTTTCCAGCCCCTTTTTCCCAGAATGGAGCAGCTGAGGGGAAATGCTTCCATCTAGGCTATTCCATGAGTTAGCCTTTGCTCGAGTCTTTGTGTGAAAGTGCATGTGGTGATGTAAAACATCTGTCAGCTTGCGCTGTGCCTCTGAACCCAGCTGCGGCACACGGACCTGCATTTTCTTTGTTTAACAAGATAAGGCGGGGGAGGGGGGAGGATTGGAGATGTGACGTTTTAAAACGTTCTTTCTCATGCCTGTGCCCATGTGTGTGAAACTGTGCCGGCACCTTCCCCCCCAGCTCATTTGGCAAACGAGCTGGAGGTTATAGGCTGCGTTTGAAAGCACTCCAGCTCTGTGCTGTATTACATTAAAATGCAGTCGGTGGTCAGTTCAGTCATAGGCTGACCTTTATGTACAACTGGGGGGTGTAGGCGTAGCTACATGCCAAAAGCACTGGGTTTCACACAGCCTGGCTTGTAAAGATGAGTGCTTGTTGATCTTTCCCACTTCTGGGGTCATGGGAGGAAACGGAGTAAGCTTCCCCTCTGCTTTTATCACTTCCTCTTGCCAGCTAAGGGGAGATTATTTCCCTTCGCTTGCTGCTCCTCTTGTCAGCAAGAGGAGTTGGAATTTAGCCAGATAATAAATAATGCTTTTCCTGGGGAGGGAGTTCGCAGGACTGTAGTAACACTGATTTCCCCCCCTCACTGCTTTCTGTCTTGAGCCCAGTCCTGCGAATTCCTGCTCAGAAAGCCCTATCTGTGACATGCTAGGCTTGGTTGCTTTTGCTTACAGTCTGCTCCTGAAACCTTTAAAAAACCTGGAACGGTGGCTGCTTACCTGCTGAATGCTGGCAGGTTCGTTCATCTTTGCTGTCGACCCTGCACCCGGGCTTGCAGCGGAAGTATACACTTGTGCAAACCGGGTCAGTGTCATTTGTTCTCGGTTGTAATAGGCGTCATCGTTTGCAAAGGTAGACTGTCATCTGGCTGAGCTTACGCTCTTCTCCCAGGCCTAGAAGGGCGCTGGTACTGCGGGCCGTGACTTGAAGAATATGGATCCATCTGTAGTTGGTGACCGAGAGGTCACATGGGGAACATGGAGTAAAGGCCAGGTCACAGGAACCCATCGGGATAAGCTGAAATGCTCTCCTGATCCTATGGAATTACTGGGCAGGTGGGTCTGTGGAAAGGAGGATGTTGGGAGGTGTATCACCGATGAGTACCGTTGATTTGCAGTTCCGTGAATGCTGGTTTGGCTTCCTCTAACCTCCCGTCCCTGCTGAGCGACAGGTAAAGGGGTAGGGCTGGGGCTGCCTGCCAGCAGAACTGCTCACATAAAAGCCAGGAGGTACGGTTCCTAATGAGGTTTCAGATTTATTCATGTCCTACACCCCCAAATATGGTACGAGCAGGCTGCTGCCTCCAGGGCTTCTCAGGGTGTGTTTGGTTTTCCCTTGCATGCATTCTTAGTTTTGTTTACTGCCTTTGCTCCTCAGAGCCCGGTTCCTTGCCACTGGTTCTTCATAAATGCACAGTACAAAATGATACTCGGCACAGTTCTTGATTTGGCCTGGGCCTTAGAAATAATACGAATAACTCTCTTTGGATGACACAAAGGAGAGAAATTGTAGGTGCTTAGAAAACAGTGATCATGAGGCAATGACTGCCTTAAGCCCATTAACCTCCTCATTGCCACAGCACTCTTGTCCCTGTCAGAATTAGTGTTTCTGGGTTTTTTTGTTGTTCTTTCTCCTCCCTTGGAACTCATGCTGATGTTTCAGGTTCATAAGGCATTCTTTCCAGTGACTCTGATTCTTATCAGTGTGGAAGGAAAAGTGAATATTGATTTAGTGGGGGAGAAAACAGAAAAAGTGAGTAAGAGACTAATAGCCTGGAATGACAGGACTGTATCAGTTTTCAGTTCTCTCAGAGGAATAATATGCTCGTTTCCAGCAAATGGGAAAGTAGACTATGACTAAAACTGTCACTGACCTCCCACAGAATTTAATGGATTTTGGAGCTTGGAGAAGAAGAGGCAGTCATAACTAACTCGGTGGTTTTAATGCACTTTCCTTGAAAGTCAGCAGTTTTATGAAACACTGTATGCAGGAAGATAAAAAGTATATATATCTTACAGAGCTGTAAAAAATATTTATAATCACTGGCTCAGTCTTTTTCTGACTGGATGAATGCGTTTCTCAATAAGCCTAAGCAATGACATACTACAGGTTTGAGGTGGCTCTACCCTTAACGTATCTTGCCAGCGTATAAACCGAACCTGTTTAAAACTGATGGATGAAAACTGTAAAGCAATCTCCTCCTTGGCCCATTCAAGTGGTTTTTCTGTGTAAGCAGCTCCAGAAGGGGCCAACTAGAGAAACGGCCCCTTGCCTACGACGCAGGGAACGTTGCGTTTGTGCGCGCTGATTGGCAGCAGCCAGAGTAAGTCTCCTGCTTTGTCCGGGGGCAGACAGTGGAAGAAAGGACGCTTTGTGCTGTGGCAAAGCCACTTCTCTTTCCAATAAATAAATGAATAAACCAGCTCCTTTAATTGAACTGCCTCTTTGTTTTTGCCTGAAGCTGGTTCCTCTTACAGAGCCGTCTCCATTGTTTTGACAGTGTAAATATTCTCACAGTGGTGCTGAACTTTCCCGAAGGAACGGGAGTACATGAACAGGAAGATAATTTTTCTCGTGTTTTCCTTAGGATCCAGAATCCGGGCCGAATCCCTGGAATAACGTGTAGTGCAATGCCATCTAGTGTGCAAAGGGCTGTTAGGCTTCTCCCTCTCAGGAAATTCAGGACAGTGGTGTGGTCTTCTCCTTGCCCCTAACGCCAGGCTGCTCCGAACAGCTGCATCTTTTGGCGGAGACGGTTGTAATAAAGTGTTAGTTGCACTTGCAATTCTCAAATATCTCAGCTTGACAATTTCTTGGGGTTGTTTGGAGTGAGGATGGGCTGGGGAGCAGAAAAGGGCAGGACAGTGGTGGTTTGCCCAGCCTGAGGAGTTGTCTGTGGTCGAGGGCTGATTTTGTATCGCCTACCTGTGGGTCAGAAAGGAGTGTCTGGGGTTCAGAGCAAGTGCAGCAGTCAGTAGGTGTTTGTATCCAGTTTGTCGTTACAGTTGTGCTTTCCTGGCTTAGGGAACAGAGTTAGGAATCTGTGCTGAGTTCAAATCCCTAACCTCACTGAATTGGAGGCCGTTTGAATCCGACTGGCTGTTCCTTGGACCCGTTGTTGAATGGATTGGGTGCAGGAGGAACATTCCTTCACCGCTGACGCTGTCTGTCTGCATCTGTACTTCGATCTCTTAGCTGGCTCGTTCAAATTCTGCACGTGGCAGAACAGAGCTTGTCCTGTCAGTAGGACAGAAGAATCCTTCCCTCTCTCATTCTGAAAAGCACGTAACGTCAGGGACTTGCTTGCAGAGCTGCTTCCTTTTCCAACACCGTATCATTGTGCGACATCCAAAATGTTTTATCCTAAGTACTGCCAGGAAGGGTGCTGTGTCTCCCCAGGTGGGACTAGACCTCAGCATGGCAAAGGCTGCCAGAGAGGATTCATTTCTGAATAATCTCATTTGGGCTTCAATTAATCGTGAAATCAGACTTTAATAGGGTGTGAAATGGAAACAGAGAGAGGTAACACCAGATGCCTTTATTTACATGTGTTAGTCAACACAGACCCAAACAACGACAACAAATTAAGCCGGAGCCATGCGTAGTTTGAAATGCTTCACATTTGGCTGGGAATGTGGAAAAATGTGCTGCTTCGCAGATAGGTGGAAGGTCAGCAGCATTTTTTTTAAAGAAACAAAAAGTACCAAACGTGCCAGAATCCTACCAGAACCCTGAAGTTACTGTATTTCAGAAATGCCGACTGCGGCTATGGAAACCCATCATTACGTTGAATTAGCTTTGCTTTGAACGGTAACGTGGAAGATATTTTCTTTTCCCTTTTTGAGCCCAGCTTGTGGTGGAACAGATAGCACGCAAGAGCGGGCATGTGTGCTGTGTATCCAAGTGCCTGTTTCCAAACGGCGGGTATTACGCTCACCAGGCTCAATTAACTAGTGACTAAAGGTGGTTTCCTTTGGAGCCAGACTGGGTTTTCTCTCTTTGGCTGCGAGTTCTGAAGTGATAGGCAGCACAGTTTTATGGGAATTCGTGTCGGAAGCGAAGTTTGATTGCAGCCAGAAAGGTTTTGTAGTTAACTGTTGGGTTCAGCAGGGCTGGGTGGGGGCAGAGAAAAATACCCGATGTTGATTTTTTGGTAGGTAGTAGTAAGGGGTTTGTCTCTGGCAAAACACATTATGCCACTTCTGGCTAATTCTCTATTGCTCAACAGGGTGATATGATTTGGGTTCCTGGGAAACTTGGGGGTCTTGCTGGTGTTGCTTGGGGATTGGTTTTGTTGGGATGAGGAAGATGATTTCTCTAGGAAAAAGTTGAGGCAAGTTCAAGGGGACTTTTGCGTTATTCCGATGGAGAGATGAAGGTGGTGGGTTGGAAATGAAAGAGCCGAGCCCCATCCTGAGAACTGGCTGTACTGAATACGTGCGTCTGGGAGCTTTCCCCACGCCACGGCTCCTTGGGTTGGGCTCTCGATGCTGTGCAGCACACTGCGGAGATCCCCAGCTTGGTCTGGTCGGGAATAGAAGGGGTCGGCGCAATGACCTGCTAAAAGGAGGGGCAGATGGGGACAAGGAGAGTTGTCCTACACGGTGTAGGGCTCTGCATGCTCTTGTGTGCATGTGCCTCAGTATACCAGGTTGTAAAGAGGTTCTTCAGGGTTCCTCTCGAGAGTGTGTAAACCAGAGGTGCAGCTGACTTTGTTTCAGTACTCCATTAAAAGGACGGATTTCCTGAACTAAGGCCTGTCAAATCCTGCTGTTGCTTCTTATAAAACAGATTATTTCCAAGTTCAAAATACAACCAGGCTGCTTCTCATCTACCTCCTTGGCTTGTGCAGGTGGGAACGGAACGTTGTTGTTGGTAAGGATGCGAGCAGTGGTTTCATTTGATAAAGTCAATGTAGAGAACAGTCAAAACTGCGGCTGGTTAAGGTGTGATTTGTTGGTTGAGGAAATAAGAGCTTTTTGGGTTATTTGCTGGTGTTTCTTTTCCCTGCTAGGAGGAAATTGGCTATCTGGGAGGAATAATGGGAGCAAGTATCTTAACTAGTTTAAAAGGGGGAGCAAAATTTATAATATTGTTCTAAGCTGGCAAGATCCTTTTCAGCTCCATGTGCTTAGGAATAATATATGCTACTAGTTGGCAGAATGCAGGCGAATTGATGGCAGGGACCACCAGTCACACATTCCTCTCTTGACTTTCACAGCCAGTTCAGAACCTGTTTGGCTTACAAATATGCTTCCATCCTCAGAAGAGAAGGACAGGCCAGTCCTACATATCACTAGAGGCACCAGTTCTGCATCAGGAATTGCTTTCTAATTTTATCAGGGAAGACCAGGTGCAAGAGGGAATTGAGAATCAGCTTTCAGAAGGGCTGAGGGACAGTAGAGAGCGAGCAGGACTTGGAAGGCTACTGCTTACCGATTACTGCCCTGTTTTGCCCAAAATGAGGCTGCTCTCAGGGTGCCTTAAGCTATATAATTTAAGGGCACTGACTCCCTTCATTCCCTCACATTTGTTTTCTCGATGCCATTACAGCACCCCATAGGCTCATTTATTTAGGCGTACGAGAAGCAAGTTTTGCCTTACAAACAGCAACCAGTGGCACCTTCTGATAAGTTTTTTGGTGTAACAGTCAAGACGACACTTGAATGGAAAGGAATTTTCCGAGGTTCAGGAGAAGCAGTGTATTGAGGAGTTGGGGGGGAAGAAACTGAGTTTCTTTTTAACAATGCTAATTTTCAATTTCTTAAACAGCTTGCATTGAGCTTTATGAATTCTCTAGGGTATTTTCACAGCTGGAAGAACAAAGAGAAACTTCTAAGGAGGGGAAATCTCAGCTGATGAAGAAGCCTTTGAGAGTGTGTGTTCCTGTACTGTGCTGGGCCACACTGTACGTGTGTGAGGAAAAAAATTCATGGGTTGTCTTCGGTCACAGGGAGATGCTTTTCAGGCATCAGGGATGTACATGTTACACAAGCACATAGGCCATGGACAAGCAAGTGTGTAAAATAGATTGAAGTCTGTTGTCAGCGTAGGCAACAAGCAGGGAAAATTGGGAGAATTGCACCTGGGCAGGAGAATGGCTGTCAGGGCCGGAATTTCCATTTCAACCTGTGAGCTGAGAAGCGTAGCGATGGGAAGAGGGAGCTAATTGTGTTCCCTTCCTTCAGTGGTGACATAAATGCCAGGTACGGGTAGACTGGCTACGGTTAGAACCCCTTTACATGGTCAGTAATTTGCAAAATGCCTCTTTCTGACTGGAAATGACTAGACCTCGATACTCTGGACCAGCAGAAGCGCTGGGAACCCAAAATTCAGGGCTGAGGGGAAGAGGTGATCTCCTTGTTAGTGGTTGTCGGTGCTCAGGTGCTGAATGGTAAACCCCTGCCTGTGAATAATGATCTGCCAGGTTTGATCTTGCAGACACCTGAGTGTCGTTCGTTCCGTGGTCACAGGACGGACCCCTTGGACAAGCTGACATATTGAGGCTGTTAACTGCACAGGCAAGATTCTGACAGCAAACTTTTCATCATTTAAATACTAGTTTTCTTCAGGGAATAGGTCCAGGGAACAGAGAGCTGTTGTACCTAGGCATTAGGGCACACATCCTGCATTGATTTGCAGCTTGCACAGCACCAGGGACTGCAGAGGAATTTCATGGAGCTTTAGCTCTGAGCGGTTTGATAGCAGTGGAAAAGAAAGAGGGATGAGGAATCAGCTTGCCTTAAACTGTGCTGGGTTTCAGGCATGTGATGGCAGTTCGCTGTCATTTTTTTTTTCCCTCCCTTCTGAGCTGTAGCAGCAGACTTCTGCGCCGCGCCTGAACACAATCCCTGCATGCATTCCCTCCCTCTCTGTTTCTCTTGGCTCTTGTTAAACTCCACGGCTTGTCTTGTGGGACCTTTCCAATGAGAGAGCGAGCGAGCGAGCAAGGCACACCACTGATTTCTCTACAGCGCAAATTGAGCATGAAATGGGCAGCGTGGAAAGGGCTAACGGGGCTGTGGAGGCAGATCTCAAACGCTATTCATAGGCACGTTCATCTGAAGGAGCAGCGGCACCAGGGAGAGAGGAGAGCGAGTGGACCCAACGGGGGGAGTTTAATTTGATTTTTTGCAAGCCTGGAGTTCTTGCGTTTCGGAGCTGATGCCTGGAAGGTTTTTTCAATTAGCTGCTGGGAAGCTACGGAGAGACCTGGAACCGTTAGGCCTTGGCTAGGGATCCCATCCATGGAAAGAATAGATCATTGTAGCAGGGGTAAGTAGTGCGCAGCCTTTCAGAGATCCTCTGTGCTTGATTTACGATCCTTTTTGTTTACTGGCACGATGTAATAATGCTGCTAAAATAAAACGGGCTGGAAGAATGCCGTAAGGATGGCACCACATGGCAATAGAGCATGGACCCGTTGCCGTTTAACAGGCAGTGTTTTCTCTGCAGAACCATCAGATGTCGTTTAAAGGGGGAGTTTATTGTGTTTCTGTGTAGACTGTCTTGCGTTACAGATTTTAAAGCTCAGGATAATGCAAACTGTGGCTCGCCTTCCAGAGATTAACCTGTGGCCTTTTGAAAGATGTTTTGCCCTGAAGCAGTCAGTCTGACAGTCGTATTAATGTGGTAGAAGGAATCAGCTGGGAGTGGGGCTGGGGAACATCCCAATAGTGGTTTCCTACCTCAGCTGCCGTGAATGGCTATTCAGATACACGTTTACAAGCTTCTAGTGCATCTTCTTCGAATTAGGGAAATGAGGGGCCGGTAAAAAAAGGAGTGTATTGCATTTTATGGTGCTAGATGTGTTCCAAACTGTTGCTAATAATGCCTAGAACACTTCCTTTGCTATCAGGGTGGGTTTAGCAAAAGGTTTTTTTTTCAAATGAGAAGATTTTATAATTTATTTCCTTTTCTTTACTCTTTCATGCATCTTTCTCTAAAAATAACTCTTGGAATATAAAGTAATGCCTATTGATGCTGAACTCTCATCTGGATAATTTTGTAAACCTTTGTTACATGAGTTTTCGGATGGAGATAGGTATGGCTGTGAAACCACGTGGCTTTGGATAAATCTTGAATCAGGTGCAGGGACACATAACACTCAGCTGCCACGCTGACAGGAACCATAAAAAAAAAATAGAGCAGACAGAAGAGTGTTACAAGATCACATGCGTTTTTTCATTCATAGCCAGTAAATTATTAACGGGACAAAATCAGCATCCGGGCTTTCTAGGAATGGCTTTGCCCACCTACCTATGAAACTCCAGCCACAGGAGTCCAAGCTCTCAGTAAGTGGTGCAAATTGGTGTAAAGCATCTACAAGGCCCCTGCAAACCCATCATGAGAGTAAGCGTTTCTCCTTCATTTGGAAACTGTCACCCTAAGCTTTTAGGATGTGTCGTAACTTCTCCCTTTGTGCTGCCTCAGCTCTCCTTGTCTTTTGTGTAGGAGAGTTGGACTTAAACCACTTCCTATTTCCTGCCTCTCTTTGCTCCGTGCTTTTCATGTGGCCCAATAAGCCTTTTATCCCTCACACCCAGATTTGCATGTGTGATAAAGGGAATCTCTTCACATGCTTTTTCCTCCTCTGTTTGAGGTGTCAGGCTGAGTGACACCTTTCATTTGAGTTTTTGGCTAGTGCAGCAAGTGAGAGCTGGGGAACACAGTACCTGTGTTACTCAGAAGAGCTCAGCTCAATGTTTGCCCTAAGTCCAAGAAACTGAGAGCTTTTTTGGGTTTTATTTGTGTGTTTGTGTTTGGCTGAGCAGTCAGTAGAGTAAAGAGGGCTGTTTGGACTAGCTGCTTTCAAAATACTACGCTGTGTGCATGGCAGTGCTTCTCGCACACAAAATTCAGAGCTGTGAGGTTGAAATTAATTACTTGGAATCTGTTTGTTTGACTTGTGGCGTTTTTCCTCGATCTGATTCCTTCCAACACACTTCTGTGAGTAGCCAGGTCCTCTGTTTGTTCCTTTTTATCTTTCACATTTTAAAAACTAGGAATTCATAGGGAACAACTCCATATGCCCTGGAGTTGTAGGGGACAAACTCCTAACAAGTTCTGTGCAGCTTAATAAGAGTCAAAGCTGAGAAGTTTGAAACAGAAGTAGTTCAAAATCCTCCGCATGGTCCAGAAATGCTGTTTTCGTGATGCCTCTGAAAGGCGCTGTCCGTAAAGATACCCAGATACGTGTCCAGGCTCTTACAACAAACCCAAATCAAACTCCCCTACCTGGAGCCTGGTTTATTGTACCTGGTGGTGTCTGTGCCAGGAATCGGTGCACTGTTTGTAATTATGTTTTGTCAGCAGTGTGATGTTAATGGGAACCTATACCCACAGTCACTTAACACATCCTTGCCATTGCTTTTATTAAGGAAATGTTTCATTTATGCAATGCTGTTTTATGGAAAATGAATTTGAAAGAGGGAAATTGTGTACCTCAGGCTTGTTTTAATTTCCTTGTGCCTGCACTACGCTTCTTGCTTTCTTCCTTTTCCTTGTGAGCCCTGACATCTGCACAGTGAGCCACGTGGATGTATAGGCAACGCACTGGTGGCTGCCGTCCTCCAGCAAGGTTGGCCAGGGATGCTCTGGGAAAATACTGAGGCTGTGGAGCAAGACTTAACACATCCTCCTCAGCCTGTCAAAGTGGAATGCTGTTTTCTCCGAACAAGAAAACAATCATTTAATCAACAACATGCCATAATAGAGGCTCTGTATTTACTGAAACCAGATGCGTTCGTGTCTCTTGGGGCTGGGCTTACGCTACGAGCTTTTTTTGCAATAGCTGTGGGTTTGATTTCTATTATAGGTGTGCTAGCTAAACGGGGTTTTTTCCTGCGTGTTTTATCCCACGGTACCTCTCTTGGTGGTCAGGAGAAGTAGATGGAGTCAGCAGCAGTTTCTGCTCATTTATCTTCTAGTTCTTAACCCCTGAAGCACATGTCTGCGAGGCAGAGTACACGCACGTTTACTCCTGTGCTGGTTGGCGTGGTGTTGGGTACGGCCTGATGAGCTCCCTTGAGGATGAGTGTGTGGAAGGAACAGCGTGGCCACGACCCATCCCTACTCTGGCAGTGACTCCACAACTGTGGCCACAGTTACGGAACGCAGGGACTTTCCATGCTGTCACCATGTGTAACTTATTACCCGGTTGTATGTCTGGCAAAAGTACGGCCACCCTGCATCCACGGCAAACATTTGTTTGGGAGCCGCTCATGTTTCGCTGTTGCCGTCTGAAACCCCAGGGACTGGAAGTAGTTTCGTCCGTGAGAAAAGGAGAAGAAAATGAGGTCATCGTGGAAGCAAACGTGCAGGAAAGAGATCTGTGAAGCAAATCTGGTCATAGTTCTCTATTTCCCCAAATTTCATTGCAAGTGAGATACATTCTGCTTTATATGGAGGAACCAGAAGATCCAGGTTTCACCCAACTGTGGTGGAAAGCGGTTTTCAGTCTAGTGGCTTCAATGTAAAAAGTTCTCTCTCTCACAGTGTTTTGGGTCTAATTAACTTGTGGCCATTATTTCTAAATCTGTTTCTATGCATGGCCTGGAATGAGGAAGCTTTTTAAGGATCAGTTCCTATGTAGCTTTAAAGACAGAAGACAAACCCACTGAATTCCAACCAGAAAACCCGCCGGTGGCAAATTGAGCTTAGGGAGCAGTCCAGGGTGCTCTGTCCTCTTTGCCAACCATGGAGTGCCCGAGGCACTGCTCCGCCCGCAGCCACGTGAAGGAGGCGTTTGTTAGTTTGTTTTTAATAACATCAGATGTTTTAACTTCATGAAAACATTCTGTTTTCAGACCCTAAGAAGTTGTTTTTGCCTAATGGAGTCCCTAATGGCTGCATCTGAGAAGTTTTTATGAATATTTCATTACTTATGAAGATTGACCTTCTTACACATTTAGAGGAAATAAAAGGGTGAGACCCCATGGGACAGCATTTGCAACTTGATACGGGAAAATCTGGGAAAAGCATCTCTGATACAACTCTCTGAGATTTTTTTATGTCTCAACAAGTTTAGGCATCAAATATACTTGGCTTAAGGATTAAAACAAACAAACTCCAGCAGCATATGCATGAGTTGCCTGCCTTGGCAGCTCAACCTGGAATCAGGGATTGAAAGCGAGAGCTTTCCAAGTCGTGCATTTCTGACTGCACTAAGTGAAATTCTGTCAGGGTGACTCCTGTCTTCATCTTCAGAGAGGCACGAACTGGGTCCTGTGCGCGTCGGGTCCGAGAGCAGCGTTGCAGCAGCAGTCTGGTGTGGGGAGGGTCCACCTCTCCAGAGCTGCATGTGAGACCGGAAAGGGGACAAGTTACGAGGCATTGTGTGCGACAGAAACGTGGTGCTGGGCAAGTGTGTTGCCTGTTTTCATGTTTATTTTGCCTGCTGGCTTAGTTGATTAATATCCCTTAACATGCCCTATCTTTTACTGTTTGTCTACTTGACCACCTGTGTAATTCTTCCTGACAAGGGGAGGCTTCTGGACCTCAGGCACAAGCACCAAGTGAACAGCATGTTGTAACCCAAGGTGGTGTTCATCACCAAGAAAACAGAATCATCCTTCTCGGCTGCAGTAGTGTAATGTAGAGCCATAAACTCAGTGCTAAAGCTGTTACGGATTTTCCGGTCTGAAGCTGGCTGCTGCTTGCATATAGGCACCGTGTATTTTTCTGTCCACCATCTACTGGGGGTAGTCCTGTGCTTTGCCTGAGCAAGGGCGGTTGCCTGCTCTCGAGGCATGCCACTAGCAAAAACCTGTGAGCAAAACAGCCTTTGTCCAGCATCACGTTCTGGAATCAACCTCTAAATCAGATGCCAACTCCAGGAGTAATTAAATCTCATGACGTGCCCTTTCAAGCCATCCTAAGACATCATCAGACCACACAAGCTCCATTTTTCACATGTTCTAGTCAGCATGGATGCCCAGCATACTCTGCTCTGTCTTTAAAGTTCTCCACAACAGTTTTGATTTGTGAAGGCGCTCAAGGAGTGTCCCAGCTGGCTTAGCCCCTCTCAGAAGTACCGAGATGCGCAGCACGTGTGCATGACCTCATCGGAAGCTTGTACCCAAACCAAAATAACCCAAAGGAGACCTGTTCTTGTGCATATAAGGCACGTACGGCACTGTGATTGCATCCACTATAATTACAGCACCTCAAGGATCCTGCTGTGGAGTCAGCGTCTGCCCTTTTCTCTAGCTGTGTGTATTTATAAACGACGGTAGGATTTATTAGCCTTGAAGGTGAAGCTGAGTTGGAGGGATGCTGACTGCTGAATAATCATGCTTCCATAGGGAAAACTTGTCTTGTGTGATATGCAAGCTTAAAATAGTTCTGAAAGTAACTACAGGCAAAATACACATCCCACAGCCTTTAAAATTTACTTAGTGCTTGTAGTTGCATAAAATTTGGCCTTCTGAGTACACCTGCAATATAGTGTGAACTTGTGTCTGCTAGGGAGAGAATTTAAGACAACATTTAAGTTCCCCTCCATCCTCCTTACATGCTCCAGTGAAGTTTTCTGTTGTACTCTGCTCAATCTATGGGAGAAAACCAGGATACGTCCAAGGGAACATTTTGCCTTTTCACCACAGAGGTGCATTTGAGTTGAATTTCAGCATCCAAATGCAAAGTTGAACTAGGCAGGGAACCTCAGTGCCAGTGTTGGCAAACTCACGTGGCCAAAATTAAGCTGTGCGGTGCATCTACGCAGTCGTATCATCCTCACTCCACAAAACCGGTGGGAGAATTCGGCCGCCCTGGGAGAGCCTTGCTCGCCTTTCGCCCTGGCGCTGCTGACAGTGCGGCAGGCCGGTGGCGCTTCATCGGTCGTCTGGAGATAACGTATAACGCACCGTGCTCCGCGCAGTTCAGACGTGCGGCAGGTGATTTTGTCACACTGTGGTTAGCTTGGAGTAGTAATCTCTCTGGCGTTACAGGAGATGCATTTTCTTTTTCATCTTGTTGAGCTCTGATTTTTTTTTTTCTCCCTTTTTTTGCTGCTTTCAAGATTTCAAAGGGATGATTTCCAATAGCAGTGAAAAAATGCTATTTCAGGTATAAAAATATGCTTTCTTGTCTTTACTTTCATCATTTCTTCAAGTTATTTGTGCTTGGGTAAAGAAGCCGCTCTGTCGGAAATGTTCTTTTCCTGCTCTGAAGCCGTAGTTCGGTGTGAAAGGGAGAAGGCAGAAGATGGGGAACCACGTGGGAGGATAATTAGTACGTTTGGCAAGATAAATCTGGAGACAGGAAAAAAAGGCCACATAAATACATTTATGCTGTCAGAGTAATTACTTAGGAAACGTTGCCCTGTGTAAAAGGATTTGCTAACCTAAAATTTCAAATATAATAAAATAATAGCTTTAAATATATCAAACCCCACGTCTTGAAGTTGCCCTGTTGCAAGACGAACTGATGTAAGTAAACGGACTAAATGAAGATGAAGCGGTGTTTGAATCACTGGGGTGATTTGGGGGATAGTGAAAGCATCATCTGTTAGGAGACGGGCCAAGAGAGGTCAGAAGAGCTTTTCCTTAGAATGAGTCTGCGGCTCTGAGTTTGAGCAGTGTTAAAGCTTTTAATTTCTTCAGGATTTGTCCCAAGGATATTTGGGCCCTAGAAATTCTGTTATTATTATTTAACTAAAACATCACAATATTTCACAGGAAAATGAGCCTCGTGTTTCTTGCCCTTGGCCACCAGACATACTTTTCACGCATACATGCATTCCAAAGTGATGCATAAAGGTGGCATTTGTCCTGTGGTTTTTCCCTCGTCTGATTTGCAAAACTGAGCAAACATCATAAATTAATGAGAGGACAGGCATCAAGGACCCATTGGAAGGTGGTGGTTTAGAAAGAAGAAAAACAAAAAAAGTGCTTTCCTAATACTGTCAGAAAAAATGATCAGATTTAATAGCGGTTTGGAAACCTAATGAGCCTTTGCTATGGCTGCTATGAGCGGCAGAAATTTCACTTGCATGTGTCTGGCTGCGTTTGCCAGAGAGTCAACCTTAAATTCCATCTCGGAAAAACATAAAAGGGTGACCAGGTTTCCTTGGAACAATGACACATCCTCTGCCAGGAAAAGCATCAGACTTTCCACTGACTTAAAACTCGTGGCGAAACACGCTTCTTCAGCGTTCCTGCCACCTCTTCTCTCCTCGGGCTTTCTGCAGATGTACGCTTCGAGGTGTCCCGGGAGGTTTACGCTTGCCCGGGAGGCTGGTTCATTGCTGTCTGCCTCATCGCATCCTTCCATGCCAGGGAAACCTCGGTGACCTCTTCCTCTGGCCTGGGCCGCTGTGCGAGGTGCTGTGGGGTCACAGGGGCCAGGCTGCAGCTTGAAGTGAAAGGAGGAGCTCTGCTCACGAGCCGTACCTTGCTCATACTTCGTAGCAAGCTAATTTTAGTATTACTCAGCACTGAGATTTCTCTTGATCTGTAGAGAGCAACTCATTTTATGTCCTTAATTACTTTGATAGGCCATGAAATGCATTTTTCACATGACGAGAATGTGTGTTCACGTTACATTTTGCCCAGGTAGGTGCAATTTGCTGTTCTGTGCAGGTTTTATGGCAGTACCGTGTTGCACTTCATCCCTGCAGATGACACCAAGTCAGAGGCAGAAGCGTATGTCCAGGAACACCTCAGTAGCTTAATTACGGCACCGGTTTGGAGTTTTGGGGGAATCATTCTGTTCTTCTGCCTGGAAACAGACAGGGACAAGATTTGGAAGGAGAAGGAATCAAGCATATTTTCCTAGCCCATAGTTTTCATTGTCTAGTTAATCATCATCTAATTGTTCAATGCCTTTTATGTTAAGTTCTAACCTCAACTATAATTCCGTTGCAGCGGTGCAATTTGAACTTCTTTCTTTTATTTTCTGTTTTGTGGTTTGGGTTTTCTTTTCAATTTTTAGAATTTTTTTAGCTGCAGGTAAGATTTTGACTCATTTTGCACAGTGCTGTTATAGCTTATGCGGTCGGAAGCAAGGCAGGGTCACGGTGTCAGTTATCAAACACAAAACGGCTTTGCCAGAGCTCTTGTAACCTTCAGGTGTGCGGTGTTGTGCGTGCGGGCTCTGCGTGACTCGCTTGGTGAGGTACATGTGTGCGAGCGAAATCAAGAGCGAGTGTTCGGGGCTTATGAAGGTGAAATAAGTGAGTTTCCTAGACAAATCAAACATAAACTCCAGTGGCTTTGCACAAATAATCCTTTCTTAGAGAGGTGGTTGACAGGGTTCACATCACTCAGGAAACAAGGAAGTGAAAGTCAAAGATACCTAAATGAGCTTGCTTTGTCATCTGGGGGTGAGGCAGAGCTGGGAGCACCAGACACAGCCGCGGTCACCTTGCCAAGCCAGCTCTTACCTGGTGAGGATTTGGCACTTGTATTTCAGAGCCAACAAGCCTGGTCTTGGCAACAGATCTACACAGTGTTTTTCCTCGTTTGTAAGAGGAGCACTAAAGCGTCTGACTCTGTGGTATAAAGCATAAAAACGATTGCATGGATCTCAAAAGTTATATCTTGATTACTCTCCTGCCTGTGGTCACCCTGACAGGTCAAACACGCTCATGAAACAAGGCCACGTAAAGCTGCCGCTGCTCTAATTAAAGTCCTCTCCACAGTCGCTAGCCCTTGCTTTTTGGATCTCTGTGCAGGGAACGTGGCAGGTCCCATACACTTTCCAGCCAGGCTGACAGTGGGCTTGAAATTGTGGAGCCTTTAAAACTCCTGCTGTTCTGCTCCAAGCACGGATCCGCCAGAGTTTATGTGAGGCTTATTCTTGGAGGGAGAGCAGAAGGGGGCTTCCAAAGCCACTTTGGAGAGATGAGTGTTGTTTTGCTCTTGTTAACCCCCGTTCTGGAAGATAAATTATACATAGAACTATACTCTGTGCAACTACTGAGCGGTTGAGTGAGACTCCTGAATGTGCTGTGTCACAACTGACCGTCCTGTTTACCTACAAGAGGAGTAACCAATACGTTATCCTCTGCAGGAGGCTCGCGTAATCACTCCCTTTATCTGCTAGCTTACTAGAGATGAGCTGCTTTTTCTCAGACAGTGGGAAGACCATGTGAACTAGAGGCATTTTTAAGCCAGTCCTGCCTTATTATATACAATCAATAACGTCTTGGCTAGCAAGCACTGCTCATTTGGGCGAAATGGGCTATGAACCAGGTACGTGGCTCAATTTTGTCTTTCAAGTTATCAAGCTGAAACTCTTAAGAGTGGCTTGATGCTGTGGGATGCTGATTGCTGCTTCAGCTGGCCTCCTGGTCTTGGAAACCTTCGCTGCTGTTTGGTTTATTACTGTTACCCATCGTTTGGCACATCATTGCGTTAGGAAGTACAGCTCCTGCCGGTCAGCTCCACGGAGCAACATGGTGTGAACTTGCCGGTGGATGAAGAATTGCCTGCCTGCTGCAGGATTTAAGGCACTCAGCAGTTCTCTGTTGGGGTGTGTGGAAAGGCAGAGCAGAGACTCACAACCTTGGTCTCTAGCTGTGTAAAGATGGGTGTGAACAGCACCCTGACGTAATGTTCACAGCACTCTGCGTTACCCATACGCCTGCTGAAAGGTGATGTGTTCACAGGACCAGACTTTCTGTGTCACAAAACGAAGAGGTTAGGGTACCACAAACCTAATTTATGAGGTCAGTCGTGTCTACTTGTGCTAGCTAAGCATACGTGCTCCAGTAATGAACCAACCTAACGCATCATAATTGTTTGTCTGGTTCAGGAAGGTTGACAGCCATTCTGAATGTGAAAAATGAACATTTCGGATTATGTATCAAGACATATGCTCTTTAACGCTTTAATCAGTTACTATAAATGCCATTTACAGATTATTTCAGCTTTCTCAGATGATACTTGTTGAACCTCTTACAGGGATATCCTCAAGACCCTGCTGTCTTTGGTCTGTCCTTTAGGAAGATGCAAATCAATTTCCTGATTTGTAGACATCCAAATTCATATAACCCCAGAATGGTTTGGGTTGGAAGGGACCTTAAAGATCTTCCAGTCCTACTCCCTGCCCTGGGCCAGGGACACCTTCCATGAGACCAGGTTGCTGCAAGCCTCATCCAGCCTGGCCTTGGACACTCCCAGGGATGGGGCATCCACAGCTTCTCTGGGCAACCTGTCCCAGTGCCTCCCCACCCTCTCCAGGAAGAAATTCTGCTCCTGAGTCATGTTCAGAGTCCACTGTGGTCAAGAGAGGCCTTGCTTTGTGCTCCCTGGATTTCTGATCAGGTCTGGGTGCACCTGTACTTGCTAGGATGTTTTGTTTGTAAGGGCTGCTGCGAGAGGAAAGCCATCATGATTTAAACATCCATAATTTTTGGAAGAGCATAAATGTGCGTCTACTGATAAAGCAAAAGCTATGCCACATGGGGAGCAGGGAATGTAAGCTAATGCTCATCTTCCAGCATGTTTTGCTGCAAGGGCAGTTACATTACAGGATAAACCCACTGGATTTTCCTGTGTAACCAATTCTGCTCTCGGTCTCTCAGTGGGCACGAGGCTGGCTGCAGGAACAGCCATTCTATGGGCTTTTACAACTTTGCTCTGAAATACGACAGTTGTGTGTATGTAGGGCAATACAACAGGCTTAAAATGTCACCTGTCCCTACAGCGAGTTTTCTAAGTGCGGACATTCAGAAGCATTGCAATGGAAACTTAACTGTGGGTGTAAAGCTGAGGAATATAATCAGTAGGTTAGTCCTTGGGTAGGTATGCCCATTCAAATGAAAAGTTTGCTGTAACTTAGTCATCCTGTGCACATGGACCTCACGCCTACGGATGATTCACTTCTATTTCTGAAGAGTTCAGGTGTAGTCGTGGCTTGACTTAAGGCCAAACTGGTGTAGATTACAGTGTATGTAAGAGGAAAGGTGATGCAATTCAACCTTAGTCTTAACTTGACCCGTACCATTTCCCGTCCCGCGTTGTGTTGCACAGAATCAGGTCTCGGATGCATTTAGGGAGCTGCTGGATGAATATGCTGGGGTTTTCATGGCCTGGCTGCTGGCTTTTTGGGTAACCAGAGCCTGACAGGGTGGAGTGGAGCCTTTGGCATGGGTATACTTAAGGGAGGCAAGGCCTGAAGCCCCGTTGTGGGTTGATAGGGTAGATGTGTGTACCCTAAGTAAACACAGGGAAGATTAATGGATGGAAGCTTTTCTCTGTGAGTAGGACACCCACGTTTAATTAAACTGGACCTCCTTGGTACCTGACAAACGTGGAAAATATCTCCAGCCATGTATTAGCTTTCTTTTACTGCATGCTTTGTTATATTGTTTGTTTTTAACTGTTCATGTCGAAACTGAGTAGCACTTTAAGTGTGAAATTTGATAGCAAAGAATGAGGATAAAGAGGGGGAGGAATGTGCAATACAGAAAAAACAATGGTTGTATCTAAGCACATCAACGGCTTAAATTGGCAACCAAATGATAATTTGTAGGCAACCACATTAGTAGGATGACAGAACGGTTTGGGTTGGAAGGGACCTTAGAGACCATCTAGTCCCACCCCCTGCCCTGGGCCAGGGACACCCTCCACTAACCCAGGTCACTCCAAGCCTCATCCAGCCTGGCCTTGGACACTCCCAGGGATGGGGCATCCACAGCTTCTCTGGGCAACCTGTCCCAGTGAACTCGAGTCAACTCAGCGCTTCGGAGGGAGATGGGGACACTGGGGTGGCCCATGGGATTTATTTGTCCTCCTGGTTACGTAAAGAGCAGCCCTATCAATAGGCTTTTAGATGTCCCCAGTCAGGTACAATTTATTAAACTGCTCTACACTGTTAGGCCACAGTGAAGACCGAAAGTGCAGACTTGATTGCTGATGGAAAATCTGTATTTGTGCACCAGTAAGGACTGCTACGAAGCTGGATAAAGTTTTATTTGCATAAGCAGCAAGAGAGATTGGTAAGCATTTACACACGTGTTCTCTCTTCCTCTAAATAAATTTAAAGCTGTAAAAATATAAGTTTTGGAAATCCAAAGGCTACTTGGGTGCAGAAATATTTTTTATTACCTGCAATCCTATATACAACCATCAGAAAATCAATTAGTGTTCAGGAAAGTATGCCTGGGGCAGGAAGAGTGCTGGAGTTGTGTGCAGCAACTTCCTTACCGGGAGGAGAGAGGCGCTGGCAGAATGCACAGTTCGATTCACTCTGGGTACCACTGGTGATTTCGATGTAAGCGAGTTTTGTCTTACACATCCCTCTTTCTCAGGAGGTACGTGCCTCTGATTACGTGGTTCTGAATTTCTCTTTGTGAAAATATGGCAATTTGTGCTTTTTCTCCTCACTCTTATGCTTATTTATGCTTATGTTGGTGTGGGGTTTTTTGTCTTGGCTAATTATGATTATTTTAGAAAATTTTTTATATACACATTTTCCAAGAGAGAAAGCGTTGTTCCAAACGACCTTTGTGTAAAAGGTCCTGGACTCTCCTTCAGCGCTTTCTGTGTTCGAGCTGACATCATTTCTGTTTAGCAACGCAAGCGAGTAGCTCTTCTGGCAAGTACGGCAGTTCGCTGTACCATTTAGTGGCCACCACATCAGGAGCAGAGCCAGCAGTGATGGCTGCGTGCGTGTGGAGAGGTCGAGGCACCTCATCTGGTTCTGTGCACCTTGAAGGGAGTGCCCCGTGGCTCGCTCCTCCGGGGGCTCTGCGCTGCATAAGGATCTCTCTCTTATGAAACAGCATGTTGGAAGGCATTTCTTTTTTTCCTTGCCTTGCAAAGAGTCCTTAATTTGCTTATGAGCACTTTGTAATTTCTGTTTTCAGAGATTATCATTAAATGCAAGCTGTTGTTAACTATAGGGTACCAGGAGTAGCAGGACTAGTAGCAGGAGCAGTCAAGGCGCTCGGTACCCGAACGGGAATGACACGGTTAAATCTCTCATCGCCACTCTGAAACAGAATGCATCCTGATGATGTATTTAATGCCTCTGTGTGTGATGAATGGTGCCATAAAGCTCTCTGTTGTGCTAAATTGCTTGACAACACAGAGATTGGGAGATATGGTTTATTATCTAATGTCTGCCTGAACATATCAAATAAAAAAAATGAATAAAATTGGATGGAGGGGATCACTGTTATCTAATACACGAGTATTTGTAGAGATGTTTTCGGTGAACAATTAATTGTGCAGACTTCTAAGCTAGAGGTTTAATCCTCGACTTGAACAGTTTGCCTTCCTAAGATTGTTTCCTTTTGGAACCATGTTTTTATTTTTAAACTGTCAGGTGAGATGCCAAAATCCAATGGCATTCCAGGGTCTGCGTAAGCTGGAGATGCTGAGTATTTTCTCAGACAGATGAACACTTCCCTGATTCCCTGATATGTCTTGGAGCAAGTTGATGTGAATGTTGTGCTTTGTGCGTTATGACATGCCTGGTTTATCCCTGCTCACTGACCTGCTCTTTCTCTCTCCCTCTTTTCTCCTCCCCTCCTTGGTGTAGCTTTCGCTCCCAGAGGAACAGAATGAAGTAACGAGGAACGGCTGCGAATCCAAGGAACTGGTCTACCTTGTACAGATCTCTTGTCAGGTAAATGCCCTATTTTTCCCCTCCACACCTCATTTTGCAGACTGTATTGCATTCCGTTTGCCAACTCAGCCCCGTAACGTTTCGCTGTGCCGCTTTTCTGCGGCACGTGGGGGTTTTTCCTCTTCTTTGCTAGCTCGTTCCTCGAAGGGATGCTCTCAGCGGTACTGCGACCAGCTGATTTTAAGAAAAGGACCGTCGAGGGGAGCAAAAGGAGTCTGTTAAGGCAGTGGTCCTCCCTGCGGTTTGTGCAGTGCTTAGCCTAGCACGCGCGTGCTGCGGCTGTGCGTACGTATGCCTGTCAGCCGGGGGGAGTGTGCACCGACACGCGGACGTACCCGGTACACAAGCGGAGGGTGTACGTGAGGGAGAACGCTGGCCAGTGTTTTTGTTGATCAAGGCGTGCTCCTGGCTGCCGGGGGCTGGGGATTCTTGATCTGTTCCCAGTTACATCTCCAGACATCTGGTATGAAACGCTTTCACTGCCTCTGCTACTGTGGTACTGAAGTGCTTTGGGCAGATAAATCTGCCGCTTTGCCACACAGATTCCCCGTTTGCTAATACAGCGAGAGGCTTTGTAAAATGCTATGCAAGGGGTCGTTGTATTTTCATAATGTTGAATGAAATTGTTGTATGTAGGAGACATATTGTATTGGCGCATTTGGTTGAGAGTTACTGCCTGTGTTGGGTGACTTTTCTGCTCTTAGCACTGCAGTTCTTTCTTGCTTCATCGCAACACTTCTTGAGCATCCATCTTACCACTTCGTGCTGAACACTAATGGGGATCGCTGGGGTGTCTGTCCCTTATTTTAAAGCTCTTTATGTGGTTCTGCTGCCTTTTCTTAGGGACAGAAAGGACTAGGCACACCTCCGCTGCCCACACTGAATTGTGGCGGGTAGGGAAGCGTCAGCATTGGACCTGCGTAGTGGCCTTAGTACCCACGGATACAGGTTGTGAACTTGCAGTGTACTTGCTCTCCTGCCCTACCCCTGCCTGCACACGGGTGTAGTGTGCTCAGAGAGGGCGGAGGAGCAAAGCACCCTGCTCTGTTTGAAGGTGGAGCTTGGCACAAGTTGAGCTGCAGCCGTGTGGTTAGTGTAATAGGAACACGGAGGATAATTCTTCTCTGTTGTCAGCTCTCCCCGTGCAAGTACACACGTGCACAATGTATGCAAGTGCTCTTGGGAGAGGGAAGAGAGGCTGAGAGCGAACATCTCTTCAAACTGTCTGCTTTGGGCATTTTGCTGGGACTGTTCTAGCCCAGCTCTAGCCAGTTGCATACAGAAGAATCACTTTTCAGAAAAGCAATCCAAGCAGCACTGCAAAATTGAACAGTGGACACACGTCTGTGTCCCCGCCAGGAGCAGTACAGTGACCGAGAGTGAGATTCTTCAGGGGACTTAAGGATATTGGAATTTCAGTTCATTGACTGTGTGGTGTAACCCTGTGGAATACGCTCGTGCAGGAGCGAGTCCCCGGAGCAGCAAACAGCCAGCGCACTGCGTGCAGGACATCGATGGTGCTGTGATGAAGGCGAGCCTGGCAGCTTGTCTGACGCTTCTGTCCCAACTCTCAGCTGGTTTGCCAGGATGTTTTGGAGAACACAGCACAGGGGTTTGCGTTCTGTGGGGACAGCATGGTGAATTCTGTGCCTTGGCTAGGGAAGGTGCTTCTTGGCAGTGAGCCTTTTGCTGCTGTCCGTGTGAGCCATGCCCAGCTGCTGAGAAGTCCTGTTACCTTCCTTGTCGGTGTTGTACTGAACTGGAATGAAAACAGTGGGAGTCGGCCTCGTCACTTGAAAGGGTGGGCATAGAACCAGTCACCTTCTTTTATGTTATTTTTCTTCCTCCTTTTTAAGTGACCCTTCTGGCTAGCTCCAGTTTCTCCCCAGCCCAAGTCTGTGAGTCACCTCTCGTGTGTCCCCGTCCCTCAGATACTTGCAAAGCTGAGAAACTTGTGGCATCTGGATTCAATGAGCGGACAGGCATGGAAGGAACTGCACAGCTAAGCATTGTTTCTGCCGTAGAGAGGCTTCTCCCCTGACACCTCGTGGCCTCCCCTAACGTCCAGGGAAAGATTCCATTCTGTCACGCGTTGGATACCAGCGGTGTCTGGATGGATTTGGCTCCACGTTAGGATTAAATGGGAGGTGTGAAATAGCTCATGGAATGATAGTGCAGTGGGGAGAGATTTTGGCAAGGCGCATCTGTATCAGGCCAAAAGTATTGAAGGAGGAAGGAGGGGCGGGGGAAAGTCTATAAAACAAATTTCTCATTGCTCACGTTTTGGATATGCTGCTAGCAGGGGTGTTCAGCCTGCTGCAGCAGCTTGCAAACACCTCCGTTTCTCAGATGGACACGGAGAAAACAAGGTCTGTTAATTAAAGTTCACCCCATATAAAGTTAAAAGCTTTAAAGTATTTGTGATTTGTTGCAAAAGCAGCCTGGTGAAGAGCAAGGGCATTTAGCCATCCTGGCAGTTTTAGATTCCAGACCTTAGAGAAATAAGCTAAAAACCCTAGTTTTGGGGTTGAGTGCACTCTACTGCTGTGCCTTGCCCGGTGTGGACTGTGTAGATACAATCTGAGTGTTGTGTGGTCCATAAAAAGACATTTATTTTGTCATTTCACTCCGTAGCAGACAGCAAACCAAAGCTTTTGAGCGTTAGACCGTTCAAACATCCAGCTCGGTCTTAGCTGTGTTAGGCAGCCTACAGTTCGGCATTTACACTAAGGAAATTCTAGCCCACTCTTTCCCATCTGTAAGTATAATTGTAGTGGTGTAAAGAGAATTATTGTTCGATGCGTGTTTTGCTAAACCTTCCCAGATAAGGTTTGAAAACAAAATTTTGTTGGAGTTGTCTTTGTGACACGTCTCTGCTGCAAGTCAGCCGGTGAGATAGGAGCTTAGTGGGAGGTTCAGGGGGCTTTTTTAAGTCTCTATTCAGCTTTTCTTCTACTTAGAGACCTCGAAAAATTAATCCAGTTTATTAGCTCTTAAGAAGTGGGAATATACAGAGACCTGTTCCAAGCGTTTCTAAAAAGTGGAAAGATAGGATTCTTTTTGATTTCTTTGAACAAGTTTAAACATGAAAACTGGCAAATGGCAAAGGTGGGGTTTTAAATTTCATTGGAAAGAGCTGACGATGGGGGAATTTGGCTTGCTTTTGATTTTTAGAGCAATGTAGGTGGATTTTCCTTTTTTCCAAATAAGATTGCACTGTTAAACTTTAATTTCTAGAAGTTTGCTTTCAGGACCTGTACAGTTACTGCTGTTGAAAGATTGCTGTTATTAAAATAGATGTAAACAAAATCCCCTTCTAAAAGGAAAGAGGGAGGATGGGTGGATGCATGGAAGGAAGACTTTTAACCAAACTACAAATTCTTGGAAGCTAAGGAAAGATTTTTGGGAAAAGGAAAATGCCTCTAAAGTATGTTAGAGACTGGGATTGTTTTGTGTAGGAAACGGAGAAGCTTAAAATCCTGGGAAGTGTGTTGCGTGGACTGTACTTGTGAACCTTCTGACCTCTGTAGACAGTAATTGCAAGCCTTAACAATAACCCTGCTCCTTAAAAGACCACAGGGAACGTCCGAGACCTTTCTGAGTTGATGCTGTACCTGTAGGCTCTGACGGTCCATTGACAGTGTTTGCAATCCTTCTGGAGTTCCACGGGGAGAAGCAAAGAATTTACAAGGTCTGCAACACATTTAAAAGGGGTTGTAATGTGTGGTGGGAATAAATCAACAAAAGTAAGGGTCTGCAGAAAGGTTGAAACGGGCTAATCCATCCAGCATGTTTTGTCGAGTTGTAAAACAGGGTGAAAATCTGCTTCTTTTGATGGGTTTGGGTTTGTTTGCACGATGTTACAGCAGCAACTACCTGTGTGTGTATAAAGTATTGTAAGAATGGCTAATCTAAGCCTTTATTTTGAAAAATGGGAGGGAAAAAAACCCCCACCACACTAAAAAGCATGCAATCCTGTATACAGTGTGAGATTGGCACTGGTTCTGCTCTACACACGTCATGTTTTGGTGACATTTTGAATGGTAGGGAGCAAACAAGACCAGGTTTGAAAATCTTCCAAGGGAGACCTTAAACTCCAGCCGTCGCTTGTGTTCTTTGTTGTTCGTTTTCCTTACCAAAGGTAGGTTGTTCAGACAGAAGCGACAGGCAGTAGAAACCACAAATGTCAGAGCACGCAAGCATGAGTGATGTTTAAAAACATCTTAGGACTAGATCTCGTGATAGACCCTTCAACAGAGCCTGACCGTTACGATCTGGGAACCCAGCCACGCTACCTTCTCAGTTTCCTGCTTTCTATGGGATAATGCCAACGTCCCACAAAGCAGGGTGCTCTCTACTGCAACCCAGGGAGATTTCCAAGGCTGTTCTCAAAGCAGGAGACGCGTGTGGTCCAAGCATGGGGCTTCTCTGTGTTTCTGCTCACGTTTGCAGACCTCACCCCGGCAGTGAGCTGAGCTTTGTTGTACAGGATACGCAGTACTTTGCCCTGTTCCTGTGTTTTTGTTCAAGGCAGCCATCGCTGTTTGTGCTGTCTTCATTTTGATTGATGGAATAAGGTCTCTGATGGACTAGAGGAAGGCATTTACGCAAATACATGCCACTTGTGTCTCCCAGCTCTGCCTTGCGGGAGATTTGAGCCCGCTATCTTCTGTTGGAAGAACAGCATTTGCAAAACTCTGGCGGCAACCCCATCCAGCTTTCCAGGGGTGGAAGAAGCGTGGTTGCAATAATAAGTGCTTCAAGGGCAGTGGAGAGAATGCCAGGAAAAAATGGGATCCAAGAAGGAGGACAGACAAGACTCACCATCCTGGGTGGTTTGTGGGGAGAGGAGAGAGGAATCTATTTTCACAGAAGCAAATGTCTTACTCAGACTGCTAACGTCCAAAGTATGGTTTGCTGGGTCTGTCTGCCTGTGACAGTCCATACTGAAAACCACAAATTGCATGCAGTAGGATTTTTTGAGTCTAACAGTCAAAAACCTTCTGTAAGATTGTTTTTTGTCCTAAAGCCTTGTTCTTTTTATTGATAATTTTGTCTTGTGTTACTGAAGCTCAAACACCTAGAGAAGAGTAAGTGCTACTAGCATTCCTCCTGTGAAAAGCTCCAGTTCTTTAAACCGATGACCCTAAGGGACACATTCTCACACACATATAGATACTTGTATGTGTTTTATATACATACTAAAAAAAAAAGAGAGAAAAGCTGCTCTCATCCTTGTTAATGGGCTGTCTATGGGAAGCATTCAAGCTGGATCCTACCCAATCCAAAATCCGTTTTCCTTTCTTAATGTAGCATTTTTCTGCCTTTGTTTAAAGAAGATTTTTCTACACAAAAGCAGTTACTCTGGTGTTTTATTGAATAGTAAATTCAAGTGAAGTTTCACATTATGCCTGTTGCAGTCCGGCTGGTCTCCTGACCCTGCCTGTGCATGCTCACCCTCCTCTTCCACCTCCGATCCAGTGTCCATGTAGGCACTGGATGGGTCTTCCCAAGGATAAAGACCCCACCCCGTGGGTGCTAGAGTACTTCAGTGGTGGTGCAGCTGGAGAGAAGTGGGTGTAGAATGACCACGCACTGAACTGCAAGGGTACGCTCCACTTTCGTAGCATGGTAGCTGCTGTGTACACACTGTATACAGGGACCCTCAGCATGTCCTAAAGCTTTGCTCAGAGGACTCGGGAGAGTTTAGAATGCATTAAAATGCCAGTCACCATCATGGCCTTTCCCCTCTAGCTTGTGTTCTGTACTCCTCTGACAGTTGGTACTGCTCAGCTGAAAAAGAGTGCAACAAAATGCCTAGAGAAACGTAACTTCCACCAGTGAGTTTGCCCGTGAAAGCTGGGTACCTCACGCGCTTGCAAGTGCTTGAAAATCCCTCTTGTGATGCTGGGTATTTATTTGTAAGTCTCCCAAAACTTCTTGAAATCTGACTGTAGGCCTTTATGGATTGAGTATTTCCAGCCTATCCTTCCAGATCCTCACGAATGCTGAAACCTCTGTCCCAAGCATTTCTCAGGTGATGAGGGCTGTTTTACATTAGTCAAAAGAAAGCAACTAAAATCCGTGTTTCCACAACGCTAATCCATCACTTGATGTTCTGTGCTTGAATGGTTGATCTGGGGTCATATACTACATGCCTTCTGCTCTCAGCAGCGATAAATAAAAATGAAGTGACAATAGTAATGCGGATTAATAAAGAATGTATGCAGCTGGCAAGCAGCCTGAGAAGTGCTGTTGGGCTGTGTTCAAGGCTCTGGCGATGCCAAAGCGCTGCCAAGGTGAGGTGTCTCTGAAACACTTGGGTCTGTGCCAGGCTCTGTGGAAGTAAACTAGCATCGGTAGGGAAGAGAGAAGGTATTGAATTGCGTTAGAAGCCTTTAGGAACTCCGTAATTAACATCTATTGCTCGGTAGCTGTTACGATAAGACTAAAGGATAAATTCATTCATTAATTATGACAGTAATCATTAAGGACAAGTGTTTTTGTCTGACTGGTTTTTGTCTGACTGGTTTTTGAAGCTTTGCTGCAGAACACTGGTTTGGGTAGGGCAGTACTCAGCATCAGACAGGATTGACACTGTGCTCTCTCGTTTCCCTTTTTGCAAAGCATTTGGCACCAACGCTGCCAGCTTTGGGATCTAAGGAGGAAGACCTCCAAGAGTTGTGCCGTTGGCAGTGTGTTTGTGCTCTTCAGGACTGTGGGATGGAAATGCAGAAGTTGTCTTCTGCGCTGCACAGGAGGGTGTAACGAACCCAGAGCAGCATTGCGCTGACTACAGCGACATCCCTGTGTTGACGAGGCGCTGGGGTTTCATCACCCAGCTGGTGGGACTTGTCCTTCGCTCCGTTCCCAACCGCCCGGTAGATTTGCTACTCTTGTGTGTTGCTGGGTAACATGAGATGAAACAATGACTGTAGTTCTTAAACCTTGGTATTTAATTTCTGCATTCGTGGCACGCTCTGATCTTTTCTCTATTGAAATACGTATTGTGAAGGAAACAGCGTCAGCATCGTTCTTGTTCTTGACTCTGGATGCTTGAGAGGTGATAACAGGTTCCAGCTGTGCACGGATTTTAAATTGGATTATTTATTTGTTGAGCGACACTGCAGCGATAAATGCTGTCCTGGAAGTGCTTGTGCTAAAGGACATTCATTCAGAAGGTGTAAATTTAGGTGCTTTTCAAGCTGTCCCTTCAGTATACCCAAGAGGCTTGCTGTGCTCCGTGTTAATGGCTTCAGCTTTAAACTCCAGTAGATAAATGGGTCTGATGAATTTAAGGGTGTTTCTATTGGGAAAAGAGCATATCCCAAAAAGATCACCACAAGATAGCAGCCTACCAGCTCGTCAGACCGGCCTTGGACTGAGCTGCTCTGCAGTTATTTGTGAGAGGGAGCCGTGGGTGATACGTGGCAGCATCTCTTCGGATGGTTTTCGGTGGTGGAAAACTGCCAGCTGAAGGGAGGTCTGGTTGGTGTAGCTCTGGTCTAGGAAAGGATGATGAGCAAGAGCGAAAATTATTTCTCAGAGTAAAATACAGTATCACTTGAATGTGCTGCCACGAATGTTGGTTTTTAAGCAACAGGAGCTTTTACAATTAGATGGTAGTTTGTTAATGTCGTGTCCTTTGGGCATTTTGCCTCGGGAAAGCAAGCTCTGAATTAGAGAGATCCATCTTTTTGTATCCAAACTGTATTCTCCTTAGCTCTGAAGCAAAAGTGAAAATCACTGTTGAAATCTAAGAGGACAGGATAGCGATTATGGTTTCTTTCTGTAAGCGATGCATTTTGGCAGGGCTTCTGATTGTCATGTGGCGCTTTGTAGACCAGGCTGGGCCCGGCCACAAATTGAAGGGGACAGTTGGCTTTATTCTGGAGAGACACTGAATCCTCCCCGTAACCAGGCAAGTGTAAATGCATTGCAGAGCAGCAGTTTGTCTACAATTTTACTTGTTTTACAACTTCTCCAGGAGCTGGGCTTGGTTCAAATCCAAACTAAGAGGAGGATTGTGGTGGATGTTCCTGTTTTTCTTAAGTGCCTCGATGTTTATTCCTTATGGAGACGTTGTAACATGCATTTTTTAAAAGCAATATTACAGTGCCTGTTTACTTGGGAAAGCTGACAACCCTCTGGGACAGAGAGTCCACAGCAGTTTCATCCAGTATCATCCCCTGCGGGCTGCAGAGTTAATCAGCGCCTAATGTTAGGTGGCTAAGCCAGCGTCAGGATGAAGGCACGGTGCACAGAAACAATGCCTCCAACGTGAAGGACTTGCATGTGGGTAAAGTTTATAAGCCTTGGATGAGCAGCTACACTTCCAAACGACAGATTCATTGGACATAAAATGTAGGACAAGCAGGTTAGTAAGGAATATTTTAAAAAAGGCACTGTCAGGGCACAGAAACCATGTCAAAATGTGTGTTGCTTTAGCAGTAAATCAAAGATGCATTATTTTTTGCAGCAAATATTTACTGGATTGCAAAATATGCAATCCGTAAAGTTACGTTCTACCTGTTGCACTGAGTGCACCTTGCTTAGTTAAACTGTGATGTTCTGAAGAAAATGTGTCATTGCGTTCTGGTGATAAAACCATGGAGGCGTTAAATGCCGTTGTCTTCCTCAGTAACTAGAGGGTGTATAACTGGGTGTTACCATGTATTAAATGAAAAATAAGTTTTGGTTTAGAGGAACCCATGGCAGAATTCTCAGGGGGAATGTGAATTGAGCTTGTTCCTTAAATCCTCGTATCCGTTAGGCCTTTCCTAGGGTTGCAGAGCAGGTTCGTGCCCAAGTTGGTTGAGCATCAAACTGGTGTTGTGTGACCCATGGAAACTGACCTAGTTCAGCAAACGCTGATGTCCCAGCTAGGTCAGAATGGGTTCATCGTAGCCCTGCCGTGGGTTCCCGAGTTCCCCGCTCCCTTGGCAGGGGCTGGGAGCCTCCAAACTTCAAAAGCCGCGAGCGTGCAGGCAGGCTGCGGGATGTAGCCATTACGTGTAATTGCAAACTGGTATTGTTGGGGACTGTACGGCGAATTGGCAGTCAAGGGCTCGGGCTTCGACGGATAAGGACGAACCTGCTTTTCTGTGTTTCTGAGATGCATTTTTGAAGTGATCTGTGGTTTTAAAATACTGTATTTCTTTCAAACGTTGTGGTTTTACCTTTTTCAGAGACCCCATTAGAGATATTAGGTATTAAAGATAGCCTGTCTTAAATGTTTCATCTCCTGGGTCTTGGCACCGCTTTGCAGTCTTTCTTCTTAAAACTGATGCACGCAGCTGCCAAAAAAGCAGCTCTTTTTCCATTTTGGCTCTGGCTCTGTTAACAAAACTTCTGCAAAGCTGCTTCTGGGTTGGGTTTCTTTTTTGTGATTTCTAAATAATATTTCACTCTTCCACCGTTTTTCCTTGAGTTTTGATCAGCTACATCTTTAACATCCCTTTTTCCTTGAAATGTGCATGTGTTTTCTCTCCATAACCCTACCCAAAGGTGTCGGAGAAGGAGCTTCCTCCTGACATTCTCTGATAAACCGGGGAGTGTGGGGCGGATGTGAGGAGCAGCAAAAACATGCCTGTGTGCTTTGGTTGCTTTAAAAAAAATATAAAAAATAAGAAAATCAGCTGTTTGCTTCAGTGATGAGCCGGAGAAATGAGGCTTAAGAAAACGGAGATCTCTATCTCTCTACGCCACTGTTGCTCCACTAACCTCAGGCAAGCAATTTCAAAAGCTGTTTTGGTTTGTTTTACTAACCTCAGGCAAGTAATTTTTGAAGGCTTTTTTTGTCTGATTTGTTTTAAAGGATAGTTTTAAAGGATCGCTTACTTTGATGAAACATTTTCTTCTCTGCGGTGAAGTGCTGAGGAGCGTCAGGCACGTTTGGGGCGTGGGGTGTAGAGGGTGTTGTATGTACAATGTCCATACCTTGCTACCTGTAGGATGGTGGAGTTCCCCTTACTTAGCGGTTGGTGTGCTGATGGCTTTGAAGCATTTCCTTTGTGGCTATAAGCTCAGGTTGGGTTAGTACTTTCATTTTCCGCGGCGTGGAAAAGCGGTGCCCACGCAGTGGCCGCCCTCCCCTTCACCCCGTGTCTCTCTGTGACCTGTTGCTCTTACGGTGTAATCTTACTGAAGAGATGATTGATGTTGAATTGTTGAAATTATAACATGTCAGGAGAGCAGGGAATTTCATTCACGTGGTGAGAGTTGTAAATCCTGCTTCAGGTTCATTAGGTGTCTGCCCGCCTGCTATTCAGAAAGAGGCTTTCTCGTGGGAGGAAGCGTGGTGGTGAGGATTTCAAATGCTATACACATGGTCTGCTTGCTCTGGGTCGTCTTAGCATGCCCTTATTTCCCTGTACCTGGATGCTTCTGGCAAAGCTGCACTTCTGAGTGACGGAGAAGCCCCTGGAAGGTCATGGCTTATTTCAGCATAGCACCCAGAAAGCCACATATACCTGGCTGGGGTGCGGGAGTTTCCAAAATCGGTCCCTACAAACAGGGCTGATACTGCTGTCAGACCAGGTCTTGTGCTCCCACGTGTGTTCTTGGTGTTTCTATCTGTAATTGGAATCAGTGAGCACAAGAAGTACAATTTTTAGAGGAGAAAAGCTGCAGTGGTTTCCATTAAAATCTCTTTTTTTCTTGCTGGTTGCAATTAATTCATATAAACTGATAATTAATGCTGAAAGAGATAAATTTCTTTTGTGGAAGAAGGCTCTGAAGGCTTCACCACATAAATACACTAAACTTTCTCCCCTGCCTAGCGGTCTGTCCGTACGTGTGTTCCCTTCAGCTTGTGATGGCTGGTCTCTCGTGTGTCTGTCTCCTGGGATTCCAGGAGCTCGGGAGTGTCGGTGTTTCCATCTTTCTCACCTTATTTAAAGCTCCCTGCTCCCCATGTTTTATTTTCTTCTAAACGTAGGTGCAGCTGCCCAAATGGGCATCACGCTGCAAGCTGTTGACGCCGTCTTCCAAGCCAGGTCAAGTGCCATGAGGGGCACAGGAGCAAGTGCTTATGCTTGCTAAATAGTATTTATGCGTTCGTCAGTGGGGTTGAGCTAATGCAAATATATTCCAGCTCTAGGAGTAGCCATAATATGAGTGTTCCCTACCCTGGGGTGTGGGGATGGAAGGAGTAAACTCCTGTTGACGGGTACTGCCAGGAGCAAGGAAAGCCAGCATCCGTCCGTGGCCTCAAGCTGAGGCCTGGAAGCATGCTAGCCAAAAAGCCGTACACATACACTTTCATTCGGAAGTAAAGTAGCTTTATGTTGCCTTAGTGCAAGCTCCCTTTAAGTTTTAAAGGTTTATAATGTCCCTAAAGTTACAATAATACACCAGAAGTCACAAAATCACCCGGGACATTGTGGTAAGGAGACTTAAGCTTAGATAAAGCCATCTACGGCACCAGCTAAGAACACTTCCTGGGTAAACTCTTCAGTGATGGATTTTATCAGTCTTGTTTTCTGTTTTGACTAGATTTCTGAGCCATTTTCCAGTGTGACTTGTAATAGAAAAAGGGCTGAAGGGTCATGCTGGAATAACATACAGAACCCGAGACCCAGACAGCTGTAAAAGTCACCCCCATGGCAGAGTTAAGCTCTACTGGTGGATGCTGGCGTTTCTCCAGCTATTTAATACGTGGTGTTTCCTTACTGTAGGGTCAAACCGAAGTGACATTTGCCATATACTTTCGTCTCGCTTTCTGGTCTTGATCTCCGTGTAGACTGGTAAGGTTCGTGAGAGCATCCGTGTGATTCCTCTCAGGAAAAAAGCATTTGAACCAGAAAAGAAAGGTCTACCCCTGTCTTAAAATAAATAAATCTTAGGTGCTACAGGGAAAACATACTCAGACCGTGGGACAGGAAAGTTGTGCGTGCTGGAACTCAGTAGTGCCCTGTCTGGCTTGAAGAGGCGTTGATGGACAAAAAGGCGTCTTATCTGCCCAGATGTAGACAGATTCAGCTGGAAACAGTCTTTTACATCGTGGGGAGAGGAGATCTGTACGCCTTTATTACAAAACTCACGTATATCTGCTTTGTAAATGAATTGTATTGTAAATATGGACACAGATGAACCCATTCGCTTCTCTACTGTTAGCTGGATGCCTCCAGAGTAAGGCATTGACTGTTAAGTGCACGACGGGAAGGGTCGCTTCTTGCCAGATCCCAGGTGAAGACAGCTAAGTCTGCATAAAAATATTCCTGTGTGGAACTGGCCTTGAGCTTACGGGAGCCCCCCTCGGACGTGAGTAAGGTTTTTGTACTGCTCGGTTGAAGGGTGTAAGAGGCGATGGAGCAAAGGTGGGTTTGTGTAACTACGGGAATGGAAGTGCAAAGGATATTTTAAAATACCCTCCTCTTACGTTTGCTTTTCCCAGTGCAGCGGTAACCAAGCAGTACTGCTGTAAGTAATGACACAAACCATCACTGAGCCGCAACTGTCGTGCTGTGCATTGGGCTTGGGAAGAAAGGGAACAGGGAGTGATGCTGCTGCTCGCTCCGAGTGTCACCAGATGAGCTCTGCTTAAGGGAATACGTCAGCCTTTCCTGGCTGGGGCTGCATGTTCTTCTCCTTGGGCCGTTTGACCAGCAGAGCTCAAAATATTGCTTGTGATGCTGAGTCCTTGTCCCTCTGAGTCTTGTCTCACATGCATTGTGAAGCCTGGGTAGCTTTTTATGGTTTTGGTATAACGGTTTTACTAATGGAAGGTTCAGATCTCTGGCTCAGTGGCAATTCAAGCGTCAGCTCAGAAATCTCTTACCGTTTTTTATAGCATGACATTTCTTCCTGCTTTGATAACGGGGAAAAATTAAGAAGCCAAAACCAGTCTTTGGTCATACATTTAATCCTACACGGCATGCTGGAGTAAGGGAAAGCGGGTCAAAGTCTAATAAGAGTAGGAATGAACCCAGATTTTTCCATTTTCTGAGAAATTCCATAGTTGTCATGATGCTTTTCGTTCTGAACATTTCAGCAAAAAGAAATTCAAGAAAACCACTTTGATTTTGATCAAGAGGGATTCTGGTTTTTTAAGTTAGTGGTCATTTTTTCCTTTTAAAGATCATGAAACTATTTTATGGCATTATTGAAATCTTCATTTGAGACTTGGATTTTTGTGTCTTTAGGAAATTTGTCACCCCCAAGTTTGTAATCAGAGGTCTGAATCCAGAAGCCACTTCACTCTGTGCTTTAACTTCATCTCTCTTCTTATGTCCCATTGAAATTATGGGGATTTAAGTGTGTGCTTCTTTAAATCAGGACCATCAATAATGAAAGAATAGAACAGTAATTATTGAATTGGGAAATTAAAGGGTGATCAAAAATCGATTTGAGCAACTGCTAATGGAAATCATTATGAAGGTGAAGACGGCATTTTTGCCTTATGGATATTACGTGCCTGAAGCACCAGCAGAGTTTAGCTTTGCTGTAAAACATGGTTGACAACACGATGCCAACCTAAGTCACTTGTTTCTACTACTTTATTAACTCTCTACATTAAAAAAAAATCACCCTTTTGCCAAACCCTTCCGGCACTTGAGAATTTTCAGGAAATGGGAGCGAGATGTGTGATTCCTGTATTGATGTAGTGAAATATCATGGTGGTTTTGATATTGAGTGAGGTCACTCTTGTTTCTGCTGCCTTGGCTGTGCAGCTCTGGAAGTCTGGCTGAGAGAGTTCAGATTTCGTTTTCTTGTGATTTGTACTGGAGATCTGAGGGGAAACACTACATGTTGTCCAGTTCCTTCCTAGATTGCTGCAGTGATTCCTTCCTGTACGGTTAATTGCACTCCCTGGAAACGTGGCTGTCTTCTTTTTGCTTCAAAATTTATCACTCAGGCTTCAAAACTGCAAAAACTTTGCTTAATACAACTTTCAGAACCTGAACGTGTATGCTTTTTGAATTTAGGTACGGCAGGCTTAAAACTGTAGGGTATGAGGAAATACTCACATTTAAGGTGTTGGAATGACTTTCTGCTGGATGGAAATCTGTATTATTGCTCCTGAAACTGTGTTCTGTACTAACCCATCACATGCCCAGCCATTCTGAATGTGATTGAAGAATGAGCAGCCCCGTTCCCACAAGAATCCTGCGCTCCCTTTGTACAAGAGCCTGAAATCCAGGGCTGGAGCACAGGCGTTAGGCTGACTTACCTGGGAACGGCGATAGCGGTTCTGGCCCCTGGCTTGGTGCTGCTTCCGCAGGGATAGCTCAGCTGGTTGCTTAGCAGCTACCAAACTGCTGCAGGGTTCAGGTACGGGAGCAGTGGTTCTGGGTTACATCCTTTCTGCATCGCTGTGCCAGCTCGGTGCTTGCTCCACGGGTGGTTGTGTGGCGCAGGAGGAACGTCCCGGAGCTGGTGGGGCGAGGAGCACCACTGCTGCCCTGAGGTAAGCTGTCTCTGCTCATAACCTTGCTAGCTATTAGTAGCATTGGTACTGTGATCGAGCACAGTGGGTTTCATCAGAAGGAAGAAGGGTGCTGCCCATGTCAGCTCCGCAGCTGATCCTGCACACACTGTCGTATGGACCGGCAGTCTGCTGACCCCAACTATCCCCGTCCTGTAAATGTAACCCTTGCTGTCTTAATTAATGATAAAATGAGACTGTAAATCTACAGTCTGAAGTTTAAACTTCCGTACCGTGGAATTTAGGGCAGCTTTCTGCCCACTTGGCAGACGGGTTTGTTACCTGTGGGGGTAGCGTAGGAGATTGTATTGAAATGTCCCGTTACGTGCAGCGGGCAGAAGCCAGTGGAGGGTGGCGGCCGTTTCTCAGGCTGTTGTTTCTTAGGTTGGTGACTGAACCTGGCTCAGCTGAGGGTCACACTGGCAACTTAACCAGAGAGCGAGAGCCGCTTAATTGCAAGAGTTGGAGGAATTGGAAAGGCTGTTGTTTTTTGAGGACTTGCGCTCCTGATTTTGTTATTCTCCTTTAGGTAGAAATCACATAATTTACAGACATTACAAGGCATTTATGTCCTGTGTAGGTACCCTCTTTGTAGGCACGCGAGATGTGGGTGCTTTCTTGTGATATGAAAACCGAGTTTATGGGCACAGTACGTGGTCTGGAGTTGTCTTAAATTGGACAGAAGGCAGCCAGTATGCTGGATTGTAGGTTTGATTTACATTTACAGTGGCCTTTGCAGGCTTTGGCTATTCATATAAAAGTGATACTTATAATTTTCCCGATAAACAGATGAATATAGCAGAACTGTGATGGGGAGGTCAGAGTAGGCCATGCTTCTCTGTATCCCAGGTGAAGAGGGCACGAGGTGCGCACCTGGGACCACGCTTTACGGCGACTTGTGTCCTCCCTCGTACCACGCAGCTCCCTGCTTTCTGCACTGGTTGCCAGGCATCCCTTTGTCGCTTTTAATCCTTGGCCCTGTCTTTGAGCTTGCCGTGTAACCCGGAGCGATCTAATTCCATCCTCTGACATCTTCTTCTGCGTCCCTGCGCTGCTGGCATTGCCGCTTGTGCGGCACGGCTAACGCCTCCTGCGTGCTTTGTTGTTGTTCTCATCCTTTCCCAAGGGAAAGGGCTGCATGTGGAGTGTAAACAGGGTCTGTAGTGCTGATAGAGGCGGATTTCTTCTTCTTAAATATGACCATACTGTTGATTTTAGGAAAGAAAGGCTTAAAAAGCGCTTTGCTCTTGAAATGGAAGGTGGGGAAGCCTTGCAGCAGTGCGCGGTCAGCGTCCACGTCTGTAAAACAGAACAGTCTCATTTTAGGGGCTGCATGGGAGTGTTGAGAGCATTAATGACTATTCATAAAGTGCTTTGACCTGTAAATTGCTGCATTATTACAACAGTTTTTATTGATCATAATAGGCCGTGAAGCTTTTAGAAGGAGTAATGAGATATTAAAAGTTTCACAAAGGAAATTATGCCGTGCTGCCACGGTCCCTTCCTTGTCCCCTGAAGCAGTATGTATCCTGTCAATATTTTAATTGGGGAAATGATACGCACTCAGGAGTAAATCTTCAGCTAGTGTTACTCATCATAGATTGTTTGGTTTAATTCAGCTGAAGAGTCGCCTGGGGCACCTGACAGAAATTTTGCAAGCTTCAGTTCTGCCTTCAGATCCCTAATTTTATATTCTGTGGAATCTAATTTCACCCTGTTTATACAACCATTTTGTAATGTACATTTGTGCAAAGACACCTTGCGGACCACAATTCCACAGAATCCTTGTAAGACAGGTGGATGTTTGAAGCTTAGGGATAGTGTCATCATGCTGGGCCAACGTTAAATAATTACAGAGGAAACGCTGACAGCTGGATTGAACGTGAACGGCTGTGTACAAATTAAAGCTTGAAAATGTAACTAAGGCACTTCCATCACTTTCAAATGTTTTGGGAAGAAAGATGACCAGATCCGTTCTTTCTGCACAAATTGTCATTTCCTTCAGCAAACCCAAATTGCTGAGGAGCTTATGTAAGTGTGATTCTCTCTTCTGTTTATGTAGGGGAGGAGCTGGATCGTGAAGCGGAGTTATGAAGATTTCAGAGTCCTTGATAAACACCTTCACCTATGTATTTATGACCGGCGCTTCTCCCAGCTCTCCGAGCTACCCCGCTCCGATGCCCTGAAGGACAGTCCAGAGGTAAACTATCAGCTCACATTCCAAGCCCAGCCACCAGCAAGGGGTTGGAAAATATTTCAAGTGTGTATGGTGTAGTTTTAATGCAGCCTGGGTTGGATTTAACAATTGATTAGTAGTAGTAAGCTGGGTATGTGTTTTCTACCCTTAATTTCAGTGATCTAAAGGGAACTGCCCTGCAAGTTCGTATGAATTAATGTGGAAAGGTTGTGGAGGTTCCAAGAAAGAAGCTGTCCTGTTAGTTCCTAAGATAAGCATTTTATTGTGTCTTTGGAAACTTTTTCAATGACTTGACTATTTCCTGATGTAATGTTCCTAGGAAATCACGCTGTTCTAGGGCTGCAGCACTGCCAGAGCAATACCATTTGGAATGCTAGACCTAGAAACTGAAAATTATTTTTAACAGCATTTGCATTAGTGCGTTATTTAAATAGTCTTAAAAAGCTTGAGGAGTGGGGTTTTCCCTAAAGGAGTACGAGGTATTTTTCATTTCTTGCCTTACTGTTTTCACCTGGGATATGGTGAGCTGGAATTCCTTTGGCTTCTTGCCTGTTGATAATTTAGAGATTTATTCATGTCCAACATCATCTTCTGGGAGGTAGCAGGTGCCTCTTGACTGCATCATTTCGGAAGATGTGGAAGAGAGGCGATGTAACGTGTGGCCACAGAGGTTACCGCAGCCAGTAGAGCGTAGCGGAACAGCCGCTCTTCAGCCTCGGCCTGTCTGCGGGAAGAGCATGTACCACGGTGATGGACAGTGCCTGTTGCTTCATTTCATAGGTCACTGCTCTCTGGGACCTGTAGTTGTCCGTTTGCCCCCTACCATCAAGCACAAGTACGGGCAAATCTTGACGTGCAGTGACGGGGAGCTAATGCTGCCTGCCCGCGAGATGTTGTCGCTGTAAGGAGAGCGAGGGAATTGAGGCCGTTCCAAGTGTTCGGAGCAGAACCTAGCCAGGATCTGTAAATGAGAATCCGTGTTCTGTCAGTGCTGGCCGGACAAGGATTGATTGCTTTTGAGCCACACTCAATGGCTGAAGTCGGTAACTCGCTGAAGTCGGCGTGGCTTCTGCTCTTGGCTATAGGAAGTTGATAATGTGGACCCATTGCTCATCAGAGAATCTGCCTTTGGTTTAGTTGCTTTGGTTAGTGCGGGTTATTCCCGAAGAGAATTTTGAGTTTCTTGTCTCTTAAATTCAGCAGAAGCAGCAATATTCAGGATAAGGAACTCCTGGGTTTCTTTTTTTTTTTTTTAATCAGATTTTGGGCATTCCTCTCTCATATCTTTATTTGTACAACTTATTAAATACGCACTGAACGTACTGAAAATCTGCATTATATCTATGAGCAGAAAGGATGTAAAGATGTCGAACAGCTCTACTGCTCTGTGAAATGTAATTCTGCAGCTGTGTGGTGTCTTGTACAGTGCTTTTTGTTTCGAATTGACCACATTGGAACAGATGTTTGAGGAGAACAATGTTTTAAACAGTCCTACAAACCCTGGGCTACAATGCTGCTTTGTAACACCGTCGCTGCGAGGCTTTGGAAAGCCTCACCAGCTTCTGTTTAATGAAAGCAAGTTTACTGTTACAGAAAGGATGTTGCTAAGTGTAATTCTAAAACCCTCTTCTGCTATTTGAAATATTATTACTCTTTCGCCAAGGGGTCGGTCTGAGATGCCACATTCTTAAGGGTTTGCAGGCTGGTAGGAATGGCAGGCAAATAACTTGACAATGATGAAAATTTACATATCTTGCAAAAATAACTATTACTTTCACAGGGAGCTGCTTCTTTACACATTTTTTGGTGTAAGCATTAGCATTGTGTGTAGTTTGCTGTCCTTTGAATGACAGATTTCCTTGCAAAAGGGAAAATCTTTCTGTAACACTTGCATGTGGCAGCAGGTAATTTTTGGTCTCTCCAAGTGAAGAAGTCTCTCCAAACACTGGTGTATTAACAGGAAAATGTGTGTCTGTCTGTTTCTGTCCCAGCTTGTCACCCAGATGCTGATGGCTTACCTGTCACGTCTCTCAGCCATCGCAGGCAACAAGATAAACTGTGGGCCTGCTCTCACATGGATGGAGGTATAGTATGAAGCCTGGGTTGTTCCTTGTTTCCTGACCTTAGCAGCAGAACAAGCCACAAATGTGCTCTCTTGCCTTTGCACGGCGGTATCATCCTTCCAGACCTGTTGGTATCGTTGAAACGCTATCCTAAATGTTCTACACCCCTGTTACCAGCATATAGGTGGCCACAAAAGGTATAGAGCAAACAGAATCAGATCTGGTGTTAGGAACGTAGGAGCGTTTTCCCCTCTTCCTTGGATTCTGGCACCCAAAGACACACCATTCTGCTGATACTCACAAGTCGAAGGGGGTGACCGTTGCAGAGGGGCAGCCGTGGGGTCAGTACCGCTGGGGAAAGTCCAGTTCGTGGCTGAAGTCTCTGCGTTGCAGACAGCATGCACGTTCTCGCGCTCTTATTGACCAAGGCAGTATTGCAAGCGTGGCAAGTTTCTCAGACTGTTGGAGCTGTCCCAGTTACAGCCTTTGCCTGCCCTCTTCTTTAATTTTTCTTTGCGATAGCCACAGCAACGATAAATATCTGCTGCTGTTGGTTAAACTGCTCAACAAAGCCTGCGTTGTGCTGGCAGTGACGCTGTTTGTATACTGTGAAGTGCAGCTGCAGCTTTGGTTTCTCTGTTAATGGTCCTCTAGACTCTTAAACAATAGACCTTCCTGGGCGAGGAGCGCAGGCAAGAACGGGGGGCTAAGAGATCAAGGTCTGTGTCAGCCGTGCTGCTGCTGATTAGTTGTGGGTGTCTTTCCACTGCCTGATGATACTGCTGCGCACCAGGAATAGAAGCAACTATTATTAGACTGTTGCAATTCATTTTTAAATGGTTGTGATAAGGATTTGAGTGCGTTTTCCTGCAATTTTCCCCGCTGATATGCTCCTTGCCCTGAAATCCTTTGGGATGAAAAAAAATAATCTTGGAAACTGAGCACGAAGGGAGGAAGGAAGTTGTACAGAAAAATTAAGCTGTAGAACTGACAGCGACCCAGTGAGCGTAGAGATTACAGCAGACCTACTGCACATGCAGTACAGGATAACCCTTCCTGACAAAATGTTACATGAGCACAAAAACGTAGGCATTTTGAAAGCAGGCTGTTGGCTGTAGCAAGAGATGGGAGCCATGTTTTCTTCAAAGAAGAAATAAAAAGGTGGGAGAAAGTTGAAAGTGGCACTAGTTTTCAGCTTGACGGCATTTCCTCCTGAATTCAGTGCCTCTACTTGAGCCTTCGTTCCACTTTGCAGAGAATTTTTGTGTTGCCATCTCAAGTACTTCAGGAAAAGCCACACGATTTTGCGTTAAAGGAAGGTGTAAACACGCACCTGGCATGTTACTGTGCGTACACAAAGGTGCACAAAATACAGCATTTTTCACAGTGGTTGGCTGGGGACGTACGTCCTGCTCCTTAGGAAATACTCCTTAGGGATTGTTGTTCTGCTTCCTTCTTGGTGTGCTGTGTCCTACGCTGTCTCTCCACGCCACTCTCCTCAGGGGACCCCCAAGCTGTGCTGTCTCTGTGAATCAGCTTGAAGTCTCTGCCATGTATGAGCACCAATAAAATGCCTCCTCATGTGTCCTCAGCTGCCTCACAGTCTCCTCTGCTCTTTATTTCAGATTGATAACAAGGGGAATCACCTGCTAGTCCATGAGGAATCGTCCATTAACGTCCCTGCGATCGCTGCTGCCCATGTTATTAAGAGATATATTGCTCAAGCAGCAGACGAACTGTCCTTTGAGGTAAATAATTAAAGGAGCTTACATTCCTTGTTGTCATATACAGAAGAGTGTAACGTGTGTCTCTGTGTGCGCATGTCAGGAATATATCTGGATGCTTTCAGAATGTTTTGTGAGGTGAAGCTTAGAAGATTCAGTTAAATAATCAATTTGCAATGGGTTGGATACAGGGAGGAGTTCAGTCATCTTTAAAATATAGCTTTACTTGGCATTAGTATCTTCTGATTTAGCAGATACTGCCAAGTCCTCCAGCCTGCTCTGAGCAGCAGCAGACCCTGCATGGTTTGTACTCTACAGTGGATTAAAAGTGCGTTGTATCTGCTCTGGAAGGCTGTCCGCATATGTGTGCGTGAACACATGCCAGGTCAGTTATTCATTGCCCAGTTTACACAACCTGTGTTCCTGTTAGCAAGTCCATGTCTCAAACCATTTTTAAGAGTTTCTGCTCTTAAGAACCAGATTGTGAAAGAATTTGGTACTTAAAGAGCAGGTGATAATTTAATACTGTTCTGAATCTCACTTGATGCAGAGTAGGACTGCTGTGGAGCACACGTGGAATATCAGTCCCTGGAAGTCTCTGGGTATCTGGCCCTTGTCTATCCTGCTCAGAAAGTGGCATTTTATGCTCTGATTGTTAGTGTGCAGTGGAACTATCAATTGAGTATTCATTGTTATACAAAAAAGTGCAAAGGAAAACAGTGCCTGAAGGAGTTTTTGTGATCACGTTCATAGCATGCAGCGCAGGGAGTAAAAATAATATGCCAGGGTTTTCTTCATATTCAAAATCCAGACAATTATTAGTGTACACCAAAGAGTGGTGCTAATCGGAAAGACAGGTGGGCATGGCATCTTCCAAGTTAAAATGCAGGCGGTGCGGGATACCGGCTGTTGGCCAGTGTCTCGGTATGAATCAAAGCACAGCTCCCTAACCCAAACTCTCTTCAGGCTACTGTTCATTTCTGACAGGCAGTTGCAATCGCAGCTGACGGGCATTTGCTCCCCAGCACTGAGGAAAATACCTGGCGTCTCTGCGCGTGGTGGTGACAGCGGTTTCCTTAACGGAAATCTGCTTTGCTCTTGGTTTGCTCTTCCCTTGAGGAAATCCCTTCCCTGTGTCTCAGTTATCCTTATCTGAAAAATGGGGGGGTGTTACCTTCCTTGTAAAGCACTTTGAGATCCATCAATGTAAAACAGCTTGTAAGAGTTGGGCATTCCTGTTAGCGCTTTTTGCTGTACCCAGCTGTGGTGTGTGCTTAGGTTTTGCCCCCTCTGCTCTGGCCTGTCTCATTTTCTACTACAGAGGCCACACAGATCCTGATTCCCACTGAGGTAAATTTAATATCGATTATACTGATTTCCTTTTGAACTACTGCAGTATTACCTGGTTTTATGGGAATGAGCAAAGCTTCAGGAACCTGTTTGGTCTCCGTGGTCATTTTCCTTCCCCTTGCTGTAACACCACACCAATTAGTTCATTTTCTGATTAAGAAGAGCATGCCTTGGTCAGCTGGTGAACTACAAAGGGAGCCCTTAACTTTTCGCTCCGAAAGAAGACAAGAAGCGGTATGTCAGTGCCTACCTGCACGTACACAGGGCATGTAGTAAAAACGGGTTCAGCTACTTGAGAGTATTTTCCAGAGCGTGTCACATCGCTGAGTTGTGCCTGCGGTTTAATCAGAACGCTTCTGTACGCGTTGGCAGAGAGCCTGCTGCTTGGAGGATCGTTCCCTTACTAACAGCTGTATCCTGTGTGTTGTATAATGCAGTAACTCCTACCTCGCAGTTGGGTTTTATGAAGGCAGATGTCTTAGCATTGGAGTCGGTGCAGTTGCTCCGGTCTGATGGTTTCTTGCAGTGCTGAAAAATGCAGTTATTTGAGTTGTGCTTTCCTCCCAGCCACGCTGCGAGCTGTGATTGATACTGCCGATCTTTTGCAGGTGGGAGACATAGTGTCTGTTATTGATATGCCACCGAAGGAGCTGACCACGTGGTGGAGAGGCAAACACGGATTTCAGGTAGGCGCAAGACCTGATAGTGCACCTTAAATCAAGGCAGGAATCTCAGTGTTCGTCGGGCTGCTGTGCCTGCACAGGATTACTCATGGGTACAAGCAAAGTGTCCTTGCGCTGGCGTAAGAGGACGTCCCCTTCCTCTCTGGACCTGGGGTACAGCAGACGCATGGCCGTCATGGGAAGTTTTCTCCCTGCCCAACTGTGTGAGTTAGGGATAGCCACGACCCTTTGATCGACAGCTGGCCTGATGTTAGTGGAAGGTGATGGTGAGCCCCCTCCGAGGCAGCTGACACTGGTGTTCAAATCATCACATCCCTTCCACTGTCTGAAATGAGATCGGGCAGAAATTCAGGTTCGGAGAAAGCCGGTTGATGAGACACTGCCGCTGACATGGACAAGCCACCTGACTAACCTGTGCTTCCGTGTCTGCATGGATCGGGTCATGTTAATATTACAGGTCTCTAAGTGCTATAGCAGAAAGATTTAGGCTGAATTTTCAAAAGATCTTTAACATACCTGGGAATTAGGTACTAAAGCTTTTCTATCAAAATGCTACTTTCCTTCCAAAGGAGTGTTTATTCCCTAGCTTGGATTTTCTCATTAGGAAATTTAAAAAGGTCTCTGTTTACTAAACAAAACCCAGCAGCTACTGTAGGCTGGGGTAGCTGACTTCTTGCCTCCTCATGCTGTAGCGTCTCATGTTTCCTCTCCTTTTGAGGAGGAGGGGTTTTCCTACTGCAGTTGCTGTCTGCGAGTAGGTGGAATTATGTGTTTGCTCTGGAGAGGGTCAGAATTGACCAGACACTTGTGTGTTTTGGCCTGGAAAGTCTTCTCAAAATCCCTCGGATTTTCCCTGACAGACTTCTCTGTACCAGATCCAGTTTGTGGTTCTGCTGTCGTTAGTACCGGCGCTGTGTGCACTTGGATCTCCAAACGCTCCAAATCCCATCTGAATGGAGTGTTAGTTACACGGTTACGTTTCTGTCCCATTAGCCAGGGCATGTGAGACACGGCTTTTGTTGGCTTTAAATCTGTGGGAGTTCAGATAGTATCTCATTTGTAACATCAGAGTAGCGTGGACATATGGTACCTGCTCTGAAATTAAATTTGGTTTTAGGGTTGACACATTGATGTTTCTTGAACAAACTTGCCTGTTCCACTTTTGAACCGTGTTACGGCTTTGCGTGGCTTTTGTTTTAATCTTAGAAGCCCTAAACTGTATTTGCCATACTATCGAAAATTAATTAAATGCTTTAGTACTACTCGGAATGATCAGGTTACGCCACGTTTAACTTCCAAGTGAATCAATAAAACAAACCAGAACTACTCTGTGGTCTGTGTGAGCGCAAGCACTTTGCCCAGAGCTGACTGACTACAAGCGGATGGCATTCCCGGGCAGGATGGAGATGCCGTTGTGCACTGCAAGCCCCCTGCTTGCCATCAGGCTGGCTGGAGTTGTGACTAGAGAAGAGCGTCGCTGGTGATTAAAGACACAAGGAGCAAGGGGGCTCTTTTGCAGTTTGTCACTGCCTTCTGTCTCGGATCAGAGCAACCCCAGCATAAAGATACGCTGATGAGCAGAGCGCTTGGAAAGGGGTTTGTCTGTATCCGTGCGCGGTCTACTGACACAACAGATCTGAACAGCTGCAGAAATAGAGCACCCTATTTTTGTTTAACAGAAAATTAGGGGTGGAATAATCTGGTGTCTTAAATTGTAAGGAAGAGTCTGTCAGAATGCGAATCGGGTCGCGGGCGCTGAAGCACACTGCTGGGAATACAGCCGCCGTAAGAGGTGTTTCAGTAGCTCTCGGGCTGTGTTTGCAGGAATGCAGAAATTGAAGTCGGTGTGTTTCAAGAAGTCCCTGCCTGCCAGCTGAGATTGGGTACCAGACCATCTGTGGGCTCTCTGCTCCTGCTGACTGCAGAGGAAAGCTGGTTAGCGTAGAGGTGGGCTTCGACAGCTGTATCTCAGTTGACAGGCAGTAATTTCATAGGCTATGCTCAGTTATTACTGCATAAACATATCTCTTCACCCGACCACGGATCTGATTTACAGAGAGGTGCATTTTTCCTATGAATGACAGTTTTTGTCATTTCTTTGAAGTGTACTTAGAGCTTTTCATTTCCATAAAACACCATCAGCTACCAAGAGATGCAAATTCTACCCTTGCATGAAGAGGGAGAGGGGATTTTAAACTGTGTTTCAAGTTTAAGGCCCATAAGCTATGAGTGTACAAAAAAACCCACATTTCCTCATGTAAGGGAGTTTTTTTGCCCATATTAACTGCTGCAGTGAGAAGAGAATTCAGAGAGATTTCTCTCTGGCGTTGATACGCCAGACCGGGAGATGTGTCACGGCTCAGTACAGAAGTGTAACTTGATGAATACTTCAGAAGAGCGTATAGGTGAAAAATGGTGTTACAGTGATATGTATCAGAACTGCTGAAGCTGGTGCAGCCTTTCAGACATTTATTACAGGCAAACAATTCTGTTCCCAGTCAGGAGCAATAACTGTTGTAAATGTGATAGCAGTCTGTTGATCCAGTCATTTTAATTAATCAAATAAATCAGCAAAGCCAGATAGTTGTGAGACTGAGAGCAGATAAAAGGAGGAGGCCCAAATTCCAAATGTTTGGACAGTTTGTTCATGTTACTTCTCAGATTTTTTCCTTGTGCTAGGAAAGGAGCAGGGTTTTGTCAAATGGACCACAGCTGTCAGTGTAAGTTGTGTCGTGATAGGTGGAGAGCAAGGTTTTGCCCAACCTGGAGGAAGATTAAGGTCTGGACTGAAAAGAACTCGCCTGGTTTTGTGCGTTTAAACCGGCCGTGACTCGCGTATCTGGGCAGAAGGGCATTCATCTCTGCACGTCCCTCATCCGCTGGAGTGCCTGAACACCGGGTTTGTGTGTTGTGCGAATCGGGCAGGTCTGCAGGCAGGAACAGGGACGCAGCACTGGCGGGTTGCCGTTCAATTTGAACTGCAGCTTTGGTTCAGCATGAAAATCTATTTATTCTTTGCCAGCCAGAGCTATCCTTCGGGAATGAATCCGCACTTTTCTTATCCTTCAGAGTTCAATATTGCAGTTGCAGGTGCCCTTCTCCCGGTACCTCATCTGATGACTGCATTGCAAGACACTTAATCCTGTGTGGAACAAAACAGCCCACTAGGCTGCTTATCATTTTCTCTGGTTCAAGTAAAATGATTTTTAAGATATTTTTCCTCAAGCCTTTTTCTTTCCAAATGCCTTTACTGAGTCACTGCTTTCATTGTAAGGTTGTTACCTAAATTGCAGCCACCTCCACGGTAACAGCCTTCCAGCCCTCTTTGTTCTCCGCTTCTTTTTCTTCATGCTTTGTCTTTTCAATCAGTAACTCCATTTCAGGCAGCTGAATCATTAGGGACAGGCCCTTTTTTTTGGATGCACAACTGCCTTTTGATGTTCTGAATAATTCTGCCTTGGGGGTAGTTACCCTCCGGCACAACAGCAAGATAGAGGTGACACCAACAATGCCCAGGAGTGTGTGTAACCAGAGTGGACTGGGCTTTTTCAATCAGCCTGTGCTTACCTGAGCTGGGGCTGGGGGTGAAACACAAGCCCTTGCTTTCAAACCGTGCTCCGTGCTGAGCCTGCACCCAGGCTTTAAGGCTGAACACAACTCCCAGGAAGGGCCATGCTCTGTCTTGGTCAGGAGTCAAACTGGCTGCAAGTTGAGAGCATTTTTTGCCCGGTGCATCATTTTCTAAGAAGCGACATGTATGTGATGTGAACATAGGGTACCGATTACTCAAAACGGTCTGGGAAGGCTGAGCACGTGTTTATGGCCAGTGTCCCTTTGGAAAGACCAGCTCTTAAACGAGAAGCCAAACTTTGATTTCTGGTTCACGCGCGTTGGTGTGGGAACTGCAAGAGGCAGCCATCTGCCTGGTGAATGGTATCACCTGCGAGACGTGTCACCTGTGATGTCATTTCTCAGCCAGATGGCCACTACCATTTGTAGCCCAGAGCCAACTGCAGCAACAAGTTGGGCAAAATTATGTCGCAGCTGATTTGCCACGAGTTTCCTACTCTGCATGAATCTGCTCTGCCTGTTGTCTGCAGGCGCGTAGCAGGGTTGGCACGGGCAGAGGCACTCGCCTGCCGTCCCCCGCCAGTGGGCACCGCAGGAGGGAAAATGTTTCTGGGAGGGAGCAGCAGGGATTTCTCACACCTCTCTCTAGCAGCGCATGTGACCTTTGGTTGTGATGTTCAGCATTCCGCTGCCTGCTAGCTCCGCTGTTCCCGGCCAGTAGGAATGCTAAAGGAAGAGCTTTGGACCAGCCTCACCGGGTTTCCCAAGGAATGGATAATAAACATCTGCTGGCCCACACAGATGTCCTTTTTGTGAATAAAAGAAATTAGAAGGGTTTTGTGGCTGAGGTGTTCCACTGTCTTTTCCAGAGTTCAGGATAAGAGGGCAAACAATCCTGCTCCTGCTGCAGCTGGTGCCCCAGGTATGCCAGCCCTGCTTCGGACACACGGTGAAGGTGCCTTGCTCTCCGCCCCAGCCACTACCACGTAGTTACTTGGCAAACAGCATGGTGCACATTCTGCTCCTGAAAGCCAAAAAGGCAGTAAACCGTTGGTGCTTCACTCTTAGGTTTTTGCGAACCTGGTGTGACTGAAAACTAGGAGAAAAAAAGATCTAAATGCAGTTTAACCCGTACTTTAGCCTATGTCAACAACACAATTGGAATGCCTCGCAGAATGTTTCGTTTGCCACTTACGTTGCTTCAACTTTCTCACTCATTAGAATTCCTTCCTCCTACGCTGAAAATTGGTACTGTTACTTTGACTTTTCCCCTTAAAGCCTCATGTATCTTCCGGTTTTAGCAGCAGCTGGCATAAAAGATAGACAGGCTGTTGCAGAAATGTTTGCATACAGCAGTAGCCCGTGCTTTCCGCCTTTGGTTAAGGTGTGTAGTGATTTCTTTAACCTTCAGATGACCTTGTATTTGTCTAAATATATACTACCCTTGCTATTAATTTTCGTACGTTGCCAAATCCTTTAATCCTGGCTCAAGCTCTAATAGTGCCGTGCTACATCTGTTGAGATTAACTCTTGGACTAAACTCATTTATTTATACAAAATCATGGAAAACTTTCCATGGGGGGAAAAGCAGCATCTTTTAAGTGGGTGGGAATGAGGCACAAGTTACAGGTTATGACCCTGACGATGATCTCTTGGGGATCTTGCAAGAAAAGTTGGAATGAATAAGTCAGAACACGGAAGCTGTCGGAACTGTTACCAGTAAGTTAACATCAGAGAGCTTGTCAACACTGGCACGAGTGAAAATTCTCTTTCCCTAAAAAAATCCATTATAATTACTGGTTGTGAAGATGGCAAACATCATACGTTGAGAACAGGTACAGGGTGGTTTTGGGAAAGGTTCCGAGATACCTAAAGCAGTGACATCACCATCTTGGGTCTTCTTTCATTTCTAAGTTCCTGTTTAGCATTGCATATTGAAACAGGAAACAGGAAAAACACGATGTTAACTATCTGAGCCAAACCAGCTTTTGATTAGGGTGGAGGATTTGGGGCTGGATTTACATCCACCGTGTTTCGGTACGATTAATGGAAGGTTGGTGCCCAAGTACTTCAGATTTCTATACCTATCTCGGGCATCGCTGTTGTGGGCAATTAAAAAAGACTTCTCGGAGCACTGAGAATGAAAGAAACGGTATCACCTCAGCTCTGGAGTCTCCTGAATATGTCGTTTGCGTGGTAGGGCTGAAATTTTCACGGGATCTGTACCTTGTTCCTAACAATAATTGCCTCCTGCATTTCTTGCACAGGCGATGTCCGAGAGACTTTTGCCTATAGTGAAGTATTAAAAAAATGTAATGTATTTTGTTTAAATATCGATATTTTCTGTGGATGTACCAATCAGCCTGTTCCTCAACACCTAGCAAAGCAGCGTCATGGAGCTATGAGCTGCCCAAGGAAGGCCCCTGTATGTGGTGGTTCAAGCTGATTTTCTTGTGCTAATCAGCATATTTCTATCTATAAAAATCACCACTACGTTGCAATACTCCAGGATCCCATCTCCCTGCAAAATTGGCACACCCAGCTGAGCGAGTGGTTGGGAGAAGTCATACATTATCCTGGTTTTTGGATGGGTTCTTCAGTTCTGGGAGTCACTTGAGCAGGAGTGTAATGCACTGGCCAGTCTCCATTACAGGGAGCCATAGATCAGAGAAGCAAGGTTTACTGATGCATAGTGCTGCTGCTGCAAGTTCTCTTCCCGTGCTGTCACAGTCTTAACAAAAAGCATATTCCGAGTCTTTAACAGAAACTGTGATGGATTACTGTTTGTCCTCTCACTTGGACAAAACCTTGCCTTGGATTTTGGAGGTGTGGGAAGGGAAGAAGTATTACTATTAACTCTTGCTTCCCTTAGGGAGTTTGGAATAGTTTCAAAGTCTGGAGTGTTTACCTGGACACACCATGCATGGTACTGCTACTAAATTGCTTGGAACTTCATGGGTGAAAATCAACTTGGAGTAGGAAGGAGACTTTTTTTTATTTTTTCCCCCTTGGAGACAAAAGGGAGTAGTGTAAGATGAATAAATAGAGAAGGGACTGTTTGCCAGACTCGCAGTGCCAACTGCCGTGTGGCTCCACTGAATTTCATAGATGTGCTGACATGACTGGCAGCAGTCCTGGCCCAGTTCTTCGGTTTCGATGAGCTGGGGGCCCATCCGCTGGCTCTTGGCCATGCATTGTTGCAGCGCCTGGCCGAACGGGGGCCGCGTGAAGTGACTTGATGCTTTCAGCTGTCCAAATCACACGCCTGACACGGGACGGGAAATCCTGCTTAGATGGGGTGTCTCAGGAGGGTGGTGGTGCTTGAATTACATGTCACAATACAGAAGCTGTGTTGGGTGAGGAGGTGGGATCTGGGAGTGAGAAAGATCTGGAAATAGGTACTGAGGGAAAAAGTTGCCGAAGGCAAGTCTGGTTGGGCTTGACTTTCACTTGGGATGAGAGTAAGAAGGAAGACACTGTGGAGAGGAGGTTGGGATGCTGGGAAGTGTAGAACTCTTATCTGGTCACACCTTATCCTGAATCCTTGAAAGGGAAGTGTCGTTTTTCCCCAGATACGGAGACCTTTGAGTGGCATGTGAATTTCTGCAGGCACATCCTATTTCAATGCAACCTTAAGATCCTCCCCATACTCCAGTCTCTGCCCCTTGTGCTGGTGTAGGCCGTCTCTCCAGCATTCCTGAGCTAGAGGGGATGCCAGGGAAGATGTTAACGGTCAGTGCAGCCATCAGCCATGGGACCTTGATGTGCATTGTGTGCTTGGGGATCACAGAATCTTGTAGGTTGGAAAAGACCTTTAAGATCAAGTCCCGCCGTTGAAGAGGTGTTTTCATTGTCAGGGATGCTGGCAGTGGAGAGGAAGCTGCGTTCAGTGGCTGTCAAAAGCTTTTGCACAACGCTGCGCCGTGGGAGCCCAGGGTGGGTCATTGCTTGGGAAGCATCTTCACGTGTTTGCTAAGGAGAGTCTTGCCTCTGGGGGTTGTTTCTGGAATATTGTTTCTGAGCAGATAAGTCATAAGGGTTAAACAGGTTGTGCAGTATGTTTGCAGCTGTTCTTTCAAAGCAATTCCCAGTAATGGATATGTGGCACTGTCATCCCTTGTCATTTGCTGGTGGGGAAACTGAGGCGTGGAGGTTGCACTGGCTTGTCTGTGTTCAGAAGCAGACGCACACCAGGAGTTCTGTTAAGACTTTAGAATCTTGTTAGAGATTCTTTTGCTACACCATGCTATTCCTTCTAAAAATATTGGTGTTTATTCTAGTCAAATTACTGGGTTCTTACAAGTGTACAACTCATTGTACTCTACGTATGTTTTATTAAACCTGTTCTCAGTTCTAACATTGGATTTAATTCAGTTTAACTAAAACCACATTGAACTATTTTAGCAAGGTCTTTAAACACGCTCAGTTTGAATGCTTCAGGAGTATCACCCACGCTCATCGCCTCAGCGCATGCAGTGAGGCCATGGCACAGTAGGGCGCTTTGTGCAGGCAGGGGGCCTTCTCCTGACCTACCGTACCAGAATATACATTTTTCTGTAATGGGACTATGTAGACCTGCAAATACCTTGACCCATATTTGATTTTTTTTGGAGGAATAAAATACAGTATTTTGAGAGTGAAAAAAGGTCAAGTGCTGGTGAGATTTGAGTACAGATAATTGAGGTGCTAAGAGCTGAAGCATCTTGCTGTCTTCATTAAATTTCATGTTCCATACATGCAGCCAGGTGCAGGAAACCAAGTCTTTCTGGCTGTCTCTAGAGTTCCACTTGAGATTTAAGGGTGTGTAGCACACTTGTCCCCTCCCCTCTCTGTTGCAGGTTGAATCTCTCTGTCCTGCAGACTAAGCTTAGAATACAGAAAAATGTATTTTGCAGAACTAATTATTTGGTTTGTAGAATTTTTGCCTGCATCATTTTGAAAAATTATTACTCTTAGGCTGTTCATTTTAGGTTGGATAATGTTATGGAGCATCAGGCAAGCAGAGTTCGAGGAAAATGCTGAATAGCTGCTGGTTTAACAGCTCCAATCTTAACATTGCTACGTTCAATATTCTGCCTTTTTCTGCTTTTACTACAGGTTGGATTTTTTCCTAGCGAGTGTGTTGAACTAATTAACGACAAAGTTCCGCAGTCCATGACCAACTCTGTGCCAAAACCAGGTATGAATTTTAAGCTTTATGTTACAGTGAAAGAAAATGGAGTTACCTTCTTGGTGTTCCATGTTTTTAATATCTCCTTTATACATGTCACATTATACTCTGTGTATTGATCATCCTGTACACATACCACGTTATCCTTCCTGTGTGTTGATCATCTACATGTTACCTCTCTCTGAAGAGCTGCCACTGTCGAGTGTCTTTTCGTCTGTGGTGTTTTGTAAGATGGTGTCCATGTCCGTCTCCTGCATGATTTGAAAGACTTGAAGCCTGTAAGAATTTCCTTCAGCGCTCTTAACTAGCAATTCCATGCAGCATCCCAGTTCCCGGTGTCTGGAGCGTGTTCTGAGTTAGGTGTTTTTCATACAGGACATACAGGTGACCCAAAAATGTTATGCTGACTTAGATGGAGTAGATTAATTAGGTACTGGAAGTTTCTTTGTGTTCGGGGATTGATGGAGAAAGACAGGTATAACAGAACTTGGAACCCAAATTGCTTCTGCGCTGGATATACGACTCCAGCTGCTTCCTACTGCCTTCTGGACAGTTTCCTGTTGTGTGAAATACAGGCAAATTAATACCCATCTCTGTTGAGGAAAGGAAAATAAATAGGAAATTGGATCTGCTGTCATCTTAGCACACACTGGAAGTGATTGCCGTTGGACGTGCTGGCATAACTGAGAGCTCTGCGGAATTTACTGGTGGTAAACCTTTTGTTATACTCTTCCAATTGTGTTTTTTTAATATCTTTATATTCATATATATAAAGATACATCTGTATATCTTTTGTATCAAGAGAAGCAGTTTGAAGTTGCTTTCTTAAAACTTTCTTATGCAGCTGGCGAGTCGAGTTGGCAAGCTGGTTAACTGGGGTCCTTTTCATCTGCTTTCTCTATTTTAGTGATGTTCCTTGTCATTCAAGATTGCTGACTGGATAGTTTAAAACAAATAGATTTGATTCAAAAGTTTGACTTTTACTAAGGGAAATACATTTCTCAGATCTTGTGTTGCAGCTTGGAACTTTGGGTTCAGGGGCAAGAAGTCCCCAGCACCCTAAGCTGCCGGTGCACTGCGTTCTTGGGCGTGCTTCAGAGAGCTGGCGGTGACGGGAAACAGTTCTCCCAGCCACTGGCATCACCAGCCTTTTACTCCTGGGCACATGCGAATGTACTTGCTAGAGTCAGTGTCACCAAGAGCTCCAGCCATGCAGAGCGCTGCAGCAGGTGGTCATTCCATAAATCCAGTATCTGCCTTTTGTTGTTGGAAGTTGATCCCTAAATACTGAAGTTGATCTCTAAATACTGTGGTCAGTCACTTCTCGGTACGCTGTCAGCTAAAGCATGTGGACAAGGGCACCTTTAAATCTAAATACAGCCTGGGCTGATAGATACAATCATCAGCAAGTGTTTATTATTAAATATGGCTCAGGCAATTAAATGCCATGCGCTAGCGAGCCGTTTCTTGCCGTGCTTTAACGAGAGTTAATGAAGAAGCAGAGAGGAATAGGTTCTGTTTGGCCTAACAACACACAAGGGGAGTGGATTTCCACTTTCACTCCTGGGAAATGTTTGTTACGAAGTTGATGCCAGAAGCCCAAGTCCTGTTAAAAGCCGTAAGTTGGAAGGTATTGCCAAGCCGTGGGAGCGTCCCTGTTGACCTTCCCTCCTAGTTGTTCTATGAGTGCAATTAAAGGCGAAAGACTACTCTAGAAGCACATAATGAGCCATCAGATGGAAGGATTGCTAGAACGAATGTGCAGCTGTTTCTGTAACCCATCCCTGCCCTTCCTGTGCATGCAGAATTTATGATATCATTACTTTGTAGCGTTACGCTTTCTATTTTTGCCACCTTGGGATGTAACAGAGTGGTGGGAGGCAGAAATCTGGAAGACTCTTCCTAGGTTGTTACAGGAGTTGTGACTTGGAGGGAGCTAGGAGCCAGGGAGTAGGTTCCCGTAGTTAAGGCCCATTGAATGTGGTGGTGGAGAAATCCAGGAACCGATCTGCCTGCAGGAAAAACTGACGTCTGAGATGCAGAAGGGATGAGAAGATGAAGGGGGAGGAAGGAGTCTGGGTTTCCTGGGCTGGGTTAGCACACAGCTGCACAGGCAGAATGCCTTGTCAGCACAGGCCGGGAAGGTGGCACCAGGGCTGGAGCACCCGGGGTGGCTTAAGTAGCACTGCCGCGGAATGGGAAACTGGACCCTTCCGAGTGGCTGCTCCAGAGCCTCGCGGGGAATTGCATTGCTGGGATAACGCAGGAGAGCTTGCGTTTTCCTCACCCATATTCCATGCATTTAGTGTATCGTAATCTGTGGCTTAAACATACAGGGCATTTCTCATACACTTAACTATCCAAATCAGCTAATTTTCTCCCTTCACCTATGTTTGAAACATCCGATTGCCTTTTACCGAGGAATAGAGACTTTTCTAAAAGGAACCTCTTGGAGCTTTTGTCCTTACTCGACATTAGCAGGGTATTTCATCTAGAATTAATGTGGAGCTTTAGATTTGGGCTTGATAAGACATGCTAATCAACATGAGAACTTTATTTTCTTTAATCAAAATATGATGTGTAGAACATCTAGGACAGTTTGGATCTGCAGCATAAAGCTCTTCGCCATGAAGGCATTTACAAACATAGAATTCCGTGAGTTGTTTAATTATCCATAGCTTTGGCTGGGTTGAGTAATCTAACGAAAAGCAGATGGAAAGCGAAGAACTTCCTGCCCTGCGTTTTTATGATTATTTGTAATTAGAGGTTTTGGTTCGCAGAAGTGATGGGGACAGCATTTTAGTAGAATCATGAAACATCGCAGTGGTCTGCAGCTCAGTACTGGTACTGCCCGAGGTTGAACTGGAAATGAAACACGGGGAATGGGAGAGGAGGGTTGGGTTGAAGTGCAAACTCTGCTGTTGGAAAGCGTATTTTCTTTGACTGTGGTGTACGTGCTTACAGCAGTGATAATGCAGCCAGTGCCCGAGATCAGTGAAAGGAAATGGGCCATGCAGGAAAACTGTCCCTTTTACTCAATTCTGCAAATTCAGAGTAAAAAGAAAGAATATTGGTTTGGCCTTGAGCCACCTCTGAAATGCATTTGCCAATGAAGTTCGGATTGTGAAAGCCATCCTCTCCCAGAACACCGCTGGGGGCAGGTATGCTTGCGGAGAGATGCATACGCACGTGTGTGCGCACCCATGCGCACCGTCACGCGAAAATTAAAGGCAGTTTCATTATTGCTTCACAAAATCGAGGAGCATTTTCCTTTTTTAAACTTTGTACGCTTGGGAAAGGCGTACGGGGAGGGGAAGGGCTGCTCAGGAGGTCGTGGAAGTTACCTGTTGAGTAGCATTTTCCCTTCGGTATGTACTAAGCCTGTGCCCCATTTCTTAGCATGTTCGGTGCTGTAAGGAAACACTTTCTTGGGATGCAAATTGCTAATCCTGGCTGTTTCTATTTATGTAAAAAACACTGCAAAGATTCAGGGAGGTAGTGTGGGCTCACCTACTCTCAGTTTTCTTGAGCGTTTGGCCTCTTTTCTATATTCCTCCTGTATTCTTGCTCAGATACCATGATAACTTCTTAGCCTCGATTGTGATACTGAATCGATATCCAGTATTGCCTAGCTAATACCTTTTACTGACAAGGTGGCAGAAAGTCAGTACTACAGTAGATGGAATCGGCTCGTACTTATAAGGATTTTTTAAGAGATAGAGGATGAAAGGTTGTGTTTGCATCTCAACTATTTGGTGGTCAGTGAATCTTTGAAATGTCCATTGTGCTGCTTAGGAGAACAAAGGTTAATAGCTTTTTGGTTTTCTCCTCTAAGTGAACATTTGGGAGTTGCCTGCAGATTGTGGCTGTGTTTACTCCTCCTCACTACTGTCCATCTCTGGTCGGTCTTTTCTGGGAGCAGTGTGTGTCTACGTGTATGTGTGTGTGTTCGTGTTGTCCCCACTCGTTGCTCTGGCATAGCTGACAGTCACGGGCAGTGTGTCTCAGCTCTCTGTTTCAGCCCATTCTTTCTCATAATTCTGGATATTTGTAGTTTAGGAGTATTTAAAATCACATATCACGCTTCACCTCATACGTGCAAATTGTGTCATGTCTTTTGCTATCGAGTGGCATCGTGCTGTGTCCCAAATCTTCGCTGCAGTGTGCCTTGGTGTGACAGTTGGAAGGTTTTTAGGCATGGTTGCTGCTGGGGAGCATCCTGTTTCAGTGGGGAGACAAAGACTAAGGATGCAGTTTGCAGTGGGACAGTTAGAGCTTAAGTCAAGAAATGGGGGATGAGAAGGTAATGTTTCCCTTTCTTTTTCCCAAAACAATGAACATTTTTAAAACTACAGGGCTCATTTTTAAAACACCAGGACTCCCTGGTTCCTCAGTCTTGCTTAGGATAAAAGAATGAATAACCCCAGCAGCTCTGCCCAACTTCATGGAGGGCTTTTCAAATTCCTGTCATCCATCCATCTAATTTAGGTTTAACAGGTAAATGTACTCCTCTGATACGCACCTAAGGGCACGTTAAAGGGTACTTGTTAGCATTACAAGCTGTTGTAAATGAGTATTTTTTTAAATAAACATAAACAATAGATGCATCTGAGTCAACACACCAAATACCGATAATCCACAGAACTTCAGGAGGATTGAACTTTAGCTCTGGATCAGGCAGCAGACTCTGTTCTGGCCTCCTGAAGACGCTGCTACAGCCCTGAATGAATTAATTTTAACTGCAAAAATGCAAACTGAGTTACATTCATCGCGTTAGAGCTATTGCAGTCATAACACTCTGAAGAGGTCACACCTGGTTTGCTGTTCCCTGGACAGAAAAGATGGTGAGGGGTTGTTTTTTTTTAATAATATTAAAATCAGGAAGAATAAGATGCAAATAGAAGTTGGATTCTGCAGCTGGTTGAACAGCCATTTGACACTGGTGAGTGCATAATGTCACAGTGGTTTTATAAGGAAAATAGGGAAAGATAAGACATATCTGATTAGTAGCAGTCTCGTTAATCTTATGTACACAAACCCGTTGTTTGGCGTTCACCATGCACCTGTCTCATTAAGGCTAAATTAAATGAGAACTTTATTGAGCCAAGACAGGTCTCCATTTCCAGCATGGAAGCAGACAGGGAATAAATATACTCACGTGCTCGGGGCTGGCAAATACGGTTCCTGATGCAGAAGACAGGAAATGTGCTTTCAGTGTTGACAGACCTAAGGACCAATCCTTCAAGAAACTGTGTTCTCTAGGCTCCTGTGGAGCTCCGGCAGAGCTGTGAGTGGGCTGAAAGGTCGGGTGTAAAAACTGCTGCTTTAGAAGACTCGCACACATCTGGGAAATGGGCTGCAGGTATTTCTCCAAGGCTCTGAAAGCCACCGGGATTTGGCCTGGCTGGCTGGGTGTTCAGAGACTTCCAACAGGATAATGCCAACTTCCTTAACCCCGGATTTGAGCTGGGCTGATCTGTGGGGAAGTTATTTCCTGGACTTCGTGTTTTCCCTCTTCCAGTCCACAAAAAATGAACACTTGGGGCTGAGGCAGCAAGAGCTAAGTCTCTGCCTCCTCTGCAATTAAAGATTTTCAGGAAGAACACCGTTTGTCAATAGGAAAACCGCTTGGAGACGTTTTGTGTGTGTAGAATGAAAACCAAGGCAAAGCAGCTGTCTGCTTTCGCACCGTTAGACGTGGAGGGAAGCTGAGCATGTAAGGAACCGAATTACGCAAACCGTCAGCTTGCAAATCTGGGAGTTGTTTTCTTTTGTTAAGTGGTTGGCATTGTCCGTCTGTATAAAGAAATGTTACATCTCCCAGCCCCATTTCTGACTCAGCCAAGTACTTCAACGTGGGCTTAACCATAAACACGTGCTGAGCAGGCGCTGCAAGCCTTGCAAACAAATCCTTGTGCTCCGCTGCGCTGCTCGGCTCAGAGTTCAAATGTGCAGAATGTTGGGGGGGGGGGGTTGAGCTGGGACACGCTGGGTGGGGAATCCTTGGATCCTAATGAATTTCCAAAGTGAAGGGGAATAAAGCGCCCAGCAACTTGAAGGATTGGGCCCGTGGTCGTGTTTTGCGCTGTGTATAGCCTAGCTGAGCTCTGTATGAAAATAACCCATTTTCAGTGGGTGCCTGTTTTAACCAACTGTTCTTTCTTTGTGTTTTTTTTTTTTTTTTCTTTTTTTAATTATACCTTCCCAGTCTCCCCTGCCCACGGAGCCCGTCCAGCGTCCTGGAGCTACTTCCCCCCTTGTACGTTGTCATTTATTCCTCCTTTCTTCTTTTTCTCTCCCCGTCTCTCCGTGTGTCTCTTTCCCTTGTTCTGTACATGCAGGTCAGTAGCTCTGATGCTTCGAAGGCTACTCAGGGGAACCAAAACAAACCTTTAGTCTAAAGTGCCTTTTTAAGAGCTCTTTGGACAAAAAACAGCAGGCAAACAAAGAAACTGGTTCTGATTCTTCTGTTGGAGGGGTAGAATCATTTTGAATCAATACAACCATAAGTGAAAGGCAGCAAGTGCCAGGCAACCAAATACAGATGTCAGTTTGAAAGAAAGAGAAGTTAGAAGTGGGTGATGGAGAGGATTTAAACAGGGCTCTGAAAGTCTGTTAGAACTTGCAGATCTTCAGAAGCCAAGATTCCCTTGTTTTTTAAAGATGAGAAAACGCTGTTTGCACTGAACATCTCACCGTGCCCAAAGTAAAACTGTCAAGTTACGTGGGAGCAGCTTACTTATCCACAGAGCCCTGCTTCGGGTTGCCATGGGCGTCTCTAGATCCTGCTAGTGCTAATCTACACCTCACAGCAGTAACCCCGAGTCGGTAAAGTGGGAGAGGCTTTCCATAGATGAAACATTTTTTACAGCAAAGGTCTCATTGATTGCCTTCCCCCAGATGTTGTTCGGAGTCCTTAAATCATTATTGAAACCGGTTGTGCAAATACTGTAGGTAGATTGATATGTAGCAAAATATATATATGTGCATATACTTGCAGCCCGTTGGCAGAGAGATTGTGCCCTTATAATGTAGGGAACAGGTTCCTATTGGTCCTGCTTCCTCCAGAAGAGTGTTATTTGACAGCAATCTTCTTGTTTCTGGTGTGAAGACCCAACTTTCTGAGCACCTTCTGGAGTATGTGCCAACATTATCAAATGCTCTCCAGACAGAAGGTAGAGAGATTTGGGAGAGGAAGGGGAGAACAGGAGCTGTATTTCAGATATGATCATGGAGGGGGTGTGTGGTGAGGCTTCTTCCACTGCACGTATCCAAACCAGCAATAAGAGCTGGGGAATGTTTAAACTGGGGTAGAGTTCTTAAGAATGAGGGCAGAATTTATTGCTATGACTGGCTATGTCCAGTGATAAATAAATGACCTGGTGAGAGGTTTGGGAGGAGTCAGACTAGTGAATGCTCGGAAGACCCAAGGACTTTCCTTGGGATGTACAGGTATGGAGAAAAGATTTGTCTTAGTTTTGTCCTCTTTTATAGTCGAGTTCCTTGAATCCCCGTGAGCCCTTCAAAGATGCCATCCCTGCTGAGGATCAGTAGCAGTTTACTGCAGATAATAAAGGCAGTGTTGGGCTTTTTGCCCTTTTTACCATGAAAACAAAGACCGGCCACATTCCTGGTTACTTAATGCAACCTGAAAGATCAGCAGAGTCACCCTCCTTTTTAAGCTGTTTGTGAGGAGGAAGAGTTGAACACGAGAGCAGCTATAATACTTCTGCTCAAAGGTGTAAGGCTTATTAGTGGTTCTGCTTGTTTTTCATGTGAAATTAATTTCTTTTGACAGCCGAGGCCCTTCGTGAGTCATGTAATTGCAACAGAGACTCAAAACTTGGCTGTCACTCCACACAGAGCATGACTGGGGAGATCGTGTGCCACATCCCCCCCACCCTGTGCCTGGGCCCTCCTCTGTGGTCTGCACTGGTGGTTCTTCTTTATCATATTTCTGTGTACCAAATACCATGGTTGCACGTCTTCTGTTACCAGTAATTTAGGAAGATGCTTTATATATGTATATTTATTCTTTTTTTTTAATCTGGAAGCTTTGAGGTCCTGTCCAGACTTCGCTGCTGCTCAGGGGTAGTTACTTTCTGGGCTTGCAAAGCAGGTTTTAGACACTGAAGTTCTTTTTTGGCCGTCAGCTTCCCCAGGTAAAATGAGCTGAGATCTGAATAGGGAGGCAAGGGCCGAAATACGTTTTTGAACTGGGATGGAGTGCCTCTGAGTCTGAGCTCCCCACCATATCGAAGACAGTTACTGTGCAAGTTGCAGCTGTGTTTAAAATCTTCTTTGCTGGTGTTTGTCAACCTAAATTGGGACCTATTTTAGATAGTTTTTTAAGCTCTTTTTACAGTGAAAGCTCTGTTGATGGTGATATGTGTACATAATACAGGTGTTTGCACTGGTGTTGAGAATTGGACTGCATACGCTGCGGTCACACCTGAGCCAGCTTTAAGCCCGGTTGTTCAGGTACCAGTAGCATACATTTTCATCCTCAGCAACTCCAGTTTCCTTGGGATTTGGGTGATTACTCAGCTTATTTCCTCTCACCTCATCTTTTTTGCTATTCATCCTTGGCAAATCACTTAACTTAGGCTTCTTTTTGCACACAGGCATTGCTAGTTGAGAATACTTCAAGTCTAGAACAAGCCAGAGGAGCAACACCTTAGAGTGCATAACACTGAAATCTGGATTTCTCTAGCACTGTTTCTCTCATTGCTGTCTCTACAACTGAAATCGTTAGTCTCCTGTAGTTTGCTCCAGGAGATGTTTTAACTTTCTCCTTTCTCTTGCCTTCTGTCTGTCCCTCTGCCCTCTTCCCACCTAACCTTAATTACATGCAGATTTGGAGATGGATAGTGTAAAGCCAGGTTCTGCATATGTTACAGAGGCTTTGAACCAGTCCCAGCCGAGCTCAGGTAGAGCCCGTTATGTACAATCAGTCTCTCAGTGTCCTAACCACGTCTAACGCTGTACGTGATAGCAATAACCATTTACTAACACCCTAGGTTTGGTTACAGAAGGTAGATGTAGCTGAAATAGTTTATTATGAATTCTTTTATACAGTATTATCTGTTAGCCAAAAGGGCCAATGCCTGATTGGAAGAATCTGCTTTCTGGCAGGCAGATTTTCTGCAAGTGATTTCGTTCAAGTCAGTGAATCCAGATCGTAAGAGCACTGCTTAACAAGGCTGGCTCCTGTATTGTGTACCGGTGGCTACGTGGCTGTTAGTCTGTCTGTCATCAATTACCTGCGCTTTTTTCCCACCTGACTGCTGAATTTCTAAATATAAAGTGTTCTTCTTTTCCCAGGCTTTCAATCTGTGCCTCAGATATACCCAAAGAGTGTGCCAAACCCTATTTGACCATGTTCTGGATGAAGGACTGGCTTGAATAAGAGGGAAATGCAATGTGGTTAAATACTGTTATTTTCTGGCAATGTAAATGACCCCAAAGTGTGCCCAGTTGCACAGTGATAGCAGAAAACATCTGTGTTGTGTTGTCATTGTCATGACAGTGTTGCTATAGCTTTTCAGAGCTAGCATTAGGTAAAATTGTCGTGCTCCAGTGGAACTCGGGAACCGGGATACGTCTCTGGTATGGTTTATGTACTTAAACAATTTGATCATCTGTTACTGCGAGGTATTCGATAACAGACATTTCAATATTCTGTTTGTTTTGTTAAATCATGTCTGGACTTTTGTTTTCTTGACCCTCCTAAGAGCTTTGAAAGTAAATGTAAGTGGAATTATAGGAGAGACTGAGTAGCAAGCTGTGTAGGTTTTACTTTCCATCGGGGCTTTACAGTAAGGCAGGCAATGTGTCCTGCTGCGAAGTGTTCAGACAACGTGTTGCCCTCTTATGTCCCTCTGTTTCACGTAGTCCCTTTGTACTGAGGCTGAAACAAATTTGCAGGGTGACTGTACCTTGCGTAGTGATCCTCCCAATCTGGTCTTTGGGTAACATGAATACCTTAATGGGTATTAGGTATGAAGTGATGCTAATAAATGCAGCCAGTCAGGGCTCACTTGGGTCCTCTTTCCACAACACTGTTTCAGTTTATTAAGAAGTCAAATGTTTGTGCAGTTCGGTGGGTTTAAGTGTTTGGTAGGTGCCAGCTATCTTTTTTAATTTTATTTCAACTGATTGCAGATCTTCTTGGGGTTGCCTACGTGTAAAGCTCTGCCTCTGCTGAAATCCTTGTCTATATTTCCGTTGTTACCTGCTAAAGCCACCAAAGGCAGATTTTCTTTTTTAACTAGGCTTTAAGGCTTTATTTAACTCGTGTTATTTGCTTCCTTTAAAGACATCTTTTTAGCGGTATTATTTTGCTGGTAGGTTGCATCCTGGATACGTTAGGAATGCCAAACTTAGTCTTCCATAATTACGTTGCATTGCTTGCTTTCAGCGCGGTGAATTCTGATAAAGTGCTTATTTAATCTGAATTGCTCCAGTAATTACCTGGGTTTAGGAGAAAGGGATTTATTGCCGTGACTGCCCGTGCCATTGCAGCGGTTAGTCTTCTTAGGTGTTTAAATTTGTGTACAGAATTGCGGTATAAATCACAGGTGCAGCAGTGTTTTCCCGTTAGGTTTTCATTTCCTTGGAGTCTTCCTTTCCCTTTGCTCTCCCTCCCTTGTTTCGAGTGATCCTTCCCCCTTTTCCTTCCCGTGTTTTGGCAGAAATAGAAGGGGATGAGAACTGTGGGCTGATCTGTGGAAATGCTGCTATATACAGGATTCATCTGGCCTCCTACCAAAGTCGCACCAGAAAACCTGTGAATCTGCCGGAAAAGTATGAGTTTGAGAGAACAGCTCCCTGGAGCCTGCGTGCTAGGAAGAGAGGCGGTCAGAAACTGCATTATACATTCTGTCATCCTTGGGCAAGCCTGCATGGGTGCACACGAGCATCCCAACTGCAGCAGTGTTGTGTCCTGCACCAGGTACCAAAGAGTCGCTCTCCAACCACGTCTGGGGGAGTGCCTTCAGCAAAACTTGCAGCATTGAGCCCTGTGTTTCGGTTTGCTTTCTCCCCAGTGGCTTGGGAGGAGAAGCTGGGCAGGCCTCTGTATCTGGGGCTGCTGCTGCAGCGCTGCCCTCCCCGTGCGCCGTGGCTCTCCCCACAGCCAGCCGTTGAGGCACGGCGGTCCCAGGACTATTTTTACCGCTGAAGCCGTGAACTCTCCTGAACGCCCCATTTCCCTTCTGCAGGAGGGCAAGTTTTTGATACTCTAGAGCTGCCTAAGGATCACTGTGATTGCTGTGTAATTTATCGTTTAGGAAGCTGCAAGAGCTGCAGGTACATACGGAGGAAGATGTCTGTCTTCAAGGCCAGGCTGGGTGAGGCTTGGAGCAACCTGGTCTAGCGGGGGGTGTCCCTGCCCATGGCAGGGGGGTTGGAACTGGATGGGCTTTAAGGTCCCTTCCAACCCAAACCAGTCTGGGATTCTAAGATGCCCATGAGCAGCAGGTTTGGGAGTCCTCTACCAAACTGGGACAAGTAGGGGATTTACATGGAGGGTAAAAAAAAGTTCTCAGCAAGTGTCAAATAGTTTTTCCGCATGTTGCAATGAACGCCTGAGGGTGAGAACTGATTTTTACATGGAACTTGCTTTTGAATTGAGCCTTCTCTGGCAAACGTGAAATACTTTTCCTGTCCACCTAAATAAAACCTATACATTTTGGCTAGCTCATAAGTGAGAGACGAGCAAGAATTTTAAATATTTCAACTAAGTTCCGAAGGATACATAGCGTTAGGAAGTCAATGTATTTTTTTTTCTTCCTTCTTAATCCTTTAGCAGTGCAGATGTTTCCTGACAGCAGTAGTGAGACCCAAGCGTGCGTTCTGGCAGTATTTTTGAGGCGCCCATGGTTGCGTTTCTCACCCACAGACTCTGTGGAGTTTTAGGTGACGTTTGCAGTTGAGGCAGTATTTGCAATCTGAGCAAATAGATTTTTTTGTAACATTTCCCAGGTGCTATGGAAACACATTTTGATGGTTATTGGGTATTTGTGAGCAAATCGGTTGGAGTTTTCTTGAAGATTTGAAAGCATCAGGTTTTCCCTGTAGAAGAAGAGAGATTAGGGTATCACTGCTGTGTCTGAACGGTCTGGAAGCAGAGATGGGGAAGCTTGGCTGGACAGGAGACTCCGTGGTTTGGCTTAGTCTGGGCTAAGCCAAAAGAGCATCTACAGGCTCTTGGCATCCACGACGATGAGAAGGTTATGGTTTGGTTTTGCTGTTTCACTTATACCTTTCTTCTTGTTTCGAGTTTCCTAATCTGTTCCAATTCCTGCTGGTCTCCCTCCCAGCCCCCAGGAAGGGGAGCCTTTCTGATTTCAGAAACAAATGTCATGTGTACACAGCACGTGGTTTACAAGGGATGAGTCGTGGCACGTGTGCGTTGCCTTGTACCCTGTGGAATCATTCTCCTGAATGAGGAAGGTGATTGCTCTGACCTTTTGGCTTCTTTTCTGGCATACCCTGCATCTCTGGCAGGCACTGCTGGTGTGACTGCAGCCCTGGAAATAGCCTCCTGAAGTCAGAGGGAAATGCCTGAAGCACAGGTAAGAAGGAAGAGACTAGTTTCTGTATTCCCTGTAGTGCAGTTTCCCCCTCGCGTGGGGTCACTCGCAGCCTGTGGGGCTTCCTGAAGGCGTTGAACCCATAGTGGGGAGCTTCAGGCTTACGGCTTTCTGACAGGTGATTTTATGGCAAGTATTGGCAACGTTTCCTAGGAAATTTTAATTGGAAAAGAAAATGAACAAGCGTGGTGTATGGATCTGTGCACATCAGCGCAGAAATAACGACGTAAATCTGTGTATTGTGTAGGTGAGGAAGAGATGAATTAGTGTTTCTGCTGTGTAAACAATCATGGCGTTTGAGGCTGGCGTGCTTAACCTTTTCTGGGAGGTGGAATCCACCAAGCTAGGATGACTGCTTGTGCACTGAAGAGCTTGGCTGAGCGCAGGGGTGTTGGAGGCACTGATGTGCTGGTAAGAAGGCCAGCTTTCTTTTCACAGGTTCTGTGCTGCTTTCTCACTGTGCCTGCTCTGCGCTTATTCAGGCTGAGGGGGGATTGTTATTTTTAAAGTAGGTATTTTTTTCCTTCTCACAAGCTCTGGCCAAATGGGGCTTAACTCTAATAATAGTTGGCTTGAGCAAAACTCTGCAGTTATACGAAGAGCTTTGAAAGCACAGGAATGGGTAGTTGGTTCTGCTCTGCTTTTCCTCTTCCTTGCTCCCGAATAATTCTGTAAATTAGCGTGGGAGTTCACTCCACAAGTGAACACGCAGAAACACATTGTCTGCAGCTTGGACAAGATCCGCGGCGTGTTTCCACCAGAAATCCTACCCAAGCAGCCAAGGCAAGGCTACTCCTCTGCCCCTCCATCTCTGTGTCCTCCCTCCTTCCCTTCCCCTCTCCCTGGTAGGGAATTTTCCTGCTGCAAGCTCCAGGTCGTAACACTGCTCTGGCCTCTAGGTCTTGCCTCTCCAGCTCATGAATCAGCCCGTGTCAGTGATTAATGCAGAAGGCTTGGCTGATCTGAAGTTTCATCTGCTGGATTTCATTTAAGAGCTTGTGTCGGTGCTGCACTCATTCTTCTTCAGCAGTTAATCCTGTAACTGCAGCGGGAAGCTGGCATCAAATTCTTCGACTTGTTCTCATGGGAACTTGCTTTTGCTACAGGGAAGGCAAGTGAAAGCTTTCTGTTCCCTTGGCTGTGCATTACATCATTCCAAACTGTGGTGTTACCTTTGTACATGGAATATTTGGAATATTTTTCCTGCAAACCTGAACAGCCATGGCCACATCCACCAAAGCAAGTCACCACGTGGTTGTCCAGGTACTCTGTGACCTGAGACACCTTTATCTCAATCTGGGTTTCTGCGCATCAAAGCAAGTAATTTTGAGGTTATCCAAAGGTGTGCTGTTCTCCTGTGGCTTGTTTTTTATCTCCCACTCTGCTTTCATCTATGATCTTAGTTTCTCCCCAAACCCCTTTTGGAAAAAAAGGAGGTTTTATTTATTTAGGGGGTTCTTTTGTGTGTGTTTTGAGAGTATTTGATTGCAGGATGCAATCAGTGCAGAAACAGCATTTGAAAAGTACTGGCTGCCGAACTTGTAATAACGGCTTGAAGCTTCCTTCAGTGGTTAAATTTGCAACACCAGCAAGTGGAAGAAGCTCTGGGGTATATGAATAACATTTTTAGGTTACTCTGCCCTCCCAGTACTTCTGTCTGAGATAACTTCTGGACGATAGGTTAAACTTGAGAATGCTTTAAGGGTTGAACCAGAACAGCTTGTCACAACGTGGTTAATCAGCCTCGTAGGATTCTGGTGCCCAAGCCTAGCCTATGTTAAAAAGCAAAAAATCCCCGATGCAGGGACCAGGGCAGTTTTGAGTAGCTGTTCGTGTTACTACCCTGCAGTCTCTGCATTCTGTTTTGCTATTTCGAATTGTTTTATGTGCATTTTGCATGTAAATTTTGAATAGCACTGTTTCTGTTGTATTCATTTCCCATTTGTGCTGGGATTTTACCAGCTCTTATCAATGGGTTCGATAGGAAGAACATTCCTGGAACGGTGAGCAGGTACCAGGAAGGAGGGGTTTGTATTCAGAATTGCAGATAAGCACGTATAAAACCGGATTTAGGAGTCATGCTTGGCTGCTAAGGAAAAAAGTAATGTGATGGTATGAGTGTTAGTCCACATCAGTTCCAGCAACAAATACCCAGTGTAGTAAGTAGCTGGGGAAGCAGCATTATTTGGGGATAGGAGTCAGCAAACAACTTTGAAAATAACACATTTGCTTGAGGAGGAACTGTGAACACCAAAGAAATGAGTTTTACCCTCCTGATCATCAAGATGTCTGTGTAAGTACAAACAGATTCCTCTTACAGTCCTTCCGACCCCGGGGTTGTCCAGCCTACTGAGTGCGCCCACACTGTAAAGTGTGCGACGGCAGTTACTGAGATTGATAAGCCGCACTGCAGCCTCGTACAACCTGAGGAGCTGGGGGTCAGCATGGTTAAACGTGTCCAAAGTGCAGGTACCACCACTGGCTGGAAAAGGGCTGGAAGGCTTGGCTGAAGTTTCCCAAGACCTGTCACCCTCTTGGCTTTTGTCCCTGCTGCCAGCCTTGGTGTGGCCGAGCAGGGATGCGCTGGTGGTGAAGTCACGCTGCGGCCGGTTGTGCTGAGACGGTTGGGGTTTGGGAGCTGGGCTGTAAACCAGGGCGCTGTAAAATGAGCCGTGTCGTTTCGCTTTGGGTTTGTTTGGGTTTTTTTCAACAGCAGAACTCCTGGAGAATTTTTAATTGAGTTTGTTTTCAGTGATCTGATCAATGCGGCCACAAACTGTGCTGCTTAACAGCCACTCCGAGTGGGAGGGGGCATAATTACTTTAGCACTGTAATTAGATTAACGGAAGGGACACCCTAGGTGCAAAGTGTCTCTGCTGTGCCCGGAGCTGAGGGCCAGACGGGCTCCCATGTGCGTGGCCCATCCCGTGTCCAGTCTCCAAGTTCGGACACGCTTCCGTGGAAGTGTTCAGGCGTGCTCAACAGCTCTCCCTTTTGGCCATGCTGAAACAGCCTTTTAGCAGGGATTTGTGGGTCTGCAGTGGGATCGGTGAGCAAGACATGCTCCGGTGATGGCGGAGACCCCTGACCTCTGCAGTCTATGAAGGCCTTGGCCCTTTGGTGTTCCTCACGTTTCTGCGGCGGGAAGGTGCCGTTGAGCTCTGTGCGAGGAAGGAGAAGGCCGTGGATAAACTGGAGTCTCGTTCTCCTGGCCCCGTTCTTTGCACCCGTGTCTTTTCCTGGAGGAGGATGGAGCCCGGCTCCATCCCTGTAACCATCCTGGTGACCGTCCCAGCAAGAGGTGGTGGGTTGTGTTGCGAGAAACCAGAGGTCTGATACCCCAGCAGGAGCTGCGGTTGGGGTTCCCCCCTTTCAGGCCCTTTGCCCACCGACCGGCCGAGGGCCCGTGCCCAGCCGAGGTCGAGCGGGCCAGCGGGGAGGAGGCCAGGGGCCGCGCTGGGCCGGGGCTCAGGGCCCGACGCTCCCCGGGGGCCCGGGGTCGGGCTGCGGAGGCATCGCCGGGCAGGTTGCACCGGGGGGCGGGACCCGCCGTCTCCAGCCGAGCATCGGCAGCGGGGGGAGCAGGGGCGGAAGGCGGAGGCACCTGCGGGAGGTGGAGCCGGGCCGGCGGGGCCGGTTGGCCGGGGAGGGGCCTGGCAGCAGCCGCAGAGGCGGTGTGCACCCACCGCGCACCTCCCCGAGCCGCGCCGAGCGGGGCCGGGCCCGCTGCTCCCGCTCCCGCCGCTGCTCTCGCTGCTGCTCCCGCCGCTCCCCTCCCCGGGCACAGCGGAGCCAAAGACCCCCGGGCTGGGGGACAGCCGCCGGGGAGGCGTTCGGCCTGCGAGGAGGACAGGAAGGTAGGAGAGGTGTGCCCCCCCACCCGCACTAGCGTCTTCCTTATGTAATACGAAGTATTTTTAGGTCCTGCGCCCACTTGTTGCTTAGTAACTTGCCAGCTACTTCGTTTGCCGTTTGGGAGAATTAATGGCTTTGCATGAAGATTTTTCCCTTCTGACGATGTTGCACCGGGGGGGGAGCTCGGCGCGTGCTGGAGCTGGGACCCCCCCGTTGGGCACGGCGTGCCGGGCTGTGCTGCGGGGTCTCCCCCACCGACCCGTATGGGCCAGGACACGGTGCCCACCCAAGGACGGACGGGCCGTGCTATTGCCTTCTACCGCGGAGGGGTCACCCGGGATCACGGTTTTGGGCAGATCAGACCAAATACCCGTTCCTCGGTAATTTCCAGGGATGCTCCCATCTGCCGCTGGATGTAGAGCCGCGTGTTTCTGCCGTGAGGGCAGATCCTCAGGGATCTGTGCCCTTGGGCAGGTTGGCTGGCTTGGTGGCTGGCTTCTCTTGCCAACCAAAGGCTGATTACTCCCTCCTCCTCTTTTGCTAATTGTTTTACTTCTATTTCCCTTTTACTAATCACTAACTTAAGGTTTCTATTGCGCCTTTCTGCTCACTAGGTCCAGAGTTGTAAACTGTTTTATTGGACTCAGCCCAGGGTCATGAGTGTGCAGCAAGACGGAGGTGGTAAAGGGAGCTTCTTTCATGTCCGGGATGATTTGTGTGAGGATTCCCACCCAAATCCCAGGGGAGAAAGAATTTCAGCTTGCAGGCTGCCGCTGGCGCAGGCAGGGTCCTGGGGGTTGCAGAGATGTGGGACCCCTGCTCCCTGCTCAGATTTATACCTCGCTCCCAAAGGAGGCAGCTGACAGATGGGAATGCCTAGAATTTGAATTTCAATGGATTTTTGCATATCACTGTATCTTTTTGTTTTCCTTCCCTCCCGCACTGGCACTCAGAGGACATAGGATGCATTCCTAAGCATTAATTATTATTGATGCTGTTGTTCGGGAGAAAGGGGCTTCCTATTTAGAAATGCTAGTCCTTTGTTTGCTGGAGCCCTGGGGCAGTGAGTGCACACTGGAAAATAAAATTCCCAGGGAGAGTGGTTTCCGTGATCATAGTAGACACTTTGCAAGTAGCCATGGCTCGTCGCTTCATATTTGCTCAGAAAACCTCCCAGAAGCTATGGTCCATTTTAAGGACTAAATGCCTGGCAGGATCGTATTATTTATGACAGGGAAGACAGGAGGCCTTCCCTTTCCACTCTTCCCTGACCTCCTTTGTTCTGGGCACCACACAGGCATGAGAAAAGAGTCTCATTTGAAATCAAAGCCCTGGACTGGTAAGATAAAGGAAGAGAACAAAGCAGGCAAAACAATGCAGTACCTAAATTCCTAAGTCTTAGAAAGCAGATTCAGTTCACCGCAAATCCCCAGACGTGTTGGGCCCGATTTTCATTTGCAGTAAAGCTGTTTTACCCCTCTTTTGCTGTGGATGCCTGGGAAGGTATCGTTTTCACCCTCTTTAAAGCGATTTTAGCCCGCTGGTGCAGTGTGAAGTAACTCTAAGGTCAGCGAGGCTCATGCCCGTTGCCTGCAATATTGTTTCAGCTCCATGTGAGTGGAAGTTTTTCTTCCAAAGGCGGAATCATCTCGGGCCTAATACAAGTGTTTAAACATTTTATAAAGTCAGGGTTGTAAATAGGGAGCCAGAACGATCTCAGTCTTGGTCACTGGAATTTGAAAGTAGCCTGGGCTGTAAACAGCTGCCCTCTGGCTAGTGACAGTGGAGATCGGCATCTTCTGTGAAGGGATTGGGAGAGCAGCAGCCATTACTTGTCCTACTGGGAGGACAGCGTGCTTCGGAAGAGTCTGTACGCCAAGGATTGAAGTAACGGCAGCCCTGTGGGCTAAGAAAAGGAGATAGAGTGCTTTGACTGAGTCTCCTCCTTATTCCAGGTGGATTGCTCATGTCCCTTCCTGTTGGCACTGAGAGATTCCATCCCAGTGTCTTCCTAAGGCCTTGCATAAGAGCAAACACCCTCTCGCTCCAGGATTGGGCTCCAGCTGCCAAACTCATAATTAGTCAACTTCTGTTTGTTGATTCATGTCAGATCTTTTCCTCGGTGCTTGCCTCCTCCCACCACCCAAGCTGGAGCCTGCTGCTGCGCAGAACTGGAGTAACTTGACTGCCGCGGCCACTCCGGTTAGCCTGGTTTAGCCCCTGTCAGGTTTGGGCTGAACGGATGACTAGCGCAAGCTCTGGGCTGCGTGTGCGTGCCCAAAGTACTTGATGTTACTGGGGGTTGGCTTGGGTTACTGTCAACTTTTTGGAAGATCTCCTGCAGCGCTGCAGGAGTAGAAATGGTGCGGGTGAGGCTCAGGCAGCCGTGCTGCACTTTCATTCAGGCCGTGTTGAAGCCTTCTGATGAAGGAAGGATATTGCACGCGGCATACAGCTGGTGTTTGAATAGGGGAGGGCAGAGGCAGTTAGCCTTCTAATACGTGTGAGCTTGAGACAGGCGGTTCTTGACTTCTCTGAAGCCGTGGCTGCTGTAGGCAGGACAAGAAAGGCTGGAGTTGAGCACAGGAACCAACAGAGAATGTGTGTCATTTTCATCACTGGAGACTCTTGAGTTGGAGAAACTTCTGGCAGAGAGGGCTGAGGTGCAGTTGAACCTTCTCTGGTGTCACCTAGTGGGTTGTTCTCCCCTCTTATTCGCAAGTCTCTGGAGAGTATCTAACACGCAATTGCCTGGTTGATGTTGATGCTTACTTGGTTGTTGAAGTCCTAAAATAGGGTTTCTTCTCAAACCAGACGAATTGTGTATTAGAGACACAGGGAAGTTGCAGTATCACATTCTCTTTAGTGCGAATTTAACATTACACAGATGCTTCAGAGCATGTTGATGCCAGGATGTCACAAACATACGGGTGTAGCGTGTGCTTCAGCATGCAAGGTCAGATGATCCTGAAGTGAACACAGGTGAAACACCAACACTGTCCCCAGTGGACAGGTTTGATGAGTAGTTGGGCTAGTGAACCTGAGTCAGAAGTTCTTTTTTCAAGAGGATCTTTACTCCAAGGTAAGCGAGATGAGCAAAAGGGCTGCCTTAAACTCTGCTAGTACACAGAGGTTTAGCAAAATGGGGTATGAATGAAAGAGAAAAAGGATACTGCCAGTGTTTCTCTTGCTAATTCTCTTCTACCTCTACATTTCCCAGTTTGCTCCCTTGTCTCCCAGTCCCACAGCTAGCCTGGTGACCTCTTCCATGCCACCCGAACTGCTGACGTTACTGTCTTGTGTGCTAAATGCCCTCTATCGTTCTGTTTTAAACTCCCGTTTATTTTCCAGTTTTGGCCTCTGATAACTTGTTTCCTCTGAACTAAGCCCCGTGTATTCTCATTTCCTCACCTTCAATTGCACTCCCTTGTGTTACCTACCCAAAGCCCATCCTTGCTTCATTGTCGCTAAGACTGTGTTAGTCAGTGCTGCTTTTTTTTCCAGACACAATTCAAATATGTTAATTGTATTAATATATACAGTGTTTGAATTGTATCTGATCAGTTGTTTGGTCAGATATGCTGTTAGCTTTTGAATTTGCAGCCTCCTCTCTCTGGAAGAGGACTAATTAGACCCAAACGCAGCGACAGCTGGCAGAGGTAGTTGTATCATCTGGGCATGAAAAGCCTCCAAGTGCGTTGCCAAGCTGGTCAGTCTCTGATGCCAGATGTTCCTACACTCACCGAAACAAGCCGGTACTCCAACTGGAGCCAAAGGTTGGCAAGGATGAGGAAGAGTTGCAGTTTTGTTGAGGCTGTTGCTTACAGACGCTGCCCAAAGGATGGACCCAGAAGCGTGGGCAGGTTCCTCCTTACTAGACTTTGTACACAAGAGCAGCAACATCACTTACCAGTTTTGATGACTTTACTCTCCATGTTTATGGTGCTCGTGTGATAGCTGGAAATATGTGCTTATTCTTGGCTGGTTCTTGTCATCATAGTTCATTTTAATGGTTTTTTATCTAATGACACCGAAATTAATCACCTTTAACATATTTCATGGCTTCTGATAATGCAGAGGCCAGCCTTAGCTGATGTCAGCCTGGCACAAGATAAAAGCTGCAGCATCAAAAAGCAGGCAGCATTTTTATTTCATTTTTCTTTATAAAGCAAATCAGCAAGTACACATTTATGAAAGTTTTTGGAGATAGAAGGATATTTTTAAAGTCTATGGGATTTTAAAATCTTAATGACCAACGAGGGAGCCCAGTGTAGAGATTAGTGCAATTATTGATGTGGTGTTGGTTGGTCCTTCAAAACCAGCATCCTATTCCAGGAATAAAGGACTTGGTGGTGCGTGGTTCCAGATTCTGGTTGGGTTTTTAGGGCTGTATAAATTAGCTTCCAAAATAGAATGTGGTGTGGCAGGAGGAAAGGAGTAAAATGTCTTGTTGCTAAGGAACATGACAGAGAACTGGGAGATGTGACTCAGTTCTTGGCTTTGTTTAATTTCTCTTCGGTAAGATGTGGGTCTGCAGAGCATGTCTTTGGAAGTGTGAAGGGATAGATATTAAAAATACTCAGTGAGGTTTTAAAGAGGGGCTGAGGTAACTGATGTGGGGAACCGGTTGAGCTCAGTCCGCTCACACGGTTAAATAGGTGTTTGCAGAATCGCGAGCGTAGGAAATACGGGGCAAAACCAAACCCAGCTTCTCGCCCGATTCCTGGTACCACTCTTTTCTTCAAGAGACTCTGTTGCTGCTCGCTGTCCTTGCAGCAGATTTTAATTTTAGAGGAGGATGGGTCTGGAGGGTCTAACAGCCTGGAAACATTTTAGCTTGACTTGCTGTAAATCGCCCTTCAGAGAAGATGGATTCGCTTTAGTTTGGTAATACCTGGCCCTGCTTTTTTTTTTTTTTTTATGACATACCCACACTTTTTCCATCTTGGATTTTGAGACTGGATATTGCAGTTTGTTTTTACATCGTGAACTCTGCAGCCACATGTGTTCTTGCTTCTGACCTTAGCACCACGCTCTCCTCGCAGCAGGACCGCTGGGTTCTGTAGCATGTGAAATCACTGTTAATGAGAAGAGAAGCACGTGGGGCATGTGCTGGGATTGTGGGTCAGCATACACCCTCCAAGATTTTCTCTTGGAGTCCAAGTTTACTAACCCTGTGTTAGAAAACACACTGCTGTCGATGATCTTGTGCAGCCTTCCAGTACCTGAAAGGGCTACAAGGAAGCTGGGGGGACTTTTTACAAGGGCCTGTAGTGACAGGACATGGGGTAACGGGTTTAAATTGAAAGCAGGGAGATTTAGATTAGATATCAGGAAGAAGTTCTTCCTGGAGAGGGTGAGGAGGCACTGGGACAGGTTGCCCAGAGAAGCTGTGGATGCCCCATCCCTGGAAGTGTCCAAGGCCAGGCTGGATGAGGCTTGGAGCAACCTGGTCTAGTGGAGGGTGTCCCTGCCCATGGCAGGGGGTTGGAACTGGATGATCTTTAAGGTCCCTTCCAACCCAAACCATTCTGTGATTTTGTCTAGGTGTGAATTCAAACCCAAAATGTTAGGGACGGTGACAGGAGATACAGCAAGTATTCCTTGTTCGTTTAGCCTGGGTTTGTTTTTCCCTTGGCCAAAGGCAATAGGGCTGCAGGGCATTGTGAGGATGGTCTCAGAGGAAGCTGCTGTTATCCTGGGTCACCGTACGCCTGGACCTTCGCTGGGTGAGCACTTCTGTGCACATAAACCTGCAAGACGAAATCTGTTGTTTGCTTTGCTGCTGTTTGTTTCCCCTGGTCTTTGAAAGGAGGCGCAGGGTGTGCAAGGTGGGAGATGCCGTCCAGGGCTGCAAGTGTCTCAGCACATCGACTGTAGTATATTTTCTTCTCCTAGCCTTTGTGTCATGGGGTTTATCTTACTGAAAGGGGAAGGAAAATGGGGGATACAAGGCTGCATGTATTCAAAGACTTACCCTGTTTGGCTGTTTCAAAGCCAAGGAGTCAGGAGCCAGTGCTCTTTTCCATCCTACCTTTCCTTTTGTTGCCAACTCTGTGGGCAATTGTAATTAAATATTACATTTTAGAAGTGGCCTCAGGAAGAGTTTTATGGCCCAGGCATGATATTTCTGCAGCTTGGGCTGAGACATGAGGTATCGTTGGACCTTGTGCGCTCTAATCTTGCGGGTGTAAATCCAGAGTAACTGCATTGCTGTCAAATCCGTACAGGCACAGGACGGATCAGAAGCTGGCTCTGTGGCTTGGTTGTGCCTCAGCAAATTCGAATTTGACTCGTGTGCCAGGGGCTGAGGGTATGGCTTTGCAGCGTGTTGGCTTTGGCCGGCAGCTCAGCGTAAGGTCTGGTTTCAGTGGAGGTGCCACCCCCGGGCTTGGGCTGCCACCACTGCTCACGCTTCTCCGCGGTAAGAGCATCCCGTTCAGCAGATTAGTGTTAATCCGGGTGGCTGCAGCGACTTTAGCTGGCAGTGCAACCTCCCGGGAAGGTGTAGGAACACAGCCGGAGTGCCATGGGGAGGGCAGCAGGTCGGAGGAAGACCTCAGCATATCCCAGGAGATCCCCGTGAGCTTCCAAGGGGTTCCCAAAGTAGCCCCTATTGTGCTGAACAAGAGCCAGGGAGCTACTTTGGATCAGCTGCTGGCTGACACTTTTCTCCAGTAAACAAGCTGCATGAAGTATATCCTGAAGTGCCTTGTTGGTTTGCGGCGTTAGGGTGAACACGCCCTGCTTTTAATGAACTAATTGTTACTTAATTGCTTTTATCAATGTCAGGGAATTTCAGGCCTCTCTTGCTGTACCACCAAGCTTTTGGAGTGCAACAATGGCATGCTTTGATTGATAAACGTTCCCCGGGGAGGTGCAGTGTGTGGCACTTTCCCAAAACCACAATGAATTACCTGGCACAAGTATTTCTTTTTCTTCCCTCCCTGGCCCCCAAAAGACGGCTTTGGCCAGTGTAGTTCTGCCAGCTGAGGGCAGGATATTTTGTCTCGCTCCCCATCCACACATTTGTGCCAGCAGAACTCCACAAGCCTCAGGTGGGTTTTTTTTGTTTGGGTTTTGATGGTGCGTTTTTTTTTTATTTCCAGCCAGTCTCACTATGCCAGATGGAGAATTTGTCTTTGCTCATTCAGGCCAGGATATGTAGCCAATCCTGCCTTTCTGAGGAAAATTAGCCCCTGCTCCTAGGAAAGCCTCCATTGCATGGTAAATAATTAGTTTTATAGTGATTAAATCTGAGGTGGAAAGTATAAATATTAGGGAGTTTTAGTTTTGTTTGCCTTTCAGTTGATGATTCAGCACCATCTCTGACTGTAACAACCATGTAAAACTGGTAGTAATGCTGCTTTATTCTCCAAATTTACTTCTATGTCACCCGTTAACCTGAACACCTCGTGGGGAGACAAACTGAATGGTTCAGATTTGTCATATATCCCCACTGTATTGGTGGGATGACAGAGGAAGGTAGATAGGGCTAGTTAGATTATTCGCATCTCCTTAGCCTGTAACAATTTTACATGGTTTGTTTTGGTCTAAACCCTGTGTCTTGATCCCGTAGTTTCATTGCATTTATTAATTCTGGGCTTTTCAAGATGGCCAAAGGCTGGAGGAGCATAGGACCATTACTTGTTTGCTTGCTGTCACTGCTACCGTCACCAGCAAAGGTTTGGGACCATTGTTTTTGAGCAGAAAGCATTTATTCTGCAGGATTCTGCTTGCATTGGTGCTTACCCAGGGACTGGAGCTGCAGCACTAGCTGTATCTAAGCCAAAATGCATGAGAAATCAAACCTCTCTTAGGATGCGTTGCTGGTTTGAGGGCCAAATGCTGCCAGAGGACTGGGAAGCCGGGTAGAAAGCATTTCACCCTGTATTGCTCTTGGCAGAGAGACCGCATACCTGACAGCCTCCCCAGCTCTTGCAGCTTGTAAGGATAGTTATCCTTATCGGGCACCTACTTGCTTTTTGTTCGTTCTTATAACCCGTCAGCAGCGACGTGGCTGCTTGGATTTTCTGGCTGCTCTCCTTCCCGCCCAGGAGAAGCCCAGCTCTGGTCAGTGAATCATCCTCCCGTAGGTATAAAGCCCTGCGGTCGGCGTGGCCCGAGAAACTCTCCGCCCGAGCAGGTAGCGATTCAGAGCATGCCGTGGGAAGGTGTTTAGCCGAGGAGCCGTGCAAACGCTTCCACAGGCTGTCGATAAGCCAATTCCTGGTTACTGAACCTGCTCAGGCATTGCCCTGACGGGGCCGTGGCCTGTCGCACCAGTACGCTGCGGGAGTGCGTGTTTGTAGGAGTCTGTGTAATGGTGCGGCGAACGAGGCAGTTATTTTAACCTGCACCGAGTGGCCCACAGGCAGAGCAGGTTTATTGTGCTTCAAAAACTCGGGTCTCCTTTCCGCTTAGCGAGGTACACGTGCATCGGTACCAAGCAGAGCACATCCTCGGATCGTGGAAGTGCATCCACTGCACCGTTTTCCCCATTTTTAACGCCTGTGGTGACACCCAAACCTTTGGGTTTGGTGACAAGTGTCCTCACTTCCAGAAACTCTGCAGTGCTGGAATTGGATGCGTTTTTCTCCGTTTTAAACCCATTCTCTGATGGATTCAATTTCCATTAAGTCAGGCAAGGCACTTTGTGAAGGACTGTATACAGAGCCCATGAAATGATTCAAAGGAATACGTACGCGCTGGTAATTGCTGTATTTGTCTGTTTATTTGGCTGGTGTAAAAGCGCCTGTCTCAGCTCTGTCACCTCCGGCAGCAGCGTCACAGGAGCCCGAGGATGCTAACCCTTTGAAACTCCACACAAGCCAGGATGAGACTCTGTCTCTGATTATTCTTGCGCTGATAGGAGATGATAAATGAGCTGTTACTTTACTGCGATGATGGATACAACCAAAATCTAGCCTAACTTTGTTCGGCATGTCAGCACAATCTGTTCATTTACTGTGTGTAATTAAAAAACCCTGTCAAACTGAAAATATTCCTTTAATTAAAGCCCCTGTAGCCGCAGTTTGTCACACTCAATGCTTCTGCGTTTTGTTAAATGATTCGGGTTTGCTTGTGGAGAGCGCAGATGTGGGTTTTGTTGGCGATTTTGGGATTTCAGGTGAATACCTGATGTACCAGGATGTATTCCCCTGGTTAAAGGGATTAAAACGTCGTGAAGGGTAGCATGGTATAACCTTGTTCTTGGGACGAGGCTTTTCACATTGCCTGGTTGAGGAATACCCTGGCTGCCCGTACAAAGCATTACTGCAATAAATCTCTTTCGCCAAGCCTGAGTGTCCAGAGCCTCTCGCGAGCTGGAGGTTGCGCGTACGAGCGAGCACAAGTCGCACCGAAGAGATGCACCTTTGTCACCGGGGTTCTTCCTTGCTGCTGTTGTTTGCTTGGAACAGCGTTACTCTGCTGAATTTGGTTACAGTGCTGCGGGTTTTCGTGCAGGTGGAGCGCGCAGTTGTCTTTCCGCCCCGGAACACAAGACAGGAGCAGGGAGAGGGTTGCTGGGATTGCCTTGCTGGGCTGCAGGAGCCTTTACAACATCCCGGCGCTGCAAAGGCTTCCTCACAAGCCCAGCCCTTTATACCTAGTGATGTGTTCTTTTCAGTCGAGCTCCTCTGCTGTAAACCCACTTTTAAATCACCTATACAATGGCGCTTTTGTTGGCGGGGGCGGAGCCCTTTTTCTCTCAGAGGGGCCTCAGGAAGACAAGTTGACACTCGGGCATTGTTCTACTTCCCATTCAAACCCGTCCTCAGCCTCGCCCCCCAGTTTGCATGGGTTTGTGTCACCCACTTCTGCCCCGTGTTCCTCTGTTGCGTTCTGCTGCAAATGATACTCCTGAGCGGGGCTGGATGGTTTTAGCGACCGACTTCACCGGCGGAACGTGGACACCGTGCGGCGTTGTGTCGAGAAACGGAGCGGGAGGTTTTCAGGGATGGCTCCCGAGCTGTGTCCTCATCTCTTGGCAGACTTGTATTTGTTCTGATGGGGGTAAACTGCATCTCTAAATCAGCTGCCTTCGTTTTCCATGAGGCAAACCAGGGACAGTCATGCTTTTATCCTGCGAAGGCGTGAGAAGGGTCCGGGGGCTCATGGAGCCCTGGAATGGACTCTGCCTCCCCGGCTGCAGCGAGGTTCCTTAAAACTGCAGGTGTCCTGGAAGGGCAGTCGGTAGCACGTACGGCCTCCAAGTTCAGGTATTGTTAGTCATTCGTTTGTTCCGGAGGCGCCCGGGACTAGCAGAGCCAGCAACAACACATTTATTTCTGGTGTAGATTGTAGAGAGTGCGTGTCAGCGTACGTGGATGACTGCTTTTAGCCTTGCTCGCCTTTCCGGAGATGGAAATTGTAGCTCTCGGGTGCTGCCCATCAGCCAGCACGCCCCGACGGTCCTTCCGCACGCTCCCACCTGGAGCTGCTCTGCAGATAGATGTGCCTTTCTGCTAAACCCTTCCATTACAGCTGTCGGCTGTTACTTCTGCACTAGCCAGGGATCGCAACAACAGCCAAGTCTCTGGTTAGTGTCGAACCTTGGAAAATCTGTTTCTGTAAATAATGGATCTTAAAGTTTCTACAGTTCTTAAGTGCTCTGTAGAACATGTTACATTTGGTCTGGCCCAACTAAGCCAAGTCTAAGTGGGGTTTTTTTATTTCGTTGTGCAGTGTCGAAGAAACACGGCAAACTCATCACCTTCCTTCGTACATTCATGAAGTCGCGCCCAACCAAACAGAAGCTCAAACAGCGGGGGATCCTGAAGGAGAGGGTGTTCGGCTGTGACCTGGGAGAGCATCTCCTCAACTCTGGCCACGATGGTAAGAGAACAATCCGCTCTTGAGCTCTTCTCTTGGGAACCTTATTTTGGGGTGATCGTGTCTAGCGAAGGGCTCGTTGGTACTGGCGGAGAAATATGCGACAGGCCGAGGGCTGAAAGACGAATTGTGGCTAATGCTAATAAGCGAGGGTTGTGGTTTGACGTGGGAGTGCTGAGGATGGGTGGAACTACTGAAGATGAGTCCTCAACCTCTTGAAATCTTCGAATAAATATTAAGCAGGGAAATAAACTTTATTTACGTGTCAGCATCAGTGAATAATGAACTGGTATGTTAAATCCGTACATTCCTCTAACTCAGCTGCGTTTGATTCGAGCACAGTTTGTAGTGGAAATCCTTCATCTGCCTTTTCCCTTGATTTCACAACACTTGCAGGAATTAACTGGATATTGTGTTTTGCCACAGCTTGTTCTTCTCTCTGTTTGTTTGGGTGAGTTTTCTGTAGCTCTTCTCGGTCCCTTTTGCCTTCCCATTGGCAGCTTAGGGGGGTAGGAGGGAAGACCTCTCCATTCCAAGAAAAAATGACGTGACTGTTACTACTGTCCCTCGGATGAATTTTTGTCTCGCATGCTCTTTGCACCCCTCTCACTGTGGCATCTCCAATCCAGGCTGAAACCGGGGAGGTACCTGCAGTGCGAGTAGCACACAGAGGACTGGAATCCTTTCACGGTTTGCCAGCCGAGGTCGTTCCCATAAATGCCCCGTGCTGAGGGTTCTTTAGACAAGCAGCACAGAGCAGCTGTGAGCTGCAGCCAGTTTGCCCAGGAGGTAGAGCCGTTGGGAAACTGGCGCTGGGTGTCTGGCTATGGCAGCTTGTGGATCCGTTTCACACGTTTGCTCCTTGCAGTGGATTTTGCAGCAGACCTCCTCTGCCAGAGTTGTTAACCTGACGTCTCCTGGCTTTTACATGCAGGAGCAGCGGAACGATGGCAGGAACGGTGTTGCTGTGTTAAATTTGTTTTCAGCGGTACTTCAGACTCCTTGTCGGTTCGAGCGCCTTATGGTAAAGGGTGGGGAGCTGTTTCATGCACTATCTCCAGCTGATTCGGTTGGTAACCGCAACGTGCGCTCCCTTGCCTGACATGAAGTGTTTTACTACCAGTTGGTGAATGATAGGAGCTTGTTCATATGGAATCCAGACTGTGGCAAGGCTCGTTGGCTTGTTAATTGGAACCAGCAGAGATCTTTATTGCTGGGGCTTGAAAAGCATCAGAGCACGAGAAACTGGATGGTTTGGAGACAGAAACAGACAGTAACCCATGCAAGAACTACATCAGGAGTCGGTCGTTTACGCCGCTGGGTAGCTAGAGAGCTGGTCTTCTGCCCGTGCTGTGGGAGCAGTCTTGGAGGGCAGGAGACATGCCAGCAGCGTGAGCTCATTAGGGAGAAGGAGAGAATTCCCTTTCATCCCCAGCCCTCCTCCTGCCCATTTTCACTGGGCACAGGTCAGCAACGATTAAAGCTGCCCTCTGTGCTGACTTCTTCCCTGGGCTTTAAGGGGTGCGCGTTTTATTTAGCAGTAAGAGGCGCATCCTGAGCTGAAGTAAACTGTTGTAACTGCGCTGGGGGCTCCTGTCTGCCAGCCTCTGGGAGCTCACTTCTTGTGCTGGGCACTCCGCTCCCATCACGTGCAGCTGACTGAGCTGTGCTAATGAGGTCTCTCCGTCGGAGAAGTGACCAGTTGCTCCCCCCCATGATTTAATAACTCCTTCCTAAGTCCCTGGAGTGAAGCAAATCCAAATTGAACGTTGCTAACAGGGGCATGTCTCCATTTCACACAGCGGGGTTGTTTTTTTTCCTGTGTGATTCAGCTCTCTGACCTGTATTCCAAGTGACGTAATCCCCAGGACTGGTTTTGTGGAGACGTTTCTGGGTTCCTGTGAATCAAGGGCTGTGCATGCACAGCGTTTTGGGATTCTCTCGTTCTGTAGCATTAACATTCCTCAGTCTTGGAGCCAACTGCAGGGCTGATGTGCTGAAAAGGGACTGAGCTATCACAAGAGACCCTACGTTGATAGAGGGGAGAAGCAATCCTGCTCCTTCAGCTCATAAACCAGAACATAAACGAGTATTTTTATAGGAGCGGGGAGTACTGTAGCTGCAGTGCATGGTACCTACTGGTAATGCTTTGGGCTGACAACTGCAAAACATCGCAGTTCAGGGGGGAAAAGCCCACAAAACAAAAGAACCCAGTACATAGAATGATACAATCTTTTAGGTTGGAAAAGGCCTTTAAGATCATTAACTCCAACTGTTAATGGATTTCAAATTAAACAATTCAGCAAGTAGAATCTTCTGCTTAAGTTAATGCTCGTTTGGTGGTTTGCTGTCTGATACCAAAAAGATTTAGCAGGACTGAAGGAGAAAATGGCACTGCCCGTGGTGTTTGGAGTGAACTGCGAGGCACTCCTGTGCGCCTCAGAAGTGCAGTATTGAACCGAACTGGAGTTATGTGAAGAATTTCATTAATTATCAGCTCTGGGAAGCTGACAAAGCCAAAATTCTCCATAGTTCGCTGTGAAACAACATGGGCAGTCCCGATTTTGCAGTCATGAACATCTGAACCTTTGCTCATTTATATAGGAAGTGGCAAGAGAGGAGCAAACCGAGATAATAAAAGGGATACCGAAGGATGAAAACTAAACAGATCTCATGTTTTTTACTGAATGCTGTGTCGAGGCACGGATTGCCAAGCTGGGAGAACGTATTTGCTTTCTGCATGCCCAGAAGGGACTTCACAAATGCAAAGGAGATGTTTTACCTGCGGCAACGTGTTGTCTTTCTGTGGGCTCAGTATCTCTGCATCCACCGCACCTCTTTCAGAAGGAGGATGAATTGGCACGAGGTGCATAGGAGGAAAGTGATACGGGAACGTGACCTGTCTTCTAGCGTGAGAGCGCAGGCGATGCCGTCCCGCAGAGCTCCATACACACACTTTACGCTCGGCACGCGCCGAGTCCTGAATGAGCCACGCGTTTGCTGCGGTTTTGCCTGAGGTTTTGAGGTTCTTCTTGCGCTGAGGCAGAGCACTCGCTCTTCAGGAAGGCTCCTCTCAGCCTGGCATGGCAGAACTCGTGTCTGCTGAATGTGAGGGTACAATACGTCTGTTTAGTGGAGTTTCTCCCTGGGGGAGGGTGTCTGGGTAAGATGGGGTGAGTGGAGCAAGCAGGCTGGCGTGGCTACTGCTGCCTGTTCGTTTTTGATGAGGGTGCAGCTTGTAATTTTTTTAATTGGTGTGTACGGATCTGCGAAGTAGCACTGCAAGCAGGTATGGGGAGGGAGGTAAGGTTTTGAACACATTCACAATAACAGCGGGCGGGGTGAGGCCTGCACCCTTCGTCTGTCTGTGTGCCTGGTGATTCATGCTGGGGATTGCAGCCATTGTTGGGCTGGCAACTAGGGAGGCAGTGCCCTGGGTTTTGCATTGGGTTGGTTTTGGGTTTTAATCCCAGTTTGTAGTGCACTGACACTTTGAGCTCCCCAAACAATGATGGGGCCCTTCTGTGGTAGGAGCTACGCCTTCGCGCAGTGCAAAACAGCCCTTTCCAACGGCCCTTGTAGACAGGACAGCGGTGAGGGGAAGGGAAGCACCATCGCCCGGTTTGTTAGGTGAGGACCTGGGTCATGGACAGATCACAGGATGGTTTTTCAAAATCATCTGCTTTTCAAAGAGGCAATTGGGAACCAGAGTGCTCCTGATCGCTGAGCTGGGGTGTAGGTAGGTGTGTTGCTTCTGGTGAAGGTAACAGTGGTCAGGTTTTGTTCCTCTTCACTGTCACATGTCAGTTCTGAATTAGGGGCTGTAGGAGTAAAACCTATTTTGATTTGAGGGATTTTGGCTTCTCTGTTGGGTCCAAATCTAGCAAAGGTCGTGGCGATGCTCCCTTTGAGTACGTTGGCTTGCACAATCCCTCCACAGTCGGCCGTAGTCACCCAGTGGAGCCTGCCCTAAGAGGCCCATCTCCATTTAATTTTAGTGTGTTATTCATTTGCTGGCTCCTCCTGGGTTTTGGATACTTCCCCTGCCAGCGAAGCGTCATTTGGAAGCAGACCAAGCTTAGCAGGGAGTAGCTGTTTCTTCATCGCCCCAAGAGATGTTCCCGGTTGGTTTGGTGCCGCTGACACCCGCCACGCTGGTTTGTTTTATGGAGCTGCAGCACACTCGGCACAATCCCTGGTTCATGAAGAGGCCTTGTTCCCTTTGTTGGTTGGGAGACTTTTTCCCCCCCCCTAATTTTTTTCTCTCAAAGGAAACCAAATCAAACTGAAAATTAGCTCGACCCCGATTAGAAAGAATTGTGCTTGCAGAGGGTGTGTTCATGTAGTGTGGGAGCTGGTTAAATGCTGCATTGCAGCATCTCTACCATGTCCTCGTTTGTGCCTCGGAATACTTCCAAACGAAGCTTTCCATGATGACGAGTGTAGGCGTCCGCAGCAGTGTGGGTAGCAGAGGCTTTGTGCCTGGCTGCACGGAGAGGCTGGTGGGTTGGAAAGCCGGGCAGGTTCTCAGCAGAGCATGCGGCCAAGGGTCATGCAGGGCATGCGGCAGGCTGGACGGAGCGGGGAGGCTCGGCAGTCGTGGATTTGGTGCCGCAGTCATGGTGGTGCCGTTTCTCTCCGGCCTGGGGAGCTCACCGGTCAGTCGGGGTCGGTTAACCACCACGCAGCTGGGTCTCGCGTGTGGTCGGCACGCCGTTGCTGTGCTGGGAGCTGCGGCACGGGGGGTCAGCTCTGTTAATGGGATCCTGTAGGCTACAAGCAAATGGTATTTTTTAATACCTCTTCATGCATTTGTTGCGTTGATACCTCATCAGCTTCCATAATCGGAAAAGATGGATTCAGAAATGGCACTCCTTTGTAATGGACCAGCCTCCCATATTGAAAGCTCTAACCCTCAGTTTTGAATAAGTAGAAAATAGGGGTGATCTGTCACCAACAGGCAGAGGTATTGCTTTTCTAACTACAGCTGTTTGCGAGGGATGGGTTTATTCTCTTGTGCTGGTTAGCGTGCTCTTCAGATAAGCTCCTTAAGGGCGCCTTGGGATTTCTGGTGACATCACAGCTTGTTCTGCGTCCTCCAGTGTTATCCTTCCCTCCCAGCCCTCCCCTGGCCGCGGCTGGGTGATGTGGCCACCTTCGATGCTAATTTATTGCAGATTTGGGTGTGGGGGGAGCGCTCTTAGCAGAACAGAGAAACAGGAGGAATGAGATCTCGGGCAGCATCTTGGCCAGGATCTGTAAAAATCTGGTTCCCCTTAGTTCAAGCATAAGCGTGGTAATCTATAGGTCATCTCTTCGGTTCCTAGTATTAATGTGAGGAGTCCCTTTTAATAGCTAATAATTTTCATTATAACAAAAGTCTGCCTGGCTGCCCTTGGATCTTCGCCATTGGTGGAGGAAGCCTTGATTTGGAATTCAGGCCAGCCGAGTCTTACATATTTATTAATTTTTGGTTTTCTTGATGTTTTAACTCTTAGAGGGTGATTTAGACAAGTTTCCACCCTCTCACTGCTAGAGAGTGATATTGAACATGACAAACAAGAAGTAAAGCAAACTTCACTGGAAAGTAGGAAGTTACAAATATTTACAAAATAGTTGCTTTTTTTCCCATCCTTTCTTTAAATACTGTTTTTAACTGTAAATACAAGGCAACCCCCAAAAGCCAAGAACTTCCAATTCATGTTCTGAAGGCCCAGCTGAAATCCCTCCTCATGACGTCCTCGGTAGGGAATTGCTTTGCTCCAGGAATGTCAACTCGGAAAGACTTCTTCAGTGTTCACAGGGCTTCCATCAGAAGTAGGTTTTTACCTGGGCCCACTACCCTTCAAACAGCAAATAGTTCCATGGCAGCACAGCAACCCCGGAGCGCACTTCCCCGAGTCCGCTTGGAGTTGTTACGACTAGACCGTTGGCAACCACGTCAGTAGGTTTGTTTAAGCCGTAACGTCGTGTTCTTACACGGAGGTTTACTGAAACGCCGCATGAAAAAGGTGGGTCGTGCGTGCGAACCGTAACGCTTGGATGGGAACGATGAAGCTGGCTGCAGTCGTTACGGTGGTCTGAGGAGAATGTTGGCCATGGATGAGTCTGAAGGTTTATATTAGGCACATTCATTCCCTGAATGAACCCTTGGGGCATTTTTGTACTTCCAGTGGGTATTTTCAGAGTATCCAAGCTGACAAGTTTGAATGTGAACTAGAAAGTTTCAAACCTCCAAGCAGGTTCAGGTTTTATGTCCCGCTTTTATTTCCATCTCTGTTTTTAAGCATTTATATGCCTAAAGGAGTTCATGATGAAGACATAAATCTGAGTTTTGAAGGATTTGTTTGCATTTCTCTCCTTCTGCAAAGACATTTCTTGTGTGACTTTGGGCAGGTCCTTTAAAGTAGGATTCATCTCCTTTACTCCTAGGCATCTAGCAGATGGATGTATCTGGAGGTCGATTCACCCTGTCTCCCATAATATAGGTGTTAAAAAAAACCCAAAACACAGTGGATCATAACTTTTCCATCAGCACAGCAGGAAAAATAATGCATCCTTACTTACCCAATGATTTTTGTGATGCTTTCCTTGATGCCTGGGGAAAGAGCGCCATAAATAAAACGCATGGCAAGTGGAGGATGCACACATGGGGCTACAGCTCACAAATCAGTAGGTGTATCTTGTGTTTCCTGGCAAGCCTGCCTAATGCAGGCACCGAGGAAACCAGAAATCTTCCTGTTCTGCTTCCCTTAATGGTATTTTTCCATGTGCTACGGTCCTATTGAGAAAATGGGAACTGATTGTACAGTGTGTGGCTTAGCGTTGTACAGTCCGTGGCTAGGTGTTGTACAGCACGTGGCTTCTGGAAGCGCAAATCCTACACTGGCATGTCTTTTTCAGTTACCAAGAAACGGTAGTTGGTCTCTCGGTGCTCATGGATGAGCACAGGAGACACTGACTTATGGATAAGGGGAGACATGGGCTTCCATCAGTAAATTTTTTCCACTACTTGAAACTTTAAAAGTAGTTTATAAGCTGCATGCCACAGATATATTTAATTTTTTTCTCCTCCCCGAGTGATTTACTTTACTTACAGATTGGCCCATTTGACCATCTCAGTTTCTTATGGTCCTTTATCGTTTCCTGCTTGTTTTATGTTAGGCAGTGAAGAAAGAACTTGTCTCAGCACTTTCACTTGCATCTGACTCCATCTTTGCCACAGCTCTGTGCAGAGATCTGGTGTCAAGGGGGGAGATGGTATTAAGGTTGCATTCTGGGGCAGTAATGCAGTGGGGCCGTTGGTAATATTAGCCAGACCCTTCCATTCATCCTGCTGGCTGTTACTTCACTGGGCTGTGCCTTTTTTCAGGAGGTCGGCGAGATACTGAAACCTGTTGGCCTCAGACATGCCAAAACCAGTTTCCGTTCACTATTGCACCATTTTTAGTAGTGGTTTTCTATCAAAGTCCATCTCCAAGGGACTTGGGCAATCAAAGACCGAAGCGGTGGCCAGTGAGCTGGAGCCAGGCGCTTGGGAGCTCAAACCTCATCGCTCACGTGCTTTTTGTGGCCTCGGGGAACTTGCTGGGTATCTCCCCTTCCATCTCCGCGCTTGTAAAATCCAACGCACAGTCTGTGTCTGCCCCTGTGGGTAGGTTTCCAATACTCGTGAAGTGCTTGGAGGATAAGGGCGTGATAGAAGCATTAAATAGGATTTATTCAAGTGTTAACACAGGTGGTTTTGTTCCTTGGTCGGGTTTGAGTAACTTCATAAATGTCAATGTGCCAACCGTTGTGGAAACCAAACGGTGCTGAATTCACTGCAGCGCTTCTGTAAATCGTGAAAAGGCTGTATTTTAGGTGCCTGAGTGTTTCTTCTGACCTGGTAGCTTGTGCCTGTGCATGCACAAACCCACGTAACGTACCAGACGGACCCAGCTGCCTGGACAAAAGCGCGGTGGTTGACCTGGATTGCAGATGAGCTTCCCGCAGATGCCTTCGCAGCTACGCAGGCTCCTTCAGCGCAAGCTGATACTTTTAAAGGCCAATAGATCTGAGCTGTTTTGGGCAAATTTCCAAATGGAACAGGCACTGTTATTGCCTCATCGTCTGCCCTCTGAATTGCTGCAACTCAGGGTTATTGGGTACGGGGTTAGCATTGCAAAGAGGGACACGGGGTCCCCGTGAAGAATTACTTGTTTGGGGGAAGTAGTTGCAGAAAAGGAGAACAAGCTTTTGCAGTTAAGAAAAGGGACGGTTTCTCACTCTTCTTTTTCACCCTGCCTGCAGCTGTGAGGAGAGGAATTCTTTATGCCTGAGTGACCCAGAGGACAGCAGGGAGATGAAAAATTCATTTGCATTTGAAAACACTACAGCTGTAGGGGAACAAGCATGGAAAAAAAAATGCTGCAGTCCATACAAGAATTGGTTGTGCTCTTACCCCTTTGCTCTTAAGGAGGTGGATACTTTTTCCCCTTCTCAGACTTACTGTAGTAATTGATCTAAGCAGAAAAAACAACACAGTGTAAATATGAATATATTGGTAATGTCTTTATTCTGTTCGTGGGTATTTTGTACTAAAAAAGAAAAAAGCCAACCCCAGAGAATTGGGTGGGTACAGCCCAGGAGATGGATGTACTTGGAAAGGCTTCAGTTTGTGATACAAGTGGTACCTCATGGAATCACAGAATGGTTTGGGTTGGAAGGGCCCTTAAAGATCATCCAGTTCCAACCCCCCTGCCATGGGCAGGGACACCCTCCACTAGACCAGGTTGCTCAGAGCCTCATCCAGCCTGGCCTTGTTCACTCCCAGGGATGGGGCATCCACAGCTTCTCTGGGCAACCTGTCCCAGTGCCTCCCCACCCTCTCTGGGAAGAACAACTGTCTTTGCAGTGCAAAAAATTCTTTTGAGTGCAGAACGCCCCAGCTCAGCCGTACTCGTGACATGGAGAATGTTGCTGATCTCCTGGGACTTGACAAACGTTGTTCTCTGCCTTCCTACCTTGATGTAGCACGATGGGATTTGTGTTTCTCAGGCTTGAACCTTGCACCTTGATTGCACAGTTCCTGGATAAGCTGCCATAAAATAAGTTGTCCAGTCTTAAAAAGCAGGGTCCGAGTCCAGAGACGGGCCCTTGTGTGGAATTTGCCCTTGGAACCGGTTCGTGGTTTATGACCCCACTTCCACTAATGCTCTTCCCGCGTGCAGAAGTCACGCTTAAGATAAAAGCATTGCACGTTCCTGGGAAGCAGCGCAGCGTGGCTCAGACTTTACTTGGCTCATCAACAGCAGAAATAATTTTAACGTGGGTTGCTTCTGGGAAACCGGGAAGAGAGCATCTTGCAGGAAGATTGCTGTTTGGTCGGTCTTGTGCTTCTCTCTTACTCCCGGTGATTCAAACATGAGGACATGGATTTAGGAGCGTGAGTTTTGGAAATGAGTAGTTTGAAGTGAGGTTCCTAGAAAAAGTTACAGTTTGAATTATTACAGGGTTTTTTACTGTTGTTTTAGAAAATACTTAGGCAGTTCTTTGCAAAATTGAGCTAAAAATAGAAAGAATGATTGGGGTAAAAGCAACTATTTCTTTGGGCGAGGACATTCTTTGTTGGCTTCTTACATAACCACGTGTTAATGTGCCAAGGGAGCTGGGGTTTACTGGTCTAATTTCAGCTGTCTGGAGTCTCAACTAGTTACAAAACCTCAAGCAAGGAGCAAATCCATGGTGCAGTTCACACCTTTTGTGTTGCTGGGTGTTCTTGGGGCGCTTTGTCCTCTGCACGGACTCATCCTTCCTCACTGTTTGTAAAGGCAGCCTGGAGATTAAGCATGAGCTGCCTCCGCCTAAAATGTTCTTTTAGGGCTGATTGTTTTGAGCCATGAGAGTGTAAATGTCACCGTATCCCTTCACCTTCTGTTACATTCCTTCACCTTGTTCATTTTGAGATGCTTCCTCAGTACCATGGTTATTACCTTTGTTAGGGTGGTTTGGGGGGCTGCTCAGGCCAGTTTATTTCATTTTCCCTCGTTCCTGCTGGGCTGCAGCTTTAGCTTTCCAGGTTTGTTTGCTATGTGTGGAATTCAGCTGAGCAGCTGCATTGCAGCGAGCTACGGGCCATTAAGCAGGCAGAAAGCCTGGCTCAGGCGGCAGTTCACCTTATTGCTGTGATGTTGTGGAAACGGCGCTGCTAGAGGGAAGCTTGATGGGAGGCCTCGTTCCTCAGGCTGAACAAATAGTTCTGATTCCAGTAACGTACTAAGAAAACAAAAAACCAAACATAGCAAGCCTTCCAAAACCCAGGGAGAGAACACGACAAAAGATTAAAAGGAAAAAATAAAACCAAGATAGGAAAGGAAAAGTGCCTGATTTCAAGATGAATCAAAATGGTCTTCCGAGTGAAGACCATAAAACTTCTGCTTCCGCTTAAAGGCAAAGAATTAACCAGTTAACGAGCCCTAGGAGAGACAATAAACCTTTCAAGCCAGCTGAGAGATGCTCAGGAACGAGTGGAAAAAATCCCTTTGGCTGCTGTGGTGTTGAAATACGCCGGGCTCTCCTTTGGTGCCTCCACGTTTCCAGCCTTCTGCGCTTCGTTTCCTGGAACCACCTGTTATTTGAGACAGCGGAGGGAGAGAATGTGGGAATGTGACTGTGGAGCAGGAGATGTGTACGGTGCTCAGACTCTTGGGAAGGGGTAGGTGTTCAAATGCAGCACCTGAAAAACACACGACATGACATCCGAAGCCACCGTAGGCCGTGGTCTCGGCACGCTCTATGTTCGCAAAATTAAGTCTGAGCTTGCACTGTCACCCTGCCATTTCATTCTGGTGGAATGAGGCACTATTCCCTCCATAGGTGTGTAAATACGCATATATATATAAATGCCTGTTTAGCCACAGGGCCTGGGATGCCAAGGGGCGAGGGAGGTTAAACGTGCATGTAATTGGCAGGTGCCAGCTTTGTTGAAAACTCAAGTCACCGTTCCAGCAAAGGGCCATCAAGTGTAATTATAGCCCTGCTTGAATTTCAGTCACTTCTCCAACCATGCTGAATTCCCCCAAAATATCTGTGGTGCTGGCATGCTATATTTAGCTTAAAGAACAGATCGTCCTGGTAACCAGATTAGGAAATGCATAGAACAAGCCTGCTAGAAGTTTTTCAGTGAATATTAATTATCCTGTGCCCAAGATCTTCCATGAGGAGGACTTCAGGAAGTGTGCTGCTGGTGCTCCATCCCTCACCTTCCCCCTGTTCTCCCGTCACCCCATTCACATTGTCACAAGAAGTTGCGGCTCAGCGGAACTGGTACGTAAAGGCCGTTCTTGCCGTATCGTTTGTTCGCATGGGTAGATAAACCCCGGGAGGAGAAGGCTTTGGGAACACACGGTGCTGGCTGCCGGGCACACAGGCCTTCCGTTAGGAAGCACGGGCAGGTGTCCTGGTTGTGTCGGTGGCGTGTGGATAAAGAGGAGAGCTGGCTGCGTAGGCTCCCCACACCACGTCCGCGTCACTCATCCCGGATGGTATCGGCCTCCCTGTAGAAACTGGGCAGCCAGGGAACATGCTATTTTTTTGTCTGCTTGTTTATTGATTTCAACAGTGCTACTGATTTCAACGGCAGCCCTGTTCACATCCCAGTGTGGACTGTTATTCCTTGGGTCACACTTGGGGGTCACGCTCTGCACTGCAACGTAAAACATATTTCAGCCCTTTTTGGCAACCACTTGGGTGTGATACAACTCCTCCACTGTCCGCTTAATGCCTTAAAAACTTTCTTCTTCAAGACACGTTGAATCTTTTTGCGGTAAGGGGTAAGTGTTGTCCTGCAAAACTGATTTTTGAAGCAATATTTTGACGTGCCGCAGGGATTTACAGGGTTTGTTCTGTCGCGTGCTGGAGCGCAGAGCAGATGCACCCCGAGCCCAGGACACACCTGCTGATTTCCAGGGAACCATTTAAAATGAGTCGTTCTCGCGCTGCACGAGGTTTGCTGCAAGCTGGAGAAGCACGGAGCATCTAAGTTCAGTAGCACTTGGGAGAACTGACTGGCAGATGGCATTTGCTGCTTGATATAAGGGGATTTGCCACATGACCTATTCGGAATCTGTGTCACATGGCAAATTGATCAGACCTGGCATCTAATGTAAGGATAAATCTAGATCATCGCAGGAGCTGTAGCAACAAGGTGGCTTGCAGAGGCATCCACGAGGATCTGAGCTGTTTCCTTGAAGATTTGCTGATGCTCACAAGCGCTCAGTCCTAATTTTCTTTCTGTGTTTGGGGCAGCCTTATCTCCCTTTTATAAATAAAGTGATTTGCTCCTCCTTAAGCTGACAAGGATGGACAGATAGCTCCGGCAGTGGATGCTGCATGAGGCTGAGAAGTCAACTGGAAGGAATCGGTTGGTGAAGCGGTTTGAATATTAACTTGACACCTAATTATATCCTCTGGGCTTATTTTTTCCATTCTGTCATACCGGGGTCTGTCTGCAGTTTCTGTGAGTGTGGTATGCTGTGTGGCTGTCAAAGTCCAGTCACGCAGCGGTAGACAGTCGGGATGAAATTATCGGTTGTAAAAACTCTCCTGGCCCTGGTGCAGGAAGTAGCATCTCCTTAACATTTATATTTGCTTAAACCAAGCAATGTGGGTTAATCCTGTGTAGATTGGAAAACAAAGGATGTCTGGCCAAAGAGAGTATTTACTCAATTTTACAGCTCTTCTGGAATGGAATTTAACACCACAGTTCTCATGTGAGTTGTGATGGGACCTGCACTGTCTCTGCTTGACCAGAATTGACTTTTTTCCAACCTGGTGCATATCCTGGCATTTCTTTAAAGCAAAGAACACCTCTGCCCAGTTCCCATACCAACTCCTAAAGTTAAATTTCTTACAGGCTCTCTCCTCTAAGGAAGAACTAAAGCAGTAGCCCAGCTGGGCTTAGCTTATGGCATCTGTCAAGAACACAACCTGAACTAGGGCTTTAATAACATCCTCAGCTAATCAACACCACTTGTTCTTTAGTCCCCCAGGTCCTCAAGAGCTGCACGGAATTCATTGAGAAGCATGGCATTGTGGATGGAATATACCGTCTCTCGGGGATTGCCTCCAACATCCAGAAGCTGCGGTAAGAGCACCGTGTTGGACAACCCCGTTCGCATGGGACGGGTTGAAAGGCTGCACTGTGGCAGTTGTGGGTGGTACGCTGGGTTTGCCACCGCCTCGGAGCAATGCGGGGTTGGTCGGTAGACTTTGTTGTGCGGGATGTTTTGCTTCAGGATGGAGTATCGGAAAGCTCTGGGCTTGTGGTGTCACTGTGCTGTCACATTTAATTCCCATTTTGCTTCCGGAGCCCTTCTACGCCCACAGCCTCACAGAGGCAGCAGAGGGGTATTTTCCATATGAAGGAATATCTGTTTTGTACCAGCTATTCCCAAGCTCAAGGGACAGGTTTGAGCCGGTGCAGTTACTGCACAAACCCTTGTAGGATGGGCTTTTTCTGGTTGAGCTTAATCCTGTTTTTCATCACAGCAAGCTCCATTTTAAAGATCTGCTCCTGAGGCTTTGATATGCAGGCTCCACAGACTCTCGTTTAGCTGTTGCTCACAGCAGTCTTGGCTGAATAGAATGCTTGCCCTTGCTTCATCCCTTTAATTCCCCAATTTTCACTTGTGCTGGACCATCTTTCTAATCGCTGCGATAGTCAGTTTTTTCCCTTTGTGTTGCCAAGACCATTTGCTCCTTCGCCGCTTTCCAAAGGTGCTTTTCTATAACTTGAATGGTGTAATTCCCTGGTAGGGCCCAGAGAATGAAGTGACAGCCCATTTTTCAGTTTTCTGAGACGTTCCAAACACAAAAGGGAGTACATGGCATAACATGTAGTCACTGTCCCGGCGTTCATCTAAATCACTACAGATTTCATAAGTGATTAATGTAGGACACGTTGCATTGCTGTAGTTTCCAGCTATATAAACAGATCATTAGGCTTATTTCAAAGCTAGAGCTGCAGTATCCTTATAAATGAGTCACTGTTCAGTTTCACAGGAAAGAATTGGATCTCCCGGATTTAAAGGGCTTTTTGGGTTGGCAAGAAAGTTAGAGGATTTATTCCATGTGGGAGATTTACTCCAGGAAAGGTTGGCTCTAGTACTGCAGTAGCCGCCTTTATTTGGCTGGTGGGCAAACCAGAACGACTGTTGAGTTGGTGTGTGTCTCCCTGTATTCTGGCTCCGGCTTTTTTTGAGAGGCTCTGACACAGCGTGAGATTTATTCCTAGGAATAAAGGTACTGGAGTCCTGGAATAGGGCAGGATATCGCCAGATTTCAGCCGAGGTATTTGTACGGGGTGGGTTGGTGGATCTGCCTTCTGAGTGATCTCCCTTCATGGAGCTACGTGCAGGCACTACGTTTCTCTCCAGGTATGAGTAAGTGATGAGTTAAAACACGCCTGTGGGAACAGTATATGATGAACGCTGGCTGCGGGCAATCCATCACTCTTGTTTCCTCCTTCTGTGCTGTCTTTGGGGTGAGGAGCTGGGCTGGGCTGTTCAGAGACCTCTTCTGCACCAAGTCTGGCTTCCCTCATGTAGCCTTCATGCCTAAGGGAAGGAAGGAGCTCCTCCTGGTCTTGTAAGAGGTGTACAGTTGACTGCTGCGGCTACAAAAATGCCTGGTGTCCTGGTCACAGACACAAACTGATTCTGTTCTGTAGGCAGGGAGGTGAGCTCTGCGTTTGAGCTGTGCTGAAGCTGTGTTTTATCTTCAGCGTTACACACTGCCAGACTCGGACATGGGAAGAGGCCAGGGGCTTTGCCACCAAGCCCCTGCCATCGTTGCAGTTGTAGTGTAGGTGGGATGACTCCCCACATCGACCATAAGCAGTTTTGATTGACAGCCTCAAGACCCTTGTGGGGAACCGGAGCTTCAGCCGGAGCAGCCGTGTTCCCTCAGCTCCATGTGGCCTGCCTCACCACGCGAGTCCCTGCAAATCTGGCCTGCTAATTTGAAACAGCGCTTTCCATGCACATATCCTAGCAGCGAGCCAGCCCTTGGCCTTCTAAGCTCAGCTTTTATTTCATAGATGTTTGTGATTTGGGGTTTTCTCTCCCCGAAAACCAAGGGAATGCTGAGGGGTTTTCTTCATGTGGTTCCTGGCTCTCTTTGCCCTGTAGCAGAGGCGAGCTCAGCTCACCAGCTTGTCCCCAAGGAATTGCCGCACACACTGGTTTCCATGTGCAGCAGCTGCTGATGGCACTGCCGTTCCATTGCTTTATCGTTTCAGTTTCCAGGCCTTTGGAATGCAAAGGGACAGCAGCTTTCATTCAGACCTGTGGGCAAGGGCAGCTCCCAGTCATAGCCTGTGGGGGTTATGTAATCCGATTGTCTCCGTGGTCTTGGAAGACCTTCTCTGGAGAATTTGTGGCAGGCCCTGTTGCAGGTTGCAGGCTAGCCAGTGCTGTAAAACTAACTGGACGTGCCTCGGTAGAGAGAGAAAAAGCCTCGTTTTGGAAAAATCCAGTCTAGCAGCACCACAGCCATGGGTGATGTGGCTTTGGTGACTAAGTACTTACTTATTCCTGTAAATCAGGAAGCCCTTGCTTTTCCCGACTGTAATTTGTGCTGGGGTTTATTTTCATTCCTCCTTTTCAACCCCCTTTGCTCATTTTTCTCTTCTCATTTCCAGCCACGAGTTTGACTCCGAACAGATTCCCGACTTGACAAAGGATATTTACATCCAAGACATTCACTGCGTGGGCTCCCTCTGCAAGCTGTACTTCCGCGAACTCCCAAACCCTCTGCTGACCTATCAGCTCTACGAGAAGTTCTCGGTAAGTCCAAGGCCACGACCCCCTTCATTTTCCACTTCCGCGTGACTTCATCGACACAGGTCGAACAGAGAAAGGCTGAAAAGGATCCAGCAGCAAGCAGAACCTCTGCAATCACCAGCCTAGCACTATCCGGTTTGCGCAGATTCCCGCTGCCGGTAGCATCCCGCCATTCAGAACCACGGCGGTGCTCTGGGTTTGAGGTCCCTTTGCTGTTTCCCATTTCACTTTGCTCACGGGTGCCTCTGCCCCCCGTGTCGCACTGTATGGATTCCATTTTTGGGGCCCCACTAGAAGGTTACTGGGACACTAACGATGCTTCACAAGAATTGCCCCGTCGTTTGCCATTCCCCGATGATTTCTCAAGCAAGAGTGGGATGAGAAGCAAATGCTGCTTGGAGCTGAACCCCTGCTGCAAAGAATTGCTCTATGAATTAAGCTATCAAGTGGCCCAGATCTTGATTTACTTGGCCTTTTTCACATTATCCGTGTGCTGGTCTGTCCCCAAGAGAGAGACGCCTCTCCAAAGAGGAGCACGTTGGCCACGTGGTTCAGGACACTGCAGCAGGTATCTAGTGTTATTTGCAGCTAATTCCCTTCCTGCCTTGTTCCAGGACGCGGTTTCTGCTGCTACAGATGAGGAACGGCTGGTTAAAATCCATGATGTCATCCAGCAGCTGCCCCCTCCTCACTACAGGTTAGTGCAGCCGTTACTCGTATTATAGCTTGATATTTTCTTATTGCTGGTGTTTCAGGCGTGAAACGAGGCAATTTCAGTTCTCCCTCCCAAGGTAACCATGCTGTGCCTCTGTATAAGAAGATGGTTGATGGCTGTATAAAGTTGATCTATATTTTAATTGGCTCATTACCAGACAAACACTACACGCTTGGCATGGTCTCATTTGACTTCCTTGGAAACTCCGTGTAGGGGGTAAACACAAGCTTCTCATGTCAGAAGTGGCCGATACCGCTAAGGAAATAGTCTTATTGGGGGGTCACAATACCAGCTGTAGGACTCACAATTAAATACAGTGAAATGTAGCCCCAAAATTGGTTCAGGCCTTCAGTCTAATATGGTCAAGTGTATTTTGTCTCCAATTCCCACTGCCCTGCCCTCAGCAGAAATAGTAGCTAGTAAATTATAACAGTGCTCTAGTAAAATAACTAATCATAATAGGGTGTTTAAAAATCACCAACTAATTATAATAATATATTCAAACTAATTGGTGTTATATGGTAGAGTCTTGACTGAATATAGTAACAAGTTAATGGTCTTCAGTATTAAAAGTTAGGGCAGGGTATGGTAAATAGGCATCGGGCTAAAGAGCGTAGTGATTGGTATTAGTAACTAAATGCAAAACTGTAGGATAATGATTCTTCAAACAGTATTAATAACTAATAGTAAATAGAATTGACCAAGTCTATACTGTAATTGGTGTAAATAGCTAATTGTGATGTATGTTGAGAGGTATTACATATCAATAACGATTGTAATTAGTTGGCATGGTTGTGATGCTGTGCCCTGAGTGGCTCATATGACCATTTACAGTGTATGTAGGTGGGATATTTGGCTATTAACATCTAATTATAATAAATACTTTATGATAATCATCAATTGCTGTATCAGTTTCTTAATGCCTGGTAAATTTGCAGAACCAGTTAATGATTCTGTGCCCTGAGTGGCCAGTTGCAATGCAGGAAGATGATTATTTAGAGATTGGTAACTGTTTATAACAGTGTGTGTTAATAAATATCTACATGTTAATTGTGTTAATGTATGGCGATTACCTGGACAAGTGTGATGCTGTACCTGAGTGGTATAAATAACTATTTACATATTGTTTGAATATCAATAACTCATTATAATAAAACAGTCTTAACTAATTATAATTAGTTGACTAATGTGTTACAAGCTATAAATGTGTGCTACTTGCTATTCAAATAACTAATTAGTGTAATAGCTGGTGCTCCCGCCTCCTGGGTGCTAGCAGTAGTGCTTCATATTAATAAAAACTCAGGTTTTTCTCTTGTGAACAGAAACCTATGAAGTTTAGCCTCCTGTCTGCCTTGTATACCTATAAGAAACCTGGAGCCAGCAATTTCATAAGTAGAATGCAGATACAGTGTGCTGGTTTGCAATATCCTGGGCTGTCCAAATAAAAGCTTCCCCCCTTACACAGACGGACATGCAGCATCCTTCCGCACAGCCCCCAGCAAGCCCTGCCATGCCCTCAGACACAGTGTTTCTGTGGTGTGGTGTTACAGTAAAGCAGCGCGTGGTGGTGTTCCAGGGCGCTCTGCTTCTAGATCCTGCTGTGCTGGTGGCAGTTAGGTTGTTCCCATCCGCCTCTGTTTGCTGGATCCGGCCCTTGGGCTGAGAGCAGATGCTGAGGCCCATCCGTCTTTTGCATTGAGCCTGGACAGTCAGGAGAGACTCCCCTCACGCACCCACTGTAATTATTTGCTGAAGACACCTTTGCCATCAGTCTTAGGGTACACAGTTCCACTTTTCTTTCTCCTGTGAGCTGTCAAAGCAAAAGAAAATAACGAACTGGGGTTTGTTTTGTGAATTGCAGTGTGACTCTGCTCGTTGGTGCTGAACATTTGCCTATCTCCTGTTTTCCAGGACACTGGAGTTCCTAATGAGACACTTAGCTCGTCTAGCTGACTACTGCTCCATCACAAACATGCACACTAAGAACTTAGCAATCGTCTGGGCTCCAAACCTCCTAAGGTACTCCCTCCCCACCCCAACCCCGGCGCCTGTATTATTGTGCCTCACCGCAGTGCGATTCCACTGACTGCAGTTCAGTAGTGGTGAGGAAGGATGCTCCCAGCCCTCTTTCTAGATGAGAATTTCCCCTCTCCTGGTTAGATGAGACTAGTGTGTCCTTGATTATCCAGGACAATTCGTTCAGCGGCATCACTGATTTCCCATTGTAAAGTCTCTAGAGTCTAATTTGACAGCTTTTGGCTGCAAAATTTCAGACTTATGGAAATGATCTTGGATAAATCTGTACCCTGAAATCTGTTTTGAATGTGCATAATAGGGTAGTTTCAAGTTAATGGTGCAATTTTAAAAAGTTATGCCTTAAAAGAATAAATAATCTCATGTATCGATTTCTGGACTGCTTTTGATCCTGAGCATTCCGAGCCCTAGACTCCCCTTGTGCTCTTACTGAGGGTAAGCTCTTTTCTCCTTTCTGGCAGTTCACCCACAAGCAGTGAAATAACCTCTTGCTGGAGTTGCTTTTGTGAATATTGGGGTACTGGCTGAGCAGCATGAGTGGGAAACATTCCCTGCTAGAGGGAAAGCCACGTAGCAGGCCGTGGTACAGGCAGTTGGTACAGTGCTGCTGCCCTTCTCAGGATCTGGAAATAAATTAACAACATAAAGCTCCCCACTTTGCATGTGCAGTTCATTTACCTCGATCCAGACCTGCCACACACTCCTTTTCCTTGTAGACCCAGTGCTCCTCTTGCCGCTTCGGTAAGGCTTGAACCTGAACCCAAAATGTGGATAGAAATGACCAGTCAGCGTGATCGCTACCCCAGAGGGGTGCATCTTCCCCTGGTCGCCTCTTATTTAACCTGCCTTTTCTTCAGATCAAAGCAGATCGAGTCCGCCTGCTTCAGCGGGACGGCTGCCTTCATGGAGGTGCGAATCCAGTCGGTAGTGGTGGAATTCATCTTGAACCACGTGGACGTCCTCTTCAGTTCCAAACTCAGCTCAGTCATACGGGATGGAGCAGGTGCGTGTTCCTCCGCCACCTCTACCTTGGTCAGAAAAAGGGAGCAGACACTCAGTGTGTACCGGAGCCTCCCCAGGGCATGTGAAATAGGTTTTTACTATAACCTAGAGGACAGAGTTCCAAAGTTAGGGTGTTAGAACCTGGCAAATACAGCCTGGTTGTAGAAATTGCTATCAGTACCTTAATGTCTGGCTGCTACGTTTATGTCCTAGCACTGAGAAACTGTGAGGAATCTTTTTTGTCCCCTCCCTGCTCCCTCACCGCCTTTTTAAAACCATCGATGCTCCTGCATGCTTACCCGTTTGAGCTGTCTTGCGGTACAACACAGTGCGTGATCTGTCTGCCCTTACCAGCACCGGAGAACATGAAGAGAAGTGAACTGGTTTACAGGAAGCACTCTGTACGCAGTCGTGCTGACATTAAGAAACTTGGCCTTGCACTTAGCAGGGACTATTGTGACATCTGCCATCCTGGTTATTTCTTTGGCATAGCCTGGATGGGTTAATTAGCAGGGCTGTCCAGCCACGTGGCTCAGTCTGCGTTGGCCCTGGAGCTGTTGCCACTTCTCTGTGCTGCTGATTTGTGGCTTTAGGATGAGGAATGAACTGCGACACGTTTGTGCCCAGCCCTGGAGCAGCATTCAGCCTTGGAACCTAGTATACCTGGTTCCAGCGAATGCGAGCAGAGTTGCACCAGGAAGGAAGTTGACCCTGTTAGATCAAACAGGGGTGCCGCAAGCTGTTACTGCTCCTAAGCAGCGTGGAGTGGGTACCATCTGCTTTGATAACCCGCCCTTCCTAGGAAACGGGCACAGTTAGCACCACCCAAGGAGTACGGAGAGCTGGTTTTCCAGCATCTTTGCTGCTCCCCACTTTAAACCAAGCCCTACCTCTACTCAGGATAGCAGAGTTGCTCCAAGCCCAGCCTTTCTTCCTACCAGAAGGCAATTTTTAGGCAATAGGAGCCAGAGATTAGCTTGGCTGAACAGTAGTAGCCCACAGAAGGCTGGGCTCTGCCAGGGGAAGATAAGTGTGCGAAGAATCTGAGCCAAATGATTATCCAGGCTTAGAATGGACCGTGTAAATTCGGCTAATTGTTTAATGACTTGGTCATTCGCATGCAGTGGGCTTTGACATGGAACTGGCGGGGAGAAGGCTCCTTGTGCGCCTCTGCAGCCGTCCCCTCTACAAGGACGCTGAGCTGATCCTCGCAGCAGGAGGCAACATCAACTACTGTAGAAATGAAACGCTCATCTCCAAAACCAAGCACGGGCTGTGAAAAGGCCAAGGGCAAGGCACACAGCTAGATTCTCTGTACTGTAGCAACTTAAGGCACACACAGCATTTCCCATTGCACCTGGAACCTGGGAATGACTGAAGCCAGGCTTTCTAAGAGGAAAAACCATCACTTTCTTTACAGAACTCTGCATACAGATGAAGCTTAAGTATTATCAGTGACAGTTTCTAACCTACCTGCTTCCCTCCACCTTTCTTTTCCTTTTTAAAAATGCACTAAGCTGCCCTTGTAATTGAGATTGTTGGGGGTTTTTTTGTCCTAAACATCCCTCTGACAAAATGGTTATTTTGACCGTGTCTGACAGTGTCTGGGGTAACAGAGATTTAGAAAAATACAGCCCCTCCCTAGGCACACAGACCCAAGGCTTTGATCTCTGCTGTTTTCCAATTCTCCCCGTGGTTTTCCCTTACAGGGCACAGCTCTCTGTCACGGCCCAAGTCTCTGTTGGTGTCCTCTCCTTCCACGAAGCTGCTCACGCTGGAGGAGGCACAGGCACGGACGCAAGCCCAGATCAACTCTCCCATCGTGGCAGACAGCAAATACATAGAAGTGGGAGAAGGCCCTGCAGCTTTACAGGGGAAATTCCACACGGTCATAGACTTCCCATCCGAAAGGTAGAGACAAGTTTCCTTTCCAGCGTGTGTCATAACTGGAGTTTTTTTGGTTACAGCAAAAACTTACAGGTAAACAGGGTGAACACCTGGAAATACAGGTGTTTTCCAGATTGCAGGACTAATTGCCTGTAACAAATCCAGGATCCTCTCCAAGTGAAGCAGTTGGACAGACTTGCTGACACTAGAAATCAGTAACAATGGCAGTGGGAGGAGGTGAATGTGATTTTACAGCATGAGCGAGTGGTGCTTTTGAATTCCTTTTAGGGCTGCATGGTTCCTCAGAGAACCAGTGCATCTGCCAGCTCAATAAAAGCCGTCCCTTGGCTGCTGTGCTGCATGGGTACGGAATCTTTGCTCACCTTCAGAAGTTTGGTGGGATTTACCTAGCAAACTTCAGTGCTGAGCTGTAACAATGAAAACATCCTCAGCTGTTTAAGAGGCCAAGTTTCTAAAGCTTTGTTTTAGCAGAAACCAGCTAGTGCTAACAACACCAACCATTGCTGTTTTCTCATCCCAGAAAAAGGCCGCCCAGCAAGATGAAGAAGTCGCCAGTTGGCAGCTGGCGTTCCTTCTTCAACCTGGGAAAGTCGTCATCCGTGTCCAAGCGCAAACTGCAGCGCAACCCCAGCGAGCCCTCAGAAATGAAAGCCATAGCCCTGGCAGGTAAAGCTGTGACGCCAGCTCCCAAAAACCCGGGGTTTTCAGCACAGCAGAATTCATGTTCGCAGCGTGCTTCTATCTCCTTCTAGCGTTCAAGGCGTGCATAACACGCATCTCGTTCAGCTCAAGAGCCAAACTTGCTCAAGCACATGCCTCTAATGCTTTTCTCAGTCGCTTTTGAAAGATAATCTAGAGGCTCTGCTATAATAAGTCTCAGAATAATTCCTTCTGATGCTCTTATTATAAAATAAGAATACAGTTCTGGCTCCCATGCTGCTCTCAAAAGACACAAACTAGGTAAAGGCACTTTTCCACAAACATTCACCCCAAAATCTGGACCGGTGTGACTAAAGAAGGCACCCAACCACCTTTTGTAGCCACAGTGTATGCAGGCTGTGAATTTTCAGCCTTTCCCATATAAAGTTTGCAGTCTCTTTTCAGATTTAAAAGTGGCAATGGTGTATTTCTGCAGTAAAGCACACCACAAATCCCTAAACATGGGCCAGCGAGGACTTTCATCACGTCTTCTCCCTGGTGCCGTTTTCAGATTATAACCCTCCCAGTCTTCAGTACGTCTGTCTTAGTGAACAGTTATTAACAGTCAAACAGGATAAAGGTGTTTCTTTATGGGCTTTGGAGTAAAACCAAAACCACCCAACCCCAAAACAAAGTACAACCCTTACTCTCAGGACACTGGTACTGTTGCTAGAAACCTGTTTGGTTTTTCTTGCCACCATTACGTAGCCAAATATAAACCACACTTACAGTTCAGCTTCTCACTGTGGCGGTTGCGTTTCCGTAGGTGGACGAGGGGACAGCGGGACTCTCCGCTCAGCCAAAAGCGAAGAATCCCTTACCTCTCTGCATGCTGTCGATGGTAAGTCAGAATTGTACCCACGCTGTTAATGTGCGTGGATTAAAACCAGGCAGTTTGACATCACTGACTGCAGGTATTCCACAGAGCTGATTTTCCACCCCTCCAGTAAAAACTGGGCCTGCTAATTAACAAAGCAGCCTGCCGCTGTCCAGCACAGATGGGTATCACAGAGAAATCCTCTTCAGGTCTTTGTTTTCCTTCCAAGGTAGGAGAAGCAAACCTCTTGCTTTTGTGTAGCCAGCACGCCTTACATCCATCCTTGCCATCTCCCCTCTCTGTTCTGAAGTGGAAAAGATGGCAGCGGGAAGGAAAATGCATTCCAAGAAAGCCTTAGGTCTGCAGCACATTTACATTCCTGTTGCACGAAGCCTGGTTTCTGAATAGATTGACCCGACAACTGCCACAAAAGAGTTTGAGCAAATGTAATCAGCAGTTACTGTTAACTACGGTGCTTCTGAGATTAGAGTTCACCAGGTTACACGCCGCCTTAAGACTACTTTAAAAACCGTACTGAACCATCCCGTCCCGGACAGTAGGATTCTGACGCTAATCCCTTGTATCCGCTCGCTCCTAGGTGAATCTAAACTGTTCCGACCCAGAAGACCTCGGTCCAGCAGCGACGCGTTGTCCGCTTCCTTCAACGGAGAGCTCCTAGGAAACATGAATCGCTGCAATTCATATGACAACCTTCCCCACGACGACAGCGATGGGGACGAGGGGCTCATCCACGTTCCTGCCCTGATTTCTCCTCGATCTGCTGAAGACGTTGACCTGAGCCCACCAGATATCGGAGTCGCCAGCCTGGATTTTGACCCGATGTCTTTTCAGTGCAGCCCGCCCCAAGCAGAGTCCGAGTGCCTGGACAGCAGTACCTCTTTCCTCGAGTCGGTTGGCATAAATAAGGAGAAGTCAAGCCTACTAAAGAAGGATCTAGAATCAGGCAGCCAGTCCCAGACACCAGGCAGTGCCACGAGCTCTGAGCCAGTCTCCCCTTTCCAAGAGAAGATGAGTCCCTTCTTTACTCTGGACCTGAGCCCAACTGAAGAGAAGGCCTGCAAACCCCTCGCCTTCTCCCCCAAGACGGGGCAAAAGCCCATCAAATCGCCGCCGCTGACAACATTGGAACCCATCTCCTTTGCGCTGCCCAGCCGCGTGTCAGAAGCTATCGGAGGCTTGCCTGTCACATCCAGGAACTCCTCTGCTTCCAGCTGGAGCAAAGGGACTGGCGTCACTGACAGCACTAACAGGTCCCCAACCCAGATGTCCTTGCCCCTGAAAAGCAGTGATGCAGGAGCAGGGGAAGGAGCCCACCAAGAGCTACAGCACACCCAGCTAGTGGCTGCTGGCAAGGCAGAGTTGCCAGAAGAAGGGGAGAGACCAGTGTCAAGCAGTCAGAATAGGACTGTACCCACTGGACACACACAGCCAGGTACAGTGCATTTTCCTCCATTCTTTCTTTAAGTTCCAAAGGGGACCTGCTCTCAGAAACGTCCTCCTCTGCGTGCCTTTTAGGAGAGGGGATGGCCCGTCAGTTCTGATCACAAGTGTCTTTTGCAGGGCTGTGCAGATCCCTAAGGTCTTAACCTCTGCCTTCTCCCTACATCACACAGATCTCCGATAATTTTCCATAATGCTTTGTATATCACTTCCTCCCCCTCCCACCATCCTGTCATACATGAAAATCTCTAGCATGTCCTTCAAAATCATTACAGCCAATAGACCATCTAAGACTTCTTTATTATTTAAATTCAAAAATCCGCCAACACTGGAAGAAGGGACCTTTTCACCTAAAACCTTATGATCAAAATTGTGTAAGGGTATCTCATTCTCTGCTACCTCCTTCCTACCTCTCTAGAAATGCAAGAAGAGCCTTTAGACAATCTCATGTGGGGTTTTTTTTTCCCTTTTTGGTGATGAACTGCTGTGCTGTTGAGCAGCGTTTGCATGTGAGACGGAAGATAATAGCGTTTCACACCAGAAGGAACTGCCACTGTGAAAATGTGGAAGGCATCTTTTTTCTTTATATAATAGTCGTTAAGGCTAGGTCACTCTCCTTATTGGGTAACATAAAATCACTCTCTCTCTCAATTTTCCCCCCATTAGGAGCAGTTGCCCTCGACTCCCCCCAGGATCCTGTTCCCGTCAGTTCTGTGTCTCTTATCCCTCCTCCTCCTCCGAAAAACGCAGCGCGCATGCTAGCCCTAGCGTTAGCCGAGTCCGCACAGCAAGCCTCCGCTCAGTCCCAGAAAAGGCCAGGAGAGGCTCATTCTGAAAGCACAAATTACGGAGAGGCTGAAGCTGGCACAGCTCTAGAAAAGCTCCATCTCTCCACTGGTGCTCCAGACAAGCTCCACCCGTACACCGGTCTGCCCGAGAACCGACTCCACCTCCAGACCGGTGCACCAGTAGAGCAGGATTTCCAAGGTAGCGGCACAGCCGGGGAGCAGAACCACCCGCCAGGCGCACCCGGGAACCGGGACCCCCCGCCTCTCCTCACTGGCGTGTCTGGGGACCTGCCTGCAGGCAGAGATGCAGAGCAGGAGCAGTCCAGCTTCCATCCTGGTAAACCAGGGGACAAAGACCCTTTCCCCTCCCACGCTGGGGACTGGGAGCACGCGCCCCACCACACTCCAGGTGCACTGCCTGACTGGGAAGCACCCACACCCGACCTACCTGTAGATAAGCCCCATCTCCGTGCGTGCGTGTCCGGGGACAAGCACCACGGTCCTCTCTGCGCAGCTGATGACCAGCTCCAGTCTCCTCCCATCCTAACTGCCGGGGAGAAAAGCACCCCAGCTTCGATGCCGTACTTAACGACCATCCAGCCAACGGCGACCGAGCCTAACCGCGGGCCAGCGGGCCCAGCCGCACCTCAGGCGGACGTTGCCGTCGTGGCCTCGCAGCGCACCCTCGCAGCCAGCCAGCCCACCCCGGCGCAGAGGCAGGATCACCAGTCGGCCATGGGACAAGTGCCAGCGGCCTCTGCAAAGGCAGCGGGTAGTTCCAGTCAGGTATGTGGGTGTGCTCCCCCAGCCTCACACCTGTTTGCAAGGGCAGTGTCCATGCACAGCTAATCCATAATTTTGGAGGCTGAGCTCTGGGCGAGTTGGTCCAGATCCCAGTGGCAAGTGAGGGGGGGTTCACAGGTTACTGGAAATTACGCATGTGTGCCACAGACGCAGCCTTACGGGAAAGCAGTGCAGAATTTCCTAAGGGAATACACCTGCCCTCCTTGGCTTTAAGGGAAAAAAAAGGCACTGATCCAGGCAAATGCTGGTTTAGAAGTGCTCAGAACGAGTATGAATTTCTGCATCCTCTCTTCACCAAGGCTGGCAACGTCCTCTTCCAACATCCTCTTTAACAAAGCAGGTCAGATTCCTGGGGCGAGTTAGACATGGAAGTGCTCAGAAATCCAAACTACCTGCACCCCGGGAAACCTGCCCGCCTGCAGCCTGCCTTAAGCACTGCAGCCACCTTTAAGGCGGGGATTTCTGCTGTATTGCGGTACCTGGTCTGCTCACCAGGGCCTGAGGAGGTTAAACGCAGGTACGTTGTCATGAAGACAGGCTCAGTTATAAGCAGGACACCTAAAAAAACCACTGTGGAAGAATTTTAGCCTATTTAACCCGCTATCTCGTGGAGGGCACCACCTAAAGGGAACCTACACATCATCTCCTCCACAGCAACAGAAAATAGAAAAACTTAAACTTACCTATATGAGCATCAGTGGTACTTTAACTACAGAATGAGGGGCGGGCAGGAAAACTTCCCCCAGCCTCTAATTCCCACTGGTTTCTTCCCTATAGGTGTGGGGCGCAACTGGACCTGAAAAGCCACCTGAGCCCGCTCCTGGTTTTGTCCCTGAAAGCAGTTCTAGCACCCGCTGCTCCTCTTCTGTGCCCGCGGGCCCCCAGAGCCATGTGGAAAAGCCTCGGGAGACTCCGAGGGCTCCCCCGCTGCACCTGCGGTCCGAGTCCGTCCCGACTCACTCCTCCTACAGCTTTACACCCCCTGTCCCACCCGTGAGAACGCTGGAGAGCAAAATTGCCGCCGCCATGCACTCGAACAACACGGACGCCATCAACAACTCCAATTATCACGCCTTCCTGTCTTCTTCCATGCTGGCCTCCTCGGTGGAGGAAGCCCTGCTGCCACCCCCACCACCACCGCCTCCCAAGCACGCTTCCCTCCAGTCAGTGTACGTGCCGCATCCCAAGCCGGAGAGCATCCCCGAGCCCTCTGGGCCAGACGGCTACCTGCACCACAAGCCGGCTGCCATCCATCAGTACCGGCCCGAGAGCGTTCCTCCTCACGTCTCCTACCACAGCAAGCCCGAGCAGCACCCAGCTTACCCGCCCCGGTCAGAGACTCCCACTTCCGCAGGCACCCGCTACAGCACCTACACGAACCAGGGGAAGAGCACCTCGGCTCTCCACTCCAAGCCCCGCAGCCGGACAGAGTTCATGTCCTCCGTGAGCCCCACGGGCTTGCGTAACGCCGGCTATGCCGAGGAGGCGCCGCCCTACCCCACTATCCGAAGGGTTCAGTCGCTGCACGTCCCCACCCCTGCTGCCTCCGCTATCCGCTCCGTCCCCATTTCACGGACCGAAGTACCTCCGGACGATGAGCCCGTGTACTGCCCGCGGCCCCTCTACCAGTACAAGCCATATCAGCCCCACTCCGACTACCACGTGACCCAGCTGCAGCCTTACTTTGAGAATGGACGGGTACATTACCGCTACAGTCCTTACTCCAGCTCTTCTGGATCCTCTTACTACACCACTGCTGACGGCAGCTTTTACGACCTGGATCCCTACAGCACTGTGCGGGTCAGGCCTTTCCACCCCCTGCCCAGCCGAGACTTCACTTCCTACGCTTCCCGGCTGCAGAGCAAAGGCCTGTACCGCTACCCCAGCCTGTCTGCCTACCCTCGGGGCGGCCTCATCGGTCACCTGGCGGGCAAAGAGCACAGCTTCATCAGCAGAGACGTGCCCCCCGCCCCAGACGTCAAGCACATGTACATGTCGTGGGACCTGGAGGACATGGAGAAGTACCGCATGCAGTCTATCCGTCGGGAGAGCCGCACGCGCCAGAAAGTGAAAGGGCCGGTGATGTCCCAGTATGATAACGTGGCTCCGCTGTTGCAGGAGGAACTGGGAGGACTGGATGCGATTCACTTGCGCAGCAAATCGGATCCTGGGAAAACTGGTCTCCTCAGTGTGGCAGAAGGGAAGGAGGGGAGGTACCCGGCCAAAGCGGCAACGCCCGAGGGGGATGAACGTTACTACATGCAGCACCCCGAGCCGGAGCTGGACAGAGCCCACTACCACGGGGCCTACGGGAACGGGCAGTCGGAGAAGCCGTCCCTTCCCCAGAAGCAGAGCAGCATCCGGAACAGAAAGCTGCACGAGCCAGGCTGCAACGCCAGCGAACACAGGACGCACTTGCCGCAGGAAGCCAGCCATAGGCAGCCTTCCGAATCCAAAAATGGGCCGCCTTATCCCGACTACAGGCCTAAAGGTGGCCCGGAGCCCTCCGAGCCCATCAGTTACCAGCACCCAGGCGGGAAGTACATCCCGACAAACCAGGAAACCCTGAGGCTGAACCACAAGGAGGTGAGGTTGGCAGAGGACAGGCCGGATTTGGAGAGGTCTCGAGCCAGACCGACCGCGTCCATGGAGAAACACTCCAGAGACTGCTATAAAGAAGAGGAACACGCCGCCTCGCCCATGGCGCCTCCGCCCAAGCCCGAACGCAGCCACAGCCTCCGAATGCAGCATCCTGAAACCATGGAGAGGGACTCTGCCCTCCTCTACCCCTACCAAACCCTTGGGAAACGCCAAAGCACTATGACTGTGGTGTCCCAGTATGATAATTTGGAGGATTACCATACCATGCCTCAGCACCAAAGAGGGGGCTATGTTGGAGGAGGGGGGTTTGTGCCCCCCACTTTTACCCACGTGCACAGTAGAACTTACGCCACGGCGCTGGGCCAGGGAGCCTTCCTCCCGACGGAGCTGTGTTTGCAGAGGCCTGAAACAGAGGTCCATGTGGAGTGAGCCGGCGGGGGGGGAAGGAGGGATAGAGTCTAAGCAGCCTCTGCTGGACAGTGGACTGTTTTATTTTTTCAGCGACGGAAAAAAACCCACCCCCGCCCCAATGAGCAGAGCAAACCCCCACCTCCAGTCCCACCCCTCCCTGGTTTTATGTCGTAGAGACGTAGCTTTTCCACGTAGTTTTGAGACAACTGGCACGACAGGGCAGGCTGTTGGCACACGGATGTTGCCGGAGAGGCCGGGCAGAGCTGAAAGAGATGCCGTTGGGTGCGGGAAGGAAGAGTTCTTCCTTCCCCAGGTTAGATGTTGGCAGTTACCGCCGCTTCCTCCCCGCGGTCCTGCGCATGATGGACCGTGCATGTAGAGCTGTTCTCCCCGCGAGCCCTGTGTGTAGTGAGTCGCCCTTTCCACCGCTAGCTTCCAAGAAAGGGTCTCCATGCCAGGCCTTGGGAAGAACCCCTGTTCTGCCCCCGTCCGAGGATACACAGTAAGAGTGGTCTAAAAGCAGGGCGGGCAGGAAGACTTCCCAAGTATTTTCCTCTTGAGTAATGCCGAGATCCTGCCTTTCCCTTGAAAATTATTGCTTAGGCACAGCGGATCCACTTCAGTGGCTTTGAAGTGGGCTGGGGGGAGCCTGGTTTGACTTCAAGCCTGTGGAATAGGCTCTGAACCAAGTTCAAAATACAAGGCACTTTTTCAGTTGCCTAGTTAACGAGCTGCTCCTGGCTACAAGAAAACAAAAAGTACCTTAAAATGTCTCTGGGATAAGCAGAGGCCAGCTCTGGAGGTCAGGTAGGGCAGGTTTGTGTTTCTCAAACCCAAAGAAAAAACACCACACACAAAAATGCACCAAACACTCCCCACGCACACGTGTTGGGAACAGCACGTCCAGTTTCACACCAGTTCCTCTTTACTGCGAGGCTACCTAATGTCCAGACCGTTTAATACCATGTTGTGGCTGGCCAGACAGTATCATCACTATGAAAAAAGGCAAAACCTACTATAAAACTAAAAAAGGTCTCTATAGCATTATGTCTAGCTTGTGAATTGGAGCCTAACTTACCAGCTGGGAGAGAATGTTTAAGTGCCCAGTTACCTGCATGACCAGCTGTTTGCCCCGGGCCACATCCTGCAGCTCCTAGGTCAGGGACTGCTCCTATTGACCTTAAACTGAAGGTCTCCAGGACACGGCTTTCCCTAACCTGTAACTTCTGTGTTGCCAAGGGGATCCCCTTGAAGCTGTGGCACACGCAGAGTAGTTACGTGCTGTGAAATGGTGTTGCCTCCCATCTCGTGAGCGTAGTTCCTACCAGTAGTAGGGACAGAAGGCCAGTACACCCTGTAACGCACTGATAACCTTGTCCTAGGTAGTTAAAAGCTTTCTGTGCTGTAAGAGAAGCTGGGCAGCATCCCGCACGCTGCCTCAGACTTCCCAGGACTCACGACCCCACCGTATAAATGAAGCACATCCATCTCGTTAGCAGGGCTTGCAAGCAATACTCAAGACTTGGGAGTTTTTAAATGTTCACTGGTGAATTTCCAAGGCCATTCCTGGGCTGTGTGGTTGAAGAACTTCTCCACCTGTTTGGAATCTCATGTTTTCTTACAAACCTGGAGGTCCCGCCGTTGGCGCACAGCTGGGAAAGTTAGAGGGAACTTACTTAGATGGGTTTTTGAGCAAACATTTCATGGCTATTTTGGGGCTTTTAAATCCTAAGGAAAACCTGCTTCTAGTAGCTAACTAGTCTTTAGCTGTTGGCTTCTTTTAATCTTGTAGCTGTTTCAGTAACACACCCTGATGGTCCTGTTTTCCTGTGCTCGTTTTAAGCATTTTGTTTGAAAGAATTGTTCTTGCGTGTTACAGAAATAAATCTGGCAGCCAGAAAAAAAAAAAAAAGAGGGAAAAAATTAAGCAGCACTGTGATCCAGGTTACCACAATCTGCTCGTGAGTAATTACCAGGTAGAGGGGTTGGTGGGGTTGTTTTCGGTGAAGGAATGCTTTTTGTAATGTTTTCTTTTAAGGAAAACTAACAGGAATACATAGAAAGGGGCTGTTAGGTGAGCACGTTGTGGGCCACTGTCTGCATTGCAGGCTCGCTCTCTGGGCAAGCTCGCCCAGGGAGGCCAACTGAAGCGTTGCTCTCTGTTCAGAGGTGTGTATGGTGTTAGGGTTAGTACCAGTCCCCAACCCTCGTAGCACAGTCTCCCCACAGCTGCCAGTTACCTGCCAAGGGCTCCAGCTGAAGCAGGGACAACATGTTTGGTTCAGGCTATGTTTGGGATTCAGGTAATGAGAGCTGTAGGTCAAACCTCTCTCTCCACGAAAGCCTTAACTCCCCACTCCCACCCCCTCCGCAGCAACTCTCCTAACCTCCGTTTTGGCCTTACGTTAACCAGGACTATCCTACTACGAGGGGGTGAACCCAGCTCCCACTAATTGTAAATGCCTCTCTGGATGCTCCTGCTCAAAGCCACTGTCTCCCTGTAGAGATCAAGTGCCGTCCCTGGACAACTTCTGTTCCTTAGAGTCCTGTGCTGCCCAGACTCCTGCTGACCGCGTTGTGTGAAGTGCCAGGTGCCCGCTCATCCCGTGGGAAACAAAAGCTTTTCAGCAGGAAGAGCTTTGGGAAGCGCACGCCTGTACCTGGATGGCTGCTGCAAACAGCCTGCCCCTTGAGGTGGTCTCCCTTAAATAAGGACACACAGCAGAAAACCTGATAGCATCACCCACATCCCTCCGCTCTTCAAGGGCTGGAAGCTCCTGGAGAAACCAAACCTAACTAACTCCTACACACCAGCGTGGAGCCACAAGTAGAAAAACCCAGCAAGGTTAAGGCAGCGGCTTCTTGCAGCCCTTTCTTTTGGTGTCGCTGCTGCCCACAGCTTAAACACCCAGTACAATCCAGCAGCCACCCCCACGGTCCCCCCGCCGCAAAGCCATATCGGGAATGATGCAGTTCTGCTCTCGCATGGGCCGTAGGAGTTCTGCATCCTCGGTCACTGATTGACGATAAAACATCCAGCGCTGTCGTCCCAGAAACCATGGCTGAGGATAGAAAGGGCATTGTGCATCAGAGGGAGGAGGGGGTTACACCCCCCGAGTAGGGGATCTAGAAGTAAGTTGGTAGCTCAGGTATGGGCGTTGTAACAGAGAAACGGGAGAGGGTGACGCACACGCTGCTCTGTTGCAGTCCAGTTCTGCTCGATGAAGTAACTTATTGCCTAATCCTGTCTCCAGCGAGGTGACGAGCAGCTGTGTTCTGGTACTTGCCACGATTACCTCTGTCTTCAGTTGCCACTTCCGAAGTTTTCAGCGGAGTTTCTCCCTAGTGTGTGCAAGGGTTGGGGTCCAGCAGCATGTTCCGACTGGATTTCCACTTCCGCTGTGGAGTGGAACGTGCGACCCACAGGAGCCCTTCCCTGGCGCAGGGTGGGGGCGCAGATGTTGGGTGAGAAGGCCCCAGACCCTACAAAGTCTTAAGCATTAATTTCTGATTTTTAAAAAGTCTTATCAGGTGAAATCCATATGCATATGGCAACCCCCCCAACTTTGTGCCTACGTCTTTCCAGAGCTGCTCGTTTTACGCTCATCGTTTGAAGGGGGGGTCAGTAAGGATTGCGCAGTGGTAGTAAGCAGCTACACAAAACCAAAACCCTCTTTAACCCCGGAAAGGGACCGAACCTCACGCATACTCTGCCGTTCAGCAGGGCCTTGACAGGGCGTCGGGAGAGCGGGATGGGGCACTGTTCTACTTGCTTCTGTTGAAGGCGGCTTAGGCACGCCGCGCTCGGCCCAGGGCCTCGTGCTACAGCAACCCAACATGGAAAGGCACCGCCTGGCGTAAACAAACCTACCCTTGGTGTGCAGCCTTGCCTGGTCCAGCTGGGGGAGGGAGGGGGGAGAAAAGGGTTGTTTTGCAGTTCATTTTCCTGCTGTAGAAGACTTGATTTTTTTTCTTTGCCTGAGCCGCATGAGAGAAACATCCCAGAGAGACTTGGGTTACCCTTGGAATTCACTTTAATTTATATAGTGTCTTTTTTTTGTGAACTGGTGTAAAATGTATATGCCGACAAGCTCATGTATTTTTATGTAAATATTTTTTGTGGTTTCCCCACTTGCCCTTCTCTGTAAATATTTAGAATTCTCATATCCTTCTCACCTTGTATGATGCAGATGTGGTTTTGTTTGTTTTTTATTTGTACTGTAATGCAACAATCCAGACTGAGGTGTTCTTGTGGTATTAAAACAAAAGCAACAGTCCCACTGAGCTCACACTCAGATGTACAACTTGACAGCATTAATCAAGCCAGGTTAAAAACTATTCTGTTGTTTGTGTGTATTTTTGCCTCCTCTTCATTGATTAGTGGTATAGTTTAAAAAACCCATGGGAAAAGGCAGTTTAGAGCCATGCTTGGGAGGGAAGCTGGCAGGTATCTCCAAAGCCAAAGGAGGAGGTGACTTTGTACTCGTATGCCAAGGCTATTTATGGCAAAATTGCTCACCTTCAGCCCATGCCAGTGCCTGTCTATTCACATACCCCTGTGGCCGTGACTGCTGTGTAGCAAAAAATAAACCAGTCTGGGCTGTTTCAGCCTCCCTTTCTCCTCACCCAGCACGACAGCACAAGGAGAAAGAGCTTGGCCCTTGCACAGAAGGCACAGGGTGGATTAAGTCAGGACTAACAGATGGCACAGGCCAGCTTGGACCTCGGAGCTGGCTGGGAGGGAGTCTGGGCACCACAGTAGTGTTGCTCAGAGATAATTAAAAGCAAAAATATTATTAAAACCATATGATACTAGCTTCCTTTAACATTGTAAGGACCAATAAACTGCTACCAGCAGTAAACCCAGCCTTTGGAGGACAGGCCAGCCCCGTTTCTCCACGCTAAGCCCATAGGACACACATGCCACAGGGTTCCTGCTGCCACATACCTCCCCCCATCACCCTTATGTGAGCACAGGGGGCTGCCGGGTACAAGATCTGTTGAAATCCTGGTCTCTCCCACTCCCAAATCCTCGTTTTACAGTCCATGGCTGCTCATTAACACACATTCAGCCTCTCCAGCCAAGTGCTTGTCCTTGTAAGAAGGGTCCCACCAGCAAGCTGGGCAGCCCACCCCTTCTCTGTCCTTCAACCCCTGCTTGGCCCCAGGAATTCCTACTGCTCAGAGCACGACAGAACGGACAGAGCGACCTTGCAAACCCAGTACTGTGCTACATCTGGATGTACAGATGTGCAAAAAGCAGCATCAGGCTTTGCTTCTGCTCAGCACTGTCAGAGACACCATTCTCCACCCAGAGCAGGACAAGAATCTGAGCCTTTCATCAGAGCTCTGTCTGCACACCTTCCCCCCCTGCCCAGCTTGATTTTCACCCCACTCTAATGTGCCTGTTGAAATCCTCTGTTAATGGCCTTGGGGCCAAGAGCAGGGTACCACTGGGATGACCTGGCAAACAAAAATCTCAAATCCAGCAAATTTCTACCTGAAAAAAGTCTGTGGCACCTCAGTGAATTTTCTGCACAGGAACAGTTGTCCTTTGGACAATCGGTGCAATGACTACATCCAGCCCAGAACACTGGGCTGGTGGGTAGGGAATAGCAGAGATGATACAAACCCGCTGCCTCAAGGAGCATCCCCAAGAACTGATGTGCCACTGCCACTCCTGGGCTGGGCTGAAGCGCATCAGAAGGGCCAACAAGGGCATCTCCTTATTAAAGGAGCACTCAACACGTGGAAGTTACCAGCTGGGTGTTCTGTCACACATGAAGAGAGGGCTGGGTGTGCACCAGCGATGCTGACAGCATTTCCCAGCTGCACACCCTTACTTGTCCCCCCCACTGCTTTAAGCAAATGAAAAATAAGAGAGACAAACACAGTCCAGTCTCCTCCGAGAGCCTATCCTGAGCACCCTCCTGGCTGGGGAGGGGGGAGGAGGACACATCTAAGCTTCCGCAGGTGTCCAAGTCCGGGTAAAACCGCAGGCATAAAGCTGATTTTCCTAGAAGTGCCTCCACCAGGTAGCGCTGTTAAACCACATTTCCTGCTAAACCCCAACTTTTACGACCTTTCAAAAGGATTCTGTTCCATTCTCGTCGTTTCTGTCCAGGTTTCCAACTCCTGGTCCAGGGGTGGATGGGTTTTTCCCCATTTTTTCATTTTAAAAGCAGCAGCACGGAGCACTCTGTGCTCCCGTAGCGTGCACGCCGTCTCCCAGGTAGCTCCGCTTGTCTCCCTGGAGCTACAGTGTCGGAGCCAAGCAAGGCTGGCTCGCTGCTAACCCCGGAGCATCCCAACTGAAGACCTTGGCAGAGCCCTGCTGCTTTGCAGAGCGGCTATCAGCTGCTCAAGGGCTCCATCCCATGAGGAATGCTGCAATGTTTGCTTCAACACTACAAAATTCATCCAGAAGCAGCAACCGGTATTGGAAAGGCCGGGAAGATGCAATGCTCAGCCTGTCCCTTGTCATCCTCCAGGCAGCAGGGTAAGATTGTCAGGCCACGCACCCAGAAACGCCCCACCCCCCCGGCCACAGCCCCAAGCCCAGCATCCGTCAGAGCGAAGCTTATGCCAACACAAGGGTCCCAGCCTGCGCACGCACGGCAGTGACGTGTTGATCCCTGCTTCCCAGCACGGGGCTGGGCACCCGCCAGCATTTGGCTTCTCTCCTTCCCATTAATCAGGGGTTGAGCATCTGCTCCAGGCTGACTCCTTCCCCCTGGGTCCAAGCAGGGCAGCCGACATCCTTCTGTCCCCATTGAGGGACCTGCAGGCCCAAAGCCCTGCAAACGGGGAGGCTTCTGGTGTCCCCCATGAGCAGGGCTTGGCAGAGTGGCACAACAGTAAAGGGAGCACACAGGGGGGTGTCACACAAGCCCCCCCAGATTAGCATTCCCGGTGCAAAAGCAGTGCTCCGTGCAAGAACAGCCTGCCGTCACCCCAAACCGTCTGTCACAGACAGCAAAGCATCTGTCACCAGGGGCACAGACCAGCCTCTTCTGAGGGAGGATTATGTGATGCAGGGGCCAACAGCAACAACCAAAATGTATGGGAAAAAGCAGTTCCCCTGCTCCTCTCATCTTCCAGGGACAGCAGGAGCAAGCTCCCTGCCCCAGTGCTGCCCAGGCCCCGCTCACTCCTCCTTCCCACACCTCCCATGGGAAGAACAGCGAGGGCACAGTCCTGCCCCTTACCTTCCCCTGCACAAAAGCTTTGCATCAGGAACCACACCACCACTCACCTACACACACACTCCCTGGCACTCCATCTCCCTTTCCTGAAGGGTTTGTTTGGTCCCGTCAGTTGGGTGCACCCATGCAGTGGGACAGAGCCCTGGGGCCACTTCAGGGGCACTGTTGGCACCAAAGGGCACCATGTAAACAAGCTTCTTGAGCCTGCAACACAGCTCTTCTTCCAAGTTGTAACTGGGGCTCTGAGAGTCTCACAGCGTCCCAAACAATTCAGCTTTCCCCGCTACCAGCCAGCCCCGTCTTCCCACCCAGTTGCAGTTTTTCTGTCCTGCCACAGGCAATGCCTTCCAGCCTGCAGTCCCTACAGCCCAGGCCTTTCACACTGCGGATCCATGCCTCTGGCACGTCCACAGGACTCTTGTTGGCCAATGTATACATCTGTCGGTTGGGATCTCAACAGCTCGAGCACTCAGGAAGAGGAATGGGAAACGCAGAGTTTGCCTTAATGCTGATGGGAAGGGGTATGGTGTCCTGAAGGAACCTTGCGGGGATCCCTCACCACCTGCATCAGCAAGGGGGCTGCAGGCTCCAGCATTGCTGCTGAGCACACGCAGTAGCGCTGCAGCTCTGCGGACAGGCAGCTGGAACGGGTTTGTCCCACGGGGTGACCTAACTGCACCCCCACACCATCTCCAGTCATTAATCCTACAGGCTGCAGCGCACGCAGTGGAGCTGCAACCTGCAGAAAGCATCCATTAAATAAGGTACTGGCTATCCTGTAGCAAGACACGGAAGGCTTAATGCAGCGCAGTGAAATTAAAGCTGCCTCAACTCTGCCACAAGCATCTTCATCCTTCAGGTTCTGACCCTTCCTTGCACCCGCGGGCCAAAGTCAGTCAGCAGCCTCCAGACACGATGTCTGCACTTCACGGTTCGAACTGGCAGCCAGCACAGCCTCTTGTGCAGTATCTGCCTCGTCACCTGCCTGCAAGGCTCCCACTGCCCAGCATGGGCCTCCTGCAGACCCCTCGCAGAGCGGGTGTCCAGTCTGCCTTCTCTTTACCTCTCCCCTCCCTCAAGCGCTGAGTCATCCGGTCCCTGCCAGCAGCACCGCCTTGGGCTCCTAGTGCGAGGAGGTCGTGCTACAAGAGAGTTCTCCCCAGTTTGTGACAAGAGAAGCCAGTCAACCCCCAGAATCACACAAGGGTCTCCTGCTTTACCAAGAAACACCCCAGGACTTATCTCGGACGTTTAGACAGCACCACACCCAGCTCCCTTCTGCTCTGCAGGCCCCAGGACAGGGGAAGGTTTTCCTGAGCTGCCACAGCCCGTGTACGCCAGCACTCCCATTGCGGCGGACCCAACACATTCCTATTTTGCCAGCCAATGACCCCCAAAGCATCACGGAAACAACTTCACTGGTGTGATGAACAGGGGCCGAGGGGAAGGGAAATGTGAACGTCCCCCGAAGGGCAGAATCCTCTTACAGCCTGACTGAATTTATTAATTGTGGCCTAATACAGCTGCTGCCTTGCTGGGCAAGGGAAAGTCGCCCTTCTCAGTATCAAAGGCACCAGGAAAGAACAAGATCCTTGCACAAACAGGCAGGCAACCCCAGTGGCAATTGTATATTTAGAAAGCTGCAAGGCTTGTAGAAAGTGTGACGGGTTAGGAAGGGGAAACAGGTTGCGCAAAGGGCAAGGGGAAGGGTTTTTCAAGTAAAAATGTACCAATCCTTAGGGGTTTTTAAAGCTCCAAGATGCTAGAGAAAAATATTTGACTCTAGCAAGGGCTGGAACTTTATGCATTATTTAAACCACGTGAACGTTTGAAGACTGGAGACCTGGAAAGCTTCAGTGAGAACAAGCCACCTGGCACGGTCCCAGGGAGGAAGTGTGGGTGATCTGTGTCATCCGAACGGAGGAGGCGGATGCAACACTTCTTGCGGCTTCTATCTGCGCTCTGCACCTCGGCAGTGCTCAGCAGCCCCATGGACCACACGGAAAATCCCAGGGAGATGTACTCGGGAACCATCTCGGGAGTGACTGTTCCTGACCCACAGGTGTCAAACAGAGCTCAGGGCTAATACAGAAATGGGGTAGAAACAGGAACACAGAGCCAAGCATGTGGAGGGTAATACAGCAAGCCCACAATGGGCACACAAGTGAAAAACAAGTCTCCCCTCCTCCCAGTCAACACTCACCCCCCGGGACAGACAATCGCATCAATAGTAATATTCTGGGAGAGCCTCATTCTGCTGTGCTTTAAGTTATGAATTCAAACACAAGAATTAAAAAAAAAAAGTGCCAGACAGGGCCAGGTTTTCAGACAGGCAGGCAGCCAGCAGAATTACACAGACCAGGCCTTGCTTTGAGGATGGGAAGACATCTGCCTTGCCCCTCTCCCTTCCATCAGGCCTTGCCTTTCACAGGTTTCATTGACTGTATTAACATCATCCGTTTTTCTCAGGACTTTCTCTAGTTGCTTTTCTGGGATCCTAATCACCTCACCTAAAGGATTTTTTTGTTGTTGCCCTATACCTGTGGTTCCTTTTCTCTGAATCCAACTCAAGCCCTGCAAGGCTTTTGCCCCTTATCCAGCCCCGGAAGGAGGGGAGCTGGGGCATGGTCTGTCTCATCTTCCACAGCAAAAGGCCGGGATGTTGAGGGGGGGTGGCTGCACAAGAGAAAGGTGTGACTGCATCCCACCGCAAACACGAATACCACACGGTGCTGGCCATCAGCGGCTGCCCCATACAGAGGAAGCAGAAATGCGTCGATAACAACGTATAATGCAACAGCTTCCCAGCTAACACCAAGCAGAACAGTTGCGCACACGTGCATTAACACGCTGCAGAGCGATCACCAGTTTCTGCCAGAGAATGAGAAGCTGGTCTAAACTTTCTCGTATTCCTCCCACGTGAAAGACTCTTCCGGGAAAGAAAACAATGTTAAAGGAGGACCGCTTTTAAAGCGGAAAATATCCTCCTCAGTCAGCAACACCTTCAGAAACCACCACACTTTCCCAAAACCCCCACCCCAGCTCTTCCCCTTCCACCTCAGGGATTATTTTAGGCATCAGGATGAGCAGAGTGGTCAGCATCTCCACTCCACGGTGAGCTCTGCCACTGGGAAGGGAGGTGGGGGTCTCCCCCGTGGCCCCCCCAGCTGCCAAGCCAGCTCCCGCAGGAGCCGGGCACCGCATCAAACCACCGCGGCTTTGAGCAGCGGGCAGGGAGAAACTACTCAGGCATTTGTGCAGATGGGTTTTCTGGGAGCCTGACAGGAGACTTTGTGGTCTGCTCTGCAGAACTGCTGAGCGCTTGGCATGGGCACCCAGGGCTGCAAGAGCCACGTCAGAATACCCGAGGGGCTGAGGCTGGCTGTTGATGGTGTCAGGTCCCCAACACCGGAAAGGCAACTTCGCCGGGTAATTGTCACATTAGGTTCTGAGGGACAGACTGGTCATCAGGAAAAGGGGGCCGTGCCCCTTCTAAAGGGCCAGGGGGGTTATTTATGGTTTGTGAAGCACATGGATACCGTAGCAGTCGATGCTGTAAAAGCCCATGAGGCTTTAAACTACCCATTCTTTTTTCCAGAGCAGGATTTGAATAAGGAATACAGGGACAGACATGACAACAGAATAAAAATTACTGAGTCGAGGCTGAGCAGGTGAACACGACCCACTTTGCACACCAAGCGAGACAGGTTGGGAGCTTTGGAAAAAGATAATGGAGCTGCACAGTTAAAGACCATTATAATGCATACATAAGAAAAGGTGCAAATTGAGATTTGCCAGAAATCTCTTTTCTGGCAATTCCTAGCTTTTAAGTACATCACTTTGTAACCTTCGGACTATGCTTTTTTGTGGGTTTGTATTATAGATGCAACCTCTGCTCTCTGCTTCTGCACATGTATTAGCATTTTTCCACAGAGCACGGCTCTGCTCCCACCCTCAGATACAGCAGCCTGAGTGTCCTTGTTCCGGCTTTCTTTCATCTCTTCTCCTGGAGGATGAATAACTGTAGTGGTAAGGGAAAGGAGGGAGCTGTTTGGAGTTCAGACCAGACACTGAGCAACTTAAATCCTGAGCTGGCCAAATTAGAAGGAAGCTGTGTTGGTTTGCATCTACCCACAGTAACACCACTGGGAAAGAGGCTCTGTCAAAGACTGGTTTAAAGTCCCCGTCACAAAGGGGACAAAAGAAAACAAGGAATTAGGGTTACATTCTCTTTTTCCTTGTTTTTCTGGGTGTATCCCAGATCCAAGCTCTGGGTCTGTGTGTGAGATTCGCACAGCAGGTACCTGGAAGGAGCCCACCGGCACCCGTGCCCTGCCAGGTGCATGTGCTGGGGCATCCCAGGCTGGGCATTCCCCTCTAGAGACAATCCACACTCATCCCTGGGGGAAAGTGGTGATGCCCTCCTGTGACACTCATCAGGATGTGCCTTAGCACAGGCTTCATTACTTGCAAACAGTAAACCCTGGTCAGAGCATCCATCATTTATCAACAGAAGCAAAACGAAACTGGCCCAGCAGTTCCTACAAACAAACGCCCCACTCCTGACAAGCGCAGTGCTTCAAACACACCATTCTCTAAAGCACTGGTGAAGATGGATTTCAGAGCGGTTTCTAGTAATTGTGCCTTCTGGGGAAGTGGGTACCACCCCCATTTCACTGAAGAAAACAGAGGGCCAAGCTCAGTGAACTTGCTGGGGTCAAATGGCAAGTTGGGCATAGCAGGACTCCCCAGCCCAAGACATCGGTGTGCCCCAGGGTACGATGCCACGAGCCAATTTCATATTCCCTGGCATCAAACCGGTCTCATGGTTTATTCTGGCACGCCAGTGTGAGAGGGGCCAAACTTACAGACCCTTCGGAAGTCGCTCAGCACTCAGAGCCTGATGCAGGGTGCCGAGCACCAGCTTAGCTCCGATGGCACGAACACCTAAGGCAGTGTCTTGGGCGGTAATTAAGCAACTAATCAATTTTGAGAAGCTGAGCCTTTAATCACTAGCTGGAACATGAAGCAGACTGATTTCTTGTTTGTTTTAGCAAGCAGAAGGGTAGGATGGAGCGCTGTAACGGCCTGCGACAGATGCGTGCCCAGCCTTCCCCATTTCAGAGGTTTGCTTCTGTACGCTCCCAGGACTAAAGCATCCTGAACGCAAGCTCGATACTCCACAATTGTATTGGCACTGGAGGAAAAGAGATGACAAAGCAACTGTCTGAAGAGGTTCTTTTTCTCTCTATCCATTCAAATTCCACAGAACATTTCCCAACTTAAGCTTTTCCACAACAAGTCATCAATATATAGTCCTGATTTGTTTTTTTTTTTTTTCTTCTAAAGAACAGGGGAAAGGAAAAGCAAAAGCTGAAATCAAGCAATCAGAGGGATGGGACAGAAGATGCTCCCTTAAAACTGCCAGATTTTCTACTCCAAATCAAAACATCACCCTGTTTGTAATATACAGGCTTCTGTCTTCTGGCATTTTCCAATGGAACGACACAAGTTCTACATTAAAACCCACCAAAACATTTGAAAACAGCTGCTGAGCTAACTTCAGCCAACCACTTCACCTGCTTGCACCCCGTTTTTGCCAACTGTAAGACGGAGACAACAAAAACCAAGCATCAAGCAGGATGCGCCACATGCCAGCCGTGAACCGTGTCCCGCGTACACAAAACATTTTCTATTTAAACAATTGTTAAAATGTTTTCTCTGAGCTATTATCAACAGACGAGGCAACACTCATTCCTTCCGCAAACAAACTTCTGCGAGGTGCCTGCAAGCCACCTGCGTGCCGCTGTGCGTAGCTCTCGCGAATGGCCTAGAACAAGTAGCAAGAAGTCAAATAACTGAGGGCCAAAGCTCCAGAGAGCAAACTCTCAACATGAATCCATTGTCCCAGGGCCACCAACCGTGCTGGAAAATGGCTCAGGAGTCCCAGCTCCAAGTCTTTCTGCCCTACCCCTAGACCAAGCTATTAGTGACTTGCTGGTTCAATTACATTTTCTGCTCTGCTCTTTCAAGGATGAAGTCAGTGGTGAATGTTTTCTGCAAAGGGAAATCCATTGTGGATATCTCCCAGGACAGAAGCAGCACAAGGCAATTTGATGTCCTTGTGGAAAAGGACTAGGAAAGAGACTGCAAGGAAAGGGCTGACATTATCACTTTGCAGTCCTACGTCTCCCAACTGCTCTGGCCACATCAAATCCCACCCAGTCCCTCTGCCATGACCTCTGCTGTGGCTCTTATTTTCCTGCAGAGCCTTTTCTCCTTCCAAGTCACAAAAAGCCTGCTGAAACCGTTAGGAAGAAAGAGGTGCACTGTGCATTACATGTGCAGTGAATTATCAGCCCACTACTGAAACTTCAAGGAAAAACTGCACAAAAAGGACATTTCTTCCAAGGCTTCTCTAAGCAGCAATCCATCTTTCAGCTGTCTTCCAAGCTAATTCTACACTGCCTTTAAGGTGACAGAGTGGATGAGCTGTGGCTGGCTCCTGGGACAAGGCAGATTAAGGGATCGACATATCCACCCCCCTTCCTATTAGGGGACTGCCGAGACCATAAGAGTAACCCAGCCTGGACTATCTGATGCTGACAGGATAAGCAGTTATCGGACCATCTCGCTGTACAAAAAATATAGCCTAATTTCTGCTGCAGCCCGGAGTTCAGAAAACAAAAACTTGGGGCTTGAGAGAGACTGGTTGGACACCAGTGTGGACTCCTTCGCAGGTCCTTGTCACTGTATTCCACAGAACGTCTGCCACGTCTCCCTTTCTCCCTTCCCCAAAAAACAAGTGGATTCCTTTTCTGCAGCACATTGAATGTCCTTGTGCATGTGAATTTTAGGAAAAAGTTAAAGATTAAGAACCCTCCACCGGCTCAACAGGAGAATGACACCTCTCTGGCCCAGTCCCCGGTATAAGACTTCTTACATCAGTTAAACACGCACCACAGAGAACAAAACACGCACCGTGAGGACGGGAACATCACCAACAGACATAAATGCGGACCAGATCCTCCTTTCCGCCAGTTAGAGCTTGCAGCTAAGAGCTCCGTTACAGCATGCACTTTCCAATCCCACCTACCCGCAGAAGCCATTCCCAGGCCAAACAGGGCTCATCACCTTCAGAGCTACCCCCCAAAAAATCGAGTTTGAGCCCAGGACTCATCATAAGACAGCCAAAAGAGGATCTTCTCTAGTCCCAGCTATCAGGAGGCAGGTGCTTAGCCAAGCTTGTGCTACAGTTTCTGCTTTTAGTATCAGTTTAGACTAGAGCTTTACACAACGTAGAGGTACAGCACCCATAACGGGGTCCTCTCTCAGCTAAGACACCATCCTACCTCATGTTCCTATGTCTAACTGCATGCAGAGTGCCACCTTTTGCTCCACAATTGCTTCTAGCAGGGAGTTCCACAGACTTTGGGATTAATAAATAACTTTTACCCGTTCAAAATTAGCTTTTTCTCAACATTTTCTGCCATTCTTGTTTTGTTTTTTTAATGTACCTCTCTCGCTCACTCGGGGACGTGACATTTCCATAATATGCTTGGTTCCACTGAAATTGAGATAATTTCCAAGCTGTGGCCTTTCAGAAGGTAGAAGTCATGATGAGTTTTCTTATGTCTCAATACATATATGCCCTCTAGTCTTTCCTAAGACAGTGCAGAGCTGCTGCCAGCCCCAGGAGGAAAGGGCAGGAGCTGTGGCACACACACGGTGCTACGCTTTCATTATCACAACTGCAACACACTGCCAGGTTGGAGGAGTATTTTTAGACTGGAGGGAAAAAGAGGGGCAGGGGGCTTTAACAGAGACTTATTAAAACAAAAGCGACTCTAAGACACTAGGCAGCATCCTGTTTTCCCTGCACTTACACAAATTAGGTTTGTTCCCTTCTCCAGCTTTTCTAGACAAGGAAGTTGGTGCTTATCCAACCACTGCAAGGTCTTGTGCCAAGGTAGCAGGACAGGAGGGCACGCGTGTGGGAATCTGCTAGGTGTAAGGGGATAGAGGGTCATCTTCAAGAAGACTATGTTCATTCCTGCCATGCATAGCAAGCTTGGCACAAGCCACAAGGTCAGACAGGGAAATGAGCCTTGGTGCACGTGTAGTCTGGAGGTGCACATTGATAATCAGTGATTCACAGACCAAACTTCCATATCCTCTGGAAGATCCTGCTCTCTGCAGAGACTTGTTGACATACGGGTGACCAAGGCAGTTAATCGGGGTAAGATTTGCATAGGTAAACTGGATTAACCCCCTGTGTGGACACATTTGTCCAGAATTAGAAGTAGGCTTCAGTCAATTTGGCTTTGAAGTACACAGATGAAGGCCACTTGTGAACTGGAGCAGCCACACTACAGGGCAAGGTAGTTTGAGCAGTGCACTTTGAATTTACACTGTTAGTTAATTTGGACTAATTTTCACCCAAGCATCCTTGTTTAAACAAGCTTGAAGCAAGACTACAGAACAGCATCCTTGAGGTAGGTGACCTGGAGGCAGCCCATACAGATCCAACACCAAGCAGTGGGATCAGGCACGTTGGGGAACAATTTCAGCTCCTTCTGCACTGAAGTGTTAGTGATCTGCCTCAGTCCTTGGAGGCGAACTGAAGCCACAGCTGAGCTGGTAAAACAATTTCTCTGGATTTGCTACTCCAAGTTAGTGACCAGGCAACGTTTGGGCTTTCAGCCTGTTTTTCTACAGGAGCCATTTTTGGCTTGGCTGCACAGACAGATTATTTAACAGAAGGACAGAGGAGAAGGGGGAGGGAAGGAAGGATTTAGTTTCTCCAGAGAAAGCTGCTGACAACAAGCAAAATAAAATACCCTGGAGAGAAAGTGCCTGACAAGAGACTATGCCGTAGGAATTGCTTTATCGGCATCACAGGAGCGAGCCTGGATGGAGTTAGCGGCTGACGTCTGAAAAATGAAAGAGCTGACTAGACCGTGCTGTGCTAGTAAAACAATGAATGGAAGAGCAAAGGTGCAAGCAGGGAGGAGAAGGCAGGGTTTCATATGTGCTAGACAGGCAGCAGCACAGCCTGTTGCCAGCCGTGGGGCTGATTAGAGAGCAGCTCCAAAAGGAGCTTGTTATCTCTCTTCCCCCTTGCATACTTCTACACCCTCACTGTTCCACAGCTTATTTCACCAAGTCTCCTTTCAATACAAGGCTGTTGCAGCAGCAAATATTGAATATACTACAAAGCAATTCATTGAGCTGGAAAGAGACATTACGGAGGGAATTTCATCACGATAAGCCAGAGACAGAAACAGATCAGAATATATGGGTTTGCTTTCATCTAATTCATATTTGGTGAATGAACAAATGCAAACACACGTAAATATCCAAGGCAGATGCTGTCCTATCCTCTAAAAGGAAAACACACATCTCCCAGAAACATTAGCAGTGAATAAGTTTTAAGCTTCAGTGTATTCCCCTCCTACACTGGCAAAACCCACAAATACCAGCTGAGTTTTACCAGAAAGCCAGCTCTGAAAGTTAGTTGGAGGGCATAACTTTAGAGGACTGACGCCCCAAAGATAATTAAGTTCTGACCAGTTTTGTGGAAACAGTGACTGGGTAGAGGGAATGAAACGCTGGCAGCATCCCTGCTGCGTGAAAGGCTTTCACGGGACACAAATTTCATTAAGCTTCAGAGCCCCCGCCTTGCGGCAGAAAGCCCCGAGGAGCTGGGCTTCACCGCTTCTCCGCTCACACAACGGCTTGTTTGGAAGTTCACGTCATCCTCCGTGTGCAAACCCTCGCTACAGATGCAATCGGTTTATAAACAGCAATTAAGTCTGAACCTACACTAGAAACTTGTAGTTAATGAACTAGTTCAACTTTTGAACTGATGTAAAGGATCGCTTTTTTCCTCGCGTAAACAAGGCCATGGGTTAAGTACAGCCATTCCATCAAGTACAAGCAGAGGGGAAAAAAGTGCCTATTAGTATCTGAGCTAAGAGAATAATTAGTTTTGCCTCTTTCTGTTCAGAAATGGGTTGGAGCAACTTACAGTTTTCTGGAATCTGTTTATGATGGGAAATTTGCAAGATTATTCCTGAAAATAATTAGTTATCGATCTCTACGTTTGCTTTGGGAAAAGCACTCACGAGCAAGTCAATCTATTAATTCAAACAACATTTGTTGTTTGGGGATTTGTGTCACTGGAACCACATTTCTGGTCTACTACTGACTAAGCACAACTGCCGGTTTCTTCATGGGAAGGGGAGGGAGGTGTTTGAAGTTCCATTTTTCAAAGAGTAATTATTTTTTTCTTCTTCCAATAAATGTTTTTCTCCAGTATTTGCTTAAAAGGTTTTTTAAAAGGTTTTGAACATTTCTTGGGGGGGGGGGGGGGGGGAGGGGGGGATATAGCTATTTTATTAATATTCTAGGAACATTTTTTTCCAGCATTTAGATGTTCAAACTAATAATAACAGCATCAAGCAAGACCTTGAATTCCTCCTAAACCTCCAGAGCACGGGGACAGCTTCAGATGCACATAACTGGGGATAGATATTTAACTCAGCTTCCCCCTTCTCATAAACAGACAAAGCTCTGATCACCACCGACACCCACCCCTCACATTTCTAGTACAAGATCACATGAATTTCACACAATCATGCCAGACAATCTCCCCCCAGGACCCGACATGCTACGTGTAGCTGGGATTTTTCAACCCAACATAACAAAAAGCCAGCCAATCCTCTCAAGGGCAGTAGTTTCAGTGCTGAGCCCCCACCACAAACTCCTATCAGCCTCAGGTCCCTTTCCCCAGAGATAATGTAATTAGCACTGTTCTCCTATCCTCATCTGCAAGCATTTATTGCCCTCTGATTTGAGTTCAGGTTGTGTTTAGCCACTCCCAGAAAAGCAGAGCAGACTTTCAGTCTGCAGTAATTAAAGAGAGGCAAGAACTGAGCAAATTAGCTATCAAACTTCAACAACTCTGCTTCACGCTTCCCTGGGTTTTGTCAGAACAAGCTGCTGGTGCCTGCTATCAGTTTTTACTGAAATAGAGAGGTGTATGGGGGCGAAGCAGCCTCCGACCGACAGCCACGCCGAGGATGCTCACCATATCCACGTGCACACGTAGGAGACCGGCTTGCATGCCAGCCAAGCATGCACTGGTGAATAGTTGCGAAGCAGTAACCAAGGAAACAACTGGAACAGACATAATCCCTAATGCCAGAACAGTCTGGAAAGATCGCATCCTGCCCTGCGCTGGAACAGGAGCACGCGGAGTCCAGCACAAAGCCTAACAGGCAGGTCTCCAAGTTACAAAAGGGAGAATCCCAAGCAAGCTCTTAGGTCTTCAAGCGTCGAAGCTGGGCTTGCACTGGGGAAACAGGAGGAAAACCATACCTACTGTAAGCATTTACTGTTTTGAAGGAGCAACACAGCTTTGCAACTTGCTAAGCTTAGCACCAACTGGTGTTCAACTTCACTGGCACTGTGCAGTCCTGCTGTGGCAACACGAGAAACACAGGTTGGAAGGAGACAAGCACCTTGCTCTAGGTCACATTTCAATAGCAACGAGCTCTGTGACGGGACACCTGAAGTCACTCCACAGCCAGCCCCATACACTGTGCGATAACAATATTTCATAACATTCCTTCTTGCACATCAAGGACAAAAATCCCTTTGGAAGAGTCTCCTACATCAGCAGCTGACACACCGGTGCAACTGCATCACCAGTCCTTCCACAGCCTTTAGGTGAATATTGCCTTTAGACATCTTATAAAACTACCTGGTGCGGCTCTCTCCTGACTGTCTGGACTCTCAGGATTTTAAGTGCTACTTGAGCTCTTTCACATCCCATTTCCTTGCTCATGCCCCATCTATACTACAGCAATTTTTCAAATTGTAGGCAACAAAAAACCTCCAGAAGTATTACTTCATCCTGCTGCAATCGTTAAGAGATGCTAGCGCAAAATGTAATTTTTGAAATTATCACATCCACACCCAGCAGTGTTTGTTAATGCAAATACCTTGAACTGTCCTTAAGCTTTCAACTTCCCTCCTTCCCACATCTGTGATGCCGTTCTCCGCATCAAAAAGAGCTTTAGTGCTTATTCCTGTTAACAGTCCGTGCAAACCAGTATTACCACGTGATGGGTTCAACAGGACACTGCATTTCCTGGGCAAAGGAAGTAAGTGTCTGGTTGAGGTTTTTTGTTGCTTTTTTTAAGGCAGTTGTGAGAAATAAGAGCTGCTTTTGGGTAGGTAAGAGATAAATATGCCTTTAAAGGGACATCTTCATTTGCAAGCCAAATAAGAAAAGTGTACAACAGGTTTCTTTGATGGTACAGGATGGGATCAATAACTGTTAGCTCCCATTTTCCTTACTGCCCAGGTTCACAACGTGGGGTTTGGTCCTGCAACACTTCCAACACTAAACACAAGAGAATCTGTTTGCACCATCAGGTCACCAGTGGGATGGATTCACACCTAGATCAGCGTTGGTTAGGGCAGATTGTAAGCTGCATGTCTGCTCACCAGCAGTCACAGTCCAGCTCTGTCCTTTCCTGCATGTCATTCGCACAACGTGCTGGTTACCCTTGGCTGAGTCACATCTTTGTGCCTTTGCTTACTGTCACGGTATAGATCATCACTTAGAAGCATTTTCAGACATAACCCAACCCCGACAGGCTCTTATCGCTGCTGGAAGGTTTAGAAGCACATAGAAAAACCTGGCTCTAGCAGAGACTTGGAGAGCAGAGAGCACGAAGCTGAAATCGGTCTTTCACAAATCTGAATTGCATTTCATGAGTAATTTATCCTCTCATTCGGATAAGCACAGAAACTGAACTTCAGAGAACTATAAATACAGTAGTAGTGCGTTAATAGGAACATATGAATGCCTGTATAATCAGTAACGTCCTGTAAGGTGCCTTCACACAAGGTAGGTGAGTACCACTAATTCCATTATAGAGATGCGAAAACTGGGACACCAGCATCCCCAGGGCTGCAGAAAGGCCAGTAGCAGAGGACTGTAATACTCAGGGCTCAAGATTCCCAAGGCAATGCCCTAACCTGCAAGCTATGTCTGCTCTTGCAAGACTAAAGCTTTATTTCTGTATCAACTAATCAAGACAAAAACCCCAAAGTTCTGTACAGAGGATTATGAACTATCCGCCACCACTCACCACCTCTAAGTCACTGTAACCTTAAGCACAGTGACAGCTACCTGTTAGAAGCTCTTGTGCTGCGCAAGATAATCACCACCACCTAAGAGAGCACCTCAGAAGGCCAAATTTAGAGATACAGGATTCCACTGCCCTCTGTTTTGCACTTCCCATACTCAAAAGACTATCAAAAGGAAATCGGCTGCTCAGTTTAACACACCCATAATAAGAGACTCTCTAAAAAAAGAAATATCTGTATGCAAAGCACCACTCTGCTACAAATGTAAAGCCACAGAACAAAGCAAATGGGTAAAGAATGTCTCAGACTTCAGTCAGGTAGCGTCCTGGATGCTATTTAGTGAGGTGACACTTCGTAATCTTTAATACACTTCTAAAACATGCCCTGCTGAAGTCCCTGCTAAATTAAATGGGCTCATTGCCTTGCAATGAAGTAGATAGTTGGAACTGCTACAAAATTACACTGCTTCTCTGCCCCAGATAAGCTTGTCACCAGTGAGTTCTTCCACCCCCTTTTTTCCTTCCCATATTAATGCCCTCCATCATAATAAGGATTCCTACCCACTGCCAAAACTCAATTTACACTATTTACTTTAATGACCTCATTTGTCATCCTAGCATGTGCGTCTACCTCTGGGACTGCAGCCCCGTCAGTCTGCCAGAAGGTCTCATTTACAGTTTGCTCTTTCATTATTATTTTTAAAGATTAAATTGCTCCCATTTCAAGGCAAACAGTCTGGGAACTCCCACAGCCTGGAGGGTACCGAGATGCATTCATACATTTGATCAATATATTTCAGGGTCGCACACATCTCAATCCCAAATGACTCTCCCCCTCCGCTGCATCATCCATCTATTTCCATCACCTTTCACTTTGTTATTCCTTTGCAAAAGATACACAAAAGATACACATTTGAATACTGCCATAACCTTTCAAGTTGTGGGAGGGATTTTAACTTTTTTGGAGGAGGGGGAAGAAGAGTGTGATCATTTCCTTCCCCAGTGCAACAGTTCATTTGTCTGTTCTAAACCACAGCTTTTTTAATCTCACAGCTACTGCAGAGAGGTATATTCCTTCCTATTATGTTCTATTTCCCTCTTACGGTGTGTCTCCAATCCTGACATGCTCAGTAAAATTCAATGTTAATTAAGTCACTTAAATAGGTTAGGGAACAACATAATACTTCATGTTTCATTATACTGTGTTTTGTGGAAACAGCATCACACCAACTGCTAGACCTACAGGTAGAGCAAGACCCCAAAAACGCAGCATCCAAACCAAGGCAACACAACAGCCTGCCATTCACAGTAAGGGAGGGCCCGTGTATTCAAGGAATTAATTATGCTTGTCTGCAGTGTCTCAAAAAAGCCATTCCTCAGCTTGCTTGCAACATCTTTAAAAGGAGATGTTATAACCAGTTTTCTTGCCTATGAGCAATCACTCCATCCATTTGCCTTCTCCCCACTCAGCCTCCAAGTGCCTGGGACAAAACGTGTCTCATCACTGCAACCCCTGTCATTTGCTTTGACATTACTGAGCACCCGTCACATTTTCTTCAGCCCGTGCAACTACATCACTACTCCTTCCTTGTTTTCCTTCCACCGCAAACATTCATCTTAAATCCCATAAACACTAGCAAAGACCTTTACATCTCCCATTAGTGATTTCCAATATGCCAGTATGTTTCTTCAGAAGCCTCTTCAGAAGAAGGGAATACATTGGTCCCAAACCAATAATACTTGTTCTTTATACACAGACATCCTTGCTTGGGGTGTCTTTGAAATAAACTTCAGCAAGAGCATAAGGAATAACATTTTTTCCAGATACATTTGAGTTTGATATAAACAGGCATTTTCTACAGAAAAACATGCTTCAGATTTCTCATTATTATTTATATATAAAGCTAAACCATAATGTTTAAGTTCCTTCTAGACAATCTATGATGGTACCTTAGCAATAAAGCAATTTTACAGGTTGCGTATGCTGTATAAAAGCGTATAAATACTGCTTACTGTCAGATGATCAAGTTTCTGGTATGTAGGGAGAAGATGGAAGATACTGCAGCACAGTCTTCCCTGGATTCCCTCAAGTCTTGCCCTGGATGATCACTCACAGACAAGAGCGCCAGCAAGGCTGAGGAGAAAATACAAGAACTGACAATATTAGACCAGCCAAAACATTATGAGTGTGGTCTAACATAATTTGCTAATACAGAAGCAGTACAGCATCAAAGCTCGTAAGAACATCAGGTAGTGCCAAAAAGATGCAAACATTTTAGAGACTGTTGCTAGAACCTTGAAAAATAGCTTTTGGACTCAAGATTATTATGATTATTCCCTGCTTTCCTTTGTACCCTTTTTTATTTTATCCGTGAAGGACTCGTGTCATTAGCAGCACAGAACGGCTGATGCCCACGTAGCCGACTCCAACCTGAGACCAAAAAGGGCTATTCCCTATTTCCGTGGTAGCTGCTTTCCAGAGCAACACAGGGGGAATTATAATAAAAAGAGTAAAGCAGAAAACCCACAGAATTTGCATGTGAAGCAGGGAAGAATTCCTCTTTTCCAGGTAGGGAAACTGAGGCACAGATGCCTGAAATCATTCCAGCAGAGCTCTGAAGAGGGAGACGGAGGACTTGAAAGGGACCCAGAACTGTGGGTTACAAGGAAAGCCCACCTCATGCAACCTGAATCTTCCTGTGATCCAAAAACCCCAAGATGAAAATTTTGCCTAAGCAGGTATATTCCTGTAAAGAGTGTCGTGTTTAACAAACCAGACTTTTCTGGCTCTCTGTGAAAAGAGTTTCTGATCCATTTAACAGGGGGTAAAGGCTCTTTCCGATAGACATGAGCCTCTCATGCTTGGCATATTCTGACACCTACTCTAACCGTATGGAGGAATATTTGTAGTCGCAGCAGGTAAACGAGCTGTGGACAGGGAACACAACTAATTTAATAGCATGAATTATTTACACATACATTCAGGAAAGCCATCTTGCTACACAGCAGTCCCAGCAGCAGGGATTATTAATTTATAACACAACCACAGCTACATTAAATAGAATGAGGCTTCCATAAAATCTTAACTGCGGAGACAGAGAAAATATTGCCTAGCCCATCCAGAAAGTACAACTGGGTTCCCTAGCAAAACCTCAGCCATTCGTCAAAAATCGATCACATCTCTTGGGCAACATCCACTAGCTCCTAATTTGCATCCAGACATGCCGACTCGTCTGCTGCGCCCATGCAAAGCAATCCATCCTAAAGCAGGATTTGCCTTCAAGCTTTCATTACCTCCCAAAATAGCATCCAATTCCTCCCTTTCAGAACAGCGATGCCAACACACCTTCCTCCCTCAGTGAGCAAAGCCCTTAAGGCAACAGGGAGCACCCCCACTCCTGCAATGTCCCCACTCAGGATAGATCTGATCGAGGCAAAGGGAAAGAGATACCCCAAAGGGAAGAGAGGAGAAGCATTTAGGGCTGGGATGCCTGGAATAACAAGATCTGGTGAGAAGCTGCAGAACACGTGGAAGAAAGGAAGGGACAGGGGATAGCCAAGCTGAGGGTCAAGGAGAAGAAAACCGGGCACGGAGCACAACTACAGTAGGAGCCTACAAAGAGTCAGAACCGAGACTCCGGCTATGGGGAATTTAGGCAAGATGAGCAAGGGAAACCTGGGAGACAGACAGGTCCAATTCCCTCCAGAAAAAGAAATGGAGATGATTAATCTGAAGGAAGAAACCCAGTCAGCAATGAGAAGCCTGAAGACTGGAAATAGAAAAGGGTGAGGCAAGACTGAGCATGGGACAAGAGCTCCACGCTTCATCACGCCACTTGGCGGCTTTAACCGTGGTTTTCACCTCTTTAGGCGTTCACATGACACAAACCCATGTCACGTTGTACAATCCCAAGACATGGTGTTACAGACCCTGTGCTTTGGTTTAGCTCCCGGCCAGACACCTTGTTTTTAAAATCAGCTTCTGTGTATCGTACCATCTGCAGAAAAATAGAAGCCGCCACTCTGTGCACGCCCCCAGCGTACTATTTATCCTGATAAACATGCTAATGGCTGGACTGCCTGCACCCTCACACGCGTTTTCACCCAATAGATGGCTGATGCAGCAAATTAATCTTCATACAGTAGGAACTCGGTTCATGTTAATGACTAGAAACCCTCCATAATGCACTGTGATCAACATGAAATGATTTTATAAAGCCCAACCTCATGGCACAGCAGACTCTGCTGTTAACTCTTCGCTAAAGATCAAAGGACTGAAAAGGGTGGGTTGGATTGCCTGTTCTTGGTGATTTTGAGTGTTGCTGTTTTCAGGAGAGGGGTTTAGTGCTTCCTAAACGTACAGAAACGATCTCACACCAGGACCAGAAGAAAATGCACATCAGCCCAACTGAGTAGTAAGGAGAAAGAATGCGATCAACCCAGTAAAGCAGCTTTTCCTCTGCCTTGCAGGAGTGTATTTCTGGCACTTCTGAGACACCTGTGTTTGACCTACTTAGAAATCACTTCATGGCACTGCAGAAATCACCAGCCAGGGATATATCTTGGGTCAATCCTCTTAAATCTCATGCTTCCTTACACCTGGGCTGAAGCAGCATCCTCCCCATCCCTTCTCCCTGTGAAAAAGCAGAGGTGAGGAACCTCTTTACTCCTTCTCCTGAATTAGGACTGTTATGTCTTAACCACACAAAAGTTTCTAACAGCATTCAGTGTGAGTGTTGTGATCTCCATGGTGGTGATGTCTGAGGGTATCAGCCCCTGTTGAGGCTACAGGGAAGGCTGTGACTATGGGCCAGGACACTTAGATGGCAATCACAGATCCTCAATAAATAAGAAAAACCACAACAGCAAAGCAACAACAAAGAAATTACCCATTACCTGCAAGTACCAGTAAAGCAGAAAGGTTAATGATCCCAGCAGGGTGGACAATCTCCTGTGTCAGGGATTTCAGGCAGCCTCACACTCAGTTTGGGAGAGAAGAGATGGCTGATACTGAGTGTCTAGAGAAGCACAACAGGACAGATTCAAGCAGGAGACAAAGCCTTTGGAAGGTACTGCCCTTTTGGTACCAAAGAAGAGGTGAAACCCCACAAGCCACAGCCAGTATCTTATCGTATAATGGTTTGGGTTGGAAGGGACCTTAAAGACCATCCAGTTCCAACCCCCCTGCCATGGGCAGGGACACCCTCCACTAGACCAGGTTGCTCAGAGCCTCATCCAGCTTGTCCTTGAACATTTCCTGGAAGTGCTGTACAGTTTCCAATGGGCACACACGATGCTGGCACCAGCCCTTGAGATGACCCAGTTGCCCTGTGCCTCAACACCCCATCTCACAGACAGGTCAGGGAGGACAAGCAGGCCAGGCATGCCCTGTGCAGGCCAGGGTGTGGGGGTGGGTGACAGCTCATGAGCATTTTGGACCAGGCACTTACTTGTTTCTGTAAGTAGCAAATAAGCAATGGGTTTTGTGCTATCACTGCCCTGGTCAGCAGCTGAGGAAGAGATCAGAGCTTCCCAGAGGGGGAAGGAAGACTCACAGAAAGTTCTTAGAGCAAGTTCCCCATCAGACTAGTTCTGAAACCTTAATCACATTATCTGTCTGCTCCGTTCTTCAGTTCCTCCCTCAATAGTGACACCAGCTACTCACCTGAAATACTTTGAAGCACAAAGTCATGACACATTAGGTTATATTTACTGCTGCATGCTGTGACCAACACAAACTCCTAAAGAATAAAAGCCTATTAAAGGAGGTGAATGGGCAAAAGGGTCTTTTGGTCCAACAAGTCAGTACTGCTAGCCACAACCACAGGCATGGAGTGGAATAACTGGTTCAGTCTCCTAAATATGTCAATGCAAGGAACAGAGATCACTTAGCAAAGCAAAAAGCCTCTATTAACAGAGACACAACATGCCTTTGATCGTCGCCTGGTGCTAATGCAAACATCATTCACACTAACAGTAGGTACCACAACAAGCCTCTAAAACACAAAGCAAGCAATTTCAAGCAACCACAGGACAGGACAGGACACAGACAAGTCCTGCCTCAAGAAGGACACCATCACTGGGTCGGTACCCTAAGGACAAACTAATTATGCCTCCTCTGAAGTATAAGACCTCAGGAAGAAGCCAACTTCCTTTCCACGTACCAAAATTAAGGCAGCAGACGAGATCCTTCTAGATTTCCTTACCTCCTTTCTTCCCCATGGCTGCTGTTCTTTTTCCTCCAGGAAGCAAAGCAGAAGGCAGCACTAAACTCTCCCTTGCAGAAAGCACAAAGCAGCCAGCTGTGCAGCAAAGATGCCAAGAAACACACCATACACATCAGCAGACCATCACTGCAGAGCTCCAGCAAAACCAAGCGCAACCTATACCTCTCCTCACAGACAAGCACAACAAAACTACCCCAACCCCTGGGCCCCCAGCAGCAATTAATAGCTGAAGAGAGCCCTCCTGAGTGCTTGGGAAGGGTAAAAAGGCCCACCTGTGGGCAAAGCTATGCAGTTTTTACTTGTTCCTTGCTGTTCAGCTTGTGCTGCTGGGAGTTAGACCTCCAATCTAACAGAAATAATTCAGTGGGGGTTTTGAGGATACCTGGAAATACCAAATTAGTTCCTAGCATCTCAAAAATGAGTGAGCTTTTACATGTTTCCTGTTTGTACACAAAAACATGTGCTGAGAATTCATGTTTTCCTCTCTTTCTCCTTTTTTTTTTTCCCTTTCATAGGATGCCAGGGGAGGAAACAAATGTTTTACTTTTGAGCTCTTACTCAAGAATGTAATGAAAACTTGGAGATAATTTTTTCATGAAAATGTCCACTTAGGCAAAAGACAATTCCCTTCTCTTTCAGGAAGAAATGGTTTCATTAAAAAAGAATAAAAAGATAAAATGTTACTTTCTAATGAGAAGCTGGAGTTTCTTCTTAATTTATTGAGTAGCAGCCCCAGCCACACAAACATGCTTTCTTTGTTCTTCTCCCCAGCATCCACGCTTGCAGCAGGCAAGATTCCTGAGAGTACTTTTGAGTTACCAGCAGTACTTCGGTGAGGAAAAGAGAAAAATATGTGTCGCTGGCATGGAATCTGTATTTCTGATTTACAGTCAGACTTTCAAGACTTAGCCCAGGTCAAAACTCAGCTCTGTCTTTATTCAGCAAAGGACGCTGAACTGCGGTCCTATTGCTATTCCAGCAGAGCTATGCCAAAGAGGAATTTGGCTTGGGGAATGTATTCAGCGTGTTTCTATTCTCATGGTAGCTCTGCAGAAGGTAGCTGCTATCAGGGAAAGTTTTTTTGTCTAGACAGATGCTAGGAGACGGTAAGTAAACCATTCCCCATCACACAACATTAACAGAATTCCTATGACAAGCTCGTGCCGTTACAGCTAGGTCACGTTGCCTCCGGACTATGGGATAATTTACTGTACCCGTTGGCCGCGGAAAGATGAAGGATGGGAAGGGTCAGATTAAATATCAGGAAGCGGCTAACGCATCAGTTCTGGAGCTGCGATGGGTGAGGCATCCAGGGAGGCAAGTGCTGGCTGCCCTGCTTGTCTCCAGCTGGGAAATCCATTAAGACGATATCCCTAAAACAGCACTGCCGCAAAAGTTCTTGCAGCGATAGCCACAGAGGTGGCCTGTGATTGGCAACACAAGGGAGGCAAGGCTGAATGATAATTAGCAGGACCTGGAAACAATCTCTATCTGCAGTGTACAGATCTAGCTCATTACTTCTTTTGCCTAAATGAAAGTCCTTACTTAATGTGGTTGGGCACAAAACCATTTTACCAGAGAGTTCTGTCGCTAGCATTGTATTTATAACCGTGATATCAGCACGCTCTACCCAAGACTGAAATCCCTTTCTATTTTGAGCCGTGCAAGAAGAGAAGGACAGAGTTCTTGCCCCAAAGAATTTACGATTGGAACAGGCTGCAAGACAGGAAGAAAGGCACTCCTTGGGGTCCCATGGTGTACCAGCCTTGGTCGGGTGGACATAAGTAATTGAACTCACGTTTGCTCCCTGAGTTACTGACCAAAACAGTGTTTCCATAAATTTTCAAGTCCAGAACATCGTTCAGAGCCACGTCCCTAAAGCACTAAGAGCAGGGATGTCTGACCTAAGTTCTCATCAGCCATTTCCTCACCACTCTGGTTTGTCAGTGCAGGGCTGACAGCATGACAGTCCTTGCGATGCGCTGCTCTCTCAGGTTCAGAACTGCTCATCTCCCTCACTGGTGACTGCAGCTCTCCCAGCCCCTCATTACCAGCTATCCCAGTTGTCTGTCCCACATCAAAGGGGTTTCCTGAGGCTTTGAAAACAATCTCCCTGCTTCCGAGGGAGAGCTGTTGCAAGCTTTTTTTGTATGAAATGATTTAAGGGAGCTGCAATAGGATTTACCCAGAGATGGAAGAAGCTCTGATCTTGCATCCTGCCATGCACCGTGGATGATCCCTACGGTCCATGAGGAAAAGAAGGCCTGCCCAAGTCAGCACTTTCAGCCTAAAGCACTGGCTCTCAGAAGATGCTGCATCAGGATGGTGATGCAGACTGGGATCTACCAGAGGTTAAGCTGCAGTGTGTGTAAACATATGGGAGCTCTAATCCTGCTTGCAGCGGTGAGAGTACTGCTACTGGTGTGAAGCTATGGCAGCTCATACTATGGTGTGGACTGATCAGACAGCTATTTATCTGGAATGACATGGAACTACGTGCTGCTGCAGCTCCTCAGAGCCTGAGCTCGCTGGATGTGCCCTCCCTGGCCTCACACACAGACATGGCAATCCCTCCTTTGATTGCAAGGCGATCAGAGCCTTTCAAAGCAGCTTAAGATGGGGAACGCTGAGTGCCCAGACCCAACCTGGACTTCAGGGTGCTTGCAAAACAGTACCGAGGTTGAATGTGTGCAGACCTGCCTGCACTGTGGCAGATTTTCATCACTGCTATTCATCTTTGAGCACAAATTTTAAAGGAAATAAGTGAGCCCTTATTTCCCAGCACTGAAAATGCCTTTAGGCATCACATCCAGAGCAATTTCCCTCACTGGAAAATTTTGCATCTAACGTGCCCCTTGTAATAGTCACTCTGGTGCACCGGCTACAGAGGAAACGTGCACAAGCATGTGAGCGTGATGGAGCCTGCGTGCACGCACAAGCGGATCCAAACACGTTTGTCCCCCAAATAGCATGGCAACAGGAAACTATGCCCTTCACACTGCGTATTAATGGTCACTCCACACAGCATGTTGCTATGCAAAACCCAGGAGGGCTGCACACTGCATCTGTCTAACTCCTGGTGAGCATTGCTTCAGGCAGCTGTTCAGGGGAGATAATTAAAGATGGTCTCCAAATCCATAAATCAAAGAGAGAAAGACCTTGAAAAGGGGGACAAAAAGAAGGAAAAAAGGACTTACAAATATGCCCTGTGCTGTATAATACTCAGATAGGTTCTTTCCAGGTGCAATTGTGTTTCAGAAACGGCGTGCTGAGACTCTGCAAGTTACTGGGGAATCCAGGTGGGGGGAAACATTTAATCTCTGGACGTTTGTGTGGCTTTGAGTGCTTTGCTCTGCTGTTAAATCGCAGCCCTCCTTTCCTGCATGGCCTGCCAGGGAAAAAGCAGACCATGGTAGTTCCCCAAGGAAAAGCTGTCGAGCTGAGGGGATGTGACTGACTGTGAAAAAATACCAAGGGAGAGCAGCAGGGAGATTTTTCTCCACAGTCCAGATACAGAAGGAGAAAGCTTAATAGTAACAAAGCTCCAGTAATGCTTCTCTCACGAGCTGTAATATTTTACCAACATCACTAAAGGCACAGGATAGGTGAGAGGGAGACATCCTATTGTGCAGCAAAGGAGAAACTGAGGCAGGAGAGGGCAAAGGTCCGTATGCATGAAAATATTGCCCAATGAACATCACAAGTGGACGCTTGCCTCCCAGGAAGCAGTACTATGTTCGTTTGTAAGCGGCATCTTTTTGGCTGCAGCACAAGCCTGTGACCTCTCTGCTAATTTTCAGCCCCATGCACCAACTGCTTGGTGGATCAGACCAACAAGCACCTGATGTCCAAAGCAAGGAAAGCCCCTGATTTTGCGGGAGTCTTCCTCCCTCTCTCAACCTCTTAACCTACTCTCTCACACTGCAGAGCTGGGGAGCTTTTCATTAACTATTTCCTACTCTGGTTTCCATGGAAAACAGAAAGTCACATGCACCATCTCCCAAGAGATGACAAAAGTGCCTCTGGTCTAATAATCCTGCTTGCCCTTAACAAATGAGGCCAGAAAGAAAAATTATCAAGATGAAAAAACAGGATTTCAAGTCCATCTGCTCAAGTGACACAAAATCTCAGCCTCTGAAAACAATAAAGAGCTAAAAAATTTCCTAGGTGTTTAGATAGGTCCACACTGAGGTTTATGTTCACAAAAGAAAGGGCAAAAAGAGGCATAACTTTATATTACTAGAATGCTTTTGGGAAGTATTGTTATTTAAAGCATTTGATCTTGCTTCTCCCTAGTGCGAGCCCTAGAATGAAACGCTTCTCTATTTTCATTATTTCTAAGGTTTGGGCTGTGACACTGGTATCCGTCTTTTCTAATGTTGAATCTCGTCTCCCCAGAGGCTTCTGCTGTCTCTCGTATAGCATACGATCCAGCAGCCTAACAGTCGAGAGCATCTGAAGTCCTAGGAGTCAGACGCTCAGTGCCTGGAGATGGGGTGAGGCGGTTCAGAAGTACGCTGCCTGGTTTGCATTCTTAGCAGCAGTGTTTATTCCAAGGCTGATTTTCAGCTTCTCTGCGTCTCAGCTTTCCCATCCATGAGGAACAGGTGAATGCATCTAACTGCTCACCCAAAGAGAAATTCAAACATCAGCAAGGTCTGCAAACTGGATGTGTTCCTTTTTTGTGTAGACGTCCATACAAGGCTTCACAATTCTGGTTTGGGATAAACCCAGCTCTTTTTCTAGAGGTTTCAGCTGAGCAACTTTTGCCCCATGAAATGTAAAGCATAGAGGGTAGCAGAGGTTCAAGTTCCGAGGAGGAGAGCAAATGCAGAAGAGACACCAAGTTCTGAGCAGCTGCGGGTTAGATGAGGCCATTTTAAAAATAAAAGATCCTGCTATGGCAGAATGGCACGTGGGTCTTTTTTGGGGACAGATTCTGTGGAGTCTATCTGGAACTAAAGTAGAATTCTTAATGAAACAGAAGTGCAGCGCTCTAAATTTAGACACACTATTAATGCTTTTAAAAGCATGTGGCTCTATGGGCATGGAGTGTCTGAAATTTCATTCACCATGTTTGCTCCCACCGGGCCAAATCTGAAACCCACTGGAGCCGGTAGCAACAATCCCATTGATTTCACCAGACCCAGCGCTCGGCTCTCGTTTCCTGCCCCTCCCCATCTTCGGTTGCCCGCTCGGCAGATTGCTATGTGTGCCTACACGAGACAGTCTGCAGGTGTTGACACTTGTAATTCCATTTTATGCTTTAGCCATTCCGGCAGCAAAGAAGAAAGGTTAGAGCTTGCATAGCAGCTGGTTGGGCAAGACAGCAAAATAAACAGCAGCTGAAAATAAAATAGTTGGAATCCAAAGGAGATATCTATCTTTTCAGTATCAGATCTGTTAGTCTAATGCTCTTTGTTTGTGTTGCAAAATGAGCTTTTCTATTGCACTCCAGCTACATTCACGTCGGCTGGGCCATATATCACATAGTAATGCCGACAGCAACTGTGACTTGTCTGGTAAATTGCTTTCTGCTTGTAATATGCTGATCTCTATGGGGCGAGAATGTATGAGAGCTGTGGATTGAAGGCAGTATTGCAATCTGTAGTGTGGCAGTTATACACGAGGGATGTTCATATCAAACCCACACTGTAATTTATTGTTTGGTAAAAAAAAATCAAAACCTAACCGTTGATTTATAAATATTTCACCTGAGAAGAATCTTCACTCTTTTAAAACCAAGCACACAGACAAGCTTTCCAGTGCCAAAGGGTGATCAGAGCATCGTCTGGAAGGATGCTAGGGACTGCAGCTCCCCCACAATAAAGCCCTCCAAAATCAAACAGGAATAGAGCTCACGCTTTTCCATGGGCTGATTAATAGCTGATAATCCCTCATTTATGCTCTGTTCCAGTTAAGCATGTTGTATGATGAGCAGGACTTAAAATGGTTATTGGTTGTTCCGTATAGAGTCAGGAGAGGTGCATATCTTTCAGTGTTAAAGAACAAATTACAATCTCACCTGTCCTGCCAAACTCTCTCCTTCCTCATAAGGTCAAGGAACTCGGACTGATGGATTAATAAAACAAAACCTCAACTCCTGTCAATCACTGCTGGGCTTATCTGTTGGAGACACCTTTTTCTGCCAACAGCCTAGTTCTATTTTTACTGAGCAAGTGCTTTCACACCTCAGCTTCCATGTGTGTGCCCACTTCATATGTTGTTCACACCTAGTTTACTCTTAACACCTCTCAAGGACCTTGCAGATAGGCATGAAAGGATTCCTCCTTCGGACAGACATGTGCTGATAGGAAGGGGGAAAACAAATAAGAACCAGAGTTTCTGTCAGCACTATGGAGAGAGGACAGGAGAGGCAAGGGAGCGTATCTTCACTCCTTCACAATTGCTGTCCAGTTTCTCCCTTTTTGTACACAGTTTGGAGTCAAGGCCATATATGAAGAACACTCTCTCAGCAAGGGCCTGTATCTATGGGCTTATGTCATCCAAGCTGGAACTTTCCTGAAATTTTCCCTGTGCAATAATAGTGGGAGCACAACCTTCCAGCATTGGCTCGGTGGGTCCACTGATATGTGACCAACCATCTGAGGAACCAAGTTTAGTGCTCACAGTCCCAAAGCAGTAATTTAATGATTGAATAGACTTTCCTGCGTTGCCAGATGTGCTAAAGACTCACAGTGGGATCACTAAGGGTACAGAGGGCCAGGCTGTGTCAGCTCATCCTAGAGTCTTTAGGATTGCCTTTCAGGACACAAACATCACTCCCATCCTTCACCAGTTGCTACGGCTTCAGTAAGATGTTCAAAGCATGGCTACTAACCCAAGTGTAGTCTTGGAAATGCTCCCAAGGCATCCATCTCAGTGACAATTAGGTAAGAAAAATGAATCCCCTTGATATCAGTTTAGCGTTTTTCCAGTAACTTCCTACTTCATCTTTGGAACGTGCACTATTTAAAGGAGGACCATAAATTTAATTGGGATAGAAATAAACCTATATGCCAAATATAATTTGACTTTAGAGAACGATCCGAGTATTTGAAACCTATCAGTTTTCCCCCTCCACCTCCATTATTAATAGCATAGGTGCAAAAGAAATCAGCCACATTTCCTGGGATGAACCAAGCTAATGGAGGGTTGGCCAACCCACACCCTGTATGTTGGGCCTTTGAAGGATATCTGTGTGCCTGCCTATCAGAACATGGTGTACAGATGCTTTGGCTGCGATTTACCACTGCTAAGAATAAACACTTCCTAAAAATAAACCTGTGCTTTCCTGGCTTTCTTCCTTTTTTTTTTTTTTCTTTCTCTCTTTCGTTCTACCCACCTAGCTAGTTAACTTCTTTTCTGCTCATTGTGCAGATCGAATATTTTAAAAGACCTCTTCTTCTCAACATTATCAGGCTAGGGGCCTCCCAGCACACAAGGTAAGCTACAGAAAAGTTAAGTTCACTTAATAAAATTACTGATACAAGAATAAAAAGTTTTTGAGCCAGGCCTCTGTTTTACAACCATTTTACAAAGACTAGCATTTCATCCGTGTAACAATCAGTACACTATGTAAGAACTGAATCATTGAATTGGTTTGGATCAGAAAAAGGCTGCTTCTTTATGCAGAATTACAACAGAATATGTTTAGAACCTATTTTTAATTGAAAACCAAATAAAACCCCCAATGGCTCAGAGACGACAGGATACTTGCAGGTAGGTGACGGACAACTACCGTAATAGTAACAGCATAAATTTCAACATCATAATGTGCTTTCCTTATTGTTACTTCAAATCAGACACCTCTACATCCCTGACTTTCTCCAAAAAGAATAGCAAGATTGGCACAAAAGGCATGAGAACTTTATAGGACTATTGTTTCTTGAACTCCCACTTCCCATTTGTCCTAAAAAAAAAAGTTACAAGTTCAAGGGAAGTTACCCAACCCCCACATGTCAAAAATACGGGTTGCTAGTTCTTTCCTCTACCATAGAGAGTGGGGCCAAAATTTTCATCTGCGACTGACAATCATTTTGGAAATACAATTTGGCACGCCTCAAGGGAACCTGATTTTCTTAAGACATCAGAGCAGTCGTTCCTAGTTCACTAGAGCATGAATCTCACTCATAATTATTGAGCCTGTTTTGTATTCAGCTTCTACTCTCCCTCATGCGGAGCGACATCAGCTTAAGTGTTCTCATTTCATTTTTTTCTCTTCCCACAATTCAACCCTCTCACATTAGCGGTGATGGGGGGGAACCCTCCCTGAAATGTGTTATTTCATTGAATGTTTCCAACCAGGCTACATTTTTCATGGTCTTTATTTGGATCAATCACATTAAAAGCTGATGTTGCATTATTTAATCTTTGACAGGCGTCAAATTAAGATGCAGGTTTATTCACTTACAGAAAATGTCAGAGTAGAATTGGATGATCACTTTAGGGATTGAACTTAACTACTAAGATAGCTGCTTTTTCATGCAGAAAACATTAACATTCTTGCTATATTTCTGCCCTGGGTTCTAGCGGCACGAGAACGGGATTTATTAGAACCTGGAGTAAGTTTGTGGAAAACTTATCCTGTTCTTTTCTTCAGTGCAAACAGCCCATAACTGCACTGTACCAGGATTGGTACTGATAGAAAGCACCCTAGATAGCGCACCCTGGCACTGGAATTTTAAGGAACTATGCCTGAGGGCAGGTGAGAGTGCCTGCTACAGACCATCTTGTCTGGCTTCAGACAGTTCTATGGAGCCATCCTGATTTACAACAGCTGGGACATTTCCTCCCATGACTTAGGTTGTCCATACAGAAAGCACCATGCTCATAAAGCTGTTACCAACAGGACGGAATTCATCACCACCTACTCCAAGGAGATTGGTATTTCATGGGAGAGCCCAGGATATCAAGGAAACTTTCCTCCTCTCGATACACTCACCTGGGTCAGGGCGTGCTCTGCAAGTATTAGTTTAAACACTGTTTAAAAAGCTCAGTAATAAAAAACCCAATATTTAGCTCACAGCCCTGTAATGTGTTGAATTTCCACTTTACTAGAAGAAATACGCAGCCGCTGAAATTTTCTTTACCTTATGCACTCCATACCAGATCATTACCGTGTCCGAGAAGCACAACACCCCTCAGAGAGCGGGAGCTGTGCTGGGAAAAGGCAACAGCTCTCCAGGGATCCCATTGCTTCATTTTAACTGGGCCAGAGTGACCTGGCCGCTGCTTACCTATTCTCCTGCATTTTCTAAGGATCAGGGCGCTCTGGTAATGAGTGGGTTAAGAAGCAGCTATACCAATTTTTCTCCTCTGTACCCCGCAATCAAAGCAACAGCCGGTTTTTCAGCATGGATCTTCTCTTCCTACTCAGAGGTCACAGATTGCCAGCCTTGTTTTAATGAGCTGTGTCCTATGAATTTCACAGTCACTTCAAGTCTAGTAAGGGAACCCACAGGGGTAGTGTTTTCAATTTGCTCCTCTTTCCTGGAGAGTTTGTACCATACATCACACGTAGCAGTTCACAGTCGGTGAAAAAAAGGAAAAGAATTAGCTTGTATTCCCTAAACGGGGATTTTATAATTCAATATTTATTAAGATTGGGGTCCTCTCATTTGAAAGGCCAGTTTGGTTTACTATGTGTGGGATATATTATGTTAATATAGTGAACTGCTTCCAAGAACTAATTTAGTGATGGTGTTAAAAAGCCCCACGCACTACAGAAATATTATGAACAACTAAGGATCCTTAATACTTTGTCTAACCAAGCCTCGTGCATACAAATTAAATGTAATTGGAATCCCTGTTCCCACCATCAGAACTAAGGGTTACTTTACAACCAAAATGACACCTAAACGTCTAATTTTAATTTCAAATTCGCTCTATAAAAGTACTGCATGATTGTTTTCCTCCCTTTGGAGGAAGGCTTATGAAAAATGAGCAAATCTAAGCTTTACTTAAATCTATATGAATGAACTCAGCTATCAGCTGAAGATCGCTGCAAAGCAGTACTTGAATGTTCATTAATTCTTCCAGACATCTGATATTCCCTCGGACACAGAGTTGCAAAATACTATTGCTCAGTCAATAATAGCACTGCCCCACGAGAAAATCAGAGGTCTGTTCTCAACTTTTCACCTAGAAAGAATGTGAAATATTCCATTATTTTGGAATATAGAATACATCAGTCTTCATACAGAAAACGTTTTACTTGAGATGTTTTGTCGTGGCATTTGGAGATCGAGTTGCTCTATCGAACAGAATTAAAGTATTTAATTTTAGTGAGATTTGGCATTAGCTTATAATTCTTTGCTGTCCATTAGTGTCAGAAATTAGCTATATACATATTTCCAATAAATATTTGTATAAACATGCTTGTGTACGGGCTAATATGGACTATAAATTCAATGTAAGACACTTCATGGTGAAACATTCACAGTGAATCACCAAAAAGATGGAGAGAATTTCATTTTTTTGAGGCAAGGAATTGTTAATTGGGCAGTAAAGCACAGGAGACAACACATGGTCTGAGTGAAAGAAGGCTTCTATTAATTCTTAGGAGCCTCCCAAATAAAGAGGAGCTAACAGAAATGTTTCTTCATCTGTCTCTCACAAATATTCCTAACTGGTTTGGATGTCATTGCGAATAGTCCCTTTACTTGCTGTTCTGCTTCAACTGCTGGAGTTAATGTGATTTTTTCAGTTAAATGAATAACAACAAGAGGTTCCTCATTAAAGGGTGTGGCAAATACATTAAGCATGGCTGGAAAACTTCAACATGTGTCTCTTCATCATACCTGAAGGCTAATGATTTGCTCCCAATTTTGCACAAAATTAAAGGAATGCCAGACACACAAGAAGTAGGAGGTGCAGAAGGGTTTTCCAGTCACCTCAGTGCTACAAGATACTGGGGAACACACTGCAGCAGTAAGGCTCATTCTCATCTACCCCCTCTATAATTCTCATCAGCTCAAGGAGACATTATTAACCTTAAACCCAGTTTTAATTTTCCATGTCCTGCTGGAAAATCGCAAAATGTCAAGAAAGAAAATTCTTCCTTGTGCTTCTGGAATGACAGTTTCTATTGCCTAGAGAGCAGGAACAGAACACAATATGGAAAACAAAGAAAAACAGCTTTCCCTACACGGTTAATAAAAATTAAACGTCAAAGAGGACAAGAAAAACTGGTGTGGTAAGATACTGAGGACAGGATCCATGAGAGACTTTGAGTAATGAAAAGGTCAGGAGAGCCTATAAATAAAGCCTGAAACAGGAAAGATCTAGGGAGGCAGAAAGCTCATCAGAAGAGTACAACGGCTCAGGCAATTTTATGGATCTGTTTTATGTAAATGGAACAATTTCTATTCCAAGTACACAAACTGTCCTTACTCCGAACACTACATACACCCCCTGTCAACCATCAAAACAAGGTATAAGCTGATCATGTTCCTTTTATGGACTGCACTGTGCAGGAACAGAACTCAGTCGCGGGGACGAAGAGCAATTCCCACTTCTGCCAAGCTGCCCCATGGAAACTGTTGGTTTTCTTGGGAATTTGGCTTGAAGACCCTTCATTCTCCATGTAAAGCATGTGGGCCTGTAGGTTTTGGAGGTCAGAAATGCCCCATCTTAGAGTTTGCATGATTGCATGGTCTGACACTTGGCCTCACTCTCCCCTCTGAGTCTCCCCTCCAATCTGGTCCCCTCCTGTCTGGCCACAGTTTTTCCCAGACAAGCCTGGTTCTTATCCACATCAGTGGCCATGCTGTTCACAGTGAAATCACAGGGAAGATGACCTACCTGTCTTTTAAGGGCTGATGATGCCCCACGACAGTGTCCCACTTCACTGTTGCACAAACCCAAGATAAGAAATAGCTCCAACTTCAGTTAAATCACAGTCATCAAGCCCCAAGTCAAAACATCAACCAGCTTAAAATTCAGGCCATGCTCATGGGCTGTCCTGAACCGCAGCCCCAACAGATACAACAAACCAAGCAACATGTGTAAGCACCGACTCGCACAGAATTGTACGGGGGGTTGATGGAAGCCAGGGATGAAACACAAGATCTCTGAGTCACAGCCCATTGCCTCGGTCATCAATTATGCTGCCTTCTTCAATATTGTATATTACCAGAGCAGGGCACTTTGTTCTAGGCTAGCTGTTCATTTACAGCCGCTAGCACCGGTTGTTCATTCAGTTCATTGTTATGATGGTCTGGCCGTGTGTACTGCAGGAATAACTGCACGACCCGGCCCTGCTGCACCAGCCACTCTGCAGATACAGCAGAGGCAGCCGCGGTCCCAGGCGCTTGCCACCTCCCTGCAAGAAACCTGAAAGCAGATGGGTAGAAAAAACAGGCAGGGCAAGCAGAGAGCAGCAGGACAGCTGTAATTCCAATAAAACCTCACGTTGTGAAATGAAATGTGGAAAAAAGTCTTTCCTCTGCCACGGAAAGGTACTTGGAGAGTTGTTCCAACGGCCCACAGGATCCGGGGTCCTGGTCCCACTCCCCCTCCATTCCCAATCGCTTTTTTAGCTGGGTGGTGTGTCTCTTTATTCAGCTTGGCAGCAGCGAGCAGCTTCGTTCTGGGAAGGACAAACCCCTCATGGCCTTCCTTCAAGGGTCCATCAGGCAGGGCCTCTCTCTGCCTGCACCTGGCATCTGTCTCTCCTCTTTCTATTCTGGGAGGAAGAGAAACAGCTGAGCTCTGCTACCGTATGCGAGGGAGGCAGATGGGGCGTGAATTCAGTAGTGATTGTACTGCTCATTTGTTTGGCATAAAAATGACGGACACATGATAGAACAACCCGGAACAAACATGGGGAGGGGGGTAGGAATGCTGAATAGCTTTTACCGTCATTAATTCTCCTGTTACTGTGAGTTTTTTCTTCTTGTTCAGTGATAAATCTACATAACCATGGAGGGTTATAGTTGTCATCCTGATTCTCGTCAGGTATTTTGTCTGACAGGCTAGTTCTATGATTTCCTATAGTGCATTTCTTTCCTTCAGGCAATGGGAATAGACATTTCAGCTTAGGTAACCGCAAACAAGGGTACGTATGCAATACCCGATATTTGGGTAACGAAGGTAGAAAGGCATTTGTTTCCTCAGTGGGACAGAAACACAGATTCAGACAATATTTTATTAACTCTTGGCCTTATCTACATTTAGTTGTGTGAGCTCTAAATCCATGGGGGATTTGAGGACCATGGTAAAATTTAAAAAATAACCTATTTTAAGATTTGCTTTGTCTGACATGAACCCCAAAAGCCTTTCACTAACCACTGAGTCAGTCAGTGGTTTCTCAGCCTAGCCCATAGCTACTGTTTGGGCATACTATAAAAACACGATTTCATTCAATCCGATGAAAAGTCCCTGAAGGGAAAATATATTGAAAGAGCATTGGGTCAAAAATATGATGCATTTATACGCAGAAATGCAGGCTAGTGTTGCTGAATTTGCACATTGTAACTGCAACAAGCATGAAATCCTTAAAATATTCCTGCAATGGTCTTATGCTGAATGAGGAGCTTTATGAATATTTCAATTACAAGATGAGGCTTGAGAGAATAGAGTTGTTTCAATTTTCAATCACCTTTCCTTAAATAACTTGCCCTATTTGGTATTGCATTAGGCTCAGATAAATCCAACAGCTACCCACATGCCCTGGGTAACAATAAGACCTCATCAGCTAGAACCACCTCACTGACCCTCCTGCTGTGGCTTTGGGTAGACCAACCATGGCTTTGTGCAGGAGACACTGAGCTCTTGCCATCTTCTTGAGCAAATAAACCCCTGTTTAGATGGCTCAGCCAAGGCGTTTCCCCTCCTCCTTGCCCACTGTTATTTACAGTAGTTGAGTGTTAATTTAAAGGCTCAGCTTTTTGCTGCCGAGCGTTACACCTGCCCCCCTCTCTGTACCAGAAGCAGAGATAGTGGCTCTGTATCAACATGCACAAAGCCAGTCTTGCTCTTGCAGGGCTGAGGAGATACCTAGAGAGTAGGAAATAATACTGTGCTGCATGGACTATCTTATCTCTACTTCCAGGCAAGAAAAGGCCATTGATTGTCTTCTCTGTCCCTACTTAGAGATGGACTATGAATCAAACACCTTGTGAACAAAAGCAAAGCTTTACAATCCTTTTACCACTTCATGTCCTGGTTCTGATCTCAATAACTGATCAAAATATAGCATTAATTGTGAGGAGTTACTCCTGATTTTGCTGGAGTTAATTAAAACAGGCTGGTTTTGTCCTCATCCAGCTCACCCCACTGAGCTAATTTCCGTGTTTGCTAACACCAGTCTGAAAATGCAACCCTCCCCCTCCATGCCCTGAAAGCACAACCGTAAGTACTTAAGGGTTGAATTTGGGTCTGCTAGAGGTTGGCAAAGCAGAGGGACTCCAGCAGAACATCTGCCCACTTCCCCGAAAGAGAACGACCTCCCGAAGAGAGATCAGAATTTGGATTTGACTTCATTCAATAAAACGCCAACAGCTAGATTCTCCTGCTTCTCCCACCCGTCTACATGACCATGCATCCCTGGAAATGAAGACCTGAGTAGAGTCCATCCAAATATCAGATTTTCAGTAGTCATCAGCGTTTCACTAGCCTTGAAATGGAAACTGCTGCCACTTTCCTGCATGGTCTGAAAGCTTGCCTAGTTTCCCTGTAACTTAATTAAGTATGCTCTCCAGCATCCACCAAACTGCCGCTTAACGCAATCTGGCAACATACCTCCCATATATTGCAACAGATACGGCTGGCAATGCACGGAGCTTATCACAGGGTATTAATTACTGGAGCATAAATAACATTCCCTCTTATCTCAGCTTCACGATCCACGATTTCTGATGGAAATATATTCATAATAACAAGTGAGAGAAAACAATAAGGGGGGAAATTCAAGCTTAAAAAAATGAATGACAGGTCTTGAAATGAGTGAAAATTAAAGCCAGGCAAAGTAAAATGAAAAGTAAAGGTACATTTATAACAGTTACATTGATTAACTCCTGGAATCAGCTACCAAGGAAAAAGCTGGACTTTTAATCTCTAGATATCATCAGATCAGTCTAGGAAACATACTTTAGTCAAAATGAATAGTCTTAGTAAGTATGGAAACTTGTACAAGGATAGAATGGATACGAGGCATACAGGTGATGTTGGCCACCGGTGAGCTCTGGTGACATTGCACAAGGACGGGACAAGTAAAAAGCCAGGCCTGGGAAAGCAACCGATGCAATCAAATGGCTTGGCTTGCAGGGCTCCCTCCCACTCCAATCCCTCAAGCAACAAGAATGACAAAGCCTTCACTGTAAGCAGTTCTCCTTTCCTGCCTCCATTCGCAGCTCATTAACTCCCCTGTCGGAAAGGTGTTTCCCAACTATTCTGTCACAAGGAGAAAAATAAAGAACCAGAAACGTAGCTTTCGGTTGCTCAGGAGCTCTCATTAACAACTGCAGGAGAGAAAGACAGTAAATCAAATCACTTTGACGGCTCCACACCGCTGAGGGTTACACGATGTGGTTGTGCCGTCCGATGCAGGGTTTAGCTGTACGGTGCTGGGCAACCATTTGAACGTGTAGGTCTGCCTGCTGGAAAGACGATGTGTAGGAAGGCCTCAGGTGGTGTTTTAAAATGCCGGATTCAGGTACAGGAGCTTGGGGGGGGGGGGGGGGGTGTTTGTGCATAACCGGGTCCACTCTGTGTACAGCTCGGCAGAGCTGCTGCAGTGTGTGGCAGGACAGCTATTTTATGTACACGTACACAAGTGGATCGTGGAGGATGCTGTTGTGAACGTTGCTTCTCAGGGATACAATTATAAGGCAGATGTAGTTATTCAATGTTTTGAATATGCATTTTTAGCTTGTTTACTGGGTCCATTATATAAATGCGAATGGTTATTTGTGCATGAATAGTGTGTTTACAGGTTATAAATGTTCCTTGTGGAGTATCAGTATTTTTGAAAGTGGGGAGGCTGATGAGTATATAGTATATATTAGACACTCATGTGGGTGGACGTATCTACGTGAGCTATTTCAACTCACATAAGAGATGCGGACTTCTATTTAAATGTTCATTCCAGCAAAGAGTGGGTCTACTATGCGTTTATTCCCTTGGTTTATTGTCCTGCGCACGCTCGCAGAATAGCAGGGAAACTGATTTTCAAAGGTGACAGTTCTGAAAGAGGTTCTCTCCCTTCCTTTCAGAGAATTTCAACCTGATCACCAAATTAAAACTCACTTTGGGGTACAGTTCAGGAAAAGGAGAACACAGTAATTGTAACTGCCCTCAGGCTCAGTACTGGGGCTGCCTGAAATGCGCTGAGAAGGGCACCTACTTGATTGCATTACCAAACCCCACATAACTGATTGCCATGCTACACAACTTGAAAATATGGTTCCCCACCTTTTATATCCCAAACGCAAGGTGCTTTCAGCTCTGGAGGGCATCCTCCTGCAGATCTGCTCAGGGTATTAAAAACCACAGGAGGATGTTTCTCCGCTTCCACAGAAGCCAAGGGAAGTTCTGTTGCTACCACTCACGCTGGCGCTGTTCGAAGCATCGATTCAACAAGGTACTTAGGCATACTTTCGAATTTCAAACACGGCAACCGTCCATGAAGCCAGCAGAGTACACGGCTGCTTAAGAGCTTTGCTCAAGAGGGAAGAAATACGCTTCTGATCTTACTTCCCGTGCACTGTAATAGGTTTACACCTGCCCCACTACGCACCATTCAGCAATTATTCTGCCAACAATATTTGATGCATGACAACAAAAATTCTAACGTGTAGGATATAGGATTACTCAGACTTGACAGTATTAGGAAGGAGAAGCTTTATGTGATGAAATCTCAAGGGCAATGAGCAGATGAAATAACTTTCTGGCTATTGGGCTAACTTCTCCCTGGAGGATAAAAACCACGAAGGAGAAGGGTGCAGAGGCATAGTGCGATTTTCTGAGCTCTCTATCTCAGGCATCACGTAAGGGACCCAGCAAGCCCTCTCTTATGTTGAATTGAACTGGATAAGTCAGCTCATTGGGTAGAGCTTATATAACATCTCTCTGAGGGGCTGAAATTGCCTCTGACTTGCACAGATAAGTTACGGTTTTACTCCCCATTACTATCCCCTACATCAGGAGTTCACTTCAGCTACAGGGTAAAAAAAATCTGAAAAACAGTTTTGACACATAATTATTTTGCAGCGGTAGGGTGAGAACTGAGGGTCTCAGGAAAAGAACAAACTCTTCCAAGAAACATTTTTCTCCCTGTTTTCTTCCTCTGCGGCTTCATATGGAAAAAAAAGGAAGCTGAGCAGAAAAAACTAAATTCAGATTTTTTTTGAAAAATACTGCCCTCTCCAAGCCCTCCAGATGCTTTCTAGAACTGACGGGCATTTCATATGAAGTTACTTCACTTCCACACTCACTGTATAACATAATGCTAATTCCCATATCCTGGAGGTCAAGCTGACTGCTGGTTCTTCACATGGTATTAAGCACAAGAGTCATATATTTTTCCACCCCACTCAGAAAGAAATACAGATTTCTCTTTTATCTACATTATAACATTAGGTTTCTGATTAAATGTTATCTCTGACCCCTACAGATAGCATTCTCCTCTTTGTTTACGCGTCAGTAAGGCCATTGCTTTCTATTTTCAGTTGATCTTGTCTTTGTATTAGTATCAAGAGTCAAACCCATATTTAAGATCCCTAGTGTGCTGCTCAGGCCAACCCTACTACAATGTATATTTATGTCATAGATACACATACAGTCCTTCCTAGGTGGACAATAACTCTTGCATACTATGTATTATTCATGCAATTTTGATAAGTAATCCTCTCACTATCTTATTATTTTCACCAAATTTTGGGGGGTAAGGAAGGAGATTTTCCCCAACAAGGCCATTTTTTTGTTTGTGCTGTTCACATTCCTGGAAATTTTTCATCTTGCAGCATAGTTTTCTTCACCTTTTTTCTAGACGTGACAATCCTCTTTGGGGAAATATGGTTCTACACCCACCTCTTTGTAAAGACCAAAACTGTCCACTCAGCTTGGTGCTTCACAGGAACAGCAATCTTAATTGAGCTGCAGGACAAAGCATGCCTAGAGCACTTCAAGAAGCATTGGGCAGGTTTGCATTAGGCCTCCAGAGATGTTACTGCTTGCCACTGAGAGAGGTGGGGAAGTGATCCTGATTTTGGACACCCAATAACGCGCTTGCAGTAGCCTGATCAGATGGCTTCAGTTAGTCAGTACATGTTCCCATTAACTATAGGAGCATCAGCATCTAAACCTTTGTTTGAAATACGTGCTTTACAGAAGAACAGAGAATTTTGCAAACTGTTACTTACCAGTCTACCTACTCCAGGGACTCTTTTCTGAAATTCCGGAACATTTCAGCCTCCCAGATGGCCACTTACTTAGTTTTAAATCATCAGCTGGAACTGAAACTGGGACATCCATTCCAGGAAAAAACATTTACTGGGGTAAGATCTAAACCTTCTCTGATCATGGGTAGCCTATGAAAAGTGTCAGAGAGGCCATGAGAAGAGTACACACAGATAGCACTTCAGTTTGAGAACACAGCCAAAACCATTGCATAAACAGGCTAAAGTTGTCCTGTTAATATCAGACATTTTGCAGGAAATAAATGACAGTGACTGTGATCCTGGAGGAAGATGCTAAAATCTATTCGTAAAAAACATGAAGGCAAAACACTTCACTACATACCAGAGATTGTTTTTCCTCTTCTTTTAATTTAGTAGTAACAATGTCTACAATACATTGACTCACAAATTAAGTGACGGTATGAAACCACATTCTTCATACTGAGACGGGACATTCTGGACTTTTGCTTTTTAAATACCCTCTCAAGGGAGAAGAGCTCTGAATGTCCAGTGAACATCTTTTGAAACAACCAGTGGTGGGGATCTCAGTTTTAACAGTGATCGTATTTAGTGAGCCTTGTCTACAGAGACCAAAATGCTTTGCAAACAAGTGCAAAGCTCAGAACCTCACTGTACAGAAAAAAGGGAGGGAAACTGAGGCACGGTGCTGTGCAGTGACTCGCCAGGATCAAGCAGCAGGCAGTGGGAGATCTGGACATCAGTCTCAGCTCTCCGACTCCCAGTCAATTCCTGACTTGCCAGGCCATTCTCCCACTGTGTGGGTTTCTACTGTCCATGCATGTGTTATACTGGCATATCTTCTTTCACCTCTCCTGCTGTCCCGTTGGCTCCATTCAATCCTGCTGGTTCTCTGCCTTCTTCCACTTCTTCCTCCCCTTTTGCTGTCTCTGCTTCTCTGCCTCCGCTCAGGGGGGTGGCACTGGAGAGGTGGTTGAGGAGCTGGCCTTCCCGGCGTGACTCGGCCAGCTCTTTGGCACAGCACACGGGAGTGTTGGTCTCGTAAGTGCTATGGAAGCTGTTATAGTCGACTTCATAAAAATCCTTCTCCAGGGTAAGGACAGGAGTGAAGCGATGTCCCCACAGCACCTCGGTGTCCATGTAGGAGCTGCGAGCCTGGCAAGTCATCCCTGGGTGGAAACAGAGGGATGTTAAATGCAAAGCTTCCTTACATGCTCACCCAAGCACTTCTTTTATTTAAAAGCACTTTCATGTTATCTTCGTACCTGACTGCTCTGAGAAAAGTTGGTCGCTTAATAAGCCTCACAAAAGCCTGTATCACAAAAAAGCTGAGTGCTCAAAGGAAAAGGGATGGATTCACTGCCGCATCTTCAGGCTGTTTTCTGAACCTCGTGCTTACAGGTTTGAAGTCTGGTACCGCTAAGCAGCTTCTCTCTGTCCTCACATTACTCTGTTGAGGTGTTGCCCACGTGGCTGACACTAACAGCACTGTTGGTGAATCGTGCTGGAACAACCACCAACCCTGCCAATGCACCTCGAACCCTGACCCCCACAGCCCCTACACAGAATGAATCACTGCCCTGCATTCCCACTCTGTCTAACCCCATCCTCCTTCACCTCCAGCAGCATCGGCAGTTCCCTCCTGCTCTTAGGGTAAGACACTCTTGTAAAGCCCAAAAGCTCACAGTTCCTAGCGATGTGAGTGGCAAGCTGGCTTTAAAATACCCCCAGGGGGTTCCATCTAACTGTATTGGGTTGGCCAAACCAAAATACTCCTTGTCACCCAGTCAAGCACATAAGCATATTGAATTCCATGTATTAATGGATTCTTCTCAGCCCCAAGGATCAGAGTTCATTTATTTACCTTTGAAAAAGTTTATATAGAAGCTTTTTAGAGCAGGGATAAGCATTCAGCATTGGTGCAACTGTGAACCAATTCCCTTGGAATCACCTGCCAATGTCAAGGCTCACTTCTCTTCCAAATATTTGTCTTCCGTTTGTACCAATTATGTTATGGCTTTGGAATTAATTCTGGTGAAATTTTGAAAACTTGACCTCACAAAGCCCTCCCACTTTCACTTTCGGAGGGTGAGAGAAAAGCTTGATTGGAATACATTCAAAACATGGACTCAATCCACTTCCTGGCCCATACTTTCAAGGCTAGCTCCTGCAGGCCAAAGTACAGGAACAGCAGTCTAAAGCAATGCACAGGGGAAAAATGATGTGTCAGGTGCTTCAGGGAAGAGCATAGCATGTATTCTTACCCTGTGAGCTCAAATAAGTAACTGAAGAGTAATCAGAAAACTCCTTTCCTTAAAAAAACCCCCACCTTTGTGAAAAGATGCATATCTTGTTCTCATAATTGCTACAGTCCATTAAAAGATACCCACACCGTGAGTTCTCCAGGCAGCTTTACGTGTCTCTTACTGCTCTCCTTAGCTTAAAACTGTCAGGCCAAGAGCTGGTTTTGGTTCTTGAAAGGGGAAAAAGAGGGACAGTGACACATGCAACACTTTGAGAAATTTCCAGTTCTCTTTCACAGACTGAAAAGCCAATTTTTTGCCTCCAGGAAGATCTGCAGGAGTATTTGCTTCTGGGCAGGAATAACAAGTACAGAGTTAGTCACAGCGTTCTAGCGTGCCTGCTTCCTGGACCAGAAGGAACCGGGAAGTGCAGAGGCTGCTGTCAAAAATACGATCATGGAAGATGAAAATTACCCCAAATGTGTTTGCCTTGAGGAGTAGCTCTATTGAGGTAGAGTGTATTTTCAAGAAGCTTTTGCTTTACAAGTAAAAAACAGTGTGGACACCACTCCTTACTATATGCTTTGGGTGGCACTACAGTGTGCAGCATCACCTGCATCCCCAGTGAAAATAAATGAGCCCTTTTTTCTTTAGAGCGAGCTGCTTTTGCACCAGAAATCACAAAAGCCTTCAAGTGCCTGCTCCAAGCTCCGAGTGCTTTCAAAGCCCATCAAAGACTGCAGCAGAGACCACTCAGGTGTCTGAATGCACCTCCAAGCGCTGCCTGAATGTGTCATGTAGACATCCCCAAGGCTAAGATGGGGTGTCCCTGCTGAATGTGGGAGCCTGAGGCATCCTAAGGGAACTCCTGCCTTATAATCAGGGCCTGAAATAGCTCCTTCCCGGGGGGAGTACCTGATAGTGAACCTGAACGCCAGAGACATAGAGTTATCTCCTGCTGCAAGTATTCAATTAAGCATGGAACAATAGAAAGCTTTCAGCAACCAAATACTGCACGCTGCCAGCTTCCTGCAGTAGCTGCTTTCTGTAACCCCAGGGGTACACAGAGCCAGCACAATAAGACAACTTGTAATTGCTCCATAATCCCATTCAAATTTTCCTTTTTAGCACATGTGCAGTGGTGTTTTAATTGCGTGGGGACATACTGCCTGGCACCTCCTACATTACCCAGTAAACAACAGCATTGTCTCGGCTTCAAATTCCATTAAGTGCCTGCTTTGCAGGCTGCCCTGTGCTCTCCAGCCTGGTTAATTAAGGCATCTATAATGTCCCTAGCTAATTATTGCCTCTAACTGCAAAAAGATGACAGAAGAGGTGTGGAAACAATAAACCTTACTTTTGTGAAGAGCACATGGATGCAGCCCCTTTCCACTTGCAATACCACGTGTACTGTGCCCTCTGTGCTCTGAATACCCACGTTTCAGCTTGCAGTGGGGCAGTGGCTCGCTAGGCTAAGCTCTTTCATACATGGCTGTGGGCTCTCTGCAAAAATCAGCCGTTTCATTTCACAAGCCCTGCTTATCCGAGTCCATGGGACATCTTGGGTGGAGCGAATCATTGTGCTGTATGCTCCTAATCCATCGGGTACCACACCAGTTTTGCCACGGCGGTTCTACTTCAACCTACTACAGCTGCCTGAAGCACTGACATTGCGGGGAGCACAAGAAATTGAGGGAGATTTCAAACTCTCAGAATTTCTTGCAAAAATAACCATAGTATTTATGGTCCTGATAAAGGCTGTTAATCCTTAAAGTAGATAAAACTACACATTTGGGGTTTAAATGGTACAGATATTGGGTACAGTTATAGAGAAGTGGTATTTGGTGACTTGGGCTTTTAATTTAAATAAGCTTCATGCCAGAAGATTATCCTCACTTCCCCTTTGTCAGCCTAAGTAGATGTGCTTCAAAACTTACTTAAAAATAAAGTCATTGAGATTTTTATTTTTCAAGTGTATCATATTTTCCGGATAGTAAGACCATTAGAAGTTTAATTTTCGCCTAAACAACCTGGTTTAAAAATGACAAAGTATCTTTAATACAAATCTGTACAATCTGTCAGTTGTGGAAAATGTGAAATGATATGTGAAATCTTCAGCTTTCAAGTTTTACTTGCAGCTTTCTCATCTCCTAATTCAGCAGCTTAACTTTCAGCTGCAAACATAACTCAATTTTAATTGAAACCAGAAAAAATTTTGTACAAAGCTATAAGCAGATGCACCAAATTTTCAATAAAGCTGGAACCAGTTTCAGGCCTTTTAGAAAGCTGGAGACCAGAGGACTGTCTCCTGGTTTCAAGTTCCGCAATAAACATTTCATAGCGTTTTAATGATAATTTCATTAGAGTAGAATCCTAAGAAGTGGATTTTTTTGCCTGTTGGCTGGAGTCACTGCATCACAGGATCAATAACAGAATTTGTGCATGTTCCTGTTTAAGACAGCCACCGAGGCCTTCCTAAATGGCTCGTTTCTGGTTTCCAGTAGATGAAAAGATGCAAAATATATTGCTATGTGTATTAAACCAGGTGTTTCATTACATTCGAGAACAGAGAGTCACCGAGGAAAGACTGGTGTGTAAAATAGGTGTCAGGGAACTCTACCAATACGGCACTTCTCTGTCATCAGTTGGGATCAAGCAGCTTACATTTTACCAGAGAGAGAGGAATGTTAATACGTGCTGACAAAAAGCAGTTATTTGACGGCTCGCTCAGTAAGGAGCTTGTTTTTTCTGCAGCGTGCTCAATGGGAGTTGCAGATTTATGAACGTTTCACTGCTTACAATGCCACTGATTATGCAACTGAAGCTCCTGGCCCTGCCACACTGCTAGGAAAAGTGGTGATTGCTCACGATTTCCAGGTCTTGTATACCCTTAGGTTACCAGTTAAAATCAAACTCCATTATCGCAGACCAGATATAACTGCATCGGCAGCTGTTTGGTTATCCAGCGACGAACCAGCAGTCTCTCTCCCACTGTTGGGGGATGCAATTTTCAGCAAACATACCATCATGGCCAGTACCGTTACTGGTAGTTTAATGGGAGGGGGCAAAAGGACCACAAAGCATGATCTACCAACCCAAGGAATTGCCACAGGCTTCAAATCGATCACGCCAATGGTATAGTTGAATCTTGCAGTGCTGCTAAGTGGCCTGGACTGTCTCAGTGGGCAGAGATATCCCAACCCCTAGGGCTGTCAAGACAACATTTTTCATCAGCCTAAAATTAACTCTCCTCATTTAAATGCCACAGAGCTCTGTGATTATCTGCTGGCAAAATGTCATGGGGATGCTGGCAGTCTGTTAGCCATATTTGCTAGGCTCTCTCTGCAGTTCATACCCGGATATTGATGGAAGTGATTTCACATCTCTCTCCTTGATTTCATACCCTGTTGTGTGCAGGGTGACTTCTTCCCTTGTACTGGAGGCACATAAAGCTGCATAATACGTACTCTGCTCCTTCAGCTGAGCTCCACCTACACTACAAGAGTACAGAGAAAACTGTTGGGCTCAGAGGTATAGTGACAGACTGATGTAAGCTAGAATGGCAAGGAGTAGTTATGAAAATTTTAAGTTCTATCACTCTAATTAAGCAATACATGTCTTTAGATTATCACCATTTAGAGAGTTATAAAATTTATTGGTCCCTTTGGGTTAATTAGAACAAAGAACAATGTAACCTCCAAAAAGTCAATATTCCTCCAACTTAAAAAGGAATATTAGAAGGTAGGAGCATGGTCCTCCAATTATTTGTGCTTGTCTCCTTTAGAGGAGGACATGTCTCGACTTGATTCGCTTTGATTTTTATGCCAGAGCAGAGTAAGAGGATTTTAATTTATCTGAATGCTCTCCAGGCATGTGAAAGCTCACAGGCACTGGAAATGGAAAGGAAAAAAAGAAGGACCTTATAATTTAAAGATCTTGTATTCAACTACCATGGCTCTACCAGGCAGAACTCGAGCACCAAGCTCACACCAGGTAACTTTAGGCCTCTTGCAAAGGTATTTCTAGTGACTGCAGAGGCACCTAAGATGACTACCCTGCCAAGATCCACCTCTGGAGGACAATTCAGCTCATGAAAGAATAACCTGAGGTGTCTCTCTCTTCCTTGCCATTATATAAGCAGTTTCTGCAATGGTTCTGCAAGGTTCTTCTTGCAGAAAACCTATTTATATGCAAAATGCAAAACAAACCAGCAAGACAACCCAAACCAGATGATGAATGCATGAAAACTCCATTCAGTAATTTTACACATCCTTTGTTCTCCCATGAAAATCATGATTAATTTCAGAATATCTTCTGTTGTGGCTACTTCTTTTTGTCTCATACTTACAGGCAGGAAATTTCGCTCTGTCAGCTGTAAAGGTGGATGAATTGAGGGGCAAACAAGCTGCTGTTTGCCTACACTCCCACAGGGACAGGATGAGGTAAGTTACTTCTAATCATGAAACCACTTTTTAGCACACAGATTAAGTCAGAAATATACGTGACCATCCTTTCCTAGAAGTTTATTATAACCTCAATTAGTGACTGGACTCATCAGGCATCTGAACTGTCTCTTGTGGCTTGTTTCATGGTGGTGGGAAAAAGAGGTAGTGAGAACCAGAGAGGACCAAGAGTGAGGGAAGAAGCACTGCTATCTCTGTGCCCAGACAATAGCAATGCTGGGCACTAAATACAGAAGGAGGTTTGCAGGACAACTACTGATAAATCAGGTTTTGATTACTTGTCAGTGAGTAGGGTTAAAAGTTGGAGGAGAAGACAGCCTCTTCAAATTGTCTGCCAGAAAGTCTTGTAGGATATGCAGACTGCGTCATCACGTGGAGTGATGGCTTACAGGAAAAGTGAAAAAAAACCCCACACCAAACAAAAAACCAATAAAAATTGGACTCTCCAATGTTTTCTAATCGAATCAGCCAAATTCTTCATCATAACCCAGCTGACTGCATGCACATGGAAGGGAGGTCTGAATCTCCACTGCTCTTCTGCGTTCCCACAGCCTTGCTCTGTACAGTATGTTCAGGATCAGGAGGGTAGGGACAACAGCCTCGGCCTGTTCTGCCAGTAGGATGGCTCTAATTTTTTGTTGCCGCAGTGGGAAGCAGAAAGGCAATGAAAGTAAAAATGTATTCACTCTGCAAACAGATTTTCCACCCTTACTTTCTTCCCTTTTATTGCAGGTCAGATTTGGGGCAGCTGATCTTGACAAGTGTCCCTTTCAGATAAGGCAAAGGAGAATTAATTCCCTAAAGTAATCTCTGTGACCGATTCATTAAGTAGGCACCGTGAGCGATGCTGCTGCTTTCAAGACGCCCACGAAGCAGCACTGGAAGAACACTTGTCATCTATATTGATTTTGTCTTTACTGTGGTCATTTCACTCTGCAATGATCACAGCAGATCTGCCCAGAAACTTGGTCTCCCATTGGCATTTTTTAACATCTTGTGGAGTCCCAGTGCCTCAACCATAAGAAAATACTGACTGGAAAGACCCCTGTCAGTGTGATTTCTGCTGCAGCTGGCTTCATGGGTCAGTCGGAATAGCTGTGGGTCCCTGGAGAGCTCACAGCAGAATAATACAGTGTTTATTTTCTTTTTTTCAGTAAAATAAAAACACTGTGTTTTAATCTGGCTGCTGAGTTTCTTGCATGTTGTTCAGTGTGCTGTTATTTATCCTTTTAAAACTTCCAAGTCAACTTGAAAACAAAAACATGTTTTTTAAACACAATGTTTCACTTTGTCAATAAACTTGAAGTGTTTAGGAAATTCAAGCCAACTTGAAAACAAAAACATTGGTTTAAACCACAATGTTTCGTTTTGTAAAAAAAACCCCAATGACTTGAAGCATTTCAGCTCTCCAGAATTTGTTCTGTACTTTACATTTGAAACTGTTTACCATCTTCACCTTCCACTGGCTCAGAATTCAACTGAAATGTCAGTGAGGAGAGTTACTTGTTTGAGAGGAGACAATACAATTGTAATATGTGTGAGGCCATTTAAAGCTATTGGAAATAGTTATAAAATTGCCATCCCAAATGCTCCAATGAAAAATATTCATGCTTTTAGTCAAGACATTACACTTAAATTTCTTTCGTCATTTGTACATTGACAGTCGCTATTTTGGCCTGCTTTCAGAGTACCTTATGAAAAAATATAGCTGTCTTTTCCCCACCAGTGCAGGATGCAGTCATGGTGTGATTTTCTGTTGTCTGTAAAGACTAGATAGCTTTCCATTAATTTTTCCATCTGCGAACAACCATGGAGCTGAGGCACCTCTGGGACAGCACGCAGGACTCTTGCCTCTCGTGCACCATGAATATAAGCTGAACACTGTGAGGGGAATTCCCCATTTTTCATAGGGGTTACTAAGGGAACAAATGGCCTGTTGCATTTTTATACTGCCCTGGACCTGACCAGGTTGTAACAGTGTCATGATTTAATAGGAGTCACACTGCAAGTGAATGACACCATTCCTGAGAGCAGATAGGGCTTGAACAATATGATAGGAAGGAAAGAACCAAAAGAATTTGCTTGGAGCAAATTTTAAGGTAGGGAGGTAGGGATTAATGTCCGCTAAACTGCTTTATCAACATTACAAAGGAGGAAGCACAAACTCTGCACTTTTGCAAGCCACTCTCATTGTGGCAAAATACCACACACCCCCCAGTTACCATATGCCATTCAGAAAACCATCTTAGCCTCTGAATCAGATATCGGCATCACCTGAGGTCCACTCTGCTCTAAGTTCAATGCAAACCAGCTCTTCTAGCTCCAATTTTGGAATTTCACAGCCTGGTTTCTAAGACCAGAATAATTCATTTCCACAGATGTATGCTCCTTAATATCATTACACACTGGGCTGTGCAATCCCTCTGGGAGAGGAGCCCATTTGTAAAGCAATATTATTTCTTTGTCATGCTTTTAATTTTGAGCTTGTTATTGGTAATGACTTCCTCTCACACATATCGAGCAGAGGCTGAGCTTTCATAAGAGGAAGGCAGTGCAGTAGCTGTTCAAACAGAATTTGATAGTGTCCCTCTGTGATGAGGAAAGAGGTTTTGGACAAACAAGGAACTGTATTCCATGTCTGTGTTCAGATTAGGAGTTTCTAGTATCTAGTAAATGTTTAGGCTACAAAATAAGCTTCCATGACAAATCTTTGTCTTTGATAGTCTTTTCCACCCACCCTTTCTTTTGCCACATCTCTACAATACTCTGCTGGGAAAGAATATTGGCCTCATAATGCCAAATGAATTCCAGTTGTACAATACAGTATTCCAACCTGGGCACCGCGCAGTCTATACATAACCTCCCATTAGCTCTGTTTGGATAAGTCAGCTAGTGCTATGCACCTAATGACTAAAGGGAGATACTGGGCAACTGAATTAGCTCTCTAGAGAGCTGTCTTTAAGAGCAAAGGTCTGGCATGCAGGAATTTGAGAGACTATTTCCCCTTACATGTGGCTGTTAGGAGATGAACAAGGACAAATAGCAAGAAGGGGACAATATTAATAGTAAGCAAGGACCAGAATTTGTGAGACAGGGTGCTGATACCACTGAGTACTCATGTCAAGCTGAAACCCCTTGCTAGTGTTTCAGAGAAAATCTCATCAACATGGGAAAAAACTCAAATACCAACAACAGAAAAAAAATTGGGTATACCATGCTGTCCCATACTTTAAAGACCAAAGGGCAAAACTACTTATAAGAGTGGTTTTTTTTCATCTCTGATCCTCTCTGTGTTTCCACATCTCTAGAGAGCAATTTTCTCCTCAGTGCTGCCTGTAGCCCCATGCCCCTTAAAGGTCAGATTCCACTGAAGCATGCTGCCAGCCACACGCAGAAAGCCTGCCCAAAGGGAGTGTCAGCATCTCTGGGTGCTTAAACAGGCTTGCAGTGCTGGAAGCTCCTTCTCAAATCCCAGGAAAAGTGAAGTAGCTGCAAGTGGTAAAATGACCCCATGGTGCCATGGGTTTTAGGTGAGACTTCAGAGTGAGAGCATCCTCCTCACCAGCCAGACCCCCAGGAGGTACGCTGCATCCCACCTGCAGAAAGGAGCCTGGAGGCCTTTGTGGCCATCCATTTGCTCAGCTTTTGAGCCTTTTCTACACTTTGGAAAGCTGAGGCACACAACTTTTCCAGATGTAATATATACGGACATAGGCTTCTTTCATCGCCTGCCACAAATACACCCGTAGGAGGAAATTGGGAATCAGCTGAGTCTATCTCCTAATCTACCCATTACACAGCATTGTTTTATGCTGTTAAACAGCTGCTGGGTTCTAAGAGTCACCAAAGCAGTTTCTGTATTCTTCCTCTTTGAGCTCCTTTTGAAAATATATGTCCTGCATCACATGCAAGTCATTCAGTTTCAGCACAGGCTGCTTTATGGGATACAGGAATACTTGGGCACTTCCTTCACAGCCCTCCATTAAATAGCAACGCTCCAGCAATACCTAAAATAGCACAGTTACAGCCAACTTTTAATACAGAGGAGAAATGGAAAAAGATTTATGCCATGAATTTTGATCACAGGAAACAGGACCACAAGAGGCCTTATGAATACCTTTATTCCATTTCTTTTTTCCCATGGATCAGTTCTAAGGGATTATGGACAGCTCCTTGACTAACACCTTCATCTGAATCCAGACTTATAAAAATAATGTGAAATACTACAACAGTAAGAACCCACCTTTTAATTGCTAGTTATCTCAGACCACAATATCCCACCTGAATCAGTCAGCAGAGAAGGACAAATCCCAACACATTCTCAGTCCTGATGACACTGACAATCAAATCTTAACGCCAAACTGCACTCCATTTCCCTCCCTCTCCCCTGAAAATTGTGACTGATTTTTTACAAGTCCTTACCTGTTGCTTCCACCATTCCTTCCAGGATGACCACAATTTCAAACTCTTCCTTCTCCAGTTGGGTGCGGGACATCTCCCAGAAGGGGCTTTTCTCATTGATTTCATGAGAGATGATAAGAGGTGACACCAGGAACAATCTGTCATCTCCGGTGTCAAACCCCACGTTGATGTCTGTCTGATTCAAGGGGATGAACTCTCCTTCTTTGGTCTGTTTGGACTTAATCAGTTTGGCTCTAATGGAAGCTTCGACAATATGGGAATTGCGGAGGTCTCCAACCCGGAACATGAGACAGAGCTTCTCATCCCTCATGGAAATCACTGCGTTGTTAGAAAACATGAGGGTTTCAGCCCTCTTCTTTGGTTGGCTGATCTTGACAAACATGCATCCCACCATGAACGCATTGACAATGGAGCCCAGGATAGCCTGGATCAGGAGCAGTACAATACCCTCTGGGCACTTCTCTGTTATGACTCTATAGCCATACCCAATTGTCGTCTCGGTCTCGATAGAAAACAGAAACGCAGAAACAAACCCACTGAGATTTTCGACACAGGGGATCCAGTTCTCATCTTCAAGATGGTCCAGGTCTCCCCGGATATAGGCAATGAGCCACCATATGAACCCAAAAAACAACCAAGTGATGGTATAGACCATAGTGAAGACAAGAAGGTTAAAACGCCACTTGAGGTCCACCAGCGTAGTGAAGAGGTCACTAAGGTATCGATAGGTTTCTTGGACGTTTCCATGGTGCACATTGCACTTGCCACTTTTCTCCATGTAACGCTGACGTGGCTTCTTGCCTTCTGCTGATATGAGGCGGGTTCGGTCAGTGGCAATGGGGACATCATCCCGCGCCTGTTTGGGTATCTTCTTAGGCTCTCTGGATGTAACTCCGATGTCCATATCCTGGTTCATGAAGATCCTAGAATCTCCGGCCATGGTTGGGCTGCAGCAGAACAAAGGAGGTTTAAGAGAGGAGGAAAAGAGCTGAGATAAAAGCCATTTCATTTTACTGTCTGAACCATTACAACAGACCAGGACAACAAATATTGCAAATATTAATGCTGCACTGGCAAACTCTGCCCTGTGCTGGTACAGGCTGATTCCACAATAGGAAAGCTTTTTGTTAGGGCCATGTCTTCCCTCCTAGTATTGTTTTGGGAAACACGTTGAAGGGCTTCAGCACTTCTCTCACAACAGCCACTTGCTAAATACAACGCTGCATTGAACTGGATGTTAAATACTGATTTAACACACGATCTCTTCAAACACGAACCAGCTGCCAGTCACTTTTGCCTAATGCATTAGTGGAACCTTGGAAAATATGGTGATGAGCATGGTCTGGGAGTCACAAAATAGGTAAACCTCATTACAGTGGTGGCTTGGTTTTTGGTCCACAGATTTTTCTTACACCCAGAATTTTCTGGAGATCACAACTAGGAGCAAAGTACAGATACATCGACATGTACTTTCAAGAGGGACTGGAGGTTTTTGATGCCTCAGGTTTTGGGTGCATACAAAGAGAAACCTTAGAAGTTAATACAAAATGCTGAACACCACTGTCTACCTAAATCTCACGTAAGTCTAAATTATGCATGAAGGTTTCCCGTGCAGTCAGCACAGAAAGGCACCTCCAGGGATAATTCAGAGTTCAGGTATGCTGAATCACCTTCTGGAAGTACCCACTCCCCCTCCACAAATTAGTCCAGGAGCCTGGGCTCCAAATGTAAAATAGGCTTTTAATTTAGCATCTTGAATTAGGTGTCTGAAGGTGTGATGAATCCAGGCAAATTAACAAACCAGATATCCTAGAACCCACCCCTTTACTTCATGTGACAATAGACAAAAACACCAGGCGCTTTTAGAACCGTAACAGAGAGCTATTAAAACCCCCACTGTCTACATGCAAGACTATGCTTAACAAGATAGAAATAAATAATACAAAACGACGGCTGCAATGATTTTTGCAGGTTGTAATGGAACATCCTGTTTACCAAGATGATTAGATACTCCTTTGAAAAAAACCACACATGCTCTATTGAAAAACAAGAGTCTTGTCTCTGAATGCAGGGCACAGACAAAATCTCTGCGAAAGACTGCCTAAGAAGCCTTAGGGATATCAAAGATAGAGTAGCAATATTCTCTATGGCGTTCATTCTCTGCATTGTCCTCTGCAAATCCTATTAAAACCTAACTAAATCTATTACTGCTCCCTCTATCTTTAATCTTCTTATGCGTCTGTGAATGAGAAAAGGTGTAGAGATACAATTAAGGGTATCTCGGGAAAGACAATTTTAAGATCGAGCAAAGTAGCTTCATCTTTTTGGTATTAAAAAGCACAAGGGGTGGGCGGGAAGGAAGCAGAGGCAGGATGAATAAATGAAGCAACAAATTTCCACTTCCATTCTGCCGTAGCCAAGTCTGGTTAACAGCAAAGAATTACTCTTAGCCCTTGTATAAGTCACCATCAATCATTACTCCAATGAAGCAGCCAGAGCCTGTTGCTGGAACCATACCCGCTGGCTCTGTTCGCTAGGGAGCCCAGCCATCTGTCCACAGCACAGTCCCAAAGCTTCTTCGTGCTGGCAAAGTTGCCCGGTTTGAAGGGTTCGGGCCAGAGCTGAGCCAGTGCAGCCACGGGAAAGGATAAATAATAGGGATTAATGATGCTGGGATGGCACATTAGGAGGAACCAGGTTAGCTACCCCCACTGCATATGATCCTGGAGGTGGGATAAATAACCCCAGCACTGTGCTGCTCCCTTACTCAAACAGCAACATCAAGGATTTGGGCAGAATATTCATCCCTACCTCTATTGCTTTCACTTCTGAAGGTAGGACTCCCAAGTGCTGGCTCATGGTACAGTTAGGTATATCTGCAGCCATTTTCTACTACCTGTTGCAAATTCAAATCTCCTGGACCATTGGTCTGGGTTTCTGCAGCCTTATGGTGTGTGTCTATTTACGTGCGTGCAAAGAGCCTGCTAGATGCTGTCAAATTATAAGGGTACAGATCGACTCTCTCTTCACAACACGTGGAAGCTTATGCCAAGTACAAGTCAGAACAACCACACACTTTTTCCCCCTCTTTAGCAGGGAAAGAAGCATTCCACCTACTGACTTAAAGAGAATTGGGTACCTCTTTGCTTTGGTCTACAAAGCTTCTGATCAATCTACGTGTAGAAACTTAAAACCAGACAAGTGTTGCATGTTTTCAGTCTAAAAAGAATAGTTTTAAAGATAATTTTTTATAGAAGTTATATTTGAAACTGAGTTTCACTGACAGTATGTAACAGAGAAGAATAAATTTCAATACATTAATCAATAGCGTAAGGTTTCATATTTTACATTCCTACCAAAGAGACCAAAAGGATCTGGAAACATATTAAAAAGAATAGAATAGAATAAAAACAATCAAAAAGCCTAAATCCCTAGAAATATCACTCTGGTGAAGCAGGCTAGAGGGACTGCCCATTAATGAAAGTACAGGGAAACCTGCTTTAACTGAAACACTCAAGGGACCAACAGCTTCACTTTTCTAATGCTACTGATCTTTAACAATAGGTCAAGTGAAATCTTTCTGGAAACCTTCAGGAACACCTTAACACTGGGCCATTAAGGCAGAAAAATTCCTGCTGCATATGAACTTTACTGACAGCTTCAGTGGCATTACAGTTTCTCCTAATATTTAATCTTCAACCCTGCCATCATAGGATGAGCATAACCTTGGTATGTGGTTACTGAAAATAATTAAGCAGATGAATCTTTGCAGTCGATTCTTTAAAAGGAGTAATACTGGTTAGCGGTTTGAGCCCAGGTTTGGATGGCTGAAGACTGGCCAGCTTTCTGTTCCACATGGTTTCAAGTATTTTTTCTCTAATTCTGAATAAATCCCCGTTTTTCCCTCTGCCTTCCTTCCCCATCTAAAATCTGTGACAGGGATATGAACGGTCTGTGAGATCCCAGGCACAAGAATCTTCTAGGAAATTTGCTATCATTCCCTTATTAGTGTAACTGCTCTGTGAAACTCTAGCACAAGTGACAAGATACTATAAAAGGAGCGTTGTACCTACATAAGGATTTGGTGAACTCCTTCACTGTATAATATACTGCCCCTGCTATCAAGCACACACATCTTTTCCAGATAATGGTAATTACGTGCAAGCGTCTCACAGAGATTTAGACTTCAGTTTGTAAATCACTGCTCCCTCCAGCAAAGAGATCTGTGAGGTGAAACTGCCTCTTACAGTCACATGCACCATCCTGTTTTGTTGGCATTTACCATCTTTGGTGAGACAAGGCCAGGCTAATAAACATGTCAGTTTTGTACAAGGCTGCTTTCCTTCTGGACAGGCTACTGTGAAAGGAGATGTGAGTCAGTGTATTATCAACCTTGCAAAGAGGCTTTTTATCAGACTTGCTGTTGCTCAGCTTTTGCCCAGACGACAGTCTCAGGGCAGGCAGTGACATTTAGGGCTCTTTGATTTGCTGAAGAAGCTGGGGTTAGCTAAGTACCTTCAGGAGGCATTGCTTAGCAGAGCTGTCTAGAAGCACCGCCTGACAGCGCTGATGTACCTCCCGATAGCTCCAGCTCTTCAAGAGACAAATTTGCTGAAGACGCTGCAGAAGGTAAACTAAGGAAAGTCTGCAAGAGACATTTTCCATTTAAATAGTCACTGATCTTGCTCCAGTAAATGCAGTTTCAGTGGGGAAAGCATTTGCTTCTGCAGAGGTCTAAACTGGCAAGAAGGGGGAGTTTGAAGACATGTATTTGTCATCGTTTGTTTGTCTAAGAAAATACTTGTTTTAGTTTGTCTTAAACCTGATGCCCATGTTTTCTTGCATTATGTGAATAAATGAACAACTGTTCTTCAGTAAACCCCGCACACCTTCCCATATCAGGATTCTACTTAATTCTGTCGTCTCTTTTCCCAGACAGAGTCCTATGCTACTCAACAAGCAATCAATACAGCAGTAAATACAAAAGAGATCATTACTGAAAAACTTGACCTGGTTCTTCTGCTGCCTGTTGGCCCACACCACATGAAACACAGCCTATGTCACTGTCCCTAAATTTCTCATATTCTCCTTTGGGTTACACTGCAACAAGGGAACAAAACGCTTAATTGACAGACACATGGGACAGTTGATGAGGCAGAGACCAAATTAAAGCAGTAGCACCCAAAGAGAATCAAAGTATTGATCTCTGAACACTGACAGCCAGTGGAAAGATGGAGGAAGAAAAAATATCAAGAAAAGATGGCCCTTGACAATCTGAAGATGAATGGCTGTTAGATAGGCGCTGACTGACATGCAGGGCTTTGATTTCTCTCCTGAGAAAGGCATCTTCCCCACTATCCTTTTATTTACTGCCTGTCTATGACTGAGACCAAACAGTCAACAATGCCAACATGAAATTACCTTTAGAGGCATACATATGCATGCAAGAAAAAGAAAGGCAGGTAGATTTTGTGCAAATCATGTAATCTTTCAGTTCTCTGACTTAGAGATTGTGGTGGCTGCCCTTTGGAAAGTGCTTGGAGATCCACGGGTGGAGGGAATGATGCGAAAGTTACACTACTGAAAAAGTGGAGCAAAACACTTAAGGAAACTGCACAAGAAAGGAGACCCGTGGCATTTCACTAATAAACGTGGCTCAAAAGCTCCTTCATCCAAAGAAGTGCTTTTCAAGGCATAATCTCACTCAGCACTGAAGAAGGAGGATGCCTTTCGTTTCCAATTTGAGTTTTCATTAAGTCGTGGTGCTGCTTTTCTAACACCCCAACAGGCATGATTTTACAACGGAGCTCCTCCCGGGCTACAGGAGGCACCTGCCCACCAGGACACACAAAGGGGGGACTGACGAGTGACTGCGCAGCTAGTGAAGAAGCGGGAGGGTTTTGTGCTTGGTACAGAGCTGGTCTGATGACGGCGCTTGTCTGCTTCGAGTTCATTAGGCTCAGAAATTTCGAAACAGGTGGTGCTCAGTCTTTTAAAAGAAAACACCTCGTAAGGAAATCTCTCTGGGTAGGCAACTAATATGGCACAAAGAAAGGCAGAGTTTACTGACATTCGCACTCCACTTTTATCTGCTAACTAGCTCCCAATCTATCCTTCTCCCCAGCAATGATGGATAATCACAGTTCTAATATTCCTGATCCCTTTCATTGTCAGGTGGGAGGTAGCAATGTGCCCCACCCCTGCCCCCCCATTTCCAGAGTATCCAAATGTTTCAGTGTTCCACACAGGTATCGCCTGCTTTAAAACTGTATTTATTTAAGACCCGTGGGAACAAGAAAGTGCTCTATTTCCCACAAAGACATTTGCTTCTTCCATGCTCACACTGGGAATCTGTGGCAGGGCAGGGAATTAAATCTAGAGTTTCCAAAATCCTGTAATCACTGGACCACTCTTCCTCCCCTCCACCAAGCTAGCAGCAGTGAATACAGCCCCTGTCTGCTTCAGGAATGTCTAAAGATTACTCTGAACAGCCTGCATCGCCTGACCTATCAGCATGAATGACCTAGTCAGGTAATTTCTAATGCCAAGAAATGATGCTTCTTTTCTCTCAAGTAGAGAGAAAAGGTTTCAAATAGATTCCACCCCCCTCCACCCCCCCACCTCAGCTATGTATTACAGTATAAAAATCCCATATATAACACAAGTTTACAGTTGCATCAAATATATTGACTTCAGACCAATGCAGAACAGAGCAGAGAAACTAAACTGTAATGAGAATAGAGACTGGGGTGGGTTTGCTTGGGTTTTCCCCCCTTAAAAAAAGACAAAACCTAGCAAATGTCTCATGAGACATCATAATGACCCCAGTGTTACAGGCTGTAACAATGTGTTATAGAACCAGGACTGGAGAACATGGAGTTCCCACAATATAAGGGGTATCTACTACTTGATAGACCATGGTCCCAACGGATGGGGTGGATGGGAGGATATAATCCCTGTAACTTTGTGTTACCTGATACTTCATTGAATTAAAGAAGTTGACTATGAAAAGCCCACATGCAAAGAATTTTTAATTTTGAACAGTCAAATGATATTTTCTTTACCAACAAATAAAGCCTGAAAGTAAATCAATTTGATCCTTCCACCTCCAAGGAAGTGACTCTGCCTGAGGCATTCTGCAGCCTCTCTGTCTCTGTCCTTTTACCCCAGACTCTATTTTTAGGAGAACCTTATGGCACCATTGCAAATTTGACTGTTGTCTTTCAACCAACACAATTGAACAAAGAAAAAGAGATGCTTTTGTCCTGATAAGACACTTCTGTTTCTCCTGCTACTGGCTGTTTACACATGGCACACACTGAATATGAACTGACCAAATGCCGTCTCTTTCTGCCCCAAGACGTTCAACAGTGCTATGGAACCCACTGTGCAGACAAGGCAAGACGAGTCACAGAGACACAAAGTGACCTGCCTAATGCCAAACTACCAGTTAACATGCCAACGCTCACCCCAAATGTCCGAGCGGCTCTCCTGACCTCAGACTGGATAGCAAGTGGGTGGTTCTGTATAAGAGAGTTTGGAGATCTGTCTCAGGAAATGACTCCAACACTGTTTGCCTTCTTCAGAGTCTGTAAATAACTGGGCTGGAACCTTCCAGAGATGGAGAATTTTCTCGCATAGGAACCAGAAATGAGCTTGATCCTTTCTCCTCCGATGAGCAGGAACAGTGGAGGACAGAAGCGAAATAACTCCCCTAACGTGAACACTGCAGACACAATTCCCACATGCTATAGAAGGTACCCTTTGCTTGGACTGGTCAGAAAACTAGTGAGAGAAGCCAGTTTTGATTCCCTTTAAGCTACTGTACTATAAATCCAAGGTAGTTGTCTACTTAATAAGGTGCAGGAGGAAGGACCTGCTTGGTTACAGAATCCCTAAAAGTCAGACGGTAAGTTTTTTGGGACAGGGACAGTTTCTGCCAATTCTTGATTGGTTCCTGAAACTCTCAGGTTAAAACCAACTGAGAGACACACTGTATAAAAGTTAGGACGTTACTCCCAACCAGCTAATACACAAAGGAGGACTCGAGGCGCCTTTTTGACCAATGCAGCAGGACATTGGTAAAAAAAAAAAAAGAGTCACGCTTTTACCTCCCAGAGCCATAAACACCCTTAGGGATTCCCAATTCATCAAATTGCCTGTCCCCTCCAAGGGCTGAACATGCCACTTTATCATCTGGAGATTACACTGCAAGGGCTCTTTAAACAGTAAGCTGACTAGTAAATATTGTAATGATGAACGGATTTAGTCTTTGACTCTAGGTGAGGATTAGGGAGTCACTCCAGGCACTTCTGGGCTGCTTACTGCTCAGTGTCCCCCTGCCCATTGTACTTCAGTGATCTCCACTAATCTCATATCTGAGCAGTTCGTAATTTTTAACATCTTTTCCTGCACAACATCTTTACTGGATCTGACAGTGGTTTTGCCCAAGAACAACATCTAATCCCCAGCTTCCCAAAGAGTTTCTGAGCAGCTGGCAAATTAGACAGCACATCTCTAGCTCATACACAGACAGGTTTGGGCATGGAAACCTGGTGTTCAGCTGACCTAATACCTCAGCTGCTTGTCCTCCTGCCTTCCGAGCTCCTGACCCTTTGTACCCAGAGAAGGAAAGAAGTGAACTGGAAAAACAAACAGAACCAGGTAACTTACTTGCTGAGAGCGGCTCTGCATCAGTCTTGTGCCTTGGCACTTCGGGAATACTGGCCGGTGACAGGACTGGGAGGTAGGTGAAACAGCTGCTGGAAAAGTGTCCAATCCATGCCATCACCAGAAAGCCGGGGTTGTCTTCTGATCCCTGGGCTGCCTCCTTCCTTCTTCCTTCTGCCTGTTATTAAAAAACATTTATGTGGCACTGAGGATTTAAATGCACACGGTATCCCTAGGTATCCCTGACTTCCCTCGCTCTGGCAGAGCTGACGACAGGGTGCTCCAAACCCTCACCCTCCACTGCTGCAGGGCTACTTTTCCCTGTGAAATGCCTGCCTTTCCTTGCTCCTGCTCTCCCCCATACAAAGGAATTCTTAGTGGAATAAAGCTTTTTACAGGGCTGGGGCAGAAGGGAGGGAGAGGAGAGGGCTGCCTGTGATGGGGAGCATCCTCTGTTCTGAATGAGCAGCAAAGGGAAAGGTGGCGGGAGTGGAAGCAAAGAGGGGAGGGGTTTAAGCTGCTGCTTTGCACAGAAAGAGCTGGCTGGGGAGGGGGAAGAGAGGCGTATTCTGTGCCTTGAGAAAATGCAAGGCACTGTGCTCCCGTCACTGCACGGGCTTCGCCCTCCTTGCCAGTTCCCCAGCCTCTCTCCTTGCCTGGGCTCTCCTTTCCCGGGTGCCTGGTGGGGCTTTCGTTGTCTTAGGGGGTGGGGGCTGTGATCTTGGCTTAAAATCACACACACAGAAAGCACTTCCTAAAAAACACCCATGGAGAACGCAGAGCTGCACGTTTAACGGGGAGCACATGTATATATATCCATGGGCACTGTGGAAACTCTCTTCCAGACTGGACCTGGGAAGTCCAAATTTGGGAAAAGTGGGGAGCAGGAGGGAGAGCAGGATTCCTCTGGCGCTCTTCCCTCGCTTGTCAACTGTCAAGCTCCTGCAAGGGTGTTTGCTGAGTTGTGTTGTTTGCCTGTGATCCAGCTAGTCCCAGGGAACGCTCTCAAAGCTTTCCCGTGGATTGCTGTGGTTTTTGCCTTTCTCTTTTTTCTTCCTCTTTTTTTTTTTTTTTTAATCACTGATAATGCCACACTGTCTCCCTAGCTTAGTAAAATACTTCCTCTCCTGAAAAGCAAATGTCACGCCAGCTGCATGTATGAGACAGATCTACCTGGTGACTACAGGTTACCTTCAGGCTTTGCTGTCTTGTTCCCCTGTCCTCCCTAATTCTCTATTCCAGGACCACAGGCCTTACAGCCCATCAGGAATGCTTTCAAGGAAGATTTTCTGGTCAGGAAAGGAGAACTCCTCAAAACCAAAGCACTGTACAGTACTGTGTCAGCATTGCTGGAAGCTGAAAGCTATTTTTTTCCATGTTCTGCTTTGAATGCCTTTCAATTTTTTAATTTATTTTTAAAGTTACACTATCGCTGGTGAAACCCATCAGCATTGGAATGACATTTTTATTTTACTTTATGGATATTTTGCAAGTTATTATTTGAATTCTTGTTTAGGAACAGAAAAAAATAATTGAACTAGTGCAGATCAGAAAATCTGGTTCCTAACAATCTTAAATCGAGGATATGTAACACCTTATTATGATAGCTAGACTGGGAAAATTCAGAGACAGACATGCTAAAGAAAAGGAAATAACCACAGGTTTGAATACCGTTATAGTCACACTGCACAGGTTAAGAAAGCGCATCTCTATACTCATAGCACCTTTACCTTGGTTTTGTTCTCCGAGCTGCAGGCGGATGTGGCCAGATGGGATAGAAATCTGGAGTTAGACTAAGGATTTAGGCCATTAAAAATTAGTTTTGCAGATGTAATTTTCCACTTGTTGCTAGTATTTCCCACTTCACCACAGCGTGGGCACTGGCGTCAGACTAGGCAGCCTGGCTCCCGCTGAGCATGCGTTGGAGCAGTCCTACCCCATCCAGGGTGCAAACAGCACCGAGGACTAACTTCAAATCAGCAGTGCAACTATTTGCAGTGGAAGTAAAAGGCACGGTAATCAACTGTTGATTAAATCCCATGAAATCATGTTAGAACTTCTGCCTGCTCCTAGCTGTTAGGAATGCTCTTTTCAGCAATACTTATTTTACCTTTTAGGAGTACGTCTATGACACGACATATCCTTATAAAAGTGCCACTTGGGGCATATATTAGCACTTTGGTTTGGGTTTTGTAATTCAGGCTTACTTAAAACATACTGAACAGCACGAGAGTCAGTCCCCCCTAAAATCATAATGTTGGCTTTCAGAGCAGGTTAAGTCCCTGGATGTTGCTTCACCAGCGCTAAGAACGGTGTCACCTTCATAAAGGCATCAGCTCTGCTTCTTCTTTCATTTAATCTCTTTTCATAAGATTTAGAATGAATTTTTGCACTAGGAAAAGCTGCCCAGCCAGCATCCCTAGAGGAACTGAGTCTGCCGGTCTGCAAAGCTAGCGTGACATGGTTAAGGTTAGGAGAAGCAAGCCTTCCCACCTCCCACCCACACTTAGCCAATGCACCCCAACCATCAACCCACACCCCAAGAGCAGAGGGGCCTCCCAGACGTGCAGAGGAGCGGGCTCACGGGATGCTCGCTTCTGCGGTGACCGTGTGCTCGCCTTGAGCTACACCGCTGCATTGCTCGCCTGCGAGAGGTGGCACCGTGTGTCATGCAAGGAAGTAAAACCATTGCATGGCTGGAGCAGGCTGCTGCTTCTCCTGCCGGGAGAGAGGCTCTGCTAACAGGCAGTGCCACCTGCCGGCACCACCTCCTTCCACCTATTTCCCTACGAACGCTGACAGAAGTGGGGCACAGTGAGAGTTTCGAGTACAATCTGGATTTTCCCAGTGCCCGCTAACAGGGGAGGATGCAGAAATCCCTGTTTCCTTACCATCTCACATGTATTATTCAGTTGGGAAAATAAAGAGACTCTCCCCTGAGAGATTTGTCCGTTCATGAGCAGACACATAGTTTTGACAGTCTCCTTGCCAATACCTTACGCTGTGCTCACGCCTCTGTCCAGATGTCAGCTCAGAGGAGGGAGCGGGATGGTAGTACTGCTCTGCAGATACATTTCGTGCTGCGGTCACTGTCACAGGACCTGGTGCACCACACGTGGGACAAAGCACAGCAAAGGCCACAGGAGAGGTACTTGAGAGGTACCTACTTTGATCACAGAATCACAGAACAGTTTGGGTGGGAAGGGTCCTTAAAGCCCATCCAGTTCCACCCCCCTGCCATGGGCAGGGACACCCTCCACTAGCCCAGGTTGCTCCAAGCCTCATCCAGCCTGGCCTTGGACACTGCCAGGGATGGGGCATTCACAGCTTCTCTGGGCAACCTGTCCCAGGGCCTCCCCACCCTCTCCGGGAAGAATTTTTTCCTGATATCCAATCCAAATCTACACGCTAAATCAATGCTAATGGCCTTTTATGAGCTATTATTTAATCACCAGAGAGGTAGCACCTTTTGCATGGGTCGATATGAGCACATGCATAGACAGACTTCTGCGCTTCCTTAATTCCTACGCTGTAAACTAGTGCAATGTTTCACCTATTATCTCAATAGATATCTTCCAATTTGTACTGATTAAAGGCAAGCCTGACCTGAAAACAGTTTTTCAGCTGGAAACGATACTTTGGCGAGTCAGCGACATCAATGTGGCCTTGCCAAGGTGGATAAAAAGCCATCAGTGGCCTCACAAGTTTGAAATATGTTCAAGAACTCCAGGTACCAGCTGGCTGCAGAAGGGATTTGACACACAATGCAGTACAGTGTGGGTATACTCTTGGGCTAGTATGTAAACAAGGAGATGTAGAGGGATTGCCTTTCAGAGTTGTCTCAGCATTCAGAATGGGATTCACCGTAGGCAATGCCATTTAGGATGTGGTGGTCCGAGTCAAAACAGCTATGCTGTTTCCTTTCTCACTGACGCAGAGAGACGGGTAGGGTTGGAAGGCATCTAAATTAGACCCTTCTGTTAGAATGGGATGAATGATCTAATTCCAGGAGCACGTAGATACAACTTTCACTTTGGTGCAACATCTTGACTTTCCTGGGGGTGCTCAGAAGCTGTAACAGCTGTGTGGGGCTCTTTACAGGGGTGAAATTATGGCAACTGTGGAATGCTTAGCTCCTGGATTTGCAAACAGAACCACAAGATGTGGAAGAACAAACTTTAATCTCATTTTGGTATAACTAAATAGCTCTCTGAGGACATTATGTATATAAAAAGCTTTCATAAAACAAACGGTTTGGATTTTTTGCCGGTTCCTACAGAATGCAGCAGCACAGTCTAATTTTTGAACATTTATGAACCAAATGGGGAGAAACCTCCATTTCCCTGAGGTTTCACTGCACAGAAATGAGCCAAGCCCTTGATGAACACAGACTGGCCCATGACGTTTCTTACCCAAAGGGACAGCCTTCAATCTGAGCACCAGTGACAGAAGCTGTAGCTTGCTCTGAAATCAGTGGAGGCTGTCTTTGGCTTTACATGGATTGAGAGGAGAGGGAGCAAGAGTGCCTTCAGGGAGCATTTTAATTTGTTGTGCAATTTGATCTCTGGAACGAGAGATGTCTCTTCCCATTTGTCAACCATTAACCTACCATCCCACTTGAAGAAAACAGAGTTGTAAGAGCCAGGGCTAGAAACAGCTTCTAAGACTGTCTCACCCACCTCCATTCTTCCCTGGTGCACCTGACTCAACGGGAGCCGAGCTTTCAAGTAAAGCTCTGAGAATCTAGACGTGACAGTCACCCACTCCGTCTCAACTTCCTTTTGTGTTTTGGGGCTTATTCAAATCCCAGCCTCAAAACAAAACTTGGGAAGTTGGAACAGAGGCAGGCAAGGGGAAGGAAAAGTTTCTGCAATAAACCCAAACTCCCCCGCCTCTGCTGAGCATGTGCGGAGGAGTCTGCGTGCCATTTCCTTTGATATGATAATGAGGAGCTAATGTTAAGCTAGGGAAAGACAGCTCTTCTCACAGCTCTGTGGGGCTATTGCCTAGCACCGACTTGCACCAGCCAACACACATCCCCAGTCATTGCTACCTTTTAACTTCTGGATTGCCCGCAAGTCTCTTAGTCCAGTTCTTAGTGAACTGCCGTTATAATGAACACTAATTAAGCTCTTGTTTTGCAGGTGCAGCAGCAGAACCTAAGGCTGAAGGGCACCCAGAGACTAAACTTCCCATAGAGGCCCATGATAGCTGCAGGGCTAGAAAACACAGGTGAGGGGCACTGTTTGAGTGTGTGTGAACTTGCACGCGTGTGACATCTCTTCTGTGAATAAACTACCGCTCTGGCACCCAGAGCGCCTGGCTGTTCCCTGCCTGTGAGCTCAGCAACAACAAAACTGGAGTAGTCTCAGCACACTGCTAATAATTGCAAATTGGTAAAAGGTTTCTTTGCTAGGCTGTCAGAATTCAGAAAGATTTCTGACAAAAGCAAATGCCCTGGATCTTTCGGGTGGGAATCTTACTGCATGAACGTCCCTCCTAAAAATGTACAGCCTTCCCCTTGCAGGGAGGGATGGGTGCCTAGGGGATGTAACCAGAAAGGTACAGCCTGTTTCTAGAACTCAGCCAGTAAGCAGCCCCTTTACTGAAAAATGGATCTCGCCTCCAGCTTGTCTTTTTCCCAGCAGTGGCAAAGGCACAGACAAGATGTAGAGCCAGCAACTCCTTCATTTAACTATGAGCAAGCTAACAGGGTATTTGGTTGACTCCAAGGGGTTCCACAAATATCTTTGCACGGGAGTATAATAGACTAAATGTTGCTTTTGGCCAGCAGAAGGAGCTCAACCAAAGCTCAGTGTGCACACCTGAAGTCCTGGATTGTCACCCTCTGTGAAACAACAATCCGTTGAATGTCACAGATCAGTGTGACATGAAGCGGTCACTTCCAGCATATTCTGTGGTTGCTTAGCAGAAAGCACAATCTACAGGGCAAAAATAATATCCTGAAGACACATTTTTAGGCAATGCACATCAGCATGTCTAGTTTATTTAACTAGTATATTTTAATACTATTTGCAAACCACTTTTAGGAATTAAAAGCAACGCTGCATTTGTTACAGCAGGTCTCACACGTCACTGCTCTGAGTTCACTTCAGGATTCTTTTCAGCTCTACTCTGGCTGCAGAAAAAGTGACCCCCCCTGACTCTAACAGAGTCTTTTGATTACTCTGTAATCCTGTGTGTGTCTGCTGGCAGCAGACTAGCAGCCCTGGGGACAAAAGGCCTCTATTTAGCCACAAATGGGTAGTGTTTGGACAGCCTTTCTCCAGGGCTGCCCTCCCTTTACACCCCAAGTGTATTGAGGTGACCGGAGCCAGAGGGGTGCGTTGAGAGGCTAACCAGCACAATTCATAGACAGGTTAGCTGGTAACACCCAGGCAATTAACCCTTGTCTTCTCTTTCAATTAGTGTCAGTCATGGTGGAGCTCACAGCCTTGTCCCTTAGAATCTGAGGGACCTCAGTAGGGGTTTAAAGCTTCAGTCATGGTTAACCCCAGGCTAGATTTGAACTAGAGATCTAAAGGTGAAAAATCCTTAAGACCCATTTTAAGTTCACACAGCTCTGGGCTCTAGTAAGAGACTAAACCTGGCACTATGGCTCCTTTTGGTGTGAGAAGGGTAGTGGAAGGGTCCCTAAAAGAAGTAAAATGTGAATTTCTGCTGCCGTAATACTGCATAGTGGTTGCTGACCCTATGTGACTGCAGCGGGCCCTGTCTGCATACTCCCTCCCTTGCAAGGGCTGGAAGTGCTCTGCTAGAGGATATTTTTGCTTTGTTAAAATTCCAGCACTTCAGCTGGGAAGTGGATCTCCTCTGCAATTAAGTTTTATTCTTTCACACACAACAGATCTTCAAGCCAATTTCTGGGATACATCTTCCTACAACTTCCAGAGAGTCTTTAAAAACAAACCCAATTGTTCCATTCTTCCCCAAAGTGTCTACGTCCAGTAAGCAATCTACCCGGACCAGTTAAATTCAAGAACTATGACTGTTTGTTAGAAAATCCCAGTAACACCTAGGTAACTTCTAAGCTCTTGCATTTCCACATAATTTGCTAACATTAGGAATATTTTCAGCAGTTTTTCAGTCATTTGGGAGCTTAAGAGAACAATTTCTAGAATTTTTTTTTCCCCAGACCTTGCAGCAGCATTCAATATTTATAAGGAATTCCCTGCCTCGGTAGCAACAACTGACAGTTACGAAAAATAAGTACAGTATAAAATGCATTAATATTTGAAGTCTGCCGAAGTCTGTGAGATGAAGACATTTCCAGCTTTTGCCTGACTGGTTGATATTTAGTTCAAGCAAATAACTGAAAAAAGGAAACGTGTCTAGGAGGGAAAGGAGAGGGGGCATGGAAACTCGCAACAGCTACAGTAGAAGGTTTTTCTATGTTTACACAATAAATCAGCAGCAGAATCGGGACCAGTCTTCTGGTTCTTTTTTTTTTTCTAGAAGACTAAGTTTTCTTTCTAGTCCAGCCATTACTCAGGGAATCACACTATTATGCATTCAAATATTGCTACAGGATTCTGTACCACATGAATTAAACCCTTCCCCATCCTCCAAATAAAATGTTGAGATTGTGCCGAATCTAGGCTTTTCCACAAAAATCGCAAATAACTCATGTGTGATGATGCAATGGAGGGAAAAGATGAATTGTGGTATCACTGTAATAAAGTGCATTTTCATGAACACTCTTGTGTGCTCGCTGCCTGACAATACTGGACATGATCCAGGTCTGTTTACTGTGCCAGCACGTCTGTGTCCCTGACTCCTGGCGCATGTGTACATTTTGTTCTTGGCATATTTGCATCTATGGAGCCAGCTGACCTTGAAACTCCCATCAGAGGGAAAAAAAATAATAAAAAAAGCAGCAGCCAGAAAGCCTACCATATATTTCATAGTTATTATCAGAATATTTTTCCTCTGCACAGTTTGCAGAAAGATGACATTCAATAACACTGAAAATGTTCTTACTGTCCCTAGAGAGGCCTGTTCAGAGTAAAACCAAAGGAAATTAAAGACCTATCAAGCAATCCCCCGATACAGGTTCATAAATACAAAACTGCAGGCAGTGACTGGCTAAAGCACTAAGGACAAAATGTGCTACAACTCTTTGACTGGGCTCCCTCTGCTCCTGTCTTCCCCACATGTTCCCTACTCTGAGAAGAGAGGTTCCCCACCGCTTGTTATCACCGTATATTCACATAAAATGGAGAGGAGGAGGAAGCATTTGCTGTGGGACCAACATGCCATAGTGCACTTGTGTGACAGCAAGGCATTGCAGCCATCTCTAAAACCACACACCTCTTCCAGGCTGCAGCCCCCTGCAACAACCCCTTTCCCTCCAGCAGTGGGTTGGTGATGGGGCACACTTAGGCAACACACCAGTGTGCCTAAGGAGGAGGATGTACAGCCTAGGGGGGCTGAATTCCCCAGGAAAACGAGCAATGCAGGTGACTGCCATTCAGTCCTGCCAGGCCTCGTCCCTCTGCACAGTCTCTAAGCAGGCTGTCACGTCTGAAAATCCAACCGCAGAATTAATTTTGGGGAACCCTGAAATTGGAGACCTCCCTTAAAGTGCTTCTCATCCTCCTGAAGAACAAACAGATGAGTTTTGCTGTGCTTTACCATGATGCAGATCAGCGACGAGGACCTTTCAGGCAGTTCTGAGAAAAAGGCTGCTCTGCCGAGAGACCAAGCGGGTCCCCTCTGCAATCTTCAGAGTCAAGCTTCTTGGGAAGCACGCTGAACTCAATTACACCGCCGTGCCCACTGGAGTGCTGCCTTACATGCTGTAATTTGTGCAGAAACAGCTTGCTGAAGTTGCAGCAAAACTGTTGGATTTACCCTGCAGTCATTCTTCCTTTCTGCTTGGATTTGCCCGGGGCTTATTCCTTTGCCACTCGATGCACCAACTCAGAATTTCACATCTGCCTGGTGTTAAAAGATGCTTCACCCAAATGGATGACATTTACTTTAATTCCCGCTTAGTCATGAAATTCATCCACTGTTTGATATATGTGAGCCCAAGATTAGGGAGGTCAGTGTAATCTCAGGCCATTATAAAACCTTCTCAGCTTGCAAAATACCCAATGAAATAACTCGGGTGACTCTACGAGTCACATTGCTCTCTGTTGTAAGAGCAGACATAAGGAATTATTGACTAGATTTCCCAGAATGTACCAGCGTAAATGAGGCATAACACCAGAATTGTAGACATGTCGAAAAGCATAAAAATAAGTTTTTCCAGGAAATATGATGCCATATGGACACGGTCTTTGTTCTGGTGAGGCTTCTTTCAGTTCCCCAGGCGTTTCCATGTCATAATGTTTTCTAGCAAGATGACTGGGTTATGTCATCTCAGCACTTAAATTGCCTTGGGCTGTGGTGTTTCCACACTAACGACACCACTGGAACTTGCCGATTCAGTACTGTCCCATTCACAGAGGATTGATTCATTCGTGCTGACAGCTTGCATACACCTTGTCATACCATAAAGTTATTGAAACTGAATTGCCAGAAAGGCTATGATCATTGCTTTGGGTGATTTATCCGCGACTTGTTCAGCACTCTGAGCCAATGCCAAGAAAATTCCCTCGTGTACCTAGACCAGATGTTGTTCTCATCTGAACTACGTTAAATCTGAGATAAACCCACTAAAGCCAACAGACATGTAGCGTTACTATCACCCTTGTTTCAGATCAGAATTACACTCCCCTCTGTGTCCACCCCATCCCCAAAAAATCTGCAAAACAACCACAGCTGGACAAAAAGTTGGGCCTTTCTGATTTTACCTGTTGGGGCTGCAAAATGATTTGGGTGTAGGGTAGGTTTTTTTTTTAATTGATGATACTAGGCCTAATTTAAAAAGGGAGATGGAGCTTTGCAGTGCTCAGCCAGGTGTGGTGTGAAAACGTAAGAAAGTGCTTGATGCCAAAAGCTTCACTCACTCTTCCACCCTTCGAAGGGATTTTCCCAGCCCCCACAGAGCCAGCACCTCCCCTCCCCCCCCTCCAGCAGTCCCTGTGCAGGCCGGTAGATGGGGATGGGCAGCCACTTCGGGTTTTCCCTCCCCTCACCATTCTCAGGGTTAAAGTCACACATCTCTGAAACACTGAGCCACGCATCCTATTTCCAAGAAAGTACCAAGGTTAAGCACGAAGCAGAAGCTTTACAGAAATAAGGTCTTTCCCCGCAGCTTTTTGATGGAAATGATACATGCCAATTTTACATACTTTACCCACCCTTGAGGACTATATATCAGTTTACAGTTTTAGAAAGTATTTATGAGTTACCATGCAGGACAAGCATGTTTTGGCACATCTACCATGTGCAGAAAAGGCTGTGCAACACTGGGGTTCATCTTGCTACGAGAGATCAAGCTCCTCTTCAGAAAGTACCTCACGGCTCTGTGGAACTAGGCATGCTGTAAAAGGGAAACTTCGGCACAAAGAGACTTCAGTCTACAGACACATTGCAAGAAGGACAGAGGTCTTTGGGTACCCAACCTAGTCACTGAATATGTTGTGGCATTGACAGGTCAGGAGAGAGAAGGAGCCAACCTTATTCAGAGTTGGCTGAAGTCCTACTTCCTACTCCAGCACTAAGGTAGAGAAGCCACAGCAACTTGTCCAAAATTTAACAAGGAACAGTCCAACCAGAGCTGTGCCCACTGTGTCCCACAGAGACCATGGTTTTTCCAGCCTGACCTACTGACTGTTTTCATTGCTGATGCAAAACTAGCAGACTACAGCTGATACTTCAGGCTGCTTTCTATTACCAAACGTGGTAACAGCTCTCTGTTATCAAGCCTGTTCTTACCACCCTCCTGAGTGACTTGTTCTGATGGGTTCACTCATGTGTAAAACAGTCATTCTTTACATGGCTATATCTCATGTCTTGACCTTCACAAGCAAGGCCCAGGGTTTTTGTATGATCATCTAGCAAATGTACTTCTGTAAAGAGAGCATGTAGCCAAAGTACCTGCAGTTCTTTCACGGGCACAATGTAAGAGTGTCAGACCACTCTGCTGCCTCCAGAAACAAGGCCTAAGTTACCCCCCAGCTCTGTTACTGCTAGTGGTAAAGGGTCGGTGTGGATTTACCAGAGGGAGGGGAGGATCTGTGAAGGCTAGGGTTCCCATCAGCACTGCCTACATGGCATACACCCTCTTCAGCCATGCTTGCAGCTGCTCAGAAGTACACACTCGGCTCCTGGATCCTGCTCTCCATGTAGAGGCATTGCCTACATTTCACAAGGCCAGGATCCATGGGACTGTGAGCTGAACTCAGACAACAATCAATGATATCCCTTTTCTCAGTAAAAGAGCAGAACAAAGAGCATAATACATGTAAAGAGGATGTGCTGGTTTCTTCACTACCCTGTCCTATGTCTGTGTTGCCTCTGGGACCATATTCCTACTCTTGGGAAATAACTAAATAAACAATCTCTCCACACAACTTGCTCACTTCCTTACTCTGCCTAACACTGTGGGCTCCATCCAACCCATTAGCTGCAAAGGGAATTCACCAGAGCTCTAATTCTTTCAAGCAATATGCTCTCAGCTTTCTTTGTGACTCCCATGAGAGATCAATGCCTGACTTCAGCGGGTCAGGCTATCAAACCAGGCTTTCTACCTTCCTTTGCCTTTCTCTGCCTTGGTTATCATCTGTGAAAAATAGGATGACTGCTTCCTGTACTTCTCTCTCCCTCCCCTGCATTCCAAAAGAGAGGGTGAATTTCATTTATTAATGCTGATAAGAGTCCATGGAGACTTGCAGATAAAAGCACTCGATGTGAAGCAGAATATAATGTTCTACCTCACAGAAAGCTTATACTTTACTATTTCTTTTCAAAGCACCTACTGACATTGCTAGGCAACTGGGATATTGTCCAAAATAAAACCAGTAACAATAATCAAACAAACAAAACCTGAGTCTAACAGTCTATAAAGTGCAGCTGAGGGCTGTCAGGTAAACAAGCAATGGATGGAATGAATTCCTAAAGCTAGAAGAAAGAGAAGGCTAAAAGGATTAATTATCAGACCCAAAAAGGAAAAAGGAATCTTAGAGATACATCCCAAGGGGAACATGACCACCATCATGGAATCATAGAATGGTTTGGGTTGGAAGGAACCTTAAAGACCATCCAGTTCCAACCCACCTGCTGTGGGCAGGGACACCCTCCACTAGACCAGGTTGCTCCAAGCCTCATCCAGCCTGGCCTTGGATGCTCCCAGGGATGGGGCATCTAGAAGGTTCTGCCTCACAAGACACTGGAGGCACGGTAAACTTTGGGAGCTTCTGAAGCGCAGCAAGATGAACTCATTGGACTGTCAAGGGACCTTGAAGAATGGCAGTACAAGGGGTGGCCACTGTTGTGCAGGGGATAATGCGGTGTTGTATAGGACCCTTCCTTTCTTCATCTGCAAAGTACAAGGGGTGGAAAAACTGAGGTACAGATGATAGACTTACCTGAAGTTCATATTCTATTCTCCAGAAACTGAATTTTGCTGGTGACATTTAACATAGCCCCAGAAAAGCAACTGCACTGAAGTACAATATACTCTAATCTGCTTATTCCTGTTCGCATAGCCGCTGCCTGGCAGACAGGACACAGTCCCCCTGCAGGTATTCCCGGCTGAGCAGCCTGTGCCACCCGCTCCTTATCAAGCTATCAGGTTTGCTCAAGCAATCCGGGTATCACATGCTCCAGAGAAAGCCTCTGGCTAGACACATCTGTGCTCACAGCTGACCTGACAGCCTCAGAGGCTCTCAAAGGTTGACACGGAGACAACCCCTTGAGATCAGCATTTCAGAATCATCTCGTGCCCTTCAGAACAACTTAAACTTCCACAAATACCTTTTTAGGGCTCACAGAAGCATTTGGAAAACAATGAGAGAGGAAACACATAGAAGATTAAACAAAGTATGATCCCTTTTTAAGGCTTCATACCATTTGATCCACTGCAGCTTAAAAAACCTTGTTAGAGCACAGTGTGTAGCTGAGACATCTGTGCTCCTTCTTCCACCAAATCAATAAACGTTGTCACTGTGTTGCAGCTAGTTACCACGTTTAATACCATCATATGTAACAGAGGCATGAGAGCTCTAATGGCTAATGCAGAAGCCTGATGCTAATAGACAAAACCAAAATGAAACTCTAGAAATGAAACTCCCACAGGTGATAACTGGTGACACTGGCTGTTCAATGACTCCAAACACTTCCCTACACAGTGTTTTAAACTTCTAGCTTCAAGCAGAAAACAAACCATTTTGGACACCCCCGAGTCAGATGCCAAAGCCATTGTTCAGAGCAATCCCTAGGTTTGCAGCATCCCACACATTTTCACTGCAGATTGCTTTGCTTAGGAGTGCCAAAGGGATGGGACAAGGTGACAAGGACACAGCTGCCAATATACAAATACAGTGGGTTTTATCAATTATATCTTTTCCTCTTCATGCTTAGCTTAACTTTGCAAAAGGAGGGTTCGTTGACTAGAAAACCGGAAATGACTCATGACTCAACACGCCTCGCTGTATTCTGCGTAGGTGACTGCACACCCTCTACCCAGCTAAGGACTACTCAGAGGTGCTGTTAGCTGCCCTGCTCCATGTCCCACACCGTGCTGGCAGGCTCTCTTCCCAGCAGCTAAACGGCCTTGTGCTAACCACCCAGCTTACTACAACCAGGAAGGAAAGAAGTGCCTTTGTTGCAGGCCACCCATGCCCTACATTTTCAGGGGAAGTAAGGACTTCTCTGGCACTAACCTCCCCCACCAAGCAGCTGAATTACAAGTAAATACAAGTAATGAGCTTTACTCCACAAGCAGAGTTGCATAAACCCCACTTTCCCCATGTGCCATTATCAGCAGAGGTATTCTATTTGCCAGGGGACCAGGGCAACCCTCGGCCACACCGTTTCAGGAAATCTTCACTGCAGCTATGCTGTTCTAGCATAACGACATCAAGACAGGGCTAAATTCTCGTCACAATTTCATGCCTGAAAAGTCACAGAAAAATGAGGTGGGTGAAGGTGTCTAAAAGACACAAAGCAGCTCCTCAGTGGGCAGCCAAGTTTCTCTCTCATGCTATGAAGTCACAAGTACTGCCTTCCCAAGCCCACCTGCACCCTCAGTAAAGAGAAGGACAGATAATACAAGGCCTCTGTCGTCTTTCAACTCCTGACTGACTTCAAGGAGTTAAATAACACAGGTCTCTGCCTTTCTGGATTCCCACATGCATTGGCAAGTCAGCACTACAGCCAGCTTTGTTCTTGAATTTAAATAAGCCTATGCATTTAAATTTTGTCATTACAGTTAGCAGAGGAGGCCAAAGGCTTCAACTACCTGCTGTCTAAGAATAAGGAAAGCTGAAGTGATTAGAAACCTTTTACTTTCATTAGTAGCAGCGCTTGAAGATGCTGGAAGGGATGAGGGATTATCAGCTTCATCTGTTAGACTGTTCTCCATTTCAGGCACTTGCTGTCCTAGAGATTTACGCTTCCTTCCAGCTTATCTGCATGCTGGCGTGCATGGCCATTTATTTAAGGAAGGGTGTTGGTGACACTCCCTGCTAAGAGGAGCAAAAACCCAGTTCTCATATTTCTCTCTCAGCTATGACAGTGCTCGTACACAGAAAACAAAGTTTTGGGGATGAATCACAACGGTACATACATCAGACGGAATATTCAGTCTCCCGTTACTGATATCTTTATCGCTACACTACCACATAGAATGTGCTCAGCGTTTTACCCATACAAAATGAGACACAACAGGAAGGACAGAATCGTCTCTCCTGGGACTCAGAATAAAATTGCAATGGATTTCAAATCCCTCCCCATGGTAAGTACAAAGTAAATAAGTATTGGGAAGCTGCCAGCCTAGCTACACCGAGGTTAATGAATAAACAACTGCCTGCAGTACTGACTTGCCTACTATACTTAAAATATGCATCTTTGATTACATCCTAGGGACACCTCCTCTTCTATAAATAATCGTTCCAGAAGATAAAGGCATTAAATCTTTTTTTCCTTTGACAAAGCGGAGATTATCAACATTTATACAGAAAAACTGCTATTAGGCAAACAGGCTTTTCAGAGAGGACTTGCTTTTTATAGAAAATGATGACTTATTTGTGGAAAACAGAACACCAAAAAACCAAGAAAAAATTGCAAATATAGCAAGGGACATTCTGAAAATTGTTCGCTCAGTCACACCTTGTTTTCTCCATATCTTCTTTATGGGAGATGCTCTCAAAGCATGCATTTCCAGGAAAAAAACGAAGCAAGCTCAGAAAAGGGGAAAGCACTGTGAATTAGGAGAGCTGCTGGCATACCGAGGTCGATCCTGAAAGTGGGATTTAATTGCTTGGTTATGGATGTGTTTTTGGGAATGTTAGCCTAGGTGAATAAAAGAATCAGTTTAACAAACACGATAACCTAGATTTGCCAGAGCATCTTGGGTGATTTTGAATGTCCAACATGAGAGATAACAAAGAGAAGTCATTTTGCAGTGCACTTTGTGGGAATCTCTGCCGTCTAAGGGGTCTCAGACAGAACAACTCAGAGTCATTTGTCACTTGTGAAAATCTAGGTCATTTACACCCCTCCTCCTGCTCTGCTTTTTTTCCTGCCAAATATAGAAAGAATTTTCTGGCTTCAGACTGAATAAAGTTGTTAATTGCACTCCTTCCTAAAAACCTGCAATTGAAATTCACTTGGGGAGTTTCTGAAAGCTGTGGAAAGCTATTCTATTTTATAATATTCTTTTGACATGTCTTAGAGGGAAAAGGAAGAAAGCCCATTTGCTTTTAATTTCTCAGTTTTGAGGATAATATTTAACAGAACTAAATCCCTTTAAGGGCTCAACTATGCTCTTTGAAGCTAGTGGGAAAGAATCCCATTGAGTTTCATTGCAGGAGACCTAGCTTGCTGCTTTGAAAAATTATGTTAAACAATCTGCAGTATGCTGTGTGATGCAAGAAAATTAATTTGTGCCATCACAAACTGCCAATAGGTGAAAAGGACAGGATTCCTGCATGTACTAGGCACAGGATAAAAATAACCAGATTATTTCAGAGTATACACATCACTTAGCTCCTGGTAAAAGTATCTGGAGCAATTCCATCGCCAGTCCCTGGTGCTATAAAAGCGTATATGGGTTGGTATCGCTAACAGCATACCTGCCTCACAGGAACACTAAGAGGCGTAACGGATTAACATGCTTTGGCAATGAAAAGTGCTGCTTGAGTATTATCAAATTTATTATTAATGACGGAGCTATTAAAACAATGGGATGGCTAATAACAGAGCTTAATTCCTTATATCAGTGCTTTTTGTCTTCAGAACACTCTGGGGCAAACCCTCGCATCAGTGAGTCACAAAGCTCCTGTTGGTTTCAACTGTGTGAACAGATCTGGCTCCACCCAAGCGTTAAATAATTTTTTTTAACATACAAACCCTGTTCCCAACCTCCTCTAAGACTCGGAGGACCCTGCCTGCAGGATGTCCTCCACCTGCCCCTGGTAGGTGGCTAGCAGCACGGGGTTCTTACTGCTGTGTGACCGAGGGAAGAGCAGCTGTCAGTCCAGGGATTTTAGTGTTGAGGGTAGAACCCATTTGTTACAGTAGGCCTCCAAAAGACGGGGATATAAACTGCTCCTGCCATCTGAGTCCTCTCTCTACTGATGGAGAAGGATGGGCACCTCTGCAACATATCCTTAGATGCCTATCTTACAGTGATAAGAAATGCCTTCTGAACACTCCAGGGAACCAGAAGAATTCGCTTTGTTAGACACCCGAATTTTGTGTGCCTATAGGTAAATAGGATGGTTCCAGGCTTGGGTTATTGATCCCTTATGACCCTTAGGTCACCCTAGGTCCCTACACCCTGGGAGGATGCAAAGGCACTCTACCAAAAGATTGGGAAATACAAGAGCTGCATGTTTCTTTAAGCTCCAAGACGAGAGTAACAGTGACTTTCCAGCAATGAGTTAACTGCTGGAGCCAGTCCTCTGCAAAGAGTTCAGACGGGCTCCGATTTTCAGCTTGAATCTAGGACGGAAAGTCTAAGCAGGAATTTGGTCAAGGGCACGCGGATCGAATATGGCACAGACCAAACAAATCAAACTGCAAAGGGGTCTGCAGGATATGGGAGCTATCAAGCGGCATCTGGCTCTTTCCAAAACCACACTGCCCACGCAAAGAAAAGTCCTGATCCTCACAAGTGGTCAGGACCCTTCTGCCATGCTTAGTGGGAGGAGAGACTCAGACGTTGGTGAAAGTAAGAGTAATGTTGGCTTCTTCAGGTAATAGCGCACTACTATCCCTAACTCTGGCAGCTCCACAGTTGTGCTGTGGATTTTATCCACCCAGCAGCCATTCCACTGCCTTTCACATACAATATATAAACCGAGCCACAATGTTAATGAGCCATTGCATATAGATGAGCTGGCAACCAGTCTGAGCTGACACAGCCACACATAAAAGCCAAAGAGGGCCTTGGGCTCTCTTCCTTTGATACACAAGCTGTTGGACCAAAGTACTGTGGAAATTGCATGGTTTAGGGGACAAGACGCCAGGCACCATTTTCTCCCACCTCCCTTCTGCAGTCACCTTTACTGCTTAGAACGCAAGGTAAGAGGCTTAGTGCCATCCTGTTTTCTTGACAGTTGACTGAGAAAATCCACAGTATTCCCTGTGCCTTCTGTTTCCGTGCCCAAAAACATCACCTAATAACTACAGCGAGGGAACCAGAGAGTCCTTTTTTGTGGAACAGGATGTTTGGATTCTAGTCTGCCTACTCACTGGCTTACCTTTCCTTTGCAACACTCCTGGTGGTTCTCTGCTTCAGTTTTCCCATCGAACAGGCTACTGAGGCTTAAGGAAACATAAGAAAATCTCTGCATCTGCTGTAGTCACCTCGGATACAGAAGGCAGAAGATGGCAATTTGGGCATTACTCTTCTCTGGGAATGCTGAGGGGTATTTCTGACAGTGACATGGAGCTGGAAGGGCCTTAAAGTATGGCTATGCAGACAAACGAGGGGGGATAAGCTGATACAAGCATGTTAGCTGTTGTGTGCTAACCGCCAGTACTGTTTTAACCCTGTATTAGTACCAGACAGCCTGTCTTCACCTCACAGTTATTTAAAGGCTAACCACATATACCTGGACAGTGAACAAGTAACTGCTAATGGTTTTCACAGCTATACCTTAAGTACAACGTGTTTCAGTTTCATGCAATTAATGTGGGCATAGCAGAAGGGCCCTGCATTCAGATGCACTGAGATGCTGAGGCTACAGGAATGAGTTTTGCAGACCTACTCTTAAAAAAAAAGTAACCACCCTTAAAATCTCTTCCATTTTGGGCATGACAACTTGTAGTTCATGCTTCACTTCCTTAATCTCACAGTCAATTACTTTTCTCAACCCATATAAACATCAGCAGGGAAAAAAGGAAAATCTGCATATGTGTTAGCAATAAATTTAAAAATCAGGGCATACCACTTAAGGGTTGACTTGTCAGACAATGGTAATTAAAAGTGTTCCAGCTGACAGTGCCCCTTTAATGAATTATTAGTAACGTTCTCTGAGAACATTTGATGAAAGACACCATAAGAGTTCTTACTTAAACAAACCAATTTTCTGCATGGTGCAACTTCACTGCACAAGAGGGGGAAAATCTCCATGGTAGAATCAAATTACGAAAATAACGAAGTAATGGTTTGAATGATCAGGAAGCCACAGGTGCCTCTTCTGTACTGAGTGCCTCTATTTCCTCGACCACAGCCTTTTCCCATAGGTGCTTATCTCATAACTGCCACGCTTTCCTTAAATTCTGTTTTAAAAGCCCAATACTGTGTAGTGTAAGAGAGTTTTGGTCATCAGCTTCTAACTGTTAGCAGGCATTATACATGCATACTAGAGCGACCAACCAGCCCAGTTCGAACGCAGATACAGCAGTGCCCAGGGACTGATCCTTTCGGCTCATACCTAATCACACCAGAGGCTCCTGAGCAGTGGTACGTGCATTACACCAACTGCAAAATAGTCGGCTGGTGCTGGGCAGCGGCAGCAGCAACAGCAAGCACACGGTCCTTCTACGCATGGTCTTATACGTACGTGCCTTTGCATAAGAGCCCCAGCAGACGCCAATACATCTGATTAGACATAATTTGCTGTTGTGCATACCAGCACAGTTCAGGCTGCGGGCTCCTGACCCTGCTTTGCTCCTGACTGAGGACGGGGAAGCTGAACAAGGCAGCGCCAAGCACATGGGTGAGGAGGTGTGTGCTCGAGATGGGTGAGCAGAGGGCATGGGACTCTTGGGCCGGGCTCCCAGGTCGAAAAGCAGACAGCAAGCAGCCGGCGGGGAGCGTGTGAGGACTTGGAAACACAGCCCTATTTAGTGGGAGCAATGTGTGGAGCGGGGAAGGACGAGGGCAAAGGGCACTAAGTCTTAATCATGGATTTGTATCCCAGGGGGCTGGGAGGCGGTGAGATAGGTGGTGGAAAGAGGCTCTTGTGCCTCATTTCTATTCACTGAGTTTCTTGCTGGTTTCCAGCCCCATCCAGATCTGCTGTTTGTCCTTGACTGTTTCAGGAGAAATGTAAGAGAGCAGCTCTGGGAATTCATGTTTCTTGGCAGAAGTTCTGTGGAGTCACCCCAGTAGCTGGTAAGCGGCGATGTCCTGGGGTAATGGGGTGGTTCTTGAAGGGGGGTGTTCATGGCAAAAGCACTTTCCAGCCATGGAGTTCAGAGCATCCTGCACCTGAAAGTCACTCTTGTGTTGCGGCTGCTATCAGCAGCTAACCTTAACACTCGATAACTCAAGTGCATCCTTAAGTCTCTGGAATACTGTGAGAATGAGAGGAGTTTGACACAGGAATATAGGTTTACCTTCCAAGCTCAGTCGCTGCAGGGATGCCAGTTGTCTTCCCTCAGCAGCACAATCCACCAAAAGAAGTACTAGCACTATATACTCTGAGGCTCTACTTCTTGGCTGTGAAACAGGACTCTAGTTCAGCCTGCACACAGGAGCAAAGGAGCTTTAGAGTTAAGATTCAGAGGTTTTTGTTAGCCCACCCTGAATATCTTCACAAGTCTTTTCTACAGAGCAGGTAACGGACCACGTTCAGGCTGTGAGCGGCTGATGAGTTTGCACACTCCATACTGAGTGCTCACAGAGGTAAGACGGTTTTATGTGTTTCTCGGTTTCACAGTGCAGGGTTTAGACACGTGAGCTTGCTTTCTCTGCAGTATTCCATGATAAATGCAAAGGAAACAGGTAACAAACAGCAACATATTATTTAAAGCCCTAGGAATTTCTGTCCCAAGGAGAAAACGACTTATGACACTTGCATCATAGGATAGAGGTACTGCGATCTGAACGGCCACCCTGTATGTGAATGTTTGCTAATGTTGAGATAAGCCAAGGAAGTTAATCTCACTTGCTGTATTCATCTAAAATTTGGAGGTTACGTCTAATGCTGTCACCCACGTTGCTCACACAACCTGTTGGAGGGCAGGTGAGATGAGATGCCATGAAGAACAGCTCCTCCAGTCCTCACATACACACTAGTGTCTCTCTTAAATGAGTTACTTGAGGTTTTCTAACATTTTGAGGGCCAAAGTGAGGTGTGAGTAAATCCTTTACGGGTTTTACCCCACCTTTACTAGGACTCTGGAAATTTCAACTGACATCCTGAGGTCTGGTACATAACTAAATTCTGCATGAACTAGAGTGACTGATACAAGATTTTTAAAAGCTTGTTAATTAAAAGCCTCACTTTTGGAAGTAATTTAGTCCCAGGCTCAAATCTTAACAGAAGCAGAAACTTCATTCAGAATAGGAGTCTTGGTGCCTAGAGCTGCTTGTGTAGCTGAAGATACAGGTAAGTTTGAGAGGAGCAATTGGATGGAAGCAATTCACCTTGAGATGCCAGTTTCTGGTGACAGAGAAACCCTGAGGAACCCGAGATACTGAAGTGGGTGTTTCAGTAAGTTCGCTCAGGTTGGTGGAATGAATTGACACCACAGAAAATTCCAACAAGACTTGAGCTCCTAAATGAATAGGAAAGATGTAAGAACATGTGCAGGTTAAACTATATTTTCCACTGGAAATGAGACAGTAGGCTATTTATAAAGGTTATCTAAGAACTCAACATTCTTCTCACTTTTCTGTCTGGTTTTGTCTGGAACATAAGGACCTCCTGCAGGAAATGCATTAAATGCTGAACAATAAGAGGCAGAAAGAGCCACCGGGCACTTGATGATAGTGTAATTTAAATATAAAGACTTGCACAGTGTGGGAACTCATAATAAATCTAAACTTAAGACTTTCATTTGCAAAAGTATCTGCAAATCAGCTTAATATTTGTCCATCTCAAAAAGCCATAGCATATTCCCCTCTGTTTCGCTCCTTGCTGAGAATATTAAGATGTTACAACGCAGAAGCTTTTCTTTTTCTTAGATAATAAACAAATTTCTGCCAAGATAGTAATTGGGCATTTCTCATTTATATCCTCCTAAAATCCAAGCTCCATTACAATTCTGACTGTGGCAAGCCCGTGCCGTGTTGCCATTCGACAGCAACACATTCAAGAGGTCTCAAAGCTTTCGGCAATCATTCCATTTATCCACACAACACCCTGGTTTTGCTTCCATCTTCCAAGTAGATGGGGAAACAGACACAAAATATGACAAGCCAAGAATTGAGCTCAGATATTTGGACTCTCCAGGGAATCCTTTATCACATGACTATGCTTCCTAGGTCCTGCATCCAGAAGCCTTCTTTTCAGGGCAGAGTAGTTTGGTTATGGGTTGCACACAATATGCTCGCTAAGTTTACTCTTGGCTGCAAAAGAGCAAGGAATAGAATGTGCTGAATACTGGTCTCTGACCTTGGTAATAAGTTGATTTAATTGGATTTGATTTTTCAAATGTAACATCTCAAGTCAGCCATAAACTCTGGAATTAGCATATCACATCTCAACACAGGAGAGATTTTAAAGTAGCATAAGGAGATGAAGTCCATGCCCAATGAATTTCAAATTACACTGAGGATGAACTCAGCCATATGCATGTCAAACTAAAATCGTGCAGGCTCTGAGTGCACCAAGCAGCAAAGTTATTAATGGCTTGCACTTGCTATTAAGAATGCAAAGTAGCTATTTTGCACCCACTTTGTTCATATGTCTCTTCACATCAGTGACCCATGTGATGGGTCAATAATTCACCCGATGCATACTGAAAGCCCAGAATGTCTTGCAAGTCAATTACACTTATATAAATAATTAGGAACACAAAAGTAACTGAAAGATTGGAATAGAAAAAGCCCTGCTGGTGAAATACTGCATACCCCAGGGATAGCAGACGCTGTCCCTCTCTTTAGATCCGCAGCTGGTGCTCCTCAATATCTTCAAAGGGCACCGTGCACACCCCTGAATGAAGAAATTAGCCTTAAAAAGGGCAATTTTGAGTTTCAGTATTTCAGGAAATAGCAGGTACTGCTGTAACTAAAAGCTATTTGCTTCCTGCAGGAGATGTGGAAAAAATTAGGACATTAGGCAAATAGCTGCCTACTGAGATTTGATACTCAAGATTTGCTCCTGAAATTTGTTTAGCTTTCATGGCATTCAATTGTAACAAATCACAGGAACGTTTTAACCAAGCTACTAGGCACTAGCAGACTCTAATTCAGATGGACAAAGTTTGCTTCATCAGGCCTTGTATGAAAAGCATCAAACGTCTTTAACACCTCTGACTTCAGCTGGAAATCTCTGAAGTCAGGCTTTTTCACAACCCATGTCTTGGGACAGCAAGCTGACCGTAAAAGCCATGGCAGGGGCTGCTGGCTATGCCCTACATCCCTACAAAAGGCACGGGAACAATGGCTGTTACCGACGTCATGATGCAGCAGCCAAGGAGAGCTGAGGGAAGGGAACTATGGAGATGAGGCTGTACTGGGACAAGATGTATCTAGACAGCTTGGTTGAACGTCACAGAAATCAGGAGCCAGAGGTAGGACAAAATCTGTCAGTCAAATTTTACAGCTCTGCCAGCTCTTGTGATCGGAGCGCTATACGATGAAATCTTCCAAACTACTGGTGTCTGATACTCTTATTGTTGAATCTCATCTAACTAAACACGCAGCATCAGCCAGCAAGTGCCAATCCACCTTGCCACTGCTGTATGACAGACTTGCAGGCCCAGTGAACAGAAAAAAGAGCATGGAAGATCAACAGGCAGCAGATGATGTGGTTCCCTGTAAGCCCAGTATGTCAGATGGACAGATGCATAAAAGACCTCCTACAGGAGACAGCCTATGTGGTCCAAAATGGTACAAGGAAATGTGCATCTGGTCAGGAATGCAATGAATCCTTTCCATTTTTAACAATCCTGCCATTTCATCGCTGGTTTCTTCACATTTTAAACGTACATTCAGAATTAAGAGGCTACATTCTCCCTCCCAGATTCCCCCATTCCCTGTTACCAATTGGAACCCACCTGATTACAGCAATCAGGGTGATTCTTTATACTTCTGAGGTGAAAAACATGTTCAAGAAAGTAAGTCCAAAACGCCCATTAATGGAGAGCAAGTCTGGAACAATACTCCTTTAGCACACCTGCAGGAAAACTTCCGAATGACAGACAGGACACAGTCACTCAGAGGAACGTAACACAGGCTCAGGAAGGAAAATGTCTGTCAATATGCCTAAGAGAAACCACGATCATCAGTACAGATATTCAAGAAACAAGGACAACTCGACTGCAAACCAGCAGACAGACAGGAAAGGAGCAAAATCTAACAGTAGAAAACTGCATGTGTGCGACTAATTTAGGAGAGCGCTAATTATTAAAGTAAGGGGGGTGAGAAGTGCTAAGTAATAAGCAGCACAGAGCTTATGCTGCGATATGGGATGCCTTTAATCTCTAGCAACTGAGACACGCAGACAGAAAACTACTTTACACACAGCTCAGTGATATAAACTATCCAAGGAGAGAGCTACACATGTACACACACTTTCATCTTGTGAGAAAGCCTCCCTCGCTTTGTTCTTTGTTTACCCTAAGAAAACAATAGAATAAAGTATGAAAGAACTGACTTCTACATAGAAAAAAATACCAGTAATTTGTATTTATAGCACACCGTTGCTCCTGAAAGATTTCAAAATACTTTATAAGTGACAGCTGTGTTCAGGGATCATTGCAGTTACTAGTGAAGTGATGTGCTACTCTAACAGGGCAAAGCAGCCCAAAAGTTGCTTTGTAATAACAGTCTACATCATGAAAAACCATTATCAACACTAAAATAGCCTCACAGTCGCATGTAAAGTAGTGGAATTATTCTTATTTCCTTTGCAGACAGGGAACATGAGTTAGAAATCAATGGAAACCGTCTGAGACCACAGAGTCAGGACTACAGCTCAACAACTGCCTGTTTCCAGACCAGTGCATCCAACTTTCTCCTCTTCACATCCTTAACTATTTCAGGTGAAGCTGCAGAATGCAGCTACCAGCTCATATCATCCGGTACATCTCCAGTTCTTTTCTCTCACAATCCTACTGAGGGATGCTCACGGCTGGGGTGCTGGCAATGGGAACCTGGCAAAGCAGGGGTTTGAATCTGGCTTATCAAGACCAACATGACAGTCCATCTATGCTGCTACGGTTGGCTTATTGGCAACAAACCAGCACAGCATAGTGGGGTTTTGCCAGTTTAGAAATCGGTCACCTTGGTAAGCATAAGAGACGGAGTTACTGAAATTAGAGCCTAGCTCAAGGTAAGGACTGCAATAGGACAGTGCTCTTAACACTCCATGGAAATGTTCCCAACTTGCTGACTAGGATAAGCACCCACGACACTGTGTACCCCAGTGCTACAAACAGGTGAAAGATTGCGGTAGAGCAATGCTACTGCCGTGTGCAGTTCACACCGTGAGTTAAAGGATCTGGTTGGAGCACTGACAAGCTGTGTACAGTCTATGTCATAAAGAATTCAATAGAACTCTTCCTACTGTGGTATTGTCCAGGTTAGGTGCTCACCTGCCTTTCCCTCGTCTTCCTCATGTTCACACACAGGGAGCATCACAGACCTGACAAATAGTACATCATGTCCTGCCTCTGAGGCTGACTGAGCACGCAGTGTATGACCACGATGCAGGGCTACCAAGGCTGCTGTTGCCTGTTCCAAGCACTCTTTTACTGTGCCTCTCCTCTGGAGCTGGCACTGGCAATTCCCTGTGATGTGAACCACCCTACATCACAGCAACACTGGCTTTCTTGCTTTTGTTCCTTTAGCACTGTGCACGGTCGGAAACTTCATGCTTTTCTTGTGCGCTGAGTAAGCAAGAACCTTTTTCCAACCGCACTGAAAGCTGTTGCAACAGTGCTGAACGTTTTCTGTCAGCAATCTTGCCCACACCCAGAACCGGGTCCTTTTCAGAGGAGTATGAAGCCACTATCAGTTTACACTTAGACACTCTGGAAAGACTGCACGTGAACGGAAGCTTTGTGCGTCAAGGTAATGCTGTGTAGTGAGATACCTTGAGATTAGAAGCCGAAGCAGGTCAGAACTGTCAGAGTGCCCACAGGTGGCGTTGCCTTAGGCAATGGTTGTCTTCTAGGGGTGTCGTCGATGCCCGAGTCAGCTGCCTCTCGCCTTCAGGGCTCCGGCGGAAAGCCCTTTTGCCACACCATTCTGGTGACTGAGCCTTGACATTGCTGATCTGTAGAAACAAATTATGAGTTAATGATTCAACCCCTTAAATACTTCAGCAAAGAACAACAAAACGGGAGAAGGCGAGCTGGCTCACATGACCCTGTCCATTTTCCCTGTGACTTTTTACGGCTGGTGTTTATGCAGCATTGCCTCCCCAGCCCACATCTTACTGCCAGCGAGTTCTCTGGTTATAGCTGCTGCTCTCAGTCCTACAGGTGAGAACATATGGCAGTCTGCTTTTCTCACGCATTTAGAGTGCAGTGCCTTTTTCTGGCAACAGAGAGGAAAAGCAACTACCTAAAACCTGCCTTTTCTCCTTTAGAAAGTTTCAACAAAAAAGCAAAATGTTTCATTTTCAAGATTACTCCATAAATCAAAATGAATTCTCTGAAAGTAGAATCAAAAACTAGCATAATGCTATGGCTGAGTTTAATCCCTATTTTTTTCCTCTGGTAACCACAACAGCACATCTCACACAAGGCCACTGCAATGAAAATACTTTTTTTTTTTTTTCTGACTAAAGAAAAAAATCCTAAAAGATATAATTTGCTTGAGAAATAATTTCTCCCAGAGAGACGCTTCCTATTGAAAATTTAATATTTTCAGTGGAAACCTAATTGTCTGAAAATAGAAATAGTTCTGTTGGGAAATCCTGTTGTGTAGTAAAGACAGCTTAGCTCCCAGTTCTCTGGTCTCCAGAGGCAAGATACCAGGCATGACTGGTGTCTTGTGACGCCCTCTGAAGATGAAGTGGATCATCTGCTGCATGGGAATTCTCCGTCACAGTAGAAGGTGCTATGGGAGATATAATCTAGCTGTGGAATTAGCCTGGCACTGCAAAAACATCAAATAATGAAGTTTTCATTAGTCCCTATGAAGCGATCATTGCTGGTTTTGTCTAGATGTTGATGTTTTTGTCTAGACAGAGCTGTTTTCCAAGTGCCACATTTCTAGTAAGTGACAGAAAAGGAGTGACTGTGGGCCAGGGCTGGCCTCTTTCCCCCATGGCACATAGGGCAGGAAGAAATGCTACTAATGTAATCTTACTTGTAAAATACATGGCATAGGGTGAGCAACATTCCTGGATGCAAATTAGCTACTGCTTGTTATCACCAAAACCTTACTGGAAGTATGACTCCAAGGTGCAGTCCAGCAACCAATGGCTGCTGTAGAGTCCATACATCCTGCATATGTCAGAGCATACATGTTTTCTTCCCTTAAAACCAGGACCTGGGGGAAGCAAGGGAGGGGATAGCACATGCCCTTTTATATCCCTGTGGGGGTGGCTGGGACAATCTGGGTTCATCCTGTTTGAAAGACAAGGATGAATCCTACCCCTGCCTCTAAATAGGGAAGTCAGACATTAAAGAGCACTTCTTCATTAGGTGTTCACGTTAGGCTGGCTACTGTAAGCACACAAGTATGCGTTAATCAGAGATGAACAGTATCTCTTCTAAAGACATTCCATATTCCCAGTGGACATTACACACACAGCCCACAAGTGGGCAGGTACCACTTTGCCTCTCCTGCTGAAAAATGGCCATCATTGCAATGGGAAAAGGCAGATCTTCAATTCATTAGAGTAATTCTGCTTAGCAGGAGAGAGGGCAAGGCAGGGGTAAGATCTGTTGGCATACCCACTAGAAATTCCAGTTGGACTTTAGGTTGGCAAAATGTAGTTGCTTGGACTGGAGCTGTGACAAGACTCCCAGATCAGCATACTGAGCCGTATTGGAGGATCCTATTTCCCATATGGAACTGGCATTTCAGTCAACGCTTTGGAAGCATAGCCACAGTGTTCAGCGCTCTGATCTGCTATCAGGGAATAAATGCTTAATGATGACATTGCTAGGCCCAAGAAGAAAGCTTGTCTGTGTCAGCTTGCCAGCACTAGCAGGTCTGGTCCCTTTCTAACGTGTCCATCAGAAAGATACACGGGCATGAAGGATGGTGTAAATCAGATTCTTTTTAGACATACCCCTAGGACTAACTGGCTGCTTTAGGTGAGCTTATGTCCTTGCTATACTTACAACTGATTGAAAAGAGGGCTAGCGCTCTTTGGCAGTCCTTGATTCTGACATAATTGTGATATAAGCAGCAAGACAGGGAGATAGGATGCTGCAACAGTCATCCAAACACAACAGGCACATTCCTGCTCTACCCAGGGCAGGCAGTGAAGGGCAAATGAGCTATACTCTCCCAAGGCCTCGGTAGCAAAGCAGCCAGCAGTTAATATGCCATGAGACTAAGTGTTACAGTTTGCTTTCCTAATAAAAAAAGATTCGATAAGGTATTAGGAACTGCGTATTTCACATACTTTGTTCAGAGAACGTTCAACAAAAACACAAAAAGGACTGAAAGAAGAGATGTTTAGAAAAGACGTGAACAGGGCTGAAGAAAATAATCCTTTAACTCTCTATCCCCCATTCTTCTACCTAAGCTTCTTAGAACTTCATCTGAATCCCTACCAAAGATGTATTTCTAACAAAAGCTGTGCATTCATTTATGCTGCATCCCACTGATGATCCGGTTCCACCAACTTTGCTCATGCATCCGTTGCTGGGAGGGAAGAAATACGTGTGAAGCCATGGACATCAGAACTTTAGTGAAATAGCAGGTGACGCAATTTTGTTCTTGCCAGGCCCCCATCAATCGTTAAACACCTTCCTTCACCCGCTGATCTCCTCAAGTGCTACACGTGGCTGGGATTAAAGCCATTTCCCTGGATTAATGTGCTTCGCACACGGCGTTGCACAAAGGACTTACCCAAAGAACAATTAAAGCGACTGGTCATTATCTCCCACATTCAGAATTTTTCAAAACAAAACATTTGAAAGCCAGTCAGAGCAAAGAGAACCGCTCAATCACATTTCTGAGGGAGCAGAGGAACACCAGCCGGTACGTAGCCATCAGGAGCTGTAATGATTGTTGTTACCTACTTGCAGGGATGCAGAGAAAGGAAGACGTGTGAATGAATCTGTTAAGAACTAGCTTTCCGGGCATTTACTGAATATTCTGAGTGGGGGGACTGACCGGTTAGTTAGGAAAGATGAGGAATTTGAGAAGGGAAATCAAAAAGTTTCTGCTTCCTCTAGTGATCACTGTGAAATATGAGACCAGAACAGAGAAGTGGAAGCTCCATGGCTAACCTTGACATGTCATCTTTATTCATTGAGTAGTTTTATTGGCAAATGCCCCACTGTTTAAGAACACAAGCGGTGCAGCACACCTTCTATAAACATATTATGCCGGGGGACAGCAGCGACTTTGCTAACTCCTGCAATACGGAGTTTCACATGCCAGACAGACAGCAGTCCTGTGTTTATTTGGGCCCAACAGAAAACAAATCCTGGTAAATATTAGCTAAGACATAGCTGAGTTGCCTTTGCTGATTTAAACTGAAAGGACTTTAAGTGCTGTATTATATAAGTCGCTTTATATAATCTCCTCAAGACAGCCTGTGATATACTCACCGCATGCCTATACAGGAGGGAATTTTCCTCCTGCTGAAGCAAATCAACACACTTCAGTCGTGTGTGGGAGCAAGAAAGATTTGTTGAAGGGAGAATTCCTTTGTCATCCTGCCTGAAGAAGGGTGTAATTCTTCTGCCTCTCTGATCTACTTGGGGGTAGCTTAAGCAGGGCTTGTAAAACAGCCCTTGAAGAGGACACGTAAGATTTAAAGAGGCAAGAAAAGAACAGTGAAGTCAGGGACCTGTTTTCCAGGTTCTGGTCTGATGACCATGCCAATCAGCTTGCTCTCATCTCTCCTGTGATTAGGATCTGTTGAACGGTATGTCTAGACCCATGGTCAAATTTGCAAGAGTTGCCAGAGGAGGCGGAATCAGACCTACGAGATTTGTCATAGCAATTTCTCACGACCCTTAGCATGAGAAGATGGGTAGATTAAAACCCAGAAGTTTTCTTTGGATTCTTCCCTCTGCCATCTATTCACAAGGATTAGGAGCACATCTGCTGGGGCTCACCTATGCCAAAGGTACACGCATGCAGCCTACGATGGACGGGGTGTGGCATCCCGGCATTTCACCCACTGCTCTGGTAACGAGTCAGCGTTCTCATTGCTGCAGAAAAGGACAAAGGGAACAGCAGTGACAACTGAAGATGTATGGTTTTGTGCTATAGGGGTCTTAGAAGTTAAATATCAGAAAACTTCTTCTAATAGCTTGTAGGTCACAAATATTTTATTTTTGCTCAAACTATGCATTAACATGAACATATTAAAACTGCGTCAGGAAAATAAAACTTTGGGTGTTTAGAAAGTGACCTCATTCTCCCCCTTCTTCAGGTATGTGCTTAAAGTTTAACCTTTGTCAGCTACGTTCACTACCAATAAATTCAACAGCAAAAGCTTAAAATGGCGAAAAGCAACATTACAACAAAAGTGACTTTCGTTTTTTTCATTCTAATTTCAATGAGCAGAGCAGAAAGGTAATTTAACTATATGAGATATTCGTTCACCAGGCTGTTGACACAAACAAGGACATAAAATAATAGAATTTACTTCCGGCTTTACAAAATGTAATTAATTTGTACTTAGACTCCATCATTGGTAATTTAATATTTTCTCTTTGCTACCAATTACCTTATCTAAAGGTTTTCTCTGGCCCCCGTAATGGAAGCATTTCTGATTTAGTCAACTAAACCATTAGGCAGCTTCTCTCAGTTGATCTAGATGCCTACAGAGTAAAGGAAAGAGACTTTACCCAACAGCAGTGTGTCCCTTCATAAAACAATTGTGGTGACAAGTGGACCCTCGGAGGGTACATACGGTTCTGTCACTGCCGATTTGGAGTCGGCTGTACAACTGCCATAGGCAATTAGCTAATACAAAGGGCTGAAGTTAAATGAGACTAATTCCATACTAAATAGCTCACATCAGTGTATCTAGTCCACTACACACCTACAGAGTATCCCCATTCTGGATATATGAAATTAGGGAGCTAACCAACTCTTGCATCTGGTATTTATGCACAAGCAAAATCCGGGCAGTCCGTTTGACCGCAATTCGAGGCTAGGGATTTTGCTCCTACCTCACAGGGAACCCTGGGTGGGTCAGCGATATAATGCAGGGTTTCAGGTAAGTGTTGTACCATCTTTAGCCTGCTTCTAAAAATATCAGTAGCAAACCATTACAAAGACCCCAGCATCTGATCTCTTCAAGTCCAGGTGCACCTAAAGAAAACATCATCCAAAGCAGCTGCAGGTCCCCAAAACATTCAGGTGTCTGCGTGGCTGGGGACACCACGTCCTTAGGGACTCGGCACACTCAGAGTCAGCAGCAAGAATATTTTCCCCTCAAGTTCTTAATTTATTTCAGTTGGTTTTAAGCTGAAGCATTCTCCTCCTCCTCCCCCCAAAGAAATGTGATTACAGTACACAATTAAATCTGGCTACATGAGAATAGTTTTGTTCAGCAAAGGCTAAATAGGCACACAGGGGTACACTTTCAGGATGGGTTAGCACTGTGCACTAATCAAGCACAATCTCTCTGGCAGGAAAACACATTTTATGCTCGAGAGGTGATGAACTCTGAAATCAATTATTTCTTCTAAGAAGCATTCCTAAGGTTTGGGTCAAAACTGGACCCTAGATTTGTCTGTGAACAGAGTGAGCAATGCCTAACTCTACAGTGAATCTACCTCTCCCCACACCCGCATGTCTGAGTAACTCTGAGACTGGGAATTTTCCAAATGTAGGTTGATTCAAATTCCAGTCTGAACACATCTGTAGTATTTTCTCCATCAATGACTTATTACCTGGGTCCCTCGTTAACATGGCCAATCATAAAGGACAAAATTAACAAGGACACAGAGTTACACTTGCCTTTAAGAATGGATTTCTGAATCTCATTCTTTAGTCTTAGCATTACCTTTGTGGTGAGTAAACATCCAAATTCTCCTGCTACTGAAATTTAATCTTTTATTCTCACCTAAAAGTCCTATCTGAAATGTTTTCGTGATTCCAGAGTTTGAAATTCACACCTTCATACAGAAACCCAGTCTGTAACTGTGCTAAAAATAACTGCATATCTGGCTTAATTGTGCCTTCTGCACCTCCACTCATTTCTTCCTAAATTTACTAGCCACATCACACCTCCTAATGCCTGCACACACTTTTATTCAGGAAGGTCCTATTTCATCTTCTCGCAAGGCAGAAAGACCTCTTCAAAATCCAGCCACTCCCCACCAGTTTTCCCACTGTATGCCCACAACGAAGTCACCTGCCTCACTATGCCTCCACTTACTCAGCTAAGCAGAGGACACTATTAACCGTTGACTGAATCAAAGTTTACTGAGCAAGCCAAAATGTGGTGGTTTGGTTTTTGGGTTTTTTTTTTTTTTTTGCTGGAATGCTCCTTAGGCAAGAAACTTAGTTTCCTCATACACTTACTGGAACTTTTCCCCACCAGCTGAGGGAAAATATGCAAATTATATAACTTTTTCCTAAACAAGTGTCTTGAGACTTCATTAGAATTTACTTCTTGCCCTCAGGCATAACGAAACCTGCGTTACCCATAATGTTTATTATTTCTTACTCTCCAGAACACTATCAGCAGAGGGAATGTTCAACTACCTCCGGAAACGCTTTACCAGCCACATCAGAGAACGTAGCCGGCGAAAAGCAAGGCTTGTCTCTAAAGATGGAAGGTGTAACATAGAGTTTGGCAATGTGGAACAGTCAAGGTTTGTCTTTTTGATTGATATATGGACAACTATCCTGGATCTCAGATGGAGATACAAGATGACTATCTTCATTTCAGCCTTCTTAGGCAGCTGGTTTCTGTTTGGTCTGCTCTGGTACGTGGTGGCATACATACACAAAGATCTCCCAGAATTCAATCCTTCCATAAATCACACCCCCTGTGTGGAGAATATCAATGGCCTGACTTCAGCTTTCCTGTTCTCCCTGGAGACCCAGGTAACCATTGGCTATGGCTTCAGATGTGTCACAGAACAATGTGCCACAGCCATTTTCCTGCTCATCTTCCAGTCCATCCTGGGGGTAATCATCAATTCTTTTATGTGTGGTGCCATCTTGGCCAAGATATCAAGGTCCAAAAACCGGGCTAAGACCATCACCTTCAGCAAGAATGCTGTCATCAGCAAGCGTGGTGGGAAGCTCTGCCTCCTTATTCGGGTGGCAAACCTCAGGAAGAGCCTGCTGATTGGCAGTCACATCTACGGAAAGCTTCTGAAGACCACCATCACCCCAGAAGGAGAGACAATCATTTTGGACCAGGTCAACATAGAATTTGTAGTTGATGCTGGCAATGAGAATCTCTTCTTCATTTCCCCATTAACCATTTATCATGTCATAGACAAGAACAGCCCATTCTTCCACATGGCAGCAGAAACCATTCTGCAGCAAGATTTTGAACTGGTGGTGTTTTTGGATGGCACTGTTGAAGCCACCAGCGCTACCTGCCAAGTGAGGACATCCTACATCCCAGAAGAGGTGCTCTGGGGCTACCGCTTTGCTCCCATTGTGTCCAAGACCAAAGAAGGGAAATACAGAGTGGACTTCCAGAACTTCAGCAAGACGGTGGCTGTGGAGACTCCCCACTGTGCCTTCTGCCTCCACAATGAGAAAGAAGCTAAAGCCAAAGAGAAGAAAGGTTACGACAATCCTGGGTTTGTCTTGTCAGAAGTTAGTGAAACCAGTGACACAAAAATGTAGTTCCAGATGTTCGTGGGACTGTATTTTTTTTTCATAATGAATTCAATCTTGAGAGGATTAATAACTTAGTAAAACAAGAGAGAAACACAGGTTTGTTTTTGCTCTAAAGCAACATTTATCTTCTCAAAAGCCTCAAATCAAAGAGGGACAGAATACCAGTGATCTCCAGAACACTATATAAATATTTCATAGAATTTATATTTTTATACCTGTGGGACATTTTATGAAGCTGCTATGTTGGAATGTCCAACTCACTTAAGTTCCCAGAGGCACGCAAGTCTGTTAAAGAGCCTGAAAAGACGGAGAGAAGCATTAGGACATCCTAAGATACACAGCTGTTGGAATGAGAACATGTAAAGGGAGAGAGAAAGCAAAGCTAAAACACCTAAGGGACTTAGGAGCCAAAAACCTTAAAAAAATGTATGTTTCTGGTTGCCAAAGTCCTCAGTGAAAGCAGACTCTCTGGCTCTGCAACAGTTGAGCACTTTTGAACATTTTGAAACAATTACTTCTTTGAGTCTGGTACACCTATAGAAGTGGTGCATTAAGGGATGGTACATGCTTAGGAAGGACAAAGCCTGGACTATGCCACTGCATCTGTAACTCTAAAGCACAACTTGTCTCCTGGGAAAGCCTTTGATTCCTTCTGGGGAAATATAGCCAAATGGAAATGAAAAGTGAAATACACGAGGAGAAGCAGAGACTCACTATGGGAGAAGAGGAATTTTGCAGCTTATTCCTGTCTGACCCTCCAGATATTCCTCTCTCCATTTCCCCAGGAGCTGGCTATCCGTGAAATTAGGAAACACCTGAAGACAACTGTCCAGAAAGAAGGTAAACCACAGCAAGGGGATGAACACCACATTGCTTCACACCTGGCAGAAAAGCAATCCACTGGGAGAAGAGAGGAAATTCCCAGCTCTAGATGTATCCATCAAGAAGAATCCACAATGCAAACACAGATTATCTTTTCCTTTGAAGCATGAAGGTCTTGTTAAAACAAAAACACAGCATAGGAGCCTCCCACCAACAGCAGGCTTCACAGTTACTTCATCTCACCACAGCAAAACGTGCATCCCCACAGGAAGCACGTTCGGCTCAGTGGTAGCTAAGTAGCGGTGAACATTTTCCAGGTATGATTTTTGACATTTAAGTTTCAAATGCAACAAGAAGCTTCAATAGCTTTTTGGTGAATTTCCACTTCCTCACAGCCCTTTTCCCCACCCCCCTCCAAGTAGTTCTTTTGTTGAGAATTCAAGTGGCAGACCAAAGAGAGTGGTTTGGGGAACTCTTCCTGGTGACGTAATTCAGCTCATCTTTTCTTTCAGTGCTGTGGTAAAATGGAAGCATCTTTTTAAAAGCTGCTGGACTGAGCTGATTTAAAAGAAGGGGAGAATTAAGCAGGTCAAATGATGACAATACAAAGTTATTTTGCAAATGACCATAGTGTGAGTACGGAAATCAGACTCTGGGAACCAGGAGTGTTCAGGTCTCAGTCCCAGTGTAGTACGCTGGTTCAGAACAAATCACTATAGTATGTATCTCAGATTTGCCATCTGTAACACGGGACAAAGTACTTACGCTGTACAAAGAACAATGTTATGACCAATTATGTCACTAAAGCACTTTAAAAGCCAATTCTCAACTGTCTCGGTCTTTCCTCTCTTCTTCAGTGCACCACTGTTACATCCTTCCTCACTTCTAGATGGCAAGGTTAGCACTGAAAGTTCTGCTGTCATCACACGTCAGAATTACTAAAAATGGCTGCACTATGACTAGAACTATGGAATGCTGGGACCCCCAGCTGAAACCTCCAAGATAATTCACAGATACTGCCCAATATTTTAAGTGTACTGTTTTAACCTTGCAAAATAACAGTCAGCTGTAAAAACATTTTTACAGTCCCCATTGCCACAGTATCTGAGCCCCTCCAACCATGAGTACATCTCAGATCGCTTGGAAGGACAGTTTTAGCCTCCCCTGCTCTGAATGGCATACCAAGGCACAAACAGCAAGGGATAAACTGGCAAACAGAAGGTTTGAACATGAGGAAACCCTTCTTCCCTGTGAGGGTGCCAGAGCACTGGGCCAGGCTGCCCAGAGAGGGGGGAGTCTCCTTCCCTGGAGACTTTCCAAAGCCGCCTGGACTTGTTCCTGTGGGATCTGCTCTAGGGGATCCTGCTCTGGCAGGGGGGTTGGACTAGATGATCTCTAGAGGTCCCTTCCAACCCCTAACACTCTGTGAATCTGTGATTGGTGGCCATCCACAAATCTAGGAGGGAGCAGGGAGGTGAAATGAAGCCTGAAGAGTCCCAGATTTCCCTGAACCAAAAGGCTGCTCAGTCCTTCCATGGTTGCTGCTACATTTCCTTTACAGGTTTCCTGTGCAGTTGCCCTGTGTGCAATTTCCCTAGAAAGTGGTACCGCCAGTACTCAAGGCTTACAAATTACACCTCTTACCCCTGGGAGTAGACATGCACCAAGATACCCTTAACAGAAGTAGAGAGATAATCTTCAGTGTACAACAACAACAACAAAAAAAAAAAGGCAAGTTAGTAGGAAATGCATTTAAAAGGTCAAACCCAGCTGTGCAGTGAGGAGACAGTAAAGATTCCCGTTTTCTTTAAGTAAAGCTGTTTTGGGATGTTAGCACTAATGGGTGGAAAAATAATCAATACTACTCCAGTGCCTGTCCAAGGTGTGGTATACAAGTATACAAGTTTAAAGGGTCCCTCAACAATGCACTTTCAGTCACTGCCCTTGGAAAAGAATCTCAAAATTGTAAGCCTGGATGTTCACAACCCAACTTTTCTAATCCCTTACCTCTACAGCACAAGTGTGAGGAGCCGTTATTCCATGTATTAAGCACTACCACAACTCAAATAGAAGCTACTTGGTCTCACTGCAAGGGTGATTCCCTCTTGCTCAGCCTATTCTAACAGTTCCACCTCAAGAGCTATGCTGCCGGCAGTAAGAGAAAGGGATTGTATCCTTCTGCATGTTTTTGTGTTAGGGGACTGGCAAGAACAGAGAAGAGGGGGATGTAGCAAAGTCAACAGGGCCATGGCTGAGCTATCAAGCTTATTTAGAAGGGGATCATACAGGGACCTAAGTGGGAATCTAGGAATGAAACCCTTCTCCCGTGAGGCTCCTGCTGATTGTCACTCCAGGAAACGCCTGCCAGTCCTGCCTGCCAGCAGTGCACCAAGCAGGAGATAGAGCTTGGCAGTCTGAGCCCAGCAGTGCGGGAAGCGTGAGTGGAATTTCCTCTTTCTGTCCAGAGAGAGCTGTTTGTCACCACAGAGATAAAGGCCCAAGGCAGGGAAAAAGGGTTATCGGGAGACATGCCGCGCACAGTGCCACGCAGGACAGACTCCAGAGGAAATCTATTTTGGGGGCTGTCACCCCTACTGCCATTAAAAGAAAGTTCAGTTAAGAGGATGAAAATAAATTTAATCTTGCTGAGCAGAAGTGGCTGGAGTGAACCACAGAGCCGATACTGGAAAACAAAGCCTGGTTTCTTTACCCATGACACTTACATTTTTACACCTCCACAGCACTCTTCTCAAGCCTTACAGTTGTCCTCTCCCTCCAGTCCATCCAGTCTGCCCACACTGTCACAGCAACAAGTAGCCCTTTCCACAAAGCAGAACATGCTATGGAGGCCGACAGCCCAGTCAACACAAAGCAAAGGACTGAAGAGAAAGTCCTGTCTCTCCAGGAGAACGTGAACTTCTTGCTGGAATGAAGGCCTGAAGGATTTAGCTGTGCAAGTGCTAGCCAAGCAGCTAGGCTTGGGAATAATGTGTCTGCACCAAACTTAATTTATCTTCTCATTTCACAAACAACATGTTTCTTCTACTGTATTTATTTTAAACATTCATTCAAGCTGTGCATAATATTTCAATAATTTTGAAATAGATTTACCCTCCTGCTGGCAAATGAATAAGGCATCCTGCTGACTGCTGGAGAAAGGGCCATGAATTAAAATAACTGCTTTTAGTAAACTGACGTGCTAGTTAGCTGTCTCCACACACTCTTTGGTAGTAACTGGTGAAAAAGAGACCCCTAAAAATAATAATAACAATAATAATAAAACAAACCCTGGCAAACTGCTTAGATGCTCACACTGACTTGCATTGTTGGAATGTGGCAGACTGCTGCTAACTAGCCCACAGCAACTGCCTGGGTAACGTCTGCATGTACACGCTTCCTTGTAAACTCAGCTACTCACCCATAAACAAGCCAGCAGCGTGCAAAGCCCCGACACAAGCGAGAGCAGCTGAGGTGTCGTATCCTCTTTCCTCTCCCCAGGCAGCCAACTGATGTGGTTAGACACATGCAAATTCAGCTGGGAAGAGCCTTTATTTCTTCTTCCCTTTTATTTTTCCCCCTTCAATTCGCCCCTGCCTTGAACTGTCATGGTGCTGGCCCCATTCCTGTTCCCCACACCAGCAGGGAGAAACCACAGCACAACACAAGGAATGCGAGCGGATCCCCTGCCGTGGCAGGGACAGGGGAAGCCGAGCACGTTCCGAAATCCTCTGGGGAATCCGTGCCTACAGCTCCTTGCTGCAGCCTGGGGAACCTCCGACTCCACCGTCACTGCCCCTAAATCACGTATAACCCTGCGAGGGTGTCACGGGAACAGGAGTGAGGAAGGCTGTAGCCTCTCGCCACGGCTGTGAGAATACACAATACGTTTCCTGAAGCCAAGTTGACATTCCTGCGGTGGAAGCATCTGCCCGGGGAAGCTTATGCCTTGAACAAACTCACTGCTGCACGAGACAGACGTCAATTCTCCCTGCTCCGGGGAGGTGGACAAGCAAGGGGAGGCTGGAAATGAGACAATCTCACTTTGCATCTCGGTTTGCGTGCTACCAGCCAAATTTAAGCAGGGAAAGCATTGAAGTCGCTGCTCCCCGGGTGACCCCATCCCAAGCAAGCTCTGCAGAGGCAAAGTTACGGCGTTATTCCGTTATGACAGCCCACCACAGCAGCAGGCTAGGGCGCTGGAGACCACGCAGGGGTGCAGTCAGAGGGGTCCGAGCCATTCCCCAAGTGCCATCTGTCTGTCTGCCGCTGGATGGCAGCCCTTCCCTCCGGATCAGCTGCACAGCCCCTGCATGTCCGCGCAGGCAGCAGCAGTGCGAGCCATGGCAACCTTGAAAGCGCAAAGCCAGGATTTATTGGGACTGTTCCTTATTTTATTACACCAAGTTTAATGCATTTAGTGACTTATTTTTGGCATGAGCTCTGCTAGCTGGATATATTTAGCCACTTCACAGAAGTGTCGGGAGACTTAATTCACTGCAGTGAATTCAGAGGTGATGTGTAAGTGGAGGGTTGGGGGCTGTAAACATCACGTCTGCAGTGGCATCTAAAGCACCCTTAACAGAGTCTGCAGTAGGTGTGGGGGGGTAGTAACAGCGAGGCTGTGTCTGGGGAGACCTATATTCCTTCTGTAACTCCAAGCGAGTCACTGCTCCCTGCTTGGAGCCTCAGTTTCCCCAGCTGCTAAAAAAAGCAGGCCGCCTCAGGAAAGCTTTGAGTTCTAGCTCTGTGTTAGTTTTGCAACGGTGCCCAAAAGCGTCTGTTCGGCTGAAGCCCCCCTCTGACTTGGAAGTGTTCCTAGGACACAACAGAGCCTACAGAAACTCACACAAAGGATTCGCTGCCACTGTAGGAGAGTTTGTAAAACCCGTATATCACTTCACAACATCTAGAAGTCTAAATTACATCCCTCCGTGCTCCTGGGCCAGGAGCTTTGCAAACACCAAAGGATCATCAGCCCGTTAATCCCTTCAGGGCTACTTTTCCAAAACACCAAAAGGGCAGACCCCCAGCCCAGAGCCTTGCGAGTTTTCCACACATTCCCAGCCCCAGACAAACCCCCAAGACCCTTCGCCAGTGCCTCCAGTGCACCCACACACCGCTTCAAGCACCCAAGACCGGACACACTACTGCAAATTCAGCGCATCCGACGCTGCAGGTGGCACCCTCACCCCGGGGACAGTTGCTAGAAGGGACCACTCACCCCCCCTTAGGGTGCATGGGGGCAAATCTCTTCTCCCCATACCACCCCTATGAGAGGGATGCTGCTCCTGCAGGCCCCAGCCCCATGCTGCTCGCCAGATCCCCCCCCAGCAACATTGGGGCCATCGAGAGACCAGTGTCCATGCAACTTGCAGCTGTGCTAGCTGGGAAGCTTAGTTTGCTGCTGCTGCTCAGCTCCCTGTCAGCCCTGAGCTCCGGAAAACAGAGCTTTAAGGAAAGCTTCAAATCCTTCACAGTAACACCCACCTAAGGGTGGGGTTCAGGGTACCACAACCTCCTCCAGCAGCCACACACAGACACTTGGAAAAGAGACCTCACGCTCCCCATGGGCTGGGGATGCTGTTCTTCAACACGCTGGCAGCAGCAGAGGCTTGCACGCAGGGCTTCGCAGCAGCGGGGAAGGTAAAGTAGATTCAGCATCAGACTTTACAGCGCCAGGAGACACAAAGTTAACAAAAAGCCAAAGCAAATAACAAGTTTGCAGCAGTTCCTGGAAAGGAAGGAGCAAGAGCTTGTGTTGAAATAGCTGCACATCAAACTGCCAGAGTCCCTGGGTCAATGTTCCTCCTCCTTTAGCTGCTACAACTTAAGAAATACAGATTTTCACCTTTGTCTGCCTGCTCCTAGGTCCCCTCTTCTAGGAAAACTTCCTCTGCCCCAAAAAAACCTTCCTGCTTCTTCGCTGAAGCAATTTGTACTGGTCAAAGTGGCATCAGCTGTGAACACTCTGGGTCATCACTGACACACCTGCTTGCTCCATTACAGCAGCTCGTTCCCCAGTGCTGAGGGACATTGCTGGGGCAGCCTCAAAGCTGCTTTTCTTCAGTGTGAAGAGCTGAATTTTGTAAAGGATCTCTAATTCTCTTCTCATATAACAGAAGAATCTGAGCTTTATGTGCTCAGGAGGGATTTCTACCTCTAGATGAAAAAATCATAATGTACCAGCTAAAGGATATGTTATGTGTCATTCTTTGCATGAGCTTAGTCAAGGGTCTCCTAATTCTTTTCTAATACGATAGAAAAGTCTGAGCTTTATTTTGCAACGAGCTCTGCTTTTACAGATGAAAATCATAATACATATGTTATGCTCAGTATCGTGCAAAAGTATACAAATAGGGTCTTTGAAGCGAATTTATAAACCCCAGCCCCCGATGTGCCTCTAGACTACAGCTCTAATTAACACCAAATGCAGCAACACTCAGTTTGATGTGGGAGAACCTACTTTGTTAGGAAGCAGGCTGATGTCTAACCAACTAATTTCACAGAGGTCATTAAAAATACTGTATCAGCACAGCAAAGCAACCTGTAAAAAAATCTATTATTGTGATAGTATAATAAAGTGAAGCTGGCTCCTTTAACTCAGAATATACAGACTGATGGCTCATTTCTTCTGACAGGAGGGGTGGGAAACAGCAGCTGGGTTCATCAGTGTTTTTATTACAAAGCATCGGGCATAGTCATTTATGGTCATTGTGAACAGTACAAACGCACGTGAAATATTACCGCCCAAGTCCAGCTTCACACCAAATATTTGCACCAACAGAAGTTATGGCAAATTTTCCACGTAGTTGATGTGTCTCATTAGGACTGGAGTATGCTTGTTGGGCAGTAGCATGAGAAATACTTCCTTTCTCTTTGCTAACAGGAAGGTCTTAGAATGGGGAAATCCCTCTCCCTTGCAATAGTATTAGATGCATGTTAGCAATTCACAGTTGTTTAGAAATTCACCCTCCGGGTTGAAATACAATTCTTTGGTATGTAAAAGCAGTAAACCGCTCTCTTCGTGAGGATTATAGGTAGGAGTAATCTCAGATGCTTGACACTGGAAGGATTTGGCATCTCCTCATTTAGAGCATCTAACAAGTGCTAAAGCTGGCAGCTCCATCCTCTAGACTCTAAGCAGTGATGTAGTGGGGATAAACAGCCTTCTTCAAAACAGAATTGAAAGCAGGTTCTAAACTTGACGTCTGTAAGTAAGGAGTAAGAATACCTTCTTGTTCTCCCTTTCTCTGATAAGCAGACGCTGAGGCAGGTACGCCTCAAATAGACACCAACTGTCACAAAGATCCCGGCTAAAGGAGCTGGAGCTCAGGGACGGTATAGCCATCACCGATTGTACTTCATTTACAATCTATTTCTAGAAGGTGAAATTGCTAATTCTAGTGTGGCATATTTAAGCTAGATCCCATTCAGTGTCTGAACTGCCATTGTAGAACAGAAATACTGGGTGAATACCTGATCACTAGAAATGAATCGCTGAGTTACCACTGATTTCAACGAGAGCGGGGTTTCCGGCTGAGGTTTGAATTCTGAACTTCGATGCAGGGAAGATTTTCTGCTGTCCCTGTTGGCTCACAGCTCACAGCCATGTGATCCCAATCATCTGTTTGGTAAACTTTCTGATTTAAGCCTGAAATACTTGAATTCCATCTGCTTTGTCCTCCTGGGAAAAGCAAAAAGTAGCATTAGTACTGTCAAATTCCTTGTTTATTTTCTCTCAGTGTGTCCCAGAAAGTTGGGTTGGGAGGGGAAATCCCCATGTTATCAACCCTAGAGCTTCCAACATGGCAAGGTCAGGCTGATATCTGGGGGGTACAAATGGTCTACTCCAATCTCTATGTTATTACTTGTTCTTTACTTGAGGAATGTACACTATGAAGAGCAAACTGTATCTAAAGCTGAATATTAGCAAATACTGGCAAAGATTAGCATCAGCAAGAAGAGAAGGAGGAAAGGAGACAGAAAGGACCTGAGCTGTGGATGCTGCTGATACCTTCCACCCCAGTCTGGGCTCCTGTAAGATGTTGGAAGTTGGACAGCCAGAAACAGATGCTTCTTAAATCATTGGTTGTCTGCAAAAGCCTTTTTGTCACCAAGGATCCTGCTGGCTAAATTTTTCTATCAATCAGGCACATCTTTGCACTCTGATAACCTTCTGCCTTTAGACTTTTCTGTGCAATCTCAGCCTTCAGATTTTCCCATTACTGGCAACTGGGCAGATGCGCTGTATTAAAAGAAAATACTTGACATTTTATTGATGATGCATAGCCAGAATGAATCTGGATTGCGCTGAAGTGAAAAACAATAGAGATAAGCAGCAAAACACTCACTCTTATGACTAAATTGAGCAACTCTGGTTGACTACACAAAGGGAACAGCTCCGTGGTGGTTGAACACGCTAATGTCGCTCTTCTGCAGAGCCCAGGCTTGCTAATCAAGGCGGTGGAAGCTATTGTACTAGAAACTTAGCAACAAAAGGTTGTGTGTGGAGGAAGGAAATGGTGTACTTGTGCAGTTATGTGTTTCTAAGGGTTTATCACATCAGGAGAAAGATCAAGCTATCTCTCAGGACCACCGTGTGTCTGCAAAAATACAGGAAGTGCCTTTGCCTGACCTTTATACAGAGTCAGAAGATTCCTTGGCAGTGCTTGTTTTTGCAGCCTCTTACTCCATCTCAGGAATGCTTTGGAGCACTGGCTTTCCCTGGGGTTTGGGGATAGGTGAGAAACATGAGCAGGCAGGCTGGTAATACAGACAGCATTGCACATGTACATTCTGTCAATGGCTCCTTGAGTACCCCAAAGACGAAGAGATGGCGACGTCTGTTAGTCAGTTATGGCTCTCGCAGGGAGGCTGTACGTCCTGGCACTCAGCATGGGGCTGTGATCCCGTCGCCGGGGCACCGGGCGAGGGTCCGCACTCCCAGTTCTGCCACTGTGCTCGTGTGAGACACTCCACCTCCTCGAGCTTTGGCTACTCTACCACTTTCTCTCTCTCCATAGACCAAAGATGGAGCCTCACTTTCTGATTTAGACACTTGAGTAACTAAATCACGTCTGATAAACACCGGCTCCAGAGAAACGAATTTTCTGGACTAAGAGGTCGTTATTTTTTTAGAGTGATAAGGTTTATGATTGACACTACTGTGGAGATGCCGTGTTTTCCTTTTTACCTAATTTAATTTAGAGGCAAAGCTTGTGCTTTATCTGCAGGTATGAGAAGGGAGGGAGAGAGTGGGACAATATGATGCCTTAGAGAAGAAAACCACCATTTATTTTGTCACATTTTTTTACATCATTCATTTCATACAACAGTTTCATTGTAACGCTTAATACAATTTTTAAAAAAAACCCCAAGATTACTTGCAAAATTATATATATTTTAATATCCAAAAAGTACATTGCATATATATAGTAGCAAAAGCCCCATTTCCACGGGTAATTTCTTCATACTTGAATTTTGCGATTATTGCAGTAATGTTACTTATAAACATCCTGAAAGCACTAAGACCTAAACTGATTAGCTTGATCTTATTTTTCCACTTTGTTAAATAAGGGCATCAGTGCTTCTGTTTAAAGTTATGAGCAGACTATAATGTTCCGGTTTCATGCTCTCATCCTGCAATCGGATGCACATGGTCCAAATCGTGCACCCACCCAGAGTCCCAGAGGTTATGTCTAGACTAGATATTTGTGATCCTGTTAATTGGTTGCCAGTTAATACAAGTTAGCTAATAGGTTGTACATGTAAGTCTCACACACACACCCATAGACATCTGTTCTAAAACACAAATGCTTGTGGTTTACCCTTCTGTTTATGGCACCAAACCGCCATTTGTGGATCATCAAATTAACATGTGCAAATTAGAGATGGTTGAGAATTTCTGAATGTTTAAAATTCAAATGAACCCACCCCCTAGTGAAAGTTTTCAAAAAGATGTTATGGGAAAGAGTTGATAATTGTCTCCATGAAGTGGTTCTTTCCAAAGTTCAAGATTTTAGTGAAGAATAATCACAAAATATTTCAATAGTTGCCTTAAAATACTGGTGCATGTTTTCAATCAGCTTCAATGCAAACATGTTAGCGAAGTGGAGTTAATTTGCAGGCAACTGTGACAGGCTAATACAAGAAAAAAACTCTACTCTAGACAGACCCAGGGAGCTCTGGAAGATTTCTGACTACTTTGGGGGTCAATTATGGATCCAGTTGCAGGACCAAGGCTACTTCCAACAGATACATTACTCATGTCTTATTTTTTAATTTTTTTTTTTTAGCAAAAAGTACAAAGCTACAGCCCAAATGTACAGATTGAAAAGATGTACAAATTACATTAAAAAAAAAAACCAAACAAACAAAAAAAAACCAAAAACAACCCAAAACAACCCACAAACAACTGAGCTGATAGTAAAAAACAAACCTGCATTTGTGACCGAGGTCAACTCGTTTTATTTAATCTTTCTTTTAAAACTGTGAGATATAGGGAAAAATAACTCTGCATAATTTATACAGTAATTTGCCTTCTGATTTGTTGACCACTTTGGATGACGGTCTGACAAACGCACAGCGTTCGCGAATCGGTAGCATTTAGCGATCCCTAAGACTCTGGCAGAGCTCAGGGGCCTGCTGTCATTTATTTTACTTCACTTTTGCTTTCAAGGAATGTCAGTGCTTGACATTAGGTTACTTTTTGTTCTGGTTTCTGATGTTTCTGGAGTTAATACACAGTCTAATGAAGTTGTACACTCTAGAAAAGTTCCTTCAATGCCCTTTGCTTCTTAAAATATACATGCACATATATATATATATGAATATATATATATTTAATTTCCAGTTGGGTGAAAATCCTCATCTGCCTTAAAGCTAAGATTCCAGTTGCGGTCCTCTGCAGCCCAATATCCTCCATTTAATGGTCAAATTGCCTAACCTCTCCACAGCGAGAAAAAAACCCCACATATAGTCATCTTTTCCTACGACCCACAGTTGGATCTATGTCTTGTCAAAAGCCTTTGAATCCTTAAAAATTTCTCTCATCGAAAAGCTAGTAATCATTCCAGGTAATGGTGAACAATCTTCATAGTCGCTTCCTACAGAGGACATAAGCGTTAAACACCAAAAAAAAAAAAAAAAGGAGCAGAGTACTGGCCCAAAGAAGCATCCATCTCTCAGTTCAAGACACAAGAGGCAAAGTTAACAAAAGTAAAAGGTTTGATCCAGGAATAACCAATATCCAGTTTAAATCCTTCCCCAGAAAGGCCACAATTATCCATTAAGGGTCTCCCAAAAACCATAAAAATCCCAGAAGTAGAGAAGTCCAACCAGACTGATAAAGACCCCTTGAAGATAAAAGCATCTAGTAATAGCTGCCCAAGTGTGGTGATACATGGGCGTTGGGATGGCGAGGGACATTGGGATTTGGATAAATGCTTCCGGCAGGGGAGGTCCAATAAGGTGAGGCTGCTCCAAAGAAACTGGATGATGTGACAGGCATAGAAGAAGGGTGCGGGGGTACAAAGTTCACCTTCTGCTGATGGGCATGGTAAGACGGCATGTAGGAGAGATCTGATGGATACTTGTACATTGACGATTCAGTGGGATGAGGCTGAAGAGCCTGGGCAATGCCATGAAAGTCAAACTTGTAGGCATACCTTTTGCCATGCACTTTGGTCATAATGTTCTTATCATAGTAGTATCGAAGGGCTCGGCTCAGCTTGTCGTAATTCATGTTGGGCTTGCTTTTGCGTTCTCCCCAGCGCCGTGCCACTTCATCAGGGTCCGTCATCTTGAATTCCCCATTGGTCCCTTCCCACGTGATACAGCTGGCGTTGGAACTGTCCGACAGCAACTCGAGGAGGAACTGCCACAGTTGGATCTGCCCGCTCCCTGTGAGAAGCAAGCCAAAGAGGAAAGGAAATGACATTGTGTTTCCTGCTTAAAAGCAAAGACAAAGGCAGGAAACAGAAGGACTATCTCGATCTTTACTGGGAACTGCTCCTTCAAGCCTTAGAAAGTCTTATGTAGGAATGGATAAACTGTTCCCAGCAAACAAGTTAGTCAGTCCTTTGTTCTGTTCATCAGTTTGAGGTCAGATTAGATTTCATAATGGTCGCCTTTGGCCTTAAAATCTTCAAGCTATTCATAAACAGGCATTTTCCCGAGCATACTGTTCTGCAAAACTTTTCACTGAATAGTTAACACAGTGCATTTCAACTCTCAACTGTTTACTGTTTGCCATGGATATTGTTTTGGATACCTAGAGTTTTCTTTCCAGTTGGTGATCAGACTTACATAAAGTTATTTCTTCCCCAGGCTAGGTGACTCCTAGTTGTATTTGTTGTGGTTATACTAACAGTAAAGATCCTTACGAAGATGTTTCCTTACAAGCATTCGATGTATACAAGCTTGTTTACTCCAGGTCTTATTTCCCACAGTCAGGGATTGTTTTCTGCAGATGACTAAACTGTGATTTTCTGAGGTATTTTGTGCTTTCCATTCAGCTAATCCATAGCAGGCAGAGAAAAACTAACCTGTACTGCAAATCTGAGAGATCAGTATTTATGTCCCTTATAAAACTCTACTTAGGGAATGCACATTTCAGGTAAGAACATTCAGGATGGTGATTTTGTCCTGACAGAGATGATGTTGCACCACTTTTCTGTAAGGATTTTTGCAAAAGCACCTGTGAGAGTGCAGCTGCTGAGGTGAATGGCTCTCACAGCCTACCCCAACGGTAGAGGACACAAGCTGCTCATCCTGTACAGACTGCAGAAGTAAAGCAGGAGGAAAGGCAACCGCTCTGATAATGGTGGTCTGAAATTTAAAGCTGAACTCACCTGGATTGGCAAGACGGCTACTAGTGGGCCCCAGGATTTGATAGGGATCTAAAAAAAAAAAAACCCAACAAAAGCTATTTTAAAAAAGTTTCATCAAAAAGAAACAACAGTTCATTACTGTTTATTTTAGAAACCAGTTCAAATTTCCACTTTCTTTCTTTACTCATACTGCCTCTTCTCCTAGGGCCTGGAACAGAGTTGCTGTGTTCCTTATTTCTTTTTTAGCAAACAACCACCAAATATTTATGGAATCCAAAATGGCCCAGTGGTTCTGGCCTTGGTTTCAGACTTGCCTGCTTTCAAAGATCATAATCTCTTTGGACATACCCTACCCTTATGTGTCAGCTAGAAAACATGAAATGTGAAAAAAAGAAGTGTGGGATAGTGGAACAGTAACAAATCAGGAGTATATCTGTTTCTCCTAATAAAAAGAACGGGACAGCGGAAGAGATTTCCAAATTCACTTGCTAGCAGTCCAGCTTGTTTCCCTCTGAGGCTGATGAAATGTTCACCCAACTCTCCCTTACTGCAGCAAGCAGAGCGTTAGAGAAATGGGAGTAACAGGAGTTTTGTCACTGGCTCCAATGAGGCTGAGTGTTTCTTGAAAACCCCACAATACATTTATTAGGAATGTATTCCTTTCCCTTTTTGTGGGGCCTCCTCAGCCCTAATCTCTACACATCTCCTTTGCTTCTCCCTGGTTTTGGTGATTTGGATCTATAGCATTTGCTTGTGGATTGAATCAATGCCAAAAGAACCAAACCCCTAAAAAAAGAAAAGGGATAGAAAGCAGCTGTGCAAAGCAGAGAAGGTGGTATTTAGCTCTTCAAAAGCCCCTTGGGAAACCAGCAGGAAACACTACTGCTTGCTGCCCAACGGGGTTTGCTTTTCTTATTTGGTTTTCTTTGACGCAGGGGAAGCCCTGTTGATTCTGTTTGGAGACACTTCCATGGAACATCACCAGAGCAGAGGTGAAGAGGGAACGAGCAGACACTTCACCGCTGCAGCCCAAACATCTCTGTGCCCCTAACTGCTTCATGACCTAATACAGGGTATGTCATGGTGCTTCAAAGGAGATGCAACTGATGCTGTGCGCTGCACGTGACCCAGCTGAAACAAGGATGTTCCTTTTGAATGGGGAAGGACGATGCAGTAAAATAGAAACTGTGTGGAACAATCGCTGTCACCGCTCGGTCACAGTTGACTATTATTCTGAGACTTCTCTGCAAGGCTTTGCCTGTTCGTCCTGTGCCCACAGTTGCTGCTGCTTGACACATTTATTCACCCAATCTAGTACAAATCTAATTGCTTAGTAAATGCAGCGGTGACAAAATCAGCAGTTACCTGGCTGGGGCCGTTGCTGTTCTGTTGTCTTATTCACATTTTGCGTCCCTGCAACAGGAGGGCCTGTAAAGACAGAGAAAGATCTTGTATGTACTAGGACAGAAGAGGAGGAATGAACAGAGAACAAGGCAAGTACAAGATACATTGAACAGGAATAATAGCAACTGGGAGGGGAAAAGTTTTCTAATGCTAAGAGCTGATATTTTTGAAATGATGCTATAAAATTAAGAGATTTCACTAGAAATTAAAAATTTTACCATAAAATGGAAATGTGCAGATGAGGCAAGAAAAAATATGCAGATATTTTGTTAATTTTTTGTCTTTTATTGCAACTTAACTTCCATTCTAGTTTACACCCATGTTCTGAACAGAAAATCAGATTTTTTTGAAATGTGTACATTCCGACCTTCTTCGACATTGGAACTTTTTTCAATAATTTTTTTGGAAATGCTTTTTTAAACCAAACTTTTTCATGCAAAAACTTTTAGGTTTATCAAATCGAATGTTTTGTTGAAAATACCATGGCCATTTGTATAAATAATTTCAATGTTAACATCTGTTCCTCCTCTTCATATAATTTCTTGTAACAGACAACCATAACTCAAAGAACCGCCTTCCCGTTTAGAGCACACATAGTTGGGAAAGCTGCAGAGCAAAGGAAGCAGAATCTGATAGCCAGGTTCTGCCACATTGATTTGCAGCTGGTAGTATCTTGTTGAGAGTCAGGTGTGCCCATGTTGCACCGCTGCACAGGGATACGCCCCAGCAGTGGAAGCAGGCTCGGTATCAGCTGATTATGTTAGTGGGAATACAATCATTAGGGGGCAGGGAGCTGGTATTTCTAACGAGATGTCACCCAGAGTGGTCTGTGAATTCAAGGATAACTATAAAACCAGTAAGAAACAAGAACAGTTGTGTGAGTAGGGCTCAGGCAGTTGGGGTCCTATCTGCCTGCTAGATTTTGTGTAGAATCTTACTTTCTGAAAAGTAGTAAGAAACTCTCAGATTCAGCTGAAGTTGTCTATATCTGTCCCTAAAATAATTACAGCAAACTACAGGCATGTGATTAACATGGAGACTATGATAATTCTAGCTCTAATCTTCCTGACTACCCCCAAATCTTCTGCCCTTCTGATGCTCATAACACAAGCCAGCCATGCCCAGCTTCTCCCGTGGTCTCATTTTGATCCTCCATTGCAGAATTTGTAATTCCCATTGGGACAACTTACTTTTGGTGAGGCCAGAATTCATATTACTGCCCCATCCTGTTCTCCTGACTGCATCATAGGAGGGATCTAATGACAAAAGACAACAGGCACAGAGGGGTTGAAATCAACTCTTCCCAGAAAAAAACTTGCAAGAATCTATATCTCAGTCCCATCTGGCTTGGTATTATGTGGATCTATCAGTTTTCCTCTCCCATATCTCCAATGCTCCCTTGGCCCCCTCACAAAGGCAACAGGGGTAAATCAGTGGTTGGGACCAGCTGTTTGGGCAGTGCTTGAGCCTGACACATTCTGATCATGCAGTGTAGTCATGGGACTCCATGGAGTTTAGAGTATGACTTATCCCATCCGAAAGGAGACCCCCTTCCTCTTATCCCGAGATGACACAAGGCCACAGGCAGAAAAGGAAGATGACACCCTTTTGCTATTTCACAGAAAATAAATGTCAACTTTAAAACCCAGGGAGGCCAAGGACTTGACACGCACAGTAAGGAAGCTATTTTAAGGAGGGGGGAAAAGGGAAAAAAGCATCCTCTCAAATGAAACCCAAAATGCCTATGCCCACGCTGCTGGGAAGGCGTGAGCATGGCCTCGTGCCCCATTGGACTGCACAGCGCAGCGGGGCTGCGCAGCTCCCTGTGGAAACATCCCAGGCACTTGCACATTCCTCCCGGCGCTGGGAAAGCCACTGCAGCTTTGAAATTACAGCCTTCTAGTTACTGGCATGAAAAGGAAAACAGAGAAGGGATGGGTGAGGGGAGGGCCGGGTAAGAGAGGGAGAGAAAGAGGAGGAGGGAAGAGAGGGGAAGGGGGGAAAACAGAGCTCATGTAATCTATCTGTTTTTATTTTTATTTTGCTTATTTGCTTTCTCCCTTTTTACTAGAAACCGCAAACCCCACTGCAAATAGATCAGACTGAAAAACAAACCACTATGGTTTCAGCCTGGTACAATGAGTGTGATGGGACATCTCTGAAGGAGGGAGGCGGCAGCCCCAGCCATGCTAACCCCAGAAGGGAGCCCTGTCCCCGCTCCCATGGCCTGGCAAGGAGCAGCAGGGCTGGAAACGGGCTCACTGCTGGGGAACTTTATCCCCAAGCTCACTCCTCAGCAGTTGTCATGGTCGTATATAAGATGCTAGTTGGACGGGTGGTGTTTTCCTTGCTGGAAACCCATTGTGCAAATCCTAACTTCATCTGGGTGCACCCGGAGCTTGGGCTGCAGCTCTGTCCATGGCTGAAATCAGGAGAGCAGAGATGAGGTCTGAAGTAACCACTGCCTTTTCCCATGTCCTCTTTGCAGCCAGCCTCTGCCTTTCATTTCTCCCCTGGGATATCCTTCAGCGTATTGCAACTAGAGCAATGTTTTGGGAAATATTTTGAAAAAAACATGAGTGTTCTGCATTGAGAGAGAAAGGCAAAACCTCAGAAATTTCCACCGATCCAGATGCTAATGTACATTTTGGTTAGCTCAATCAGAAACAGTTTTGTCATTATGTAATTTTAATGGAAATGTCACTTAGATGGTGATCCTGTTAAAAAGAAAGGTAGCAATTAATTTTCCAGCAGGAAAGTTCTTTTAGAATTGGAGAAAAAAAGTCCTTTTCTGAAAGTAGCAGGACTCATTGAAAATTTCCAATTTTCTCTGATTCTTTTGGGTTGGATAATTGACCAAAGCGAATCAACTGCTACAAATGGGGTGGTTGATGCAGATGCATCAGCACGTTTGGAGTAAACAAATGGGCTATCATCTGGATAGGTGATCATCCTCCTCCTCCAGATGGAGAAACTTTGTCACAGAGGAGGAGCCTGCCTTGCTCGCAGTGTCACAGAAAGAGTGTATAATGCATCTCCTGAAGGTTTTTTAACCAATAAGTGACACCATTACAATCAGATGTGCTGACTGGGCATGTATTGCTATGGATGCTTGGGATTTCCAGGGTCAAGGCTTGGTTCTCCAGAGAAGTTTGGCTAAGCCTGGTCAAAATCGCTGTTCAGAACCTCTCTGAATGGGTTTCCTTTTAGTGTACATGTTACGATGTAAAACCAGCTTGGAAAGATGTGTCTCAGCTCAGGTTTAATCCAGGTTTAGAGTACCTCAGATGAGCCCCTTTGCCTCGGTTTTCCCTATATTATATGGATTATGGAGTAAAGTGTGGGCATGTATAGGGGCAGACGCACTTGTGTTGTTAGGATGAGAGCTCTGAGCGCGACTTTGCAATAGTAAGAAGGGTTAAATATGAGAGTTAGCAAAACAGACATTGCTATTGAAACGTGTTCGCAAGTTTCCAACTCTTTCTCTCCTTCTAAACAAAAAAATAGTCCAAATCCACTAAGCTATTTTTGTTTTGTTTTCACAAAAGTCCATGCAACGTGAAAGAACCACACCAGCCCTCCCAGCTTCCAGGCCCAGACTCTAAAGCTGAATGTGTTTAAAACAAAATGGAAAAGGCAGAGCCAGGGAACCCATCCAGAGACTCGAGTTTCTGCAAAAACAATATCATTCCCAGGACCTGACACGCAGTGGCTCGAAGAGATCCTACAGAACTCCAGCCATATGGTTAGTTACAGCGAGAGTCTTATCTGTCATTAAAACCACTTGGATTTTACACCAAAACTTGCTGCACTGTGGAAATTCCATTAAAAGTCTTGGACTGAGGTGCTTTTCTGGTGTAAATCAGCAAATCGCTCCAGTGAAGTTAGGGGCAAATTTATACCAGCTCAGGAGCAGGTCCCCAAGTCTGTTTTAGACTTAAAAGGCCCAGTAGAACAACAGTCCTGTGACAAATGTGTGTTCAATACAAAATGGAATTAAAGAGCAGAAGATAAATCATAGATGCTTTCAAGAAATGTCATTCTGCAGCTGTCTGGTTTATGTCCAGAAATTCCCCAGAATGAATGCATACTCTATTATGAGGAAGGTAAAGGATATTAATAATGCTTTGCACTTTCACAGCACCTTTCAACTAAGGATCTCACAGCTTTGCAAACATTCACACTCACGGCGCGCCTGGAAAGAAGGTTAAATACAATTTTATTTAGTTACATGCATAAATGCACTTTCCTCAGGCTTTAGCTGCGTTTTCCAGATGAAGTGGCTTTCCCAGAAATCGGGCTGTGTGGAATTGACCTGTCTACCCTTGGTCGATACTTTCTCACCCCAAATCTCCCTCGGCTCCTACCTTGCCACCCTCTGTGCCATGTGGAAGTTCTCATCCTTTGCTGTGTGACTCCCCTTTCGAAGTCTATTGATTCCTCTGGAATTAGGTGTAAGTCAGAAATAACAGCAGAGGGAAACAGCCTGCTGGGCTGCGCTGAAGGCTGAGAAATGGCTTAGAAGATGGCAAAATGGGCAAGAGCAAGGCTGGGCATTAGGTAGGCTGTGTGGTAAAGTCCAAGAGATGGGGGAAATGATCCTGCAGTTTCTTCTCATCAGACTGCCTGGTGCAACGAAGGAGGGAGTTGATGTGGGGAAGAAACTGAGGAGCACGTACCAGGGATCCCCTGGCTGAGACTGTGGGACATGGAGGAGGAGAACGGCTGTACGTTGTGCTGTGTAAGTGTCAGAGGTACGGCACTGCAGGAGGGAAGATAAGGCAGGTTCCACTGAACTCCCAGCCCACCTTTAGACACACCACCCCCATCTCACAACTTGAGTGCTGCTTCGCTCCTGTTCCCCATACCTCTGGATCATACTTAGTCTAAACAGACTAATAGGCTCAAACATTGCTGAGGGCAGATGGATAGACATGCACAGACTCACTTCCCTAGGAAACCAGGATTAAAATCCCCAAGCAGATTTCCATACCACAGCGAAGGCCATCCCAGATACCTAGCAGTCCATTCAGCTTGACTGCAGTCCAACAAACAAGCCATTAGGGAATCTGTGTTTAAGATATGATGCATTAGAGAGAAAACCCTCTCTGATAAGCTTTAAAAAGTTCTTAAAATTAAAGATAAACACCTTGGTGTTTTTTAAATCTGAGAGCTTGGGACAGAAGGAAGAAGCAAGGAGGAGGGATTTCAACTGAACAATAGGCTCACAGTCCTTGTGCTTCCTGAGCTGCTCGGTAAGTGCTGACAGCCCCTTCATCCTGCTCTCTCCATAGGAGCTTTTCCAGTCAAATCAGATTCAGGCACTGGTTTGTGCTACCAGCCTTGATAAAGCTTTCCAGAAGAACAATGGGCAGTGGGCCAGTAATATCCTGATTTTTCAGGGCTTTTTGTTCTAGGATGGATACAGTGGGGCTGGGTCATTTATAGACACTATAGGGGAATCTTATTTGAAATGCTGTCTCTGCTGGTGCAGTGCTCTTGATTGCAAGCAAGGCTGGGAAGGAATAGTATGGCATATTTATCTTATTCATGGCATCACTGGCAGCAGCAGCAGCTTATTTCCAGCCAGGCACTGTGTGCTGGCTTTGGCTGGGATCGAGTTAATTTTCTTCACAGCAGCTCTATGGGCCTGTGTTTTGGATTTGTGCTGAAAACAGTGTTGATCATATATAGATGTCTTCAGTACTGCTGAGCAGTGCTTACACAGAGTCAAGGCCTTTTCTGCTTCTCATCCCACCAGCGAGTGGGCTGGGGGCTCACAAGAAGCTGGGAGGAACACAGCCAGGACAGCTGACCCCAGCTGACCAAAGGGATGTTCCAGACCATATGACATCATGCCTGGCATATAACGCTGGGGGAAGAAGGAAGAAAGGGGGGCACGTTTGGAGTGATGACTTTTGTCTTCCCAGGTAACTGTTACACATGATGGGGTTCTGCTTTCCTGGAGGTGGCTGAACACCTGCCTGCCCATGGGAAGGGGTGAATGAATTCCTTGTTTTCCTTTGCTTGTGTGCACAGCTTTTGCTTTACCTCTTAAACTGTCTTTATCTCAACACACGAGTTTTCTCACTTTTACTCCTCTGATTCTCTCCCCATCCCGCTGTGGGGGGAATGAGCGAGTGGCTGTGTGGTGTTCAGTTGCCATCTGGGGTTAAACCACAACACACTGTTTGCTTGATGAACTGCTGGGTCTCACTGTTGAGGTGCAGAGTGCTTGGTTTGAACATTAGCTCCCTCTGCCAGACACGTGGGCAGTGTCATGCCTGGGTTAACTTCTACTTTTGTAGAAGGTGTCTGGGGAAACACACGTGCAGCAAACTCATGGAGGCATCGAGATTCCCCTGCATGGTAGGTGCTAGGCAATAGAAAGAACACACCAATCTCTTCCTAATGAAGCTGATACCTTGCTAACATTGCCTCCTTTTCTCCTTGAAATGCACCAGCAGCCTCTGACAGAGTCTGCCTTGCTGACTGGGGTGAATAACAACAGTCAATTGTTGTTGACAATGAAAATGGCTGCAGTCAATTAACCACCTTGTACTGGATTCTGTACCACAGCACCTTGGGGTTCTTCACAAAGAAAAGTTGAATGGCCCCAGGTCCCATGGCAGAACACTCCCCACCCCACCCCCCAATCTGAAATACAAAAGGAACTGCTCCTGAATACCCTGTCTTATTTGGTTAGGGAGCACTGCCACTGTATTTCCAGACAAGACTTGGCCCTAAAGATTTCAGTGAAGCAAATCAGGGCAAGGAGAAGGTTGCAAATTTGAAGTGGACTGTGGGATCCACAGGCTTCTCCATGCAGGACACAGTCTGGTTTTTGCAATAAGTCCTTCTGCTTCAGTAGAAAGAAAGGATCCTGGCTTGGTGGCTGGAATTTAAATTAACTTCTCTAAATGGGGAAAGCAGAACCAGGTGTCCTACGGGATCCAGACTTGTGATTAATCTAAGTGGTCACTTGGGGTCTATTTTGCGGCAACTACTTCACAGGAAGAGAGAGAGAAAGGAGGGCACAGGACCTCACCGCTTTTCCTCCCAAAGTGAGGTTGTGTGTGGTGGCACTATTCTGGTATCTTGGCAAAGTCCCAACATAGGCGCACGGGAACAAAAAACACTACTGCTGCAAAGCAAACGTGTAAGCGAGGGCTGCCAGGCTGCTGAGCGTCCAGCCCTCACACTCTCATCATTTAACCTCCTGGAGATCACATCGAAGAGGTGGGGTTGTGCTTCAAGCCAGTTGGAGAGAAGAAACCTAGACTGTGGATTTCTGGAGGGGCAAGGAAGCCAAAAACACCTCCAACTCCTCCTAGAAACATTAGAGACATTGTTTTAAATGGTGGAAGCAAACATAAAGGTTGTAGAGTCTGCAAGGTTCTTCCCAGGCCCACTCTGGCTCCAGGTGTATGTACTCAATGCTCAACACGTACAGCGTTAACCTTCCAATGCCAGCAGCAAGAGATTGGCTTAGATGCAGTTTTTCTTAGCGCAAAGCCACAAAAGCTCTGGATGCTGTTGTTTGACTGCAGGAGGTTTGGCACTGTGTGGCAGAGATGGTGGAATAGGCCTAGAAAGCAGAGCAGGGTATAAGGAGTCCTCTGGCCTTTTCAAGAGGTGGTTCACGCAAGGCAGCAATTAGCCCTATGGCACACATCCACGTACGAGTTACATGCGTGTCATAACAAGGCCTCCAAACCTCACCCAAAGCATCATTTGTTTTGTAATTAATTCCTTTTCAATTTGCTACTTCTGCTAATTAAAACAATTACTCAGCACATCTGCCATATGTCATGCTGGATGTCATTCACAGCCAGCATTACTGTGACTGTTCTCATGATTCCGTAAGACTTTGCAGTGCCTTCAAGCACCAAGCTCATTCATTTCTGCTTCAAGACCACAATGGCCTTCCCCTTGCACTAAAGAATCAGCAGAACAGGGATCATATGTGGAATTAAGTAATTCTAAGTTTCTCCAGTAAGAGGAAGCAACTAGCTGAGTGCAGAATAATGTCGGAATAATTTTATTCTACATTATCAGACTATTTTACTATTGGACAATTTAAAAAAACAAAACAAAAAAGAAAAATCAATCAGCTCTACATTGCTATTAACCTGTTTTACAGATAAGCGAGTGACATGGAGACCAAAGTCCAGCCTTGGAACAAAGTTGGGTTTTGACATGAAGTCAACTCCAACTAAGTGGGAAGGGACCGACTGCCGGATTTACGTAAGAAACCTGTTGCAGGGCATGGACACAAAGAACAGGTTTAACTTGGGGAATCTCTGAAAGCAGCTGAGAGCCCAGGTATGCATTGCTATCCTCATAGAAATACCAATCAAAAGGATCAAAGATTTTTGATTCGACCCCTATTCTAGATCCAGTGTTGGAATAAAGTCCCGTGGCTGAAGCCCACTTTTTTCCAGCATCAGATGGGATCTGGAGGTTAATGTAGTGGAAGCACAGAACTAGGATGCGGGATTTTCAAAGGGGACTCATTCAGCTTGTGCAGACAGGAGCGTGCTTAGGGTAGTCCCTTTTGAAGCAGGTCACTGCAGCATGAGATCTGTGATCCCTCTCCCTCGTTAGAGTTGGCCTGGCAGGGTGACCCGAAGGAGCTCCGACGCACTGCAGGTCTAGAGCCTGGAGCTCTGCTCCCCCACTCAGCCTCCAAAATTTGGAGTCACTCCCTGTTTGCTTTGAGCCATGGGCGACAGCCCCCAGTTGTGCGAGTGGGGCTAGAAAAACATCCCAGAGCCGTGCAGCGGTGGAACTTCCTGATTCATGTCTGAGTTAACCCTGTGCAAGGCTTACAAAGACACATTATGAAGAAAAGGAGGAAGTAATGAGAATTTTTGTTGTTGTTGTTGCTTTTTTTAAGATCAGCAGCCGAAGTCCCAATGCACAGTGCATGAAGACTAAAGTTATGTGTCCTAAGAATCCCTCCCAGAGCCAGATTTGAAAAGCAGTCCCTTTTCAGTCAACATACATGTTACTGAGCTACGCAGGGCTGCGGACACGAACAGCCACACACCGACAGGCAGGCTACTGAGCAAAAACATAGACACACAGCTGCATATTCCAAAAGGTGCGTTTCTTCGCACACATATATACACACTCATCCCGAACACTTGTACGAGTGGGCACAAATATGTGAATGGCACTGTGCATGTTCTACCCCCCTCCCCCCAGCACACAAAGGGTGAAAACCGAACATTAGTGCACTTGGAGCTGGCATTTATTGAAAAAAATCCACAAATGCAGAAGTAAAGAAGAAGAAACGCATATTCATGGGGAAAAAAGCTAGACACAGCAATACAGACGTAAGAGAAAAGGGAAGGGAAGACACACATGCGCAGACATCACAGCTAGCATTTTTACAGCATTTGCCCATTTAACTCATTATCAGCAAACAGATCTAGTCATCTCAGGAACCAGCTAAAGCACTTCCAAGACCTTTTCAGAGGAGGGACTGCACCCCAGCAAACATGTAACACCCCCCCCCCCCCCGTATATGCACTAACATTGCTTGTAGTGCACCCTAGGCAAAAAAATAATAGCTCTTTTGCTGGGAGAAAAGGAAGGATAATGGTTACTTAGAAAGTGCTCCAGACAAGCTGTCAGGTTGAATTCAGAGAACTGGAGTCTACTCTGGGACAGCGCTGGCTCAGGGTGATCCCTTGTGAGTTGGGTTTCCTGCCTGCTACAGCTTAAAGACAACGATTCTTTGTTTCCAGTTTTTCTGGTGAAAAAACACACGCCTGCCTCCGAAGAGGGTCAGGGAGAAAGCAGACAAAACACTAACTAACTCTGGAATTTCAAAGGAAAACAATTAAAAAAAAAAAAAAAAAAGGCAAGGAAAAAAGAAGGAAAAGCCAAGAGCACTAGCTACTGTCTCTCCTGAAATCATAAATCCCTGGTTTGGCCACACAGTCGCAATAAGAGAAGCACCAAAAAAGCCTCCCCTTTTTCTGCTACGGAGCTAAAAATGGGATATTTCATCACCAGGCACACAAATATCATTGCAAATGTTTTAGCTTGTACAGAGAATTAAGAGGGCACAAAGCTGCAACTGCTTTTTCTCTGCCACGACTGCTGGGTTTATGGGCTTTGCTGTGAACAAGGGGCCTTACTGACACACTCCAAAGAAGAAGTTACTGAAACTGGTCAATATTTTTCATATGACAACCTCTTAGACCTGAAAAATGGCCTTTTCAGGAGAAGAATTTTATGCAGGAATTTGAGACTCTTTTCCTGTGGGAACCGTGCTTACGCAATCCTGCTGCCTGTGGTCTGGTTGCCCCTCGCTTGTCAGGCCCCAAAAACTTTTGAACCTGTCACCCGAAACAGTCGCTGAATGTGACAAGTGGGAGAGATGGCTTTTAAAGTGTTCCTACCGATCTGAACGAAACTGCCGGGGAAAGAGGAGCAAGACTGCCTCCCTGACGGTGAGAAAAGCAGCTGCACGGACTCCCGTTTTGTACCAGGGGGTCCGTGTGAGAGAGATCTTATTAATGCTCCAACATCAGGGAACTCCTCCCGTGGGCCTCCCAGCGAACACGGGTATAAACCCGTGGGACATCACGCTGTGTGAATTTCAGAGCTCACTGGTTTGCTTATCTTCTTAAATTTGCCAACAACCAAACAAAACATACAAGCAAACACACCTTATACCCCAACAACCTTATTGTTCACACAAACGCTTTCCTAGTGAAATCATAAACACCACAGACTAAATCCTTAAAATTCATCTCCTACAATCATGTCCATGGATTCACATGCAAATCCCTTCCCTCTTGGAAAATGCAGGTAGCATATCAGTGTTTCCTGTGTTCTGCTTGACTTTAGGTTGGATTTATGAGATTTTGGGCTAGTGCTGGTTTCTCACTATTCTAAACCAAGCCTTAGGCTGAGCCTGACATATGCAGAGGAAGGTGCCGGAGGATAAATTGCCATGCTGAATGCAGCCTGTTAATCTAGATCACACATAACCTGTAATTGGGAGGCAAAGAGCCACGCAAAGCTGCTCCTCTACATTCTCACGGGTGGTGAACCAGCGGAAGCTTCCGTCACCCTGCTCTGGCACCTCACTGCGCGAATACCCACCTCTGCGTATCAGCACATACTGAAAGCACCACATATACTCCTACGTGCCTGTTTAGACACGTGTCATTTTACACATCAATACATCACGATTCTGCCTCTTTGGAAACTGCCAGCACTACCCTGCTTGGGTTCAAATCCTGCACGGCACTTGGGCTTGTGTATTATTAAACACACGAGTTACGCGGATCCCAGCATACTTAGAAGTAAGCATGGACTTTAAAAATGTGTAGGACTGAGGCTGGAATGCTCACAGCCATACGGGACACAGCTCTTTGGCCTCCTACATGTTGTACGTGAATATAGTTTCCATTTCCCTATGGAAACCTACTTAAATGTCACCATTCTGAAGGCGAGCAGTTTAAAATCTCCATGGATTTGGGCAGATAATGTGGTGTCAGATTCTACTCCCCTGTCTCCGGTACCTGCAGAAGGTCAGTCATTGCTCCAAACAGTCACGGAAAATGAAGCAGACCATCTCTCCAGCGCAGCGCTGGACACAAATCTTTCCATTCAGCAACGAGAGCAACCTCATTTCATTTTCCAGAAAATTGTTCTCTAGCCAAAAAATACTGGTGATTTTCATTAGAGCAATTTATTTCTCAAAGGCAGCTGAAGACAATTTGTACCAATGACGCTAAATACCATACTTTTTAGTGTTTATGAGGCTGAGAAGCAAAGAAGCTCAGGCAACAAGAGTCCTTTGAACACGACAAGGTTTCTACCTATCTGCTCTGAGAACAAAACATATGCTTTGTGCACCAGCTGCATGAGTTTACAGTATCTGTTTCTGCTATGAAAGCAGTTTAACTCCCCTAAAGCAGTGCTACAGGTTCTGCTGTGTGCAGAGCTGGCATTGCAGAAGAGAAGCGAGAGGGCAGAAAATAGAAGGAAAAAAGGGAGTAAAGCCTGCAGCTGCAACCAGTCAAGGCAGTTCCATCTCCAGAGCCACAGCACGAAAGCCAGTCCTGTGACAGCAGTGCTGCCCTTGCTGGCGTGGGACACGGGTCAAGTGGCGGCCTGCGCCGGGTGACACCGTCCTTGCTGTGGCTCCAGAGCATGCCCTGCTGTGTTCCTAACAAGCTCAGGAGAGGGTAGAGCTGTATACTGCATCTGAAACATCTGAAACATCTGCCTGGGTTGCAGTAGTACCTTTCTCTTTGCTGTGTAGGTTCCTTTTTTACAGTAGGTGGATGGAATATGGTGTATAAAGCCTAGTGTAAGCATATGCAAAGAGCATTCTCCCTGGAATATGCACAAGCAAGTTATTTGCATTATCAATTAGAGAGTGCAAGAAAATGACAGGAGGAATGAAGAAAATAGTATTTTTTCTCTCTCTGACGTGTATTGTACTATTTCATCACCTCCTGCTTTCCAATCCTCAATGGAAGGTGGTTAGAAAAATTTGTTTGTCTGGTTTTTAGAGAGGAGAAATATTTACAGGAGTAGTAGATTCAAGATACTTTAACATAAAGAAAAACATTTCGTCTTTTGAAAAGTTAAGGGGACAAGAAAATACTTATAAATAAAATCATTATTTTGAACAAGAAATTTCTTTTCCCAAAGAATATCATCGTCTTGAAGTGAGCCCGTTAAAAAGCCCTAAAAGGAAGCCTGGAAAATCTTGTTGCCTAACAGATCAGGCTGAGGATTTCCAAGTCCAGTTTCATGTTCATCCTGAGTTTCCTCTGTGATATTGGACAAGACACTTCACTCTGCTCGCCCAACTCCTTGCCTGTCAGCCTGCCACGTTCACGTCTCTTATCCCGTCATCTCACAAATAATATTAGGAGCGTGCATCAGGAGGTTGAAGTGCGTTGGTTTATCCTCCCACAGTATTCAGACATCGAATGAAGGTGGAGGAAATGTGTGTGTTGTAGGAAGCAATGGAAGAGGACTAGATGGGATTTCAACATTTCCATGCTAGTCCTTAATTTTTATTTGACTATCCCCTGGGTGTGTTTAGTCCTTTATTGACACATGATGAAAGTACCATGGAAAGTTAAAAACGCCTAGCTGACAGAAATCAAATGCAAACTTCTGTCAGCTGCACTAAAGAAACACACTCGAGGGCAGTAAAAATGGAGGGGGAGCAACATTTTTTCCCACAAATTTCTTTCTGCCTGAGTGACTCCAGGCCCAACTTGCAAAGATAAAGGGCATAAAAAATTCAGAGGAGTGCAATTTTACAGGGAACATTTCTCTTTAATAAAAAAAAAAAAAAAGCAGCTTTCTTCCCTTTATTTTTAGCAACCACCTGGCCTGAGACAGAAAGGGCAGAGCCTTGGATGTGCATGTGTGTTTATGGGGAAATTGTGGAGGAACACGTGCATGTGTGTCTGCCTTATTCAAATAGGAGCAAACCCAGCTTTTCTTAACTTTAAATAGATGACTGTTAGCATCAAAATAGTCACAGAAAAGCCTGAATGGCTTTGTCTCTGTAACGTTTTATCAACTAATGCCTGTCTCATAAAGAGAACAGCACACCAGGGAACAGCAGCTCAAGTGGATAGTGACAGGGTGGACAAAAGAAGCTGCTGTAAAAGGCAGCACTGACATCGCAGTCCAGGGCACAAGACAGATGTTGGAGATGAAATGCAGCGTGGTGCGGCAAGCGGCAAGTGCTGGCTCTGAGGGCGGTGCTGGTCCATGAAGCAGCCAGACACACCACGCAGAAGCTTGTTAAGGGTGTGATCCCAGTTTGCTGTAGCCCTTCAGCGAAATGGGGGGTTGTATCTCTCTCTCCAGCTGCTGAAATAAAAGGCTTTCTGCCTTTCCCCACTGTTCTTTGAAATGCAAACTTGTGTCTTATCAATCCATGTTCTCCCGAAAAGCACAGAAGGTGAGGAAACTGTCTCAGCACAAGAGCAGACTGCACCTAGATGGGTTATCTCATACGGCAGACATGAGATTTCCCACTTTTCCCAGAAGCTTTTCAAATGGAGGAGCTAAACAAAGTTCAGTGAAAGAAACCAACGTTCCTGCAGTTGCACAAAGGGAAAGGAAGACCAAACTCAAGGCTCCTAGTCCTATACAGGAAGTGATAGAGCACAGGACCAGGTTTTTGGTCTTTAACAACCAATTTGGCCTTTAGAAATTCTACTGCCCGATTGTGACTGTCTTATGTAGGTAAGGGATGTGCATCACACCAACTCTCAATTTTACCATGACTGAGAATCCAGTTTTTCATTAAAAATAAGAAAAAGGAATAGGACTATAACTGCAGAGAAAAACCTGAAAAACCTGACTGAAGGATATGCAAACAACTCAAAAGCCTCAAGAGTGTTATTAACTTTTAAATTTCAAGGTTTCTAAGCTCCATCTACATGATCAGAATTTCCAATAGATGAAAAATTTGGGTTTATTTGAAAAAGAAAACCAAAATGTTCCCAAATGCAAGTGTCAGAAAGATACACTTGGTCCTCCTTGCTGGTTGAAACTAGCTGACAGGTTCAGGAATGGTTTTGGAAGATCTGGGTGGCCTTTACTGAGTAATGGAATTTACTGTGAGAAAATGTTATCCTTTCAGCTATCAATTCACTCAGAGAGAAACAGTGTCTCAGTCCTTGCTATATACCTGACATTTCAGACTGTTTCACATCAAAACCAGGAAATAAGCCACCAGTTCATCAACTCAGTAATACATGAGTGTGAAAATGACAGATACACATTTTATACCACATCATTGGCTGGACAAGCGGAGATGTGATTTTCAGCACGGATGGGGAGGCAAATTCTCAATTATCCTATTTTAAACAAGCTGTGCATGCAGAGCAGATCAGAATATTTTCATGCCAAGGATATTATACAAAAGGTCTAGTTTTAACCCAATCTAAACCGTCATGAGAGCACAGGAAGCCAAAACATTTATATGCAAAAGACTGACCTTCTTTGGTGGCAAGACGTGAGGAAGCTTCTGTGTGGGATGGAGTATTGTAGACCAGCAGTGAGCTACCTAGAATGAAAAAAAAGTGTTATTGCAGTTTGAAGGTGCTCTGCCAGTGGGGAACCATGCCGGCAGGTAGAAAATGTTATCACTAGGGTATAACAACTGACTTTTTCAAACAATTAGGCATGCATTTTCTGTGATGGGTATGAAATTCTTTTAAAAGCTTGGTAGCTGTATGTCACACATGTGCTACTATTTTGCCACATTTGCCTCCTTCACTAAGCACTGTGTTGTCCTCTGTTGAAAACAGATACAAAGGGTGAGGCTGTAGAGTACATGTATACAGATACAGTATCTATCACAGCAGAGCCTCTAGAAATTACTATGGAACAGATTGTGTGACAGGATAAGGAAGAGGCTTTTCCCTCCCTAGCTGTGATAGAGAAATTTCCTGTTTAAGGAACATACAATAGGAGTGACATGAATTGCACTGTCAGGATCTGAACATTTTTAGAGTGTCACATGCTTGGTTTGGGGCCAACAGCTTCAGAAATCTCACTGCTATTCCAGCACCTCCCATGCTGTGTGGAATCTGAAAGTAGCTTTCTTGATTCAGAGCGGCCTCTCCATCCAGCCCCACTTGAAACTATTCAAGAGGAACACAAGGAAGAACCCGTTGGAAGGGTCTTTGTTTTGCAGAGTCTATGGTGGAAATGTTCCTTTCTAAGCGTTTCACATTGGTTCTCCAGCAAACTCTTCAGAAAATGGAGGAGGAGGCTCTGTGAGCTCTTGGAAGCCAGCATATAATACGCATTTCATGGTTGTCTGGTTATACGTGTTTACCCTACATAACCCTCAAGGCTCACCTTTCCTACAGCTCTTTTACAAAGTTTCTACTGGATCAGGTGGTGACATTCCTAACAAGGCAGAGGGTCCTCCTTGGCAGGGACTGCTGATGTGAACTGGAGCCGGGGACCAACCTTGCCGTGGGTGGGTACGGGTGAGAAGTGCTTTTGTAGACTCTTCCTGCTATTCGCATCTACACGGCCCTCTGTTCTGTGAGATTCTGTCCCATTTAAGGTACTCGGTCCTAAGTAACACGCAGCAAACAGTGTAGGTTTCTCCACATGAAATGCTGCACCTCAGCATCCCCAGATGCTTTGGCAGGGCAAAGAATACCTCTTTTGCAGGTACTGTAATACTGAGTGGTTAAGATCATGCAGCCTCCACATTCCTCTAATCCACATGATCCCAAATAACACTGACCTCACTTGCCCCTCAGTAGTACTCACAGTGTGTCTCCCTTTCCTGTGAGAGCTGAGGATTAGGCAGTTCACTGCCAGAAGTAATCGCCATTGCAGGCGCTGGATCTTCCTGGCCCTGTCTTCCTATGGATTTCTTTTCTTCCTCAAATGCAAACAAAGCCAAAAACGTGCACAAGCCAGCATGTACACAGAGGCAGAAGGTGTTGGAAAACAAAGCCTGCTCACAGGGAGTAGAGGATGGATGCTACCAGATGCTGCAAGACAGGGGATGTTTCAAAAGACCAGGATGGATAACATGGTAAACCAGGAGGTAAAGAGTTCAAAGGGACCCCACGGGTAACTTGACTGTGAACGCTGCAGATAGGCAAAGTGATTGGCTTAAACATTTAGAGAGATTGGCTTTTGCTGCTGCTGGAGGAATTGCAACAGCTTTTTCCACCTCACTCATGTTTTTATCGGATGGTTTCTGGCTTTGGCATTTCTTTCTTGAGTATCTGTGGGGAAACTCCTGTCCACCACTCTTTCGTTTTCAGGTTATTTGAAGTAGATCCTGAATGCAGCGCCCAGCCTAGCTTGCCCCCGTCAGACAGGGCAGTGCTGGAATTCAGAAACACAGTTTTCTATGACTAAATAGGCTGCAAATGCCTGGTTGCACTGACTGGCTGAGAAGGTGGGGGTGGGGTGATGAATAGCACTGAACTGTATGATCAACCTACAGCTACTTTACGCTAAAAAATGCAGCCTGAGCCACTGGAAAGGGACGGCGCCTCCCCCCAGTTTAATTGCTAAAAGTTCTCACCTTTGCCCGACAGTCTGAGGTTTCTGGTGGGAACACCACAGAAAAGGAAATGTGTTTCTTATTAAGGGTTTTCAATGAAGGAGGAAAAGAGAGAAAGCCAGAGACACAGATCGGGACAGAGAGAAGCAGACAGACAGACAGAGGCCAGGCTGCTCCCTCCCTTACTCGTTCCTGGGCAAAACTTTGTCTGCGATGAATTTTTGTTTTGTTCTTATTCCCCGTACCCCTCACTGGGTCAGCAACACCGCAGATTAAATCAGCTCTTTCTGGGAACACTGGTATTATTAATAAAGTGTGGGGCTATTCTCCTGTAATTAATATTAAACATGTTATCTTATGGTTCCCTCCACCTTTTCCTTTCTTCTTCTATTTCCCTTGCATTAATTAAAGAGGAAGATTGAAAAGGAGTGAAAAACAGAGCGGGAGAGACTTTTTCCCCATAAAGCCTTCTTTTTCACAAGGCAGTTCATCCTTCTGAGATGCAGGAACATGTTGGTTTCACAAAGCTGAAGTCTATTTAATCTGGAAGTCTTTTTTATCACCTTCTGGAGGCCACGTGGCCTTGCCTCCACATCTCCTGGTAGAATCAGGGTTCTGCTGCGTTTAGAAGTATAGTTTTGTTTGGCATTAATATATGGCTCAAACCCACAAAGCAGTTTTCTGCCTCTGCTTCTCACCACAGTCTCATTCTTTCCCCTTCAGGCTCTGGTCGTTTGCACACACCACACACAACCAACCCCCTGTAACTAGGGAGGAAAAGAACAGGAGGTGACAGTTCAGGCTTCTTTTGTTGTCCATCCCAAACGTAGCATGAAAACATTCACACCTCCCTTCCCCCTGGCCACTGGCTGACTGGGGGACATTCACCAGGCAGACTGCGCTTGGAAAAAGATAGCAGCACAGCAGTGGGTCAGTCTGGAGTCCGAAGGTGCAGGGGGAGGAACAAGTAGAAGAAAAGCCAAGGCATGTCTTCACGATTTTGGAGAGGAAACTGGAACACTTAAAGAAAGGTGATTGTTTCAGAGGGATGGACAGTATGTTCCCTGAAAAAACTACTTGGGGGTGTTTTGAGGGACTCCAAAGGATTGAGTGTGCTGCAGAACTGGGTTCTGCAAGTCTGAAATCTCCTAAAGATCAGAGACATCTGAATTCCTGACTGCCTCAATAGGTTACGGAAACAGGAAACAACTGCATGATTCTGATCCAGGCCTAAGTTTTGCCTGAAGACTAAAGGGGCTGTGATACCAGTTTGGTTTAGTCTCGACTATGAGACCTCACCTGAACCTTCTACCTCCAAAACAAAGACTGAGCTTTTGTTGGGGTCTTGCAGATGTTACCGGTTTGGTTTTTTCAATCTGGACTCAGATGTGCCATAATAATGTACTTCATCGGCAGTTTTAAGAATGCTTTCACCCTGATCAGGAGTGTAGAATGCTGAAAACCTTCTAAGGAAACGATTTTTCAGGGGTTCTCCTTGCCCGGCTAGCAAACAGGCTCAGACAGTGCAGACCAGCTTTGTTTCTTGAACAAAGTTGAGGATCCACTAGTCATCACATATCCAGCTTAACATGCTGGGAGGACAAACACCTTTCTAAAGAGAGACTGGACAGATGTAATTCCCCGGAGTTCTGTGTTTTGTTGCCATCATGTATTCTGCCCCCTAAGCAGGAACAGAACTGGATGTCTCCAAAACAACCAACTCTACAAAAGGGGAAAATTCATTAAAAAAAAAGACCATCTCCCTGTGGCACTGAGCTCAGAGGCTCGGCACTAAACATCCGCTGGAAATCAGTCTGGAAAAACAATAAGCTCCTTTCGAAGGCGTTACTCCGCGAGGGAGTTAACCAGCAATCCAGAAACCAGACTGTCATTAGGCAGCGCTGGGAACAGCTGCACGGAAAGGAATGCTCTTCAGAGGCGGCCCGACCTCCACTCAGACAGGAGCTTGCCTTAATAAGGACAGCACTCGCATGACGTCTTACAACAGCCCAAGGGGCTTAAGAGAGAGAAATTTATAAACATAAAAGCTGGGGATGGACCGGGATTGAATTCTCCTGTCATATGCATCCATGTAAAATTGGAATCACTAATTTGCCTGAATTCAGCAAAGTTCCTCGGGTTTTGCACTAGCTTAGTAGCACAGAAATCATTGTAGGCATTCCCCTGGCAGGACATTATAATTTATGATTTTTTTCAACATGCAGTGCAGCAGCACCTAAATGTTGCCACTGCACTAGGAGTCCATTATGCTGGGTCTTGAGAGACTTGAGACACGGCCCCTGATCCACAGATTTGCCATCTCCACAGACAAGACCAAGGGGACAGAGAAGGCACTGTTATTAGCTCCATTTCATGGTAAGTAAAAGTGAAGCACAGAGGAATCAAGGCAAAGGTTTAATCCTCCTAATTTCAGGCATTTAAAGGCAATGTGTGAACTAGGAGACAACTGCCCTGAATTTCAATGATGTGCCCTGTTGCTTCTTTTCTATAAATAGAGGCCAGGGTGACCAGACCTCTCATTTAGGAGCTTTAGGTATCCAAAGGTAGGTAGGATCAATCAGAAATTTGCTCCTGAACAAATTATAAAGGTGGCAACTGAACCCAGTTCTTCAGGCCTATGCCACGAGAGCAAGGCTGCGATTCCTCTCACACCCCCCCAAGCCATGAGCTCCCTAACACTGGGAACTACTGCTGAAGATGCTGTCTGGAGCTAAAGTAACAGAAGAATTCAACTCTCCTGCCAACCTTTTCAAACCCAGCCGGGCCCTTTGATTCAAAAAACACACGACTCCTTCTTCATCTCTTTCTGTCAATTCTCAAGTCTTATCAATGAGACAATTCAAAAGTAAAGTGTCTCACTTGAGTATTTATCTTGTGGGAATTTAAAAACATTTCCGGTTACAAACCGTCTGATTTGCCCAGCCAAAGTCAGCAGGTTTGGCCAAAGCAACACTGACTTCACAAAACTGCCCTACGATTTCCTGTAAAAGTATGTAATTCCGTATGCAAAGCTTAGTTCCAAAGCTATTCTGTGTCTGCCATAAGCCTGACACGTTCTGTGAAGCAGCAGCTCTTTGCTGATGAAACAGGCTGAAATTTGAAAATTATTTTGGATGGGAAATTATTTTGTTGTGAAGTCACAAGGGACAAAAATCTGTTCAAATCCAACCATTCGGTTATTTGTTGTGAATCATTTATTTGGTTTGACTTCTCAAACAAAATAAAGGTGGGGCTTACAGAGGCATGCATCTGCGAGCTAACTCCTGTCCCACTGTAATCTGTGAAACTCCCACTGATTTTAGCAGAGAGACCAGTGCTGAACAGCTTTGAAGAAACACCCTAAATAAATGCTGTCTTGCTGCTATATTGCACCAACCAGAGGGAGATAATTTCTTTATCTCACAATTTCACTTGCCAGTGGAGCAAATAAACCTTTTCCTGCCCTCCCACCTTGCTTTATGGCACCTTCCCCACATTTTTCAGTCCTTAAATAATTATTCATCTATAAAAACTGGTTTACTTGAAAAAAATCTTGAAGCATGCGGGATTTAGTTCCAGTTCTCCGGCCTCATCATAACGCAGTTATCCTCAGAACACCTTTCTGAAGAAAACTCCATGCTATAGATGAAGAGGAGACGTTCAGAAGCTATGGACATGCTGACAGCTGCACAGGAAGCCTTAGAAAGGGCTGAGTCTAATGCTCCCAGCCTCAAGAGTGTGTGCTAACCCTAAGGTGATCATTCCTGTTTGGGCTGCTGTGGTATGCTTTTCCAGAAGCAGCTCGGAAGACTGCTCCCAGCTTCTGTCTTAGGGGCTGAATACAGCAAAAAGGATTATTGGACCCAGCACATGCTCCTGTGTGGGACAGTGAGTAGCAACAAAGAGGTTCAGCAAAACTTGGTCTTTGAGTCCCAGGTTGTTTGCACAACATCTGCTTCAGCACACTTACAACTGGGGAAACGTTTCTGTATTTTTTCCTCTTTCCAACAAATCTGGGCCTCCAGGAACATAGAAAGTCTCCAACTCTGGCCAGTTGTGCATCCTGTTTTGAAGCAGTCTTTACCAGAAACCCCAGGGGAAAGTGCACAGTCCTTTAACTGAAAAGTTACAGAATAATTTGCCCGTGACACATCAGTTAATGTTTGGTTTAATCTCCACAGCAAATTTATGTATTTTTATCATATAGCCACAGATGTTTTTATTATCTGTAAGACCATCTAATCTTCTTAAGAGTCCTGCTCAGTTCTTCACCTCCCTGATAGCACCAGTAACTCCATCTAACTTAACTTTCCAACCCACTTTTTATTCCTTATTTACTCTCTGCTTGCCTTTCTGTGTTCCTTTTCCCTCATCCTTGCTACTGTTTATCCTGCAAGAAGAGCCCTAGAAGTTCAATATTCATGACAGCTTATCCTATCAGCATGTCACGCTCGGGCAGAGATGAGTCTGGGCAATACTTACTTTCCCTGAGGTAACTGAGGTGAGACAACAGAACTTCTGTGTTGTAGAGGGAGGTGGTTCGGAGGAAGTCTTCCTTGTTCATTTTGCAGAGCTCCTTGCCATCCATGTTCTGGAAGACGGTGGTGTCAATGTCCATTAATCCATACTCCTTTATAGCCCATTCCAGCCACTGGCGCACATGTTCCTGGGTCCAGAGAGTGGGATCTGGCAGAAAAGCACAAAGGATGGCATCATTATACATAAGCCTCACACCTCTAGCACTCACTGAAGCCCAGTCAAAGCATTAAGCATTGTTTCCCACAGCCAAATGGATTTAATTTACTGATTCCAATGCATTTTACCAAGATGAACAAGTACTGTGCGTATAAATTGATCACACTAACCCACTAAGTGTCAGTTCCCTTGATCATCTCCCACCTGCCTGAATGTTATGCTTGGGAACAATATTAGTGATATTTGTGACTTCTCTCTCTCTGGAAAAAGGCTTCCACAAGCAAACTCATCCCTTTGGAAGGGTATGCTTGTCACAGCTTCGGCTCGCAATGCTATATAATGACATCAGTGCTGTATAAGTCACACCATCCTTCGCAAGTGCATTACAAAGTCCCGACAGATGGCATTTTAAAGTCTGAGGATGGTGGTATTTACAGTCAGCAAAGGGACCCTGAAAAAAAGTATTATTGCTTAAGCAGAACAGCTTGCCATGTATCTGAGTCACATTTGCTCACCCCGCTGACAAGAACACAATTCTACCTCCGCTAGCCCTGTAAAACCAACACAGCTATTGGAGGGCAATGTGGATTTTATACTGTCTCATGCATCATTATTGACTGTCAGCAAAGCTCCAGCTGCGGAATCTTTATTACTGGTGATGACGTAAGAGAGAGATTGAACCCGGCTGGAGTTTCAGACCCCATGGTGATGGTTTGCTGCATCAGTAGTTAAAAAAAGAAATCATCCTTTGAGTTTCAAAAAGAGCATTAGATCAGAAAGTCCCAGCAAGAATTTGTGCCACGATACCATTTTTACAGAGTCATTTTCAGAGCATATCTGCATTTTCAGATGTTTCCTGTGCTGCTTCTCCCCATATATCCCATTTCAAAATTTAGGCTGCAAATTCATGTTCCATTGCAGCTGGACAGGATTGCCAAGTCAGGCTCAAACTTTGGAGGTGTTTGATCTGTCCATCACAGCTGGTAACATTCCTCCAAGATAAACCTCAGGTCTCAAAGCAGTTGAGAAAATGGATCAGAAACATGTCGCCATCACACAGCTTGTGGCTTGCGCTTTGGGGAGGGACAAGAAATGCCTCTGCCACACATTATACAGTGTGCAAAACAATGCCTGGCCCAGGACGGTAAACTCTGTGGGCCTGGGCTGCAGGGATCCCTTGGCACCAATAGTGGCTATACGTGGTGTATTTCTGGGCACCTGAGCTGCTGAAGAACAGCATGAGATGAAGAAGTAATATTGAATTTATAACTGTGACACTTCCTCAGTGAATTTCTAGTAAACCTGAATTAAAGCTGAACTTTAAATGTGGAACTTACAACCCCATACCTCTGCAAGTCTGCGTTGGGAAAGAAAGATGGATTTCCTCTATGTTTTGGCAATGGCTAATTTAAATTCTGCTTTCTAAGCACTGGCAAAAGACTGCAAATTTTACAATGGAAGTATTCAAGGGAGGATTCTTTTTTTTTTTTTTTTTTTAATTGAAAGAGTTATTTGTCTTGAGTTTTGAAAAAAACACCCAACATTTAGAGAGCACAGTGAATTTGCGGTCTCCTTTTAAACAAACACTATTGAATTTCAGATATTTGTTCAGCCTATTTATCACTGCAAAAGACATTGAGTGGTCTCTGAAAAACTGCCTTCTTGAAACATGGCTTAGAGTTCGTTATTATTACTATTGCAAGCCTAATGTGACATTATTCTTGCCTATCTTCACCCTAATGCGCTATAAATCTTTACTCTGGATTATATTAAAATTTCCAAATGCCTTTCTTGGATGAATTTGGCCTCATATCCTGCAGCCAGAGATCTGGGATGATGTTCATTATTGTCTTCCAAAGTCTGGTAAATCACTGCTCTTTCACAAGTATCTCAAGGTTTTAATTTGTGGATGCTCACGAGGGGAGAAAAAAGTCCTTTTTTTCACTTTCCTTCAAACAGAAGATTTTAAACCTTCTCCTCCACTGAGGGCACTAAAAATAATTCGACAATGCTAAACTTTAGTCCACTCTCGGTCTTTTTAAATAGGCGTAAGTAGCATGGTGAAGAGCAGGATAAATCTTCCCTCTTGAGTATCTTTAATAATATAATGGCTAGTTGGTATCAGCTAACACCTTTCTAGGCAGCGTTGATGCTGAAAACATATCTGGTGCTGACACCAATTAGGTCAGCCAGTCTCTCTAGGCAGATCCTAACAACGGCTTAAACGGTACTTCGAGATTTGCTGTCGACCTTTTATTGGCTTCCCTTCATTACATCCAGCTCAAGCTTTTCCTTTTCATCCTAAATGGCAAACAAATGCTTGGGAATTATCATCTGTTCGTGGTCAAGACATGATCAGAAAACAGAGCTAAATTCCACGAGTACATTTCTTTCTGCCAACAGTTCATCTGCTTGAACCAGATGAATCGGTGAAACCCTCACAACATTGGGTGAAAAGCTGCACCCCCTGAAATCAGTAGAAGTTTCGGTACGTAAGTTGGGCTGGGACTTGCCTTGTAATATCTCCCTTGCTGGAAAGTTCCTGGGCTAGCCTGTTTCTATCTATGGTGTTTATAAACTTTGCAGAGGAAAGACTCCCTCTCGCTCCAGGTTCAGACTTCACTGGTTGCTGGCCACAGCGGCTCTCATCCTTGACTATCCAAATGGATCTAATGCATCCTGCCAATTTCAGGCAGCAGATGTGGATATCAAACACAAACAGAGAACTGGGCAGGACTGTTTCTGTGGACCAATTCTTTGGAAGGATAACGTGGTTCCTGCAAAATATAATTTTTTATGATTTTCTACTTCTAAAAAAAAAAAAATTAAAACAAAATAGCAATTTGACATGAAAGTGCATCTGGATCCTGCAGAGCATCATGGGAGTTATAATTTGGGTCCACTTCATGCTGATTCTTGCCTATGAACTGTGCTCTTTGATCATACCGTGCGTGTCCCAGGAAGCAGATTCTCCTCTAACACGTGAGGGGAGATGGATTTGGTTCAACACACCAAAACAAATTCCCATAAAAGAAAAAAAAAAAACCACTAATTATCCATTTCTTCTTCTGATTCAAGGTAGGACATATACTGGGACATGGGAAATTCCCAGTAGCCAGAAACTCTGGCATTTTCCTTACTTTTTACATGGTTTGTAAGAAAGAGAATTCCTCAGTGGATAAACGAGCCTTATCTGTTGAGCTGGATGTTTAAGACAGTGCAAGGAAATACGACACAGAGAGTTTGATGGCGGTGGTACCTGCTGGGACAATGACTCTCCTCTCATTGGTGGTCATGTTGGGAGGAGGCCCATTCTTCTCATCCATGTAGGTGCTGTAACTCATCGGGTTGGACTCTGTCCCTGCTCCGACGAGTTTGCTGCATTTGTTCACACTACAGTCTACGGGGGACTCCCTGAAATGCGAAAGGAAAGAGATGACTTGTCATTATCATGCACCTTTCATCCCTGCTGTAGCAGAAGGAGGTTTGGGTTACAGAGATGGCAAGGAACCCAAAGGTGAAAAGGTAGGGGGAGTTTCTTTACATGTGGGAGAAGCCATTCACATGAACATCGTAAGGTTACCTATGAATCACAAGTCTCACGGAGGGGATCTCTGATAATGAAACCAGTTGGAGAGAAGAGAGTTGGAGGTGCAAAGAAGAGAAAGGCAATGGTAGCTGTAAGGTCACACTCAAATATCAAAACTCATGAACCAGATAAAAAGCAAGTGCCTAGCCCATCAGTCTGTCTATCGGTTACACTCCCTGCTCCCCCTGCATCCCTTGATGCTCAGCTGCGTTTTAGCAGTCCTTCAGACACGGTTCGAATCTCCTAGGAGTCCTTGTTGGACTGTGCTGCTCTTGCACTGCGTTACAAACTCTGTGCACCATCTTTCTGCTATGGTGGAGCCTGTATCTCTGTCAGCTGACAGAAAGGCTGTACTTCTCAACTCATGACCCAGGGCATTTCTTCAGGGTCAGTCAGACACATGGGTACAGCCCCCTCCATTTCATTGATAAAGAACACGAAATACCCATGCCAAAATGACAGGATAGTCACAGGGGAATGCTACAATAATAGCATGGTAGCTAAAGAGTCTTATTTACACCAGGCTGAATGCAACTGATCTTGTCTGTTCTTCACAGTTAAACAGTCCCAGGCTTGTCTACTTCTTGGATAGGGAATCTAGAAATCTTGGGTGCCTTAGGCGTGAGTCAAGAACTTAAGACCACAGAGACTGTGTGCGAAAAAGGCTCTGGCCTCAGTTTTACTTCTGAGGTGATGGAGTGATGAGGAGGGAACATTTAGCAATGCAGGTGGCACTGTGCTAAGATCTGGACTACATGCAGACACTGGGCAAGCAACAGGCTTTCTCTGTCCTGCTCTGGGAGAATTATGAGCCTCCAAACCACAGATAGGGATCACAGACTTTGTTTTTCTCCAGCTGCAGTAGTAACTCATGCTTTTAGCTCTACAGGTCACTTAAAATACCGGTCCACAGCCTGCCACAGGCACACAGCACATCCCAGCCCTGAAGAATGTACCAGGGAAGGGCAGCACTGTTGCTCTCACCTTTGCAAGGGTGCATTAGTGTGCAACCCCTATGCCAAGCAAACACAGAGCCCATACCCAGTGCAGTTTAGCCCACTGCTTTAGTCGCACAGCCGTCCTTTTTCCCTGCCAGAAGCAAAGTGGCTTGAGAGGAAACCATTCGCTGAAGGGTAGGAACTATGACAGTGCACCAAATCCCACCCTCTGAGTTCAGCTGGCAAGACTTCCAAGTTTGGACACTAAACAAATTTGTTTCTTAATGTGAGTGAGGGGGGAGGGAGAAATTACTGAAATTCAGTTATCATGGCTGGGAGATAAATGCTCCACCGAGATATTCTAAGGCAGATGGTAATTTTTTCCTCATGTCTTGCTGAGGGAATGTTGCTTGAAAATGGAAATAAGATGTATAACTTACACATGTTCGAATTTAAGGTTTTACTATTTCGCCTACTGTTTTTCCAGGCAGGGAACCAAAATCCGCCTTCAGAGAGGCAAACTGCTGAAGGTTTAATGTCCCCGTGGCAGTCGGAGGAGAGTCTGAGCAACTGCAGGGACACCAGGGTTTTCACAGGGAATGTGATCATTTCTAACTTTCTGTTGAAATACTCTGTGTCAGGTGTTAAATGCTGCCTGCACTGGCAGAGAAAAAGCCCTGAAGCAGCACAAAGGATCTTATTCTTTCCCGAGGTACAGGCTGTCCTGAGAAGACTCGGTGAAATGGGGAGAGCATCCGTGCTTCAAGGTGTCAGGCTCTGTTCTGCTTGGTGCTCACGGTCCCCATGAGGTGACCCATCTCCTCGCCCTGCCTGGTGCTGGCTTTAAATGGTGCAGGCAGCAGAGCTGGTGGGACAGACCCAAGCACACACATCCCCACACAACGAGGGCATACGAATTCCTACCTGCCTTTGGGATGAATTTCTCCCTTATTCAGAGTCAACAGTAACATTTTCTTCAAGTTCCTTGCAGTCAGCACCTCCCAGGTGCTGGCACAACTACCTGCTGCCTAAGGTCCTTCCAAAGGCTTCGGTCTCACCACTCTGCTCTGTAGTTAAACTGTCCTGGAAAATAACCCCCTCAGCAGAAATATGCGATGTTTATGATAGAATGGTTACGTGTCTAATATTCACACAGAGCTACGGGACATATCTGGGCTCTCAGATGAGTACATCTTCTAAAAAGCCTATCTGCCTAGGAGTACACACGCTTTCTACTGGCATGGAATGACACACGTGCACAAACCACAGAGTCCTTCACTGTCTCTACTCTCTAAGACCAGTGCTGCAAGATATCTCCTCAGTGGTTTTGTGCTGATTTTTCACTTTGCAGGCTCTTGGCTTGGCAGCTTGGAGCCTGCTTATCCTCTGCCTCACTTTGTACGTTTTGGCAGCCAAAACCCGACAAGCCGGTATTGGAGGGTGAGATCGGAAAAGAAGTTGAAGGGACTGCAGTGTCCTTACCAACCACGGATTTACCACCGTGGGGAGGGAAGCCACTCCGTTGATCCTGTGGGACGTTAAATGTGCTCTGTGTACCTGACAGGGTTGTGGGTGGGTGGCTGTGTGGATGTCTCCCTTCCCTCTGAGGAAGCTTTCAAGAGGGTTGGATCTAGAGCTAACTCCAGTGGGAATCTGACAGCAGAAGGACAGACATTACTGGGAATAGCATTACCAAAACTGAACCGGGCAGGAGACTAAACTGTCTTTAAGAAGAATACCATGAAATCTTTAGCAAGCAGGAAGATCCTTACTTTTGTGTCCTCTGTAACCCAGCAATTCCTACCAGATCCAAAGGGAGGATCCTTTTATTCCCCTTTTACTGGGAAACGAGACGGCACTACCAGACTGCATCATCTCTACAGCTCCTGGATGCCCATTACTGTACTGCCCCAGGCTGAGATGAGGGATTTAACAGTATCCCAGCAGAAGGTAGGTGTAGCTGGGGGCAGCACAAAGAAGAATTCAGCGTGGGGAACAACTACAGTATCAAATGAGAACAGGAGCTGTGAGCCATGAATGGCGTATTCATCAAATATAGCTCCTTTCTTAGCTCAGGCATTACCCACAGGCAGACTTAGATTTATATAAAAATTTCCTCATTATTGGAAACTTTTTGTGTGGGGAATTTCAGATGCCAGATTAATCCTTGACTTTTCACAGAGACTTCAGACTTTCAAGTGGCTATACATGCTGGACTTGCTCAGGTTCTGGGCAGAAAACGTGGATCTCCTAAGGTAAATGGATATAGGCTGCTTTCACAAGATCTCTTAAGTATATTCACTGTGGCAGTGACACAGTCCAAGGAATATGAAGCAGTACTCGTTCCCACTGTCTGTCCAAAGACTCTTCGTTCCAGCAGCTCCAGTAGCAGTCTCTGGGGATGCCAAGAGCTTGGTGTTTTGGGAAAGTTTATGCGAGACTGGCCAAAATGGACAAGCAGCTAGCCTGGCATTGACTAATAAATCCTCTGTACAGCTTCGGTCTGTGTTCCAGATACCTGGAAATAAAGCAATTACTGTCCCAGGGCCTCTGTCTAGGAATCACCTTTGGCTTTCATTCGAAAGAGCAAAACAAGGGATTTCAGTGATTTCTGACCCTGACTCAGCTGTGGTCAGTGGGATATTTCCTTCTTTCTATCCCTTTCTATCCTTTCATTCCTCTGCTCTTCCCGTCTTTCTTTTTTTTTTTTAAGTTGGCCACTTTCTGGTGTAAACCCCATTTGGTACTCTCAGCTTTAATCTTTACACCTGAAATTAGATTTACGGGTTTTTTTGTTCCATGAAGAAAGTAAGAACAGATACACTGCGATTCTGCCTGTGGTTCCCTCTTACGGGCACGGAACCGAGCTATCAGGGCAGAATCACAGCTCCTCGAAACCCGCACTCACTGCACTTTGACCCTGCCTCTCATCCTCCCTCAGGAATGCCTCCAGAGAAGGTTCACACTGAGAAAGGCCGAGTGTGCAGAAAGAAGAGACAGCTGCAAAGAGGATGGAAGACAGGCAGGTTACAAAACTCCAACTGGGTGAGGGAGGCACGGAGGGTCGGTAGAACCGTGTTTAACAGGTCCAGGTAAGAGCAACCAGTAGGAATTGCAGTCTGCAGCTCCAGCTGGGGACCAGAGCAACAGAGCTAATCCCACTAGAGGGCTCACATGCTGCTTGAAGGGGATTTTTCTTCTTCTAGCCACCATAGATGATCCCTTTGTTTTGTTTTGAGAAAATTATTGTGGCATAAAGAAGTTCTGAGAGCCCTGAACCTTAGCATGATTTTCATATTCTGAAGCAAGAGAATGTCTCCAAAGCATTTTCAAAGCACTGACTTCATTAATTTTCCCAGACAAAATTCGTACCGTCAGCTGGGACGACACAGCGCAGTTTGACTGCATCCATGCACGCATCCATGCACACATCCAGCCCTTTGGAACAGTCTTTCAAGTTGTAAGATTGTACAGATTTTTCTAACATCTTTTTAAAAATCACTCTCTGAGTTTAGATACAAATGCAAGTCTGCAGTAGCTCAGTAAATATTGTCAAAATTTGGAATATCTCTTGTTCTGTTCATTCTTTGCATTTGGAATTTATGTAAAATATAAGGAAAAATCTATTACTAAAATGGACTGTAAATTGGGTTGAACTTCTAAATAGTCCTCCTCATTTATTCACTGGAATTTAAAATGTGATTTTTTAAAATTTGATGATTGTATTTATATCACAAAAGCATCTCAAGGTCCCAACAGAAATCCAGGCCTAGTTTGTTGGGAACTGTACATGCACATTGTAGGAGACAGAACTTTCCCTGAATGGGCTATAAACAAAATAAACAAAAGACACAAATGCAGCAAAGAACAAAGATTGCAAGCCGCACAAAAGAGGGGTGAACGGGATATAGAACATCTTGCAGGACACCTATGGAAAAGCTGGACTTTTATTTTTTTGTGTGCAACAGGTCCACGCATTTCCCTTTCCCAATGCCTTTAGGGGGTGTAAGAAGCACCCGGATTTTAATTTTTCCACGTTGGATTTTGACTGCCTCATGTTTGGACATTAATCACTGTGCAACACGAATGTAACACTGGGGTTTGTTTGGAGCAAGCAGCTGTCTGTGAAGGCCAGGACAGGTTTTGAGGCCATATACTGCATCCAGATCGATAATACCAGAAACCTTCACAAAATTTCGACTTCTGAATCTTGCAGTAATGCAGAAGTTCCATCTTCTACCCTACAACTGCTTGAATATCCCCTATGCACCGTTAGTAGGCAGTTATCTGAGAAATTCTTTCTGATCTGGGAGAAAACCAGGAAAACCCGCCATGTGGTAGAAAGTTGGTTCAGGGTTTCCATGGTTTTTAGCACCTGGAGGGATGACTCTGCAAAACAGGCTTGGAGAGATTCCTCAAAGACCCTTTCTCCCACCCTGCTGAGGACCAAACCAACTCATCACACCATCAGACCTGTCTCCAGTCGTTAAGAAAAAGAACAAAAGCTGGACACTGTCCCTTACCCTCATCCAGCGCCTTCCACTGTCAGGTTTCCTGTAGCTTTATCACTCCCTAGAGTACATAAACCACCCTCTTGACAAGCAGAAAACATTAGAGCTTCAAGTACAGGTGAAACACAGAATAAAGGCTGCTCCCTCTAATGAGGCAGCTGGAACCCGGGAAGAGAGTGTGCTTGAAAAACAAGAGAGAGGAGAGGCAGGGAGAGAGGGAGGGGGAAGAGGTTTTGTTATTCAGTCCACAGTTCGAGTTAATTTGTATTGAGTTTGGCATTTGCCACTCAGATGGTGGGTCAGTTCTGCCAGACAGCTGATGGGCAGAGGAACAAGCAACTGGAGTGGCTCAACCTGTAACAATGAACTGTGACGGACATGGGGGAAAGGAGAAATTTGTAGGCATGAATAGGAGGAGAGGATGGATTAGTCGGATGAATGTTCTCCTTTCTTGGGTGGATTGGAGCTCTTGTGCTAACAAGTTATCAAAAGGCAAGGCTGGAAGCTATTTCACTGCTTCGCTCCAACATTCAAAACAGTCTTTTCTTTCTTTCTAACGTAAGTTGTTACCCCTCTTTTAGAGGGCACTTAGTTTCTGCCTAAGAATCTCGTAGTTTTGAGCACACCCATAAAGATGGATTTCCTTTTCGCCCAGAATAAACACACTTCTGGAGAGCCTTTCTCCACGGGTATCAGAGCACTTAGAGTTGTTAATGAATCAGTTTGTCAAAGCAGTATTATTTCCCCTTTTTTCTGAGCAGATGAGGAAATTGTAACATGAAGATCACAATGGAAGGACAGCCCAATACATTTCATTCCCCAGTACACGCAATAGACATGCAATGAGAATGTTAGGTCATATAAGTACACACACATGTGGGATCTATACAGCGCATGTGCTTACTGGCTCTGGAAAGCACAAATATACACTGCCTGTGGCAGTTCAGCAGATATGACAGGACTACTTGTTCCCTTGGCCCCTCCAAAATTTGCTGGAGACAGACAAGCATCACAATGGGAGGAAACACCCCCCTATGTGTGACCTGACACTATGGGTATGAGCAACTGATGCAATGCTACAGAGGGCTTCCTGGAATGATGGTGGGAGCATGTTGCCTGTGCCATATGTGAGGCTGGTTCTGCCACCTCGGTTCTCATGACTGACTCGCCTCTCCACAGGATGGATGGGTCAGACCTGCACAGCACCATGCACAAGCTTCGCTCATGCCGGCAGGATCCCACTCTGCATGGCCCACTTGAAGATTTTAGGGATAGCTTAAGAAGACTAGCCTTGGTAGCCAAAGGTAACCCTCATGACTATCAAAAAACCCCAGTCTGCTGGTGCTTTCAAGATGCATCCCTTTGCCTGTGTTATCCAGGGATAGTGTTTTTCAGGAAACACGTAATTTTCCCTAAATTCTGAGATTGAAAACATTTGTCCAAAAATCTATGTAGTTCTTATGAAGTCCAGAAATTGTACTAAGGTACAAGTGGGGTAAGATCTGATTCAGTCTAAAAATTATCACCATCAAAGCCCAACTGACGCAAAGACCTTTATCTCATAGCAAAATCAGCATCTACTGTATACTTACGAGGAAAAAAAACATGCTGCTGTTTGAAGTCTTCAACACCATCATCTCACTATAGAAGTCTGAAAGTGCGAGGCTGCTTTCTGTTTCAAACTCTGCACTTTGCTACATGCTCAGACACCAGGAAAATAGGCTGTTACAGAAGCTCTAAACTAACCCTAAAGAAGAAAAACCTTTGCTTGTTTAACTGTCCTGTATCAACGTTGCACAAATGTTAGAGGTGTTTCTGACTTTGAAATTAAAATCAACTTTAAAATTAAGATGAACTCTAAAACCTAATGCTAAAAAGTAAAATAGCTTTCCTTTACTGTATATATTTAAAACTGAAAAAAATTTAAATTTCTACATCTAAGCGTTTTGTCCAATGAGGTGGAATTTTTTCCTAGGCCTTGGACTTGTCAAAATGTTCTTAAAAGAGACAATCATCTGAGCTGTGACAACAAAATATTTTCACATCTTTGAATTTCTCATTGAACAGGGAAATGATCCATCTCCCCCAGCTCCAGCTCCAGATGATGAGGGGCAGGCCGCCTACCTCTTCAGCTAAAAGCTGTAGAGGCTACATCATAACCAGTGTCTCCATGTTGTTTAACATCACTGCTCAGTTCTACTCCTGAACTCTCTTTTTCACCAGTGGTCACATATATTCACACAGAAGAGCCTTTCGGTTTGTCCCGCCTCGTAGACTGCCATAAAGGACCTCAGTTTCCTCTCTTTCCCTTCTCCATCTCCAGTTTCATATGGTTGCATCTGCCCTGGTGGAGAACGATCCTGGTTACAGATGCATTAAGAGGTGCCCTCCAGTGAAGCCTTTCACTAGCTCGGCTCTGGAGCACTGGTAGAAACACTGACTATTCCTGCATGACCAACTCCACCTTCCAGAGCCCCTTGAACCATAGCACATTTGCGGGATGCTGAACTACGTGATGAAATGTGCAATTTACAACAGTGTTTGCAGCATGAACTCTGTCCTGGCAGTCTCCTGTCCCAGTCTGTACAGCGTTCATGGGGACTGATAGAGACACATGCCGCAGAACTGCAAGAACAAGATCCTCTAGCCAGTAAAAAGTGAGTGACAAAGGAACTCTGGGGGAACAGCATACGCCCCTACACAAAGAGTGGAGTTTGTTGATATGCAGGACAAAAGCACCCATGGATGATACGTGCTTTGCTTTTATTTAAGATTCAGTACATGTGGAAAGGGTCTTTCCTTACCTTGATCCATTCATGTGGTCATATTCCCTTTTTACATTGACCCGGACGGGCTGATTAATCCACTCCTGCTGAGGAGGCAAAGGGTTGATTTTGTGCGGCTGGCCATAGTCTGGGTTCCCTGAGGCCGTCATATCTGCCTTGGGGAGGTGAGTGGCAGCGCCGTACGTAGAGTCAAAGAGGGACTGGTCGTCGCTCACCACCGACAGAGCCTCCTGAGGAGAAAAAAAAAACAAGTGCTCAGAGTCATGACTAAACTAGTAACTCCACTCTTATTCTCTCTTTGAGCTGGTGAGCACCTGCAAGGGCCCCACAGCTGCCCAGCGCTGTCTGAAATTGCCATCTGCCAGGATTGCAGGTTGAATCAGATTCTTTGGGGTCCATTAACCCGTATGCAAAACCGGTGGGTTGCTTTGCTGGCTGCTGAGTTGCTCTGGGTGGGGCAAGAGTTCAGGTTAACTTGACTTCTGCAAACAGTAAAGGTGGGTGCTGGGTGCTGCATCCTTCCCATCGCTTGCTGTAAGCAGCTTCATCTGCAATTTTGTATGGTTACCCGCTCACCTGCCTGCACTTGCTGGTCCAAAACCAGCCAGAGATATGTAGTACGTAACACTTCTGGAGTGGCATTTGAAGGCCTATACGTCTTCTTTCAAAGGGGTTTGTGTGGTGTTTATATTTTGAGGTTACTAGTGAAGGAGAAGCAGTCAGTACAGGTCAGAGTTATGGGTGTTAGTGGTGGGATGAAAAATGCATTACTTTACACTTTTTGTTTATTTGGGGGGAAATGTAGAACTGGTGAGTTACCAAACTCTGCATTTCTAGAAATGCTTAAAAACAGGAAATTGTTATCCTTTTTTTTTCCCCCTGCTGAAACTCCAAATGTTGACAGAAAGTTTTGACTATCAATTTCCTTGCGTTGATGCGCTTGGGTTTTCTAAATGAAGCATGCTAGGCTCATAAAGGCTTTGGCACAGTCCTGCCTTATTCAAAGTGCATCTGACAAGGTCTGCATGTTCTTTATGGAGCTAAGTTAACCGCACATAACACAGCTGCCATTATGGCTGGCAAGCCAGAAACTGAACGAGGAACCTCCCAAACTAAAAGCACACGCTACTTTAATGTGAGTTAATGGAGCAGGCCTCCGAAACAAAGGCAGCAACAGACTCACCTACTCTGTGGACCGAGCAGTCAAAAGACCCGTAACATTGGGGTGTGTGCAGCAGTGGGTTACACGTGAACGTACAGACACTGTCTTTGCTTTCAAAGCTGGTGTCTTGCTAAACCCTCAGTGCTCAAAATTCACAGGACACGGTCCAAATCATGAGCTTTTAAAAATAATAAATTATTGCTCTCTCTACGCCTCCCCCCCCCCCCCCCCCCTCCCCCGGTAGTCGTTTCTGAGGTTAGTTTGGAAATTCTTCCGTAACCAGGGAGGGAAAGAGAAATTCTGAAAACTTGGAAAAGCACAGCTACTGGAATCCTCCGATTACAGGAGAATCCAAGGGCAAACCAGATATTACCAGGCTCGTGATATCATCACAAAAAATGTCAGTAGGTAGAGTCTACTGGGTGCGCATGAGAATCCCTCTCAGCTCGAAATTAACCCACTTAGAAAGAGTCAGGTCAGTGCTCTGCATTTACAAATATCAGCACTTTTCTATCTCTGAGCTCGGATCATGTAACAAAACCAAATAAGCCTGAGTAGCCTAGAACTTAAGCAGACCTGACTAAGCTTGAATTCAGAGGAACCCTCAAACATCTGCAGCAGTCCTGCTGAAGTCACAGTACTTGCTGTAAAAATTTTGTGAGCAACCTCTCACGCTGATCAACAGAGACAGCCACAGCCTTTAAACAACAAATAAGGAGAGCTTTTATCCCATAATGCCTAACGCTGCGTGTTGCAAGGAGCTCTCACTGTGTTCACCCCTTCCAGCAGCATTTTCTTGGTGGATGCAAAACCTTTGAAAAATACCCCCTCTCTTTTTCTGTTTTAATTAGCTAAGAAAGTGCCCCTCAGAAGAGTGTGGTGCAATCCTGTATGATCCCAGCCTTCTGTCAGAAGGACCGTGTCCAGGCTATGAAATTTGCCTGTGTAGAAAGGTGAGACCATGAGCTCTTCTGGTGACAGCTCTTAAAAGACAGCAAGCGTTTCCATCAGAGCTAAGGATATAGTGACTTGCTGCTTCTCTGATTTACTGGTCAGGATGTCACGCAGGGGGTCCTAAACAACACAACTTCTGTCAGTCTCTGCTTCCTCTCAGTACAAAAAATAGGGGGTTCCCTACATTATGGCATGAACCCCAAATACCTGGACTGACTTATGACTCTCTAGACCCAGTCTCAGCTACACATCTTACGGGTCAGAGGCAAGGAAACCATGAGTAGCACTGCGAATTCATGAATTAAAACTTCAAAATGTTTGGGTTTGGAGATTTCCAGTCTAAAAACAGACACAATTTTAGGGGGTTTTAGGGAAACAATATCTGGGAAAATGCCGTTTTTCTTCCAAAGAAAGGTTCTGATGGAGAAAAATTGGAAGGCAATTGGAAATCTCAGATCTTTCTGGTTACCTTCCCTCCCCAGAAAACAGCAACTCACCCCAAAGAACACCCCTGGACTAGAATCAATGATTAGGGTGCATCCAAGTGCAGCTATCTTTGCATACCCAGGCAGTACACCCTTCTCTCTGATATACAGAGTATCTGATGGAGAAGCCGGTCTCCTCAGATAAGGATCTTCCTTGAAAGACAAAGCGGCTGCTAGGCCCGGCCTACAGCAGCAAGTGACGTTAAGGGGGATAATGATAACCTCATAGGCAGGCAGCCGTTGCACCCAGCAGCTCTGCATTTTGCTGCTTGAATGCATACAGACTGCAAACTCTTCATCTTTAAAACTCTGTCGCACACAGGAAAGGAAATTCAAATGCGATGGCTGCCATCATGGCAGGCCCAAGCTGTTACTGAACCAGGAATCGTTTGAGCTAAACCCCTGAGTTAGTTACAGCCACAAAAGCTACAGGCTCTGGGGGAACTGAAGACACTCAGAGCAGATCAGGCAGAGATAGCGGCTTGTAACACCTGCTGATGATCCGGGTCGTGCATGCAAATAGCAAGCAAGTATTGCTGATTGCATGCAAGGGAAGTTGGGTGGCACGCCGCCAACCCTCGCTGCAATCAGCTTCTCCGTGGAGTGTACATCTACAGTTTAGGAGAAACCAAAGGGGTGGCAAGCTACAGGTAGACTTCAGCTGGCATGGTCAGAGTACAGGGACCACTCCAGTACCATCCTAGCAGTGAGGACTACCTGGGACTCAGTTTGAGGAAGAGGACAGGGCTCAGCTGGCCCTGCCAGAGTTTCAGGCTACAAACCCGGACAGGGAACATGTACAACCTTCCTTGTATTCTCTATCAGAGGCTCTGCATGGCTAGTTCAGTTTTGAAGGACTAGTCTGTTTAGGAAGTGTTTGGCTTCAGTTCTGGCTGAAGAAGAGATCAACAGTTAAATTGAATACCAAAGGGCAAATTTCTATCCCCTGGAATCGAGAGCTACCTAGCATTTTGTGACGGGCAACTGGGAAAACACATCGAGACATTAAAGGTGCTAGCATAACCTAAGCAGACAGGCCACAGCTCGCCAAGGTTCCCTCCCATACCATTGCCTCCCAGGCTGTGTCCTTGAGCTGGCCAGACTGAGCCTGAGACAGAGGTCTTGTGTGTATTATTCTGGCATATATGTTACATTATATTGCCTCTGGGAATAGGCTAGCTTCAGTTTTTCCAGGTTTTAATCACATTCCTGGCATAAATGTGGCAAGTCCCGTCTACGGCAGCTTGCAGTGCAGCGATAGGCAAGTTCAACGCTCTGTGAAGCACAGCCCAGGCTTTGCAGGGCAGCCCACCACTGAACTGCCACAGATGAAAGGCTCCCATTGCTCTGACTGCTGAAACAGCTTTGCACAGAGCTGGCACACACCTCTGGATCCCTTAGACATGAGTATGCGATATGGCTATTGTTAATAACGGTTTATAGTTGTAAGAGGTTGAATTACCAGTTTTTACTCTTTTTTAGATGGGCCATCTAGACTCAGGTCCCAGGTCTAAGTACTTCTTTGGTACATTTTTATATTGTCCCTCTGTGCTGCAGGAAAACCAGTCTGTTCTTCTGGTCACACAGGTAGCACACTGTGCTAACAGTCCACCAATGCTTCAAGCAAGAGATCCCGAAATGGAGACAGCATACAAACTTTAGTCAAGATTTTCATTTAGTTAATTCATTGAACAGAACATTTGAGCCAATACATGAATGGAATGGGTCTGAGAAACAACCCCTAGGTAGGAATCAGGGACAACTGTGCAATGCAGACATTTATCATTTCCCTCCATGTTCTTTATTCCCAGTCCCTGACACAATGACTGCACTAATAATAACGCTAGCCCCAGGATATCTTAATGTCCTGGCTACCCTCTAGGTTTGCCTTGGACAAGGCCCCTAAACGTTCAGTTTTTTAACATCATCCAAAGTTCACTGGTGAGGAAACCTTGCTAGAGGTTCCCAGTTCCCAGAGTTCAGCTCCGGGAGAAAGGTCATGAAGGCAAGAGGTGATGGTGTCAGTGCTTTCATCCCGGGTATAACCCAGTGACTACGATAACGGCTCTTTCCAGGTGCACGCAACGCGTTTACACCAAATATTGACTCTGAGGTCTTCACATTCACTTTTCTGGCCATAACCACATTTAAAAGGCATTGCTAAAGATCAAAGGTTCATCCTCCTCCACAAAGCCTGACTTATAAGAGGAAAAAAATGCAGAGTACTTGAATCATCATGCTATGCATGGAAAAAATGCTTCCACCTCTAGAGGGGTGACTTTGTTTGTTTGTTTGTTTGCAAGAGTATATCTTTACCACTCTTAGTCCTACAGGAAAATCACCCCTGAAATATTTTTGTAAAGAGAATGTTACCGACGCAGGCTCTGAAGAGCCCAGATGTGCGATGCAAAGTACGAGGTACCAGCAGCAACTAGCCCTACACATGGCTTGAGGTTAGCACCGGGGATCTATTCCTTGAACAGAAATGACTTTGGCACTGAAGTTTTACAAAAGTCAGCACTTCTGCTGCCAAGATCTCATACAAGCAGAAAAGAGATAACATCAGACTTAGAAGAAAAGGAATCAAATATAAAATTTAAAAAAGGAGCAGATTCTGTGTTGATTTTTGGGGAGCAAATTTAGATGGACTGGACACTGGATTTGGAGGCAGGAAGGCAGGACATTACTCTCATCCCTGCCCTTGATCTTTGGCCTAACATTTGTGACGCATTCCCCTGTCCGTGCCTTTTTGCTCCCTTCAGTCCGTGCACACTGTGAGCTCTGTGGGGCACAGAGCCTCATCGGGTGCTGCTACTAGAAAACAAGCAGGATTCTTACAGGTAATCCAGAGCAAGACCTGGACTACAATCTAATATATCCAGTCTTCACAGCACACCTGACCAAAACAAAAAGATAGAAAGGCCTCTGCAGCTTTTCCAGCACACTTTTCTTGAGGTTTGTGCAGGCTACTCCACCTTCCGTACAGGATATTGTGTGATTGGTGCAGGGACTCCACACAACTCCCCCTGGAAAATTATAATCATAGGCATTTTATTGCTAACAACCACAACCCAATCTTGTGCTCTTCACAATCAATTTGAGGCCTGCCTCTGCACTGGAGGATTTGCAAGCTGCAGCTAGCACCAGAGATCCATCACTGCAGTGAAAGCAGCATGCTGAGAGCCATCACTGCCGAAGTGCAGTGCTCTGTACCTCTCCTACCTACTTGCAGCATTGCAGAGTGACGGACAAACTGTTCACAGCATTTTCCAGCTGATCTGATAGCATTCAGCTTATGGCAACCCAAATGTTGGTAATCCAGGTTGCAGAGCTGTCCCTGCCCCAAGGAGAAGGGACAGGAGGACATGCACTCTGGCTTTCCCTGCTGCAGCAGGACTAAGGAGAAGGCGGCAGCACACCTTTGAAACTGTGGCAAAGTTGCCGCAGAATTGAGGCTTTCTATGCATATAAGGAGGGTTTTCATTTAATTATTCTGATGATATCCCACTGTTCAATAAGTTTGCTCTTACTCTGCACTAGAGACTTGTTCAAAACTACAAAGCACGTCAAGTCCCCAGCCACAATGCAACACGAGCTTTCCTCTGCACCTCAGACTGCTTTCCTTTCACTTCCCACCCAGAGCACTACACCGGAGCGTAACCTCGCAGTCTTAGACTACAGCATCCTTTCTTCACAATTCAAATAAATGGGAAACCACAACTTAGTAACTCATGGTAGGAGGAAACAAAGCAGGAATAAGGTAGGCATAAATAGCAAAACCACACTGAAATTAGCCAGCTAAATAATGGGGCAAAATGATTTTGCAGAATTTCTCTTAAGGAAATATGTCTTACTATTTTTGCATTCACTGATTCCATGCAATTTCTTGTCAAGTGGGTAAAAGCAGTCTGCTAAAAGCAATGTTGTATCGTTTTGATATCAAGATCCCCAAAACCTGACGCAAAAAGGAAATAAAAGTGAAATCATGCTCCTGTACTTCATTTTTCAGAAGAGCACTTGACTTCATGCACATGATTATAGGATCTGCAGGAACAACTTTTTTTTTTCTCAGTCTAGACTTCACATAAATCCATTCAGAGCCTATTTGGGTTTGTTTCCAACAGGCTAAATACCAAGGGGGAATAACCAGGACTCCTCCCCAGCAAGTCGCTGCATGAGGGCTGATGATAAGGAGGCTTAGGGGCACCAGCCCCAGGCATGGGAAATCTCCAGGAGATGCCTCTGTGCGGTCTCAGCGCAGGACCAGGAAAGGAAGTGGGGGGAAAAAAAGAACCTGCCCAAATTAACGCTGTGGCCTCTTGACCTCTTAAAAGTAATACGGTGAAATCTGAGGCTAGAGAGACTGGAAATGTCTGCTAGACGATGACATCTCCATCATCTAAGTTCCTAAGTCCAGGAGGTGTGCTGCACCTCTTCCTTTAAAGAGAACAGCAGCTGCGCTTTGGAGCATGCACCATCCCCCCCACTCTCCAGCCAGCTTACCCCCATCCCAGGGCATATAGATGGGAATTTCCCTAACAGTCCTACCCGGCTGGTGTGCTTCCCAGCCTGCTGGGAGTAGCGGGTGAGGTGCCTGCCCATTAGCAGGTGAGGGACAAATCACAGCTTCTGGCTTCTGTTCCTAGAAGGTTTGGGAGAATCCCTGCCAACGGAGACACATGTGATGATTTAGGATGAGTTACGAACCTTGGGGGTAAAATGTGAAGCCTGTTAAAAGTGCTGCAAGCTTTGCCACTGGCATGGCTTGAGCCAGGTTTCACTTTTTGGCAGCTAATTTAACTACAAAAGGGTTCGCCTCCATAAATCAATCAGCATAACTCTGCTGTAGCAGGAGGACTCTATGATCTTTCAAGACCTTTTCCAAGCCATGTCATCTTTCCAGAAGATCAGTCACCCTTTGCCAGGGATTAACACTCTCCTCAGCCAGTTTGCTGTGCTTGGATCACCACTGATCTCTGCCCACAGCTTTTCTGCTCCAAAGTTGCCCAGGCTCGCTAAGAATATCTTAAGGTTGCATGCGTGATCGCTTTCCAGAGCAGGGCAGTCAAATCCACCCAGCTCTAGTTCATCTCCCTTTTAATTTTTTTTCCTCACCCTTGTAAAAGAATTGACTTGCACTGAGCAGACGCGTTTGTAAACAGAGACACATGGATATAACTGTGAACGTACACACTTCAGTAAATATTATTGTAGCATTTTTATGGTCTTTTTTGCTGAAGACACATGGAGGGAAACTGCAAGATGGTTTCAGAGCCTGGCTTCCTGACAAACCCAAACTATCCTGAAGAATAAATGCAGTCTATTGCTACGCAGAAATTCTGTGCTGACCTCAGCTTTGTCCCGAAGCACCCGCTGCCTGACTCCTCTCCTTGATGTAGTGCCAGAGGCTGCTTTTCAGCGGCAAGTTTTTCATCAGGAGTTTCCAGACTGACCAAGCACTTTGTTGCAGAAAACTTGAGCTCGCTTTAAACTGCATTTGCCTATTGCAGTCGTGCCACCATTTCTCTCAAAGGAGAGCTTCTCAGTGGTATTTTTACTCATACCAGAAACTGAGACTATATAACGATCCTGCTGGTTTTGTTTTCCACATGCAAAGAGCAGTTGAATCTTTTCAATATAAATTATTCACCCTAGAAAGAGAAACAATAAAATGAGAAACTTGGAAAGTACTGGGGGGGGGTTGTCATTAGAGAGGGTACATCACATCTATGTCGCATCCTCTTTAACAGGCTGCCTTGGAAAAGGACCTAAAGTGGAGTCTTAAAAGCACGAAGGAATAGGTGCAAAGCACAAAATCTCATCTTCTCCGTTTGGCTGCCTACTGCCGAAGCACTGGAAACCATAAAAAGAGTGTTCTCCCAGGAATACAAGGCCTGGGAGGGGGCAGTTTAGAAAGACACAAATATTGCGGGTTCCTCTGAGCTCTGACTCACCGTTACACCAATGCCCATTCATTATTTTTTATTTCACTTTGATACCATTGTCCCAGTTACATTCACAAACACCGCAATCGTATCCTGTTTTGTTCTCTGACACCATTCCCTTTACAATCGCAGGAAGCCCATCAGGAAACATTCATCGGGTGCTGTTATGTTTCCATCCGCAGAGAACAAAACATGCACTTTCAGCCCAAGATGACTTATTCCAGACTAAGGAAAAACAACAGCATGAAAGAATCAAAGTAGAGTATCCAGGAGAGAGTGCGGTATGTGCTTCCCCTCTGAAACAGGGGTAGGAGTCCTGAGCAATGCTCAATGCCTCTTACCCAGGGAATGCTTAGCAATGGAAAGGTTCAGCTAAAAGGAAATAAAAGGCATAATCCATCACTGATGTCTACAGTGCATACTGCAAGGTCTGGACACTATGTCAGAGGGGGCAAATACAAGTCCAGTGCAGTCCTGCAGCTGAATCCTAAACCAGATGTGGCTTGAGATTTCAAGGGTTAGGGCTCAGACCTATTTGTGTTCTGGGTTTGGCCCCAGTCCCTGAGCTACATTTGGATTAAATATGTGCTCAGGGTCTCAGTGCTCATGATACCCAGAGCATAAACTCAGTGTTTCAGCCCAGAGTTGGTTACTTAGGTTTGTTGTAGAGTGTGTATCACATGAAGTACAGAGATAAGAGGAAATGGGAGAGGTGGTTCAGGACATAGGAACCTGCGTCTTCCCCAAGAAGCATATGCATACAGTCGATAGAGCACTGTGACACTGTTATCTGCCTCTTAACCAGAAAAAAGTGGCATTTACTGGGATGGACAAGTCCTGAGGTTCAGATTTTCAAAAGAGCCTGAAGTTACAAAAATCACACTCACATTTAGCAGGAGTTGGGAGCCAGAGCCCCTTGAATCCACCTAATATGTTAGTTTCAAACCTCCTGAGGGGGGCCAGCCAAAAGAGGAGCAACAACACCCAGACCAGGTTCTCCTTTCCCTTTGCCCACTGGTCCTGGCTGCAAATACAGGTGCCATCCCTGTCCAGCTGAGTGCTCAATAAAGCCCTGCATTGACGCCTTCTGCAGAATACCCAGCCTCTGCTGGCTCCTTATCCAGTTCCCAACTGGTCTCCTTCACTTGGCAGCGGAACTGACGGCTGCCACCCTGCTGGGATGGCATGGATCTGTGTTTTTCTTGTGCACCGAGCCCAGCCCCTGTGGCTCCAGTGACGAGATTGTTTCTGCATACGCCTATAGCAAAAGCAGAGATTTTGTGAACAAGCCTGCTCGTGGCATTCCAAGGAAAACAGCTCAGCAGGATTACACCGAGATATTTTCTTTGTCAATCTCAATCGAGATATTTGAACAGGAAAACCCAGTTTACACCACTGGAAGCTCCCAAGGGCTTTTCATTTCTTTACAAAAAAACACTGATGTTTTAATTTCGGTGCAAGAGAAAGGTCCTGGAAGGATTCAGGGATAGTCATCACTCTTACCTTTTGGACAAAAAGTTATGGGTCCAAATCCCGTACTGGTACCTGGGCTGGAACCCAAAGGTAACATTACAAAACAAAAAGGAGTTGACAAGGTGCTATTCTTCCTAGGGATCTCAGACATCACCGTAACTCATGTTTCAGGAAACTGCAGTAGTAAAACAGCGTCTGATGCCTAATGTTATGGCAAAGCTATTGCTGAAGACAAACACACAGGCTAAATATATACATCTAACTCTATCTCTGGTTCTAGAGTCAGCCAGTGAATGCTGCCTCCTGCCTAACTCAACCAGGGATGTCAGAGTTATTAATATAAAAAGTGGCTCTTTACAGTTGTGTTAATGCCCGCGTGTCTCAGTTTCCCTATCCATATGATGCCTGCCCCAGAGAGAGCTCAGATTGTGTAGAATGCTCCAACATCCACGGAAGCAGGAGGTCATAGAAGTGCCAAGTGCTATCCTAGGGCTAGAACTGACAAAAGCAAAACTTACTGTCCACTGAGGCTGAGCAAAAACCTTGCCAAAATTTCTTATCAGTAGCCATGAACAGAAAGTCTGTTGGTTTATCAGCAAGGTACAGAGAAGGGCGCTTCAATAAACGAGCTCTCTTTCTACTGCCACCTCACGAAGTCTGTACTCAGGGATCATTTTCCACACCTGTAAGAACTAATGGCTGCTTCTTTCCAGCTCCCCTTGGCCCTGATGAACCAGACCAGAGACAGAGGTTGTGAATGAGTTCAGGCCAGGGAGTTTCAAATAATTTGCTGCAGGGAAGTAGGCAAGAGGCACAGCACAGGCTCACAGTGTGTTTGGGAGCGAGGGAGCCAGGAGCAAAGGCTGCCAGCAGCCAAATCTCAGCACTGAGACTGGCTCAGTGCTATGGCTTTAGGTGTGTTGCTTAGCTCTTCATCCCAGCCTTCTCCTCTCCTGGAGGTGATGCCAAGAAGACATATAGTCAAGGGCCAGTTTGGGGCTGATTCTGTCAGGTTTCTGTCATCTCTAGGACCTTAGCTCAGACCTCCACGTGACCCATGCTATCCCTTAGCAAAAACCCACCTGGAGCTATTTATGTCATGGTTTGGTTTTGCTTTGGGTTTTTTTTAAACGAAAATCATTAGCCTTGACTTGGTAACTGTGAAGTACAGAGCTGTCAGGCTCCTACTTTCATAGCAACGTGCCTAATAGACAAAGCCAGTATCTCGGGGAGGGGGGCGGCACACAAACAGACATGAGGTTGTTACGTTAATTGTATGGCATGGGAGGCAACGCAAAGCAACCAAACACTCTGGTCAAAGTCATTTGGTTAAACTAAGATTATCTGCACTAGCTAAACTAAGATTAAAACCTAGGCCCCCTAAAAAAGTTCACTTTCCTATAGAAAAGAGGACAGCCTTTACATGCAACACATCGTGATGTTTTCTGAGATGACTGCAGCATGTTTTCCTTCTGCTGAAGAGTTTCTTACACTCAAATCATGCTAACAAAAATAAGAAGCAGGCCTCTCGGCACATCTCCATGTTCTTAGCAGAGCTGATACTGCTGGTCTTATCTCTAGCAGGGCAAGTCCCCTGAGCTGTGTTGAAAAGCCTTTTATCAGATGCAATTTAAAGAGAGTTCTTTCTGAGATGTACTTCTGCAGCTCTGGCAGGAAAGTGGGGCTTCTGACTAAATCTGCTCTGGTTTTGTTTAGCACTGGGGTGAGGGAGTAGGACAAGGTCCTGTTTGTAGGGCTGGCAAGACAGGGCTGCTCCTTGCGCCTTCCCTGAAACAACGCTCTACTCCCTCAGTCAGAGGAAAACCCTGTCAAAAATGGCTTAACGATCTTCTAATATTTCCCTGCAATTAAAGGCCACATCTGTCTCACAGACCCCGTCCTCCTTTGCTAATGTACAGACATGAACTAAACAGTCTGTCTTGTCAATTCACAGGGTAACAAAGGGGCCTATTCATAACACAGGCACTTTGGCTATTTTGTGTGTGTGAAATGAAATAGAGTTTGCATTTGGAGAATAACCTGTGCTGGAGCTAGCAAGAGATTTCTGCTCTAATAAATCAATCAGCTTTACCGGCTAATAAAATACCCGCCCTCCTAATTCGGACTGTGCTAACCAGACAGCCACCCTACAGAGAGGCAACTAGAAACTAGAGGTGTCTGTGCGAAAGTGAGAACCTACGCTGGCTTGCTATGAAAACTCATAGGAGGATTGGAAAGAAAAAAGACATCAGCTTGGAAGTTTTCAAGTGGCTTAAGAGGAGTTATCCCTGGCCCAAAGAATTTGGGTGTCATCTCTGTGGCCTCAGCTGCACTAGTCAGTGGGTATGTGCTTTACCACTGTCTTTAGCTGGCTCAAAGCCAGGTGATGTTCTACTCTTTGCTCCATTCTTTTGCAAAAGAACAGGAGCATTACAGGAAAAAAAAACCCAAACCAACAACCACCTATCCTTCAAGGACCCATTTCTGATTTGTTAGTGAAACTGAGGGCTTAAAAAAAGAGAAAATAAATTGAGGCACACGTTGGCATAGTCCCAAAGCAACACCAACATTATGTTTTGCCCTAAGAGTTGCAGGCAATACCCTCATGTACATCCTGCAAGGAATATAATACTGCTTGTTTAGCGTTGTGCAAGTAAATGCCTTGGGGAAATGGGTTGTTGGGGTGGTTTTTGCTTTTCTGAGCACATTGGCACACCGGTCCATATTTGGTCATGGTCTGTATCTCTGTTGTCTTAGTGCTTTCACAATACAAACAAATGCACTAATAAAGTTCACACCTCAACATACCTCATTTCCTCAGCTTTCAAGTGAGCAGGAAGTGTACAGGAAGCACAGAAAAGATGGTCCTGTGGTTTCAATACTAGACTGGTATTTGGGAGAGAGAGGCTCATTTACCATCTAGGCAGCAAAACTGTTTCTTCAAGTCGAGTGAAAGTTCTCTGTCTAAAATGAGGGGCAAAAGTGGGTGTCAAGGCCACAGGGTAAGAGACGGACAAGCTTAGAACATGGTGAGATACCATTTACATATCCTGAGAAAATTATGGAGGTTGCAAGAAAATTTCCAACCCTGATGTTGGACAGAAAGTCAACACGATTATCCAGAGCAGTCCACCTGAAGTTAACTGAAGTATTTTGTTTCAGATAGTCTGAATGTTTCATTGCAGTTTTAACCTTTTCAGTTTTCTTAAAATATTGCAATTGCCTTATGTTTCTATATGAAGAGTAGTTTCAAAACAAAACCTGGAAAACTTGAGAAACGCCAAGTCGGGCTCTCAGCAAACTGCCAAAGATCCACCTTCCCAGTGAATGGGTAGGGCTTTGATAAATTTGCATCCTTCTAATGAAAAGACACTAAGTTGAAAAAGATCAGACAGTATCTAACATGAATATTCTTGTGCATGTCTGTTACAAACACAGAGTGAATACTGTTACAGTTCTTGGAGTCAGGGCCAAATTAAGCTTTTTTAGGCCTGCTACCATGCCAGCAAAGCCAGTAGAAGTTTTGCCTTTGTCTTTGGGGTGATGTATGATCCAATCTTCTGTGTAGCTCTTTGCACATTCGTGCATTTTGATGTGAATGTATGAATGACTCCAACTCAAATGCACACGGGAAAATTTCATTATCTAAGCAGTTACAGCCTGTAGACTTTTTAATGATATTTTTAAGACTTTATACAGACACCTAAAGAAGCAATTAGATGCTTAGACATATTTTAAGAAAATCTGTGTAGTTCTCACCTCTGGCTGATTTTATTTGCTTGTGCAGGTACCTCAGTATCTTTATGATTAGGCATTTTGACATCACGGCAACTAAAACTACACCTAATTCCTACCCTGGAGGGAAGTGGTGGTTCCCAAGAGACACACATCAGGACCAAACAAAAACTGCAGCTCCCTTCTGAGATACCTGCCACAGACTGAGCTGACCAGCTCCTGCAAGCCTGAGCTGCATCCTCAGGGGGTCTGATTCTCCTCCCAGTCCTCAGCACTCAGGGAGTCACCCCTATAAGAGACAGGTTCTTACTGATTTGGAAAGGTATCACACGAACATCGAAGGGAAGAAGCACATGTTCTTCATGGCAGGTCTAACAGTCACTTTTCTCATCAGCATCCTCTTCTTTTCTCATCAGATTCTTCTTAAAAGCAAGGGTTTTTTTGCTGGCCAGTATGCAGTAATTCAGCAGTGCCTCTCTGTTAGCTGCCCTGTCTATTCCTGTTTATTTGTGACAACGATGAAGACAATTTCTCTTCAATGGGGACAACAAAGAGATTTGAAACATTGCTTCAGATGATGCTTATGGGATGAACAGTAAGAAAGAAAATCAGCTCCTCACACACAATATAGCTCTGAGGGGACCTGGGGTCAGTTGGGCGACTTGGTGACAAAACACCTTATAGAGCCACTACAAAATAGGAGTGATAGTGAAAGTGACCTTTTGGGTAAAGCACTTCAAAATTAATGGATGTAAAACACTGCGTGAGAGCTAGGTATGAATAATCCAGAGAACACAGGAAGAAAGAGCTCATATTAGCATGCCATGCGCTTACTCCCGCAGCATTTGCAGCCCTCAGAATAAAGCTATAAGGTGGAGATGGTGGTATTAGAGCAGCACTTCAAGAGATTTTCAGGTATTAGGGCCTCTCTTGTGCCTTGGAGCTGTATGCATTCAACTGTTCCCCAAAACCCCAAAACTCTTGGCTAGGAATGAGAAGGGAATGCAGGCAGAAAACCCAGAGGCTGGCTTGTAATATTTGCTGACTTGAAGGCATGGGCACCCGCTACTTGGCTACACAGTAAAAGTTGACAGAAAGATATTTGCTTCAGAGGTACCTCTTAATAACCCACAAACGGCTATGGGACTGGAAGCCTGGCATGCACCAGAGATCACGGCAAGTACATTTTACGTATCTTACACTGATGTAATTACAAATGCTCTACTCTCCCCCGCTACTTCTTCATGTCACAGTAGACGTAACATGTTTAGGAATGCCAGAGGACCTCAGGGTTAATCACCAGGGAAGCAATTTTTTCAGTATCATCAAAGAAAAATGTTAGGTGGGTGTCGTTAAACATGTCAAAATATTGCCTTGCTTGTCTCACATATTAAAGGTCACATTTAGGGGTAGATTTTGTGCCACTTTTCTCATCTGTGAAAAACTTTTCTTTATCATTCAATCATACAAGACACAAAGACATTATTCACTGAGGGTCAAACAGCAGAACTGCAGTAAAATCAGCCTGAGCCATAGTGTGACACGTAAGGAAGGTATTTTCCTTAGGGACATCTTCAAAGGCACAAATTTGAATCAGGCAAGCATAATACATTTTATCCCTCATTTAAAGCTCTTGAAAATCCCTCTCTCTGCCTTAACTAAGTTAATATAAAAGTTGTATAAATGTAAAACCTCAATAAGCAGGAGCAGGAACTGTCTCTGTTTCATTCATCAGGCCTTTTTTCCCCCACACTTGCCTGCTATTCCCATTTCCTTCCTTGCCTTCCACATGAAACATATCCATTGCACACACCCACTCGGCCTCGTTTGTTCACATTCACAGGCAAATTGTTTTACAACATTTTTTTTTTAAATACGCTGGTTTTGAGCATTTTTGTCTCTCCTCATGGATAGGAGCAAATGGATGATGGGTCCTGGTTCCTTTCACAAACAGGGCAGTTGCCCTCCAGTTTGTCCATCTCATGCTATCTTGGCAAAACTCTCTTCTTTAACCATTTTTGCATATAAACTGAGAGAACGTTTTTAAATTGCTTTTGATGAATGAAGGTGGGATTGACTATTGGATCAGAACTGACCATGTCCTTAAAAGACAGATCCGAACTTAGAAATGTAAATTAAATTCAATTCCAAATTCTGGGTAATGTAAATCTGGGTTTGTTTTTCACTTAGGAGGAAACTTTTTAAGACGTAAGCAGTACAATGTCTTCTTTGGAGGTGCCCACGTTCTTTTTTATATACGGCCCGAAGTTTTTGGCTTAATGTAGATGGAAAGTCTAAGCCATTCGGCAAGTATTCATAATCCAGGGGTTTCGTTTGTTCTGCCTAGTAAAAAGTACATGGCCAACACTAAAAAAATCATCGGTTTGAATGAAGTTGCTGCGTTAAAAATTATATAGCTAGAGGAACTTTCAGTGTAGTTGTGTAAAGCCTTCATTCATACATTCACAGTCAGGGGCCTCCCTCTGCAATTTGTTTGCTTTCTCATCGTATTTATGTAGTTAACAAGCAGATGCAAGTCTAACTTTTGCTTCTGTTTTCACTGAAATAACAAATCCACTGAAACATAATATACACTTCAGTAAAATATCAAGCAGAAAACGCTCCAGGAGGAGTTTGCATTTTTTGCTTGTCTCAATCGATGTTTTAAGGTGTGTTTAATTTCCTTAAAGTATGACAGTCAAAATTAAGAATATGCATAAATGCAGATCACTTGGGATGAGAAGTGTATATGACCATGGCTCATTAAATTCAGCTCAACTCATCAATTCACTAGCACAAGAGTTTACCGTTTAGCTGCTCTGAATTCTTTATATAAAGAATATTGCTCGATTCATTAATGATGAATATTATGCTCAGATGAACAAATCACAGGTTAACTGACAAATACTGCGCTTGTTTAGAAACAAAAACACGTTTTTACTCAAGCCCATAACACAATTGGCGAGAGAAGCAGAGGAGGTTAATGTATGTGTTACTATGTGGATTATAGTCACACCCTCACCCAGACGCAAACCCTGTGCAAGCTGCAGTAAGAACAACAGGAAATGGCCTGGGGTATTTATAGCATTATTGTGTTTATCCTGAAGTGATGTTCTGCACAGATTATTATGAAGTTTTTCGTGGGAGAGGATACAGCTTGTGTCAGCTGGAGATTTGCATGCACTTCACCCAGTACGCTCTCTGCTAAACCTGCACAGTCTCCCCTCTACCTTCCTTTGCTTTTTAAGGGTTTGCTGTATACTAGGATGCTTCTGCAGCTGGCACGATGGGCCACCCCCCCCCCCCCCGCGCTATGCAAACAGCAGCCCTGGTAACCAGTATGTTTGGCCTAAACCTATTTGTTTCACCAGATTCACAAAGGCACAGTGAGATGGCATGAGAAAAAAAGCCAAACCCACACGCATCAGTGGTCCTGAATTTCTGAAAAATGCAGTCCACGCTGCACCAAGTCAAATCCTCTTCTGTGCATCTTGGATCCTATCAGCCAAGAAAGTGATGATACCAAACCCCTTTTATCAGAACCCAGGGCTCTCTCTTCAGGACAGATTAGTCCACTTCTGGGATTCTCTTTGACTGGACAATCGTTTCCACATGCCTTATTTTCACGTAGGGTAATGAAATACCTTCCTATTTATCCCTTTCTCAAGGGAGGTATTCAGCAACAAGTAATAATTTTCATGGAAAGATCATCTACCTATTCCCAGCTTCAGCCTTCTCATCTTTCTGCTGATTTGAACATTGCAAAGGGGCTTTTTCTAATTCATTCCCATCATCTAAATTTGGGCTGAAATTTGTTAGAGAAAAAACCCCACACATACAGGAGATGAAAGAGATAGTGTAACAACTTAATATCTCTGTAGGGTAAAAAATCCTCCACCCCCTCACAAAACCTATGCAAGTGTGTATCCATCTATGAAGACCAGTTTATCTCAGTGAGAGATACAGAATAAGGAACATTAAAATAATGATGATAAAAAGTGTAACTCAGGAAGCAAAGAACCTGTTATTACTTCATTGTCAGAACAGTTTCTTCTTATCACAGTTACATCTCCTGAGGTTTGTTCAACTCATGAACGGCTCGTGAACGTTCAGCTCGTTTCTTTGTTTACATCCCATGATCTCTAAAAACCTCGATTAAAAGCAATCAGAAAAATCCATCATATGACACTCAAGCCATTTACAGCCTGTGACAGTTATTAGCAAATGTTAACCTCTCCTTTGCAAAGACAGAAGGAAATCCTGCTTTAATTTAAGCTTTCAGACATCATCCCCCTCTATCTCTGCAGTAAATCAGAGCACCTCCATGATGCCATTGTTTGCAAATATAATAAGTCCCTGGTTTGTCTGTTTAAAAAACAAACAGCAGAAGAAAAGCGACAGGAAGTCCCTATGAATGGGAGCAACGCTGCATTTCTGTATGCACTGCATTAATTAATGCAATTGAGCCAATACCCAAGCAAAGCTTGTTCCTATGAATACTGTTCAAATCATTATCAGTTCTATTAGCGCTTCATTATGGTTGCACTGATCAAGACCAGATTTCCTGGGCTAATTTGCATCATATTCTGACAGGTGCTAGTCCAGGTGTCCTATTGTCGTTCGGAATTAATAAACATGATTCAACACCCCCCCCATCCTTTTATCATTTCTGTGACAGAAGGAATAATAGAAATGGAATAGGGCCTGGGAAGGGGGGCAAAACGACTTATCTGGCTTCATCTCCCAAAAAGGCTTTTCCTGGGGTAGTGCCAGGTTTAGTTTTAAAATTATGAGCCCATACACCACTTCCTTTGCATCACCTACCTGTGAAATTACTTCCATGCCCTCCCCTCACTGGCTTGTGCCTCAGCCTTTAGGCAGAGCTGCCCACAGGACAAGTTTGCACAGTGTCCCATGTTAAAATTCCTTTTTCCACCAAGTAAACTGAGAGAGCACAAGCCAGCCCCCAACTGTTTCTGATACAGACAGCCTTGCTCTATGGTATAAACCTTCTTGTAGCCCTTAAAGTCATCACTGTGCATCCTTGGCATTTAGTCAGCACCTGCAGCTTGTACCTGTCTCCTTCCTTGCCAACTCATCACTCATGGCCTAAAATGAGCTCCCTAAAGCCATCTTTTTGGGGTTTTTTAACTTTTTCTTCATTTAAAGGTGATAGTGATCGTTAAGAGGATGCATACAGCAGGCAAGGAAGGGCTTTGGTTTACAGCCACGTGCTTCACAGTCATGCCACCCCAACTTATCACCTTAGGTCTGCAGGCAGCACAGTCTGTGCAATTTTCCTGCTCTGTAACAGAGAGGGACAAGCATCCCTGCATTGTGCTTCACACTTGGCTGGTTCGGAGCAGCTGGGAGTGCCCCTGTACACATGCACCAAGCACCTTGTAATTGAACATAATCTTCATTAAAAATCTAACTGTATTTATGACTGGGGTTTTGATCTCTTTAGCTATAATTTCTAGCTCTTCCCTGCGATCCTAAGAAACTCAATTTTATTAAATAAATGCCAATATTCTTATGTAATTAGAATGCAATTCAGGCTTTCCAGATGAAAACCAAATACCATAAGTGTTGGCAACAACACTGCCATGTCATCCAGCATTTCCCTTCCAGTCCTTCTGCAGAAGTCAATCAGTCCCACACTGTCCTGCTTCTTGCTTCTCTTTCGTACACTTTTATTTCCCAAAGCCTCTCTGGCCATGTGGTATCCAGAACCAAATGCCTTCTGCCATGTGCACTCGTATCATACGGAGTGTTTATTATGAGCCCAGCTTGGTGACATGAGAGTATTGATGCGGAGGCAGCTCACGACTGCGCTGACCTTGTTTGCTGTTTTCACCTGCCTGATAATTCTCGTCAACTGAATTGCTCCTCGGATTTCTCAGCGCTTTTCTGGCAGAGGAAATGCATTTAAGCCTAGCACCAGGGCTGCCTTCTTAGACACAGAAAACACAGGCTTCGTGGCACATTTTTCAGCCCCTGCACCAACTAAGGCCCTGTGTGCCTTGAGCGGGTAAGAAAAGGAGCATTTATCTAAAACAGGCTAAGGCTTATGCCCAGAGGAGCAGGTGAATGACTATTATCAGATCACATCTTCGATGCCTCAGGTTGCCTCTCTGGCTTATCTTGTGCATCTTTTTATTTACTGTATGCATCTTTTTCTTTACCTTGTGCATCATTTTGTATTAGGATGAGTAAAGAACCAGCCTCACTGAGTGAAATGTTTGCATCTGCGATCAGGGTTTCCACTCCAGCAACGCCCCCGCACCCAGCCGCACTCTAGAGTTCCATGAAGCGGGGGAAGGCTCTGAGCTTGCTCAAAAGGCAAAACTCGTTTTAACTGCATTTTCTCTCCCCTTTGTTTTGGAAGAATCAGCTTGCAACAAATGGCACTTGCTAAATGCTTGTCTAACAAGACAAAATTGTGCCAGCGTGCCGCCCGCCCAAGCTGGAAAGCCCTCGTCCTTAGCACACCAGGCACTGCACCCCTGCTCGCAGCCACTGTCAGGTGCGTGCAGAAGAGGTTCCCAGTTCTATAGAGCATTGAGAGACAAGAGCTGTTTCTTGTTGTTGCAGCCTCTAATGAAAATTTTTCTGCCACGTATCCAAGTGTCATCTGGAAGCAGATTTGCACCTGTCCCAGCAGGCCGTGATCAAACAATAACTGGGCTGAGAGAGCAAGTTGGTTAGCAAGCAGCAAGGGCGAATCAAGCGGGTCACAGCCCCCTTGGCACCCCTCTGCGCGACTGCTGCCCATCAGCTTCTTTTAATCAGATCATCAGAGCAAGGATTTTTTTGTGCTTTATATGCACCTTTCTGCTCAGGAAAAGCAACCCACAGCTAGCGTGACATTTGCATCTTTGATTATCTGGCCTGGAAAGAGCAAAGTGTCCATGAGAGTGCGTAGCACTGAGCAGGGGATAGACACTGCTCTCCCCTGGAATGCAGTGCCGGGGGGCAGCTACCACCCCTCCTGCTTGTGCTGAGAGGCTGCGACTGTGCAAGCTCAATACCACGTGTGTTGATTTCTGTTCATGCAATTGTTTTAGGTTATACAGGCTTGAGAGCAGAGACTGGTTTTCTGTGTTTCATAAGTCACTATAACATATTAGGTCCTATAAATGTGTCTTTCCTAGTTGCAAAAACCCAATCTCTTGCATCCAGCTGATGTGAACTTTATTTCAGAGAGGATTGTCTGTTGACATTTTAGGCACTTTACAACATCCTTTTTCCAGGGCTTACAAAGCATTTTGTGAAGATTTGCCAGTTTTCAGCCTTACCTCAGAAAGGAGTTACCCATTATTACTTTACAATTAGGAAAATCAAAGCACAGAAGCCTCTAATGATTTGCTCAGGACCTATGGGCAAGAAAGAGGAATAAAGCCAAGGAGACCCCACTTGCAGGCTTTTGCTCTAATGACTGCAGCATTCTTCAAAAAGTCTCGCATTTTTGAAAGAAGAGACACGTGTGATCGTTATCTGCTGAGCAGAGTAGATACCAGATGAGAGATCTTTCCTCTTTATCTCTTTACTAAATAATAGACTGATTATGATCTTAGATGCTAAGAAAACTTTGTTACAGTTATTTCAGGTTTCTGAACATGTTTCCCTTCTAGAAGTATCCTTATCTGTGAAACCCATTCAGTTAGTCATAACAAAGAGTGAATAACCAAGTACAAGTCTTGGATGCAATTCCTGGTGAAATACTCCACTGCCTGACTCAGAATGAGTAAACCCGAAGTTGCCCTTGTGTTAGCGATGGGCGAATACACACTGGAGGATGGCTCCTGTTCCAAAGAGCTCAGCATCTGGGTAGGCAAGATAGAAAAACTGGGAATGTTCAGTCCTGCCTGACAGTTCAGAGGCTTCCTGCGGATGTACAGAAAGTCACTGGCAGAGCCAGGAATGGAAGTCAAATGTCCTGGGTCATAATCTCATGTTTTAAGCACAAACAGCTTTTTTTTCCCTCTAACATCATCTTTACTCTTATAACAGAAGTATCTTTCAGAGCTCCTCTGTAGGATGCCCCCAGGGTGTGGGAGCCCCCACTGCAACGCCTGAGCAGCTCCAGACGAAACCCCCTGCACATAAGCAGGTATGTAGCTGCATGAATCCCTGTCACTGTGGTACTGGGCTCAGTAACGAATTCAGATGAAAGACTAGAGCCAAGGACTTGGCCTGCAAAACGACGTCTGAAGCACCTTATGTGTACAAAGCGAAGGAAATCAACAGTGATAATCAGTTAGATCCCCCTGACCCTAGTCTGAATCCAGGTCAGTTTTGATGGATTCAACAGAACAGTGAAGGTGTAAAAAAGAACCGTATTCATGTATGTGTATAAAGCCAGCATTGCCTGAGACAGATCCATTTTCCAACCGTTCGCTTAACTCCACCGGTTTGACCTGCAATTACATGGAGTAAGAGAAGAACCACGCTCCTTTTATCCACTGTAGCTGATGATACTCAAAAGCACTTTGCTTACTGAGTATATTGCACAATCATCCAGCCTTTTATCAATAAACACTGCATGTGCTGACACCACCTGTATCAAATACTGCTTCATGGACAAAGCTCATTTGCACATACACCTAACACTCAGGTACAGCCCATTCCACACAGTTAAATTCCTTCCAGCTTTTTGACTTGCTACTTGAACTAAAACTATGACAGGCCTTTTAATGTATGTTAAAAAGATGACATATACACACTTGTACTTGCTACTAAAGGTTTAAGTTCACAGAGGTAGAGTGTCTGGGCGAGGTTTAAATTCACAGAGGTAGAGTGTCTGGGCGCACTTGTGTATTTGTGAATGAATGCAACTGCAACATAGAGGAGGGCTTGGAAAGACACATCCTGAGGCAGTGATGTAAATGTGAGGGTGGCACTTGTGTGGTAGAAGCGGCTTTGAAAAAAGCATGCACCTTCCTACCACGGAGGTTCATCTCACCAAGGGAGGGCTGTCCCTGCGGAGCTGAGCCCTCGGGACCTGAAAATGGCTCGTGTCACTCGTGTCATGGGCAAAGAAAGACCTGGGCAGCATTTGGGAGAACGGTCTGTCAGGGCTCAGAGGGATTTCTTTTCACAGCCCGCTCTGTTTCTGCTCCTTTGCTATACAGACCTTTACATACACGTTTCACCTCTCTGCTGGCGTACACACATCTCCCACATCACACGTTTCCACACACGTTGGCATGGCATGAGAGCTAACCTCCTTCGGGCTGGCTCAGAACAGTGGGTGGTGAGAAAAGTGCTGCTCGCAAGGTAAGTTTTCTGTGGTTTAGGGTTATGTTAATAAATTAATTCTTTTTTATTTTTGGAAGTCTGCAGCTGCTAGTTTTGAAACAACCAACACTAGAGCTGCAAAAGTCTGAAAGAAAGGGTAAGGAATCAATGGAAGAAATAGACAATCCGAGCGAGGTCCTGACCGTGTTCTGGCTGCTATTTTTTAAACACATAAAAGTTTGGCTTCTGCAAGAAACCATCTGGTATTTAGGGCCAGTTGAAATGTTAGCTGTGTGCGTGTGCTCTGTGTACGAATCCATGGAGCAGCTTCACAGGCGCGTGCACGTACTCTGCTGCACTTCTTCACCAGGCAGTCCAGGGCACTTGCTGCAAAAATCTGGAAAATCTATTGGATTTCACACCCTTCTTACTCCTGGACACCTTGTACTTTGATCGAAGGGAAAACATGCCTGCCCGTTCCAGCTGCAGTGCTACAAACCCAAGTTACTAATCAGTGCATGAGCCAAAAGATTGCTAATTATACCCATCTCTCAGGTCCAGGGTAGAAAGTTGTTGGCTGTTAATAAAGAACATAATGGCAAGAACCGCTGTGTTTCTTTCCGTTGATGACATTGCATTGGAGGACGTGCCTGCCCTGAGATCACTCCAGCTGCTGCTCATGGATAGAAACTGTCAGTCCCACCTTGTAAGACCATCTACTCCAAATCAACCAGGCAAGGCAGAGAGGAAAGGAAGCATTTGCTTACTTCTACAGATGAGAAGCTGAGATACAGAGAAATGAAATGCCTGCACTCATGCAGGAAACCTGTGGCAGAACAACTAACTGAACCAGGTTGGGCACTGCTGAGGACAAAGACTGGATTGAATTAACTGCTCCCAGATTTTTCTGACTCACCCAGCATTAAAAAAAAAAAGGTGTTGCAATCCCAGAATTGCATCAGGAAGGGTTCTTCCAGTGTGTCTTAGTGCCAAGCACTGGGAACAGCATGTGCCACTCCAGTGACTCATGCTGAGAAAAGGCAAATTCAAATGGGAACAGGTGCAGCTGAGGAATAACCGGGAGAAAGGGGGAATGAAAAGGCAGAGAGAGGTATGGCAGTGGTCTGTAATACACTTGGGGCATAACATCAGGGAAGGAAAGTGCTGTTTAAGGCAGTAGTGCCAGCATGAGAAAGGCATGAATCGGTCATAAGGCAATGTCAGTTCAAAATCAGAAGAAAGTATTCACACCTCAGAATGAAGAAGTTACAGAAGTCCTTTTCCATGGGGAGCAGTGGTGGTGCAAAGAAAATCCCTCCATCCTTTACAGAAACCTTGAAGAGTTTGGGAAAGGAATGGTAGAGCATAGTTATGTCTGACAGCAGAGAGTGGAGCTCAAGAATCGCTTCCACCCTGGAGTTCAAATTAAGTGCCTTAACTTTTCTTCACTCCTAGGGACTTCTGAAGAAGAATCTCTTGTTACATACAGTGCTTAGTACAACAGGGGCCACTCTGGTCTCTAGGCACTGCTGAAGCACAAATAATTCATAACACTAACGATCAACCATAATTACATCCTTCCTGAAGTAGAGATTACATATGAGAATACCAAAAATGAAGAGCAGGGAACTAACTGCAAGCTTATTCCATCCATTAATGACCACCGCATATTCTGTGAGAATGAGAAAACGTCTGCTCACCCATAAAGGGGTGCAAATCCAGAGAATTCTTTGCTAGCAAGCATGAAGTTCAGTACATTGCTTTCTCTTTCTGAAGAGAATGAACCCTACCCACTTGTTAAAACCTTTGCCCACTGCTCTAGTGCTGTGAGGGGAAAAGGTTCCTGTAAATGTAAAGCTGGGTTTCGGATGCCCTGCAGAAACCAGCGAAGTCGACAGGGACCAGTGTCGTCTTTAACACTGGCATGTAGAATCATGTGCCCTGGGCATGAGTTGGTTGAAGCTCAGAGTTAGAAGTGGATATACCCTTTTCCTCCCCGAGTAGTGTCATGTGGTGATGCATACTGGATAAGTTTTTCACACAGCCTTCCATGTAACACTACTCAAAATCCAGAGGACCGAGTATCATTGTCAAGGGGAGGACAGAGCTGCTTTTCAGAAGGACTAGAGGGGACCTTGGCAAAGCCCTGTTCCAGATCCCCCTCTGTACATTTTCTGTGTGGGTAAGAATTCTGGACACATCCATGCTCCTTCTTGCACTCTGTGCAACACAGAAGGCAGATTGGAGCACAAAACCAACGTTGTGTGAGATTCTGCACAGACGCTTGATCCGCGGCAGGACGGCGAGGAGCTGGTGTTCGGGCCACATGCCATCGCAATGGTAGCGGTTTCCCTTCAGCTTACTAGAGACGTCTCAGATTTCAAGTACAATCTTAGTGTCACAAGGGAATTCACCATCACTCGGATAAAATGTAGCACAGACATAATTTGCACACACACTTGGCTGGTAGAAAAGGGGATTCAGAAGAAATATGTGCAATTAAAAACACCCCAGATCCTGATAAGACACACTGGTTTTCTCTGTGTGTCAGCTCCTCGCTTAACATAAAATCATTCTTTCTCTTGTCACAGTGGAGCTATAACAGACAATTTTGGTAAAATTTGCAGGATGATACTGAGAGTTCTTGCCTAACAAATCACTTTGGTATGTGCTTATTTTAAAGCCTGGTTGGCTCCAGTGAAGTCAGATGTATTAGTTTATGGATCTTAGAAATATCACCAAAATATTTGTGCCATGGAAAGTTATACATGTGTATATTAGATATCCTTAAGGAGGGATGCTATCACACATCACATGAATTTTGCGAGCGTGTTCAGGTAGGGAGTGTCATCATTTGCTGCAGCAAACCATCTGGGAAGGACCAGGAGTCACACTGACTGTAGTCCAGGGTCTCAGTATGCTGCAAAGACACCCACAGTGACCATGATACCTACTCAAAATAACTTCGAGTCTTTTGGGATCAATTCATAATTGGTGATCTATCCAAACTTTGAGCTTGTATGTGTATCAGTAAATCCTGGCTCTAGTGATGTCGCTGCTACAAATCCCTGGGGAATTCTAACACCAGGGACTTGTCAGTCACCAAGAATCATGGAATCACAGAATGGTTTGGGTTGGAAGGAACCTTAAAGATCATCCAGTTCCAACCCCCCTGCCATGGGCAGGGACACCCTCCACGAGACCAGGTTGCTCCAAGCCTCACCCAGCCTGGCCTTGGACACTTCCAGGGATGGGGCATCCACAGCTTCTCTGGGCAACCTGTCCCAGAGCCTCCCCACCCTCTCCGGAAATAATTTCTTCCTGATATCCAGTCTAAATTTCCCCACTTTCAATTTAAACTGGTTACCCCTTGTCCTGTCACTACAGGCCCTTGTAAAAAGCTCCTCCCCAGCTTCCTTGCAGCCCCCTTCAGGCACTGGAAGGTGCTATAAGGTCTCCCTGGAGCCTTCTCTTCTCCAGGCTGAACAAGCCCAACTCTCCCAGCCCTTTTTCATGGGAGAAGTGCTGCAGCCCTGAGAGTATCTTCCTGGCCTCCTCTGGACTAGCTCCAACAGACTCTCCGCATCTCTGATGGTGACTTGCTGAGTGACCAGTTGCTTCCTGCATTTCACCTCCTAGGTTTTTTTTTCCTTGCCTGCTTAGATTATGGGCTTTTATTCCATCTACATGCCATGCTTCGTCTTAGTGGGAGCCTCTAGGGACAAATACCATAATACAAGGAATTAATCATACGAGTCATGACTTCTGGTTCTAATCAGGAGTCAGACCTAAAGCTGATCTGCAACACAACCCTCATGGACAAATCCTCAAAATTTAGTAGGGATTAAACCGATGCAGTTTTTATGGAAATTGAATTATACTGTATAGAAATTGTTCCATAAACAGAACACAGCAAAAAAGGCAAAACTTCCTTGATTTTCCCCTGGATTTTACAGAAGGCATATAATTTTGTGATACCTTTCCCTAGGTAATCCAAAGTTATTTGGTAAACATGACATTTTTCAATATAAAGACACAGGATTTTTCAGAAAACCTCAAATCACTACACTGAAACCTGCAGATAGACAATTCTGTAGGAGGGCAACGATGTCAGTTCTTTTCATATGCTTAAAGTAACATAGCTCCTGCTCCTCCCGTAGGCTTAGGTGAGTGGGGCTCCCTGGAAACTCTTCCTTGTCAGCTGGTGGGGTGCAGCAATCCTCCACGGCTTCAGGCTGTTTTAATCACTGCCTGTCCCTACCCACCCTTCCAAGTTTACACCACACATACCTACATACATAAAGGCATATATAGAAAACATGTCAAGTCCAGAACCTTTTATCCTATTCGATATTCCACCATTCCTGAATTTTGACAGTTTGGATAAACGAACTTTGGATATAAGCTACCTGTTCTGGAAAGCCAAATTCACTGTTGCTCTGTATGCAGATGCAGCTTGCAGTTTCCCCTCTCTCCTTTCTAAGCCTGCTGAGCTCTGTTGTTTTGGATAAATGGGTAAACGCTTCATTGCACTGATTTCAGTGAGAATTTGCAGATATCCAGTGTATTTTTCTCAGAATCAGGCCCATGTTTGCACTGATGTCTGTGCTAACATATAACTCTTTATTTCTGTAGCTGCTTTTAGTTGTGTTCAGAAGCAATTTTATAGGCATCTACCCAGTCCTGATGCAAGATCACGTTCCTCTATCTGAACAAGACAAGTGATTGTTGTCGTTCAAGTGAACAAGAACTTGTGATTCTTATAAAGAAAAAGCATCAGCTCTGACGTGGAGATTATGAAGGGACGGTGCGTCTCAGCAAAACAGAACATTTGCCAGCTGGGGAAAAGTGAGCCTTTCCCAAGGGACAGGCTCCTTCCTGCATGGCATAATTTGGATTTTGCACTGAATCTTTCACATCCACAGCATATTCCTGATGTGACTGACAGGACTGAAATAGAACTGCAGCCCAATAACAGCTAGGAGAAAAATAGTTGTAAGAAGAGCGTAACTGCCATTCAGTGAGATGGTTTATGAGAATCATTCCCATTAGGAAGTATAAGGCCACCAGTTCCCGTATGTACTAGGGCAATGCCATTCCTGCTGTGCATGCATAACCATCTTGGGGAGCATTTCTGTTAGTGGCCTAGGTATTTCTGGACACGAAGTTCCAGCCACAAGGTCAAATACCAAGTAAGTTCACACATACAAGCCTGTGGAAATCAACTGAGATCGCAACACCTGATTGTTTGCCTCAGCAGAACATTAAAAATCCCATATCTCTAGTAACATGCAGAGTCTTTGGCCAAGATTTTCCTTTTCTGCTTTGCTTCGGTAGACTGGAGCATGGTGGCTGCCCACTGCCCTGAAAGTGGCTTCCTTTCAACACCACCACAGTTCTTGCCCCTCCGCAGCCGGCAGTGCAAATCCCCACTAGATGTGAAGAGGGCACTATCACTCTAGGCAGCCTGACTCAGAGACGGGGCAGGAAAAAAAATAAAAGGCAACTGGTCGATGCTAACATTATATGAAGTCCCAAGGAGATTTGGAACAGGAGCAGCGGAGGAGTTACTGTTTCCTTTGTTCTGTTAAAAGGAAAAAGGAAACACATCAGGAAACCAGACTGTGGAGCACAGGAAGTCTCACTTTGGCTGATAAAAAGGAACTGATGTGAGGTTGGTTCAGATGCAGTTATAAGTCAATCAAGCTTGGAACAACAAGAAGAGCTATTCAGAAGAAAGCAGAGAGCCAAATTCTGCTTCTAACTGTAAAAAAAAGGGTATTTTAACCTCTCCTAATCTTTTCCTTATCTTCTTTTTAAAAGAAAGCTGCTATAAAAAACATTTAAATAAGAATTTTCTCATCGTACAAAATCGTTTTCCCGAACCCACCACACCTTTCACTGACCCCACCATACCTTACTCCAGTTTCTTTTTTTCACTCATCGACCAACTTAAAAAACTGTTTTCTTGCTGATTTATCTCCTCCCCTCAGATCAAAACCAGCATTAGTTAAGAAGGGCAGTTTTTTGCTGAGTGAGAAATTGTCAAATGACTAATTAAAGGCCCTCCTGCCCGTTATGTTATTTTCACTCCCTCTGCATGATTGACAAGCATGGGCCAGTATGCTAACGTTCAATTCCTGGGTGTGCAGCTTTGTCAAGCTGGGGGGGGTGGGGAGTTAGATTTTTAATTGTTTCTTGCTCCTTTACAGCTCTGTGTCCGGTTGAGCTCAGGGTTAGTCCATGCTGAAGAGAAGCAAAGACTGAGATTTTGCAAGATGCCTGGGGTAATTAGCCTTACTTAGCCCATCTATTTCCAGTGAGAGCTCTATATTCAACGCCCCTTAGCAGGTTTTGTAAAACTTAATCAGCATGTTTACCTACAGAGTCAGAATACTTTGTTAAGCACCTAGAAAACAGCCTGGGTTTAGGAAGGAATGGTTACCTTCAAAAGCTAATGAGAGCTCCAGGCTGCCAGTACCTTTACAAATTAAGCTGCTTGCTTTGTTAGGTAAATACGCACTTACAGACTTTTTTTTAGGGTTCTGGCTTCAAAACACAGAAGGAAAACAGAATTAGATACAAGAAAGTGTCAAATACTGACAGTCCCTGTCAGGTCACTGTTTCAAAGTTTTGCCTTTGGTGCTATTTGATAATCAGAAGGTTTAGCAGGACATACTTAAATGCCTTCAACAGTAACATACACCAACATACATCCTTTTTGTTTAGGTCTGTGTCTTACAGCTAAAAGGAAAGCTTTTGGTAGCGGAGGCTGGGGAGGAGGGAGGTAACATCTGTGGCTTTACTACAAGAGGCAGGTTTCTAGATCAGTGTTACTGGCTGTGTAGATACGCATCAGTAATTATGTGGCCTGGGTAATGAGAGGAAAAAAGAACATAAGCAGTAGATGCATTAACATTTTGAAGGCTTTGATATTTGGAACTCGGTAGAGCAGATTAGACACTGCCCTGTACCATGCATTGCTGATTACAGCAGCACGGTTTAGGTTGGTGGTAAGTTAGTTGATTGACTGACGGGTGTCTGCAATGACACAGCACACGGGTTAGCAAAGACTTGGGTCAGCCATCAAGCAAATTATTTCCAGAAGAAGGCAGAAAACCACATTTGTCTGGTGATATTTTAGTCTCTATTTTCAAAACCAGCTATAAATACGCACTCACAGCCTTGTAAGAAAACACTTGTTCGCTCAGAAAGTGTTCTTAGGTATCACCCATGGAGGTGCGACAGGGTTTTGTGTAAGCGAGAGGTGCACTGCAGGCAGCTCTTTCTACATGCCAGTGCTACATGTGCACGGCATGCTCACGGTCACATGTGCATGAGAGCACATGAGAGGCACAGACACTGGAAATAGATCTGTTATTCAATTCAGAACAAAAGATCTAAAGAGAATTTTACATTTGGGGGGAAAGCTGGCTTCAAACCAAGCTGTAGAGCTAAGCTGTATGTATCAGAGCATTTTTTTTCTAGGCGAGCCATGCGCACATTCATGCATGCTGTAGCACTAACACCACGCTTCTGCAGTGTTAGGTGTTTAGCAAACCCACAAATATCTGAAAATCTGAAGTTAAGGCTCCCTTGGCTCCTTTAATTTCCCTGCTTGTGCATGTTTGTGCTGAGATGGGACATAGGGTCTTTCTTTGAGTGGTCAAGTAAACTCAAGTAGAATGCGAAACTTTCGTTTTTCAAAGGCAACTCACGGGGTGCTGTAAAAGAACTTTGCATGCTGATGCTTTACTGGGAGAAAAAGAATGGAAGGTGCTCTGGTTATGCATTCATAAGTTCTAGGCCTCATCCTTCTGAGAAGATGTGAATGGAAATCAAGAGGAAAGCCTTCTGTAACACCAAAAAGGAGGGACCTGAAGAAAATAAACTCTGCTTCCTGCAAAAATAACTATAAATGCCCTTCCCCCAGCATATCTCCTTTATCAACATGTCATCTAAGACCTCATTTCGAGGTGCAACCATATTCTTTGCTTCTCTTGATTCTGTCCCTTTCTCGTAATAATCCAATGAACCATTCTACTCTAACACACCGAGACGCCAGCAAAACTCTCCTTGGAAGAAATGCTGCAAAGAGTGATAGAAGCAGGGCCTCTCCCCCCCATCTTACGGCAGGAGTTATCACAAAGTTAAAACAACTAACTAAAATAAAAGCATGAAATCCTCAAGACATACATGCTACTACTTAAAGTGACCACATCCTGTTAGGGTAAAATCCACAGTGGCAGAGAGAAACTATACAAGGCTGTCAGCACCTCTTCAAAGCCTCTGAGTGAAACCCCAAGTGCCTAAAATCTAAGCAGTTGGTGATATTTTGTTGTCTATTAGGTTTGCTCCAGCCTAATCTTCCTGAAGGAACTAAGCTGTTCCTTCATAGCAGGAACAACTCTACTACAGAGCAGCAGAGCTACTCGGTTTACCAGCTCTGAAACAACCTTCCCCACGTTTTACTTGCATAGCAAACGGGAGTTCGTACTAAAGACCTTCAGCCAACCGCCCCCAGCACTATGGCGTGATTGTCGGTTCCTACCAAGGCAAAAGATGCACAGTTGCTTACAGATGTCGGAGGGAAAATGAAGCAGCATTATAAAAATATCTCTATTACAAAACATTTCTAACAGATTTTTGCTGTTATATATTAAAAAGCCATTATGCCATATAAATGTAACCTGAATAGGGACTAGGGTATCAGGGCATATCATCATTTATGCCTTGGAAATTAGAGATGGTTTTGTTCAAAATTGCTTTTGAGGGGCAGACAGCAACATGGAAAGTCTCCAGTGAGCAAACATCTCTGTGATTTTTCAATCTGGAGATTAAGAGTCTTGCCCTAGGAGTCAATGCCTTTTTGCCAGGGAAGGCCATCTCTAAAGGGTCAAAGCCAGGGCGATTTAAAAATGGCAAAACAGACATTTAAACTTGCTCAAAAAGCAAACATGTTCTTAGTTCAAGATCTTGATGGCCAAGTTTCAGAACGAGAGCGAACGCCCACAGTTCACAAATGACAAGAAACAGTGATTGCACTAGAAACCCTACCCCACCCTTTGCTATAGCAACACCAACATACAAGTTGTCTTCTTCTGGAAGGAGAAAAGTATGGTTGTCATCTACTTGAGTAATGCCAAATTTTCATTGAATGTCCAGAACATAAGGATAAACATGTTTTCACAGCATGAAGGCAGCAGCTACAGCAAATGCGCTTTTTTTTAATGAACAGTCAGGCTTTGGCAAATGTATTTACTTTAATTATTGTCCACATGTGAAGTGGGACTGAAACAATTAAACCAGTTTGAAACCACACCGTTTGTTATGGTGGGGAAGTCCACGCATGGGCATCTTGCTGAGATTACGTGTACCCTTGTTTGATCTGAGGCAACAAAAACCAAACCCCCAGAAACACAACGTAAACGAAGTCAAACCAAAGAAGATGTGATCTGAAGTATCTGGAGGCATAGAATAAAAATGTTACTGACTATTTAAAATTAGTGCAAACATGAACCATCATGAGTTTTACTGACCCCGGTTATCTTCCGCAAGTGTTGTTCACAGAATATCAACTGAATATGGGAACAAACTAATAAAGACAAAGATTTGCTGCACTTCTTTCCCCATACAAGACATTAGAGCATTGCTCTAGAACTCACTTTTCAAACCAGGTAGTCCACTTCCCATGACAGGTATTAAACAGTTTAATTGAAGAATGCAGTGAAAATTGCCTCCCACCTCCTCAGTGATTAATTCCCCTCAAGAAAATAATTATTTATGAAGAAATAAAGACGCATTCTAGACTCGGTGCGTTGGCTCAGCAACACCACATGTGACGTAAGTCAGTGCATGATGGGGAATGGTGACTTACAGTCCTGAGTTGACTCCCTAATGCATGTTTATATCCATGAAATTCCCTGAGCTTTGGATTTAAAAACTCAGACAACTTCAATTCACACTTGCACGTGATGAGGATGCAAATGTAGCCCAGGATCATCCCAACATGTATTCTCCGACTACACTCCATTTCCCCAGGAGCATGCGACCGTGAGCCCTTAGGACAGCTCAAGGCTACAGCACATTTACCCCTTTATTGCAAAGTTTCCCTGCAGTTAGGCAGCTTTGCAGTTGAATTATTCCACATAGGCAAAACCAGCCATCAGAGAGTGTGTTTTCAAAACTCTTTCTGAATGACATACAAAGATTAAAAGGAAAGTACAGGCACAATATTGAGGATTGCAGGGTGAAGGGAAAGATTTTTATAGTAGACTGGACTTAGGCTCCCTCTGCATCTGCCAAGTGTGCAGTTAAAAGTCTTTGGCTCAATTAAAACAATTAGACTGTGGAACAGTTTTGCATAGGCTTGAAAAAACAGTCACTTGTGTTGTTTAAACTGCTCAAGAAGAAAATCACCTGGAGCATGTAACCATCTCCCATATCTATTCTATGCTGCATGACACCTCCTACACAGGCAGGTATATTTGTGAGTTTATGGAGGGAAGCTCTTCTTAACCACACTGCTACACAGATTTCATCTGATCCCTCACTGTGCTGTTGCTCGAGATAACCAAAGATCCTTTTTCTCTGTTTGTTTTGCTCTCTAGTCACTTAGGTGCATCGTTCTGCCATATTATTTCCCAAGCCAAACGCACAGCTTTGAGGGAATCTGATGCATACAACCTACAGCAGAGCAGACCTAAGGATACAATTGCTTTTAAATCACTTTCCCCTAATACAGTACAGGTTGGCTTTACTATGGCCTAGAATTTAGAAAGCCTACCCTGAAGCCCAGGTTATAGACAGAGCTTAGCACACTAAAAACATTTCAGCATCTCAAGCCACATCCTCTCCCATTGCCCTTCACCTGAGACAAGCCAGGCAAGGTGGCCTAACCCCTTCCTTTCGCAGCCAACTACAGCAAATCTGTCGGAGCCTGAGTCTGATACTCCTTGGGAATTCTCTCTTTCTCTCCCCACTAAGAAAATTGGCAAGAAATCTCATAGAAACCCGAGGGCGCTACAGGATCTAAATGCATGGTACGGAAAAAGGGTCCATTTAGGCTAACAGGACATGGGGACTTGCAGCAGCTGGAGGATGATCCTGGAATTGCTCAGTAAGCGAACCCAAGAGTAGACTCCGGTGTATCTGGATCCCATCTCTCTTAGTTAGAACAGCCAAATTATTCCTGGACTACAGGTGAAGCAGGACAATATAAGAGAAGGCTGCAGAGCAGTTGGCGAGCAGATCCAGGCATGGGGCAGTGACCTGGGATGTGGCTGAGTTCCTCCTTCCACCACAGCCTCCCCAACGTGACTGTAGGCCTAGCTGCTAAGTGCCCTAGTTCCTCATCTCCAAACCGGGGGAGGCTAGGGGGGGAAGCAATAATACTTTGCAACTCAGAGTGACTGAGGAGAGGAGGAGCTCCACGTAGGCACCTTGAGCTACATGGGTCACGGGAATACTTCAGCACCTTTCAGAGGATGGTGCCCCATGCAGAAAAGCAAGTCCATGTGTGCACAGCAGCAAATGTACAGATGGGACATTTCTGCACTTTCACTGTACAATATATAGGGCTCCACAAATCAAAGAAGGTTGTGAAGCACTAAACGTATCCTGAATGAGGTTCAGGATACTTCTGCTCCAGATCCAAGGAGATGGTGGGGCAGACGTGTCTTATTCCTGCCATACCTACCAAACTTTGTGCTTTCAATGCTCATGCTTTCTCTCCTCCTTTCTGACATTTGCCCTTTCATTCCCTCTTTCTTTCCTCTTTCCATTTTCTCTTCCTTCCCATCTCCTTCCCTCCTCCTTCTTTTTAGACCTTTCCAAACAGTGCACTTGTCACAAGCTGTAATCTAAGGGAGAAGGTTTCAGTTCCTGCCAGTTTTCAGCTTCTTTCTCCCCAGGTCAGCAAAAAAAAAAAAAAAAAGCCCAAAAAAAGACGACTTTTAAGTAGAGATGAACACCCCACCCAGGCGATACGCATCTTTCGAAATCCTCCAACCCAAACACACCCACAGCGTCTCTCGCTTCAAGGCTCGAGCTGCTTCTTTACTACAGTGCTCCCTCAAGAAGAGCCTGTAAGAATTGCACAAAGGTCCCCCAAAGCAAGCAAGCCCAGGGCCTGAGCCACCCCAAGGGGCTTGGGAAAGGCTTGGGTTATCCAGGCAGAGGCTGAAGGACCGGCCGTTTGGATGGGGTGAAAGGAGGGGGACCATTCCCCAGGTCCCAGAAGTGTCCTCAGTTGCTCAACGCCACCAGAGGTTGGTTATGTTCGTGGTTTTTTACCACACACTTCGCTTCCCCTTCCCCCTGCCTCTCGCCCCAAGCTGGGGTGATGTTTCTCCTCCAAACCGCCCCGTCCCTCGTTCTCTCCCACCCCCCACCCCCCAAAAAAAAAACCAGGAGGAAGCGCGCAGGCGACCACCAGAACCAGCAGTGCATTGCAAGCAGGGCCGGGCGAGGAAATCAGAGCCAGGGGCTCGCATCTGGGGCCAGCTCGGAGCCACTCTCGCCTCTGCCGCCTCCGAGCCGCCCCCCTCCCCCCCGCCCCGCTCTCCGCAGCCCCGGGCGGCGCAGATTCCCGGGGACAGGAGCTGTCACTGTCTCCCCGCCGCAGCCCGCCGAGCCAGGCGGATCCCCGGGCCCTCTCCCGGCTGGCCCCGCGGGGGCTGAGCGGCTTCGGCCGGCTCCCCGCCGGCTGCGATGCCCCCCGAGCAGTGGGGAGGAGAAGGGAGAGCCGCGGTACGCGGCGGAGAGGGAGGAGGAGAAACCGGCCGCTCCGGGGCGGAGGGACGGAGCCGGACCCCAGCCCCCGCGCCTCTTCCCAAAGTCCCCCCGGGCAGGAGGGTTCCCCCAGCCCCTCCTGTCCCCCTTACCTTAATAGTGCCGTCCATCTAGAATAACTTCCAGCCGGTACCAGCAATATTCCACACATTGACCCGGTTTAGCCTGCAACCGAAGCCTCCTGAAGTTTTTTATCCTTCTCTCTCTTTTCGCTTTTCTCCCTGCCCCTCCAGCGGTTTTGCTTTTCCCTCTGTACCCCCTCTCCTCCTCCCTCCCTCTCTCTCCGTCTCTCTCTTTTTTTAACTTTGGTTGTTGCAGCAGAGCGAAAAAGAGACAGTTAACCGGATGAAACGTTTTTTTCTGCTAATTTTGGGAAGTGAAGTCACTCGAGGAGGAAACTTTCGTCTCTCCACTGGTCCTGCCTTCTTGATGAAAATATATATATTTTACATACAGGATATTTGCTCCATTTAGATAAGAAGAGGCAGAACAATAGCTACCTCTGTCAGCTCTTGTTTGACGCTGGAGCAGCCAGCCCAACGCGGACCTTGCCTTGCACCCCAGCCCGTATTAGTGAGCGCCGTGTGTCATCCCACAGTTTAGTTTAACATGTTTTTTTGCCTTTTTTTTTTTTTTTTTCTCTTTTGGCTGGAGCGGCTTTACCCTGACTCACTGAATTTCCGTCTCTTCCCACAGATTTTTTTATTAATGCGTTTTCCAGTCACAGGCAAAAAATTAAGGGGAGACAAACCGTAAATACAATTCGGTCGCGGCAGGCAGAGAGAGAAAATTTCTTTTTTTAAAGGAGTTTGGCGATTAAAACGTATTTAAAACATACTTCAGCCCCTCTTCCTCACGCTTCCCAGCAAGGAGCGTGAGACGAGGGTCCAGTCCCTGCCAGAAACGAGCGGTAAGTGCAATAATACAAGACAGACAAACGACTGGCAAGGGGGCGGCAGGAAAGTGGGGGCTCTTTCCCGCTTTCACACCCCTTCCCTTCACTCCCGGTCCTCTCCAGGGTTGGGATACCGGGTTCGAAGGGTACTGAGGTGGATGGGAGTCCCCGCATTTCACTTCGGGGACTGGGAGTACCTTCCCCAGCCTCCCGCCTCTCACAGCGCAAGTTGCTCGCTAAACTGTTAAAACCCCACTCAGACCGGGAGGGAGGAGACTTTATAAGCTAAAAAATGACCCAAAATTACAATAATTGTCAGATCAGGTGAATTTTCCGTTCCCGGATGCCGTGTCAGAGTGGGCACTGCAAAACCCCAACCACCAGCCTTTCAATCTCATTTTAGACCTGACGTGCAGTTCTCTCATTCAAACGGGAGCGGATCAGCCCCCAAAGCAAAGGGCTTCCTTTTTTTGTTGTTGTTGTTGTTGTTTCCCGGGAAAGACTGAAACCCTGCACAGGACCGAGGGAAGGAGACAATACGCGCCTGTCCAGCTCACCCGCTCCGCTGCCACACACCCCCCTCGCCAAAGTAACAAGCGGCTGAGAGCGGAACACATCATGCAACGCTTGGGCGTCCTTGATTCCCCACTTCTGCAAACTGCTGCAGCCCGAGGGAAGGAGCAGAGGGTGGAATGGAAGGAGGGGGAAGCCGAGAAAGAAAAGCGTCGAGGCAGGACACTCCTGCACGTCAGATCTCTGGGTGGAGAGGATTTACCTTGTCCAGTGCCAGTTGTGTCCAGTCTTTTTGTTTCCCCCTGTCTTTAGTCCAACCACCGGGAGGGGAGGGGGTGGGAAATCAAAATTATATCCACAGTTATCCTGCACCCGTCCCTTCCAAAAGGGAAATGCAATAATGCCACCAGTGTTTCTACTCGGCTGCGGCAGGGATGCCTTATTAATACTTTATTTCTACAAGACCGAGGCTGGCAGGAGAGAGCTGCAGATCCCCCACGCCCCTCCCTCCCCGCCCTCCCCCTCCTCCGAAATTAGCCTCATCAATTCAGCTACAATTTTTCAGTTCAGATGCAGACACGGGACTGAACGTGACCAGACCTGGAGGTTTTGCCTTGCTGCTTGCCAGCGATTGAGGCCGTCTGCAGCCAGGAGGTGAAGGGGGGGGGGGGGGGGGGGGGGGGCGGGAAGGCGGGAGCAGAGGGGACAGCCCGACCACCTCCCCCCTCCCTCCATCCTCCCCCTGTCTGCTTTACAATCCAGGGGTCTGCGCTGGGGTCCCCGGAGAGCAGCACATCTGGATGCTGCTAGCGGGGTCAGGTCCCCCCTTGCCTAGGGCCACAAGAACTGGAGTTCAATTAAAAGAAATCACGGTTAACCCTTTGCTTTCCTCATTACTCTTTCTTTTTTCCCTGCCCTCTGTCGTGCCCCCCCCCCCGTACTCTCTTCTCCACTCCCCCTTCAGCGTTACCACATGGCAGGCTGCTGCAGCAACCAGAAAAGCAAGAGGTTAAAGGAAAGAGTGAAACGCATCCTTTCAAAACCCAAATGGTTTCCTCTCTAGACAACACTCTACCAACCCCGAAAGACAACGGGGCTGGGGGGTGAGGGAGAGGACAGGCTGAGGATGTTAACCGCGAAAGGAAGGGGAAAAAATATACCCTGGAAGGAGGCTCTGTCATCCACGGACCTCACAGAGCATTTTGGGTTTAGGCTGCGTGATCGACAGGTCTTGGACGGGCTGGGGGCTCGGGGGTGGGGAGGGAGCTGAGGGCGGCAGGGAGAAACCACCTGAAAACCTGCCCAACATTTGCCAAACACCTTTTTCCCAGCTCCAGGCTGAAGCGAAAAAACACCCGCAGCGCATCCCCACGGCTCCCAAAGGCTGAAAGATGTCAAACAGACCCCTCCTTCCATCCCACCTAGAGATATTTTAGAAACCCAACTCTGCATTTTATTGCCAGACGGGCACCATGACCCCCAGGGGCTTATTTTGCATGGCTGAGGATGCCTCGGAACGGAGCCCGTGCGGGCTGTTGCATCGGATCCTTCAGGGTCGTTCCCTGCTCTCCTCTTGTGTTTGGTCTAAAACGGGATTTGCGAAAAGTCCAAGAGATAAGGTAATGAGCGACGTTGTTAAACATTATAACAGACAAGACGAACAATCTACTATTTCCTCCCAAATACTGTAACAATAGAACCTTTGTTTAATCTTTTCTCTTTTTTTTTATTTTCTCCTCCCTTCCCCCCTAAAAAAAAAAAATCTTGACGTTATCTCAAACTTTTCGGACCAGCCTGGAATATTCGTAACTTCGTGTGCCAAGCTCTGTACCATCCTAGGTGATTTAGGGTATTTAACTGTCGGAGAGGATGGGGAACGCAAAGCCATTGCCGGGCACGCTGCTGATCAACGTGAGCGACTTTTAATCTGCTGATCGACTTTCGGATGCATATGTATATACGGTAAAGGAATTATGATCTGTTTAATGTGGTTACCACCAGACATCTGGAAAACCATTTGATCTTGGCAACCACGGAAGATTTCAAATGCTTACACTGGGACAGGCTGGTAGAAATCAGTTACTCCTCAATTATTATTTTCTCCACTCTGCTTATGAATGAAACGAAATTCTCCACCCAAGATTTTAATTAGTTCAATACTGATCACAAGCGCTTGGCATATCCCCACCTCCTCTCTTCGTCCTTCTAATCGGGTTACACGGACTGCAGGCTCACACAGAGGAGGTGAAAACGCCGGTTTGAGCGTGATCCGATCGAAATTAGTAAGGATAGGCTGTGTGTTTTGGGGGGGTGGGGGGTGGTGTCGTCTTGGGCCGGGACTATTTCACGTCCAGTATCAAAGGACTTAACTCTCGGAGTAGTTCAGTGCCAGTCATTCTCAGCACCACATAACCCCCAAGATACGGATTTTCTGTCCGTAAATTCACACAGGATTAGTGCTCTTCACTTCGCCATTAAAATCGTCTAGTTATTCCATAAGAATAATGAAAACCTTCGCGGGCTTCAGTTGCAGGTCAGAAATATTCTTTTTGAAGGAAGAGGAAGAGGTTTGGCTCATCTCACCCTCTCTCACCCAAAGAGCATCAGCTGAGCTCTCGTTAACACCCAGCCCGGGACTGTGGCTGTAAATAGGGGAGGGGAGCCCCAGAAACCAGCAGTCACACCCTGACTCTGTCTCTAGAAAGGGATTAATTTCCCACTAACAGTGTCCTCTCTTTTTAACTAGCTTCATGTAACTATATATACACACACCTGGCTCTGGGTGTATTGTGTGTATCTCTTACATACATAGAAAACTTCCTATGCAGAGTAGCCTCTGTAAACGTATTCACAATATTTACCATCATTCTCTGCCCGGAGCTGTATTTGCAGAAGGCCAGGGTCTATTCTGCTCCAGTCCTTACTGGAGGGAAATTCTCCACCAGCTTCAGTGAATGTTTAAAATTTCCGGGTCTGAGTTTCCTCTGGCACCGACTCGGTTGCAGAATGAAAAATGCAACGTGTTTTGTTTATTTTCTAAACCCACATTCTTACCAGCAAAAAGCCCAAACCACAGCCTTGGGATTTGATCCCCAGAAAAGAATCCCAGTTCTAAACTAAACTAATTGGGCAAACCTCTGCTTTTCAGCTACAGTCATAAAAAGGAATCAGTAGAGTTTTCCAGCCCCTCAACTGAAGGATGGAGTCCCTCCTACCTCTTGGTCTACAGAACAGCCCATGGGATTTGGGAACTTGAAGCCGGGAAGTTATTCGCTGCTAATCGGTACTAAGTAAAACATAATGTCTTAAAAGTGGTGTGGAGAAGATGCAGTAGCTTTGAAGCTGCATCGCAATTAGGCGAAGAGTGGGGTAAGCAGTGTCCTGGCTAGTTTTATTTGAGCTCCATGTCCCAATAAAACAGCCCCCGCCTTCCCTTCCTCCCCATCCCGCAATTATTGAAAAGCTAAGGCACCACAAAAAAAAAAAAAAAAAAAAAAAAAAGCCCCAAAAATACTGAAGGCCAAAGAACCAGACTGCAGTGCACTAGCTCCAAACGTCTGGCCCCTCGCTTGAGGCCATAATTAATTTGAGATTTATTTTTATTGGAGAGCCCGGTCTCGTCTGACCTTAGCCAAACAAGACTTCAGCTAGACCCTTGATGCGCTTGAATGGAACAGAATATTTCTCTCTAACTTCTCTTCAGGCGTCCGTGCCTGCTTTGAATTTGTCCTTCAGACTTCATATATTTGGAGATTTGCAGGAAAGATTTAAGGCATTTTTCCCCCTTAGCATTCACTTTCTTTTTCTTCCCTTTTTGCTCCCCTTTCCCTCCACACCTCCCCTCTGTCTAAACACGGTGCTGGGAGAGCATCGGGAAGCCTGGAATACAAAATTCCCTGGATACAGCATATAGGTGGGGGGCTTTTTTCTTTTCTTTTCTTTTTTTTTTTTTTTTTAATTGGGAAAGAATGGAGGCATTAGCAGGTCGCAGAGGTGGGGAGGGGGGTTGGCGCTTGAATGCTGCTGTCTGTAAAGGCGGGAATCACTGTTAAAACCGTCCCTTGTGCCCGAGAGCCTGGTTTATTTTAGAGCGCTCCAACACGCTACATTTCCAGGAGAGAAACAACGTTTCTCTCACCTTTTCGACCTAAATTCAAACCGTGTCTTGAAGGTAAAGAGGGGAAGAAACAATGCCAGCCCTTCCTCACGCAGTTGCTAGGGCTGAGCACGGGAAAGACGTCAGGCGAGGTTCTCTGCACACCGGGAAAGGGAATTTTCTATTTAAAATAGAGAGGTAGGTGCAAATAAGACCTAAATCCTTAAGCACCAAGTTGTCATAAGGCATTACTCAACCACTTGCTAAAGTCTAACAACTTAGCAGCGTTTCTGGCTCTAGAAATGAGCGCCAAAAAAAAAAAAAAGGGGGGGGGGGGGGGGGAATTTCGTCTATGCGTAGATTAATCACTAAAGGTGAGAATGACATAAGAGGTGACGGCAGCTTCTGCCCACTTTACCTCTGCTGACAAAGCTACCGCAATTCCCACCTTCTCTGGGGGTGACTGGTCCCACCCCCCTGATCCCGGATGGAAGAAATTCTGCGGGACGCCAGGAATTGTAGAAAAAACCCGAAAGGGAGACAAAACGGGATAACGTGCTAGAAGATGCTCTCAACAGGAGTCACACTACCTGGGCTGGTTAAAAGCAGCCCATGAAGGCTTTGGTTTTCCCTTTTTCTGCCAGCTAAAGGTCTCCAGCTGTCCTGAAGAGCGTGCTGCAGGTTTCCGCCAGCTCCACGCAGCCGCCCACGCGTCCCCGAGCACCCGTGGGGTGACCCGTGCACAGGTCCCCCTGCAGCGCCTTCCCCTCGGCTGATTCAGCAGCCACCGCCGCGGGATCTGTTAGAAAGCCCCAAAGGAAACAACGGGATCTTCTTTCCCTGCAACCTGTCCCCGAGCAGCCTCTGGCTGCTACTGTTCAGCGGGAAAGATAACCGGCCAGGGTTTGCCATCAGCCTTCGTATTGACCGCTCCAAAGAAAATCCCACTGTTTTGTCCTTAAAAAAAGGAAAATTGGAACCAAATCTCTTTAGGGCTTCTGTAAACTTTCCAGGCAGAGTGAAAGCGAGAACAAACCAAATATTGTTCCCAGCCACCCGGCCTATTTTGCCCCCATGAATATGCTCCTTTGTGCGGTACCACAAACGTTTCGAGTGCCTGAAATCCATTTTTACAGCGAAAGGTCCCGCTCTGCACGACAGCTCCTCTCAGGAGGAACGAGCCCGGCTTCATGCCCGCCCGCAGCTCTGCGCTGCAGCCCGCTGCCGCACCAGCTCGCAACGGGGAACACGCGGTTGCTTTGTGGGTGTTCCCCAAAACTCCCCTCGGGAGACTGTTTTCATCATCCCCAGGCGAGGCAGAGGAAAGGAGGGGGAAAGCAGGGGTGATGCCAGGATACCGGCTCCCGCGTGCCTCTCCCTTGGACTTCTGCATAGGATTTTACGCTCAAGCTGGCAGGACTGGTGCCTGGAAAAGGAGAGGTTCACCCCGGCCCCGGGATGCTCCGCAGAGCCCCGGGATGCTCCCGTTCTGCCCTGGGGAGAGCAGGGCAGGAGCTGTGTTTACAGGGCTGGGGAACCGAAAGCAGAAGCAAAGCCTTTCTGTGTGCAATGAGAGGAGGGAGAGAAGGGGAGATAAGCGTTTGGATGTAGCCGAAGGGCATAAGAAAAACGGGTGAATTAACACTCCCCCAAAATTATTCTTGTACCGCCTTTACACACACATGAAACCACAAACTGGCAGTGCAGAAGGGGAACCAAGGCTGCTGTGGCTCCGAGTAGCTTGTGGCAATGGTAATAATTAAAAATTCGGTATTGAGAGGTCATGTTGCTTTGCTTATAGCCCTAATTCTTTCCATATCCCTGCAGTCAGGATTCCAGTGCTGTCTTTTAAAATTTAATTTCCCAATTATATTACATGTTTCATTCCCTAAAGTCAAATATCCATGTTTAGATGAGATTAGCACCCTCTGATATACTGTAAATTATTAAGTACTTGCAGATCAGTAACTCTCATAATGGCATAAGGAATAGAAATACTTCATCAGTTATGCAAAATAAACCAGTAGGGATCAAAATTGTTTTCTATATTTATGATTTCCCCTCCCTCTATCGTGTTAAGGCACAGGCCAGAAGTCTGTACAAGAGAAGAGCGGGTAGCACTGTCATGAGGTTATATAGGATCTTTTAACCGTGCTTTAGATACAGATCCATGCGTCCTATGTGGTTGCGATGTAAATCAAGGTTACAACACCGGCAAGCTGAACTTTGCCAGTATGACTCAACATAAACCATCCTTCTCAAAACAACCATTTTAGAATTGAAATCCTCCTCTTCCTCCTCCAGCTACCTAGCCCCAACCATCCCTCCTGCGTTTTATACTTCTCCATCCCACAAGACAAGCAACCCAGTTTGCTGGGTGGTATTTTTTTCTCTGGGGAAGGCATGACATGAAAGAAAATTATGAAAAAATGGCCTGGGAAGAGAGAGGAATTGGAACTCAGCCTCCAGCTTTTACAACTTCTTGCTCACCACAACTCGGGAAGTCCTCAAAAATCAGTGTGGGGAAGCAGGAAAGAGAAGGCAGGTGCTGCCTAAACCTGAACAGCACCTTGCTCTTACCCAAGATTTCATCCACATTCTAAAGGTGGAGAAAGGGATGAACGGAGAGTTGGAATGGCTTGCTTAGGAGTTCAAAGCCCACCCCAGCAGGGCTTGGATCTGTACTCACATTTTTCCAACTATCTGTGTAGATCATTAGTCAATTGAACCTCTTCTACAAATAAACCAGTCACGATCAGAATCTCTCTGTTGGCCCTGGATGCATTCAGTCAGCAGGAACTGTCCCCAGACTCAGAAGGGCCAGGGATTGGTCTAACCTGAGTGTTTAAGGCTCCGATTCTCCTGAAGTTAAGCATGTTCCTATTTTTAAGAACAGTCTTGCTGATGTGAGTGAACTACCCTGGTACCATTCTACACCACTGGTACTGGGCTCCCCAACTTAAAACTTTTACAAGGCAATGGGTGACATTTCCTTTGCCTTCAGAGGACTTTGCTTCAGCCCTGTGAGACTTCCATCAAAATCCTGGCAAGTTTTTTAAGCACAAGAACAAGTCATTTCCCCGGTGACATTTGTGTGAATGAAGCTTCACAGACAAAATACCAAACACAAGGTCCTTCCCCAAAATCACGGCAGCTGATGATGGAGGGTTATAATGAAAGGCAGAGAGTTTAGCATCACACAGCTCGCTCATCCCTCTGCTGCTGGAATGCTGGATGTAAGTCCAGCCCGAGGAGTTCTTCCTGGTGGATAAAACACATACTTATGTGCAGAGAACTTTGTCCAAGTACTTTGCCTGCAGGATTGTACTTAATGAGAAGGCTATCCTGACACAGTTACGGACAGACCCACTCAATCCTGCAGGAATGTTAAATTATTTAGGCCTGGATCTTGGTTCCACTTAATTCAAAAGGAATTTTGCTACTAACTGGGGCAGCAGCTGGATGTAGCCTCACAACAAAAGGCAATGATACCGTAATATAGGATGTCAAAGGGCCTTCATCTCTTCATTGTAAACAGAACACATCTAAGATCATTTCCCACATACGGGAACTCCAAAGAGGAATTAGTGCGTAAGCTGGGCACAGACTGTGTAACATGTTTCTTTACTCAGACTTTGAGTGAATTGGCTGTTGTGAGACTTGAATTTCATTTGTTTTCCACAGGGTTTCTGTTCTCCCCAAATCTGGTCCAAAGCTGTACGAATTTAATAAGCACAATTAAATCACCAACATTCCCTGAAACGCTGAGCTACGAGTGTGATTTTGTGGGAACACCAACTGAATGGGTAATCTTGACCATTCCTGGCTGTATTTGCACAAGAAACGTGGTCCAGAGAGTTCATCCAATCGGGGAATCAACGTAATGCCACATGTCCTGGAAGTCATCCCACCAACCTTGCGTTTCAGATACTAATAACCCTAACAAACTACCTGCAAAACGCACCATAGCCTGGGGGTTTATACACAAATCATTGAGTGAATCATTTCCAATAATGTCTACGTATAGGAAAATCACAACTGGCACATGGATCATTGACTAAGGGTGGGGGAGGGGTGGGGGGGTGGGGAATGAAATTCCTGTAATAAATTATTCATTACAAATTATCCAACCAGCTCTAGTTAACACCCTTCTGTGTTTCTTCAGCCTGGGAGAGAAGAGGCTTGTGTTTTAGATTTTCCCTAAGTGCTGTTGCATGCAGGGTTTGCCTTAAACGTGTAACCCAGATGTCCCAGGCTTGGTTTATTTACATTCTTGGGAACTGTTGTGGAAAAAAGCCTATATGATGTCAAATATAATATAGTACTCAATTGAGTTATAAAGGGACAAGGCTGTGCCAATCCTTCCTTGGTATTTGGTTTAATCTTATGAAAGAGACAGAAGTGGCCCATCAGAATATATTCTGAGAACCCTTTTACTTTTTTATTTAAATATATATATATGCAAACAACTATTTAGAGGGCAAGATCTAGTAGTGTCTGGCATTAGCCACTATCAGTAAAATCAACTGAAGTCAGTTTGCCCACTGAATCGTATGGAAGCATTGCCTAAGGAAAACCATAAGTAACACAGTGAAAAAAATCCCGGTATTACATAGCATTGCCTGGTGTGACAATCCATTTCTTCAGTAACTGAAAGAGATGTTTTGGTTTAACTCATTAAATATTTTCCTCCTGTAAATCCATTTTGAAATGGACCTTCCAAAAAACATCACATATCATCTTGCATATTGAATTCAATAGTTGGCGCAGCAGAGAAGTAGCGGGATATGAAATGAAATTTAGCTCTGGTTCGAGACTAAATGGTATCTAGGAAATCAGAAAATTGGAAGCCAATTTAAGAAACCACTATGATATAACATTGGTAGCACACCACCACTATCATATTGGTTTCAGAGCAACAAACCACTACTATAATGTAATTCAGAACACTCTTACTATAATACTAGTTATAGTATAACCCACCAAACCAAGCATCACGCATTATATAAAGACAAGACCACTTTAACATGTTGTTGGTCCCTGATGATACAACTTTTGACTTAACCCTGTATAATTCCAGAGTGGTGACTGTGATACTTGAGACTCAAACCCCTCTCCTGCCAAAGGTAGATTTATTCACACACACACCCTCCCCACTAAATTCAGTGAGAATGGGAATGAGATTTTCAGTTAATACAAATGATTGTGAATTTTGGAGGATTGTAATTTTTGACATTACCTGTTTAAAGATGCTGTCATGTCTTACCTTGACGTAAGACGAAGTGTCTGGTACAGTCTGAAACATCCTTACTTGTTTAACAGAAATATTTAAAGGTCCTAAAGTTGACCTGAAATTAAAAAAAAATAATAAAATCATATATGCGTATACAGAAAAGTAAAGAAACAAAACATTGTTTTAAAAAGTAAGATTAAAGAAGAGTGATCAAGCATTTAAGTGTACTCTTTAAAGAAAACGTCCACCACAGTATCTAAAAGTCGAATACTAGACAAGACTTAATAAAGCAGGGTTTTATTTCTACATTTTAACAACAGTTTGTTTTTGCTTTTGGATTCTACCCCCTGTCTTCCAGGAAAAGAGCCTTCTTCACTTTTGACCACAGCAGAGGGAAACGTTTGACATTTGATTAACTGAATTTCTTAGCCAACAATTAAAAGCCAGCCGAAATACTCATGTTTTCATGTCGAGACTAGTTAACCCTATTGACTTGTATCCAAGGGTTTCACTGGGCTAAATGAAGGGCAGTTGCATTTCGTGACTCATTGAAACCATGCCGAGCCATTAGCCTGCCCGTCTCTTGATTTAAAGAACCTTTCTCACCAATAATAATTAATCAATACATTTAAAAAAACCGGAACGGAAGTATCAATCCAAATAGCAATAAACCCTCCCAGGGTCGTCAGGCTCAGCGCTTCTATTTCGGATAGTGCCGTTACTCAGCCAAACGTAGCGGTGCTTTATCTCAGGCTCGCATCAATGCACTGCATCTGGTTTTCTGTACTTCCAGGACTTGATGATCTCCTGATGAACAGGTTTTTTTGCCTCCCCCCCCCCCCCCCCCCAAAGTCATCACCACAGAGATGTAGAGATTAACAAGGATCGTGAAAAATGTAATGGTGTGTGGGAAAATAAATCTGCAGTCACTAAAGTATCCAACAACTAGTTTTCCTATCCGCTCCTCTGAGGATCTTGGAAAGCGCCAGAAAGCGATTAGCTGACTGTAATTAGTGCCTCGTTAAGAAGCATGAGCTCCCCCCTCCCCCCTGGCGTGCATCTCCTAAGTGCTGCTATCCTGACGGGCCCATTTTCCCGGGGTGGGAAGGGAAAAGTTAGAAGTTTACCCGGAATTTACTCTAAATAACATATATGTAGTATAACATCATACTACAGAATCGGAAATACGCAGGAGCGTTGCGCAGAAGTGGCCAATACTCCTGGCCGGATTATTTTTTTTTTTCCTTGTAAGCTCTTCAGGAAAAGCTGTGGGGTCCTAACTTGTCAGTGAGTTCAGTTTGCCCAGCTCTAATAGAACCAGACACCCCTGGTTAATCACAACCCATCCCTGGCGTGATGAACGCAGCAGCCCACGCCGCGCTGGAGCTACTGCCCCCCGGCTCGGGAGCTGCCAGCCCGGCAGCGAGAGCCGCCCTCAGCGCCTTTCCTCGCCCCCGGCAATGCCAAACACCACTGGCTTGCTTTGAAACATCTGCTGGTCTAAGGAAAAAACAGTAACAGAGAAAGAAAGCAAAAAAACAAAACCCCCAAAACCCACCACCCCAAACCACCCTCAGCTCAACAACTCTGGAAAATAAAAGTTCACTATCTGCACGTAACCCCCCTTTTATTGATTTTTAAAGCATTTATTACGCGGCCACCTGGCACAGAAGGGCAACCGATTATAAAAATCGACAATGTGTTTCTGATAAGTACAATTCTTTTTTCTGTCGTTCTCCCTCCTAACACATTCCAGTTTCTTTTGCTTCTGAACTTGCAACGGGGGTGGGGGTAGGCAGAGTGAGGGACAAGGTAATTTTGCTTAGCCAGTAAATTTTCTAGGGTCAAGGATTCACATAGCAGTTTCCCCTGCTCCCCTCTTTACCCCTCATTAGCGCTCCCCCCAACCTCCCCGATTACGTCCCTCTTATAATTAGGCATGTTCAGATAAATAAATACATCTGCATATTTGGAGCCAGTCTTTCGAAATCTGCTGTGGATTATTTATCAATCCTATTGCCCTGCCAGCATCAGTCACAATAAAAGGGCCTCTTAAACTACTTTTAGATTCGCCTCTTGCTTATTCTTACGACTATGATTTAAATAACTCACCTTTTATACCCTTTCCCCTCAACCAGTGGCAGAGCAGTTTGTAAAGATCCAGGTTGAGACCAAAAAATAAGAACTCCCCACCAGTTCTGGATTACTACCCTGCCGCTGCAGTTTTGCAAAGTGGAGAGATTAAACTTCTTAGATCCAAAGCAGCGCTGAAGTTAGAATTCCCAGCCCATCCAGACAGGCTGCATCAACCAGGCATTTCCTCAGGGGGCTTCTGTAATGCTCGCAGCTCCAGGACGTGCTTTCCTTTCCCTCTCCTCTATGCCCTCTACTTTCCACTTGAGTTCCGTGTTCCCCCCTTATCAATATTTCAGCTCTTCCCTCAGATTAAGCACGGCTATATGGCATTTTCGCCCAATAAACCCGCCTGGCGCTACTCGCAACTTTAAAGACACCCCCACCCCACCCCCCTCAAAAAAAAAAAAAAAAGGGGGAAACAGAATTCACATCTTTTAAAAATATTGCTGAGGAGTGAAGCCGAAAAGAGACGCTGAGTGGAGCTCAAGTGCTGCTTTAAATCCTCTTTTTAAATAAGGAAGTTTCAAATATCCGTTTTTAAATCATCGTTCCTTACTTTGAGCTGCCTTTTTTTTTTTTTTTTTCTTTCCCTCCCCTGACTCTTACCTTGAAAACAGTTAACCCATTTCCCCCTGAAGCAGAACCGAAAACAGGACAGGGGCTGCAGATGCACACGGCTGGAAAAGGGAGATGAAATCGGCTCGAAACTATTCTGTGTGTTGGCTCAAGAATTCAGCCCTTCTCTCTGCAAGCCGAAACCTCCAGCTCCTTTGAGCGATTTATTAATAGCCTATCAAATACTAACGCGTTTCGGGAGGGAAAGGAAACACATCAATTCAGGGATATTCCCCCCCCCCCCCCCCCCCCCCCCCAGGGGGAATTGCGTATTGTCATCTCAGAAGGGTTCGCAGATAATATTTTGCACTAACCTGGGGGGGAAGAAACTTGCAGAGATTTTAGTACGACATCAATTTTAAACGTAACCCTCGGAAGGGTTACCAAAACTATTTGGAAAATGTCCTTCCACTCTCTATTCTCTTTCTCTCCTTCCCGGCTTTGCCCCAAATTCCAACATATTGAAACATTTTTCTCCTTAATAAGAGGAACATATAAAGTGAAGGGGTGAAAGGGCAACCTGGGAGCCGTGCCTAGAGCCCCGCACACAATTTACTCTCTGGTAGACGAGGCGTTTAGCATTCCTCCCAATTTCCAAGGAAAACAGACTCAGACCTGTACCCAGTGACCAGGGACCTTGCCAGAGCCTCTTTTTAATATAGAAATTCTTCGGATTCTTTGTTATTATTATTGTTGTTGTTGTTGTTTGTGTTGAGAGAAACAGTTTCCTTGGCGTGGTAAAGCGACGGGGATTTTAGTAGGAATATCTCGGGAAGATAACTTCCGATGGAAGGGAAAAAAAATAAAAGCAAAGCGACGGGAGGGACTTGCAAGGTGTGTAGGAGAGAGAAAGGGATCCAAGCATAAAAATAACCAACAATGTCATTAAAAAATATCTCGTGCGGCGGGGTTTAGGATCCCGTTTGGAAGCCTCAATCTCATTATTCGGTGGGGATGCGAACGACTCTCTCCGCACTCCCACAGCCGGGCTAGGGACCGAATCAGATCACGTTTCAAAGCCATTTTTCATTCTTTTCTCACGTTTCCACGTGCGAATTACACAAAACACGTAGCTGAAGAGGAACCCCGAGGGCTTACTGTTGTGTTAACGAAACCCTCTTCGTTTTATTTTCGCGGAGGGGCAGCTAACAGGCGTTATGCATCACTCCCCCGTGCCTTTTCCCCGCGAATTTCCTTTATTTTTAAGCAAACGTGCCCAAGATCTCAGCCTGCCTCTGACAGGGACCGCCGAGCACACGCACCTAACAAGCCGCAATGAAATAAACTTTAAAGGTCGGCGTTAACAAAACCCCCAAAGGTTGGGATGTCCGGCACTGACAAGTTCAGGGGAAATGCTTGCCCGAATCCTGAGCTGGGTTTGCTACCCCTTGTAATCAAACCCCACAGTCGAGTCGAGAAACCCATGTGGCTAGTTGCCGTCATCTCGGGAGCTTTACTAGCCCAAAAGAAAATTGCTGGCAAATTGGAAACAGCTGTAGCATTGGAGACAAAAAAAAAAAAACCAACAACCCACCACAAAAAACAACTACCCAACAACCCTCCACACCAAAACCAACACCCCCACCCCCCCACCCCCCCGCTCCCGAGCAGAGAAAGTTATGGAAGTTTTGTTTACTCGGCTAGCTCCAACTCAGACACGACATCTCAAGTTTTCATCAACAAACCCTAGGTGACTTGTATGTAAGCAACGTTTCAACATTCATCACCGGCAGTGATTTTTTAAAGGTGCCTATGAAACCTCTCCCTCTCGCACATCGGTGCTTCCAGGTCGCTCCTGCAGCAGCCCGTGCCTGTGCCTCCCCCCCTTTAACAGGGTGCTAGCAACACAAACAGTGACTTAAAACCCACAAAGAATTTTATCCAAGGGGCGGGGGGTGGGGAGGGTAGAACCTGACAAGTGCTCGGTTCTCATAAGCCTGTCGGACAATTGCTAGAACAAATGAAACGGTGGAAAAGCTTGGAGTCCTGCAAAATGTGCTCTTTTCATGTTTCCTATTTATTAGATACGTTAAGAGAAAACAGACTCATACGAGTCCCAAATGTAGGCAGAGTATTAAAAGAGGCATGTGTATGCTCCAGCAATTACAGCTGAATTTGATTAAAAACGTCACGAGGACTGCAAAAGCAGGAGTTACCTGATACACTAAGCCTGAGGTTGCTTTAGGATGAATTATAACACAATTCATTTTATTTTAATAGGTCACTATAAGATTAACTGTTTAAGGATGGAGCTGCGCTATAAATGTTTACATCAAACCAGAAATAAGCAAGCTTTACTTTCTGGTTGTTTAGAAATAATGTTTATTACATTTTAAAATTCCTCAACATGTTAATTAGAAATAAGGGGAAAGTATGTGAAGTCAAAAGGAGTTCCAGTGCTTGACATGTAACCACACACACACTTCTGTGCTTCAGTTTCTCTTTCCTAGGAGGAAAATGTGGTGATTTTTAACTGGCCATCATCATTTCCACATGCTATGGGAAAATAATGGGAACAACTTTTTTTCCCCACCGCTCCTCTAACAGTCTGGGTCCGAAATTTGAAGGCGCTTTGTAGCCTGGGACCATGGTCAAGGACACCAGCCAAAACTTGGGGTGATGATTCTGTCCCAGTAGCCCAGTGAAATCAGCCACCATGTCAGCCAAACCTGGGGGGGAGGGAAAACTCGAAGACCCATCTGTGACCCTAGGGTAAAACCTCATGGACTTCAACACACCTTCCCACTTTCTCTTCCCAAGGCAGGCACTGTCTCGTTGAACTCGCTTTGCCTGGTACAAACGCATCTCGCAGACAGGTCCAAGGGTTTGAATAAAAATAGCCTCATAAATTTCCCCCTCTAGAATGAAAGGGTGAAACAGAGAACTAGCATGGAGAGAGGTTCATCTGATATTTCATCTGGTGTACTGCTGGGGAGTTTCTGGATGAGGTAAGAACCCCTCTGTGGTTGCACATTTTGTTTCCCCCTGTGCTATCGTTAAGCAACATCTAATACAATAGGTACTTGTGCATGGCTGGAACTGTAAGGAGCGGTTGAATTCAATTATCATTAGTCATAATAGATCTATATTGCTGAAATTAAAACTTTAATTCTATAGGAAATTCCTACCTGTTAAAATTTATTTTCATTTACAATTGGTGAGAAGGGCAAATTTAGAATTTTAGCATGAAAAGAGATTGCTGTAATGTTTACTTCAAGGAAAACTGAAGTGATCATCTGAAACGGGTTTCATTCAGAGAAATCAGAAAGACCCATTTCAGTGAAGGTAGACTGTTTCATTTTCACTAGTTAGTGTAACTAACAGCACTTCAATAAATTCCGCTGAAAATCAGCAAAACCACTATAAAAATTTTTGAGAAAAACACTCCAGCTTTGCTAAATCATGCTCCACCACGCAAAACACCTTTGAAATAGAATATGTTTCACCCTGGTTTAATACTAATGATGAATGTGACTAGTATATTAAAATAAATACTCATTAATTATTGATAAAATCATTACCACAACAAAAGGAAAGCTTTAGTTACAGAGATAAAATGAGGGGATAGGAAAAAAGGCATTGCCATTATTGGTAGCTTCTATATTCCTCTTGAAAAGGAATGCTAGAGGAAGGTTCATGTGTGACCCAGGAATTATAAATTCTGCTTAATGGGAACAAGAATCTTCTGGTTTTGCTGCACTGCCTTGATTTGAGGACAGGTTACTGTTCGGACTCTTTGACTAGAGTTTATCGTGAAGTTGGAAGTGTGGAGTTTGGTTTTGTTTTTAAAGACACGATCATTTACAAAACATTGGAGTTTCCACTCCCTGTTTTTTATAAACGTTTGGGGAAGTTATTTACTGTCCGTAGGATGTCACGTAACTCTCCTGTTAAACCTGTTTTGATTTGTGACAGGGTGCGTGTGTTCCTGTCTATGGGGTTTGTTTTTCCTTAGTTTTCCTACTAGACTTCAGAGATATCCTTCTGCAGCTTAGTTTAGGGAGAATATAAATGTTATAATGAAGGACATTTCCAAATACAGTTTAACAGACAAAAGGGAGGAAGGCAGGTTTGAGGACGGGGTGGTGAGACCCTATGCCCCCTGAGAGCATCTTGGTGGCAGAGGCGGGACAGAAATCACTGCAAACCCTATACACTGTGCAAGCTCTGATCCTCCTGAGTGACCCCAGTAGCTTTTGCTTGGACCCTCTGCTACCCTGGGACCTCACGACTGTAGACGTGCCCCTGCTGATGCCTTTTTTACTGGGAGTTTTGTGTTCAGCCCTTTCAATGTTTCTTTTGGTGACAGATGCCTGTTGGCCATGCCACACCTTGCAGCAACTGCTTACCTGAGCGGCCATGGCCACCAGTGACAAGGCTGCCACCCACTACAAGGTCCCTGAATGAAGACGGGTCATGCTGAGGTCCTCTTTGTGGCAGGGACACCTGAGGTGAATCACTCAGCCACAGGCAGGGCCTGGGGCCTCCTTCATGCCACTGGAGGGGGCATGCTGAGGGGTGAAGGGACCTGCTGGGAGGGCATCGCCCTTGAGGGGAAAGGGGTCTGTGCTGTGGGGAGGCTCTGCAACCCTTGCGGAGTGAGGAGAGAGGGACTGGGGCCGTGAGGGGAGGCCCTTACAGCACTCTCCATGCCAGACAAAATGGCAGGACATGTAAGGAGCACCCTGCCCTGTCAGTCTCAGCCAGGCTGGCTTTTCTGCCCGAGAGGGTGGGTCAAGGGCCACAGGCAACCAATGGGAAGCAGGGGGCACTTCACACTTCTCAGCAGGGGCAGTGAAATGACCGCCGTGCTGCTCCCCTCAGCTGCCATGGTGGCTGTGGCACTCAGCAGGCTCCTCCTCAAATCCCTGTTCTCCGTCCTCTGTCTTGCTCCCTCTTTTGCCCCCCACTTCTGCACCCTTTTATGTCTACTGTGCCCTTTTAAGTAAATAATTCCAGCATTTGTCATCCCAAATGAGCCCCTACCACCCTCTTCCACTTCCGCACACCAGCATCAACACCTGCCTAGCTGACACTAACTAGAAAAACAGAAGAAAAGAAGTAAAAGAAATCAAAAGCAAGCCGCTTCTTCCAGCAGAGTTCTGCCTCAGAAGAAAAGAGAAGTAGTGGTGACCCCAAGTTCACTGCAAGATTCGCTGTTGCCATACTTTCTTGCCATCGATTTTACACAAGTCACCTCTTCTAGGAGTGTTTGACATCTTTTTTTTTTTTTTCAATATAAAACTTGAGGGTGCCCTTGTTCCCTGCATAGTTCCCCCCTTCCCATATAGTCCAGCTCCACAGCCTCTGCGTCTACTCGCTTGAGGGTTTCTTCTTTGCTTTAGGCAAAACCCTAAAGTCTCGCACCAAGCTGATGGGAATCTGCACCTCCCTTACAGCCCCCCCAGCCAATTTTGTCTTGAGCTCCTGGAGTATGTGCTGCTCGGGAGAGAGCAAGCAGCCTGTGAAGACACATCTGCAGCTCTATAGGGGCTCCATCTGCTCTTGTGTCCATAGAAAAACAAACAAGCAACCAAACACATCAATTATTTCTTTCCAGAGGTTAATTTCTTGAAAACATCTCACCTTGTGTTTGAGCCAGTGTGGATGGTAAAAGAGGTGAACAGAAGGAAAGAGAGCGAGAAGGAAGTCGGCTCCACCAAAAGGCAACATAAACAGCTGAAGGCATGAAAAGAGGGGAAAAAAAAGAACCCCAAGGTGAATTAAAGAAAAATAAATGGCTAAAACAGGACCTTGATGTGATTCCAAGTGTTTTGACATGGCAACATGTTTCCCATTCCACTTCTCTGCAGAGAAGGTTTCTCTTCAAATTAGATGAACCATAAAATAAAAAGGAAATTTAGAACAACACTGTAAAATGGTGTTTTACAGCCCTTTCCACAAAAGGTTTTCCCTTGAAGAGCTCTTATACCTTAGGCCTTGTCTACGCACTATCATCAGACAGCTCTGACTATACCAGTCAAATTAAAACGTTTCAGTGCCCGCTCCTCCCGAGCAAGGCTGCAGCCTTTTCGGTATAAAGGTGCTTTATGTGAGAATAACTATTCCCATATGGAAAGGAGCGATGATTTGGGAAATCTCTCTGGGTAATATTATGAAATGCTTGCTGTGAGCGTTTGCTGTATCATGAAATGGCTCAATGTCAGGGCATACTCCTGTTCGCTGACAGGGCTTCCGGGACATCCCTACCAGAACAGAGATGACAGAAAGTACTGAGCTCAACAGTCTTTATTTTGACCAGCGTTTTATGGGCCAAGGAGATTGTCTCGGGAAAGAGGAAAATAATGTTCCCTATGCAAGGAAAGGAGATGGGAGGAATGCAGATTTGCCACAGACAACAAAAGCGTGGAGGGGATGAAACAGGGATTTCAAGGAGTTTCCTAGGGAAAGTGTGAGGGTGAGAGGGGAATCTGTGTGAAGAAGGGAAGGCTCAGTTTCCTTTTGTGTGAATGATGGAGAGCACTTGAGGAATATGCTCAGAGCTGCCCAGGCTGGGGGCACTGCCTGGAGTATTGGTTAATCCCCAGTGGCCTGAGCACATGAACCCTGGGACATTGGAGCTCACTACTCAAGCTGGATACGTGCTAGGACTGTGACGATAAGCAGAGGAAAACTCAAGATGGCTACAGAATAACTGCATTAAAATGAAAGGCTGTACCAGTACCTAGGAAAACAAATAACAAATAAATGGGAATAATGTTAACTCAGCTAAACCAGTACAAAATCTGTAGTGGTCCAGGCTTCTGCAGCTGATGGCTGTCAGAAATCAATGGACTATGGGCTCCATCAGGCTCTTTTCCTGCTCAGTAGCTGAGCTATACAAGGTATGTAATAAATTACAGATCTTAAGGTAAAGCCAGACCATCTCTCCTGAATGACATGGTTTGCAAAATTTTCCAAGTTTACAAACAACCCTCAGAGCATGATGACTTCTTCCAGTTGGGCTGTCAGAGGAAGTGTATACAACCTCACTTTTTCATTCCACAACCACGCTTAGAGACAATTTTTTGAGCTGCCTGGAACAATGTGAATTACTGTTCTCTAATATAACCAGCCAAGGTATTTTTGTCTTTGAAATACATTACAGATGAAGCCTACACACTTTTCCAGTTACTGTCGCAAACCGTGTCCACATGGGGATAAAAGGTGATTATAAAAATATCCTAGTGACCATGTGAACAGCTACTACCTTGTCCTGTTGGTACTAAGCCACATTGCTCTAGGTGGCATATGAACAAAGACCAGATGATGCTCCAGGCCCCAGAGAGCTTCTAGATTTACACAACACATTATAAAACCCTGTAGTGTGATAGACTGACCCGTGAGCTGCTGTTGAAGCACGCGTGTGCTCTGCAATCTTTGAAAATCAAGCAGTTTATTTTAGGAGCCTGCCTATGGATTGAGGAGCTTAAATTTGGGCTCCTAACTGGAAAATATTCCAAGTCTATAAAGAGATCAAGATGTTTCCTTTTTCAGCCCAGGTATGACCTCCTCCCCCCCCCCCCCCCCCCCCCCCCAGCAATTACAAGCGAATCCCTTCTACGCACTCCTGTTTGCTGAGGGAACTGAAGTCGTGACACTGAGTCACACATCCTTGGGTCTTTAGAGGTGTCCGGCTGCTCGCTCAACTTGTTGACTGCTCCAGTCACTAGACCTATTTCCTGGACTTATCTCACCGACCAGATTTCCCCTCTCCTCTCTCCCTCCTGTGGCTCGTAAACACTTGAAATCTACTGTAAACCCAATCTAGGCTCACAGCTTGTTGTGAGTACAAGCAGCAGCAGATAGCAGGAGATAAGGAGCGAGGCCACATTGTCTTTTTCCAGCCTGCACTGAGAATTCACTTTTAAATCTGAAAATTGTTTGCTTAAGGAAAAGGAAATGTGCATGTGTGTGTTGGGGGGCAGCGAGAATGGGGAGGGGAAAAGAGGAAGGGAGCTGTTTTAGAGACCAAATAGGGTCGTACGAAAGGGAGGATTGATGGAGATTGATGAAGGAAGTTCAGTGAAGGTCCCGGAGCAACAGGCACTTGTAAAACCTCTGCTCCTGTTATCCTGCCCCGTTCCTAAACACCAGACCATTCCCAAAGGGGAGGTGGCGTTTCCGCAGCAGAGCCCTTGGATGACCATCTCCCTCCAGGCACTCCGAGGCCAAGTTTTTCTGGAGTGACACCCTATGAGAAGTTGCTCAAGCCATGGGGAAGGCTTCCAGTTCGTGTCCTCATGAGGGAAGTTCTGCCAAGCTACTCTGACACTTAATCACTGAACTGGTAAAAAATCCCAGTGCTCAAACTGGCACAGCAGAATGGTAGGAATTCTCTACCTCCCCTCTCCTGCATGCACAAAAAGCACTATATATTTCATGTCCCAGCCTTGCTGGATGACGTACTGACACTTGTCTGTACCAGCTACTGCTCACATCAGCAGAACTAGCTTATTTCACTTCCCAGATCAAGAATAGGTCATGTCTAACTGCAGGCTTTGGTAAGCACAGCTCTGTTGATGCCTGTAAGCAGTGTGATTCCTGCCTGACAGCGCTCTGCTGGCAGCATTACGGCGCCGGGCTGGTTAGAGTGACCAAAAGATGTACTTTTACAGGTGCAGCTGGCTTGGCTCATGCGGTGGTTTTATTGCACAACTACATTGCATAGCTGGACCTGCTCTGTCTGCGCTAGGGGTACATGAACCCTCTTGTGCTGGTGAAATGCTCCGAGTGAAGGAAAACACTGGAGCTACATGGCTATAAACACCTTCATACAACTGTTTCTGTACAAGGCAGGGATGGTCCCTTTAGTTGTATTGCTATGGTTAACGCAGCAAAGCTTTCTGGCACAGATTCTGATCACAGTGACAAAGCTTCCACTGACTCCTACAGGAAGAGCAATTGGCTCAAAGTAAGCACATCCAGCAGCCCCAGAACGCTTCTCTCTGAACCGTGCAAAATTTCCTTTTGATCTTTGAGGTACCAAGATATCCCGGCTTCCACAGATCAGATAATGACTCAGGGCTCGAGGCAGCCCAGGTCTGAAGGGAATGATAAAGACAGTTTGTGATCCCTGCATGGAAAGTGCTATGTAAATTAGTGAATCTATCTGCTGATGATGCTCAAGCCAATAAAACCTGCTGTTGACTCCACTGGGTGCCAGTTTCAGACCTTGATTTGTGATAAATTTGGAGTCCTTGGTACTCATTCCTCGAGAAGCTGGGATGCAGCAGAGATAAAAACAGTGCAGGGAAATTTGAGGGGCTAATCCTCCTCTCTGTGCACACTTAAGATCCAGGCAGCTTTAAGGAGCACGTGAGGGAAGCACCCACATTTTTACAATGGCTTTCAGACGAGCTACATCTCAAGAACTGTCTTTGGGAATAAACGTGTTGGAAGCAACCAGAAACGGGGACAACTTCTGAGGCAGAAGGAAGTGAAGAAGAAATTGCACTGGTCATTGGTGCCTTGCTTATCCATGGAGCAGGCGTACCTCATTTGGAAAACTCAACTCATTTCCTGGGATCAGAGAGGCTCTGAAGAAGCTCCAGGAACTGAAAGAGGAGGATGAGCTGCTGATTTGGCTGGTGATCAAGTGCTCCATGGAGGCAGCTCCTTTACTTGTGGCAAGTCAACTGCAAAAAGATGTCTGTACATACAGATGTAAATGGATCATAGTGGACTTACAAAACCCTCTGGCCCCAGAAAATGGCAGTGAGAATAAAACACTAATGTGCTTTGTCACATGCACTTTAAGAGTTTCAGTACTTTGTAGACCTGTCCTTTGTTCTTTCCTGTTTTGGTTCTCCATCTGTAGAATAGAGATAATAGCATGGCTCCATTACACAAAGTCACTGGGGAGATAACTGTGCTCAGATGCTATGGCAACAAGGGCTGTGTAATACTGAAGATAGGGAGGGATGCTAAGGACAGAGAGCTGGATTGTGTCAAGCAGGGCCTTTTGCTGGGAAAGGATGGAGTAAACCAGCAGAGCCTCCCTCCATCTGTCCTTTCCCAGAGAAACTGTGTGCAGGTCTCGCATGGGGGATTGGCTGGAGTATCTGAAGGGGGCCGACAAGGAAGCTGGGGGGGACTTTTTACAGGGGGCCTGTAGTGACAGGACAAGGGGTAACAGGTTTAAATTGAAAGCAGGGAGATTTAGATTAGATATCAGGAAGAAATTCTTCCCGGAGAGGGTGGGGAGGCTCTGGGACAGGTTGCCCAGAGAAGCTGTGGATGTCCCATCCCTGGAAGTGTCCAAGGCCAGGCTGGATGAGGCTTGGAGCAACCTGGTCTAGTGGAGGGTGTCCCTGCCCATGGCAGGGGGGTTGGAACTGGATGATCTTTAAGGTCCCTTCCAACCCAAACCGTTCTATGATTCTATGATTCTATCAGATGAGTTTATTTTAGGAAGGAAGAAAGTGGGCATCTATCTCCTATTTGTTGAGCACTCTCAGTCCATGTGGATTCTCCACTCCATCACATCCTCTCATCTCCCCACACCACTATCTCTGACCTCCTGGAGCAAAGTCCTTCATCTTGCTTGTGTTTACGCATTGCCACTGAAGTAGAAGGGCAATGAAAGCTGATGACAGCTGACAGCTACAAACCCCCAGATTTTATGGCTGATACCTCAAAAAAATGGCCTCCAAACAGTTGGGGTGGAAATCTGTGGGCCTGAGGAGCTGCTAAAACCTCATCCCTGAGTCCAGCTAGGGTTGAAGCCAGGTAAGGTCTTTTTGGGTTTTCCCTTGCCTGGACTCTTCGTGGTAGAATGCTTTCAGCTCCTGTTCTCCATCCTTCCCCATTTCCTGGCTCCTGCTGCGACACTTTGATTCATAGGGCCCAACCACCCGTAACCACCCAGGGAAATAGAAGCTAAGCCAGGCAGCTACGGTCATTCATTTTTCCCCTCAGGGGGAGGAAAAAGGCCAAAGATAAGATCGCCTCATTTAAGCCAGAATCCATTTTTCACTGGCCAGTTCTTCCAAGTGTGATCCCTCCAGGAGGAATGGCATGGCTGCCACTGTCTTCAGTAGGGTCCAGACCTAAACTATTTGGAAGAAGATTCTTTGTTTTGAGAGCCACCTTTCCTTGGCTGGTTCTCCTCTTGCACAATGCAGACATTTCTTGGGAATCAGGACTTGCAGCTCTGCCACAGACCCATTAAATGACTGCATGCCTCAGTTTCCCCATCCCTGTTCATCAGGACTTTTGAGATACAAAACCATCAGACACCTCCACTTGTCTGAAGAGCCCTGTTGACAGCTATTCATCAGCTTGGGAGGAGACAGGGATTCAGACACGTTTCTCTCTCCCATTTCCCATCCCATTATTCTCTCCATAAAAATGAACTTTCCTCAGACCTATCTTAAAATGTTTGGGGTTGATTTGCTACTGCAGTTGTTAGCTAGCTGCCAGATGGCAAGGCAACACAAGCCAGCAAGCGTTCCAAGTTTCTGGTTAAGACAATGACATGACGGAGGACAAATAAACAGAAGAGCAGAACATAAGCGAGCGCAGAGCACCGGGACGTGGGAGCAGGAGTGGGCCAGCCCCGGAGAGAGGATCAAAGAGGCACCCACCCCAGCAGGAGAATCCGGCTCATGGCCATATCCTCGCCCTGGTCCTCATCTTCCCTGGCACCCAGTGGCAAATGCTTCAGTAAAGGGTGTAAGGAGTGTCCCAGGGAAGGATGCAATAGCATTGCACGGTGGTTGTTATTTTTTTCCTTCGTTCTCCATTACAAGATGTTCTGCAGACAGCAAAATTAATACAGCCTGGTTTCCTGTGGGCTCGTGTTCCTTGTCCCCTAACTCATCCCATTCCTCCCACTGTGTCCTCTCTGACATGCGAAGACTAGGCCAGGGCTGGGCTGGTGCCGATTAACGCTGGCCGCCACGCAGAAGGCGCAACATCAGAGCTTTGCCTGCCTTTTCCTTGGTGGGAGGCTGATCTGGGTCTCTCCCCTCACCAGTCTGTGATTTTTGTGAAATCTGTAGAAATTTAATTAAGCTTGGGACATCCAGCCTTTTAGAGGTTGGTTGGTTGGAGTCGGTCAAGGATGGAGAAGAGGGGAGTTAAAGCAGATGGGTGATTGCTCAAGCTTCCTTTTGTTAGGAGCCCGGACAACCCTCCCTGCTGCGCAGGTTCAGCAGCACTGAAATGCTTCCAAAACGTCTCTCAAATGCAGATTTTCTTCTGAGTGTTTTTCAAATTTGAAGTGCCCTGTTTTAGTAGTTGTGAAATGCTTATTTTTTTTTTCACCCTGAGGAAACACTTGGCTAGAAAGAGCCCTTTGACTCTATTTCAAACATCACAAAAGTTCAATATTTAGGTGTTTTGATTCTTTCAAAAATTCATAGTCTGTGTTTAATGATTCCTTCCCCCCTTTCTTTTTTTTAAAGATATTTTAGCTGGAATAGTCAAAGCTTGCTCTCGCCACGATATTGCTGCTGACTTCAACGTGACCAAGATACAACCAGCTGTCAGGCAATGTGAAACTTAGTCTGGTTTTATGTCTGAAAGTTAAAAGGTGCTTACACTGCTACAATAAACAAAATGATTTGCCAAACGTAGGCTTGTTCCTAATGCATCTTCAGTATCAGTGCACTTGGCAAGTGTTGGGATGAAGGATGAGTATTGCTGCAACCCCAGGGCTGAGCCGCAGGCTGTGGCTGAGCCGCAGGCTATGGCCAAGCTGCAGGCAGGGCCGAGCTGAGCGTATAGGCTTTCTGCCCAGGCTATATCCACCTGGCAACTATAGAGACAGCCGTGATGTCACCCAGGGTGGAGGTTTACAATCACCAGCGTGAAATTTCACATGAGCAGCCTGTAAAGCAATGCAGTGATCGTTCCTCTCCAGCTTGTGTGCAGATTAATGGGTCTGCGAAGGAAACCATCGCCCTTGTGCCTTCCTCCCTGCACCGCTCCGGCAAGTGGAAAGCTGCTGTTTCTTCTCAGAAGAGGGTGACACCATGAAACACTGCAGCTTTGCCTCTGAGGCGGGGATTCTTTCCAGTCTTCTCCAAAGCCGTGCCCCACATTTTGTCCTGGAATAAAATCAAATCCTCTGAGGATTTACTGCAGTTCTTATTAAAGTTTCCAGTGTGCTCTGTGTGTCTCCTAAACACCTGAGAAAGATGAGCTTTACCCTAGAAAGCTCGCCATCCAAAACACCTCCTCGCCCAGCAGCAACGTAGTCTCTGGGCAGACAGCCACGTCACAAGCTGAGTAGCTGAAAGAGGGCAAATTATTCCTATTACTCAACATACTATGAAAGTAACAGCCAGACCACTTACTCTGGGGCTCCCATGAGAGTCTGGGTGCAGGCTGAGTCATGAACGGGTGCCACGACCAGCCATGGGTAGACCACTGTGAAGTGGCTTGCATTCCAGGAGTGGTATGTGTGCCCGTGAAGTGGCTCCCGACACTAAAAAGTCTCTTGTGCTGGGTGTTGTAATTGCTGACCAATTTGGAAAGCGATAATTTGTGCTACCCCACAAGCTTGTGGAGCGTGGATGTCCTCGTTCCCTCTCCGCATCAGAAAAATGGCCATAGCTTCCAGCTGAGCTGGAATTTTTTTGCATTCAAATGATTGCAACAGCTGAAACAGCGACACTTGGGAAAAAAGCCCCCCTCTCTCCAGATCTGGAGCTACTTGAAATATTCCAAAATCCCAGATTTCCCAGTGTACACGTGTAACTGGGATCACTGGTCTTTCATTTTTATGTTTCCCCACCCCATGGAAGCATTTTTATCTCTGAAATTCAGGTCACCTGCCAAGGTCATGATGGTCATCCCAGCTCCACGGATGGTCCTGCCCCTGCACAAGGGCACAGCCAGTTCCTCTGTAACCAGTCGCATTTTTCTTCATATGGAAGAAAATACAGTGTCGTGTAGAGAAAGTGCTGCACTTGGCACGTGAAAATACTGGCAAACATTTTCACCAAGGCCTGGACCTGGCTGTTCTCTGCTATAGTCAGAATCCTTCTTTCACTCACGGTAGTTTCACAAGGCACAGGAAGATTTCCAGTTTTCAAGGCCTGAGATTATTCACTGCCCTGATGAACCTCAAAATTGCCAAGGAAAGATATACATCATAGTGTTTTCCACTTGGCTGGGCAACATAAGACGGACCCGGTTGGAGGCACGCTACCTTGGCAGACAAGGAGAAGGATGCTGAAGCTTCCCATGCTGGCTGGAGACAAGACAGCACCACCCAGAGAAAGAAATGTTATTTGTGCAAAGAAGCCAGTTTTTGCTCCCTGAGCTTTAGAGTTCTTATTTTCCTTATTTGTTTTACTTCACTCCTTGCTCCGGGGGAATTAAATGATGGAGGGTAGAGCTCAAACCTGGGCAGAGTGGCAAGTAAATCAGGCTTCCCTTGTGTAGAGAAATCTCTCTGCATTTCTGCCTGAGCCTTTTTTAAATGACTGCGGAGGGATGAGCATAGGCAGGCTCCAGAAAGGGTGGTTCAAAGGTAGAATGTCTGCCTTTATTTAACTTGGAAGCAACACTGCTATTGCCCTTCTATTGCCTACTGAGCTCACCACTGCAGCCTGTCGTTCTTGCTGGCTCCTGGCTGCTGGGACCCGCTGCCCAGGACCTGCCAGCTTCTCTACCCACCAGCTGGCCACCGTCAGAGGTGTTTTTCTTTGCACCGCCGGTTCCTGGTCTCAGTGGGAGACCTGCTTGCAAGCCAGCACTTGTCACCAAACCAGAGCTCCACCTCTGCCAAATGATTCATCTTTCCTGACTTCAGACATTATATATACATATATGTATGTATGTATATATTTACATATGTAAAACCTACCGCAGCGGTGTCTGGGAGGTGAAAGTGCCCTCTTGTGGCATGCTGTCCCTTTGCTCTGCTCCCGGGGATCCCTGTCCCCAGCAAGGAGGAGTGGGATGGGGGTCACGCTCTTGGTGGGATGACACAGGGGCAGCTGCCTGGAGCAAGGTTGCAGGGATGGGTTCAACTCTCAGCTGAAACAAGTGTGAGACCAAGCAAGACAAAATCCCACAGGCTGCCTCCAGCATCACTGCATGGCGCACACATGAGCAGGTCTGAAAGCTCGACCAAGGTACACAAGTCACGCAAGATGATCCAGATCCTGTCACAACGTTTCAGCTGTGATTACTGGGCTTTCTTCAAGCAACCACATGTCCTGACAGGAAAACTGTAAGCAGTCAGGCCCATCATGTTGTGATGTGAGCACTTGGAGGCATGGGCCAGGCTGGGGTCTAATGTCCTCAGACCTGTCATTGACTTGCAGAGTCGGGATAGAGAAAAGATGGGTGGTTTTGCATAGATTTACACCTAGAGAGCTCAGTGTCTAATCTTAAATCAGTGGCATTAAAGCAATGCAGAAGGTGGGATGGAGCACTGGGTGTAGACTGAGAACCGGACCCGCTTTGGTATGGCTGAGGTTAATCGGAGCAGAGAAGCAGATCAGGATGTCCCCATGAGGGATTGCACCAGCCTAGGGGCACGGGTGTAACTCAGCAAGCTTCCCTTTCTGCAGGGACGTGTCCTCCTGCCCTCTGAAATGGGCATTTGTCCTTTTTAGGTATGCTAACGCAGCGGCATTTCTGGCCAGGCTGTTTGCAGATCCAAGGACACCCCATGACATTGACTTATGCTCGGAGCACCAAGCAAAATTCATCTGAGCAAGCACTCGAGTCTTGACTTGAAAGACTTGGGTTTCCCTTCCTGTGTGCTCTTTGTGGGCAATCTTGGGCAAGGTTCTGTGTCGGGAGCCAAGAACGCCCTGTGGCGTCTTGCTCCTGTGGAATTTCCAAATTTCATTGCCATGGAGCTGCGGAGCCCTGACCACAGCCCATCGCAGAGCCTGTTTGCACTTGGGGATGAGTTTGCAGAAGGGGGATGAGAACACTTCCTTACCACCCAGGGATGTTAGAAATACAGTAGTGATTATGTCATGTGCAGATGAAACAGGCCATAAATGTCCATCAGAGACACCCATACAGCGAGAAGGCTACAGATCTCCATGGGGTTGCCCTTGGGAGGTGAGTGTCCAAATACCCCCAGGCTTTCGGGGCTTGGTGAGCGGGGATGCGCATGCTTTTCCCTGGGAGCAGGAGTGTTGTTCACACCTGTGTTGTTGACATGCTGTGAGGTTTTCATGGAAAGACCCATCGCGACACGCCAAAAAGAAAGCTGCAACCTGCAGGCTTCATGAACATGCTGTCTTTTCCTTATTTTCCCAGTTATTTTTTGTTGTTGTTTTTGCTTTATTGGTCTGACCAGATGTTCTAAACATCTGGCGACGGCATGTTTATTTTTTAGGCTCTTCTGCGTTATGTTAGTGACACAGCAGCAGAGAAAGGAGCAGCAATGCCCCTGTCACATCTTTTGCCAGGTGACCCAGATGTTTTGGCATCTTTGCTGCTGGTCCGATGGTGCCCGGTGGTTGGAGGGTGGCTGGCAACGTGCCATCCCCTGGCTCTCCTGCCGTGGCCCCAGTTAAACTGGGTGACCTCCAGTATTTCCCAGTGTCAGGAAACCCAGTTTTGAGGCGTGGTACAGAAGGAGATGAATAATCAACGGGGCTAAGTCTGAGGTTTGGCTTTGGTAGGGCTCTACCTCATGACCTCGGGAAAGCGCCACTCTACCATGCCTTAAGTGCCACGTAATAAGTCACACGTAAAGTTCTGGCCGGAAGTTTTCCCTGAAGAAAAGTAATGATAAAATACTATTTTATTTTCTGAGTGAAAAGATTTCACAGCCTTGCCTCGACTGCAGAACGGAAATATTGTTAGGAAACAGCAAAGCAATATTTTTTAATTATTTAAAGAAAATAGATAAACTGTCCTTTAACAAAAATAAATTGGGGGCATAAGGTAAAACATTTGTTTTTCCACTTTTGAGCTGAGAAGTCCATTTTATATGTGTGTGGGGGAAAAAAAGCCATGCACGCATTCTGGACAAGCTCCATTTATGAGCATCTCCTGCCTGTCGCAAGAGAGAACAGACTGTCAGCTCTCCAGCTGTGGTTTTGAACTGCCGGCCTGTGGTGAGCAGGCAAGTAATTACTCTACAGCGCCGTTTTCACAGCTCTCTTTTATGGAGACAGTATTGTCTGGAAGCAGGGTCTGTCTCGCTAAATATTCACTGATAAAGGCTGTGGCTTGCTGCTCCAGAAGTGAAACAGGAAATTTATCCAACACCTCCGTGGAGCCGCAGAATGTTGGAAGACTGGTAAAGCATAAAAAATTATTTCAAGGTGCAAAAGTCCTTGGCCTGGGCTTTGGATTGTGAATATTGAAGTTGCTCTGCTGACATCAATACAGGCTGGCTGCAGCGAGGTGAAGGATTTCATGATTGCGAAAGGCATATTCCCAGGAAAATTGTCCTCCCGTGTTGTTCTTAATAATAAAGCTCCAAACCAGCTGACTGCTCCATCTTACCTGAAACCAAAAGGGGATTTGTGTATTTACCGTGTTACCCATCAGCTTCAATTATTTTATTTTTCCCTGTGTGGGAAAGAAGATCCATGACAAGAGCTGGAAGGGAAAGATATAAATTTTTATAGAAACAAATGTGTTAATTCTCCTGTCTCTCATCTCCAGGGGAGTGGTTAGGGTAGGGGGCGGCTGTGCATCAGGATCCTATTTTAGAGGGAGTTTTTGGGGGATGCTGAGGGGATGCCTTGCAGGACATCAACCAGTGGATGGTGCTTTTAAGGACTTACAAAAGAAACATGGAGCGACCAAGGGTTTCAGCTGCCTTGGCAGGTTGCTGCATGCCTCTCCCAGGTGTCTCAGCTCTGCACACAAGGGATGGGCTATGTTAGTGCCTATCTGGGGATCGGGATGTATTGAGGATTAGAGGAATTACCAAAGGCTTGCTGGGGACTGCCAGCAAGCTACCAGGGGGTCAGAAGGTTATCAGCATGATGGAGAAGCTATATTTCTTATATGTCCTTCCACAAGAGGAAAAAACCTCAACTGAGTTGGAAAAGCCCCATCAACTGCTCCTTCTCGGTGGCACTATCACCTTGGATGCAGGGAACATCAAAAGGGCCTCAGGGCAGTGGCTCCTGAAGGAGAAGTGGGTCCACACAGTTGTTCTCCTCCTGCTGGGAGCTGACAGATGGCACAGGGTGGAGGGCAGTCCATCAGACGGAGCACAAACAGAACTGAAAGAGCTGCAAGCTCCCCAGGGCTGGCCTGGGAATCGTCCCGCAGCAGCAGCAGCAGTAACTGGTACAAGAAAATGGAGAACTGCCTCGCCTTTCTCTCTCTCAGTTTGGGGAAGTGAGAGGGAGATCTGCTGCTGCAAAGGGCCTGCAGATGCTGGTGAAGAGGTCCAGCAGCAGCATTTGCACAGTCCCAGGAAAGGGTGATGTTTCCTTCGAGCGTGGAGATGCAGCCCTCAGCCCAGCTGGAGAAGCCATGGTCCTCGCGAGCACAGGGTCTCCTTTCTTGCGTCAGTGAACCCCAGGATGTGCCTCCCAACAGGGTAACGACCATCACCGCGGTGCAGCCCCAAAGCTGGTGAACCAACCACTGTGTGCAGCCTAGGCAGCGACGGTTTCCACCTCCCCATGAAGATGCTTTCTTCCACCTTCCCCATCTTTGCCCTCCAACAAAAACAACACATGGGGAGATAGAGGGGCTCCATGAGAGCCAGGGCAGGGCTGGAGGGGAGCTGGTGGAGCAGGGGGCGGTGTTCAGCCCATGCCGCAGGTCCTCCCCCAGCTGAGCTCCCACACGGCCTGGCTCCCAGCACGGTAACACTCTGAAATGCTGGCACCTTGTGGCAGCTTGGAAAAATAGCATTGATACCCAGACCAAACCCGCTCCTTCAAGTAAATCCCTTGTTTCAGGTCCGGTTGGCTGGGGAGGAAATTCTGATAAGCAGAGAGAGAAATTGGGCACATTTGTTTTGGGGAGAAGGTATGAGGCTGCCAAGAAGGGAGGTGGGAGTCCTGCTCCTCCCACCATGCTATTTCTGAAGCAGCCCCGTCCCAGCTGCACGAGCCTTTCATAGGATGTGGTCTTTTGAACAACAAACTTCCCAGATGCATTTTGATCCTAATTCTTCCTCCATGCTGTATTTTGACCTCCTTGTGGTATCTGGGCTGGGAGTCTGTCTCAATCAGCTGAGACCACATGAGACATTTTCCCTCATCCCAGAGATCTCTCTCATGTGATTTTAGATCTAAGATACCTGGGATTTGGTGGCAGCTCTGTCCCCACTGGCCAGCAGCACTAGATATATCGTAGGGATAAAAAGTATCTTGGGTTTGGCTCAGATCTAGTCCAACTTGTCTTGCCAGATGGACTATCAGCCAAGCTCGGTTGCAATCTTTATCCAGCATGGGAAGGGTTATTTAAACCATGTGAACAAGTGAGTTCCCATAGACACAGTTTAAGGTTGATTCATGTGGGTGCTCAGCAGGGGCCAAATTTCTTCACTAAGGGTCTGAAAAGCCCTCCTCTAGAAGCACAAACTTTTATCTTAGGGCATTAACTTGTCAGAGCAACTCCCATCCCTCCCTTCCTCCTGTGCTGCTTTTCCACGCATGCTGCTCCTGGCGTGGAGATGCTCTCGGAGTTCCTGTGACCATCGCTGCTTTACTGCTTACCAGACCTGCTGCAGGTCTGGGGGACCTGGACCCCTTTAATAGAACAGGAAATGTCAAATATTACATGGCTATAAATAACTCAGTAGAATGGGTTACAAGAGCATCTGGTTTTGCACACTCCCATGCAGTCTGATGACACTGGGAGAGAAACAGAAAGCTCCCAATTTTTGTCCATAACAAGAGGGTTTTGGGTGTCAGCAGGGACATGACTTGGTCACCCGAATCTGCCCAAGAACAAGTCCTCTCTCAGCTATGATGGGAATCCAGGATTAAGGATGAATCCCAGTCAGTAGCATAGTGAGTGGACATACGTCCTACCTCCAAGGCACAGTCCTACTTGTCATCATCTCTCCCAAATACTTCCTCCTGCCGTGCTGACTGTCCTGGTTGGGTTGAGGCTCAGCCAGCTGGTCCTTGGCCAAGGGCCATCTCACTCAGGTGCTGGGAGATGTGGACTCAAAAAACCCAGGAAAAGATGACGTAGACCCAGATGTCCATATAGCTGTCCTGATAACCCTATCTCTTCCCTGCTTCCCGTGGCTTCATACCATGCAGGAGGATGGGAAGGTGTCATGGAGATTGGGGGAGCCATGGAGGTGTTTTCTGCAGACCACCTGCTTGTCTCACAGCCTGTGAAGGCTGGAAGGACCAGGGAGGCTACATGCTCCCAGGGAGGCCTTCTTGTGAAACGTGCGTGTTTGCAAAACGTGCTTCTGAGAAAGATAACCAACTTCTAGTGAACGTGCCAGCTTGCTGAAGCAATGTTTTTACAGCCATGATGGGCTACAGGAGATCATGCTTGTAGAGAGAAGACCGACATAAGATGGATCAACTTCAACAGAGGGAAAGACTAGGCACACCTTTGGGGGCAAGATCCTGCTTCAGTGACTGCTTTGTGCTTTTATTTTACTGGTGAGACATCCCATGAGCATTTTTTTACCCAGAGAGGCTTCTGACATGTAAGCTCAGCTCTAAATAGCTTCCTTCTTTATTAAAAATAACCATTGGCACAAGCTGCCACGGGAAGTGATGGATTCTCCATCTCTTCAAGTCTTTAAATCAAGACCGGATGCCTTTTTGGAAGAGATGTATAGCCAAACAGAAATTATTGGCCTCGCTGTAGGAGTAAGGGGATGGACTCATATGGCCTGCGTTAGACAGGAAGTCAGCCGGGATAATGTATGGTCCTTTCTGGCTTTAAGATCTGTGGAAGTTCAGATCTGCAGCCAACGTATGGGACTCTTCATGTGTCTTTAAAACAAAAAAGCACCCCAGGTTGTAGGAAAGCCTCTGAAATGTTTGGAAGGCTACCAGTACCTACGGATTTAGTTTCGCCGGTACCTGAAGCAATGCCATTTCCCAGTAAATGATCTCTTCTCTAGACTTTAGATGGAGAGAAGAGCTCTGAGGGCCAGGTGGGCATCGGGGAGACAGGCAGGACACCGTAGGATTTGGGTTGCACCCCTACTTGGGGAACTAACTGCTGCTGGAGGGACCATGCGGAGATGCCAGCATGAAGAAATACTCTGGCATGACCGGTCCAGTTTGGCTACCCAGCTCTGCTGCTATGGGATAACCCAATGGGGAAGAGCTGGGGAAGATTTTGGGCATCACCCCAAGTGTTAGGCTTGGGTCCTTTGCACTTACTGGCTTGCCATGTAGCAACCCCCTCCTTGAGGGGACCTCTTCCCCAGGAGAAGCCGAGAGACATGGCTGCTCAGCCTGATGCAGTAAAATAATAAGCAAACCAAGGCTTCATCTATCAGAAAAGGCAGGGTAGGCAGGCAGGGTTGGAGTTGAGGAATGAGTCAGTGCGAGCTAGGTTTCCCTGTGCACGCTGCCCTGCGGTGTGCAGTGGGGTATGTCACCATGCAAGGAGGCTTTGGCTGGGACCCCTCTCGGGTTGGGCAATCTTTCGTTGCCCCACACCTGTCTCTGTAGCCCAGGTGGTGGTTGTGGTGGTTTGAGCTGGAAGCAGACTGAGCCTCTGCCAAGCTCATTTCATGCTACCCGTCAAAAAACCTCCAAACGATCGCAGCTTTTGGCTCCCAGGGATGGTTGGGCACTCAACACATGATTATAAATGCATCTTCTCCACTATCCCTCCCCCCTTCCCACTCCTTCAGCATTTGGGGACCCCCTTTTTTGCCCTCTCCTCCCAAGTCTACTCCTCTCACAATGATTACAGTGGCAGGGAAAGCTGGTGCGAACTCCCTGTCTCTGCAAGCCGAGCAGCCAAAACAAGTGGAGCTCGGAGAATATATTTTTGGCTCCATCTCCTCTTTTCAGCGCTCGGGAGATGAATGTGGAAAGCAAGCCAGAAAAGTCAGTAGTGAATGAATCCACTGGGTGCAAAATTAAGATGAAAAGCACGATCCAGATCTGTTAACAGCGACGTTACGCTTCAGATCTTACAAAGGTGAACCGACGAGAACAGAGACCAAACACAAGTTTGTGAGGCCAAACCGTTGTGCACGTGTTCCAGCTGATCTAATAAGAAAAAAGCACATTGCCCTATGACTTTTGCCTCCCTGAAGGAAAAGAGGGGACAGAAAAGGAGTCTGTCTTCAGCTACGAGCCTGTCTGCACCTGCCAGATCTTGTGACCTCGGTCTAGAGGAAGGTGGGTTCGTGCTACACTTGGCTGGGGCTCACTCATCTCTAACCCTGCTCAGTGTTTGCTGGCTCCAGCCCAGGGCTTGCAATGCCGGATGGACGGCACCAGGCGGCTCCCAGGGATGCTTTTCAGGCCTCAGAAACACAGTGGCACCTCAGAGGGAAGCAAAATGTAAAGTATATGCACACATGTAGTCCTACATTAAAAAAAAAACAAAACAGCCCACAAAACCAACCCAAAATAACGCGAGGTAGTGCGAAATGGGTGCAAGCCTTCGGTGGTGAGATGCGCCGGCAGCGCGCCCAGCTGTTGCAGCAGCTCGGATGCCGTTGCATGTAGCGTTACGTGAGGCTGAGAGTTTAGAAACTGTCTTAAAGAGTTCAGATTCACCTTAACCCTGAAAACAAGCTGCTTCATTAACCAAAGAAATGCCTCTACATTTCCTCCTCGGTTTAATTTAAATGAAAACATGATAAGGTTGCAACCCAAACACTTGTACTAATAGGTGAGAAGTTACAAGCGGCATTGTCTCACTGCTGGTAGTAAAAGGAAGAGAAACTGGTTCAAATGTTTTCTTTCATTGCCAAAGAAAGAAAGAAAGAAAGACCAATGCATTATGATTTTTTAGTTGTGGGAATGGAAGGGCTTCACTGTAACACCAGTGAGGATTTTATTTGCTTTTCCTTTGAGTCAGAAAATGTGCTTTTAATGTAATTAAAATAAATATCACAAACGTGGGCGTGTTCGCTAAGTGGGAGCACGGGCAGCGTACTGCACTGAGGCCAGGCAGGTTTGCTGAGCCCAGCGGCTGTGCCAAAGAGTGGGTTTCTGCTCAGTGGTGGTGGGCAAATCCTCCCTTTCCTTGTGCTTCAGTTTCCAGCTGTATAATGAGGCTAACAAAATCCTGTGTAAGGCACACTGAAAGGTGCTGAGGATGAGTTCTGCAGCAGAAATGGGGCTTTGTCCTGTAGGTACCGCGTTGTCTCCATGGATACACGTTCTCTGGATGCCCTGCATGGACCTTACCAAGGCAGTTAATCCTGCTGGGGGGCAGGATCCTTTGACGTACCACAATGCTCCTATGTTTCTCCACAGAGATGCCTGCACTGGCATTGCTGTTTTCAGAGCCGAGTCACTTGACCTCTCGCTATAGCTCAGCTCCCAACCATTTTGAAAGTAAATATGCTCCTTTCCTACTGTGGGGGTGGCAGCGCTTCCCTACCCTACAGGTGTGAGCAAAGATAAACAGCCCCAAGACTGTGAGCCACTCCAGATGCTGCGATGGGGGCAACTGGAGGCAGAAATAACCCAGAAAAGCAGGATAACACCCCATCTGGGTGCTCCGGACCTGATCCCTGTGAACACAAACCTCACGACAGCACAGTGATTGCTGCCAAAGCAATTATTTGCTTGTGCACAACAACCCTCTTTTACCAGAGGGCGGTGGACCCCTTTTCTTTGCCCCTTGGGGAGATCACGGGGCTGGGAGGGGGGACCCCCCCAGTGAGGATTGCCTTCAGGAGGCGTGCTTGTGCTTTCTTAGCCGCCCTAGAAGGGAGAAGCCAAGCAGGGATGCAGTCCCTCCTGCTTATGGCAAACCGTCTCTTGAAAACACAGTGCCTTCGCTGCAGGAGATGCAGCTTTCTGGGAAAGTGCTGCCCACCACCACCGTGAATTAAAAAAAAAAATTAAAAAAATTGCTTTTAATGGTGAATTACAAAGGTTTGGGGTTTTGAAGAAGCAAAACCAACTTCTAGGATGGGGTGGGAGTGAACTGCAGGCTTCACTGTTACAAATCATAGCCTCCAGGAAGAGAAGTGCCTGTAAGATGGGGAGGTACTCCAACCCCCAGTGTGGGTCTCAGGTGGGAAGGTGTCCCTAAATGGATGCTCCTTTCTCTTTCGGGTGGAGGCTGCAGTCATCTCCACTTGCCACATGGGGTGGTTTGCCAAAACTCTTAGTCACGCTGTGCATGCCCCAGAACCGAGTGCCCTCTCCTAACCTGCACCGTGCCCTCCCCAGGGGAAGAAGTACAATGGCCTGAGCAAAGAGAGTGGGAATTGGGAGTTCCTGAGCAAGACTGGAGGAAATAAAAAATAATTCGGAGAATGATAAAGTCTCAGCCCTAAATTCCCTGGGGCTGCATCCCCTCTTTGCATCCCCTTCAGCTTGGGCACTGGCTCTGGCAGTGCTTGCTCCGCACACAAGCCCAGGAAATCAGTGATGTTTCTGAGCAGGATCACCGTAACAGCCCTCAGATGAAGTCGCGGAGGACATGGCTGCTTCTTGAGAGCCTCCTCTTGATGAAAGCCAGTGGGATTTTTCACCAATAAGGCAGGAGTGCAAGCAGGGCCTCAGCGTTCCGCTCCTCATTATTAAATTGCTCATAATTCTAGGCGATGTCCCAAGGCCTGCCGAAAGGGCTGTGTTCATCATACAACAAAATAATAGCCATCATAATTAATAAACTCTAATAGGAACACACAAAAGCCAGAGCACAGGTAAATGACAGGGGCAGAGGATCCTTTTAATGTCTACAGGACTAACGCTTCACGCTTCCCTCCACGCTCGAGTATTTTCCAATCATTTACACATTCCTGGCTTATAACTTGCATTGCATCCCTTACGAAGACGGCAGCTGAGATTTCCAGGGCCGCGGTGCTCAGAGCACCCATGGGTGGGCTACATCTCGCTGTGGTCCCTGGTTGTCTTCACCTCCCCATCCCTGAGCAGGTCTGGCCTAGGTGTGAGCATGGCTGGAGGAGACGGAGACAATGGGAGAGTTGGCAGTTGCTGGGGCTGGGAGAAAAGGGGGGAGCGGGAGTGCTTAAAATAAACCCAACCCGCACATGAGTGTTATTGCAGACGTGCTGGGTAAGGCCAGGGCTGTGTCCTCCCGAGAGGAGTGCTGGCCGCCAGCAAAAATCCTCTTAACAACAATTAATGGCATCTAATTACTCTCTCTTTTGTCTTTTATTTAGCAATGGGGCTCAGCCCAGGAAGTCCTGGCTTCCACTCTTGGAGTGTTTTGACTCTGAAACTGCAAATGGCCTCGTTTCTTGGACAAAAGGACCATGAAGGTCCCTAAGCTCCTGCTGGTCCTCTCCTACCCACCACGTTACACCCAAGGGTGTCACGGGGAGATACCCTGCACCATCAGCATCCCCTCTACGTGTCGTGTCTCAGCAGGGCCCGAGGTGGAAAAATGCCCCTCCTTCCCTTCCCAGGTCCCTTTTTCCATAGTGTCCCCTTGGGGGATGCGTCTGTCCCAGGGAGGTGTGTGGTGAAATGGTTGCATTAAGCCAAACCAGTGGCCCCACCACCGGCTCATACTGGGATCCAGACATGGAAGTAAGAGAAAAGGGCCTGATCCTTCCCCGGTTACCTCCCTGGGCGCTGATGGCTGCAGTGCTGGGATTTCCTGACCCAAAAGCAGTTTCCTTAGTAGCCCTCAATGGGGTTTTCTTCCTTGAATTCCTTGAGCTGGTTCTTGACCCTGTGTCAGCCTTTCGTCTCTTCTGGCAATATGTGATAAGAACCTGTTGCATTGTCCTCCTGCACGGAGAAACGGGCTCGGAGGTAGCAGCAGGATTCGTCTCCTGGCTCCTGGCACAGCACCTCCGCAGATGCAGGAGATGAAGGAGTGGGACCATCTCCTTGTGAGGACAGAGGACCACAAGGATCAATTTTAAGCTCTTGGGAAGAGCACTGGGCGTAGCTGGCACGAGCGGGCATAGGCATCTGAGATGCAGACGCAGCCCATTGCAGACAGATTCTTTTTTGGGAAACGGTGGGGGATAACCCCAAGCCAGTCCCTGAGGGAGTAAAAGGCAGAAGGGATGCCCCATGCCCTGCAGCCTGCATGGAAAGGGGGCAGGAGGTCCCGCTCCCAAGTGAGGACAGGGAGGTAAGGCCCGGTTTAGGGAGGATGAGTGTGCAGCAGGGTGGCAGGATGGAGATTTACCTCAGTTGTTTGGAAAGCATGAAAACAGGGCAAGATTCTCTCCATGAGCTGAGGGCAGGGGAGTGACCCCCCAGCCTGGAGCTGCCATGGAGGGGGCACGGGAGGGGACCAGCCACACGTGTGGGCAGGAAGAGGCAGCTAAAATAAGCAGATGGGTGGAAAAGGGAGGAGAGAGTATTAGGGAGATAACATAAAGGTTAGAAAGTCGGAGGAAATGAGCCGAAAACAGACCAAATGTCACGAAAAGGTGAAGCTGAGCCTCACGACCAGCCCAGAGCATGGAGATTAGCAAAGCCCTGTTGTGATGCACAAGGTTGCGTTGAGATACAATAGACTGAAAGCTGCCCTGCCTAAGCATCCCTCTCCCTCCGGCACTGACCCGCGGGGGTCACTTGGAAATCATCCGTAATGTCCCATGTGGGCAGCGTGCGGGCAGTGGCGCTGCCTGTACCAGCAGCACCCGGGCAGGCTGCCTCCTCCCTCGTGGGGTTAGGTTGTTATTCCCTCCAGACACAGTTTTGGAGCATGGAATATATCATCGGCATTTGGGAACGAAGCCCAAACAAATGATGGGATCTGATCATCTCTAACGTGGGATGGTTTTTATTTCAACGGCTCATCCACGTGTGGGAACAGAACTGGTGTAACACTTTGCTGCTGCTTCAACGTTGCCGTGAGCCAGCTTGAAATCCTCGCGGGGGGGGGAGGCCTTGTGTTTTCCAAATGCAGAGCAGGCTTACAACTGAGCCCCCAGGTGCCATTACCTCATATTTGTTTGCACGGGCTGGGAATAACACCGGCAGCATTTGGTGTCAGAGCCCTGCCAGACACCTTTGCGCTTGATGTAATTCTTGCGGCAGCCACCCCAGCACCGAGGATGCTCTTTGGCCCTTACAGTTTACTCCCATTTCCTGGCTGCCAATCTTCATTTAACTCATTGAGCTCTGCATCACGACACTTTTCAGGGGGGATGATGAGCCTCGTGGCCTCGGTGGAGGAGCTGGGACTGCAGCAGCTGTAGAAAAAGGAAGAGGAGAGGAGCGGGGAGATAAAGCCCCCTCCCCAGCAAGCCTGGGCTGCAGCTGATAAGAGCCCTCACGGGTTGTAATGGGAGCCCTGGCTGCCTGTTTCCTCACAAAGTCATGACTCAGGGATAATGTTCACATCCTCCGAACGGCGAGGGAGCTAAAAATACAGCCAGGAAAATGAGAATGAGTGAGCGAGCATGAATGAGAGCGTGAGTGAGAAATGCACTGGGGAAAAGAGAGAGGAAGCATGAATGAAAAAGCCTGGGAGAGAGAGTGAAAATAGCCCGACTGTTCCAAGTTTCCAAGCTGCAAACCTTTGCTTGCAATCAACGCTCTGGCAAAGGCATACTTGCAAGAATATAAACCCGTCCTGGGAATTTGCCCTTGCAAGCAACCCTCCTGGCACTCTCCCCCCTGCAAGAGCAGGAGGGCAGGACACCCTGCTCCGAAGGGGCTGCATTCCCCAGGAATGTGCCCTGTGCCAGCCATGCTGCAGCGTCAGCCCCAAAGGAAGGCATCCTGCCTACCAGGACAGATCCAAACGCACAAGCAAGTTGTCCCATGGATGCTCACATTGTATGTAATCTCTCCTGGAAGCAGGGAGCCTCTGCCCTTGGCCTGGGTCTCTGCCAGGGCGGAGTGGTCTTGGGGAGCCCCACCGATCCCCCTGACCCTCTTTCTCCATCATTTCCCAAAGTCTTTTTTAAGGATCCTGTTGCTGTGAGTTGCTGCCTCTCCCTCTCCAAGCCCTAGGCACCTGCACACACACAAGAAAAGACAAATTCTCCTGAAAATCAAATGATTTTGCCCCTCTGCCATAGCTCCCTCGTATCACAAACAGCCCCTTGGAGCTGAAATGTAGTTCACACATTTATCACAGTGCTGAGGTTTAATCCTCAAACCTCTTGGCACCAGGCGGTGTACCAGCGCAGAGGAAAGGATGCTCCCTGTTCCCCATCCCCTACAGCTCCTCTCCTGCAGATCCAGGGTGGATAAATGGGCCCTAGTGCAGGTCTTTAGCGTCAGGAGACCCTCTCAGTCTCGGGTAGAAGGTGTATTCCAGAGCAGGATTATAAGAAGGGGCTCTGGGTGCTTGGGAAATGCCTGCAGCACTGTTTGCTCTCTGGCTTTGGCAGGACAGAAGGGAACCCCTTTCCCACAGCCTGCAGGAGTTCCATCACGGAGAGATTTTTCTACCAAAATGCCCTTTTCTGATGTCTCGCCTCCCTCGCCATCTCAGCCAGCAGTGCCACACACCTGGGCTTGGGCAGGCAAGTGGCTGGTCCCTGCTCGCAGTGCCCGGAGAGGGCTGGCAGGGACCGGTCTCCCCGACACATCCCATCTCCCGGCACGTGCCGGAGCCTTGTTTCAATTATTTCCTCCTGGGGATCCGGCTGATCTGACACAGGCCCTCGCCTGCCACTTCCCCGCTCCTGGTTTTTGTTCCGAGTTTCTTTTGTCCGAGGTTTCCTCCAAAGGGTCGGGTGAGGAGAGAGGCTGCACACGTTTAATACAACCCCAGGAGCAGCTCTGAAATATGCTGGTGTAGCAAGGGCGTCGGGAACAGGAGGATGCCATGGACATGGGATAAAGGACAAGGAAAGAGGTTCACGGCTGGAGAAGGCCATGTTACCATCACGGCCCCAGGCCCTGGAGCTCATGGCAGGGCCTTTGTGGCAGAGGACCCTGATGCCAGGGACCAAAGGTGCTAGGAAACCCCTACAAGCAGAGGCTCTCTACCCCTGCCAAACTGGGATTTACCTAAAAAGAGCAAATTCAACCCAACACATGCTAAATCTGTAAAAAGGAGCAATTCTTGTGCATCCACCCTCCAGAGCTGCGTGGAAATTGGGCTACGGAGAGGACACGGGTTCCTAAGCAACTTTGGGGAGGAAATAAATAAAAAAGGATTGCTGACTTCTGAGTCATATAGATCCTATAGGTGCTGCAGGGTTTCTCACAGCAGGAAGTGGGTCCTGGCCCCGCCGCCGCAGCCGGCTGCTGTCTGGGTGCCTGGATGCCAGCGGGTCACGGAGGGACAAGAACAGCCAGCTAAATTTGACCCGTATCACAGATAGGAAGAGAGATTAGGTCCTTCTCCGTCATCACTGCTGAGCCCAGCTCTCCTGACAAAGGCCCCGGGGGTGAGCCTGGTGCTAATCCAAGGAGCCAATTTTAGAGCGTGCTCTCCGCAGACAATCTCTGATTGTTTGGGCTGTTTTGAAGTTTTCCCAGCCGCACCGTCATTGCATCCTGTGACTTGGCAGGAAAGGCTTTTTGTGCAGGCACGGCTGCCAAGAAGCCTGAGAGGTGTGACAGCGCGGGCTGCATGTCCCTCCCTCTCCATTCCACTGTGTCCCCTCCCTGGGTGTTGGGGAAGGGGCTCGGTGGCCTAGGTGGAGGTGGCAGGGAAAAGCCGATTTTGACGGCAGTGCCAAAGGGACCAAACACAGATGTGGCAGCTCAGGCCCACCCCCCCGGGTGTAGGGGACCCATCCGGCTGGGCTGCTGCAGGTGGGTGGAGGCGGCTGCAGCTGTGGGGTGCCCTGAGGAGCTTGGACGGAGCCATGAGATGCTGAAAGGAGCAGTGAATTTTCTCCCAGGCTGGGGAAAAAACCGTTACAACACAGCTTCTCCCCTTTTTTCTCCTTCTAAAAATCATCTTTTTCCTCCAGCAAACTACCAGCCCCAGGAGCATTCCTGTGCACCCCCATCACCGTTGCTTCCCCCCAGCTTTTCTGCTCCCTCTGGCTCTGCTCCTGGGTTTTCCCTTTCGGCTGTCAGCAGTTTTGCCAGCTCTCTTTTGAAAGGGGAAGAGGAAGAAACAAGCCGAGATACCTGAACCTGCCATCCACCCACTTCTTGTCTGGACTCAAGATGTTTCAAAGCTCTCCCCTTTCTATTTCTATCCTTATTGTCATCCTGCTTTGAGAGGAAGGTCTATTATTCCCCCCCCCTCCTTTTCTCTCTACAAAAATGGGACATTGTTTCTTCTTTCTTTGATTTAAAAGCCAAAAACAGTTATAGGAAACTGTTCAGCAGATGTTTTACAGTATGAACCCAGAAAAAAAAAAAAAAATTAAAAGCTCTCCGATTTTGCTTGAGGATCTATATTTAGCCTAATGCTTCCTCCGATTCAGGGTTTGTGTTGGCATAGACGAGGCGTAGGTTTAAGCACTTTGACTGTAGTATTTATTTTATTTCTCCCATTCGCTGCATCCATTAAAATCTGGAGCTGACTGCATGAGCTAATGAAGCTCATTCAGGGAGTAGGTAAATTCAGCTCGCTCTGTGTTTCAGCAAGGTCCCTTTCAGCCCACAGATGCTCAGGGCGTGCTTGAAAACAATAATTTCTCATCCTATTTGCATTAGGATGAGCAAAGCTGTGTCTGAGCTCAGGGCAGTGCCCGAGGCTTGTGCCCAAGGTGGCCAAAATAAAATGAAACTCCCAGCTGAGACTTATAAAGTCTCAGAGGGAGATTTATAGGCATTGAATGAACTGATGCTGTGAGCCTTGGTTCCTCATCATGCGCTGGAAATGGCATTCACTGATTTTTGGAACCAGCTTCAATCGGGACAGCCAAAACTCATCCTGTAAACCTTCCGCAGGCCAGATTCCTGCTGGCTTAAAGAACCAAGGACTCAGTACCAGTTGAGCGAGACCTTCCGGATAAGGATAACGTTGCCAGCCGTGTGTGTTCCTCCCTCAAGCAGAAACAACAGGAGAAACCTCATCTGTGCACCATGACATTGTACTGTGGGTGGGAAAGAAAAAAGCCATCTGCTACCGGCAGGTCTGGGAAAGGCTGGGCAAGGAGGGCATCTCACCTCCTGTGAAATCTGGCTCTCGTCACCATGTGCACCCTGCTCCCAGACGCTCGCAGTGCCACTCGACAAGGCAGACTGAGGAGAGGTTTGCCGGTGGAAAATTGAGGCTTGGAGCTTGCCTAAGGGTCTGAGAGGAAGCCAATGCTGTGTTATCACTGCCTGGTAAAGGTTGAGGTATTCCTGCCTGGGAAAAGCATCTGGAGGGGGAGTGACAGCCTGGTGAGGCTGTGCCATGTTGCTCTCCATCAGCCCTTCCTGCGAGCCAGGCTCCCCTTCTCACCCTCTCTCAGCCTGAGCCAAGATTTCCATATCCTGCTGCTGGGTGCCTGTGTGGAACTGCCAGCTGTGCCCCAGGGACGTTTTCCTTAGGGAAAATCTGCTGAGACACATGTTCCCACAGGCTGGCACTCCAGGCACGTGCGCAGGAGGCCGCATTTGGGTGCCCAGGCATGGGGGCAGGAACAAGAAGCTCAGAGGTACCTTTGGGATGCAGTTTCTGCTGGACTTTGTGTTGAAAACCCACGTTTGCAGCTTAGGAAGGGTGGGGACACCACGACTTCGTGCTGGGTCTCCTAAGGAGCACCTGCAGCAGGACAAGATCAGGAAGAGACCCTGTAGGTAGTAAAAGAAAGAGGCATATTCAGCAGCAGAAGAAAGCAGGTATGATTCAAGGGCACAGAATATTCATGTTACTGAAGATACAGCTTGTTTGCTGTAGTGATCCAGCAACTAGTCCAGAGACTCCTTGCAAAATTCCTTATCCTAATAGAAAGCCAAGTCTAAGACCAAAATAAAGCCCATACTTGCTTACTATTGGAAGTTTTCAAGAAGAAAAAGCCACGCTGTGGTCTTATTTCCAGGGCTGTAAACCCAGAGCATCTCCAGTGAGATGGGAGGTGCACGTGGGCACCCAGGTGTAAGGGCAGGGAGGAATTAACCCACGCTGGGACATGGGCTGGCCTTAAAAGTGACGCTGGGCATCACCTGCAGTGATCTGGGCTGTGGTTTCGAAGTTGAAATCATAGCAATGTTTTCCAGACATTAATGGCTTATTTGTTGTCTAAGATGGTGGAAAACCAGAAAAAAGCCGTAGCCTGAATGACCTGTTTGATTTCCAATAGGGTATTGTTTGTGCAGTTTCTAAATAGCCTGCATTAGAAAGACAGCAATTAAAAAGGCAAACTCACCCAAATTCATGGGCTGAGCTCTGGGATGCTGGAAGGATAAAGGTCTAATTCATAGAAACATCTTTGGCTCCTTTATTTAGGATTTCTGTATATTATATATGCAGACAACCAGGAATGTAATTTTTTCCAGACTGCTTTTTGCATAAATTAGGATCGCTTGCTGTTCATCAGCTAACCCTGCCATGACCCCCCTCCATCCCCTCTTGCTCTGCTTAAAACCCATGGGCCCATGCCGGCTTCTGCAGGCTTCTGCCAGTGTTGGGAATGGGGAAGGCAGGCGGGGGCATCCCAAGCTGCCCAGGGTGTCTTTTTTGGAGAGCAGCAGAGCTGCACTAAAACTGGGCAGGTGAATGAAGCACCTAGAGCAGGTCATAGGACAGTGGTGAGGGTCCCCTCTCTCTTGGGTGGGTGTACCTGCCTTAACCATCCTCGGAGGATGGATACTGGGACATGGTCATGCTCTCAGACTCATGTAGTGCTGCATATGCTGAGGAAACGCCTTGGGAGATGCAAAGGGCTCCTTAACGCAGCCTGGATCCGGGTGGAAACGTGCTCGGCCCCGGGAGCGCTGATAAATGAGATGCTGCTGCTTCCCCTCCCACCCACACACTTCCACTTTCACTTCACATGTGGGACCCAGCACTGTGATCCTGGCCATAAATAACCCCTCCATCCCCAGGCAGTCATGGTGACAGCATGCATTAAGCCTGCCAGTACAAGCATCATTTTTCCTCTTTCTTCCTTCTGGACCTCTTGGCAACCTTCATGGAGAGGATCATCCCACCTCTCGGGGGATGTCACCTGTGTCCTGTTATCCTGTCTAAGCTCCCCCGGTAATCGACGGAGGAGACAAAAGACAATCTGCCATTCCAAACAGGCTCGGTGGTACTCAGGAATTAAATATGAAAAGACACAGCTGTTCCAAAAGCCTAGTTTTGTCACAGACAAACTTTCCTTGACCTGGAACCACGAGGAAAATAAACAGAGGTAAAGGACATGTTAATAACTCATTTCCACAAAACCAGGCCTCCCATTTTTGCTACTGTATTTTTTCCCCGTCCCACTCGCTCTCGCAACAAAGCGTATTTTGTAAGATACATGCATTTTTGCATCAGTTTAGATGTGCAAGTAGAGCATTGTGTTGAAATGTCTCCAGCCTATGTTCAGCTGCCGGGCACATCGCGTGACTTCCCTGCCCTACGGTTCCTCATGCAGAAACACAGGGTGGTAACACTTTCGTTGCTGAGCAGGTATCTCACGCCTCTGGCTGGTCGGCAGCACCCAGGAGGGCACAGCTTCCAGCTTGGACTTCCCGGGATTATTGTACAAACCACTGAAGCCTGGTTGCCCTCTGTTGCATGTCTGTCAGCTGATGGAGAAACAGAAGGCTCTGTTTGATGTTGGAAAAAGGCCTCAAGAAAAAGAGTTTCCCAGGTTTATCAGCAAGCCATATAACCCAAATGTAATAAAATCTTTTCATTCTTACGTCATTCGAGATTTTTTTCCTCCTCACCCCCAGCACAGTGGTATTTCTGCCATTGAAAGGATGTGAGCCATGAAAGGAGAAGCCCAGCGACTTCCAAGGGTGTGTTGCGCATTGGGTCTGTGGCGAGTGATGAGTCATGAAACGATGGGGATGGAAAGCTAACCGCTCCTTTCTCCAGGCCTGGGATCACGCTTGGAGACCACAGGATGGTGTATGGATGCAGCCAAGATGCTGTGGCCGGCAGTGCTGCTAAGGTGTCCTCTCTCGGGGAGAAAACAGACCTCCCGAGGTCTCCAGGACGACCTTGAGTGGAGCCAAATGGAACGCTTGGGCTCTCACTTTGCAGCCCGTTCTCCAGCCGCAGCTCCAGCCGCAATGACAGTCCCGCGAGGCGGAGCAGGAGCTTTTCCACCATTCAACCCTTCCCCAACAGTTTTTGGAGGCACTGCTTGCTAAGCCCAAGACACCAAAGCCACCACAGCCGGCTCTCCAGGCCAGGCCACGCTCCAGAAACCAGTATCTAAAGACAGCAGGCACCACAAGGGGACCCAGGGTTCAGATTTCAGCCAGTGCCTCCGACAACAGCAACAGCAGTAATGATAATTACAGCTTCCCGTTCGTTATCATCGTAGTTTAACCATAATAAGCTGCTTATTATTTTCAGAATGGTTTTTATATGACATTTTCACTGCGGTGCTAATCTTATTTTTTTAGAAGGAGATGCAAAGGGAAGCAGTTAAATGATCTCGATTCATTTTCTGTATTTTTACACTGGCTTGAGAAGCAGTTGACTTTTTAAAAATGTCAACATTTTTATCAACATTTTGAATTTCATTATAGTGAGATATGGGGAATATTTTAACAGATAAAAGAAAATAAAAATATCTCTCTTTTTTTACTCCCCTGCTAATAGCAAGTTAAATAATAAAGAGCAAGTGATTAACTGGGTGCTGAATTCATTTTGAAATCTGGCCAGATGTGTTCGAGCAGGAATTGTTAGCTGACAGCATTTTTGTAATTCTGATCTTTATTTATAAGCTTGCCTGGGAAAAGAGCACTTCTGAAATCTGGCTTTATAGTCCTAGATTAAATGATTCTGGATGAGGATTTTAATTTACAGATTTGAAGAGGGTATATGTGTGATGAAATCTTATCTGGGTGTTGTTTTTTTCCAGGGTATATCAGATAGTCTAATAAAAGATCCGCCTCGCAACCAACACACCTAATTTTTCTTGAAATGAGAAAACTGGTGATGACTGATTTTCCAGTTAACATTTTCATACATGATAATTGATTTACCTTTTCATTACAGCTTTCAGGAGTTCCCGCTCATCCTTCCTCTGCGTTGTTAATGGTGCGAGTGGGTCAAGCACCTGCAGAAAGGAGATGGCAAAGATAACATTGATGGTGGCTTTTAGAAAAGGGATTTCTGGTTTTTTTATATGCTTACAAGGCAAAACTCAAAAATTTGCATCTTAAAGGCTCAGACTGGCAATGTTATGGCTAGAACTTCCCCAGAGATGCTGCTTAACATCAGAGTTAGAGGTCAGTGGAAATTTCTCACTTCCTCTTCCAAAGTGAAAATATGGATGGGACTTGGTGTTATTTTGGTTCTATCTTACATATGCACATATATGTATTTATAGTCATACGTGTAGACCAGAAATGAAAACTCAAAGTAGGAGGGAATTTTTCTGCACCTTGTGTCACACCCAAGCCAGTCTGACATCATTTAAAGCCCATTTCTGCACAGCTCTCGTAGCCCTTACAGAGACGAGATATACCACGTGTGAGCAAGCAACTAACTCAATCCATACAAAGGAGATTTAACTGTAGCAGCTCCTAACATAACAAAGCCTCACCTAAATCACGTGTGGGCATTCAGGATTCTTCCATACACCCCAAACTGCTTCTCTTTTAGCGTATATCCATCACGTTGTATCCAAGATGATGGATCGGAGTTCCTGCCTGACCCAAGAATAGCAAACCCCTATTCTCCTGCTTTTGAGGACAGATATCTCCCCTCGACTTGGACAGGGCAGCAGCATCCTTGGGTTGTATACAAGGAGACAATTAATCAGGTGTTTGTCCCTGACCCGCTGGGCCAGGAGGGATGAGTTCTGGTGGTGCCTCTGGTTTGCTTTTGAGGCTGGCCAGTGACGGAAAGCCTCAGCACCTGGAGACCAGATGTGCACAGCTCTTGGTGGACCACTGCTGAAGCATCTGGGGCACAGGCTGTATGTCATTTTGAGGAGGGGCAGGAGGGAATGCTGTTGCAGCCTGGGCAAACCTGCCGCAGTATTTACAAGCACAAGCAGCTCCTTGATCTGGCTGCATCACCTTCTCACAGGACAAACAGTGGCTAGGAAGGTAACCCTCCAAATCTCAATCCCCTTTCTTTGCTCCCTTGTGCTGGGGTCAGCATGTAACACCAACTGGAAGCAGACTCAAGCGCTCATTTTATCAGTTCCTGCTCTGTTTTGCCAGTGTAGTATGGAAATGATGATACTTAGAGATCCACAAAGGGATGTGGAAGTTTATTACATGCAGCTTCTCACCCGTAGCGGCTTGTGAACCTCAAGCGGACCACAAGTCTGCAAGATCTCTCCCTGGAAAGTCATCTGGGGGCTGCAAGGGGGTGAGCTGTGGTAGGCGACAGTCGGTGAAACTTGGAGCACTCTGTGATGAATTTTGCCCAGGGGATCTGTGTTCACTCCCCAGCTCCAGGATACAAATCGTGACCCTTCCCACTTGTAGCTACATTAAAGAGGGTGCTCTCTCATCTTCCACCCAGTCCTCTAGCTGCAAAATGGTCATAAGGATTTCTCAGCTTGTTGGGAAAAGGACTGTTTCTGCTGACATCTATGTCCAGCGCTGTCCAGACAGAGCTTGTGGGCCCCTAAATTTAGGCAGTCTACCAGTGCACAACCCGTGGTACATCCACGAGACATCTCAGATTCGGTAAAACCATTAATAACTACCTCAGTTAAACATTAAGGAATCATTTTATTTTTTTACAAGTACAAAGAAAATCCAAAGCATCTGGAATGGAAAGTACTTCTCGATGTACTTTATGATAAATTCCATGAAATACCCAAAATTTAACCCAACTTCTTGTTGCCAGCTGAAGCAACTGGCTTAGGTGACTGATGTGCCAGCAGTGACCCCGAAACCAGGTGACCATGTACAAGCCAAACGCAGTGATCTGCACACAGCAGGCATCGTGCTGCCTTGCAAGGAACAGCTGAAACCAGAAGCCTCCCCATTTTGCAGGCACGCAGTCGATTGGACAGCCATAATACAGAGGGTATTAATATATAGATTACTGTATCGGAAGAACCGTCGGCTGCAGAGCAAAGCATCCAGTCCAGGGAAAGACATCTTGTTTGCAGCTGCCAACGGGGTTATCCTGCAGCCTTGGGAAGAGTTGCCCAGATAAAAATTGATTGCTGGATGCATTCCACTCCTTTGGTGCTCAGACGTGACTGAGCCTTTGTACCAAAGCCCAGAAGGCTGGAAACCTTCCCGAGAAGATGGGAACCCTGTAAATAATTTCCTGCATTAAAATAGCTACAAGAGCGATCTGTGCCTTACAGTTTTGAGTTCAACAGGTAACGTCTATTCAGGCCACCTGTAGCTGTGTGTTTCAAAGTTCAGGCAAGAGCTGAAGGAGAGATTCATTCTTCATTTAGGAGCTTGAACAAATCCTCTAAGGACTTGTTAATAGTTTTATGGGCATAAATATTGGGGTTTCCTTGTTATTTGTCACTATGTGCATTTGAGCAAGCTCTGGACTCAGGGGTGAAGAACAGGAGAGACCTTTATGCCTGTGAACACTAGTTTTGCACATTTGGTTTCTCTGGGAAGCATTTGGCAGCAGTAGACGCCACAGGAACCCCGTGCAGGCAGAAATTATCCATGTGATGGGAAATACAGTTTTGGTCTGCACCTTGCAAATATCCATTTAGCTGAGAGTATCCAAAATACCCATTTTTGGATGGAGAAAGGGTGTCCCCAGGTGTTATTTCTCTCCCCAGAGTGATCAGTGCTTCAGCCTGGATTTCACTGACAGTCCTTGCTGCATTCTTTTATTGCCAGGATGCTGTAAACTTCCCTGAAAACCAGCCACTTCTGCAAATACTCTGGCAAGCAGAACATTATGGTGGTGGTGCATTGAGGCAATAAGGGCGAGTCCCATAGCTGTGTCCTGCTTTTTGCTGTCCTGTTACAGTTTGCTGTTAGGATTTCTAAAGCAAATCACAGCAGCTGTTCCCAGCCTCCTGTTTTGTCCACAGACAAAACGTCACAGAACAGCACGCGTACAGGCCTTGGTGTTTAGGCTTTGCCCCACTCCTGGGGCTGCTGGCAGGGGCTCAGCCGGAGCAGTTGCTCATGAAGGTGGAGTGGTGGGGATCTGTACTGGAGCTGGAGAGGATTTCCAGCCTGGAGCCCTCTCCTGGAGGAAAAAGCAGCTTTGCTGCCTGGAGAGTGAGAGCAGAAGAGGCAGGATGGGCACACGTTCCCCTGCATCCAGGATCTGGGGCTTTGGAGGTCCCTGGCCAGGCTATGAGTGGAGAGCAGGTGGGGCAGGAGAAAGCAGAGGCGTTAGGAGAGAGCAGCCCCAGGTCCTGCTCTCCCAGAGCTGATAATTTACATGGAGGTTTTTGGAGTGAGCCTGCTGCAACCTGTGTTTCTGTCCCCCTCCCTTTTCCTGCCCAGCCAGGAAAGTGCTCTCCTGCCCTTCTGGTCACAGCAGCCTTGTCTTCCCTGGGGAACCCCAGGGTCCTTTAGCATCTGCGGTAAAAGCAGCCTTTGGGGTGATTCAGGTTGGACCGTCCACCTCTGTCAGAGGAGGGACCTGAACCAGTGGCTCCCAGTGCTGCCCGAGCATCTCCCCGCTCCGGTGCCATATGCAGGGGTAGATTGCTTCAGCCTTTATACCTTTAAAAGCAAGCAGCAGCTACCATGGCCTTTTTTGGGGGGCATGCCTGGTGCCAGAGGCACTTGGTAAAGGGTTTTAGGGTATGCTGCCCAGCTGGATTCTTCCCAGGGTTGGGATAAGGCAGGCACCAGAAAGCACAGCACTCTGGAGCTAGTGATACCCTGGGATATGCAAGGGAAAAGGAAAGGCAGCGGTGCCCAGGGGACCTTTTAGGAAAAACCAGCAGTTTCTGCCATTAGGCACCTCCAGGCAGAGGCAGCAGCTGAGCTGAGGTTGGGGGATTGAGGCTGGATAAACCTCACCCTCATCGTGCGCTGTGTGCCCGGTTTTCTTTAGTCACTGTGCAAGAACAAGCTCCACTTCACAGGGAATTTGGGGGGACAGAGTGACATCTGCAAAACACACCAAAGCCCGCGGATCACTTTACAGGACATGGGAGAGCACGGACTCAGAGGTCACCACTGCAGCCTGGCACCCAGCACTGGGGGGCTGGCAGGAGGCTGTCCCTCCTGCCCACCTCCAACCAACTGGTTTTATTGGTTGTTCCCCATCAGCGTGACATCTGCCTGAGGTGGCTTTTTCCTGGCTGGCGGTGATGGCCGGAGCGTAAGCGGCGTGGAGCCGATTTCCCACCGCCCTGGATGCGGGGCTGACCACTCCCCCTCCCTTTGAATAGGCGGCCCTGCTGCAAACACTATGGTATTTCCATCCTCTCCAGCTCCAGCGCGGAGGATAGCACCAGGTAGTTGGAAAGAGATCGAAGACAAGTGTGGGAAGCCGTGGAGGACATAAGCTTTTCCCCTGGTCTTTCAGCTAAGTAGTAAGTGGCGGTGGGGAGAGAGTTGTTTTAAACTCTCCTGTGGGTTTGTAGGTACCTGTGCTCATTTTCAGGAGATCGAAGATTTGCTTTGTTGGTGATTTACTTTTACTCTCTCCATTTCCAGTTTCACCCCATAACTGATTCATGTGCTTGCTACGGGTACTGCAGGATCTTATATAAATGTCTGAGCTGATGCTCCCCTTTAAAAATCCTTTTTTTATGCATAGAGTATATAAATTTTACATGCATGTTTAGGAGAACATTATTATTTTCCTTGTTTAGATAGAAGCCTGCACCTTGGCATTATTACAGTGGATTAAATTTGCAGTTCCTTCTATGTTTTGAGCTTCATTTTGGTTTGGATGGGGGTTGGTTTGTTTTCGTTGCAAGGCAGGGGGAGAAGCAAAGTGCCTGGGGTCAGATGCTCACTCGGCTCCCTCCAGCCCTGTGCACCGACAGACAAGGAGCAGACCCCCTCACACCGGGGCTGACTCCTGCCTTTGGAGGGATGCTTGTAAGGGGCTTGCTGCTCCACCTCTGCATGTTTTCAATAGCAGTGCCATCCCCCCAGTGCCACAGCACCCCAGAAAGTGCCACAAGTGCTAGCATTTGCTTTTGGGAGGGATTGGAGCCCCGAGTGTGACAGCCACAGGGATGTGCTGCTGTGGCACTGCCGTTCTTCGGGAACGGCACAATCCTGCCCTCCTCACCCAGCCAAAAAGAGGCAGTGGGAGTTACGAGTCCCTGAGGAGCACAGCCAAGGCCTTTCCCCTTCCCATTAGTCTCTAAATCATTGCTTTGCATGTGGCCACTCATTTGGTATTACGGTTACCATCAACTTCCCATCCTGTGCTCTCAACTGACACCTTTGGGGGCTGTGGGCTGGGTCCAGAGCGGTTTCCTGCTTACAGACTATTCACGCTGCTCTAATTCAGGTTTTTTAAACTCGCCCCTGCCTGTCATGTACACAATTTTCTGGCAAGCCAGATTGTTGGGGCATCCCAGACATTTTTGCCCTGGGAAGCAGGGAATGGCACCACTTGCGCAGAGGCTGGGAGTTTTGTGGAAGTTCACCGTGTGTTTTGTGCACCCAACATTGGGATGTGTGTGTGTGTGTCGTCCTCAGCTTCACTGCTGAGCTTTCAGGTACCACGTGCCCCTCCCAGTCAGAAAACACCCCAGTGCTATTTTCCTCTTTATATGTTTGCTAAGTTGAGACACAGAGAAAGGAAGAGTGACCTGACTTTCTAAAGGATTTTGGATACCTGATGAAGAGAGGTGCTTAGTGGGATTTTCAAAGCACCAGCAGACCTGGGCAGGCTGATCCCAAGCATCCTGCTGCGGGTCATACAGGGAGTCTGAAGCAAAACACAGACTTACGGCTGAGCCGTCAATCCCCGACCAAGCTCCCTTTGCCAGGGGGCAGATGGGGCTTTGTGAGATGGGGAATGTGTGCTCCTCGCAGGGTTGGATCCTTCCCTGGTGTAGGGGATCCCTCGCTGAACAGTGGGAAACTTCTACCGTTCTTTCTGCTTTGCCCCAGCTGAGGATCTGACCTGTGACGTTGGGCTGTAAGTCTATTATTTCACAGGGGGAAATTAATGAGTGAAATAACAGATGACCTAATTAACACACACCTCTCCCCCCCCTTCACAATTGCAAGTAGGTGCTATGATCCAACAGACAGCAGCAGGATGGAATGACAACAGCCTCCCTGGTTTAGTACCCCTCCTAAACCCCTCTCCTTGCCATGACCTGCGCTGTCACCTCACCGTAGATTCGGTGCTGTTGTTGATGGTGGCATTATTTTAGCTTAATTATAAAATAGCAGCTGAATAATAGACAAATGAGCAAGGTGAAGGAGAAGTCTAAAGCAGAAAGCGTACCAAACACAGTGAACAAGAGCTCCTGGATGCATGTGTGTATGAGACCGGGCCAAACTTCAGCTGTCCCGGCACTACCTCGCAACCGCTGTGATCCTGCCCAGCTAGAGTTTGTCCAGCCAAATGGGAAGGCTTTTAAGGTATCACCACATCTTCTGCAGATCTGACAGCTACTGAGAAAAGAAAGAGCACAGTGTTAAAGCAGAAAGTGGTGTGCTGACAGGCAGACCCCCTCCTAGCTGCATCGTTCCCAGAAACAGCGTGGACAACCTTCTTATGGCAACGCTAATCCGACTGCAATCACCACTGTGTAGTTAAGATAGTGGCTCAGGGGCTCAGATACTCAGCCTCTCACCCTCACTTTCACCATCGGACCTTAGCCAAGGCATTTAATCTCTTGGAGTATTTACTGAGGGTGCAGAAGGGCGATTGCTATATTGCTTTATTTACCATAGTATCGTTATTTACTGCTCTGCCTGGCTGCCCTTCAGTAAATCAGGTATTGTCTTTGAGAAGGCTGCAAAGTTTGAAACTCGTAACAAATGTGGGATCCCCCAATGTGAAACTGAGATGGGAGGAGACCGCTCTGTTAAAAAGCATGGTTTGTAAATAGGCAGCAAGAGAAACCTGCTCCATTTTTATTGCTCATATCCCTGCCTTAGGAATGCTCCTTTTATTTTAAGCTGGTGCCAGGGTTTGATGAATTGAATGAGGTTTTTAACATGCCAACAGATCAACAAACATTCTTTCCCCTGAGAATCGAATTGGCAGGCGGCCTGGAAAGTGCCAGGATTTCAAGGGTTAAAGCCTTGCGGAAGAATGTCATTTCCACGAGCCATTTTCCCCACCCCCTCAAAGATGATAAATTATTACTTGATGGAAAAATAAAATGGCTATCACTAAGCAGTTTTGGGTCAGCGTGCTGCCAGCGCAGCAGCCCGTGGAGGATAGTCATGCTGAAGGTGCTGCTTCTTGTTTTTAAAGTCTTCCTTCACGTTCTTGAAGGCAGAAATATTTTGATGGGGTCGCTGGTGCTGCCCCATCCTCCTAGCTTCCCTTCTAACCCTGCAGAAAGGGAATGTTGCTGGTTTATTGGGATGGAGAAAAGAACCCGAATACTGTTTGGCAGCTGTCCCTGTTGTGCCACCCTTCAACTTTTACTGGGTTGCCAGCCTGGGGCTGAGAGATATGGGATGGGCAGAAGCTGAGTGTGGTCATACAAGTCGGAAATTGGGAAATAATCTGAGCTGTGGGACTTTACAAGAGACCTGTGCACAGAGCAATAAACTGGGAAACAGAGATGGGAGCTTAGCTCTTGACTCTGCCACAGGAAAGTCGCTGTGGTCTTGCTCCACTTCCCTTTCCCCGTCCTTAAAACAATATCATACGTTATATGGGACTATTGTAAAGGGTCTTCATACAGGCAATAGACAAAGTTAACTTTGGTTTAATATACATTTTTGTCCTTGTGATTAACACGCACCATGCAGCAGTTAGGAAGGAGTCAAACAGCTTTTCCCTTTTAAAACTGAGCTTGGTAACTCATTAAAAAAAAAAAAATCTCTTGCAAAAGAGAAGGGATGGATGTTGAAATGAAATTAAAATTTTAATTTAGTTTAGAAATGACCCAAGAGTCTAATAGCTTTGGCTGGTACTTGATCAAGTCCCAAAATAAATGCTGCTGCTCCCACACATGTTTTCACAATAAGACAGGAATAATAAGACCAAACAATAAGACTGAAGTCAAGCTGTTAAGTCATTAAGGATTTTACCAAATGGCTCTGATTCTCCTCTATTTATTAACAGCTCTCAGCAAGCTGTGGATCTTGATTATCTTGGTGGAAATCTGCAGTGATTTCCTTAATATTGGCCAAGTTACCTGCCATGAAGAGTGCTATCATTGAATTTAGTTCAGCTGCAAGCTCCTGAGCGGTCATTAAAGCTGTCTAATGGCGTCCAAAGGGAGGAGAGGAACTATTTAGGCTCTTATTAGAGGAAGCTAAAGAGAAGAAAAATATCGCTCAAACATCAGGGAAACTTGCTGACAGTGAGAGATGTATCGGGCTGTGAAGTAGTTTCCTATGGGAAGTGGTGGAAGTTCTGTTAAAATTAGCCCGGACAAAGCACACCAGAGCTCCCTTTCTGCTGTCATCTTGCCTCCTGTTGCTGGCCTTGCATACCTGTTTTTCCAGAGCACAATTATTTTGTGCACAGAATCCGCTCACCTGCCTTTTTTGAGCAGGGCTTGTCTTGGAGGTCCCTTTCACAGCCTAAAGCCTGTGTCTCTCTGTCTTTTAACCAACTACAAAATCTGCATCACGTTGGGGGACCGATTTAACTTGCATTTAAGGTGGATTTGCCTTGAACAGACAGGGATGGCGGTGCAAACGGTTGCTCAGGTTTGCGCTGTATTTCTGACTCCCACTTGTGCTTTTTAACAGTACAGCTTGCGGGGGAAGAGAAACCAAGCAGCAAACTGTCCTTGCTATGAATCGATTTGAGCTGCTGTCTAGGGATGAAGATTCCCTTTTTCCAGCCCAGGGCTTGGAGGGAGTGGGGAGGGGCGGGTTGCTGGTGCTGCTTTTCAGCAATCTTCTTGATATTCTTTATTACATGAAGCCTTGTCCTGGGTGTCAGGGTGGGTTTAGTCCTTCTCCTGTGAGCGAAGCGCATGCTGCTTCGAGCATCAATGTGTGGTACTTTGCTGGAAGGTTCAGCCGGCAACGGCATCCTGAGAAAGATGCAGACGACATTTAGTGAAGCATGAAAGCAGTTCTCAAGAACCGGTGTGACTTAGGGTGTCTCGATCAAAAGAAAAAAACAAAACCAACCAAACCCCAACTGCACAAGCTGCAAAGCAGGAAAAAGCTGCTCAGGGGACTGCTGTTTTAACTGCTGTTGTAACTGCTGTTTTAATGCCGTAATTCCTTACCCTCGGACACGTGTGTGTCATGGAAATAGGTGCATCAGCTTGGAGACTTCTTGGTCTCCGTTTTGCCGTGCCTGTCTTGTTTTGGTAGAGTTTGACAGCATTTGTCTTTATCCTAGAGCAAGAGGGAGGTCAGTTCATGTTTACGCGAGATGGTTTGTGCTTGTTTAAGGTTAGGGGACCGGTATGTGATTGACTGGGATGGAGCACCTTGCCCTCCATTAGGCAGAAGTGGGTCCATGCACCTCCTTTGTTTCCCCCAGCTGCAGGCTGGCCCAGCTGCAAGGAGATATAAGCAAACGTGTTTTAACGCCTAGTTAGAGCAGACTGGTAGGGTGTGCACAGCTTCTCAGCCACAGCGACTTGCAATATGCGTGTTTTTGGGTTGCTCTCAGTGCAACGAGAAATACGTTCATTGCTCTTTCACCACGTAGGTAGTTTTCAGTTTTGTGAATTAAAGAGTTTAAGAAAAAAATAAAATACTGGTGTTAGAGCAAAAGTTAGTAATAACTAGCAGGAAATGATGATAATAATTTAATACGCATACACATGCAGGTGTTTCACATTTGGCCATTAGTCACAGAGCGCAGTGGGAGACGCTATCTGGGGTCCCTCTTTGCTGAAGTGGTGAGTGAGGCACAGCTGAAGCAGGCTCTGCCCTTTGCCTGGCTCTTTGCTAACTCTGGCTGCCCCCCCTCCCCGTGCAGCAGCAAAGCCCCCGGCCCCGTGAACAGAGAAGGAGCGGAGGGGAGTGGGTCCCAGCGCCTCCGGGAGCTATCTGTGGGCGCAGCGCAGAAGCGGAGGCTGAAGGGAACGTGGTTGCGCTGGCCCTGTCTCGAAGACGCCTCAGAGAAGTGTTTGCATCTGCAGGGTTACAGTCGGTAGCGCTGGAGCTCTGCAGAAATCAAAAGGGAGGTGTTTCAGAGGAGCAGGAGCCGCTGTGTCCTCAGAGAGGTTAAAGCAGTGGCGGCTCTTCCATCTCGCAGGCTGTGCCGTGTATCAGCATGATGAAAATAGCCATTTCCCTTGACTCCAAGTCACATCCTGCCCGAGCGAGCCCTTCTGAGCCTAGGCTACTCCCCCTTTACTCTTTCCTCCTGGCACCTTTAAGTCATGTTCCCCAAGACACAGAAAGTGGTTTGGCCCTGCATTTTCCCCTGTGCATTTAAAGGAGAGGGGGGAAAATCATCTACGTATCGGAAAACAGAGGCAAGCGGCAGCTCCTTCAACTCACCTACACAAACGGGCTAATCGATGAGTAAAAATCACATCTAATGAACAACACTGGTAGAACCTGCGCAGAGGAGTACTTCCCATGCTAGGAACCTCACCTCTGTGATGCAAAGGAGGGCTTTAGCCAGGGGGATGTAAGCTAAGGCGGGAAAACAGAGGAATACTCTTGAAAACAGAGAAGTTCTTTGTGCAACAGATTGTTCTGGATGAAACTTTTACAGGAAAGGTGTTGAACTCAACAAACTGGCTTTTTTTTTTTTTTTTGTCCAAAGAAAAAAATTGGCAACAATTCCCCACCAATTCTATAGCAAAGGAAACATGATCTCATCTTCCCTCGGAGTAGCTCCGTCAGCTTCCAGGTGATAATTCATTCACCATTGTCAGGCTCTCATCTATGGATCCGTGTGTTTGCGCTGTTGATACAACACATCTAATCACAATATCTGCTATCCATACAGATATTTTTCCTCTTAGCTTTTCCAGCTTCAAGTCATTAACATGATAGTCTGGGCCTAGCTTTATAGGGCTGTGAGGAAGCGCAGGTTTAGCCAATGCTATCAAACGATGCTTTTTGTGGCAGAGCATCTAATGTCCACCTCCCTTTGTGCAGGCACCTCTGAGATGATGAGCTACTATATGGACACAACCATCGGCAACACAGCCCCTTACCCTTTGGCTCGCCCTGGAGTGATGGTAAGAAGGGAGTTTGGGTTGTTTTTCTATCCCCAGCAGTGAATTTTCTCTTTGGTTGCTGTGACTTTGCCAACGCATTCATTGACTCGGCTTGGTGTCGACCACAAAATCCCTCCAAGGTCTCACGTAGTTCAGAGCAGCGCTTGAATGCTGAGTGTTTACCCAGTGCTTATCTGAGCCTCTCGAGCTTGCAAACCTCAACTGGAAATAGGATCGCTACATCGGATTTCCTGCGCTTGTGTTCGGAGGAGGATTGTTAGGGTAACCATTGTCCCGGTGCCTCCGCTCCCTGTGCTGACCTTCACCTGCCGTGGATGAATGCAGCGGGATCAGCACAAAGCAGATCAGCTTTGGAAAAGGTCCGGTTGCTTTGGCTGGAGGTTTTGGACAACTTTGGTGCTCCCTCTCCCAGGCCAGCTCCTTTCTGTCTGCGCAACGGATGGGTGCTTATGTACAATGTATGTTAGAGCGTGAGCCTGGGCATGCCTGTGCTGACTGCCAGCAGCCATGGGATGGGGCTGACAGTGCCTCCACCCTCATTTAGAGAAATCAAACCCTCATTTTAGAGAAATCATATGAATAGACGTTTGTCCAGAGAAATGTTGGCCAGTGTTAAAGATCCTGGACCAGGTCAGGTGAAAGCCGTAGCTCTGAGCTGAGATACCAGGCTGCACAGAGGACTTGCTAGGAAGCAAAATTTTCACTAAATTTGGAAGGAAAGGCCCTGCGGACAAATGTAATATTTCTAACACAGCTCGGTATTTTTCCTTTAAATGGTTCCAAGCGTGCATTTGGCTTTTAAATATTGATTGGAAATGAAGCAAAACTGTTTCCCTGCAGGGACATTATAATAAAAAATGAAAACATCCTGAATTTATTTATATGCTTGTATATGTTGCTATCCCTTTATAGAGAGATATACACGTATATGTACCATATATATCATATGGTATATATTTATACACACGTGTATATATATGATGAATATGTATATAAGGTATAGGCATATATATACACTCTATATAAATGCATATTGATATATGTATAAAATATGTACATCTAAAATACAATGAAATTTATAACCCGGGATTATTTCCATATACCTATATACCTATATATACCTATAATACATATGTTTTCTTTATGATGTGTAAATATAACTTTATATGCAATAAAAACAAGCATGTAATATATGTATTGACAGTTACAACCTAGAGTCGTGTATGTGTGTGTGCATACATGCCTACATCACACACAGAATCGGGGCATGTATGTACATATACAATGTATTGTGTGTAAGCATGTAATAATACACTATTTTATGCAATATATACATAATAATGAATAAGTTTATATGAATATATATGTGTGTATATACCTCATGTGTGCATACCACATATATATACACACACGTGTATGTATACACACATGTATGTCCATGGACACATAAATATAACTAACAAATATAAATACAAATAATGCAAACATAAAGATAAACATAAAAATAAACATAATGATCATCAATCATATAAATAGGAATATGAACATAAATGCAATTACTTACCCCACATCCTGCCCGCATGGGGCCAGGCTCCCCCATAGTGCCAGGACTATGACCCGCGCAGGGCCTGTGGCCTTTTCACACCCTCACAGGCCCCCCACATTTTTGGGGGTGCTATGGAACCTCCTGTTCCATGCTGCCAAAAAGTAATGGTTCCAGCTGGTGGTGCTACAACAAGCCTGCTGTCGTGGAGTGTGTCCTCCCCATGGCCGGCACTGAGGAGAGCCCCTTCCCCGCTGCCATCTTCCTGAGCACTGCATCACTGTTTTTTCATGGTTTTTCCTTATTGTCCTGTTTAAAAAAAGGACCTTTTTGGCCTCGCCATTGTGCCCCTCCGCCAGGCGAGTTTGGATGACACTGTTTCTTCTGAGCAAACCTTGCCAGCCTGGGGTTTCATGCCTGATTTGGGGGGGAGAAAGGTGCACTGCCACCTTGCACAGGGTGGTCATTTTGGGGTCCCGCTCCCTGTCATTTTTCCCTCTCCTGCTCCCAGAAGCAAGGTGCCGCCGGCCCCTGCGAGGATCCCTGGGTGACCTGCGGATTTCAGTCTGCCTGCTGCCAGCTGAGGACGTGTTGCCCGCTCTGGGACGAGCCTGCCACGCAAGAAGTGCCCACCGGCCTGGAGCACTACAGCATGGGTAGGACGCCATGTTGGGGTTGGGTTTGCGAACTGGGTTGGCAACTTTCCGCCCTGTGCCGTGGGGCTTGGCAGAGTGTTCAGGTGAAAAGATGAGCCTTAAAGCCCCGCCATACTCTTGTTTGTTGTTCAGTGTGACCCCCTTGTCTCCTTCCTCTTATATTCGCTTTCTGCTCCAGTCCTGACTTAATTTATTGGGGTGTTTTGCCCTTAATTCAGCCATAGGGCACCTACCACAGCATCTGTGGGTCAGTACCTGCCTTGCTGGATCTTCCTTGGTGGAGATGGGTTGAGAAAGTAGACAAAAACTTTAAAGCTGCTTTGTTTAACTATTCTCCTCCCCTCAGAGTGATGCTGAAGGATGGGATCTTCCTTCTTTCCTGCCATGGCATGCTGCCTGGCTGGGACAACGCCTCTCCTCTTTCGGGTGGTGATGTTGATCTTCTGTGTGCACGTCCCTTGCATTTAGGGACTGCAGCCCAGGTTAGTGCTCCCTGGGGTCTGGGCAGACACTGGGGTCTCCAGGAGGACCAGTGGGCAAGGTGGACCAGCCAACAGGCTGGTTGCATCTTCAGCATTTCTCATAGCATTTGTGGGACTGATGTCCTCGCCAGTGGCTTTGGCAAGGCAATGTGGCCTCCATGGGGGGTTACAAGGAGATTTCTGAGTTTTGATTCTACTGTTATAGTAATTTTGGGTCTCTTGCTCTTGTATCTCATCACCTTGCTCCTTAGGAGGGTGGTGGCATGGTTTTCAGGTAACCACAACTACAGATGTGTGGCCATGCTGTGCTGTCAGGGCTGCGTGGTTGCAATATGCTGCACAGCTAAAGCAGTTCACTGACTGGGACTAGACTATCATCTTCTCTAACACATTCATCATTCGAAAGCCATTACCAAATCGCCGGTGACTAATTCTGGCCCCACACGTTGTTCAACCTGTGAATCTTCAAGCTGAGCTTGCAGTTTGGGCTGTTTCTTGTATAACCAACTGGCAGCACAGATGTGGGGCGGGCAGTTGGTCCTGTTGCCTGTGGCATGGGTGATGAGGCATCAGCAAAGAGCCCGGTCGTGCTGTGGCAGAGGAGAGGGATCAGGTACGCCGTGGCACAGGCCATCTGCAGGAACTAAGTGAAAGAGCTCAAGTTGCACAAATGTGACCTTTGCAAAGGGCCAATATGAAGTTTATGTTTCACTTAAGTCCCACATAAGCCTATCATGAAGCACTTAAATCCCATATAAGCTTTTGCATGGCATGTGCTGGTCTTCTGTGACTTGTTCCCGGCTCGTTAGTTATGCACATTAGCCTCTTGGGAGGGGAAAAGCCCTGATGTTTAGAGACTTTTTGCAGCTAAAGAGTTCAGCAGAACCAGTGACCGTTGCGGTCAGCTGTACAGTTTGAAATCTCTCCTTGGCAAATATTCAGGCATTTTGATTTTTTTTCCTCCTTTGGTGAGCACTTGTGTGTGAGCAGGAGATGGATGCAGAGCGCTGCGCCTATGGCTGGAGCACAACTTCTGCTGCCTATTCCCAGCCGTTCTTGTTTCAGCTATTTGCTCAACTCCTGTGGGTGACCTCTCTCAGCATGATGTCAGCTCTGCTCTGATGAAATCTGCCCTTGCAGCATTTGGATTTACTCAAACATTTTGCAAATCTGTGCCTGGAAAGTTTTCTTTGTGGGTTTTTTTCCTTACCCTCTCCCCTTTTCTGTGAAAGTGTTCTCTCCAGGGACCAACATATCTGCAACCCAGATCTTCATTACCCCATGCTGGGTCTGTGAGATTTCTTGTTGCAGAGACTGGAGGCTGGTTTAAACCTCAGTGAAGCCAGTAAAAAAAAAAAAAAGCTGTCGTTGTCTTCAACAGGTTTCAATCAAACTTTCGGTGCTCTGGGATGGGTAGGACAGGCCTTTAATTCTCTTGCAATACGTAAGAATGACTTTTCAGTTTTTCTGTTGCAATGCAAGGTACTCTTTCTCTGATTTTTTTTTTTTTTTTTTTTAATACTGCTGTTTCTTCAGTCTAGAGCAGTTTCTAATTTTAAATGAGAGGAAACTCTCATTTGTATATACCGCTAGGAACAGTCTTTCATTTCTCCTTTGTGTTTCGGGTGCACATTAAAACCATTTGTCATCTATTCTTCTGGTGTACTAGAGGCTATTTTGGTTTTCATGGTCTTGATGTTGGTGAAAGAAACCAGTCAACAAGGAAAATGCAAGTGTGAATATATCCTCTCGCAATAGAAACCCACAGCGTTTCTTAAAGTTTGAGAGCTGCTTGCGTTTAGAGGAGATATTTTGCCTTTGAAGCTTGGGTGAGTTTATTTACATTGTGCTTGAAGTCCGATTAGATTATTCAGTGATATGGATAAAGGAAAGCCTGATGTGGATTTAGCTTGTTGATAAAGACGAGAAGGGATGGTGGTGGTTTGGGTGGGTTTTTTTTGTTGTTGTTTAAAAAGCAAAAATTTGGAAATGGTATAGAGTCAGTTTTATGTGTTAGCTTGCTACCACAGTCTGCAGTGTGTATGTTGGGACTGTTACTGCCCAAAGAATCAACCTAAACTGAGTCCACAGCAAGCAAAGGACACATCCCAGAGGGGGTAGGAAAAAAATATAGCAATAAGGGAGCTGCTGTCTGTTTATGAAAACTGGCCCTGCTCCTTGGATAGGTGGGAATAGGAAGGGAGAGGCCATTGCACCTTAGCTGAACCGTCTGGCAGCCCAAAATTCAGGGTGCCACGTGTCTGCCCGAAGTAGCAGGACTACTGAAAGAATGCTGAAACCCACACTTAGTGCTATATGTTTAATTCCTGCAGTAATAGTATCCTAATGTTTTTTGGCTGAGACAAGGTTAGGCACAAAACTGGAGTGGCGGAAAAGGATTTGATAGCAGCATTATCATTTCGGCATGGACACAGTCCTGGCTGTGCTGTCTTTTTGAGCCAAGGCCACTTTGACAACCCTTTCCACTCTGAACAGGGTTGTTTTCCTTAGTGATAGGGGAGATAAAACTGTTGTTAATGGCAAGTGAGGGATGAAACAGTTCTGGCTGAAGGAGTTTCTAGGGCTGTTGTAGTGCTGAATTAGCATGCTTGGACTGAAGGTGCTCCCAGACTTTTGGACACTAGAGGAGCATTTTGGGGTGTGTGTGTGATCTTACTTTCACTGAGGCAAACAGGATTGTCTTTGGGATTTTTCAAGGCAAGGAGTGAAGTGAGAGCCTTTTCTGGAGGAGAAACTAGAGCTGTGGGTCTGATGCCACTGTGAAAGCAGTCCAGCTGATTTTGGTCAGGCTTTCTGCAGCACAGCACTGTCAGGAATAACAGGTATCCCCTTAGGCTCATTCCCAACACCCAGCGCCATTCAGGCCAGTGCTGTGGGAGATCTCCATTACCCAATCTGTTGCCAATGCAGTGTGGCCCCATTAGCTTGGTGCCGCTTCTCAACCCACAATATTTTGGGTTTATTGGGGCTGGCCTGTCCCTAAATACAGCTAACTGTACCCAACCCCCTGGTTCTTCATGGACATTGGGTCCCAGCATGTGGTGTTGTGCTGTGTTCGGCAGGAAAGCAGAGCCCTTGTAGCTGGAGGAACGCATTGCAGCGTGCCACATTGCCCGCGCCCACGCAGACAAAATTGGGATGCCCCCCACCCTGTTAACTCTGGCTGTGATCTTCCTTCAAGCCCAGCTCTCAGCTCAGTCTGGACTGCAGGCAGGAGTCCCATGGGGACCGCCTGCATCCGTGGCAAACTCTCCCTGCTTTTCCCTATGTTGCCCCTTCCTTCACCACGAGACCTGCTCTTTCCCTGGTGGAGATCCCCAGAGGAAAGCTCTTTCTGTGAGCGGTTTCTGGGCCATCTTCCAGGCCTACGCTCAGAGGAAAAGGGCTTGGGGAGGAGAAGATGGGGGGGAAGGTGAAAGCTGACCAGGCTCAGCCCGATGGCTTCTCCAGCTGCAGCACATTTTCCGAGTGAAGCTTTTAAAAAAAAAATTCTGCATTTTTTTTCATGTCCTTTTATCCTATTTTTAACTGTGGCCTCCTTCCTTTTCTCAGCCTCCTCCAACACTTCCCCCCTCCCCTGCGCTGCTGCCGCCTCCCCCGCACGCTCTCTGCAGAGATGAATGGGCGTCTTTTCACAGGGCACGCACATCTGCTTGCAGCTCGAGACCGAGCAGGGCTTCTCAGGCAGTTCTGGACTGGCCAGTCCGTCCTCTCCCTCCTTAATAGAGCAGCAGGCAAGGGAGGACGTGGAGAAAGGTGAAGGGAAACAGAACGGGGAGGGGAAAAAAGGGTGAGCCACCACAGGGAAGGACGAGCGAGAGCTGAGGTGATGGATGCTGATTCAAGGCTCAGCAAAAGCCAGGCACAAAATCCTGCCTCTGCCCAACATGCTGCCTGTCATTCCCCAGACCTGCAGCCCTCACAGGCCATTCGCTGTGGCCCAGGGGATGAATGAGCCCTTTCTGCTGGGCTCTGTTGTCATTCTCTGGCCAGCAAGGCGGTGCAGCCTCTTGCAAGCCTTGGGGTCTAGGGCTGTTTATAGCCTGGTTGGAATGGGTTTTTCTTTGACCCTTTTTCTTCCTGGCAGTCCCTGGGTGTCACACGTACAGTACTTGGGCACACTGGGTTTGTTGAAGGGGCCTACAAGAAAGCTGGGGGGGGACTTTTTACAAGGGCAGGTAGCGATAGGATCAGGGGTAATGGGTTTAAACTGAAAGAGGGGAGATTTAAATTGGATGTCAGGAAGAAATTCTTCCTGGAGAGGGTGGGGAGGCCCTGGGACAGGTTGCCCAGAGAAGCTGTGGATGCCCCATCCCTGGAAGTGTCCAAGGCCAGGCTGGATGAGGCTTGCAGCAACCTGGTCTCGTGGAGGGTGTCCCTGCCCATGGCAGGGGGTGGGACTGGATGGTCTTTAAGGTCCCTTCCAACCCAAATCATTCTGTGATTCCATGACATGCCTAATTTTCTCCATTAAGAGCACTTACTCAGACCTGTCGGTGGAGAGAAAAGGTCTCTCTACGCCTTGCGAACGAACTGCAGAGCCATGGGCTGCCTGTGGTGCCTTAGACTCTCCGGACCCTTTGGAAGGGCCCTGTGAAGGACGCTGAGCAGTCACTGGTTTGCTCTTCAGTGGGAACTGGACCCAGTGTCTGATTTGTGTGGATCCCTGTTGTTTCACAGGTGGGGAAAAGACATACAGGCGACCCCATGACACTTAGTGATGCTCCCTCTGTATCCCCTGCTGTAACCTGCTGCAAGTCAGCACTCAGAGAGGTTTATTTGCACTGAAGCAATAGAATGACAAAAATCCAGGCTTTCGCTTTTCCGTTTGTTTCCTGCCTGACTCTGGAAAGATCCTTGTCTCGCCTCTCAAAGACAAAACCCAAGGGACCACCCTGCGTGTTGGGTCACCACCAGAGAATGAGCGTTGAGCTTTTTTCCCACTTGAGCTGTAGATTGGTGTCAGCTGGGGATCAGCACCCGCACAGGGAGGGATCCTGCTCCAAACAGGGCGTTGGTCCCTGGATGCGGCTGGGTGAAAACCAGGTGGTTGTTACATGTTTTTTGGGTGATGCCTCCAGATTTGCTGAGGGTCTGCAGTAGAACAGGGGGACAGCAAGAGGGAAAACATAAGTCAGCATACTGTATCAGGACTTGAAAAATGAGCAGCAGCACTGACAGCTTCGGGGAAGGAATAACTTGATGTAGAGCCAAGGAGGAAAGGGACAAAGCAACAGGTTAACCAGGGATTCTGTGTTGCCTTGAGGATGACTGCAGAAGATGTCTGGTTTTGGGTTGGGCTTGGAGGAGGATTGATCCCTCTGTAGGGATGGAGTGAGGTGGATATACCTGTTTCTTTTTCTGGAGGAGGTGGCTATCCTGAGCCACCAAACACTTGCTTCACACAGGCCACACAAAGCACAGCCATCCTTTTTTTTCAGCTTTCCCAACCTCCTTTGCCTACAGAACCATGCTGGGACTCACGAGTGCTTGCCTCTGGGGACAGTGGAAAGCAAAGCATGCCCTTTAGAGGGTTGGGGTTGCACATGGCCAGCCCTTCTTGTAGCAGCACCTAGGTGGGTTTTGCCACACTGTCATGGAGCAGGGAGGGCAGTGTGAGGCCAGCTGCTATTTTCTCTCTGGATGGACAGGACTGTCTGGGTGATGCCAGGATAGCTATGTGCAGGGTGGGCAAAGAGGGATGTGGGGAGCCGGGGGGGGGGGGCTGGGACCCTGAAAACAGCCTGTTTCTTTCAGCTCCTGGCAGCATGAAGCACCTCTCTCTCCCTCCAGATGTTCGCTGTGTTTATAGCTGCTGAAGCAAGAGACTGAACTCTCTCATTAATACGTTTCTCTCTCTCTCACATTGAAGCCAGAATTCTCAGCTCAGAGGTTGCAGCTGGAAAGGAGCTGGGGGTGAGGGGTGGGAGAGAGAAGGGAGGTGTATGCAAGCCTCCCATCCCATTCAACTCCCCCTCTCCACTTTCCTCCCCCCGAATCCTCCCAAAATACACATGCCCCGAAAAAAGAAAAACACTAGCAGATTTTTTATTTCAGAAAGTAAACACTTAGGCCATGGGGGTCTGGAGGTTATGGGAAAAGAGGAAACCATTGGGCTAATCAGGCTGGGACACACTTCCCCTGCTGAAATAAACCAGAAATCATTGCATTACAGGGCGCCGGCGCGGTTAACCCTGGTGCTGCCAACCCAGATGAGCGCTGCAGAGAGCCCATAGCCTGCCCACGCCTTTTCCCTGGCTCCCTGGTTTTTAGCCAGGGTGAAGTGCCGCCGCGGAAGGGGAGCCATCACTCTGCAGCAGCCCTTTGGCATGCCAGCCCTTTGGGAATGAGCCGTTGGGAATTTTTTAGTAGGAAATGAAACCCTTTTTTTTTTCTATGGTTTATGAGTCATCCTATAGAATTTCATACTTATTCTTGCCTGAGAACTCTGCCTGACAGTTGCAAACCTCTACAGGGGGGAAATCTTTCTCCGCTTGAATCAGTGGGATTTGGGGGTAATTTCTGCAGAGCTTTGAACGGTTTTCAGAAAGCTCTTTTTTTCAGCCTTGCTAGGTTTGCGTTAGGTGTATAAATTATTAGATTACTGATTATTTGGTTGCAAATCCTTCCTGCTGTCTTTCACTCTTGTATTTGTAGACTACCCAGCATATGGGATCTGGCTGTAAGATGGGGGACCCTTGATGCTCCTGCAAGACAAAGAATCACTATAGTCCAGGTGTAAGTGAGTTAATGGCCCCTTTGTACCAACTTTACAAAGACATGTCGATTTACCCTCTCCAGCCTGGCCTGGCTCCTTTCACATTCTGAATTGCATACTGTAAATGGATGCTCACTACCAGGTCTTGCACACTTTGAGGCCGCTGCAGCTGTCTCTGTATCAGAAAGGCTGAATCTCAAAGCACGAAAAATTATCACCGTAAATGAATATTAGAGATTGTCCATTACTGTGAGTGTGCATCTGTTTGATCCGAGCTCCTCGCTCTGACTCCCTTTACATCCTGCCAGGCTAAGATTTTCAGAGAAGCCCAGCCCAGTTCCTTGTTACATCCAGGCTGCTTTGGAAACCCCAAATCTTCACGTAATGCCCATGCTGACACAGTCTGTGACAGAGTTTAGGATGCAGCACCCCAAGCTTGCACTCTCCCACAAGCCTTCCCTCTGCTAGCAATTACTGAGAGGGAACACAGCTGAAAGGAGAAGCCAACATGGAACACTTTTTAGCTAAGGGAAAGTGATCCTTCCATTGACACTACCGAAGAAGGTTTTACCTCATCTGTTACAGTGTAAGTGCTGGCGGTGAAAGGTGCCGTCGCCAGTTCCTTGAGCCATCAGCCCAGCTCTTGCAACATCCCCACCAGAAGGCAAATCCCCAGATAGCGCACGACAGGGGAGCTGCAGATCTGCCACGTCCTACTCCACTATCTCAAGAATGCATTTGAACAGTAGCTGTTTCTGCAGCCTCTGGAGGTCGAGGCTTCGGATGGAAATCAAGCTCTATGGAGATAGTCCCACAGGGCAAATTTCAGAATTTTTTGGAGTTGGTGTTTAGCTCAGATAAGCCCTTGAGAGCTCAGATACTTTATCTGAACCTTATCTGAGCCATTTGCATCACTTCAGCCTGAGCAACCAGGCTGTCAGACATTTGGGGAGGGGGGCAAGTTGTATTAGGATGGTCTGTCTTGTCCTTTTATTGTTCTACCACACATACACCTCCGGGTGGGTTGGACTCTCCTGTGCCCCATGCAGCTCAAGGAGCTTATAAGCAGGCTGGATAGATGAAGAGCAGGAAAAAGAAATACCATGCTTAGAGCCACACAAGAGTAAGGACAAGATTAGGACCAAGGATCCCTGAAAGACATGAAAGGGATTGCATCTCTCTGCCCTCTTTCTAAAATGGAATAGAAATAAGCTTCAGCTGTCCCTGTTGTTAACTGCGGATGGAAACGATTCCTTCTTTTCAAAGCACAGCCAGGTCTCCGTTTTCCTCTGATGCAGTGTGCTGTCTGTACCTTGTTTACTAGACCCTGTGTCATGCAGGCCAAGTTTCTCACCTTGTCTGGAGCTCCTGGGGGGAGATACAAGGTCCGTGCTCTCTCACCGCTCTCTTAGCATCTCTCCTCTTCAGTCCTGCTTTGCAGCAATCAATTGTTTGACTGACAGGACCCTGTAACACCTGGTCTGTATGACACAACATCCTCTTCCTGGACCATGGGGTAGTTTCATTCACCTGAGCCCTAGGTCCTGGTTGCTCTTCCCCAGCATCCAGGGTCTTTTTATGGAGGAAAGGTTCTCAGAGATAAGAACATCACATTTAGGAGATCTGGCTGAGGTTACAGGGTCTTACAGCTAGGATTTGGAAGACCTTGGCTGTATCACTTAACAGAAAGTCCTTGGGCATCTAAACCCCATGGACTTCCATTGGAGTGTGATGCCTAAATAATTCAAAAGGCTGCCTGTGAGCCACTGCATCGCGGTTTCTCACGTTGGGGATGCAGATGATTAATTCATTGCACATTTTATTGCGCTGCTTAATTCATTGAGGTCAGGCAAGTGACTGGAAGTCCCTGGAGAACAGTGTTGTACAAGTGCTTGATTTTGTTAAAAAAAAAAGAAAATAGATATCTGAAGTGACACCGAGCCACTAGCGTGGCCGAGCCCTTGAAGCTGCTGAACACGTGCTGAAGTTTACACAGCCCACCGGATGGACCTTCCCCTGTGGGGTTTTGTATCAATAGGCTTTGAAAAAAGTTGCAGCGGGTCAATTGTTGGCTGTTTCATAATAGATGAAATAGAGTTTCCCTCTCCACAGCTGGTTCCCGGGAAGGAAGGCTGCCTCTCCGGCAGCAGGCAGGGCTAAGGAGGCTGTGTGTGTACGTTGGGAAGACAGTTTCTTTGCAGAATGGCCATGGGAGAATTGCAGCGGGCGGCTTGGTGGCCTCTGAATGACTCGAGTGAGGTGTGGGAAAAGCATGGGCTGGAAGGTGGAATAAGCATGCAGGCTTATTTTCGGCATTAGGCTTATGAAAGGCAGTTCTCAGCCAGCGTGAGTGGCACAGATCTATCCTTTGGGACCTGCCTTTGGAGACCTCTGATCCCCTATTAGAGACAGGGCTTCTCTTTTGGTGGTTTTTTTTTTTCCCCTGCAACACTGCAAGCGCAGGTTAGGATTCTAGGCCAGGATCTAGCCTCTAACTCCCAGAGCTGGCTGCAGCCCTCAGCGAGCCTGCAGGAAAACAAGGTTGGCTTCAACCCGCGCAGCAGGAACGCTGCCATTGATTTTAGCGATGGGAGGGGTGGGCGCACACACCAAAAAGCAATATAATAAAGTTCATGACAGGACTTCCCTTCCTGGAAAGGGAAACAAGGTCGCTGACATGGCATACGCTGCATGAGGGCAGCAAAAACACTTGCAGATATTCGTGCTACCCTGTAGCACAAATGGGATGGAGCAAAAGAAACTGCTCCACCAAAGCGGTGGTTTGATTCCTAAGAAGAACTGGTCCAAATGACTTCTCCCTAACTCCTCAGCAACTGTTTTTGAGGAGTCAGAAATGCCTTTCTCCCCTGGTTTGTGTGATTCACTCTCCACATCCTAAATTGAAGGAGGGGGGGCAGAGGGCACTCATTTTGGCCAGGCTGATGTCAGCATTGAGGTAGAATAGGAAAAAAAGGAGAAGATCCCTCAAGGGAGCCTGTTCATGGAAAATTTCTAATTTGGTCAGTTCAGGCATCTTGCAGAAGAGGCTGCACTTTGGGAGATTTCAACCCAGTTTTTCGGGCTCAAGAGGCATGAATAATTATGGAAGGTAGCGATGGAAATAAAGCTGGCATCTCAGTCCTGCTTTTCACCGTGCTGCAACCTTGGGGTATCTTCATCTCTGGTGAAACATCTCCAGAGATGATCAGACCTTCTCTTTGCCTGCTTTGAATCTAGTTACCGCCTAACCCCAGGAGACCAGATGCTTCCTTTGTCTGGCAGCTTTGGTTGTGTTTCTATCCAGGCAAGCAGCTACTACATGAAAGTAGTAGCAGTTTCTCTTGCTTTACAGTAATCAAAATGACAGGATAACAAGGCAGCCCAGTAGCCTGCTTTGCCTTCCACTTGTGCTGAGTTCCAGGCTGGGTGTCAGTGCAGTCTCCTATCTAGATGAAATACAGCTTTTTGACTTTTCTTCTTGTCGCTGCCAAAAGTGACGGATTGTTCTGTGGATATCATCAATATTTTGTCAAAACGAAATCCAAACATTTGCAGCCAAAACTCAGCATTTTCTGGTGCTGGCTGTGTTGATGCAAAAACAAATCTCCGTGGGAAATGCCAGCATGGAAAGAAAATGGAGAAATAGGTTGGACTGCTCTGCAGAATACTTCTTATGGCTCTCTGATTCAGCTGTGTGTCTGAGGGGCTGCAAGGCAGAGGGTGGTTGAACCCAAGAGCTTAATCTGGACCACTCGTATGTTTATTTAGACCAGACTGGTGTAAACAGACGTGCTCAGTTGACATGCACAAGGAGCCCGGTCTGTGCAATCTGTGACACAAAGTATGTGTGCACAGTAAGTACTGATTCTCGCTCCCGGCTTTCCATTATCAGGACGTGATGCTTCATCCAACCTACAGCTTCAGGTTAAAGGAACTGATTTTCAAGGTTTCATCCATCTGCTCTTGCCTCGTTCATGTGACCCTGTCTTCCTTCTCCGCACATTTGCACCTAGTAAGGCCATCGGTCTGCCTCTGTGTTTAGCATAACAGATACTTCCATAACCATCCATCTTCTGAAATCCCTCCCTGGGGGCCTCGCAGCGCTGTAGCCAGCAGCCTACAGTGGCACCGGAACGCAGTGGGAGGACTTTGCGCTCCACACCCACCTGAAGTGAAATGGTTTTATCGGGGCTCTCCCACGCCTGCCAAGTGCATCTCGATGTTCCCCTCCCCATTGCTGCTGCTCCTCACTTCATTAGCGCTAGAGTTGTTTATAAATGGAAGAGATAATATTTTTCGTTTCCAGTTTGGGTTTCCAGGGCAGCCACTTTCTAAAGCACTTAGGAAGTTTAGAGAAGACGAGGTTATATAAACGATTTTTCCCCCCTGGGCTCTTATTAATCAAGTGGCTTGTGGAGCCATTCCCATAGCTTTGGGATCAAGGGCACTAGCTGGGTGAGGGGAGGCAGGCAGTTAATACAAGACATCTTTTTCTTGGCTCTTGCCCTTTTTATGTAGGTTTGCAATGAATGAAGCAGTCAGACCTTGCTGTTGGGGTTTGAAAGCAGCTGGAGGGCGTTTTGGGCCTGACTCTTGTACCAACCCCTTGTAGGCCTTCAAGTGAGTCATGTAGCATCTTTTAATGACAATTTACCTGTCCCTGTTGACACATCCCTGTATAAAATTTGATTATTTGGTGTAAAGCATTTGCATCGCCTGAACGTAGGATAAATGCGATTTCGATAGCAATGGGCAATGAGTTGAGCCTTGCGCTTTTACAATAAACCCCTATGGACATGCATACATACACACTAAGTAATATATTTTCTGGCAAGCCTTGATGCATTTCTAAAGATTCCCAACATCTTCCCACCCAGGCTTCAACAACGGCTGCTACCCAGGATGGGTGTGAGCAGCACAGGCAGCTCGTGGGTTTGGAAAGTAGGAGCGAGCTTCATGCCAGCTTCCCCCTGTTCCCATCAGAATAAAACCAAGCTCTGCCTCCTCCTCCTCCTCCTGTGTCCTTCCTCCTGCTGTCTCCCCACCATGAAAGCTGAGGAATGGGATCTTTCTGTTTTCCTTGGGTGGATGGAGCTCCGTCTGTAGCAGCAGGTCCAGCTGTTTCAAGCCTGGAGCTGAAGGTCCACAGGAAATCAGCTCATTAGTCTGTTGACCCACCTTCCCAGTTTTCCAGCCATGCTCTCTCAGTGTGAAAATAATGATTTAAATAGCCAAGGGTGGAAAATAATATTTTAAAGGGGGTAAAGGGGATATTCACAACTATTGCTGACTGTAGACTTGGCAGAAGGAAACTCTATTTCTTCCGGGTCTTGGGAGCGTGTGAGAAAAGGTGTTGAACATCTGGAGAGATTTAGCAGTTCCGTGCCGTTGTGTAAGGCTGCGCGCCCGTGGTGATGCAAGCGTCACCACAAAGAACGGGGATGTGTTGACGGAGAGAAAATCTGCATTGAGCTTGGGCGGGTGCAGGTTGGGCCTTGCAGGAGAGCCATGCTGACCTCCTCCCAGGACAGATCTTATCTTGTTCCATCTCACTCACAATGCTAAATCATGAATTGGGTTTCCCAGCTGAAAAGGCAGATTCATTTCAGCTCATCTGCATCCGAGACCTACCCCTCCCACAGGCACCTCCTCAAAGAGCTGAGCTAACTGGACAAAAAAGAGGGGGTTTTATCAGATGACTTTTAATTGACTTTTTTGGAAAAAAATCCATTTTGAAATTTCTTCCCATTTTAAAAGTGCAAAAATAAAAATGTGTAGCTCAGGTTGAATGACACCGTTTTCCTTGTTTATTTGCTTTTTGACATTTTCGCCCAGTGAGAACTATCTGAAAAACCCCAAACTGGTTTGTATCAACCTGGAACGCATTTAGAAAAAAATATTTATGTCTGCTTTTTTCCTCCAACTACCAGCAAAGCACAAAAAACCCCCAAAGAATAAATAAATCAGCTGTTTTCACAACTCTTGCTGCAGGCAGTGGGGAAGCGGATAGGGAAGCAAACTAAGTTTGTGTGCTGAACCCCCTTGCATCGCAAGATCTCCGTTCACAGGCATTCTGGAGATAATTACAAAACCTACAATAACTGGTGACAAGGGTGATCTGTAGATGGGTGACCATACCTCCCCTGGCGTCGAGGCCCCTGCCCACCAGCTGTCTCTTCCCCATGTCCACCAGCAAGGATTTAGGACCTGGTCGAACTAATCAGGAGACCCTCATGGGGAGAGAGGCGTGTTATTTAATTAGCTTTACAATGGACTGACTGGGAGGCACGTGGTGGCTCTAATGGAAGGAGATAGATGTCCTTTTAGCTGGGCTAATTGTTAGGAAATAGCAGAGCCTTTGTTCGGCCCCAGCATGTGGCCTGTGATCCCTCAGAGCCCAGGGGCTGCCCGCTTATAATTTTAGACAGATCTATTCAAGCCTGCTCTGTAGCACAGGGCCGAACAAGACGGGTATTGTTGCAGAGCCAGGACTGCCGTCCAAGAAAACCACCCCGAAAAACCCAAACACGTGTAGAGGGGAATATTTCGCTGTCGTTTATTCACTCCCGGGCTGGCTTGCCAAGCGGAGACAATTGCAAGCGAAGAGGTTTCCAGCGCCGGGCGAGGGTTTTGCCTCTTTGAAACACATACGGAAGCGAGTCCTTCATCCCAGGAGTGATGCGGTGGGCTGAAGGGGTGTCTCCGCCAACAAAGCCTGACTGGGGAGGGTGGCTTTAGGGCTTTGATTGCTAGTATGGAGCTCATCCTGTATCCCTTGCTGTGGGCATGGTGTACGTGGGGTAATCGCGCCCATCGCTGAATTATCTCTATAGACTGGTTGTACGCACCTGTCATCATGATCATGGTAGGACAGTGGCTTGGGCCAGAGAGATCAGTGTCTGTGCCTCCCAGGGTCCTGCGTGCTGCAGGATGGGAATCCCAGTTCTTTTTCCTGAGCTTTCCCCTCAAATCTCTCTCTGGTAAGACCCTGTCATGGTCCCCAGCCACTAAGATTTTCCTTCAGGCCTGCCAAACTGATGCTCCCACCCCCTTGTGAAGTGAGAAAGCATCGTTCCATTAAAAAAAAGAAGGATGGAGGCACAAAGGTTTGTAAGAGGTCATGTGGAAATATTGACCAGGAGTTCAACTTCCATTTCTTGAACCTCTCTGTCCTGGCCACAGTGTTAACGTGGAGGTCATTACAGTCAAGTGGTTTATTTCCCTGCGCTGACCAATTCCACCCGGCTGTGTGCAAGCATGTTTTTCTCGTGGCTGACAATTCTTAGGCTGTGAATTTGTATCCTAGAGGGTGGTGCTGAACTGACCTTCCTTGGGAGGTGCTTGTGTGGCTTCTGGCACCTTCATGACAGCGAAATGTGGCTGTTGCTTGGTATTTCTTCAAGCAGCGGGTCTTTTTTTGCTGCTGGTGTTTTTTTTTAAGATTTAAAGAGCCCTTAAGTTTTAGTGAATACACTCTAGCTGTCCAGGAGATCTGCTTTACTAGCAATGACCCCATTGCATCTCCTTGTGTCATCCCTCACCTGTGTCCCAGGGAATGGTCAAAAAGACCATTAGAAATCGGTCTGGTAAACTCTTTCGTCAGAGATTGGGGAATGCCAAGGGCAAAGTTGCAAGCGGACATGTGTTGCTAATGTCTGAGCTGGCTGCATTTGTTTCTGCTGCCCAAGAGCTCTGATCAAAGATGAGAAGTCCTATGGGTGAGGTTTGAGTATTGCCTGTGCATGCTCAGAGTAACTGCAGATCTCAAGAGTTAAACAGCAAAACCCCTCAGGTTATGTTTACCAAGAACCCGGGTACTGTTCCTTGAGGAGGAGAGGGAAAATTTACAGAGATCAAACAGCACTGCAGAACAGCTTACGAGGATTTTCCATCCAGCCAGTTCTTCCAGCAGGGTAACAAGTGAGTGACAGCACCCCCCGCCAACAAAATTCAAGGCAGAATTACATTGCTGGAGTCCAGATTAGCTAATCAGGTTATGAATCAGCATGGGACCACTGGGAAACCAATAGCAGGAGGCATGTGAAGATGCTCAAACAGCTTGCAAGACTCTTGATTGAGGTACCTACAGTGTGTCGCTCCCTCGCAGCCATGCAGGGATGTGTGAGCTGGAGTCCCGACTCCTAGCTGGCCACAAAGATGCTTTTGTGAGCCATCTCCACTGGGAAGTTAATGAGAGTGGGAGTCCAAGAGGCTCAGAGGCAGCTTCCTCGACTCATGCCTGGAGGGCAATCAGAGGATGGTATTGTGGCAGTGATGTCTCAGGGCCTGAAGTCTGGATCTCCGCAGAGGGAACAGAAACTTGCTTTTAATGCACGGAGGATGGGGACTTTCTGTGACTCCAGCCCTGTGGCATGGAGCAGCAAGGGGACCCCTGAGGCCACAGCCATCTGGGTCACGGAGAAGCCAATGCTTTCGTGACGGTCATCACCTCCTGGCCACAAATGCCAGATCTGAGAGCAGCCTGCCTTCCCTACAGACACCCCGGGGGCACACGCAGTACGTGCTGACTAACAAGCTCTATTTCCATGCCCGCTGCTTAGCCAAAAAGGGGAGGCTGCAGTCACCAGAACTACTAATCCAACCTCCTTTTACCAGTGTAAAACAACTCACTCAAATACTTCCCAGCTATTACGGTGCTTGAAAGAATTTCTCATATCATTTTAAATTCCAGGAAAGGTATCTCCCTGGGGAACGGTCATGGCAGCTGCTTGCTCTTTCCTCTCATTGCAGAGGGCCACCTCCACACCCAGAGCCACCTCCCTGCTCTTTCCTTTCTTGGAGCGGTGGCTGCTGCTCTTTCCAACAATGTCCCCCTTACGATAAATCCTTTCATGTCTCTGTTTCTCCCTGGAATTGCACGACACTTCCCCCCCCCCCCCCCCCCCCTTCCCCTTTGTGCCTGATTTTTGTCTCATGCCCTCTGGATATTGTTTACTTGACAAAACATCAAACCAAAGCCCTGACCGCTTGCGGTCATTAAAAATCCCTCGGCAGTTTTGGGGAAGGCTCCAATTTGGCTAATTACGTTCTGCCATAAATATCCCCCTGCAGTTTTAATTGGATATGGTGTTCTTCATTTCCTGTCCATAACAGCTCCATGGTGTTGCTCCACGTTATTACGTAGCCGTTGCGTTTCACCGCAGAGGTGGCTGCGTTTTGGTAGCAGCGGTGCTAGGAAAACCTCCTTCTCCAGACTGCCAGTAATGCCTAACCCTGAGCCTGCTGCAAAGAGAATGGGTAAATTCGAGGGAGAGGAGAAGCTGTCCCAGCTCCATAACATCTGGAGGAGAGCCAGCAGCTGCCCATTTGCAGAAGGGCCATGACAGGAGCAAATGTGGCCCTGCCGAAGGGAAAGAGCTGGCCCCAGGTAGGAGAGAGGGAGTGGAAGAGCAGTCCTGCCCACACTGCACGTTCGGAAATCATGGCAAAGGCTCCAGTCTCGGTGTAATACATTTCCTTGATGCTAACGGAGTAATAATTATTGTTCTTTTAAACCAAGGTTAGTCAGCGTCCCTGGGAACAATGTGGTATTACTGCCTGTCCTTTCTTTGTTCCCAACTGTTGAAAAACAGTCAGGCTGCATTGTGGAGGGAGGGCAGATGGTTATCTCTGTTCAACGGTGAAATCTTCTGGTTGTACTAATGGCAGGAGGGCTGTTCTCCACCGTTCAGCATCCTCCCTCAACAGGAGAGCCTGACTATTCAATATTAATGTTGAATAACGACAGAATGGAAAAGGAGGGTGAGACTTGGATGTGGAAGAGGAAAGATTTTTCTAAAGCCTGTAAGCAGCAAATAGGAACCAGTTGCTGAGGCAAAGTCATGTTTGGCAGGTCTTGGACTCCAAACGGTCACATCCCAGCTGAAGAAACTAATCAATGGATTCCTTCCATGCCTTCTGCGAACACTGAGCCATTGAGCGGCTCAGCTGGAGTTCAGAGCCAGGGCTTTCATGTTGCAGGCTCTGAAGTGAACACAAATTAAGGCGGCTGCTAGGACGGAGTGAGTTCGAAGGAGAGATTCAGCTGCACTGGGAGGAAATCTCTGTCCACAGTCTCTCAGTTCTATTCCTCCACTTGTTTTTTTTTTGCCCTGGTGCTACTTTTGGAAGCATTTCTAGCTTCTCCACCCATAGGGGCTGCCATGCATTGCACAAGCAAAATGAAACCGAAGTTTGGGGCGCGTGGAGGGGGGGTGAGGCAGGGGAGTAGAGGAGCTCAAAGCTTTGCCGCAGCCATGCTGCACCAAGCTGTGGCTTAGTGTCATCAGTTTTGCAGGATCAGGGCTGAGCTGGGATGCCAAGAGTGTGTATCTTTCCTAATAAAAAACATACAGGCTGTAAGAAAGACCTTTATTAGAGCCTTTGTACTGGTCCAGAAGAGAAGGAGCCCCATTACAGGTGCACTGGAGTTCAGCCAGTCCTTAGGACCATAATGCTTGCACCGAGCCAGATGCATCGGCCCAAGCAAGGCTAAAGAATGGACACGCCAGGGGCAGCTGCTGCCGCTTTTTAATCCCATTTGGGACCATCTCTGCTCCTGAGTGCCTTCTCCTACGTGGGATGGACAGCCTGTCCCTGTCAGCGCTCACTCAAGCGAGCCCCTGCGACCTCGCCGCGCGTCTCCTCTTCTGTTTCAGTCTGGGGATTGTGGTTTGCTGCAGGAGGCTTGCTCTGCACAGGGTGGATTACCAAGCACCGCCGAATCGGAGGGAACGCTCGGGTCATTTCAATACGGTTGGGACCGCAGGTGCTTTCTGATGGCTTCATAGCCGCGACCGAGAGCCCGCAGCCAGCTGCGTAAATCGGTCCCCCCCTCTCCGGTACACACACATGCATGCATTCTCCCACACTCGCCCTGCCTGCATGCCTGCTCGCCCAGGAGTTTTCAGGGCCGCCGAGCAAAGTGTAGGAAGGGAAGGATTGTCAGACCACGATAACTGCATCAGGTTTCTCTTCCCAAGCCTGCTCTGGAAGGGGTCATACAGGAAGGCAGCTGTTTCTTCTGAAACCCCTTTTGATTTTCAACTGGAAACATTCTGCTAAACCTCCTCACCATAGTTTCTCCCTTCAGTCATTGCTGTCCATCCCATGTGGGAAAGAGGGGAAAGACCCCAAAACGAAGAGCAGGTGCAAGCCCATTATACTGTGTGGGGAGAGGCAACAGGGACCAAGTTTTATCCTTACAGCCACCCTCTTTTCGGATTTCCAGGGTCATTGCTGGGGTAGATTTCAAACCAAGGACCCACCACCTGATGTGTCAAACCTTGTGCCCTGCTTGGACACCGCTCAGGTTCTCCAAAGCAGTGGAGGGAGGTGACATACTGGTTACACAGGTCCTACTCTGCTGCTGCAGGAATAGGTTGCCCATAACCGAGCTTGCAAGTAAATCGGAAACATGACTGCCTATAAAATTGGAAATGTGAGTGCTTGTCAATAGGTGAGGCGCCTGAGAGATGAACTTAAGGCTGGAGTTGACTGCCTGCCCTGCTTTGCTAGCTTTCAAACTTCCTGCTGGTTGTTTCTTGAGGTATCTGCTTTGGTAGAACCGGCTGCTCATGCGAGCCAGAATCGGGCTCTCGATTTCTGGCCCCGGCACCTCTCAACTTCTTTTAGTTACATGAATTTTTCATCTATAAATATGCCTTAGGCGACTGAGAAAGGCACCGCTGAAGAACCTAGAAATAATCCTGAGCTGTAACGTTTGCATCTGCAGCTCATCTTTCGGGGCGTCTGAAGGTTTCAATGGTGTTTGTGAGCAGGACCCTGATTCATCCTATGGGTTAACAGGCTGCCTTGAAGCCTGGAGCCTGACTCACGGAGCTGCTCTCTCCCCCTTCACAGCCGGGGTGTTCGTTTGAGCCCATCCTTGATCAGAGCAGCCCGGTCTCTGCCAGAGTGTTGGAGACTGTTAAGACTTTCACAGTAAGAGAACCACAAGAGCTGGTTGCTAATGACTTTTTTTTTTTAAGCTTGTACCGGTAAATTGACATCTGTGAGTCATAATCTCCCTCCTGCTCTGCCGTTTGTGGTCTGAAGTTTGTGCTACCTAAATATAATAATACATATTTCATGTGAAAAACAATATTCTTCAGTTAACTTCATGCCATGCGGGCACGATACTCATCTTGCGTCTTCAAGATGTTTTTTATCCAGTCAGTTCCCAAACCTTCTTGGCCTCCCACCTGTACGAAGCACGTCCTTTGGTCATCACCCATCGCCACACGCCCGAGCGTGCCCGTGCGCAGGCGCTCTCCCTGTGCCTGAACCCTCAGACGTGCGTGCGGGTGGGACAGGAGCTGGCCGCTCGGAGTGGGCAGCAGCATCCGCGATGATGTGAGCGTGATGACGGGGTGATGTGAGTGTGAAGGGGTGACGTGAGTGGTTCATGTTGAGACAGGCAGGGTGAAGGCAAGTGGCCTGGTGTCAAGAACCATTGGTTTTCGGCAGGCCGCCATGGCTCCAGCTCAGGGCTGCCTGCACCCAGCGTCGTTTTCCCCTGCTAAAACTGCAACTCCCTCTTGCCTTCGTGTTTCAGGGCTGGGGTGCAAGCAGAGGTTCTGGCGGAGGCACAGCAGCACCCAACTTTGTGCTGGGTGCTCTGACCCCCCGCTCCATCATCCCGCATCCCCCATCACCACGCATCCTCCATCCCCCCCCACGGACTTCTCCCCTCCCCGGCCGGTCGCGCCGCTCCCCGGGACCCCGCGGCGCTGGGTGCTGGGCCGCCTCCGGGGCGGGGGCAGGCAGGTCCCTCCCGCCGCTGTCACCGCTCGGGGCCGCCCCAGCGCCCTCCCCTCGGCGGTTCAGCCCGGGCCGGGGCGGTGGCGGCGGCTGCGGCGGCGGGGGACGGGCGAGGCGGAGCGGCAGCGAGGGAGCGCGGAAGGGGCGGCGGAGGAGCGGAGCGGAGCAGGAGAGAGGAGCGAGGGAGCGCGGAAGGAAGGAAGGAAGGAAGGAAAGAGAAGGAGGAGGAGGAAGAGGAGAAGGAGGAGGAGGAGGAGGAGGAGGAGGAGGAGGAGGAGAGAGGCAGGCAGGCAGGCAGGCGCCCGGTCGCCGCTGCCCCGGGCGCCCCGCTCCGCGCACGGCGGGGCTCAGCAGCCGCCGCCGCCTCCCCCCGGTCCCGGCGCGACGCCCCCGCGGCGCTGCCCCAGCCATGAAGGCGGCGGTGGACCTAACCATCATCAAGACGGAGAAGGTGGACATCGAGCTCTTCCCGTCCCCCGGTAAGCGCCCTGACCTCCCCTCCCCGTCCCCTGCCCCTGGAGCGCTACGGATCTCTTCGCTCCCTTTTTCGCAGCGAGGGCGGTGGTGAGGCAATGTCTGTGAGGGTTAGAGGGGCTTTTTATTTGGGGGGGGTGGGGTGGGGTGGGTGACTTTGGGGAAGGGAGAATGCAACGCACGCCCCGAATTGCAGCGGAGCGGCGCCGTGCGCGCTGTGCCCCCCGGTCTTTGGCTCCCCCGGGCTGTGCCCCCCGGCCCTGCGCTCCCCCGGCTCTACCCCCCAGCACCGCTGCGGGAAGGTGAACTTGCTTTCCCAGCAGTTTGAAGACTTTCCACTCAACCCCTCCCGGCTTTCCTTCTCTTAAAAAAACACCCCGCCGCGCCTCCAGCCTCCTTTTCTCATGCTTCTGGCATCCTTGCGGGGATGTAGGCAGGCACCTCCGGCTGGGAGGCAGGAGAGATGCGCTCGCATGGCTCTTTCCCGTGCTCCTCAGGACACCCCGTCCCGTTCCCGAGTGGGTGAGGCAGGCCAGCCCTGCACAAGTTCCTTATCTATGATGTACATTTGCCCCAATCCCTCGCTGGAAATGGCTTGTGTTGTCCAAGCACTCCTGGTATATGGGAAACAAAAACCTCCTCAAGATTCACCACGTTTAAACCAGGAAAGCCCCCTGCTTTGATTCCGCTCCCCCCCCCCCCCCGAGCTGGAGAAATGGGTGGAGGAAGGGTGCAGGAGCTATCCGGATAGATAGCAGTATGTTACTGAAACGAGGCGTATGGGTTGGGTTTTTTTTATGGTGTAGCGATAAGTTTAGCTGCTGCTGGCTGTGGTTAACTCTAATAGTTGAGCTTTTACCATAATAAGGGCTGTTGTTCGCATGCTGATGTCGTCTGACTGCCTGCTGACCCCAGATGCTCAACTGACTTGTGCCTGGCTCCCCCGAGGTAGAGGATGGGGCATGGGGGCCTGAAGGGGAATAAAAAACCCCTTCTCTTTTGGGGTACGGATGAGTCCTTCTGCTTCACCTCTCCCCGCTGTAATTCCCACCGTGCTGAAGTGGAGGTTTGCGGGATGTGGTGCAGCGCCGGTGTGTTGAGGAAAACCACATTGGAGTTGTGTGTTTCTTTTCCAGTTAGCAAGTAGAAACCCAGGAAAGGGGCTCAGCTCCTGCCAGGCACTATGATTTTGGGCTGCATGTGGGAAGTCCAGTGACAGCTGACTGCTGGAGCGCAAGGGGAGCTGGAGCAGTGCTGGGGTTGGTGCTCAGACTTAGAACAGATGCTCGTGTAGGATCAGCTTGTCTGCAGAGAGCTCCTGTAAGTCAGCACAAGCCTGGGGGATCTGCCACCCATGAGCTCCATGGTGTCCGATGTGGGGAGAGTGTCTTTCGCACGATCCATCTTCCCACTCTGCCTGCACGTAGGGAGGACCCGATGCCTGGTTATAGCTATTTCGGTGATCTGCGCCTCTGACAGCCAGGCTGAGCCTGGGGTTCAGGTGTGGGCTCAGAAGGGCTGGGCTTCAAAATGCAATAGGGACACTGAGGATGATTTTCCAAAGCACCTGTGCGGGTTAAATGAGAAGGTCAGGTGTAGTTGAGGACTTGTTTGTGCCTATTTCCTAAAGCTTTGGTTAAAATACCAGAGACTCGTTGCTGTGCTTCAGGTCGTGATAGCAGTCTGCTTGCTTGCAGGGGAAGAAAATGGGATAGGAAGACACCCCTGGTCCATTTGAGCAGGGCTGGGAAGATGAGGGGTTTCATTTTCAGTTCAGATGATGTTACCTGTTTAAATTTACATGTCTCCTGACACGGGTGGGAGCGTGTTACTGTGTAGTTTAGGTGTTGGACCACTGTATCGACGTAATTGCCTTGTGCCTAAAGTGAGGGCTTGGTGTTTCGTACTGCTTTAAGTTCGTTTTCTTCTCTCCCTGAAAGCTCTTTTGCAGCTTATGTCAGCAAGCAATTTTTAGAGTTGACCCCAAGTTTAAACTTTGGCAGGAAGAGCGTGGAAAAAAACAAAAACCAAAAAGGTGAAAAAGAGCTGACTCCCCATCGGCTTCAGCTGCAGTCGCTTCTGTTTTGGTGGCTGTGTTAACACTGAGCCAGAAAGGTCAATGTTGTCAATTAGCTGGCTTAACCTCATTTCCCCTCTTAACTTTTTAGAGATTGCTGCTCGGATTGATATTGGGAGAGGGAGTATGAATGCTGCTAGGTTATATTTCTGCGACCCAGCGATGCCCTGTGTAAGGGACATAACTTTTCTCTGGTCTGGTTTGGACTGCATCTGAGGGCTTAGCTGAATCTGCCACCAAATGTGCCCATTGCCCTTATTTTCAGTGCGGGCATCGGCCTCACTGAGAAGGGGTCCAGCCCCTCATTCCTTTACGTGCAACAAAGCAGATTTGCTTCCCGGTATCCGTAGGGTTAACCTTAGGTAAGGGGAGTCCTTACAGGCATAGGTTTTCAATTGTGCAAGATGTTTAATGTGCCAGGTGCTTCATGCCCTGTAAAACTGCAGATCACACTGTACCGTCCCCCTCGCACTCCCCTTGAAATAAAACCCTGCTCCAACGTTGCAGGCAGCCCCTGTGTGTAAAAGTTAGATGGGATTTGTAGTGTGTCCAAAGGGTTTAAAAATAACCTGAAAGGGATGTGAAGTTGTATAAAGCTTCCAAAGCCAAATTCTGCCTTCCTCCCCCCCCACCCCCACACTGTTACCAGCAAGGATGTGTGAGATCAGTAGGTCAGGAGCCAAAAAACCACTGTGGTGGGCTTCTCCTTTCAATATACAAGTTTTATAGGCGTGGGTTTTCATTGTAAGGGCCTGATAGGAACATCACTTTTGATTGCAGATACATATGACTGATACATGTATCTGACTGATCCACCAATGGGTTGCTGGGACTTATTTTACAGGCTTTTTTTCAGACAGTAAAACCCCAAAATGTACAAAAATCAACCCTGACGGGAACTTAACCTTGTGACTGGTAAACACTGTCCTCCTCAAATCAATTTATTTCCTCCAGTTCTGCAAAGTTCTGTTTGTTCTCTGTGGTCAGAGTTAAAAGCAGCTCCGCAACCCTTTCTGGAAGCTGGCAGCTTGTGGAGAGATAACGCCGTTTCTTGCTAATGAAGCTGCTGACTTGCTACCCCCAGGATGTCCCACAAGGTAGCAGGGCTAACATGGCAAGTGGTGATGCTGGGCATCAAGGTGAGGAAGAAATGCTCGTCCTCCTCCATCCACTCTCCCTCTTGCTTCCTTTCTCTGGAGGTGTGTTGCAGGAGCGGTGGTGGATTTAGTTCCCGCCTGGTATGAAAAGAGGAATTGGTCTGTGCACATGCATGGTAGAAATGCTGGCTGCTGGGGGATAGAAGGACGCTTCCCATGCATACCCTAAGGACAGCTGGGAGACAGACACGTCCGTGGGTGGAATCTCAGGGGTGTATTTTTATCTGGCAAGAGCCTTTCCCTCTGGTTAGGATTTGGGACAATGCTGGGTCAGGGCTGAATGAAGATTTCTCCCACTGTGGTTACTGCAGGGGACAGAGAAGCAGCATATATTCGGATGTAGGAGCTGCCTGCATCACGCCACTTCCCCTTCCCATCGCCAGGTCAATATTTTTTTTTATTTAGCCCTTTGCTTTCACTTTCAATGCAGGCAAATAAGGGAGTTTGCATTTAAAGGGAGTCGTCTGGCAAATGCATACCCTCCTCCTCAATGCCTTGCTGCAGGAGAATGTCTTTATGAGTCTGAATGCATCTTTGTTATGGTCTTAAGATAGGATCCTTCATCCTCCTCTCTGGCTTGTGTGGGGAGGGCAGATTTCCAGCCATAGGAAACCTTCCCTCCCAGGTCATTATATGTGCACAGAATGGGGTCCCAGCAGGATCAGACCATTCCAGGCAGCCAGTTTGCTGAGCTGGTTGGGGATAAGAGAGCAGTAGCTGTTAAGAGATGGGCCTTGGTGGCTTGCACAGTCATGTTTTTGCATGCAGCAGAACGCCAGCATCTCCGCTTCGCGATGTTCTCTGTGCCTTCCTCTGCATCAGTTGTAGTGCGTCCACAGGGTTTAAAAATAACCTGGAAGGGATGTGCATCGGGAAGGGCATTTACCTGTCCTCACTGGGACGGGCTCCACACACACAGAATGCCCAGGCAAAGCGTGGGGAAAGGAAAGCAGCGCGGAATGGTGGTTTCAGGGAAGGGGCATCTTTCTGGGCGCTTTGGCTTCTGCATTAACAGCAAAGGTGAGAGCTTGGCTGTGGATTGCTGTGGATGGGTGGGAATCATCAGCCAACTAGGTGAGTCTCTAATAAATGGAGGGCTTTGGGCTCCTGGCATTTTCCGTGCTGATTGCCTGTGGAGGAGGTGAGAATTTCAGCTGAAAAAGAGCAATTATCTTTCTATGCGCTTACAAAATGCCCATCACTGTGGTATCCAGCTAGGATGAGGGAATGATAGTTTCCCTGGAGGGAGAGAACTACACCTGGCTGTCTCCAACTTCTTTAGGGTCAACTTCTGTCCACTTGAGCTGTATGAAAATAGGTAGAAAGAGAGCAGCTCCACAGACCCCTCCTTCAGGGATACACTGACGGAAGCATATGCCAGACTACAGCATTTTAACCTGGGTACAGAGAGTGGAATGAGATTTCCAGGAAAAAAGGAGCAGAGCCCCATTCCTTCCACTTTTTCATCACAAACTCCCCAAAGCAAGTAACATCTGTGTAATTACAGTGTTGTTACACGAAGCGGCCGCTAATTTGCCATGTAATTACAGTGTGCCATGCTTTGATAGGCCTTATAAAATGAAGGGCTAACACAGTCTCATGCTGGCATGCTGTGCTGGAGCAATCCAGAGTGAGCTGATGAGCACGTTGTATACCATCCCACTCTCCCAAATCCATAGCAGATTGCTGGCAGGCAGGCAGCAAGAAGCTGGGAGTGTGCACACTCTCTGGCAGAACCATGGCATGCTCAGTTTTACCAGATGACCCAGCTTTGGAGTGAGAAAGCAGAGTCTGCATCCTTCTGGATGCTTAGCTGGGGGCAGGGGGGTGCAGTGGGAAACAGGTTTAGGGGAACAGCATGCTGTGGTTAGACCTTGGGAGTACAGTTTGCTGCTGGAGGCAAAATGGAAGGTGGCTCGGTGTTCTTCACCGTTGCTGTTGCGGTGGGAGCGGATATATCTCAGGCACCCGGGGAAGACGTAGGTGTGAGTAAGACCAGCCTTTTGTCTGAATATGGTTTAGGGTTGTGAACTTACAGATGTGTCATCTGGAATGGCTGTTTTCAGTTGTGGTACCAATATCAGGTGGGATTTTGGGAAAGAAAGCTTCTTTTCCTTTTTGCACTATCAGCTGCTGCTTGTATGGGCACAAGGTGAGCAAATTACGTGACTTAGGAGAGCAAGTGTCATTGCTGTCCCTGGTATGGATCCAAAGGATGGAGCTGCTGGCATCTTCCAGGCTTGCAAATTTTGCTTGGGGATAGACCTGTGCTTGGGAGGATGGTGCCAGAGGACTAAGTAAAGTGAAGAAGGAGGGGTTGATCCACCTTATTTAAGCATTAAAATGCTCCTCGAGTCCTGCACTGTGAGTTTGGAGTTCTCCATGGAAACTGGGATCTTCCTTATGGGTGCAGAATTGTACCTCCGTAGGTCCTGACTCCTCAGATTTGCTTCTTGGCTGTGAGTTACGGGCCAGTCTGCAGCTTGTCCAAATCAGCGTAGCTCCACTGAAGCCGGGGTTATATACTCTGATCCGGCGTAAAGCCTCATCGCTGCAGAAGCCAGTGGGACAAATCTGTGGCTGATATAAACTGTACAGCTGTCTCACAGCCAAAAATTGGGCCTGCATCCCTCTTTTTTTTTTTTTTTAACATGACATAGTTATGCATCTCAACCCTTTTGTTCCTCTTCCGTGACTAAGCTGCTCACTGCCTGTGTTTCTTTTTCTTTTTCGTGGTAGAGTTTATAATCTTACAACTAGATACAGAAAAAAACTTGTTTGCAGCGCTGGCCAAGAAGGCTCTGGTTTCCCTGGCGTGGGGCCATGCTTACATCTCCAGTCAAAATACTGCTGGTTAAACAATAAATATTTATTGATTCTCCTACATGCTCCTACATTTTTCCCAGGTGCAGTAGGATTTGAGGGGGGGCCACTTGAATCCTGCTGATGGCAAAATTGTGAGATGGCTCCGGAGATAACATCTCTCTAGTCATCTGGGACGCAAAGGTGACCCTTGCAAAGCTGGGTTCAGTCCTGCTGTCACATTCAGCCTATAGATCTGCTGTCTTCTGTCCACTCCAGCACGCCCAGGCTTGTGGATTTGTACCCCTGACTGTGGCTTTGGTGGTAATTATGTGAAAATGTGCAAATCTGCAAGTCCCTTTACCTGCCTGAATATCTCCATTAACATTCATGTGCTGGGAGAGGGGATGCATACTCCAGAGAGGTGGCAAAAAAATAATAAATAAATCAGGGTGGTTAAAAGGCTCAACCTTCGTATCAAGATTGTAGACACCCAGATCTGGAAGCGTGTAATATTAACAGGCTACAAATGTTTGCACGCAAAGCCTGAGCTGCTGCAAGGCCACGTGTTTAGAGGAAGGCAGAGCTCTTGGTGCTTGCATTCACAACTGCTCCAAGTTCTTCTGTTCCCTTCTCCAATGTGGTAGATGGCTCAGAGTAACTTATTTAGCCCTTGGGATGCAGGGCAAACCCAGACCTCCCCACTGTTGCTCACCTCTTGCTGAACCGTGAGATCAAACTGCACACTTTTGAGTTGTCGGTGGGTTTTTTTCCGATTCAAGTTGCAAAAATCTGAATCCTGCTTTGCTTTCCTGTCCCACAGAGAAGTGTGAAGTCATTGGGGCAATATCTCTACGTGCAGGACTGGGCAGGAGATACTTTTTTTCCCCATTGCCTCCTCTGGTCTTGCTGACCGTGTGCATATTTTTGGCGTGCCTCGAATTGCTGTCAATGCCTGGGTCCCTCCATCCGGCGACCTGCTCTGTGCGCCGTGCAGGTGGACCTCTTGTTTGGAAGAAGCCAGGATGCTGTACTGGAGCCGTTCAGCCCCGCATCTGGTTCCTGCAGGCACACAGCCCCCGCAGAAATGCTAACCCGCCAGAAAAATACTACAAACCCAAGGAAGAAGTAGCAGTTTGCTTTCCCAGAGAGGAAAATCCCCTCGTTTCTGTGGTTCCTTGTGTTTTGGGAATGAGAGCTGAAGCTCAGAGGTCACCGTGAGCCCTCAGCTATTTGCCGTGTGTTGATGGCAGCCCCCGTTGTGGATTGGGATGTGCAAAGTCGCAGGGCTCTGTCTGGGTTTGAGCTGGTTGGGCTCTGGGGCTGTAATTCCCATCCCCATCATCTCATGGCTGGTGTTGGACACAGCAGCAATCCCTGTTCCAGCAACCCTCTGCTTTCCAGCTCTTTTGCTCCTGTTAAACCTTTCCTATAAAGCCAGAGCCCTCCGGCTCAGGTGGCTGGTGCAGAAAACCCGGCATAATTCAACTTGCAGCGGGTGTCCGGTGGGCAGTGCCATGCCGACTCAGCATCCCCCAGCACCCTGGGTGGGGGTTTGCAGGGGGACATTGCTCTGCTTTAGGACATGGCAGTGCATAGGGAACCTTTCCTGCTGCAGATGACATTGCTGTGGTGGCTGTGGAGCTGCAGGCCGGCTCCTAACTCCCCCCCCAGCTCAGCGTTCAGAGCTTGTTAATGAACGAAATGCATTTTCTTACACGGAGAGGGATTTTAAATTGGCTCCACATGGATTATGTACGTTGTCGCACTTTCCCGGAGGGTGATGGCATGAGTAGGAATGTGGGTTTGATGAAAGAAGCCAGACACTGAGTCAAAAGCAGAGCGGCTCCCCCTGCGCTCCCCTCCCCGTGCCCCCTCTCCCCCCATCTCATTTCAAATATTTGATGTGATTCCAAGGCATTCTTCAGATGGCTGGTGGGGAGTGCAGGAGAAGCCAGCCAGTGGGACTTTGCTTCTTTTTTAAAAGGCAGCATGCTTTTGGGTCCTCTGACCACAGAAGATGTTGAAGAAAGCCTTGATGAGACCTGGTTTTAGGGGGAATTGAGGAATGGTGCCCCCAGTACTCTGCAACAGGGATGTGGGAGCATCCCCAGCCGTGTGCTCCAGGTCTCCCTCTACTTGCAGTATTTAGGTTTTCTTACGATCTGTGTTAAGCCGTACTTCACCCCTCTGGCTCCTCCACAGCACCAGGCAGGTCAGGACCCATCTGCCTCTCAGGATTTCCAGTTTGGGTGTACTGGTTGACTCTGATTTGGCCTGGGAGCTAGACTGGGGAGGAGATGAATGGCTCAGCCCTGCATCTCTCCAGGAACAGCAGGGTGAGGATTGCGTGTCCTCGTGGTGGCTGGAGCCCTGGACTGGGATTTCCACTGGGGTGCTGCCTCTCCTGGGATGTGCTTGGAGGTCTCTGGATGAAAACTGCCGACTAAGGGAAAGCTGCCGCTGATGGTGCAGTCAGTAGACCCCAGAAAGTGGAGCCGGACACTGGGAGGTGCTTTGGGGTTTGTTGTCTCTTGCTTTTCCCCCTTCCCCTGTCAGCACCATCTTTCACAATAATCAAAATGTGGCTTTTTGACCCACATGAAAGTTTATTTTTCATAGGTGTCTGTATGTGCTTGTGCAAAACCACTGAATTTTGGTCAGTGTTCTGGAAGCAAGGTTGGGGCTTTTTTTCTTACCTTTTAGTTTTCAGAAATTGTTTACCAAAACCTGAACTGTCAGAAGAAACAACTTGCAAAAGCTGAGTACTCCTGGCTTTTTCCACTGGAAAATTAAAAAAAGATGTAGTGGAACACGTGAAATTTGGGTCTTTTTTAAATTCTTTTTTTACACATTATTGTTAGAAGCGGTTTTAAAATGCAATGCCAAGTGCTTTCTCTTTTAAAATGCTCAAGGCATGTTACCCAACTGCTCTGTCTCTCCAGACCGCTTTGTGAGGTCAGTAACAACAATTCCTCCTCGTTTGCAGCCGGAGGTGGGGAAAATCTCATTTACTCAATCCGCAGCATCAGCCGTAGGCAGTGGATGAGTCCAGCAGGTTGGTAGCAGCATCGTGGCTCCGCATCCCATCCCTGACCCCATGGCGTTTTCTGGACCCTCCCTTTCTAAGGGATGCGAAGAAATTTGGGCTGGATGTCAGAGGGCTGTCCCCGGTTCTGGGAAGCCCGGTGCCATCGCGGCGCTGGGAAAGTTTCGCTTTCCAGCGTCAGCAGTGGGGTTTCGGAGCTGTCACGGTAGCCGTGGCCCTGTTGGGTGGTTAGTCACTGGGACTGGTTTCCATCCCTTTAAGCGGCTCCAGATTTGAAGCTGGCTCTAAAGCTTGTAACTTAAAAGGCCCCGGCCGTGCGCCTGTTTTGCCTTGGAGCTGGATGACTCTCATGCGTTCCTGCTTTCAAACGGCTGAGCCCAGAGCAGCCGGGGCCATATGGATTCTATAGAGTGACCTGGCTGCCCGTCGGACTGGAGTAATGTCAACTGGGCTCAGAGGGAAGGGGGCTCGCTGGGGAGTGGGGAGCTGTCCCTGCTCTGAGCTGGACCAGCCCTCTCACCACTAGCCCAAGTCGTTTGGCATCCTCAGGCTGGGACGGAAGACTCCTTCCTTGGCTTCCCCTGGCTGCCGGTCCTAAGCACTCATTGAAAGCCAGACTTTAGGCCTAAAAAAAGGTAAAATAAATTAAAAGTAAAAGGAAGAAGAGGAAGAAAAAGCCCCAGCGAACGAGGAGGAAAGCCAAGGGGAGGGATGGTGTGCCTTTAAACAGCTGTGCGCCAGCGTGTGTAACTGCGCTCGCTAATCTGGTGAATAATTCCGTGCGTTGCGAAGCAGCAGTGAAGCCGGCTGCCAAGCCGGGCTGCGTCCCGGGCCGAAGGCTCGAGTAGTCATCAGGTCCCCTCCCTCCTTTCATCCCGCCAGGGCGCCGTCCCCCCCTCCCTGCCCCAGCCACCCCACCACTCCCCATGGCAATTTATTTACTCATCTGCAGGGCACAGCCCCGGCGGTCTCTTGACTCAGCAGTCCGGGGCCGATGGGAGCCGCGGGAGCAAATTCCAGGCAAGAAATAATCTCATGACTTGTCTCGGAAAAGATTGCTCCGAAAAGATCCCCTTACGGTCACGGAGTGCTGCGTGCCCGTCCCTCCGGCAGAGCCCTGACAAGGCTCCCGATTTCCCAACCTCGGGGAGCCAGGGCAGTCAGCCAAGGCAGCCTGAGGGGAGTCGTTTGGATCTTTCTCCCTTGGAAAAAGAGGGATGGATTCAGAGACCGGGCTGTCTCGGGGACCGTGGAGCTGATGCCTGCCCCCACCAGGGCAGGGAGCCCAGTTTGGGGTCGTGTTGAGTTTTGGGTCATTCCTCCTTTTTATTCCCCCACTCACTTCCCCAGGAGAGGTTTAAACCCTTCCTTTGCCCGCAGGCAATTTTAGTTCTTCCATCAGGGTTTTTGCTCAGACACCACGTTACGTTCAGTGCAGCTGGCACCGTGGATGATTGACAAACCCTATTTATGCTTTTTATGCCCATTGGCTTCTTTTCATCCTACGTGTTTCTCTCACCCTTGCCATTTTTCCCCACCTCCTCCCCATCCAGAGTCCCTCGAGCCCCATCCCCTTCTGAAGGCGTTCTGGGAGGTCTGGTCCTGTGCCTTGTGCCTTCCCACGGGCGCTGGGGATTCAACCAGGTTGGGAATCAAGGATCTTTGCAAACCTCCATTTTTCTGGGAGGAAGACTGGCCCTGTGGGCAGGCAGGGCTGCTGAGCTGACAGCTCTTGTATCTGCTCAACCGGAATCAAGGCTCGGGAGCACACAGCTCCTGGGGCTGTGACCACAGGGACACCGGGCTCTGCGGTCGTCCTGCCTCCCTGGAAGGGTGCCTATCCACCGCAGCAGCTGTGCTGCCTTTTGAGATGAAGATGCCTGGGGAGAGGAACCAGCCTGCAGTTCCTGCTTCCCTACATGTATTCACCCCAGCCCCTAAGCAGCAGGAGCTCGGGGCCAAGACACCGAGGGCAGCAGGGAGGATCGTACTTCCGAACACCCATCCAGGAGCCAAAGCTTCTCCAACCTCGATACAGTCAGCAGAGGATTCCCCCTGGTAAGGGCTCCCGGCTCCTGAGTTGCCAAATGACACCCCTTCCACCCCCTCCTCCATTTATGTCTCCTCCTAATAGCCTCTTGGCCTGAGCAGCCGAATTCAATCAGCCCTTTCACCATCTGCTCCCAGGCACTTCTGCCGGGGAAGGCTCGGGGCCAGAGAGGCTGTAATTCCTTAATAGCTTCCGGATGCTGCGCGCAGGGTGGATGCGAGGGCTGTGAGTGTCTCAGCCTCTCTCCCCCCAGCCTTCACTGAGGTTTCCAAGCTCAGGCTTCCTCTGGGCAGATCCAAGCACCTCCAGCCGCTCTGATTTATCCTTGCCCGCCCTTTGCTCTCCCGTCTCTTCAGTCTGAGGCCAGTAGGTGACATAATCCCTGTCTTGGACAACCCTTGGCTCTGGGACGCGATGACTGAAGCTGATGGAGCAGCCCGGTTCAGCTTTGGCTGCCTTCCCCAGCTCGCTCCCACCTTCTTCATCTTCTCAGGGCGTTGTTTGGCCCAATCTCTGTGCTGGTTCCTTCCACAGTGGGAAGTTTCCTAGAAGTCGGAGCTGGAAAAGAAGACCTGCCTGGGGTTGTTGGGGAAACCTCTCCTGCATGGAGATTCACACACTCACACAGATTCACAGAATGGTAGGGGTTGGAAGGGACCTCTAGAGATAACATGGAGGTACAAAGTGTAGCCTGGAAGGGGCAGAGCCCAGGAGGTCGGTGCCCACCCAGGGATGGAGGAAGCTTTATTTCGGGGCTCTTCAGCTGCCTGCTATGCTTGGGAAAACCCTCTTGTTCTTCACTTTCGTTTCCTGGTCTGCTTAAAAATAGTACCATCAGGAGAGTAATTCCTGGGATTTTGGGAAATGATATTGGTGTTTCTGAGGCACTCTTTGTGGCGTGGGCTGGAGAGTTTTGGTTCCCAGGTTTCTCCCAGGGCCCTTTCTGGCCTCCATCACTGGAGGAGCTGAGCAGCTCGGTTCACTCTCCGGGGACAGGGAGGTGAAACAGTGTTGGGTCGGCAGGCAGCATGCAGGGATGGCCTTGTCCCTTGTCCCCTCCTGGGCCCAAGGCCGATGTGAAGGCTCGCCTAGCCCCGACGATACCTTCACTTGCACGGATTTTGGCCCAGCCACCTAAACCCTCCCATTTGTGGCTGCTGGGGTCATCTGCTGTCTCAAAGCATGCCCGTCTCAGGGCTGGTGGGTGGAAACATTTGACGTGCAATGGTTGTAGAGCCATATGTGGCTCTTCTCTGTGGGCTAGGACATGGAGGGTGCTCACGGAGGTGTCATTTGGTGGCATTAGTGGAGTCAAAACCCTGAGGGTTGCCTGGGGAGCTGAGATGGGGCTGGCTCAGGCAGCAAAGCAAAGAGAGCAGGTCCTTTCCTGTCAGCATCTTTGGCCTCCTCTGTTTCGCTGGTTCTTTCTCTCCTCCTGTTAAATGATGCTGTGCTGAGAGGTGCAGCGTAGGGAAGATGCTTAGAGTGTGCAGTGAATACTGCGAGCTACGTTGGTTTTGATTTCAGCTGCCAGGGGCTGTTGTGTGGCTTTGTGAGCTGTCGAGAGGAAGGAAGGATACCTTCAGAGAGGAGGTGTCAGGGTACTTGCAAGTAAGTGCAAGTCGTCTTTGGCAGTAAATCCAGTGATACAAAGAAGTAAATCCATATCTAGTGCAGGGGAATTAGAGGTATGTGGATCGTTATGCTACCTGCTGTCTCTTGGCAGCAGCTACCAGGCTTGACTATTTGCTCTAAAGAGTTATAAATAATTTTGTTGATTAAAATGATTGATTATCCTTGGTCTAATATTATTTACTCTGAGCAAACAGCGCTGAGATTTACCAGCCACGCTCTGACCTCCTGACTCTGATCTGTTTGCAAAAAGCCTATGCAATTATTTGTTTGATTTCAAAGCTAAATACCCTAATCTCTCCTCTCCTCCTTCGGTAACTGCAGAGACAGCTGGCTTGATAAGGGAGGGCAGACCTGGAGTCCTCGTGGTCAGAAAGGGTGCTGAAATGGGGACCTCGTGGTTGCCAGGTGAAGAACAGGGTAAACCTCTTGGGCTCCTTCTCCTCCTCTGCACGAGCTCGTCTTGCTCATCCTTGCGTTTAGAGCTGAAACACTCCCTGCTGTATGGAAAGAAAGATGCTATCAAAAGCCCAGTATTAGAAGAAGGGTTTTTCTCTGGGTAAGGTAGCAGCGGCAATCCCTCTGCAATCCACGGGGGATGTGATACGCTGCAACTTGCCACCCTCCTGTTGAGCAATCAGCGGTGGTTTATCGCTGGTTTGGCTGGTGTTGCCCTGAAGGGAAGGGTTGGCCAGGGAGGCTGCGGAGGTGGGATGAGCGGGAGGAATCTGCAGCTGCAGAATGATGTGGCAAGCTTCGCCCCCGTACCCTGCTGCCCCGGGGTAGCGTGCATGCTCAGGAGGTGACCCGGAGCGCCTCGTCATCGGCTGGGGCCCTTCTGCATCGCTGGTTTTGTGCTCTCTGCAACACGTGGAGATATCCTGGGCTGGAGGAATGCCGTAGGAATATCCGTGAGCACCTTCCACTCGTGACTGACGGGCACTTCTATCGTGTGGACACCACTGACGTGTCTCCACAGCAGGTCCAGCCCTTCCAGCTTTAGCAAACATTCTTGGTTTATGAGTGAGAGAGCTGGTGAGTGGAGGAGATGATTGGCTTTGATGTGGAGGGAGATATTTTGGGGTTGAACATCATCTTAGCTCGAGGGCACTTCAGACTGCATCCTGCCATGTGGTACCCGCGTGTCTGGCATGACGTGGCATTGATTCAGCCTGGGGCTAAGGAGTAAGGCAGGGACACAGAAAGATCAGACTTGGGCTGAAAATCAAGTGAGGGTTGGGGAATTCCTTGGGACAGATGGGTTGAAGGTGTTTGGCTGAGCATCTGCATGTCTAATCCCTTCCTGAGGCAAGGAGAATTGAGGCTCCTTTTTAGGACCAGTGGGCTCCCAGTAGCAGGGACTCTGTAGAGTCTGTCTATATCAGAAGTGTGTTGTGTTGTGGTGATGGACACCACAAATAATTGGTTTTTCATTCTGGGCATGGAGTCACTTCACGTGACCGTGGATGCACAATGAAATTATCCCAAGCTGTGAGGTCATGTGTAGCTGCTTACAAAATGTGTCAGCGCGGCGTGTTCCTCAGGTGTGTTTGAGCCGACTTGGAGGGGTTGGGATCCCTGTGGGGTGGTGAAAGAGCTCAGGATGACTGAAGGTTCCTTGGCCCTTATCCCTGCTGCAATGGGACAGCCCTGCCAAGAGACCTCAGCCTTCCCTTTTCACACTTCCAATCCTGACAGCATCTTCCTCGCACAATGTGTCGACGATTAACCTCAAACCGGCCTTGCAAAATCGCTGCTCTCCCTTTTCTGGGAGACTATCGCACGTGGTTTGGCAGCCTGATCCTTCCTTGGAGCAAGCAGCCGGAGGCGTTGGAGATGAATCCCCATTACGTGTCTGTCCGTATCCCTGGATGATGAAGGAGAGGGAGATTACTCTCTGGAGGAGAGAGTGAGGGCTAGTTTGGATAGAGAAATGCCCATCTGAGCTGCTCAGGTGTGATTACAATAGTACCTTGGGAGCATCCTGTATGTGCTTTTGCACCCTGAGGTGCCCATGTCAGGGTACCGGGATGCAACCTCCTTTAGGGACAAATCCTCAGGTCGCATCCCTTCTCCATTGAAGATGCTAGAAATGGCATTGTCAGCCAGAGATCTGAGGTGAGAACAGCAGAAGTTCTGGTTTTAACCTGGCTGGAAAGAAGTGGATGCTCTCGCAGATGGTGGGAGGTGCTGAGTGTGGACGATGTGGACTGCTGTCTCTTCCGTGGAGTGCCGGAGCTCAGCCATAAGTTTGTTGTGGGAGGGCTCAGGCTGTGGAAACCTCCTGGGCGGTGAAGCCGGCACGGCTGGCCTTGCAGGGCTCCCAGCCCAGCCCGAAGAGAACGAGGAATTTCAAGAGGCTTCTGGACCCAGGCGTGAGCCATTTGAATACCTCAGGCACACTTCCAAGAAGCAAATGAATATCTGGTTGTTTGTTCGGTGGGGATTGCTGGGGTTTTGGAGGATTTTTTTTTCTTTTTTTCTTATTGCTGTTGAGCAATTTGAGCTTTGCTGTCGAGCCTTGGGGTGTGAGGAGCTGGGTTGTAGCTGGTTATTTGCAGAGGAGCATCTCCTGGCGCTGGAGGACTGATGTGGGGCAGCTGACACGGGCATGACCTGGACTTGCTATTTACACTTGACCTCCTTTCAGTCAGGGCTGGGTGTCCATTACAGGCTTTGCTGAGCCCACCCCAGCCCATTAGTGCATGTGTGCCTGTGCATGGGGATTAGAGCTCTTCAGCAGCGTGGTTAGCAGGGATTAGAGCAAATTATCACAGGGGAAGCATGTCTCATAGGTTTGTGTGAGGCAGGGAGTGTCCTCCCAGCCTTCCTAAGGAAAGAAGCGGAGGCAAACAAGCCTGAAAGTGAGATGCTAATCCTAGCTTCAGAGGGGCACCCACGTGATGTTCGATTGGGAAAGCAGGAGGGTGAAGGGCAGTAAGGGCCTGACCATTGCAAGAAGAGGCTTTGACTCTGAGCAGGAGTGTTTTGGGCATGTGGAGATTGTTCCTTGCTGCCTCTTGTTGGCTGCAGCCTCCCAGTCTGGCTGTGTCCAGAGCACTGGCCTGTGAGCTCAGCCTCTGCATGGGTTTTGCATGGGTTTTGCATGGGTTTAATTAACCCCGGGCTCTGCCATCAGGCCGGCAGGTTCGGAAAAGGCTTGTGCAAGGTTTTAGCTGCAATGCTGTTAAATCTAAAGCAACAGAAGCTGCTTCGAAGCTGATTCAGGAGCGTTTGCCTTTGCGTGGGGGGCTTGTGTTGGGTTAACGATGGTGCTGGAGCTCAACCACGCCGGCCTCATCGCACAGCCTAACCTCTGCTGTTGCTTCATCTTGATGGAAAAATCTTTTTGCTGACTGCTTTGCATAGTTTTGATGAGTGTCGTTAAACCAAGGCTGTGTTCCCCAACCTCAGAGGTGGCCACATCTCCCTGGTGCTTGCTTTTATCCATCTGTGCTCCTTCCAGCAGCTGAAATGGGGAGGACGGAGTGAAGCCCTCTGCTGAGGGAAGCCCTGCTTCTAGAAGACAAACCGTAGGTCCTGTCCCTGCCTGCTGAGCCTGAGGAAATGTTCCCATAATTGCAGCCAGCGTTGACTCAAGCCCTGTGGTTTTGCTTAGCTTCAGTCCAGGGGTTTCTCTAGCACTGCTTTCCCTCCTCTCCCCCACAAAAGCCAGGGAGGACGGAGCGAGCTCCAGGCTGCTGTTCCCCTGTGAGCTCCTGAGACTGCAGGGGATGCCACTTTCCCAGGATCTCTGTCCAACACCCACGTTGCAAAGCCGGGAGAGTGGAAGGAGCCTGAAGCAGGGCAGCAGGCAGGCTCAGAGGGTGAAGCCGGTGAGTTTGGTGGCATTAGGATAGTGGGTGAAGCATCCTTTCATCTGCCGGTGCTGCTGCCTGGTTCCTTGCCAGCTGCAGGAGCCGAAACAAACCCTCTGTCATCTTTTGCTTGCTCTGGGTCCAGTTTTCCTCATAGGCTCCCCCGAGCATCCTCATCCAGCAAGCTTGCACCCATGAGAGGCTGTCTCCACTTTACAGAAGGGTGAAGCAGTTTACCCCCAAGCCTGAGAGCAGCGCATCCTGACACCTCATCCTCGTCTAACCTGTCCCCTTCCTCACTCCCTTCATGGTCTAAGTGCCCAGAGTCCAAACTTGGAAGAAATGCTTTTATCTGCATTTAGGGAAGACAGTTTTCAGGCCTTTTATTTAGGGGAAGAGCTCGCCCCCCCCATGACACACCACATCTCCATAAGAAAGCTGCTGAATGCCGGAAGAAAGCTGGCTTTGTTGTGCTTTCTGCAGCGCTAAGCAGTGTGGGCTTTCGGTTTCCTCTCTTGTTTTTCTCTTGAAGCCCAGCTTTCATCTCAGAATATTTATTTTTCACTGGTTGAAGGGAAAAAAAAGACTTTTTATTATTCTTTTTCTTTAAAAAAAAATGTATATTTATTTTAAATTAAAATAGCAAATGGCTGTGCCTTTTGTGCCATTTTTTGCAGAGGGAAGCAGGGTCAGTCTCTGGCAAGTTGCTGCAGGAAGGGGAATCAAATCTCCCCTCCGTACTGCCTGGTTCTGCTCCTCTTCTCCCATCCCATCCCTGCATCCCCACCAAACGCTTCTCCCTGTGCTCACCCCTTCTCCCCACATGTCCTTGCTTCCCTGTTTTCCCTCTGTTCCCTTTTTTCCAGCTTTCTCTCCCGCTTTCCCTTTCCTCCCCCTGGAATTTCACTGCCCTTTCCATCTGAGGAGCCCTAATTGGAACAGGCCGGCTCCTCTCCTCCTTCCTGCGTGGGAGTGAGAGGCAACGCTTGTGAAAACAGTTCAAAAGTGCAGACAAATTTTTGCCTAATCCTGCCTAAATAACATGGGGCTCAGCCGGGGTTATTTGCCTGAGACTCCCCGCTCCAGAGTGGGGGGCACCTGGGAAAGGCAAAGCTGCCCCGGGGGGAGTGGAGCTGCACAGTGGTGGTGGAAACCTGAGATGAGGAGATGGTGCCTCCACGGTGCCCGGGCTGCTTGTCGGGGAGCGTGGGAAGGGTCTCAGCTCCCGACCCCCCTCTTCCCAGCCTCCTCTTATCCTGAGAAAGGTTTTTTGGCTGCTGAACCCTGTCAGCTGGGGGATGTTGGGAAATCTGTGGTTCAGCTTCCCCCATCCCTCACTCTGCCCTAGTTTTCATCCTGGTGAAGGCTGGGACAGAGGGGCTTTGGTGGGGCAGGGGAGTGAGCTCAGGCAGCATCAGGATTGGAGATGGGAAGTTTTGGGGCTTGGTGGTCATGAGATCATCATGGACACATGGTAAGAGGATAGGGAGAGCAAACCCATGTCCTTGCAGGGCCTCTGAGAAACTCCTCCATCTGGCAGTGGGGGAATGTCCTGGACTGTGGGCACCTCGAGGTGTCTGTCTCGCTCAGGGAGGTGGGTCTCAGAGGAGCATCTCAGCTATATCAAGGCTCAAAGACTTTCTTTGAGTGGAACAGGCACAAATTCACACAGCCCTTGGATGCACAGTCCCAGAGAGATGATTTTTCTTGACTCTCTGCAAATGGTCTAGTTGGAAGCCAATACACATCTTCTCCGAAACTTGTCCCCGTGTCTCTTTCAAGCCACCAAAGGGCCTGAAATCATCACAGTGTCAGGGTTACTCAGGCCTGGGAAGAGGAGGCTGGGCAGGGAGTGGGCTTTTACCTGAGACAACAGCGCATTGGGTTCCTGACCTTGGTATCCATCCATCAGAGCAAGGGCAGGAGGAGGGCGCTAGGTCAGCTGGCTCCACTCTGACCTGCTGTACATCCATTTACATGCAGGCTACTGGGTAAAATAGCCAGGGACCAGACACGGACACACTGGGGCTTTTGATGGGAAAAAAAGTGAGTGGCCGAGAGGAGCTTTAGAGATGCATTGACCCCAAGTGGAAACTCGGGTGAAAAATGACTTTGCTCCCATCCTTTGCTCAGAGCATCTTTTTTTTCCCGTTACTGCCATTTATTTTGCTTATGCAATCAGATGCTAATGCTTTGGCGTGCAGCAGAGTCGTTTGCATTTTAAGGTCAAAATCCCTAAAGTTTGTAAATTGTCGTCCTTTAAAAGGATCAGATGTGTAGAAATAGTTTATACATGCGGAGGCTGGTGAGAGCAGAGTGGAAATTTGGCTGGGAGATGAACTCGGTGATCTTGGCCTCTGTGGCTGTTTGCTGGCTGGTTTTCACCCAGGCTGCATGTCTGTTGGTGCAACACCTAGCACAAGCAGGGTGATGGGGTTTGGGCAGATCCCCCTTAGCATAAAACCTGTACAGGGATTCAGCGCTGGCTCTTGGCAATGTCAGAGGTGTTATTATCCTCTTGTCTTTCTGAAATCCCATCCCCAGGGATGTCAGGGAGCTGGAGGGAAAATAGGGGTCTCAAACAGAGCCCCCAGATGAATAGATGCCCCTCTCTGCCTTCCTACAGCGCAAGGCAAATCACTTATCTCTGCTCTACAGATGCTGGGGATGCTGGTGACATAATTTTCCAGAGCAACTGCAACTCCTGTTAGTATTTAAAAATCAAACCATAACACCCTGCCTGGTCTCCCAGGAGGAAAATCAAACGCAGTTCCCTGTCAGTGCAGCAGCAGCAAGAGGAGGACATGGCATCTAGGCAGCAAACTGCACGTGGCAGCCGTGTCAATGAAGCTTTAATGGGTGTCGTAAAAACGCTACAGCAGACCCAGGCTGGGATGCGATGCTGTGGTCGTCGGGGCCCTGCTGCTGCGCTTGCTTTTCGGATTAAAACCCTGACATTTCTAAACCGAGTTTAGGTGTAACAGCTGGGTTTGGTGCTGGCTAATCCTCCTGCCCATACATTTCTTCCCAGCCCGTGTGTGCGCGCACGCATGCATGCGTGTGTGTACTTTGCGGGCAGCGGGAGGTACACAAAAGGAGACGTTTTATTTGTGCAAGATTTGATTAAAATCTTGGAAACAGGTTTCAGATGGCAGTGAAAGCTGAAACCGGGGGAGCTAAGCCCAGGTTGCTTTTGTTACTGGGATTCTGCTGGGCTCTGATCTTTAGGCATCCCAAACTGAAGGTGAAGGACTCGTCTGCGGGCGCTGGACAATGCCAGGGCTTGATTCTCATCCCTGGGAAATAATTCCCCTACGCCCAGCAAAGTTGCATCGGGCAGAGCTGGGTAAAGCCCATCATGCTCCCCAAACACTCAGAGATGAACAAAGAAACTGATGTTTAAGTAAATTCAGTATCTCAAAACCAATAGAGGGAGAATTTAGATTAAAAACTGTCTGCTCCCCCCACCCTGTCTCTTTCAAATCACACGGTGAAGACTTGTCCACAAACACGTATGCAGAGGTTGACGAACGCCTTTAGTTTTACACGCGTGAGCTTTGCTATAGATGTGGGACGCTGCTGACTAAAATAAGGCTTCTGCAAGCGCTTGCAGGCTTGGGGCTTTTTGGCTGTTTTGTCTTCTGCAGAAATGTTAAGTAGTAGCTACGATCTAACAGGAAAAAGAAGTAGATGCCGTTTCAATCCTAAATCTGCCAAGTACGATGTATTTTGAAGGAGAAGCCTCGAAATGCACATTTAGGTTTATTTTGGTGTTTAAATAGAAACCCTCCTCTGGCACTTTGCTTTTAAAATTTTTTTTTGAAATCTGAAAATAGACTGTTTGCTTCTCCGGTGACCTCTCCCTGGGAATCACTTTTAAGTCTTCCCTGTTTTGACATGTTGTTTGTGCAGAGCTCAGCGTTCACCTTACTAAACCGAAACCTTATCCCTCGCTACTGAAAAATTGATTCGCTGGGTATATGTGCGAACCCAACCCCATGAATCCTGCAGGAGAAAGCAGGGGGGTCAGTCATAGGTACTTGCTTGTATTGCAGAGAGAAAAATACCATTTTGCAGGCACCTCACCTTGCCCTGCTGCTCTTTGTGGCTTGCCTAAGGAGGTCATCTCTGTGCAGGTTTTTGCGAGTGATTCAGTGTAAAAATTTGGGGTTAGAAACGTTTTCTTAGCCTAAGTCTGACTCATCTTCCCATAGCACCCGGGAGCAGTGAACTGCCGTTTAACCAGCCGGCGGAGGGGAGCAGATTCCTGGGTGGTCCCTGTAACCACAGAGCACGGAAAGCAAAGCATTAAAATGTAACATGAGGATGAAGGGAAAGGGGCACTGAACCACTTTCTCTCACTGTTATCTCAAAGCAGCAGATGGAGAACAGAGATAGCGAGGGTGCCTGCTCATTTTTCCGTGCCCTCTCCGGCCAAATCCAGTAAATAATGAAGTGTAATTTGCCAAATAGCCTTTCAACGTATTGTTTGCTTTCGAAGGTTCCGATACTTCCACTGTGGAAGGGAATCCTTGATTTATGTGGTGGGGTTAGGGGGAGGAATTGGCTCCCCAGGGGCTCTGTGTTGGGGATTTTACTAGTCCTACCTGAGCAAAGAGTCGTGCAGCTCATTACTTGAGTGCCTTGGTGAGTAACGGTGACCGAGCTGCAAACAGAAGGGGTGATTTTGCATCATGTCTTTTATTGGGGGACAACAGGGTAGGTGCAAAGGGAGAGACACAAAAGCAGTTCTGCTTGGTTTGGCAGTGGAATTGCATTCGGTGCACCCAGCTGATGATTTGAGGTTGCTTTGCAGCGTGGTCAACCTCACCCTGTGCTGCAGAGCTGCACGTGAGGGCTTGACCCAACCCCCCGATTCTGCGTTGTTTGGACTTTAAATGATACCTGTGAGTTTGGCTGTGGAGGACCCGAGCGGAGCGGAATCCCCAGACTGGGTCATACTGGGAAGCAGTGTTGTTGCACTGGGCAGCTGTGCTCAGCAGTGCCGTCTCCAGCCCTGTCTCTGTTGCATTAGGGATGCACTCAAGGCTGCTTGAGACGAGCGCTCACCTTTTGCAGGTATAACCGGTTATTGAATCAGAGCTCAAACTAACTTAGAGCCAAGGTAAGCCAAGGCGGCTGGGATTTCCACAAAACAGAGAATTGGTTGACTTTTGATGTCTTCATCCAGACACACACGAAAACACCAGGAAAGCTTGCTGATGTTGTCATTTTTCCACCAAGTTTTCATTGAAAAATTCCCAACAGACTGCAGTGCTAAACCAACTTCAGGTGGAAGTTTTACACAGGAGACTGATAAGTTCAGCCGTTGGAGATGATGGCTGTATGATGTTTTTCAGGAACGCTTAAAATATATGAAAAAGAGCCAAACCTTTATTCAGATTGAGGAGGATTTTTTTTTAAACGGTTGCTTTTGTTTATGAGACTCTTTGGCTACAAATATCTGTCTCCTTTCAAATAAACTGGAAGAAGGGGGGAGAAACAGAAAAAGAAAGGAAGAGCTTTGCTTCTCATCAGGACTCAGTCCAAGGCCCGGCTCTTGGCTTGGCCCTGCGCTCTCCCATGGGGCTGGCTGAGCATTGTTCAGTGACTCACCCCAAATCGCGTCGCTCCCTGCTATGGGCTGCGCATGATGTAACTCTGTGCTAATGTGGGATTTTCCAGCTCTTTGTTTTCCCTCCCTCCTCGAATGGGTTTTCCGCTGGTTCTTCATCCTGTCTCAGCCTGCTGTCAACTTACTTTTTTACAGGATTGCCCATATTCTTTAAAAATCATTTTTTTTCCCTCTTGCTTTTCTTTGTGCTGAAAGTCAAGTGAAGCGGGAGTTCAGAGATGCTTTTCTTCCTGCTTTCTTGTTCTCCTTGGCGTAGGACTCTCCACCTTCATTGGTGCCTGGAGCTGCTCAGGCACCTCCTAAACTCCAGATGCCACCTGGGGTGATGAAGCCTGTAATGTTCTTTGATATCACTGTTGAATTTCCAGTAGCATACTCACGGTTGACTCGTAGGGAGACCATGTAACCTATCGTACCAGACATGGCTTGTCTGTGCCCTTAAAGCACAGGCTTGCTATAAGCACACTTAATTTTATTATATTTAAGAAGTCTCCTCATGGACTTGCAGAGTTTAGATTTATAGCTCTGGGTGTGAAAATTTCAGAAGAAAAAAGGGAAATGGATTGCTGTTTTTCTGACAATTCAGTGACCACTGCATTATGTCGTCTTTCCCAGTCCCATGTCCTTATGGCCATTTTTCTCTTCCTGCTTCTTTCAGATATGGAATGTGCCGATGTGCCTTTATTAACTCCCAGCAGCAAAGAAATGATGTCTCAGGCATTGAAAGCCACCTTCAGCGGCTTCGCAAAAGAGCAGCAACGGCTGGGAATCCCCAAAGGTAAGACGTAGTTTTCCCACTGAGCGACTGTGAGATGGGGTCCTCCTGCCAGGCTGCCCTTCTCCACGTCTGCCATCTCTTGTTGGTGCTCTTCAGGTAGTATTGCCTTGTTTCTTGGCAGCTTCAGCGGGAAAAATACAGACTTACAGGAAAAACCTTTCAGTATCACTTGCAAACTATATCTGTCTGACAGATTGTGCCCGTCTGTCCTGCTAGCTTCTTCTGGGTGACTGCTCCTGCAGCTCTGGGGACCGGCTCCTTTTGGAGATGGCTCCTGGACTTCCATTTGCAAGTTGTCTCCACTATACGGAGAAGGAGCGTGGACCCTTTACAAGAGGCTGATGGCAGGGGGAAACCACGTGAATGGGTGGGAGAAGAGGTCAGAGAACTGGCGGGATTGTTAAAAGTCCCAAGCAAATCCAAAGCTTGTTCGTTGTATGAAATTAGTCTGGAAACCTGATCCAGACTGTAGGTACAGTGTTCCCCTGCCATGCCAACGGACTGCCAGTCTCTCTGGGATGAGGCTGTGCAAGTGCAGCTGTAGCACCATTTGTGTCCTGTTTTCCTGGGGAAATGGCTTGTGGTTGCTGATTTCTGGATCTCTCCTACAACCTGTTTGTGCAGATCCCCAGCAGTGGACGGAGACGCACGTGCGGGACTGGGTGATGTGGGCGGTGAACGAGTTTAGCCTGAAGGGAGTGGATTTCCAGAAGTTTTGCATGAACGGAGCTGCCCTCTGCGCCCTGGGCAAGGAGTGCTTCCTGGAGTTAGCGCCTGACTTTGTGGGAGATATCCTTTGGGAACATCTGGAGATCTTGCAGAAAGGTGAGTCCTGGAGTCTCCAGGGTGAACAGCTCATGCTGTCCTGGCTGGCCTGATTTTGGGCCTTTCCAAAGACCTTGGCTCACAGTCTGGCTCTGCAATGAGGTGTTCACCTTGGGCTTTAATCCCAAAAAAAGCAGCTTTCAAAGCCCAACTTTCCAGTAGGCTTTCAAACGGGCATCCCAGCCGGTAGCCGGCAATGCAAATCCTGGCACTGCTTTAAAGAGGAGGGATGTTTGCACTGGCCAGTTGGCGGGAATCCACAGTGGGCAGGGACGCCCTGCCTGCCTGGAAACGACGGTAGGATTTTCCAAAGCATTCTTCCTCGGCTCATTCAGCTCCCGTGGTGAATTTTACTACTTCCTCCGGTAGAACTGCATACAACAATACCACCAAAATCCCACCCTAATTTCCCAGTTGTGACTGGAAGCTGCTTTTCTTTGTTCCATGACCCAAAAGGTGTAATGACATTTTGTTTAGAGTGGCCGTGTCCCCCACATGAGAAGCCATCTCTGCCAATCCCTGTACGACAGCATTTAATTAAGGACATTAATTTTCATTGACTGGGGACCCACACATTGATTTTGGGTGTCAATTTTCATAGCCCAAGCAACACTCAACCTGGGATGGTTTCGAAAGAGCAGTTGAAGAGCTTAGCACCTTTAACTGAGCCGCAGCAGCAGCGAATCTGGGTTCTCTCTCTAGCTCATTTTTGTGCAGAGCTGTTTGCTTTCCTGGAATATCCCTTGCGCTGTCATACTGACCCTGCGTGCTTGTCCGCGGGCCTGTATTGGTGGCAGGAAGGGGAGGGAGAGCAAAGTTATGACTTCCAGGAAACCATTGACAAATGGATGTTAATTGCTGATTACTAATTTTACTTCTACCTGTGGTTTGCAAAAGGTAAACACAGCTCTTCCCAGGGTCTGTGTACGACAGGCTGTTTTTCTGCTCTTTCACTCTGTATCTGTTCTGTTCTTCTCGTTCTGCCTAATTTTTATTGAGTGCTTATATCAACAGCAAGCAGCTTAACAAAACAAAGCAAAACGTTGCGGTCATTCCAGTTTCTCCTTGCTATTATCCATTGCTTACAATGCAGCTCTACCATCCCCTTTTCATTTGTTTGTGCTGTGACCCACTGGAGAGGGATGCGATGCGCCGCAGATACTGACTGAGGCATCAGAGCTGGGTTTGCAGCTCCTTCCTGCAGATTCCCGAGGGCATGGTGATGAACTCAGTGCTGTAGTTTCATGGTAAAGTAGGGATCGTGTTTCCCTATAGCATTGACACATGTTCAGATGCTGCAGTCGTGAGGATGCAAAAGGTCTGAGATAGATAAAGAAGCTTTTACAAAGAAACTGGAAATCTTTGTGCCTGTTGCAGCTTTTTTTTCTAAAAGAAAAAAGAAGAACACTGAATTTCTTTGTCTCAACATGGCTGATGTAGCCCTGGGAACCAAGAAATCTCCATTCTGTGTTCAGTTTTAGTGGTGACTTTGTCACTTCTTGCATAAGCTGTCTGAGCCTTAGCTTCTGTGGTGGGTTCTTAACACATTTCCCAGAAGGGAAATATCTGTGGAGTATTTGGAGACTAGCGAAGAAGAGCTTCCAAGAAATAACCATCCTTACCCCAAGGACTAATTGCTGTTCTCTGTAAGTCATGGGACTCGTCTTACTAGCATCACATCTCCAAACCCCTGACAAGATCTGGGTTTTGTTGTGCTGGTGCTGTACAAGCATGGTACAAAATTGTCCCTGCCACGTCTCTCCCCACGTGAGAGGAGACTCTTGTCTCCACTTTGCAGCTGGGGGTGTGAAGCACGAAGAGATCAAGGTTTCTCCAGGCTCACCCATGGAGTCAAGGTCCAACTTGCCCAGTTCCTGTCTCTTCCATCTTCCCCAGACATCACTTGGGGGTGTTGATGCTGGGAGCGGTGGTTAACCCCCAGATGTTTGACTTTACCTGTAGTTATGTGACTGCTGGCATCAGGTCATGCTGGGACAGCGTGTGACCTTGCTGTCCCTTCAGCTAACATGCCTCCCTTGTGAGGGCTTTCTGAGAGTGACTCACGTACCACAGGCTGCGCAGGGTTTAAAAACGGCAGCAGATGGGCGACTTTTCCCTGCATGGATTTGGGTATTTTCAGGCCTATTTTTCCAAATTTCTCCCTAAAATAACCTCTTCACTTACCAGCAGTCAGCAGTGCCCTCCACTTGACTGTAAGCGTAGCTGAAGGTTGCTCTCTTTCTCTGTGGTCACCCACCCTGCCCCTTGGCAGACACCGTGGGGAGAGAAAAAGAGCATTTTGCATTAGGTCTCTCTGTTTGCACAAAACCTCCTTTTGTTAGAGAATATTTTCCACCCTGCAATCCCCAGGAGAGTGGGCCAAAATTAGGCTCCTTGCAAGCGAACGTGCGTTATCTTTGGTTCTCTTCTCTTTAGCCTCAGCAGAAATAAACATAACCCGGAGTTGTCTGGGTGGGTTGTTTTTTAATTTTGGCTACCCTCTGCAAAGAAAATAAATCTCCCGTGCCAGTATCTCTGCCTGCATGCTGTACTGGAGTGAGTAAGGTGTTAATGGAAAAACTGGTCAGGATAGGAGCAATGAGGCTTTTACATGGGAAAGCAAAGTCAGCACCAAGCCCAGGAGTCCCAGAATGCCCGGAAAAAGCAATGGAAAGCAGAGAATCCATGCTTTGATGTGATATGTGCTCTTTCTCGGTGAATTATACCTATAGAAAGGCTAACATTTTGCATGCTGCCCATATATACACCGTGGAGCACGCATCAGGAGTTGGGTGATGGATGGCGCAACAAAGTTTTTCTGAGCATGGGATCCTCTGCCTGGATCAGGTCTAAGGTAAAAGTGCTATGTAGGCTGGAAGTTGGCATTAATTTGGGGTTGTAGGAGCTGGTTTTGATATGCATTACCCACTTGCTTGCACACACCTACTGCTGATCTAAAAATAGAGGCTTTTGCAGGAAAAAAGCTGTCCTTGTACGGTGGGGTTTTTTTCATGAGCTCATACATGAAAGTGTGATAAGCAATCCTCAAGAGAGTGAAAGCCGACAAAAATTAAGGCAAGCAAGGAAATTATGAAACCAGTATTTCAGAACCACCTGGAACCTCTGATTGAGAAAGTTGTTGCTGGTCTGTTTTGTTGTGTTTAAATTTGGGCATGCCTGCAGCAAGGATTCCCAAAGGAACCCAAGTGCACTAAGCACTTGTTTTGGTGGGACTTCAGCTCTTAACTCATTTCTGTTCCTTTGAATGTCCCACTTTAACCCAGAGAGGAGCATTTTAGGAAGTTCAGACCTCTGTGCATTACAGCAAGTCTTGCGAACCACGATATGCCTATGGACACATGACATTTCCTTCCTTTTCTCTTTGCAGAAGAGGTAAAACCATACCCAGCAAATGGAGTGAATACAACATATCCAGAATCCCGCTATACTTCAGACTACTTCATTAGTAAGTCTCAATTACCAGTATCATTCTGGTGCTTCCAGGTATGAAAGTGCCACCTCTGCCTCTGTCACCTGAGGACTGAACCATGCAGTTGTTGCTCCATCGTGGCAGAGCATGCAAAGTGTGTAATTTTGCCTTTTCTAGGGTTTTGGGTTTATTTAGAAGCCATCTGTTATTTTTTGGTGACTGTCTTGCGACGCTATAATCTAACTTTGCAAGCACTAGTTGTTTGAAGCTGTAGCTCAGCAGACCTAAAAAGTGACCTCAACACCCCAGAACATTAGGAATATTGAAAAACTTATTAAAAAGGGGGGTGGCCTGGGGGAAGAAGGCTTAATTCTGAATTGCTAGGTAGGAGCCTAACAAGCACAGAGGCAAGTCATCAATCTAGACTGCCACACTTCCCATTGCCGTTGGTTTGGCAATGTTCTTTAAGGACGTTTGGAATCTGTGATGAATTTCATAAGCCAGTAAAAACATCCAACTTGCTTGAACTAGGATTCCAGGCTCTGGCCAGTGACGGGAGGTGACCGTGGAAGTGATTCATCTATTACAGTCATCAATGGAACTTTGTCCTGTATCTCCTGTGCTGAGACTACGCTCTTCATGATTTTCCAGCTTTTTTCCCACTAGAGCTTGCCTGAGAAGAGTTAGGTGTAATGCATATTGATGGCGTAGAGGATGGCTTATTTTTTTTAATTGCTGCAATTGTAAGACACCATCTTTCTGTAACTTTTTAGGAACCTCACTCAAAATGAGTGCCCAGTTGTGCAGGTATTTTATATCCAAAGGCAGTCTCCTCTTGTACCGTAGACCTCAAATCTGACTGTGCTGTGGGAGACTAGAGAGGGAGCGAGCAATGCTCTCATTTCTTTGAGGTGTTTGTGTTGCTTTCTGACGCTCCTGTTCTGCCTGAAGGTTACGGCATTGAGCATGCACAGTGCGTGCCTCCCTCCGAGTTCTCCGAGCCCAGCTTCATCACAGAGTCCTACCAGACCCTCCATCCCATCAGCTCAGAAGAGCTCCTGTCCCTCAAGTACGAGAACGACTATCCTTCGGTCATCCTGCGTGACCCAGTCCAGACGGAATCTCTGCAGACAGACTACTTCACGATCAAGCAAGAAGTGGTAACGCCAGACAACATGTGCATGGGACGTGCCAGTCGAGGTAAAGTCGGGCATCTCCCAGGGTTTGCTCACATTCTTGCTACCTATAGCAACGTAAACGCTGTAGGAGATAGAGCTTTGTGGGACTATGGCCATCAGGGCATCGTGCAATGCCAGTAACGAAGCCATATATCCTATGAGGTTGAACTCCCAGATGGAGTCCCTGATGGCTTTGAGCCCTCTCTGCCTTTCTCTCCAGGAAAAACATGAAGAACATCTTTCTTCTCTCTACTCTGCTCTCTGTTTTTACAACATCTGCAAAAATGTGGCATTTCTGGCTCTGGACTTTGATGTCAAATTTGAGTGAAGTTGAAATAGGCTCTAAGGTTATTGGGGTGGACAGGCTGCTGCGTGGCTGTGTAAATCCCATTTTCCTAGGACACCAGGCAAAACCCCACTGTCATGGTTTATCCTTCACAAGTTCTCCTCAGGAATTACTGTCCAAGGTTTTACACTCGATGATCCAAAGTCTTTATCCATTGTCTCCGCTGATTTTGATGGCTGTTTGCTTGAGCTGATAATCAGTTCTGGCAAACCCAAGCCTTGTGCTTTGTTAGGAGATGCAGATGTCACAGGTTGAGTCGGCGACAGATCTGAAGGACCCCCCTGAATCCTTGTGCTACATCCCTACGTCTCCAAAGAGTTATAGATACATGATTGCTGTTGGAGATGGTGGGCTTTAAACACCTAAACACTTTTGAGGATCTGAGCCCAAATGCCTTTTCAATTAATATTATTAAATTCTGAACACATGGGGCCCAGATGCCTGACCTCTTTGTAATTACATCCCTTAATGCAAGGCTGAGGATCTGGCTCATGGAATATATTCAAAGCAAAAGTTTAATCCATACAGCTCAAAGTCACTTACAAAGGGGTATCATTATCTCCTGATTCCAGGTAGGGAACCTGAGACACGAGGCAGAGATCTGACCTGCCTGCGATAGCGCCCTGAATAGAATCCAGGTGTCCCCATGCCTAAAATTCATTATAGTAACGTGTTGCTGCGAGCCAGGTTTGATGTTGAACATCTAAACCCATTCATCCAGCTACAAGAGGTGAAGATGTGCTGGCTCCCTGTGAAAGCCGGAGCCCCTTTGCAGGTCTGCATTGCAGATGCATTGCTCAGTGGAGCTCATTTGCAGTTTCTCACTCCTTTTTCCAAGCTGGAAGAGCTAATGATAGGAAAATTAGTATTTGTATTATTACCTCTGCTTCTGCTGCTAGCTGAGTGTTAATATGAGAGAGGTGACATGGACGATGCGTTGAGCCAAAAGGGCACTGGTGTTACAATTTTAGGCAAGCTTCTCTTTCTGGGGTTGTTTTTCTGCCTCTCTTTCATCAGTGTCTTTCCCTTTTCTTGACCTCTTCTTTAACATAGGTGATTTCATAATAATTCTCATTCAACTGCAATGATTCAGGCATGCTTTTGCAATTGTACCTTGAGCCTGTTCTCACTGGCAAGCCTAAAAAGGCTCCAGGAGAGGGAAGAAAGAGCCCTAACACTGGGGACCAAGGGCCTCTGATGCTAGCGAACACTTCGACATACTGATCGCGGCTGAGGAAATGCAGCCGGCTGTGGCTGCGTATACTGATGCTACGTCTCAACATGCAGAATGGCCTTTGGGTGGCATAAATCATCCCAGTGTGGTAGAAAGGAGCCTTAATATAAAGCAGAGTCCAGTTAATTTATATTTATGCACGTCTTTACCTTCCACTGTCTTGAAAGGTTAGTCTGTCACAAAGTGCAGTGCTCCAGCAGTGGGAAATTCAGGAAGAAGGTTTTCCAGACAGCCGTCTCTTGCCTTTCTTTGTGTGGGCTTTAGAAGTTAGTTGTGGGGTCCCATAGGAGTTGTTTCACTTTGTCTTATGGGTGAGGACTCTGCTTGGAAAGTGTAGCTGCCAAACGCTTAACAAGCTTCTCCAGAGTAGGTGCAAGGTGTGATTTTTCCAAAGGCCAACATTTTAGGTTGATTTTAGGTGAATTTTCAATGAAATTGCCTGTCATGTCTCTGACACCGAAGCTGGCAGATTTTTAATTCCTTTTCTAAATAAGCTTGTGCCGCAAGACTTCTCGGGGAAGTGGTTATGTCAATTAATGAACATGCACAAAGCAGAGCTATTTTCCCTTTGCAGGATTCAGGAAGTGTATTGAAGTGCATTCTGTGAAATTCTCAAAAACCTAGAAATAAAAAACAAAATTGGTTTGAAGCATGGGTATTACCAGCAGTATCAAGCCAATGGGTCCAAACTTCAGATGATTCTGGGCCAGCATTCGGGGCAGACCCCACGATAGTTGGGTCTTTTCACAGCAAGTGCTCTTCAGACTACAACACAAGTATTTGGGGGAGCGTGCCAGCGTCCTTCCACGTTCCTGTTCCCCTGTGATTTACTCTCTGGGCCCAAGCTGCGGGTAGCTCTGCCAGTGGAAATTTCTCCAGGAGTTCTTGCACAATCCCAGCAGCTGTTTTTAGCCCGGTTTGGGAAATTAGTGAACTTGAATGATCCTGTTACGCTCTTAGTTTGTCAGAAAAGATGTTGAGCAATCCGCAGCATACGGGAGATCAGAGAGAGCAATTTCAGTTTGTTCTTTGGATCCCTTTTTAGCGCTCTGCTTTAAGTACAGAGGGTGTACTGATGCTGTCTCTGGTGGGTGTAAATCAGCGTAGTGCTGCTGAGGATCCGGCCTCTCATGTCCTGGGCTTTTTAAAGATACCCCAGAGAGTAGCCTTGATACAACCCAGCTGTGCTCACCTTACCAGAACTGGAAAAATAGCTGTTTGAGCTCTCAGCTTTTTGCTCTCCTCCTCCATCAAATCTGCTGCTCTTTGGGGATCTGGGGGTGGAAGCTGGTTGTAACATATGGCAATAAAAGGCTGCTGTAGAGTTTTGTAGGAAACTTCAAAAGTAAAGAAGCTGGGTGTCCAGTGCCCCTGAATATACTTGAGCAGCATTTTTAAAGGGCAGGCAGGTATAATATGGGGCTTACTGGAGGCTCATATCTTTCAGCAGCAAGGGCAAGAGGTCCTGGCATCTGAACTGAGCCTTGAATATATGTTTAAAGTGGATTATTTCTTTGTTGTTGCCTTTTTGAAACAGAGAACATTTCCACTTATCCCCAGGCATCAGTCAGGACTTGGGGTTTTCCCTTGACTCTGCCTTGATTTGCTGCCTGAACTTCTCCAGGCTGAGATAGCCCTGCTCTAAATGATGAACATAATAAAAATATCCCAGTTTCAGGCCATACTTTCGAGTTTGCTTGGAGATGAGGCACAGTGGGACAGCAACATTTGTCTGGTTGCCTTCTGCCTCTGTAGCGGATAGGCAAAATATACTTCTCGCGGCTGCAGTGAGCTAAAGCATCCCTGTGCTGGCCGGGCGCATCTCACATGTCCTTCCTTCTCACCAGGTAAACTGGGCGGCCAGGACTCCTTTGAGAGCATAGAGAGCTATGACAGCTGCGACCGCCTGACGCAGTCCTGGAGCAGCCAGTCCTCCTTCCAGAGCCTGCAGCGTGTCCCCTCCTACGACAGCTTCGACTCAGAGGACTACCCCACCGCCCTGCCCAACCACAAGCCCAAGGGCACCTTCAAGGACTATGTTCGAGATCGGGCCGATATGAACAAGGACAAGCCTGTCATTCCTGCTGCTGCCCTCGCTGGTTACACAGGTAGGGTCACGCTCCTCAGGAAACCGCCTCTCTGCTGTGTCTTGGGTAGAGCCTCTCCATCGGTGGAGGGCACAGTCTCTGGGTCTCTGGGTTGCCCAACATCTGTGTCGCTGGTTCAGCGGGCTTTGAGTGAGGGGTTTTGGGGTGCCCCTGGGTTGAGCCACGTGCGTAAGAGCACGCAGCCCTCCAAGGCTGCATGTCCATCAAGCGCAGGCACTCCCATCCTCATGGAGGATGTGGGAGCACAGGGCATTTGATGCCTTGTGTTTTCATTTACACCTGGATGCGCTCTGCTTGGGTCAGGAACTGGTGTCTGCTTCATACAGCTGAGAACACGAGGTGGTAGAGACTCCTCGTTTCCCCCTCCAACACTTTTATGCAATGTGCTGGCCACTTGCTTGTGGTTTCCCACCTCAGGTAGGAGCGGCTGCATTTCTGGCATTGCTGTGTGTGATGCGAAACCATCTTCTCCCCTTCTGGCATGGAGGAAGCCCTTGGGTTTGCTCTTTACCTTGGTGCGAGGCAGGAATGGGATGGTGCCAAAGCAGACCCAAACATTTGCCGTTCCCTGCGCCGGGAGATGAGAAAGTGATAGGCCATGGAAAATCTGGCTTTTTATGACAGCCCTCTAGCAATCTGGCATCTCCACGCAGAGAAACCTGGTGGGATGGGGTTTCCAGCTAAAGTTGAGATAATCCCTTCCAGTCCTTCTGTGCCATGTCTTTTCCCTGTACTACAAGTAAAAATCGCAGGGTAGTCTCCTGCCAGCTCCCTGTTCCCGTGTACGCGCTGATCTCTCCAGCCCCAGCTGGTACCAGCTGAGGCCGGCGGGAGCCAAGCGGTGGAAAGAGTTTGTGCAGATAAAGATCATCAAAAGGTTCAGAGCAGATCCTGAGGTGCGACTGTCCTGAAATCTCACCCCACGCACAGCTCATCTCAGGGCTGATATCTAGTTTTTTGTGAGGGGGGGAGAGGTGCAGAGGGGAGGAGAAGGGGAGAGATAATTTTAGGAGCTATGTGTAAAAAAGGAAGTGGTTTGTTGCTATAGCTGTAGTTAGAAAGAAAGCTTAGCCCTGCCTGCTGAATGAGCCTGTTTCGACCAAGTCTATGCAAAATAAAAGTGTGCTCTGCTATTCCTGAATAGTTTTCAGCTGGGGGATGTGGTGGGCAGAAGCATGAGTGGTAGGAGGGACCATGCCTCTGGACACCATCCTCTGCTGTGCCACGGAAGTTGATCTTCCTCAGAAGAGAGACCAGCGAGCACAACTTGCACTTCTCATTCCTGTTTTCTCCTGATAACGCCTTTCACTACAGCCCATGGATGTGTTTTGGGCGGGAGCTTTGGTTGTATTTTAACAACAAGGGAAACTGAGGCACGGAGGCACTGACAAAACTAGGAGCTTTATTTTCCCGTCAGTCCCCCTCCACATTTGCTGTAGCTCATGGAAAAGAGCCGCCCCCGTGGAGACGCGGCATTCCCAGCTCCCTCCACGAGCCAGGAGCCAAAGCCGGCGGCTGGACCCTGTGTTTTGCCAAAGGAGTATTAGCACCCCGAAGCGTGTCCCTGGCCTCGTGCCGCCAGGAAGGGGAGACTTCAGTTGATGCAGTGCCAGAGCACACTTCAAAACGCTTTGTGCTGCGTAACATTTTCCCTTGCCTCATTTCAAACACCGTTTGGAGCCGGGAAGATAATCCCTTGGCCCAGGCATTTCGGTGTGATCAATAAGTGGGAGTGCCTGATTTGTTTATTTTTTTTTTGCATTGCTTCACTTGGGAAACTTTAAATGGGGAGAGGAAAATAAGAGGTTTCCAGAATCAGCAGTCACTTGGAAATCCTTGGGCTGGAGCACTTCTTGCTTGCTGTGCAGGCTGCTGAGCAATAATTCAGTGCTCAAACTGCCACAGCCTGCATTTACCGGTCCATGGACAGATGAACTTGGCAGGCATGTGGCTGCAGAGATGTCCTCTGTCCCTTTTTAAAGCCTACCGACCTGTCAGCACCTTCAGTTTTCGGCGCAAAGGAAGCCCAGCATGGGTGCAAAGCGAAGCTGGGTTGCTGTGAAAGCAGGTCGCAGCGAGAGCAAGTGAGAACATGTTGCGTTACAAACTGTAGGAGAACTGTGCCCTCAAAAAGTTTCTTTGTATGTGCGTATTTCTGCAAAAAAATAATAAATTCAGGCTGGCTACCAAGCTGGCCCTCTCGGGCCCTCTTGGGCCAGCTGAGCAAAGAGCATGGGGACTCTCAGTGAGAACTCCTTGGTCCCTTTTTTGCTTTGCTTTGCATTACTTTTACTTTACTCAGGGGAGGAAGTGCTGTCTAGCAGCTAGAGCGGAGGAACTGGGCTCCGTTTGCAGATCTGGTGAGGAGGTGGAGGCTCCATTCGAACAGAGCAGGGGATTACCAGCCCAGGGTCCCAAAGTGCCAGGACCCCTGCTTTCCCTTTCTCACTCGGGGGTGCCTCAAGCGTGTGTCCAACCCCAGTCACCAGCCAGAGGAGCACCCAACAGATGTGGACGAGTGAAGCCTGGGACATCACGTCCTTCATCTCCAGGGCTCTCTGGGTTGACTTGAAGAACTTGGCAATATTGTTCAGGCTTTGTTACCAAGGGCCTGTTTTGCTGGTGGCCTGGGGAGGTGGCACAGCGCTTTATCACAGCTGCGGCAGATCTCTGATGGTATCTGCCCTTGGAGGCGCATGCTTTGGTGAGAAGGTGCATTTTGGCGGAAGCTCCGTTTGCATTTGATGTGTTCTTCACCCAGCTCGTGAGCAACTTTTCAAAGCTGCGTTATCTGCCCCCACATCTTGACCTAATTTAACAAGTTGCCATGGTTGCTCAGATAGAGGTTGATGCAATTTTCTTATCTTTTTTGAAGGAGAAATGTAACTGCTCAGGAGTTGGTGAACTTCAGTTTCCATAGCTGCAGGGAGGGCTGTCTGGACACCTCTGGTTTTTGGGGCCAGCTCTCTCAAAGCTGTGGTCAGCTCTTTCAGAGCTTGGCCGGCTTGAGTCTTACGTTAAGCCAGATTTTAATTTTTTGACATGACCTAGGAAATGGAGAAAGAATTAAATTTAGGCAAACAGTGTGTCAGGACACATCTTCTCTGCAGGCAGATGTGCTAAACCGCACGTTGGCTTAGCTGAGCTCAGTTAAGCTGCCTCGTTCATGCAGCAGTGTGTTGTGGGTGGGCGGCTGGCCCTCGGTGCACGCTGGCATGTGGGCACAGAACCCTCCGTACCTGAGCCCAGCTGGGCTAAACTGAACTCAGCTTTGCCTCTGTGCCACCTGCAATCCTGCCTGAGGCTGCCCCGGAGCTGGATCCTGCAAGCTGCTGGCTCTGATGGGTACCACGGCCCTCAGCATCCTTCGTGAGACCTGACGTAGCATAGATAAGCGTGGACGGCGTGTAGCAGAGAAGCGTGCGGCCCGTGCAGAGGACAGGTGGTGTGGATCTGACCGCATTGGTCTTCAGCCTTTCTGCCCTACATTTATTTTTCCACTACCCTGACCTACTTGTGCTGCTGCTTTTCTGGTGACAAAGGTCCAGCCGAGGTTCAGACCCTCCCTCTGTCCCTGTGGTTGGCAGTAGCCACTCAGGGCCGAATTGTTTTCAGCTTTTCTAAAGCACCCCAAAGCACCTGCGTGGGTTTATAGCTGAGACGTGGTGTTTGTTTGCTTTGTGGTGTGTAGGACCTCAGCATCATCTGTGCAAGCTGGGGCTTTCCACCTCACGGTGTTGTCTTGCATTGCTGCAACACCAGAGCTGTGATGTGCCGAGCTGCTGCTCCGCATAGCTGAGCAGGGCGATTCCCCTCATGTTTGAGAGACAGGCGAGGAAAGAGGGACAAGAAAGGCGAAGTGAGTGCACACCAAACCTTGATCACTCATCTGCGAGGCTGTTTTTGTGATGCTGTCCTTTCTTACAGACCTGGTTAGGACATTGCTGATGCTTCTATAGACAATCTCAGCACTTAAAGAGTTAATGCCACCTTCCCAGAGAATATCACATATGACCTGAGCTCTGTCTTAGCAACAGATTGATGCTATCTTCATTATCATGCTGCCCTTAAGGGAGGCAGAAAGCAGTGCAGAGAACAGGGGACCTCTCCCAGATGCAATCACACCCAAGCACCCAGGAGCGCTTCTGTCTACCAAACAGTTTTGCCGGGGCCAGATCCAGCCCTGATCCTCGCTATCAGCATTTGAAGCATTGCAGGGCCCAAATTTGCCTACTAAACCCATCTACCCTGTCCAAATTTTCTGGGGTGCAGAGTCTGAAGCCTTCGTCAAGACTGCTTCTGAGCGATGCTTATCTGTGACACAGAAGTGAAAGCACGCAGCTGCTGCTTTGCAAGAAAGTCAAGTCGGTGCCCAAGAAAGTGGGTCTCTTTCAAGAGAGCTTGTGTGCTGCTACCCCTCTTCTTCCTCTTGCTTATGCTGCTGGCCTGAAGCAGGATCCCTGGATGTGCTGTGGTCATTGGCATCCGAAAATCCGTCAGCAGCTGCCTTCCCAGCCTCTGTCCCACCATGGTTCGGTAATCTGGCTGTCCTTGACATCCAGAGTCTGCAGTAGCTTTCCTAGAAAAGCATCCTTCCTGCCTGCTTGCCCGCACTTCTGGAGTGCCTGTATGGGCATCCATAGCCACTTGTAGCTTGGGTTAGGGGAATTCAGAGATGCCATCAGCTGCCCCAGCAGTCAGAAGCAGCACAGCAGCACCTCCGGCTCCTGAGTGATGCAGGGATGCTGAAGGGGGGCTTTTTACAAGGGCCTGTAGTGACAGGACAAGGGGTAATGGGTTTAGATTGAAAGAGGGTGGATTTAGATTGGATGTAAGGAAGAAATTCTTCCTGGAGAGGATGGTGAAGCACTGCAATGGATGGTGAAGCTTCTCCAGGTTGCCCAGAGAAGCTGTGGATGCCCATTCCTGGAAGTGTCCAAGGCCAGGCTGGATGGGGCTTGGAGCAACCTGGTCTAGTGGAGGGTGCCCCTGCCCGTGGCAGGGGGGTGCAACTGGATGAATTCAAGGTCCCTTCCAACCCAAACCATTCTGTGATTCTATGATGGTGTTAGCTCCCTCGTTCTGGCTCATACCCTTTACTTGCCCTTGCAGGGTGACTTCAAGCACACCCAGCCAGTGGCTTCTGGCCGCCTGCAGCCTCCGGTGCAGCGCCTGCACGGGCTCAGCAGTCCTTTTCACCCCTGCAAGCTCAAGGGTGGGGCTCGGGGCTGGTTCAGTGGCTCCTGCTCCACCTGCCAGACATGTGCAAATGACAGTGAAAACAGCCCCACGCGACGCTGCCCAACCGTGACGGCAGCTCAGCTCTCACCCGAGCTGCTGCAGCCCACGGCAGCGGCTTCTCGGCAGCCCCAAGGCGAAGGCAAAGCAGCAACTGCGGCTTAGTCCTTCCTTCGAACAACGAGCTGAAGCGTTGCACAGCAGCTCTTGGCCTGCAGGGCCACCTCAGGGGGAGATGTGACGCGCACAAGGCCGCTTGTGCTTTGCTAGATGCCTCGGCAGCGAGACTGGTCCTCCCAGCACATTATTCCTTAAAACAGAGAGGCATCAGAAAAGCAGCACTGGCCCAGAGTGGCCCGCCTGGCTACTCTCCTGCCCCTAAACGTGGCCAAAAGCACGTGGCTCTGCAAAGAAGGTGCTTTCTGGGTCCTTCCCTGCCTTCTTCATGCTTACTCTTTGAAGATGCTTCCACCCAAGCTCCACCGCCACCCTTCCACCCATGCAAGGCCGGCACTTGGCGGTGGCGTGACTTCCTGTGCCACTCCGGGGAAGAGATGGGGAGGAGGAGGTGGTTGGGTTCAGTCTGAGGAGGGAGTGATGGGGATGAGCTTGGCCGTGCCCCCAGCATGGTGGGGGAAAGCGCAGACCTAGGGTGTCACAGTGTCATCGAAGGGGGCTCAGGCAGGGTGAGCACGTGGGTGAGGTGAAGGCTGTTTTGGAGATGTTGCTATGCCCAATTGTTTTGTTGGGTTGGAACCACAAACCGCAGAGCGAAAAGCATAGGTGCGCCGCTTTTCTTTTTTTGCAGTAGGGTGGTTTTTTTTTCTTCCTCTTGTTTGACAGGAGGGAAACAAAACAGAAGCCGTTGAGAGGGGTGGGAGTGTGAAACCGTCTTGAGAGAGAGCGGGGATGTCGTGTTTTGGGCTGTGCCTTGCCGGGTATGGCGCGGCTGCCTGTCTACCTCAGCCAGGTGGTACTGCCAGCACTGCGCCAGTTAAAGTGGCTATTGTGCATATTTTGTTTTCAAACCCCTTTAGAGTCACTGGGTAGGATGGTGGCAGGGGACATCCAGTCCTGACCAACGGAGGACGGCACAGGGATGGCGTGGCACCCTTTGCTCTGGGGACACCCACGGGTGCCGTCGGAGGACTGGTGCCAAGGAAGCACCACTCAGCCAGCAGTTCCCAGCCATCATCTGGCTTAAGAGGCATATTTTCCCCCTGACGCGGGAGAATTCCTGCGATGTGACACTCCCCACTGAAGGACCCCGTTCAGTGCCACTGAGGCCAGACAGGGCCCCCATTGTGGCCCTGTTGGGTGAGTGAGCCCCTCTGGCAGGCACTATTCTTAGCAGCCTTCACGGGTGCCAGAGGTCACAGTGGGGCGGGAGGACATCCCACCACCCTCTGAGTCCTCGCCTTGTCTTTTGGGTAGCAGAGGCTGCCCCCATTCCCTATCCAGGGCTGGACTGGCTCTGGGAAGCCTCTGGATGTGTGCAGCAAGACTAGCGCTATAAAAGGTGCCTTGTGTCCCTCTGTCCCATGCTTGGGGCTGCATCCATGAAAAAGGGCACAGGGATACTCCAGGGGTGGTTGGTTTTGGAGATAACCAAGGCAACAGGTCGTGTGGTGGGGTACACCCGCCGAACTACTTGGTGCGGCTTGTACCCTGAAGTGAGCTGGACCAGGCGTCACCGTGGGGATTTCCAGCCCTGGCTGGGGGGAAGGGTTGAAGCAGAAGGGATGGAAAATGGGCACTGCTCCCAGCTCCTGACAAGGAGGAGGTTTGGGGTGGGGAGACAAGCCCAGCAACTTCATGCTCACCCTTACATCTTTGGAGACATGATGTGGCATCTCTGCATGAGCCAAGGGTCGCCTCAAAATCCTTTGGGGCATTGGGAAAAATAACTCCCTGTTCCTTGCTGGCCTGCAGAGCCGGCAAAAGAAGCTCATTTCTGAAGATGGCCCTCCCAGCACTAATTACAGCTGTAGTGGCCTTCCAGATGAGGCATGGACTGCCAGCATCCCTTCCCTGATCATTCCGCCTTCCTACCCTGCCATCTCCCCAGAGCTGTTTTTGGGCATGCAGGCTCAGGCACGTTGCCGGGGTTTGGTTCCTGCCACCTCGTGCATCGCCTGCCTTGCTGACATTTAGGAGCCGTGCCCCAGCGGCGGCGGCACATCTGCAGGGCCTCCACTGCCTTCCCCTCTGGCAGGGCGTGTGTTTGTAGGAGCCGAGACATGCCTGCGAGCCCTGCAGTAAACACATTCTTGACATAATTGCTTGTCCAACACAGAGGAATTTGGGGTTTTATGCCTGTCCCACAGGCAGCTGGGAATAGACCTTGGGAATCCCTGGTTCCAAGGATGACACCGCTTCCTTCAAAATCTCAAAATACCCGGCAGCGTGGCACCCGGCGCAGTGGCAGAAGCCCTACCTCGCTTGCTGGAGAGATGGTGAGAAATTGCTGGGTTTCCTGACACCTCTCTGTGCCAGCTGGCCCTGAGCACTGAGCGTGAACCACACTGGCTGCTTGGCTTGGGGTTAATAACACTTGAACCCTGACAGGCTCCCACAGAGCCAGGGTGGCCCGGGGGTATTTTGAGGGCAGTTACTTACCCAAGAACCCAGTGCCTAGGTGAAGGGTTTCCATCCATCGTGTTTTGGGGAAGAAATTGATGTGCAGTGATGAACCTGGTCTTGCTCCAGTCTTGTCTCCTAGGACTGTTTCTCTGTTAACCTGATTTGGGCTGCTCTCTGTCTGAATCTGGGGAACCAGGGTACAGTCAGGTGGGCCAAGAGAAGGTGTCCCCATGTGAATTCACCTGCCGCTCCCTGTGGAGGACCTCAGGTGGCTGAAAGAACCTTTTTGCCCAATGTTTTCTCTGTATTTCAAATGTGCTGCTATTAATAGGTCTAATCCTTGAGACATGGTGGCATTTCAGGCCAGGATTTTGGCTCATCCCTTTCGGTTGAGAGGCGAAGGTGTCATCTGAACTTCCTGCCTCATTTTGGTATGGATAACCCAACTCCATCCCTGCCGGAGAGCGCAGTTGTGGAGTGAATGTCTTGGCAAGCTCCTGCCAATGACGATGGGGCTGGAGCCTTTCCCCACCGAGTGTCACCTTCCCGTTTACGAGCAGAGAGATGCTGTGAGCTGCTTTGTCCCACCCAGGGCTATTCGATAACCACCAGGGCTTGGCAAAAGACCCTGCAAAACCCTGGAGTGGTTCCTTAGGGATAACAAGAGGGAAATAATTTGGGGAGGGCTGGATGGAGCACAGGACCTGGAGCCAGGTCTCTCATTTCCTCCTTCCCAGCAGCTTGTCTGTTTTTGAGTCATTTTAAACCCTGTGGAAAAGGGGCAACAGCCTGCTTTTCCCTCCAGGTTATCCCGCAGCCCCATCCCGCAGCCCCAGCTCTGACAGTCGTCTTCGTCATTCATGGAAACAGGCTGTTGTCCATCCCTTTTTTCCTGCTGGAAGCTTGTGCTTATTGCTGTCAGCAGGTGGGTTTACCCCAACGTGCCATCCTAATCCATCTTGTGCTGTTCTTTTTGTGATAAATCATTTCCTCTAACTTCCAGCTCTGTTTATTATTATTATTGCCATTCTTATTATTAGCGCTATACAATAAGCTGCGTTTAAAACACGGCAAAATCTCTCGCCCGAAACATGTTGCCCAGAGCTACACGTAATATTTTGGGTGCGGCCGCATTTGCAAGTTGCTCATCAAAGAGATTTTGGCTTGAGGGCTTCTCCTTTACCTTTGATTGGGTCACAAGTGCGAAGAAGAGATACGTGTTTCGAAATCACTCCACGTACACCATTAATCCAGCCAAAACCAGGCCGCGAAGCCACGGGCTCTCCGGATACCGCAGGTTAGATGTGCCAGGCTCAGGACCCCGAGGCAAATCACTGTTGGCCAAAATTAGCACCCAGGGTAAAGATGGAGAGCGCAGCGCTGTAGGAAGAGGCTGGATGTACGTGGCACAGTGTCCTGCGTGCCACTTCTTGCCTCTCCAGCTGGATTAGGGGAACCAGCAGCCGCGGGGAGGTTTGCTTATGGCTTTGCTAGGGCTGTGCCAAGACCATGATGGGAAGATTCACCGGTCCTGAGCTGGTGAGATCTGTCTGCTGAGCCAGCCCCTGCCTTCCCTGCGCTGAGCTCTGTGAGACAGCGTAGCCCATTCCTGCAGCAACATGCCCTGGAAAGAGGCCAAATAATTTTCATACCTGGGTCCCCCCTTATCTCGGTAAACAGCGTCGGAGCAAAGAGTCAAGGTCGGGAAGCGGGAGTCTGCTGGAGTTCATGGGATGGCCAGGAGCTTTTTGGCACAGAGGAAAGGATGGTGCTCGTGTGCCAAGACAATGACTCCTCGCTGTTCAGCTGCCAGAAAAATAATCCTATTTATGTAACTCGAAGTGAAGCATTCCAGTGCATGAATATTCAGCTGTTACTGCGAATAGGAAGCTCTTTTACCTGCAGGATTTAACTCTCAAGCTGTCATCTCAGCTCCGATCTTTTCCTCTGGCCACTGATGTTTTATTTTTGATAGTAGGTTTTATTGTTTTCACTGAACACTGTGATTTTTTTCCCCTCCCTGGGGTAGAAGTGGCTGTGCTTTCCCTGGCATTAATGTCTCACGTTCCCTTTGTCTTTCCAGGCAGTGGACCCATCCAACTGTGGCAATTCCTGCTGGAACTGCTCACTGACAAGTCCTGTCAGTCCTTCATCAGCTGGACGGGCGATGGCTGGGAATTCAAACTTTCTGACCCAGACGAGGTAGAGTGCCCTGGAATTAAGCACACGGCCCAAATGCCGCTGAAATATTGGTGTGGATAACCTGCCCCTCCTCCCTTCAGGGCTGACATTTGGGCAGGTCTTGGGTGTGTGTAGGGAAAAACAAGGAATTAGAGCCCAGCTGAAAACCTGTTGAAAATTGGGCTGTAGTAATACCTAGGAAGCAGTAATTTGTGCCCAAAGTTGGTGTGAAGTAGCCGAAGCACCATAGAGAGAGGCCTAGTGCCAAAGCTCTTCCAATAGGATGTGTGCAAGGGAGAGGTGGGGCTTCCCACTGATTGTGAGGAACAGATGGGATATTCATTCCCTTCCCTGGATATAGAATCCTCTGCAATCTTCTGCCATTGCATGGAGGTTGGTTTTTGTAAACTTTAATGCTTGGGACCCTTCCTTGTTCATCTTAAAGCTGAGGAAGGTCCTCTCCCTTCCCTGGTGTCCGGCACTGCTGCTTGCCGATGGCTGCCCAACCAAGCCAGACTTTTCCTTCCCTTCCCTGCGATGCCCGTTCCCCACTTTGACCCTTCCCACCTTTCTCCCAGGTGGCCAGGCGATGGGGCAAGAGGAAAAACAAACCCAAGATGAACTACGAGAAGCTGAGCCGCGGCTTACGCTACTACTACGACAAGAACATCATCCACAAGACGGCTGGGAAACGCTACGTCTACCGTTTCGTCTGCGACCTGCAGAGCCTCCTGGGCTACACGCCTGAGGAGCTCCATGCCATGCTGGACGTCAAGCCAGACGCTGACGAGTGAAGGTGGCCAGCTGGGGGGGGAGGATCACCCCATGTCATTTTGGAGAGTCAATGGGACTTTTTCTGTTGGTTCTGATTTATTTTTTCTGTTATTTTTTGCAGGGTTTTTTTGTTTCTTTTGATTTTTTTTTTTACAGAGCAGCTCAGATTTGATGCTTTGAGGATGTTGGGAGAGAGGGTGGTGGAAGAGGCAAACTTTGGGCTGCAACCTAAAAAGTTTGGTTCAGAGAAGGGTGGGTGCTTTTTTCCCTGAAAGCTCCGCCAGGTTTTTTTGGAATGAAATTCTGAGTTTTAAGAAAGCCAGAACAATGTAGCTCACTTAAAAAAAAACAAACTTCCCCCCCCTCCCCATCCCTTGCTGTTTAGAAAAAATCTTATCGAACGGATCCCTTCGGTTTTGTGTTATTCGCACAACAAACTGTCAGTTCAGGGAGTGCCTGTTCCCGAGGACTTGGGAATTTGAAACCTTTTTGGGGGGGGGAAGGGAGGGAAAACCAAAAGTGGGTGAATATTCCTGCTTCGGGGAGGGGCAATATAGATAAAAAACCAAGAACTGTTTGTCGTTCTTGTAACGTTGCCTTTCTGTCAGTCGTCTTCTTTTCTACAAAAGACAGAATTTTTGCTAGGAGGGATCAAGACTTTTTGGGTTTTTATTATTATTTTTAAATTTGTTAAAGTTTTATTTTATTAAATTTTGTGCCAGTATTTTTTTTTTTAAATAGTCTTAAGCTCGAAGATGGTCTCAGTATTGCAATATTGTGTGTGTTTGTTTCTGTTATGCCAGCAGAGAGTTTTATCACAGTGAGGAAAAAGAAAAAAAAATATTAAAAAAAAACCCCTGAACAAATCAGTTTATGTAGACCCCACTGGAGAAGTTTAATGCTATGACTCGGCAGCTCCGAATCGTACGTGAAGGAAAATTAACTCCAAACTGGCTCCTTGTGCTGCTGGCTGGGTGTGTGCCACTCTTGCTTCCAGTCCCACATGCTTTGCTCCGCTTTGGCTGATAAAGCTGGTTGAAATTTCCGCTCTTCTGTCGTTGTTAAGAAAGGGGCCGTTCGGTATGGCTGGGTTTTGTGCACAAAACCCGTCAGGGTTCGCAGGGAAAATGTTTTTCGGCGTTTTCCAAACCACTTTTTTTTTTTCCTAAAGAACACTTTGGTGCTTTCAGAAAATTAAGTTTTTGGGTTTTATTTTTGAGGGGAAAGGGGAGAAATTCTCCTGTTTGGAATGCTATAAATGGAATATATATATATATAAGTTGACTGGGGGGAAAAAAATCAGGAAAAAGTTGAAAAACCAAAGGGAAATGTTTTTTCCTTCCTGTTTCAACCAGCTCTATCTTTATTGCTGTATCTTTTAACCAGCCTGGGCACACACGGAAAGGAAATTGTCCTTGCAAATGGGCTCTTTACTGCTCTTGGTAAGCCTGATCCTGCAAACCCTGTCAGGGTGTGATTAACACGAAGCATATGACCGGGGTAAATGAGAGGTCTCATGTGCTTGCCCAAGATGGTTGCAGGATCCGTCCCAGGGGAAGCTGCTCCGTCTGTCTTCCAAACTCTTTGCAACGTGGTTTGCCTTCAGCGGGGAAAATCCTGCTGCACTGAGCACTTCCCAGGATGCTCTGAGCAGCCTGGGGCTGGCAACCGCCTTAGGAGCAGGCTTGGTGTGAGATAGAGGATTGGAGCGGTGAGTGTTTCCATGCCCAGATACGGCCCTGGAGCTGGATCCGTGCGGATCTGACTGCTGAAATGGGGTATTTCACCCCTAAGGGCAGTTTTAAAGGCAGTATTACACGTTTGAACCAAAAGTACCTTCTTTTAGTGTTGTCTGTCTGTCCGTCTGTGTGGTTTAGGTAGTTGCGTTCATTACAGAGGCACTGTGAGACAGTAGTGGGGGGGCGAGGTGGGGAGAGGCTTTCCAGAGATGCTCCCCGGCCTGATACAGGGTCAGCAGGATAGGACTCTATGCAAAGAGCCAAAAGATTCGGGCACGGTAACCCCCCTGTGCTGGAGCAGTGTCAGATGGGGAACTCGATCCCAGAGCAAGGTGATGCTCAGAGGTGCCAGGCTCTCCTCTGCTTCCTCCCGAGCTGGGGGGACCCAGCACCTCTGTACCCCTGGTTGGTCATTTTGGGGCAAGTCAGCCCCAAAACTGCTGCATGCTTGAAAAAAGGTGATGGTGGAGGGGCAATGAGGGGGCCAAGAGGGAGCTCCAGCCAAGGGGATGGAAGCAGATGGTGGTTTAGGTAAGGGAGGTTATTGGTTATGCTGTTAGCTCACGGGGCTGGGGCTGCACATCATCCCACTGAGCATATGGGAAGAAAAGGGTGGGATGGACAGAAAAGAAGGAAAAGAGGATGGAAGGAAGGTGAAAGGAGCATGCACCATAGGAGGAAAGGGATGCTGCCCACTGGGAAGTTAAACTTCAGCTCATCTCCTCGGTCAGACACGGTGGATGGGAGAAAGCAGCTCGGCCGAGCTGGAGAGAGGAAAGGAAGATAGCGTGGACGAGGTCTCTCTGCCAGCAAGGTTGCAGGGCAGAGCTCTCCTGCAGAGCCAAGGCTCACCACAGCCACTGAGCGGGCTGGAAAGGGAGTCAAGCAAGGGGTAATGGCACGGAAAGGTGGAGGGAGGAGTAGCTAAAGCACCCCAAGAGGACACACTGTCCGGGTTGGATTTTCAGCGGTCGGGTGGGTGTTTTGGGGTGTTCAGGGTTGCTGTCTTGCATGCAGCTGCAAAGTGCCCTTAGCTTACCCTCACGGGACGCTTCTGATGTTGCTTTAAAAAGCCCCCTTACACCCTTACAGAGGGTGCTGGCTGGAGGCCAGGTACCCATCTTCTGCCCTCAGCACCGCGCTGTGCCCCAGGATGTGTCTCCTGCTTTGCTCGGATGCTGCGCTGCAGTTGAAGTGCCTTTTTCAAGCAGAAAGCAGGGGTAAGATTTCCCTCTGGCAGAAGGAAACGCAGGTTCGGGTACCAACCCCATCCTTCTGCCAGGTTAAATCCCTCCTCTGCCACACCATGCTTATTTTTTCCAGGTTTCCAAGCGAAACCTGTGCGTGCCCAGTGATTTTGGGAAGATGGTTTAAAGGGTAGAAAGGGCGAGTCGTGGAAAGCAGCTCTGTTTTTTGGGAAGTAGCCCCTGGCTGGAGCTTTACCATTGTTTCTTCTGGCTGGTTGCCATCCCAGCTCACGAACCTGTGTGCAGCAAAAGGGTCCTAGGGACATCAGGTTCATAATTTTCTAGTTTCCTTTGCTTATTCCCAATCTAGAGACCATCCCGGAGAGGGCTGTGTGCTGTTTATACACTGGAAATTTGCAGATTTGTTCTTTTTTCTTTTTCTTCCTGCTTCTTTGCTGTGTGTTGACTTAGGGCAAGGGATGTGCTGGAAGCCAAACCCACTGACCTCTCATTTTTTGAGGCCATGAAAATGTGGTTAACCCCTGCACACGCACCGATGGATTTGAGAGGGAGGATGGACATCTGCCAGGGAGGGATCTCGCTCCTGTGCTGGGTTTCTCTGCGTGAGGGCGAGCTCCACCCGCGGCAGGTACATGTGGTGTTTGGAAACTGGGTGATTTTGTCATGTTTTGGAATGTCTCAGGTGCTTTTGGTGATGGTTTTCAATATTTCCTGTGTCCTGCTCGTCATCTTTTTCTGCCGCCCTTCTCTCCCCATCTCTGTGTGTAGGATGACCATAATCCACGGACACTTGTGCGTGTGCAAGTGTAGATCCATTTTATTTCCATGCTACCACCGTCCCGCTCCAGACACGCTTGTTCAGGTGGCGAAATAGCCAAACAGGGTGAGAAATAGAAGATATCTAAGATTTAACTTTCTCGTGTCTTGCCAAACCAATACCTCCTCCCAAAAAACGGTCCTACGAAGCACCGATAAATTCAGAGGCAGCGGGAAACGTCTCCATCTTCTGACTTTGCCCTTCTGGAGGGGTTTTTCTACGAGGCTTTAGGGCTTGGTTGCTTGTTCCTCATTAGCGTCGCCAAAGTTGGATGCCTTGGTGTGCTCTGCTCTCTGGTAAGGTCTATATAACATCCATGAGCTGTTGTCTACATTCCAAAGAGGTTTAAATAAAGGATAAATCTATGTATACATATATGTTATAATGGAATATCTCCAGGAATTAACTGCCTCAGTAAAAAAAAAAAGGGTCTTGTTTTGTTTTGTTTTGTTTTTACACATGGGATTTTTTTTTTTAAACTGATAAACATAGAAGAAGAAGAAAAAAAAGAGATTGTTATATTGTGCTGTTCGACTATTTTCCAACTTGTATTTTCATATAATTTATATTTTTTAAAAGTGGAAAAAAATTTTAAAAGCAAGATTAACAAAAAAAAAAGGAAAAAGCAGGTGCTTTTTAAACAAAACTGAGCTGAGGTAGCTTAGAGATGTAGCGACGTGTGTGTGTGTCTGTGTGTTGTGTTGTGTTTTGTTTCTTTTTGGTTTTTTAAAGGATACAAAAAAAAAAGTCCCTCCTACATTGAATTCTTAAAGAAGGAGGGGATTGGTTTTGTTTTAATTGCTGATGCTGGCACATCATTTTGCTGGAGAGTTTTTTATATACTGTAGCCTTATTTCATATCGTATTTTAAACCATGTGAAATTAAAAGAAGAATAATTCATAACCCTCAGTGTCAGTGTGCTTATTTGTTGCCTTTGCTCCTCAAATTCTGGGAACAAAGTGGAAGAACAATGCAGAAACTTAGAAATCCCAGCAACTTCTACATATTTTTTCGTTATTAAACAAAATCGTGTGGTTGTAGGAAAGGAGAGTCTGGCTGGCGCAGCTGCCTCTGGGCCTGGGGAAGGGAGATGCTGTCCTCGCTTCGGGAGCAGGACACGAGTTGTCCTCTCCGGCGCCTCGGAGACCGTCACCGCTGCTGTCCCAGGGGCAATTCCAGGGTTTCAACATGGCCTTTCATCCTGAATCACCGCTGGAAGCTTGGGATATCTGTGGTTTACCACCCCAAGTGACTTCTGTAGGAGTATTTTATTCGTCAGGTTCCTGTGAAGTAGGTGTAGCTGCAGCGTGAAGATGCTGCTGGGCATCTGCTGTCCTGCTCAAGACCTTGGGCTGTAGTCCATCGAGAGGAGAAATCTACCTCTGGGCTGCTAATAGATCAAATCAGACCTTTGTGCTTCGGATCTTTGATAAATACCTATATTTTTATGCATTATGTTGTTCCCAGTGAGGATTATGCAGGCCAGGGTATCCCCTCGCCCTCCTCAAGCCAGGAGGAAGTCTGTGCAGTGGCTAATGGGACAGGGCTTCGACCAGAGCCCATTGGCATGTGGATCTGGGAGTGCTGATTAATGAGGCCAGCATCTCGGAGAGGGTCGCAGTCCAGGAGCTGATGCTTATTCATTGGGCTGGTGAGTTTGCGCGATGGGAAATTCCCAGGGGACAACATCGTGGCGCTTGTTTGCTTGAGTCAGCATGAAGTGGATTAGGCAGAGCGTTCAGAAACGCGACAGCCAGATGTGTTGGTGAACAAGTCATCAGTGTACAGATGCAATGGGTGAATCCAGGATGAGGAATATTTGTAATAACTCCATTTATAGTCACTCAGCTTGCAGCCATGCAGGAAACAAGAAGGGAAGGACTGAAGGACGAGGGGTGGAGAACCATCATGGTCCTCATTGCAGCCCTTGGGGCACCAGCCAAGCGAGCACCCTGCCCGCTCCATCCTTGCCTTGGAGTTGGGAAGCCCCAAGCAGGACCAGAGCCCTCCTGCACCGCTGGCTGAGCCGCTGCGGGACCTTGATCTTGCTGTAGCTCTTTTCATCGCAGCTGGAGCTGCTGGGCCCGGCGACACAGCCTCGTGCTCGGCAGAGCCCGGCTGCCCTGGATAAATAAACAGCCAGCACAGCTCCTTTCCCATCTGCCGCTTTCAAGTCTCCATGCAGCCTTTCCACACTGGAGGCCTCTCAGTAGAGGGTGGGGGCGGCTGAAAACCAAAGGAGTGCCCGTGCCCCGGCTCTTCAAGGGGTTTTTTCTCCCCTTTGCAAAGAGTGCAAGCAGGGAAGCGCTGCAAGCCCTTGCAAAACCAGAGGATGCTGTTGGTCCTTGTAAGTGGGAGGAATTAAGACGTGAAAGGGAAGCTGTGCTGCGGGAACCCAGCATCCCTCATCCCCTCCCTGGCCCCAGCAGACGATTCTTTTAACGCTTGGGCTAAAAATACAGGCCGATGGTGCACCGGGGGAAGCCCCCGTGCACCTGGGGTACCCGCTATGGAAATGACGGCCAGCAGTTAACGGCCCTGGCAGCCAAGCACCCCACCTCCTCGCTCCCCCAAAGGAAGCACCCGGTGTGGCAGATGAAGCAAATGCCCCCCCCCCCCCCCCCCCACCTTGATGGCACTGCCCTATCCCCCCCATCTCCTTGCCCTGTGCCAAAGCTCTCCGGGCTAGCACCGGGTGCAATGACCTGCTTAGGAGGTTTGGGATGGGGAAGCGGAGTTTGGGAAGGGGGCTGGAGCTCTTCCCATGGGAAAAGCATCACCAGGGCAGCTTTGCAGTCCCTGGCTGTTGCGGCAATGCGTCCTGCAAATAAACTGTTAATGAAAGAAAGAGCATCAAAATTTAGCTGAAGAGGAAGGCTTTGCTGGGAGGGATGAGCTCCCCAGCAGGAAAACCCTGCCAAGTGCAGGGAATTGCACATTTAGGATGTTGCACGGCTTGTTGGCCCCAGGTGCTGTTGTGTGGCTGCTCAGGTGCGTGACTTAAACAAAGCCAGAGCAGCAAGGAGGGTTTTTCCAGCCTCCAGCATTCAGGGATGTGGAGCAGGAGGCAGGGTACCCTGGGGTTGGGGTCTGCAGGATGGAGGGGGGGTTTGCACACTCAAAAGCAGATACATGCGTTGAGAGCTGCTGCTCTAAATAGTGACCAGAGAGCAAATGGGTTGGTGTCTTGAAATGAGCCATCTAAACTGGCGCTTGAGGGAAACAGAGATTGAAACAGGAACCGAAATTACTGAAGACTAAACTAAGGGAAGGGCTCTCTAGAAATCTCTGAGATAGAACAAGGGAGGTGGAAGGACGCCGTGAAAGAGGAGAAACGTGGATATAGGGGAAAGCAGCAGCAGGATGGAGAGGGAGAGGTGCGAGGAGGTGGACTGGGGTGCTGCAGGGGCAAGGCAGTGAGCTGTGCTCTTTCCCTCTGTGATGTGGGGCATGCACATGCACGCACACCCTTGCACACCCTTGCACACACGCTGCTCAGCCTCTGCTAAGGACAACGAGGGCCTTACACCACAACAATTGGCAATACTGGGCTGCTGGAAGGTATTTAGACACTTGGACCCTATTCACCCGCCCAGGGCTCGCGGTGCCTGGGTGACGGGGGTGCCAGGGCTGCCTTTCGGAGTCAGCACTTTCCGCTCCACGTGCTGTTTGCTTTCCATGGCCGGCTCCCTCCCGCTGCGCCGAGGCCTCTGAACATCATCCAACAGCAACTTTTCCGGCTCCTCCAGCGGCCTTTCCCCCGCGCCAGCGAGCACTGCCGTTCCCTGGCCTCGCTTGAAAGCCGGCCCCACAATGAGCTATTGTGCCAGGCTGCTCCAGACGGGAGGCAGAAACCGGGGCCAAAACCCAGCTGCCAGGGGGGTCGTGTGTTTGCCAGCACCCAGCTGCCTCGTGGAGAGCTCAGGGCCAGGGATGTTCCCCAAAATGCTGCATCCCTGGGATGGGGATGATTCCCAAGATGCTGCATCTCCCTCTTGCCTGCAGCATCCTTTTGGGGTTTGGGCTGCGTGCAGGACTCTCGCAGCGCTGGCCATGCTGACCTGAGCTTATTTCTTCCTTAAAAGAGCACTGTCTGCACGGGGTAAACCTGGGATGTCCCAATTCGCCTGCTCCCCAACCAGCTTGAACTGCCCTTGATGGACCCACGGGCATGATGGTGAGACATGCTGTGCCCCCAGTTTGCGCCCCAGCCCAGCTCGGTGCTGGTCCTTCTTAGACCCTTCTCTTCTTCCCATCCCCTTCTCCTTCACCCCTCCTGGCATTCCAAACCCACCATCTCCTAATTCTCCTCCTGCCCAGGGTCATCCCTGGCCCCCTTCCTCCCATCCTCTCCTGCTCCAGCTCGGTGGAAAAGGCATCACGGGAACGGTGCCATGAATTTTCAGTTTCGATTGATGACATTTACCAGCTGGAAACGAGGAGGCGAAGCCAGAGCCATGCAAACCATTGGCTCGGTGCAGACCACCGGCGTGCCCGCCGCAGACCACCGGTGAGTCCAGGGCCCCAAGCCCAAACCCACAGAGCCCTGGGGCTCACGGGGAGCTGAGTGCGGGCGGCTGTGTGGGCTGGGAGGGATGGAGGGGAGAGCAAAGTGCTGCTGAGCTCAAACCCTGGCAGAGGAAGAGGGGACCTCATCCTCTCGGTGACTGGCCATTCCAAGGGAAATTAAAAATTAAAACATTGAGGTTATTCTTTGGGGTTTTTATGGTTCTCTCCTCCTCCATTCCAGTTGCTCCTGCAAAAACCCCAGCAGCGACTTTGCGTCAGTGATGTCATTGCTGTCCTTGGGCCGGGGGCTTCACCTGGGGGGGGCAAACCCTTTGCTGAACGAGCTCAAGAAAAGAGGCAGCAGGGGAGGTGTGAAAGGGCAGGAGGGTTTGGCAGGTGCCCCAGTGGGGAAGCTGAGGATGCAGAAGCTGTGACTTGTGGAGGTCTTAGGATGTTTGGCCTCTTTCACCCTCCGTGCCTCAGTTTCCCCAAGTGCAAACCTGTTTCCTGAGCCTTCCCTGCCTGGCTTAAAAGCCAGGGGGTCCCTGTTTGGGAGCAGGATGAGATGGCTGCTCCTGTCATCTTCCAATTGCCCCTATACCCAGGCAGAATAAACCCATACCTGCATCTCTGCCAGCCTTTCCCTGGCTCTATTCCAAATATCTCCCAGGAAGGTGGGATGGGGGCCACTGGGGGATGTTGTCTGGGGTTCCCCTGGGGCCACTGCACACAAAACTTGGGGGCTGGGACCCTCCCAACGGGGCTGCAGGGATCAGGATCCCATGGGGAGGTTAGTAGGATGCTCTGAACAGCTCATGGCACTTGTTTCCTATGAACAGCTTTTGCAAGGGGTTCTGTTTTTCCAAATACATCCACCTGGGTCCCCAAAATGCTTTTCTGGGAAGATGGGGGATGGCTGAGAGTGCAAAGACATCAACACAGGGGATTAAAAATGAACCTGGATTATTTTGGACCTTAATGCTGTGCAAAAGCCAAACCCGGCTCAGCAGAGCATCACTTCACCCACCTTGGACCCATCCTGCTCTCTTGGGGGTCCGGCAGGCTCAGGGGCACTCAAAATGGGGTCAGTGGCAGTGGCTACACCTTGGTGAGGGTGAAGCAGATGGAGTCACCGTGTCCCCCCAAACTGCCCCAAACCCTGGGTATAGGTGACCCTTTTTGGCCCAGTCTGGAGGCATTTTGCAGCCTTTGGCTTGAGCTCCACCAGCATCTGTTTCCAATCTGCCTGCCAGCTTGTGCTCCTCTCCCCCTCCAACCCCCCCCAAAACTCCCTCTCCTCCACACACCCCCAGTCTGGGCAAGCGGAAAACTCTTGTCGGAGCAGAGCTCCCTGTAAATCACTGGGTTCTGCGTCACTGGGGGCTTGTTTTTCATCACAAAGGCACCAAAAAGATAGCAAGGGGGAGAAATACCGCTCTCAGCATGAAACGGGCACGGTCCCGGTTCATTTTTTCCCTCCCCTGTGAGAACCAGCCCCCGGCCTGGCTGGCAGGCACCGGGTGATACATATATTTATTTTCCCCTTTCCCTTTTTTGGGGTCGCGTGTTGTTCCTGTGAGGTCCCACGCGGTGGCTTTCATGGCAGACCCAATCACTGCTGATAAAAATAGGAGCCAAGGGTTTCATGCCAGCAGGGGAAAGAGGAGAAAGAAGGGATGAAATGCAAAATAAATAAATAGAGGCAAGCGAGTGGCACTTGCTGGGTTGCAGGAGGATCCACACTGATTTATGCCCTTCAGTGTAAACCTAAACCCTACAGCCCGTTTCCCAGTTGAATTTGGAAATCTCTGTCACTGTTGACCCCTTTAAAGGCAGAGCCAAGCTCTTGGCTGGGACGTGCCAAGGGGTTTAGATCCCATGGTGTCAAATCTGTTCTGGTTTCTCCAGGATGCCAGCAGCTCCCACTGTGATTTCAGCCACCCAGGATCTGCCCGAGCTCCCCTGGGACCCTCAGAACCCTTTTGCAAGGGCCATCTATGGGTGCTCTGTGCTGGCTGGGTAATTAAAATGGGTTTCAGCGTCTAAGGAAGCGTGACCCAGTCTCAGATGTTATAGAAATAATGATTTTTTGCAAGATTTTGTTCGTGGCTTTGCTGTATAAGGTTTTGCTGGGTGGCATTTGCCAGGTTTTGGTAAGATCTGTCCTCAGTCTTGGCATCTGTCCATCCTTGTCTGGTGGTGAGGATAGCAACCGAAGACAAGTGCCCAGCCTAATGGCTCTGCCAATATGTGAATCTGATTTTGGGGGGTGTAAGAGTGGGAATATGAACTAGGAGCAGTGAGGAAGATCCCTGCAGGGTGACAGCTTTTGGGCTCCAGCAGCACCAATATTTACAGCCGGAGCGGAGGAGCTGCACAATTGGCCGCAATTCAGGGCAAAGTAAGGAAAATGATTGGAATGAGGCTCCAGAAGTTTCATTTTCTCTCCTTAGGGGTAGGAAAAAGCTTATCTGGCTTGCAGGCTCCCTGCCTCTGTGGGGAAGAGAAATTTGGCAGCAGAGGGCTCAGAGATCTGGAGGCAAAAACCGGGCAGTGAACAAATAGAAAGTGGAAACAAGGAGGACGTATTTAACAGCTAGCTTCGGTAACCACTGGAAGGGCTTGCGCAGGACTGCCATGGCTTAAACGGAGCCTGGGGGACTCTTTTGCTTCTCCCCGCCCCAAATATTTGCTCTAGCTCAAAGAAATGCATTCATGTCCTGTAGCAGGGGGCACAGCAGCTCCTTGCCGGGACCCCATCAAGCAGCCAAGGTGGAGGTGCTGACAACAAACCCGGGATTTTCACATGGATTTTGGGAGTGTTCTTGCAACCCAATCTTGTCTTGAGCTGGAAAGGAACGTCGGTGCCAACGGGAAGCCCATCCTTCACTGATCCCGATATTGCAGTGTCATAGCAATGGCAAAAGGGGATTTTGCATCTTTTACTTCCCAACCACCTCGGGCTGCACCAACCCAGCACAACGCTGGTGCCTGGCCCCAAAACCTCACAGCCCGAACCCAAAACGGTGGTTGTAGCCAGGCACGCAGGGAAAAAAACCAAGTGATGAGGCTGCCTTTGCCTGGTCATGGTGAGTCAGCGACAACTCCAAGACCGTCGAGGCTGTGCCAATGGCTTGCTCACCCTCCAGCGAAGAACTAAAAACCCCAAGGCAAGCCCCGACGACTCAACAAAAAGCCACTTTCAAGTCTTCTTAGGAAGAGCCACCCGGTCCACACACAACACGCTGGCAGGAAAACGCAACGCAATTTCCATAGGAGCATTCCTGATGGCAGCCTGGGGATCTGTGCAATCCTTCTCCGTTAAAATTAGCAACGAGGAATGTGCAATTCCTACCGGGATGGCTTATGGAAATGATAAACAGAAACAGAACAAATAAAGTTTTATGTGTGGATGTAGAAATCTCAGCAGCTGGAGCATTCGATTCCCCCACCGTGAGCATCAAGCTTGTAGGAGAGGGGGGGGGGGGAAATCCAGAGCACAGGCTGCTTCCAGAAGTTGCACATTTTAGCTAAATTAGTTTAATAAACAATTTGGTTTATGATTCAAACTTGCTTAACCACACAAGCAAAACTGATACGAATCAGCCATATGGCTGGTATGCGCTCGCCGGCCGGGTTTGCACGAATCTGCAAACTGGTCCTTGCTCCCCGTGTGCACGTGTGGACATGATCCACCAGGGGTAAGGGTTGGATTCTTTTGGGAAAGTGGATAGAAGATGGATTTGAAGCATTCAGCCTTAAATCTTGCTTTGACCGTGACCAAGGTGAGGTGTTGCAGGAGATGTACCAGCACAGTGGTGGTGATGGTCCTTCCAGCCCGGTGTGGCAGGAGGACCTGCAGCTGAGCACATCCCTCCTGCACCCGGATGGTCTTTTAGACTCGTTGACAATTTTCTCAGACATTCTTTTTAAGCCATAGAGATCTTCATTTTCGGTTGCCATAACTACAGAAATAATAAACACAGAAGTTTCTGGTGGTGGCTAAAAATGACTTGTGGTTTTTTGACTGACCAACTTCTGCGTACTCAACTCCCAGATGCTTCAAAGAGGACGGCTTTTCGGGGAGTGTTGGTGACGACGTCTTGGAAAAGCATGGCTATTCAAAGACATTCAAAGTGAGGTCCCAAAATTCAGGACATACATAGTGTTATAAGTAGGAGTGGATGGAGTTACAGGGAGGGGAGTCTAAGCTTAGTGACAGGCATGAAGGTGCAATGAGGGAAAGTACTGGTGCCCTCCCATGAGCACTTCTTATGTATGAATGGTGGAGGTGGTCTGAAAGGGTTGATGTGTTCAAAAAGCTCCTGGTAGATATGACTCACATCCTAGCAGATGTTAGAAGTGCTGACAAACAGGAGCTCAGGTCTTGCCTTTCCTGTTTTTCCCCCAAAACACTGAGAACCATTGGAGAAGTACCTAGATGTGGTTGCCATTTGCTTTTCTTGTCATGCTCTGCTGACACAGAGAGGTGCAAGCCATCTGTGTCCCCACTTCTGCTGGACAAACCCTCTCCGTGACCTTCATCTCACCCAATTGCAGACACCAAAATTGCTGGCACTGTCCCTGAGTCGTTGTTGAAGCCCCAACACAGGGTTGTGATGGATGGTAGGAGCAAAGATGTAGTCTTGGGGAACTCCAGCCCTGCATGTCCTGATGAGGAGTCTCATGGTGTTCTTCTGTGGATGAAATCCCAGACACCAGCAGATGCCTTTTTTTGGAACATCCCTTGGAAAACCAGCCAGGGAGTAGGCCAATAGATCTCCTCTGGGAAAAGCAAAGCCCGTAGAAGAAAAGTTGGTGGTAAATGAATGAAAGTCCAGCAAAGGAACTCAGAGCTGTGAAGATCTCAGCTTGCTAGCGGGGCTGCCTAACCTAAACCAGATTTCTGTAGGAAATAACTCTAGGACATTTCCACCACAAGCTATGCACTGCTGCTGCTTGGGTAAGTCCGTACACTCATCCCAGTCTATTTTTTCCCCGTCTTCCCTTCCAAGCATTGTTTCAAGCTTGAAGACACTGCCACAGCCAGCTGGGTGCCCTGGGAAATAACTTTCCCACCACTTTCTCTCTCCCCATGAAGGACATGGGGGGGAGCAGACAAGAGGTCTGGCCGAAGTCAGCGGGAAGTATGCGGCTGTGTGTGCGTGTGTTATTATTTAGGAGCATGGTTGGGAGGAGGCAATGCTGGCTCTTCAACCCCATCACCAGCAGAGCAAAGCTGGGCTTGAGCTGGTTGCTCAGGCTCCATGCAGGAGTGCGTGGGGTGGGCTGGGAAGCAAGAACCCTGGCTTGAAAGGCAGTATGGAGAAGACAATATGCGTCTGCTTTCCAGGAATGGAGGATGAACACAAGGGTCCATGACCTCAAGCAGAGTTGAACAGGCCAACACAGCCTCAGCTTGCTCTTCTCTTCCGTGCCGGATGCTCAGAAGTGCAGGATACGTCTGCCCTGCAGCCTGAAAGGACATGATTTGCATTTGTGGAAAAGGCAGTAATTCCTTGAGACAAATTTTTAGGTGAAGAATGGGATTTCTGATAAATTGCTAGGCTTTTTAAAAAGATGTCTGCTTTCCATAGAAATTCTAGGATTGACATTACAAAAGAGGGGAAGGAATCAACACAGATTCACACAGAAATACTCACTGTGTAGGAGTAAATTGGGTAGAGTTTGACTTTGAGCTGAAAAATAACAATTTTCTGGGGGTGGAAAGGAACCAAATTAAATCAAAACATGTTTTGACCAGCTTTCCTAAAAATCCTGGCATCTTTTTCTCCCAAAAGCTCCTGGGTACTGGAGCCTGTAACCCAAGCAGCCTTCCTAGCACAGCACAGGGGCTCTTTCTTCCATCCTTTCCACATCTTGTAGCCCTTTCTGCCAGTGTTTTGGGTGACAGATCTGTAACTCCAAAGACAGCCCAGCCCCGAGGACCAAAGACCTTTTTGAAAAGAGCAGGGAATGGAGGTGATGGAAAAATGGAAAATGTTCAAAAAAAATTACAATTGATGAGATTTCTAAAGGGTTTGCAACTAAGTGCAATAGCTGTCAGAGGCCAGCGCTGATGGCTGGTGGTTTTGGTGGCCATCCAAGGCTTTGGAAGCAACCGAGAGGGATGGATACCTCCATCTGCCTGAGCGGAGACAGGTGGCCCAACCAACTTGCTGGGGTCATGCTGGTGCATGGCGATGCCACCAATGTACCCCAAATAATTCATGCACTTCCAAGGCCACCTTGCTTTTCTGGGCAGGGAGAATTCTTCTTTCCAGGAGCTGGAAATAGGGCAGCCTCACAGGGTTTCAAGGCACTTAGGGGATTTCCCCCTCTAGGTTTGTGCTGCCCGGTGTGAGGGCAGCAGGAATTAACTCTCCCAGCTGCTATCAGCCCCCCAAGAGCAGCTGCCTTGGCCCAAAGCCTGGGAAAGGATTTATACCGTCAAGAGCAAAAGGATAAACTTCACCTCTGCATCGCTGACAGCTAAAGCTACCTGGAAACAGAAACTTTATTTTTTTAATGTAGCATTGTTTGAACATCTGTTGGAGAATGAGTTTGAGGAGCCTGGGCATTTCTTTATGGGGCTAATCCTATTAACCCAGCGTGGGGAAAGCTTTACGAGCACAACCAGCATAGCCATGGTGCTTGGCCTGCAGGTCCCTTTGGGTGAGGGTAGCTGAGGGTTTAGTCCTGCCAGGGCTTGGTATGCCTGGACTGAATGGGGGTGCTTCTATTCCATGGCCCTGAAGATCTTCCCAGCTTTCCAGATTCCTCCTAAAATCCCCCCATCGTCTAGGATTTTGGGGTAGCATCTGCAGTCTTTGCAAACTGAACAAAGTAAAGTAAATAAAATATAAGGAATAAAGTAAAAATTGAATCTAGAGATCCTTTTGATAGGGATGAGATTGAAATTAGGTGAAAATTGATGGGGGTGAGGAAGATGCTTGGTCCTGGAGGTTGATTTCTGGATGTCCCCAGGACTGGTGGGACGGGGAAGGAGGAACACTGCTTTGATCTCCTTTGTTTGACAGCTGCTGTTGCAAACCCCTCACCACCACTCGCTCCCACTCGCTCCCTATATTGCGCCACTGGATTTCCTACGGAAGAAACCAGGACCTGAGCGTGAAGAAATACTCTGCAGAGAGCCCAGAAAGCAGGGGGTACCCCAGCAGTTGGACTCGGGGTGCTCTGCCCCACTACCCTCCTCCCACCCTCCCGGGGAGCAGCCTTTAAAATGCCGGTCAGTAACGTGAACCCGGCTGCACTTTAGGAATGAAGGGTTTTACCGGAGCCGGTACCAAAAATTCCCCGAGTCCCTGAGCAGCATGTAAGGCCTGGGAGTCTAAACATGTTCCCTGGCATTAATCACTGGTAATAGAAACCAGAGCTGGCTCTTGTCCCCGTTGAGTCAATGCAACCCTTGACAATGCGCTGGGAAATACGCACGCAGGCTGAGAACGGGGCATGAAAGAAATTCCAGGCAGGGCATTTTTTTTTTTTTTTTTTTGAAGTGGAGTTTCAAAATTGGAAAAACATAAAGGGGTAAAAATAGAAACAACAGCAGAAACCTCAGCAATCTGCTGGCCCTGAAGCTCCCTCTTCTATCTCCCTCCTGACCGTCTCATCCTGCTCCCTACACAAGTTTTGGCTGCGCTGGGAGGGAGCAGGGTGAACCTTGGGGCAGAGACAAGCCTCCTATGATCCTGCTGGCGAGTGGTTTCATGGCACCCTGGAGCAAAGAGTATCGAGGTGGCACCATCCTATGAGACCTCCACCGCGATTTCAGGTGTCACCACTTGACGTCAGCATCTCATCCCAAGCATTTTGCCATGAGAATCAGAGATGTCACCCAGGAGATTGGGTCTAAATTCACAGATTCACAGAGTGTCAGGGATTGGAAAGGACCTCTAGAGATCATCTAGTCCAACCTCCTGCCTAAGCAGGATCACCTAGAGTAGATGACATCACCTAGAGTAGATCACAAATCTAAATCCTGGCTCCTGACCCTTCTCCATCCCTGGGCATCTCATGTTTGGATCTTTTCCCCCTTCTCCAGCTGTGTTAGATGGGATGAGCTCAGCAAAAGGTCGCTGGGAGACTAATTGCAGTGTCAGGGACTGTACAAGCACTTAGGAGAGATGGACTCCTGAAACACTTAATGAGGTTTCACTGCAGTGGCAGCTAAATTATCTCCTCTCCCCAGGATTTAGGAAGTGATTGATAGAGGCTCCTGATGGGGAGATAAATCTCTCCACAACTTTGTGACATGATGTCAAAAAGCGAAAGGATTGTTTTCGAGTCAGCACCCATAAGCATCTGGAGTCACTGGGATGTTCTGGAGCATCATAGCTCCATGTCCATACAAAGGCAATTGCAATCAGGAAAAAAACCCCTGACCCCCTAAACAACCATCCTCCCTCGCCGCAAATTTTCCCACCATAAGAAAACTTGGATGTTTTATAAAAATGTTAAAAATGTGATGACAATCCCAGCCCCTGCTACAGCCTCATGCTGTTCCCTGGGGGGGATGCTGAGCTCCAAACATCTTGAAACCCTCACCCTGGTCCCTCATATCAGAGGTTTTTGTGCCTAACAACAGCATTTGCTCTTTCTCTTTAAATCCTTGCTGGTTTGGTGCTGCTCTGACAGAGGTAACGCCAAGTCTGGGGACGGCACGTGAAAACGTTACGTTAAGCACTGGTTTTTTTGGCTCACCTAGGCATGAAGTTGTAGCATCTCCATAAGATAAGCAGGGAAACTGAGGCACGCACAAGTGCCTATATCCCCCAGCATTCCTCCTGGGGGGAAAGCTGAGATTGCTCTCTCCTTTTTATCTTCAGCATCTTCTCCCCTTTTCCCAAATAAGATCGCAGCATCTAAGAGCCTCTCCGAGGGAAGAGGTCATGTTTATCTGTGATCTATGAGAAAAAAACGGGGCAAAAAACTGATGGCTCCTGCCCACGCGCTGCGGTGTTGAAAGAGATCCTCCGTCCCAGATGGATGCAATTAGGGGGAAGGCAGCAAGGAAAAATTATTCCACAGGTGCTGTGGGACTTTTCTGGAAACTTCAGATGCTGCTTTTCCTAATGCTTGAAATCCCACTCCTGTTTAGGGAATTATTGCTCTTTTCCTTCACGCACAGTCTGGTCCGGGGGGCTTAGGAAACACTTGGATGGTGCTGGAGGATATTTTATCTTTTCTTTTTTTTTTTTTTCCCCTTTTTCCCTTTGCTGCTTTTCCCAGTTTTATGCTCAACAGCATCCCAAAAACATGGTTCTCACAGGCTCGCCGCGATCTGCAACCGCGGTGGAAGAGCTGGCTGCTGGCACAGGTTACTGCACACCATGGGACTGGTGGCTTTGAAATAAACCCTTTTTTGCTGTGATTATCTCGTCTGGATAAAAAAACCCTCAAGTTTTTCCAAGGAAAGCACCATGGGGAGGCTCCTCACTGCCGCCTGGTTGCTGCCGGCCGTGAGAACTTGGGCTTTTAAGAGGGATTTTGGCAACTCGGTTTGTTTGATTTATTTATTTTTCTTCTGGCAGAGAAACCTGGATGCAAATGGATTTGGGCAGCACAGCAGAGGGTGGCATTGCTCTGGGCAGAGAGCGTCACATGTGTCCATGTGGAGCCATGCAGCGGCTTTTATTTTGTCCAGGACAGCATGAAAACTTGCATGAAACGCTCCATCTAATCCCCAGGATATGAAGGGGACAGCAAACCCCAACTGTGCTCTGTGCCTCAGTTTCCGCATCTTAAAATGATATTGCAAAGCATTTCTCTGCGATTTTTTGGCAGAAAGGATTTTAGGTCCAGGGCATGGAGCTGAACAGCACCAGTGGAAAGGATGGAGGAATGGGGAAAAAAAACCCTACCAAAATAAAGTGGAGAAAATTCCTATTTCCATTGCCATGCAAACAGCCCAGCGAATTCCCAATGGCATCATTTTTTCAGGGGCAGGAGGAGCCAGATTTTCTGCCTCACGGTATTTTTAGTGGCTGCCACCCCTGGGCAGCTCATTCTAATCAGTGAGCCGCCATCTCATGTTCAGAAATTTTGGTGACAATGCATCTTATGCAGGGTCATTTCCTCTGGGGCAGGCTCCAGCAACACTGCAAGCTTCTGTTCAACATCTGCTCCTGCTTCTCCCATGGCCTTTTGGGTCACTGGCTCTGCCCAGCACATCTCCCCTTTCACCCTGGCTTGCTCGAAGGGGAGAGAGGGAGCATCATTCCCTCCCCATCCCCAGTGTCGCTGCCTGCAATGCCCCCGTGATGAGTCTTGGTGTCTGGATGCATTCCTCACCCCCGTGTGAGGTCATCTGTGTGGGTCACATTTGGTGGCACTGGCATTTGACCTGTTGCTCCCAAAGAAAGCAGCTTTCCCCATCACATAACTCTGTCCATGTTAGTGGGGCATCATCGCTCCAGCACAGGGCAGTGCATCATTGAGCCTGATGTTGTATGAGCATGCTGTCTGCTTGGCATCCACCTTTTCACCCAGAATTTTGGGTCCAGCAAATGAATTCATCATGAGCATAAAGATGCTGGGCTGTAGCACAAGCTCAACCCCTTATTAGACATCAGAGAATCTCCACTACAGTTTTTATGAGCCTGAACTCTGTGGTTCCTGCCTGGTCAAATTAAGGATTTGACCAAAGCGATCAGCTTTCTGCTTTCCAATAAAATGGCTTTGGTAATGACACGTGGGAATATGGTCCTCAGAGGAACCGCGGAAATGGAGGTTCAACAGCAAAGTTTATGGCCCTGGAGCCTTGATTTTTTTACATGAAACACCACCAAAATGTCAGTTAAATTTCTTCCCCGCTACTTTTATACAACAATATCTCACCTGGGTGAAACATCAACCTTGACGGGGTGTGGATTTCACCTCCTGACTTATTTGGGTACCACTGCGTCAGGACAGGAAGGTCCCCATGGCCACCTCCATGCTTGGGCATCCCTGGGAAGTCAAGCGCATGGTTTTAATTTTCCTTTCGATCCATAGAGAAAAGGGAAGTGAGAAGATTTATGGCCTCCCTTCTCCTCCTCCAGGTTTATAAATAGTATTTATCAGGTGCTGGGCACATGGTGGCTTTTGGGGGGAATGGTGGAGAGGGATCAAAAGCAACGTTGGGTTCTGCCTCCTCTCCCCTTTCAACATGTCTAATCTCTGCTCTCATCTATAAATGGCCACGTTAACCTCTCTGGTTCAAAATGGAGATTACTGGGGGGATTTTGCTGCCTGAAACCCTTGGAAGCAGCTCCCGGCTTCTGTGCACCAGCCCCAGCTCCCCACAGCTTGGATGTTTGCCCCAGGAAGCTTAGGTTATCACACTGATGCGGGGGAGAGGGAGAAGCTCTGGGGGTCCATGCAAAGGGACCCTACTTCCACAGGTGCTTTGTGGTGCTCACACCATTAAAAGGGTCCTTGGGATGGCAGCTTGAGGAAGAAAAAAGACAACCCCAAAAAATAAAACCGAGGAGAATGACTGCATATTGTCACTGCACAGAAGTGGGTCAATATATGTCCATAGCACTGTTTCTTACCATTATTTTTCACTCAAGGCAGTGATTTATATTTTTTTTATGGTGCCATTTTCCCCAAAATGTGGTGGGTTTTTTTGTTAAGGTTGAAAATTTTTACTTCTGAAAGAAAAGTTCAATCTGAAAATGGAAAGGTGAACCGCACTCACAGCCAACCACTCCACAAGAGAAAACGAAACAGATGAAAAAGGCCGAGGAGGCAGAGACGGGAAAGGGGTTTTTAAAAACCAGAGGAAAATAATTTCTACATTTTTTCCTCTTTTGCCTGAATTTCAGTAAGTGTGTACTTAATGATGGCACCAGCCTCCTTGGGATGCTGGAAGGGTAACACTTGGCTGTACCAAAGAGCAATTAATCTGAAATATCAAGAAAGGGAAAAGCAGATTTTTGATACCAAGAAGGAAGAGAAAGAAACTTTATAGAAAGAAAAAAACACCTAAAACCCTGCAGAGCTCAGTTTCTGAATCACCCTTCTGGCTAGAGCTCCGACTTTGAAACAACACTGTGTTTCATCCGAAATGCTCAGGGTCTCCAGGCCGAACCCAGCCGAGGTGCCACTGTTCGCTGAAACCCTCGTCGCATGCCACCAATCTGAAACTGCAACCCCCATGACGAGAAGAAAGCACCCAAAAACCCTCATCAGGAGAAATCATGGGCTTCCCCTGAAAGGTGCCGTGCAAGAAAAACGCCCAGTGATGCTTTTCCGTCAACCTTTTTAATGGTTTTTAGGGAAAAGGGAGTTTTTCCCCAAATGCCATAGGCGAAAGGCTGAAGCTGTGCAAGCAACAACACAGAAACCACGATGAGCATTTGTCTTTCCCTGCTCTGAGGCAATTATCACACGATCGTTATCTGCCACCATTAAAAGGAGTTACCGTGCAAACACAGCGCAGGGGCTAATCCTCATCCCTCCCTGCAGCAGAGCACCCAGGGGCACCCCAACCCAACCCAAGATAACGAACCCAACGAAGATAAGGTTTTCCGATGGGGATATGGCTTGCAGAAGGGCTGATGGTAAAGTTGTGCTGGGATTAACCTTTTCAAACCCCTCTCTGAGTTTGGAAAGTGGTTGGGTTTTTTTGGGTTTGGTTTTGTTTTTTTTTTTTTTGGAGATGTCAGATCCAGAAACAAATAGATGAGAGAAGTTTTCCAGCACTCGATGATTCAAATCTCCTTCCCCTTCCACTTACAAAGGGGTTTTTTATCTTTTTTTTTTTCTCAGATGCCTTTACCGGTTTCAGCAGAGCTTTGCATCAGAGGAGCTGTAAATGGAGGATTAAAAATTTTCAGTAAACGGTGCTGCTAGACACACATTTGGAGCAGATTTCCAGGTGATATAACTCCACGAACGTCAGCAGGAATGGACATGGGATTGGAAAATCATTGTCAACAGAATTGCAAAATGACCAGCTGCCAGCTTAAAATTGCTCTCTTAAAGCAAAATGATGAAACAATGGCTTTTTAACTGTTTACTATGTTTTAAATATGGTCTTTAAATGCTTTTTAGCCCAAGTGCTGGAGTCCCGTGTCTGACCCATCTTGGCAGCCCTCCCTTGCGTGCCCCATGCTCTTGGCTGACACATAGTTTTGTTCTTGATGGGCACGGGGCATCTTTTGACCTCGCAAACAAATGAATCACAGACTTTCCATTGCTGCTGCACTCCCAGGGAAAACAGACTTCGTACACCCACCAAGGAGTGGGACTTTCCAGCCCCTCTCAGAGGTGACCTTCTGGCCAGCTGGATTTAAGGGATTTGAGCCCATTTGCACGATTCTCCCCACGTCCCATGGCCTTTGCGCCTGCTGTTTTGCAGTGTCTTGCATATTTAGTTTAGATGTTTTCCAGACTGACACTATCTCCTGGGGCTGGCCATTCTCACCATTACGGGTGCCCCTGTCCAAGCTGGGGGCAGCTCTGCTTTCCTGCGGTGAAAGCAGTAGCTGAACCCTGCTACCAAACCCATCCATCCAGAGCACAGAGGAGCTTGGCCATGTGTTTGACATCACCTCCGTGGTCAACATGAGTCAGCAGATGCTGAATAAAAACTCCAGTGAGCAGTTTCAGTCCTGTCCATCCATCCAAGAGGTCTAAGGCATCTTCACCAACAGCTTCAGCCTGTGCAATCTCAGGCCATTGCCCCCAACAAGCTCCTTTGAACTCCGACCTGTTGGGCCTTGGTGGCCACGAGCGAGTGCTGTTTGAACATGGTTTTAATCTGGTTGGATGTGTTTAATGCACTGACATGTCTTAAACTGGAGGAGATCTAAGACCTGCCTGGCAGGTGTGATGGAAAGCAGATGCCGTCTTCGTTGGCTGTCTGGCTTTGGAGGTCTTGGTGGGAAAGACAGGATCAGAAGCATTGGCCCAGATGTTTTGTGGAGTGTGAGTATCCACCGAAGCGGGGAGGAGTGAGAGGGAAGGCAAAAACCCACAGAAAGTGGAAAGAAAGCAAAGGAAGGTAAAGAGAAAAGAAAGAAGAGATGATGGGGATGAGGGATCAGGAGAAGGCACCAGCTTCTCCACGAAAGATGAGGCTAGTGGAGTCAGCACTTTCCTGCTGACCTCTTGTTGGGAGTAAACATTCATGAAAGAAATTAGTATTTTCTTGCTCTTCCCTATTTCTCTTCAAAAAATGACTTGTTTCCAGCAAAACCCAAAGACAAGCTCTTTTCCCATGGAGTGTGTATCATAAACAGTGCAATTTTTAGGATAATTCTTATTTAACCTCAGTGTCCTCATTGTAAGTAATCTTACAAAAATGTGGTTTAGGTAAACAGAAAACACCATGGAAAGGGTTGCACATTGTTGTGTTGCCAGTTTTCGTTGCCTTTCAGAATAGACTATGAAACCAGGGAGCTACCCACCATTTCTACCCCCTGGCTTTCTTCAGCCCCAGTGAATTAGCACTGATTTATCCCGGCAGAAGAGCCGGATTGTATGCTGGAAATGGGGGAAGGAACAAGTCTGGCCCCTGCAAAGGTGAGCAAGGAAAATCTCAGCTCCTTTTTCTGGCACTCCCACAACTGCAGTTGTCTCTGCACAAAGTCTGTGTGATCTATTAAACATCTCAAATAAGGATTTAATTTAGTTTTAATAAGACAGTTTGGGAGATGTTAATTAAATTGAGTTATTAAAAACACATGGGCTGGACTTGGCTAATACATTTCCTTTCTTATTAAGTACATTAAAAAATAAAAGAAGATAGAAAGAGGGGGAAAAAAGTTGTCTTTAGGTGCAGAAACTCATTAAAAGGCTGCTTTTGCCTTTGCTGAATTAAACATGTCTCAAGCATACTGGGAGATGAACAAATATTCAAAAAAACAGCCAGGTAAACTTAAATCCTCCCAGGCTCAGCAAGACTTGGCTTAAGGATGAAGCTGAAATGATGAATCCCCCCAACCTAAGTGCCCAACAGGTATCTGCATGCTCGAACCCAGAATTTCCTGCGCCTCCATCCCCACTGCTGCATGACACTGTAGTACTGACGGGAGCGATGCTGGAGCGATGCAGCCCCGCATCACTTCCATCCACTCCGTTACGCTGCAGCAGGGAAAACTGCAGGAATGCACTTTTTTATCATCTCATGTAATCAGATTTTTCCTACCTCTGGCAAAAATGCTGCTGGGAATCTCTTTAGTCGAAGGAATCGTCAGGGTGATTTCGTTAAGCTGAAGAAAAACTCCCATGTGCTTTAAATATGACAAATATTTTATTAGCTGGAAGTGTAACCAGCCATAATTAGCTTAGCAGTCCTGAGTTAATAGATTTAAAAGCTTTAGAGGATACAATGCACTAGTGAGATAATCTGAACTGACCTGTGTAGGAAATTTATCCTGTAGTTCCCAAATTAGCCCATACTTTATGTCTGGGCTATGCATATACAACTTCTGGGGATGCACACAGTCCAGCTGCAAGGGCTGCAGAGGATGGGAACCCCCCGAGGCTTTACCCCAGCTCTCTCCAAGCTGCGGGGCAATCAAAGGCATTACGTTATCCTGCTTTACTCCTTAATTTTCTCTGGAATTTCTTCTTTTTCCAAAGCACCTTTGGCTGTTATTAATGATGTACCAATATTGGCAGGTCATGTCTCCCAGCTGCAGATGAGGCTTGGCACCCTTTTCTGCTCAGCAGAAGGGATTAACACCACTGGGGGAAAATTTTAGGGACCTGATTATATTCACCGAAGCTTTGAAGTACTGGAAAGCAAAAGAAAACACTAGAAAACCAAACGAGACAACCTCCTCTCCACTCCCACCCTGCCCCGCCCCAAGAGCTACGCAACAGATTTCTAATGGCTCACGGTGCAGCAACGTCTGTCTGTTGGCTCCACTGTTATGAAGATTAAGATGTTAAATGCCAGAATGGCATTAAAAAAAGCATATTTATTATATGCATCCCTTGTGCCATGCAGGCATTGACTGAGCCAGGGTGGAAAAGATCATTAATCCCAACTGAATTGCTGGGGAAACCGAGGCAGGAATGAGACGAGCTCGCTGTGGGGTGTTTCTCCATGCCTTATTGGGAAGATGCTGGACTGAAGACATTGATGAGTATTTTGGGATGTGCCCCTGAGGAAGCTGGATTTGAGCTAAACATCTCCAGAGCTGGGTTTTGGAGGGGCCATTTGATTTCCATGGCCTCAAGCTGGACTTTTGCTGACCTGCCCAAAGCCACTCACCAAGGGTCCCATGCTGATCTCCCTGTGGGTACATACAGCGTGGGGATGTCACTGTTCCACGCACAGCTCCTCCTCGTAGCGGTGTTCATCCTCCTGTCTAAACAATCTTCTGCTTATCCTCACAGCCTGGCCAATCCCAGAGGAAGTAAAGGGGGAAGGGATCAAGGCTTGGGAAGTTTTCTGGAAGGGCTGGTGGGGAAGCAACTTTGAGTATCCTGGTGTGGAGAGAGGGATGTTGCGACGCAAATGGATGCAAGAGGTTTTAGTGAATCTGAGGAGGGGCAGGGATGTGGTTTTCATTGAAAACTCATAAATTTCCCGTGGACTTGTTTCCTTCCCCACCAGAAGTAATGGTTAATTATGAAGAAAAAAAGTCTTTTTGGCTTTTTGGCCAAAAAATGTGGATTTCTTCCCAAAATTCCCCTATTACAAGGCTGAACAATTCTGCAAAGCCAGCATCACGGACCATTTTCACCCCTCCAACCCTCCTTGTTCCTCTTTCCCCTTACTGGGCACAGCCATCTCCACTTTGGAGCAGGGAAAATAAAAGGGTGGGTGTTTGTAGGATTTGGCATATCCACTGATTTTCCATCTTCTAAATGCCCACAAATGTTCCCACAAATCCCTGTCGTTGGCTTCTTCCCATCCCTGTTGCTCAGATCTCCTCACCCCATGTGCTCAGAGCTCTCCTGCTCCTCTAAATCCCTTTTCCCATTGAATCCTTGCAATGTTCCTGCTTACCCTGGAGATTCATCCTGGGCTTGAAGGTCAGCAGACCTGTGCTCAGGCTCTGTTTATACAAAGGAAAACTCATCCTATAAACGAGATCACATCCTCCTGTGGATGTGATGATTACCATCCTGTGGGTAAAATATATGTCACCCTCCAGAAAACTTTGGATTGCCCTGAGGGAGCCGATCCTGTAAATGGTCCATGGAGCCATCCCAAAGCATCTACCACAGGTTTGGGATTTCCTCTGATGTTTCTTGCCATATCCATGCTTGAACCCATCTCTTCCCCGGAGAAGAAAAGGCACCTTTGCGAGTACTATCCCAAGCATCTATAATGTTATATTACAAATAAATAAGTGTTCTTATAGCAGAAATTTTCAGGCCAGACCCAGGGAAGGATGGGGATGGCAGACGTGCCTTGCAAAGTCTGTGCTCTCTGCTACACTATGGTGACGACCACAGGGCCAGCAGCACCTCAGCAGTGTGAATGAGAGCACAAGTGTGGTTAGGTGTGAGCCAAACTGCTTTGAAACCCTACCTATATTCGGAAAGAAACCCAAGCCCCAACCAGCCTGTCTCTGGTGAGAGCCACCAGCCTGAAACAGATGCAGAGCATTAAGGTGGCTTGCTAAAATAAATATGGAAGATCAGACAGGTTGTTCAGGCCATGGATTCTCATAATTTCCCTTGTAACGCCTTGCCTCAGTTTCCCCATCTGTAAAATGGGCGCTGGTGGGTTTTTGCATGTGATGGCGCTTCGTGCAGATCCTGTTAATCTGGCTACAGCTCGGGGACGTTTTTAGGTCTCATGACATCTCCTTCCACCCTGCCTGCGCAACAAAGCAGCCTGTGTGCTGCCCCGTGTCCTCTCCCTCCCCACCCCCCTCCCCTGGCCCCGCGCTGGGCCCCGGGCTCTGATAAAAGCTGCTGAGTTTACAAACAGGGAGGCTCTGGTTTCCTGAGTCACAGCAGCAAGGCGAGGGGAACGCGTGGGAGGGAGGCTGCGACGTGGCTTTGTGCAGATGCCGGCTTGGGATGTTGCAGCGGGACGGACCTGGGAGACGTGGCGGCTCCAAGGGCTTTGTGTGATCCAAGTTTTGAACCCCGTGGGTGCTATGGATGAGATTTATTTCTTCTTCATCTCAGGAAAGGCTGGGGGAAATTGAAAGCCGCATGCCCCAGCAGTTTTCTCCCCAGGTAACCCAAACGCTGCTTGCTCGGTGTAGTGAGGAGGTAGCGTGTGGGATCACCCCCACCCAACAACCTTGGCGGTGGCAAAGCACTTTGAAACTACTTCAGTAATTCCAGGGCACTGATTTTGGAGCTATGTACCCATGTCCCCATGGGATCCAGGGCATTAGCCCCGTTGAGATGTCTCAACTCAAGGTGACCTGTACCAAGCAAAATGCATCCCATCCTTAGCAAACAATCCCAAGTGCTGCACCTGACCGAGCGCTTGTCCACCCTTTCGTCTAGATGACCGGGAGATAAAGAAACCCACAACTCTCAGTGTTTCTTTCTAATGACCTGAATATAAATAAAGGGAAATTCCACTTCCCATAGTACCACTAACCAGTCACTGAAAGAGCTTTTCCTTTCCATTCTCACTTTATTTCAGATCTTTTTAGATGCTGAGCATGAAGCCAGCTGGATGGATGTCCTGTGGTGCCTGAAGGCTTTGGGAAGTCTCCTCTGGACATGGAGGAACTGTGGGTTTTTTCAATTACACCATCAATGTGTGCCCCTGTTCTCTCTCTTTGCTTCTCCTTATTCATTTGAGACGGGGTTTTTCATCCCTGTAGGCTTTGGATCTAGGTAGGAACTATATGTTTCTTCCGAATGAGGGAAAGAGCGAACAGTGATGGGGCATCTTCAGAAACCTCATTGATGCACAAGGAGCATCAGCGCAAGCTGGGAGCTTGTGTAAGGTCTCAACCAGGGAAGTCCAAAGGGAGAATTAATGCAAGGAGAAAATACTTGTCATAAATGCATGGCAGGATCTCACAGTTCTTTCAGGAGCATCCTGGCTACAATCTGGAAGGAAGGTGGATCTCCACCCTCAACAACATCACCTGTAATTTTCATCTAAGGTGGGTCGCCAGCACTGTCCTTTCTTTTTGCCCTGACAAAATACAGCTTTCCCTGCTGTAAACGCCCATATTACACAACTCCCATTTTCTTTGATGCCCAATTTCTTTCACCAAAAAGTACCACCCTGCTCGCAAGAGATCACGCTTCCCTTCCCCAGCTGCTGCCTATTTGCAGGGGGATGAAGGTGATACAGGATGGGATTTACGCTGGCACACAGATGCACGGTGCTAAGGCAAAGATCATTTTGCACTGACTGAAGCAGGTCTTGTAGATGAGTAAATAGTCACAGCACTGAGAAACCTCAGCCTATGCTGGCAGCAGGACCTTCCTCCTGCCAGGATGTGAGTGGGATGCTTTGGATCTGGCTTGTCAGCTCCACCTCGGAGATGGTGACGTCCAGTTGCTGGTTTTCCATGGAAAATGCATACACTATTTTGCTTTGGAATGAAAATAAATTTCAAAATGAAAACTGAAGTCCATTTTTGAAATTTTTTCTCATGACATCTAGTTTTGCCAAACCAAACACATTCAAAATCATAGTAGGAGCGTTTCCGTCTCTTCCCTACCAGCGATTGGTGAAACCTCTGGAGTGCATGTGTAAGCCTTCACCTTGGTTTCCACTGTGTTACCATCCTCAGCAATGGAAATTCAGTTTCCTTGCAAAGGCCAGCTCTGATGAACACTATCGTGATGCGGTGACAGTTCTACTGTCTCCCTTACAGGGGATTGTTCCTGTTATTTCCTCCTCTCCCTTTCCCCAAACGCAAAAAATAGTGACATCAATGACCTAATAAATAAGAAAACACGTGTAATTTTATTTTTATATTAAATATTGGTTAATAGGAGCTCTATGGAATTGAGGGGGTAGGAGCTTTTTTTCTATTTTTTGGTGAAAGGATCAACATTTGCAGGTGGCTGCTCCCTCCCACCATCAGATGAACCCACCACCAGCCCTGCCAAGCAGGCAACCCAGCACTGAAAAACCCAAAAACTTTAAGCTGGGCTCCGAGGTAGGAAACATCTGGAAATATATTTGCCTTGCCTGTCATAGCCAGATAAAGAATAAGTGTTAAATGACAGCCGTGGGCTCTGCACATCTGACAGCCCAGCCGGGGCTCCAGGTGGGATTTTGGGGGGTAATTCTCCATCAGCGTGTCAGGACCAGGAAAAAAAACACCAATAGTGGAGCTTCATGAGCCATGGTGATGGGACCCGGGGCTGACGCAAGGCTATTGTTTGCAACGCCGCTGTTTGCACGTCAGAGAGGGAAAAAACTACTCGTGTTCCTCCAGCGATGAGTAGACGCGGGGATTGACGTCCCCACCTGGACCCAGGGGTTGAGAGCTGGGGAGTTGGCGGCCAGCAGCAAAGATAATTATTTATACAGTGTTTTGACTAATGAATGGCTTTGAATGGGAGTTTCCTGGAGCGCACGCTCCACCCAGCTTTTGTAAGGGTTAGATTAACGTTGGGAGGGTTCTTGTTTGGCTTTGTTTAATTCCTGCTGCTGGGATTGCCCCGAGAGAGGGGGGTTCGGGAGGTGGGAGGGAACCATGCTAGCGAGGATGTTGGATGGGGGATGGAATTTGGCCCTATGGGTAACCTTTGCAAACTGTGGGGTTAGAAACACCTCTGTTTAGGCAAAAAAAGTGGAAAAAATGGAGATAAATCATCCCCCCACAAAGTGCAGAGATGATGATGCTGGAAACGGGACATGCTTCTGCCCAACCTGCTAATCACAACCTATTTGGAAGAAACCCAAAGGTTAGAGATTTCATCCTTTTTTTTGCAATTTTACCCTCTTTCTGGCATAAGCAAAATGGTTTTTCCCTACGCCTCAGCTCTCCCTCTGCTAGGACAGCATCATGGTGATGGCCAGGGAAGCCTCACACCAACCCACCCAAGCAAAAGCAACTGAAATTGGCCAATTTGCTCACATTTTCTTGCCTCACCTTTTCCCATTAAGCATCAGTTTAGAGTTTTTTCAGCCTGAAATGAATCTCTTCAGCAGAGAGAAGTCCAAAGCCCATCCTGTTTTGACTCAGCTCTGTCACAGAGGTCACTGGCAGCAGGGGAAATGCCTGCGAGCTCTTGGCAACACCCGTGCCCCAGCAAAGATCTTTTGCCAGCACTGTTAATTTACCTCCCCAAACAATAAAAATTACCAGTGCTAAAGGTCTCTTTTGCTGTAATAAACTGTTTCACACACATTACCAGGACAGAGGGTTTTTTCTCTTTCCTAATACAGCATACATACAAGACTTGCCTGCATCAAGGCATGGCCACAGGCCACTGGACTACAGTCTGCTGTAGGAGGGAAGAAAAAGCCCATTTTAGGGCAAGATCTGAGCCTGGATGTTGTTTTGGGGTTACACAGGTGGGTAAAGGGACTCTAGGAGATAACCCAGATCTTATTGCTTGGTGCAAAACCTGCCTGTCCTGGAGGAAGCAATGAATGCAGAGAGGGTTTGATCCCACAGACAGACAATGCAGGAGCTGCTCTCCCGCTGACATCACCCGTTCTTCCTCTGCAATGGGTGATGGGTCTTGGGACAAATCCATCACGGTTTGCAAGCTAGTGGTGTGCATGACCCGTTTGCAATAGGATATCTTACAGTACATCCCATCGTGACCCATCTTTTCCCAAATTTTGGGGACCTGATGGGTTGGCTGGACCCATCTCAACCTGCCTTCCTTCACTTTGCTGGAAGGATAAATAGGATTTTACGGAGTCCTCTGAGGAGTGGCCGGGACTGGCTCCTCCCGAACTCCGTAAACAGGAAAGCGAGGAAGTGAGGAGTTGAGCCCCGGCTCATCCAGGACGCGGGGTGCGCGCTGGGGCTGCCGGCACACAATACCGTCCCGGAAAAGGGGGTTATAAATACCCAGGGTCAGGGCCGGGCTCCAGCAAACAATAGGGAGAGGGAGGATGGAAAAGGCCAGTGAGGACAAGCTGCTCGCACTGCAGGGCCAAGGTTGCCATGCCGGGTGGTAACACACTGATGCAGCTTGGCTCCAGGGGGTTTCGGGGGTGCAGTTGGCCTCTGCGGGGTTGTTGTGGGATATTGGGTGTTTCCTGAGCTGCACAGTGACCCCCCATCAGCAGAGCTGCACTGATTTCTTTGCAGGGTTGGGTAGTTTGATGTGGGCTGGATTCTAGGGGTTTTGGTTTAGCAATTGGAACTGTTGCTGGCTCTGGGCTTTCCACTCCCTAAAATGGGGTGCATGTACCACCGTGGATGCCAGTTTGCCATAGTGGGGTGGCAGGTGACACAGCTCCCGGTTGATATTGGACAAGGTAATTTAAAAGAACACCATAGTTTTGCACTGAGCATCCCAACAGCCTGGAGAGGAGGGGTCACACCTCCTGCTCCCCACCAAAGTTCACAGGACTTTGCAAGGACACCCTAAATCTAGCCAGGACATTACACCAATGCAATTTTAAGTAGAGGTATTTGGCAGCAAGGGAGCTCCTGTGAAAGATTTGGGCATTTAGGTTGCTCTTCCAGAGCTGGCTGGAGGCAGGACAGGCTTTTTCACCCTGCTCCAGCATCTCATGGGGTTATCTGTGCATGTTGCTGCAATTCCCAAGGACACAGAAGGCTGCGACTCTCCCCAGCTCTATAATCCACCCCGCGAAGCCACCTCCGCTCCATGCTAATCTAAAGACGTCATAGGAAGTGAGAGCCACGGACAGATAAACTGGGATAAAGGGGGATGCTGCAGCCCAGCTCGGCTTCAGCAGGGAAGGTCAGTGATAGACGGCTGCTGTGGGTGCTGAGTATCAGGACCTTACTCGACAGCAAAAGCCAGGTCAGGGACAGCAAGAATTGCAGGAAACATCTTGGCTGCTCATGACCACTGGTGAGAGCATTGGGATGGTGCTGGGGAGTAGCCTGCCCCCTTCCTGCGCCCCAGATGTGGCGCGGACCCTGACATGGGGATGCTCAGGGAGCTGCTCTGCTGGGACCTGCCTCCTGGGCAACAGCCTGTGGTTCAAATACCTTCGTATACATTGATTTTCCGTTCTGGCCCTTTGGAGAGGGGCATCAATAATCCCCTTGGGACTTGTATTCCTGCTTGAAAGGGCTTCTTAACCACTGGATATGAAAGATGCCTCAGTGGTGTTGCCAGCAGCATGGAGACCTCAATGAATTTGGCCTGGAAGACCCTTAATTTAGATCAGAAGCTGGTCTGGGGCAATTAATCTGGTCTCTGGGCTTTGCACCTTGAGCTTGCCTGCAAGAGCATGGGCTGAGCACAGCAAGATCGCCTTCCCTAAGACAGAAATCTGTCTCCGCCAGCTCTCCCTTCATTAAAGTTTTCATTTCCCATCTCTGCTCTTTAGTGGTGGCCCTGAGGAGATGCTGCTTGCTCTTAATGCCTCTTGCCCCCCTGGGAGTTAGCTAAAATGACAGGGTTAATTTGGGAGGGGGCAGAGGATGCTGGAGGTGCAGATATCAATTAGAAATGACAGCTTGGAAATGGCTGGGGATGACATCCCCACCTCAGCTGCATCCCTTATTGCAGGAGCCAAAATTCCCCTGAGTCCACTCCTGTGGGGTCTTTACCTCTATATTTTGTAAAGTTGAAAATCAAATATCACAGCAGAAGATTGCCAGGAAAAGCCGTTCCCTCTCGCACTTCATAGAGGAATGTGGAAAAGCAATTAAAAAACCCCAGGAGAAATAATTATCAATTTTCAGCCACGGCTGCCTGGAGCCGATGGGATCTCGCAGCCCAGGGCATTAGCTGTGGCAGGAGGGTCAGTATGGGGCTGTTCCAGCCCAGCAGCTGAATTTCACCCCTGAGAAGGGGAATTACATCCATTCAAGTTGTATTGATACAAAACAACTTTATACAGGGACACATATTCCCAAAATATACATTATAAATCCATATAAATGCCCTGACAATTGCAAAAGTGGTCTAAAATGCACGAGATACGCTGTTGGAGGAGACTTGGAGGAGTCTCTATAGCAAAATCCTTCCAAATAACCACTGGTGCCTTTTTAATTTTCAGTTCTTTTTATATTTTTCTTAAACTGTATTTTTTTTTTGAAGGGCTGGGGGTGCACAAGCAGCCCGGCCGTTTTTAAGGTTATGTAGGAAGGCACCGACTTCACTTGAAACACTTTTTGGGCCATCTAGTGTTGGCTCTGCTGAGAGACAGCTCTGCTTCCAAAAAAATCCCACCAACAAAAAAGGGCCATTTTAACATTTTGCTTATTATTTTTCCTTCAATCTGTTGAAAAAACCCAAATCCTCGGGGTTTCTTTTTCTTTTCTTAAAGCACACCTACGGAAAGGGCTGTGCATGTGACCCATTGAAACCTTTCTCCCCACACCTTTTGAACCAACGAACAGCGTGTGAACACTCATTTCAAAACCGAAAAAGACCCTTTCGAAAAGCTAAAGGAGGAGCGATGCAGAGGGAGGAGAAACAGAGCTATGTTGAGACCGGGCCTGTGTGTCTAACCTTTACTTTTCCCCTATTTCAAAAGAAAATGATGTTACAGGGGGTCTTTGGGAGCTTGGAGGGATGGTGGATTTATGAAACACTTATGTGTTTCTTTCCAAACCTTGTTTCTGAAATAAAGAGATGTTTATTTTGGTTGCAAAGGGGAAAAAATATGTGAATTTTATTTCCTGGCTGGAAGATGCAAACTTTTAAACAATGGGGAGGATGAGAAAAGGCAATTTGAACTGCATCCTCCTTGTATATTTGGGGGTCATTTTATTAAATAAACTATAGATAATAAAATAATTCCCAAAGCCAACCTGTCCCTCATACCTTATCCCAGTTTTTCATAGGAAACATACAGTTTTATGTCCTGCCCATTCATTAAGTACCCCCACTGGTTTTTATGCTGCAATAGATTTGTCGATTAGGGGTGTGATTTTCTGGCGGGTCAGAAATAGCTGTTTCTAGGGGTTGTGGCAGGCGTAGGCAGAGGCAGCATTTTTACCGTGGAAGGTTTTGGGGTGGTTTTCTGCTGTCTGCTACCCAGACGTCCACCCTTCTGGCATTTCCGCAGGCAGACAAACTTGGTCAGGAGGTTAAAAAAAAGAGGATGCAGGAGGCATTTTGGTGGATATCCAGGGGGAATAATTCTGATGGAGCCCCATAGTCCTTGCTCAGAGGCGTTCAGAAAAATCTCCTGTGCCATATTGAATTATCCACCTAAAAATGACTCTCCCATTCCCTTCCTATTGCCTTTGATGTGAAGGAGCTGGGGACGGGTGGTTCATGATACAAAGTGGATCAGTCCTATGCAGCCTGGGATGCCCTCTTCTCCTTAATTACATTATGGTGATAATAACATTTATATTAATGATTACTATGGATGAAGGCAGAGGTGGCGGGGCTGTGCTGAACATCATGCAGATCAGAGGGTGAGCGTTCACTGGCAAGAGGCAAAGGATGTGGCAATGCCAAAGGGCACTCTGCTTTTTATGTTTTTCTCTTTTCTGGAGGAGGCACCGAGCCATAGATGAGCAAAATGGAAGGAGAAGATAAGGGAGACAAGATGCCGAAAAGGACGAGCTAGTCAGGGAGCGGAGATTTGCCAACCCACCCACATTTTTTGGAGGAAAAGCGTTTTCGCATTGCTATCGGCTGGCATTGTGCTTCAGATATGAGTGTGTGTGTGGACCTGCACCTCCTTCGCAGCAAGGTTTGGGGTGAGCCTCATGCTTGTGTGGAGCCTGGGGTACCTGCTGGGCTCTGAGACACAGCAAGAAGCACAGACGGTTTAATACAAGATGAAAAAAAGAATTAGGAAAAATGCTGTTTTAAGTGAATATAATCCACCTTCTGCCAGGGTACAGCAGCGTCGTTTCACTGGATGCATCATTATCAGGTGAATTATCAGCATCTGCCTGCACATCTGGACACAGCTGGGGCTCTGCGGTGTTGGAAACAAGGTGAAATAAAAACAAACAACAGGTTTTGCTTTTTCCGCCCTTTTTACAAGGAAAATGCTGCCCAGGTCTGGTTCCCTTTCGCTGGGGCAAATCCATAGGCGTGTGTATCTGGCCCAGTGTCTCCCCAGAGCACGGCTTTTTTTGGGGGAATAACCCAGACCCAGATGTTGCCAAGACCTTTCTGAGGGCAAAAATTGGTTTCAGATGCTCCCAACCTCACCCACTCCATTGTTTATTAACCGAGGGTTTCTTTAAGTAGGTAACCCTCAGGAGTGGGTCCTTTGGGATAAATACATATACACATGTATACATAAACTTCCACTCAAATGTGTGCTGGTTCTGCACCACGGGATAGGTGTTCTGGTGCAGGGTTTTACCCTTTCTCCATCTCTGCGGCTGGGTGATGGTTTGTCCCCCCCCGGGGCTGTAGGGGCACAGGAGGGGACCGGCCACGCTGTTATTTTTGGATTGCATTACACATCTCCCCAGATGGAAAGCCTCACTCCCTGGGGAGCAATAAAAAGGATTAAGAAAAAAAAAAGAAAAAAGAAAGGTCTTGACCCCATGAGTAAAATAGTAACTGCGCTTCTTGGGGAGAAAATCCTTTTACGAGATAGGGAAGAGGAAATCTGGGACTGGGAGGAAGGAGCCAGAGGGAAAATGGGGATGAAACGCACTGAAGACATTCATTCAGAGACTCTTGAAGGTTACAGTAGCGTAAGGAGGGGATAGAATTACACCAGCCTCCATTCACAAACTGCTTTTCAATGTGAAGATGGACAAAGAACGGATGAAGGTGAAGTCCTCAGTCCCCAGGATGCTCCAGCCTTTCACTGCTTGGCAAAACAGGCTGAGAAAGGTAGAGGGTCTTTGCATTTTTATTGGTATTTGGGTTGAATTGAGCCCAAATTGCTCCTTTCTTCTGAGGCCTTTAAAATACTTTCTCATGGAGGGGAAGGCCTCGTGGCCAATCAAAAAAAATTAATGTATCCATGGAAAATTGGGATTTTAGTAAATGAAAATTGTCACTGGGCTTGGGCAGCTTTCTTTCCAACTTCCCCGTAAAAAGAAATCTGGAAAGTTTGAATATTTCTGATCCTGAAGGTTTCTGGTTTCTAAAGAAAAGACGGTTTGGGGAGGAAAAGTGAATGGAGGGGAAGAGGAGAATTTATTTTACTCTAAGTCGCTGATGCTCCTGGGCAGACGTCTCCATTTGGCCGAGGGGCAGACAGGCACTCGGTGAGGACAGCTATATATATTCTTCATTGAACATATTCTTTATTATTTATTTATTCAACCTTTATTGGGGTAGCTGAAAAGGCAAGGCAGCTTTTCTTTTTAATGGACAAAATACCACTAGACATGGGAAAATATCAGTTGCCTTCAGAAAAGCGGCAAAATAGATAATGATTTGTATTTTTGGAGATGAACTTGACCTTTTCTGCACAGTTTCCTCCCCTGACTCATTGTCACTCAAAGTTTCTCTTGACACAAGGCTGTTTTCTTACTGGTTTACTACCAGCCCCTGATTCACTCCACCAAAGCCATAACAACAAGCTCCCAAATCCTCAAATAAACATGAAATATTGTAGCTGGCCATCCATGCTGTGCCTCAGTTTCCCTTTTTAACTGTAAACAGGACACTATTTTACCCTTGTGAAGCCTATCGTGGCTTTGAGACCCTTCTGTGAAAAATGATGTTATTAAAGGCTTTGATCTGCAAATGGGTTAAAATTCCCTGAATAAAGTGTATTACAGCATCTGGACCAGGGGTTTCTGCATTTTCATCTCTGACCTCAGCTCCTTTCAGTAGATTTCCATCGATTTGCAAGTTTTACAGGAAAGATGTTCCATCTTTATTTGCAAATGGAATCTGGAAGAAGGGCTTGAAGCCCATAAAGCCATTTTATGCCCTGCAGCATTGCACTTGAATTGTCCCCCAGGTTTCTCCCACCATATATCAGCTCAAGAACTGGAGCAGGAACCCCGACGCAACCACCACCCCAGTAGTGACTCTTGCGGTTCCTAGCTCTCTGAGCCTATTTATTTTGTTTTGCCTATTGCAGGGTCCTCCGTTGCTATTCAGCCCTTTATCTTGATCGCCAGCGCTTCGCTGGCAAAGCATCTGCAAAACAAAACAAAATTAAAAAAAAAAAAAAAATTAAAAAACCCCAACCCTCCTGCCTTTACAAAAGGAGCTGTTACCAACCCAACCCGCAAGCAGAAACGAGATGGGGAGCTCTTTTCACATCCACCCGAAACTGATTTCACACGTACCTCTGAGTCACCGTGCTGTTTGCTTGGGTTTTCTTTGGGTGTACATGGTAACACTCAGGATCTCAGCACTAGAGGACCCATAGAAATCTCATTGCTGCATCTACAGTATCTGCTTTTCAGAGGGATGCAATGTAAAAGAGCTGTTTAAAACAACCGACGTGTCACCTTGCATGGAGAGCATCCTACCCAAAAGCCTCCCCTGCTCTGAGCATCCCTGACAATATGTCCCAATATATTAAGAAATGTCAGTCCCTGTTGACAACCTGAGATGCAGATTTATGAGTCATGTGCCTTTCTGAATATTTCAGTTTGCAATGGCAGAAACTTTGGTTTTAACCAGATTTTGTCAATTAAAACTTTACTCTGATGCTCAGCCTAAGAGCAGTCCCAAATGGTCCATCACCAGCTCAAGCTGAGCACCTTCCTCCAGCTGAGCCCTTCATTTTCTCTCTTTTTCTCTCTTTTTCCCTCTTTTTTCCCCCTCTTTTTCTTTCATTTTAGCAAACTACCTGCAAGTTGGTTTCGGAGCAGATGAGCCTGGGTGCGTGAGTCAGGCACAGGAGGACTGTCTTTCAGTCCGTGGGTAGCAAACTGTTCTTTGGGTGTGGGGTTTTCAGAGGCATCACCGAAAGTTGCTTGGACTTGAGCAATGAACTGCTGCTTCCAGCCTTGCAACCCTCCCACAGTGGCCACAGGCAGGATTTTTTCATAGAATCACAGAGTGGTTTGAGTTGGAAGGGAACCTTAAAAACTCCCTGCCATGGGCAGGGACACCTTCCATTAGACCAGGTTGCTCCAAGACTCATCCAGCCTGGCCTTGAAGACATCCAGGGATGGGGCATCCACAGCTTCTCTGGGCAACCTGTCCCAGTGCCTCACCACCTTCTCTGGGAAGAATTTCTTACTTAGATCTAATCTAAATCTCCCCTCTCTCAATTTAAACCTGTTACCCCTTGTCTTGTCACTATAGGCCCTTGTAAACAGTCCCCCCCCAGCTTTCTTGTAACCCCCTTCAGGTACTGGAAGGTGCTATAAGGTCTCCTCGGAGCCTTCTCTTCTCCAGGCTGAAAAAGCCCAATTCTCTCAGCCTGTCCCCATGGCAGAGGGGCTCCAGCCCTTGGCACACCTCTGTGGCCTCCTCTGGACTCGCTCCAACTGGTTGATAACCTTCTGAAGTCGGGGGCCCCAGAGCTGGACACGGAACTCCAGGTGGGGTTTCATGAGAGCAGAGTAGAGAGGGAGAATCCTCACCCTCAGCCTGCTGGCCATGCTGCTCTGGATGCAGCCCAGGACACGGTTGGCTTTCTGGCCTGCCAGTGCACACTGCTGGCTCATGTTCAGCTTTCCATGTCCCAGTACCCCCAAGTCCTTCTACTCAGGGCTGTTCCCAAACCATTCTCCGCCCAGCTTGTCCTTGTGCTTGGGATTGCCCCAACACAGGTGCAGGACTTTGTACCTGGCCTTGTTGAACTCCATGAGGTTGGCACAGTCCCACCTCCCCAGCCTGTCCAGGTCCCTCTGGACACCATCCCTTCCCTCCAGCATGTTGACCGTGCCACACAGCTTGGTGTCATCGGCAGTCTTGCTGAGGGTGCCCTCAATCCCACCATCTGTGTCACTGACAAAGATGTTAAACAGCACCGGTCCCAGTACCGACCCCTGAGGAACACTGCTTGTCACTGGTCTACACTTGGACATCTTTGTACAAGACCTTCATTGCCTGTGGAGCACAGGTTCACTCAATCCCATCTGAGTAGGGTTCAAGCTCCTAAATCCTCCAGAAACCTCAGTTCTTTGACCTACATCATCTTCATAATATCTATGATTTATTGTGGGGTTTTACTTCTGTCCTCGTGGTCAAGAAGTCCCTTTTTTCTTTTGCAAATACCTACCCAGGGTTGTAATCCCAAGTCGTGGAAGAGTAGAAGGCTGTGGAAAAAGGGAATGAAAGCAGAAAAGCTGGGGGTTTGGCCCTCATTTGGGTGGTTTTTTGCCTCTCCAGCCTTTTCCCACCCTGTGCAAAAAACCAAATCCACACATTAATAAGAAACATCCTCAATTAATAAGAAACATGCCCAGCAGTGTGGTCCACTGCAGTGGAAGAGGGTGAGAAAAGGCATTTGCAGGCTACACAACTCCTGATATTTGCCCCACGGGCTACTGTGCACCTTCCTAGTGGGATCTGAAGGGGTCCTCTCCTGTGGGATCATGTATTCAGCCTTTCCCTGCCGCAGCTGCTGTAAGGTCTCTCCAGAGCCTTCTCTTCTCCAGGCTGAACAAGCCCAACTCTCCCAGCCTGTCCCCATGGCAGAGGAGCTCCAGCCCTTGAAGCATCTCCGTGGCCTCCTCTGGACTCGCTCAAACCAGTTGATATCCTTCTGATGTTGGGGGCCCCAAAGCTGGACACAGAACTCCAGGTGGGTTCTCATGAGATCACAGGATCAGCATCAGGATGTTGTGGCAGAGTTGGAGCCCGGCTCACGCTGGAATGCTCTTCAAGCCCTCTTTGCACTATCAGATACCAAAAAGCCTTTGCCAGGCCACTTTATGTTGTGCCCAAGAAATCATTCCAGAGCATCAGCCACGAGTTTCCATCCACACCCGAATTTGGTTTAAGATACTTTTGCACCCTTACGTACCTACAGCCATCGAAGTGTTCAGGGAATATGTACTGGAAAACAATACTTGGCTGGAGGATGCCCACAGGCAAGACATCATCCAAACATACAAATTATGGGGGAAAATCAACAATTCCTGTTCATACCTATTTTTAAAGTATTTTTAAAGTGAGGTGGTTAATTATAGATTGAGCCGCAAGAAGTTTAAGCAGTGCTGGCTACATTGCACTGCTGCTGCACTGTATTTCCAAGGGGATTTATGGGTGCTGGATGGGAAGGGACGATGAGCATCTCGGAACCAGGGTCTGGAGGACCAAGTTTGCAAACAAGCGGGTAAATCCCACCTGCATTGCTCCAGCCGCTGTGGGGAGGCCACGGTGGGGCTGGGGGTCCTGTTTATTGGCAGGGTCCTGACCTCCCCCCCGTTTATGACCCCCCAGGGACCTCCGCATGGAAAGGGGATTTGTAATGTAACACTAACAATAACACAGCGCAGACAGCCGTGACAGGGTCGTCTTCTCCTACACGCTGCAGCTGGCTCCCCAGGATGGAGACGTGCGGGCGAAGGGGCAAGGAGGGAGATGCTCAGCATGCAGCTTATTAGCAGAAGGAGTTTTCTCCTGGAGTTTTGGCTGCAAGCTTGATCTGCTCCATTTTTATTTGATTTTAAAAGAGGGGAAGCTCCTGGACACTGGGGATGGGAGTGTGGTGGCACAGCACAGCCAAGCCATGGTAGATGGGTATTATGAGCTGAGTTGTATCCAAACATGAGTGACAAAAAATACCTTCCCCAGAAGGTTTTGCCTTGTCCTGGTGAGCAAGTTCAAGTGGTTTCTTCTCTGGAAACATGTTGCTCTTCCCTGCTACTGATTGCAGGATGAAGGAGGGAAAAATGAGCAGAAACTACCAGATTCTGGGCACACTGTGGATGGACAATCCAGCCCAGAGCTGCTTTCACATCCATTTTCCACCCCAGGTGATACAAGGTGAAGAAAGCAAACCCCAGGACTGCCAGAGAAAGGAGAGAAATGGAAAGAGTCCTAGAGACACATCCCCATGCCATGTTTCCAGCTCTATCTACTGACTGCAGGCAAGTCCTGAGACATGCCTGTACTGCAGGAAATTTTTCTGCACCTATTAGAATGAAAACGTGTGGGTAAAGGGCACTGGGCATGTTTACATCCAGCCACTAGCTGTGCTGCAGATTTCCAGTACAACTAAATCCTTCCATGCCTCAGTTTCCCTAGGAAAGCATCACTCGTGGTGGTGTGGACCTATCTCTTCACCTTTGTGTGCACCATAGCATTATTCCTTGATGTTCATTGTTGCATGGGAGATGCTGAACCATGGGAAACCCAATACTTTGGCTTGGCTTTTGTTTTGGCACTTTTGGGGTCTTTTCCTGCTCCAGTTTAACATTAAAGCCTTTGCGTGTGAAATGAGTTTGACTGTCCAGCCTGGCTGGCTGTGATGAAGCTCTTCTCATGCTGAATCAACACTGAAGGCAAATGCAAATGGCCTTGCCAGCCCTCCTTTCACCCCCTTCTCAGTGTGGAGAGGACCTCAAAGTACATGAGCTTTTTATACATCCTCTGGGAATGGGCAAGTATTTTCTGAGCCTCTGAGGTGCCCCGAGGTCATGTTTTTGAGATGGTGGCAGGTCTAGAAACCTCCTCCATTAAAAAGAAAAGAAAGGAAAGCTGGGGTTCATCTGTAATGATGGGATCCCGGGAACTGAGGCTTTTAGGAGAAATATAAAAGAACGTGAGACACAAAACTAAGTTGGGTGACCTGGTATGGATGGGCAAATTCAGCAACTTCACTCGGCTTTTATAGTTCATTCAAGCTTCCAGCTTTGATTGAAACAAAGCCAAATGAGGTTTGCTTTTGATCTTGAAATGCAACCAAGAGATATTCCCCAAGTCCTTCTAGGCCTCTTGCACCCCAGATTTGCAAGGAGGCTGTAATATCTGCAGGTCCACCCGATGTACCCTCATCTCCCCCACCCCACCAGTGTTTCCATCCATACCTTCTCCAGCGACAGGAGCCTACAAGGGTACTGTTATGAGCAATTTCAGCGTGGCAAACCTGCAGCCACACCTCCTGCTCTTGGTTCATCTGAATCTAGGTTATGTGTAGCCTGAGTGACGTGGTTGTACTTTACCAGGCTTCTCTGGAGCTGCTGGGTTTCTGCAGAGGTTGGGCTTCGATGACGAGTGTGGACAAGATGGACATGAAGAAATGACACTGGGTGATGGAACAACGACCAGGGGAAAGCCAGGAGTTGGTTTCAGAGTAGCTGTGGGGTTTTTTACCAGTAGGTCATTGGTAAAATAGGACTGGGAAGACAGCGGAAGCCGTGAGGGGAAGGGCAGGGCAGACTGTGGAAGAGAACTGCTGACTGCAAGGGTGGAATAAAGTAGACAACAGGTTGGATTCAGAAGCAAAGGGATCTGCAAACAAAAGATTGGCTGATGGCATTGCATGATCCACCTGAGTCTTTTAGGTTTCCAAATTATATGTTGATGGAAATAGTAAGTTTTCAGCCCATAGGTGGCTGTGGGGAGGACAGTTACTCTGTTGGGTGCCCAGCTAGCAGGAGAAATGCACCTGCAGTGCAGGGGACACTTCATTTCCTTGGGCATCTCCACAGACAAGTGAGTCAGCACCCATCTCACCATAGTTACAATTTTCCAGTGTGATGGTAGAGATATCTCCTTCTTTCCATGCATCACATCTTCACTGGTTGAGGAAACCAGGAACATCTGATGGGGACAGAGACAGGAGGAGTGCAGAAAGTACCCCTGATGCAAGCACAGCCACATGCAGTGAAATCAGCCTGCAAACCCATCGTAAACCAAGGACTTGCCCACTATACCTACATCACCCAGCACAGCCATTGGATAGGTCCTAAATGCTCCATAGCCAGGGTGAAGCCTACCACCTCCCTAAGGACACAGTTGAGGGGGTCTTCAGCCTTGCGTTATCCATCTTTCGGCTTGGCTCGGTGTTTTTCAGTCAGTCTGTCAAGACTCGGATTTGGCAACAGTGCTCAGCATCTCCCATCCCCACAGGATTTTCGGTGGCGTGGGTGCCCCCTCTCCTTCCTCCCACCCTGTATCTCCCACACTCTTTCTCTTGGCACCATCTAGTGGTTATAGTGACGGAGATGCCTCCTCTGCTTTTGGGTTGGGGTCAGAAGGCCACCTCCTTCTCTTCCTCCTGCATCCAGCATGACTTCACTCCTTTGGGAAGCTTTGAGATGCCTTTGGGATGCTTTGAGATGCCTTTGGGATGCTAGAAGCATGAAACCCAAACGCTAAAAGATGAAGGATCTTAGGGAAAAGGAAAAACCCAGCTCTTGTGGCTCATAGGATCTTTGGGAGCTATTACCAGGTCACCCAAGTGGTTAAATCTCAATGCAATCTGGTGTGAAACACTTACTCCTCAGGAAACTTATTCCTCTTTTGCTCTGACCCTCCCCTTCACCAGTCTGTAAACAAATTCTTACTGATTTCTGCAGAAATAAAGTTTCCACTTGGAAAAATGCTTGAAATTGTGGGGTGGCTGAGTTTGCTTGCTGTGGATGAGTGTCTGGAGTTTTATGTCCAGATCAGTGCATGTTCTCTTAACAGTCCATCCAAGCCCTCACAGAGTGGTTTTAGGGCATCTTAAACAGCAAAAAAATAGCAGTTTCCTCCATCCAGAACTGAATTCTGTCCTTTCAGTGTGGTTTTCTATTAAATTAAAGGAAAAATATCCATTTATGTAGATGTATTATGTAGATGTATTATGTAGATGTATTATGTAGATGTAAAATACTACCATTTATGTATTCCTTAGATTCAGTATTTGCAAATGATGCTGATTTAGGAACCTTAGGAATGACCCTTAGAAGAGTTGACATGGGAAGACACTGGTTGCTGTCCATGTAGGATTTTTTTTTTTAATTAATGAAACCTTTAAAATCTTCCAGCAAAAGAAGTTTTCCTTAAAAATACAGAACTGAAGAGATCAATTATAATTTTTCAAACCATGACTATGGGTTTCTGTGCTCCTCTCAGGAAATTCCAGACCAAGGAATATATTTCATTCAGGGAAGAAAAGACAAATGTGAAAGGAGAAAGCTGCTAGAAAATTTTCACTTAGCTCAAAGGCTTTGAAACCCTCTATGTCTCTATTTCTTATAATCCTAGCAAAGGACTTCCACTTATCCCCAAAGCAAAAGCACTGCCGACAAGGTCTAGGGATGCATTTCCCTTTGCTGTGACATCCTCCAGACACAGAATCTTTGCCTTGCTGATTATGTTCAGTATAAGCAGTAGTTCGGTAGCACCCAAAAATCCCGTCATGAACACACAACAGCAATGAGTGGTGGGAACGTTTGCAAGGAAAGGATTTTTTTTTTAAACAAAAAATGTGATTTCTGCTGAATCCAAGGGGGATCAGTACTAGCTGGGGGCTTGGAGGGGGAGGAAGGGGGATTTAGCTGTGTGTCTGCAAGGCATCAGGAGGGTGCAGGCAGAGAGGGCTCCTGCAAGTGATGGATTGACCACAGGGGCTGGATCCAGTGTGATGGATGGAGGTGGCCAAGGGTGTCTGCAGGCAGGCTGTGAAAGCTTCAGGAGTGTTTTCATCCCAATCCATGCACTCTGAACAACCCAAAAATGAGCTCCCCTCCAGAGGGGGAGATCCAGGCAGGGAAGCATCAGGGAGAGGGGAGCTGCAACCCCTCTGCACTAACAGAGTGGAGAAGTCCCATCTCCCAGGTCCCAAAACAAGGTAGAACAGATCCCACTGGGCGTCACCTTACCAGACCTTCTCCCCATCCCCTCCAGGCTATTTTAATCGGTCGCTAAAGTGTGGTAGAAAACCCCAATTCCGTCATTTCTTATTATTCAAAAATAAAAAACAAATGTTGGGCCATACAGCCCAGGGTTCAGATCAGGGGAAAATCCACAAATCTCTTGGCCGTCTGGGATCTTTTGTTTATCGTTGCACTTAATCCCATTTTTGGGTCTCCTGGGCTCAGGCTGGAAAGAAAGATAAATGAGGTGCATCAGAAGCTCACCTGATTAACTTGGCTAATTCAATGATTTTCTTCTTTTCCAAAGCTGGTTGGGAAAGGGAGGTACTTATGCTTGCAGAGTCCCAGCCTCATGAAGGCAAAAGAAAAGGGCTTTTCTTGTGGGTTTTTTTTTTTTTGTTGTTCATTTGGTTTTGGGTGGTTGTTTGTTTGGGTTTGTTTTTTTGGGTTTGTTTTTTTTTTTTTCATAGGACAGTCTGCAGGGAGGATGTCAGCAAAAAAAACATTGGATGAAGACTGGATTTTCATCGCAGTTCAGTGCTGCATGCAGTGCTGCAAAAATAGCAGCTTTTACCACAGATGCCCATGAAATCTGTGTTGTAGATGGAGATCAGCCACTGCCATCACATACCCACCCTATGTCCTCTGCTTTTTCTGAACTAAAAGGTAAAAAGAGGAAATTTTGCCATCCTTTTTGATTTTTTTTTCCTGTAAGAGACAGACAACATCTTGCATGACGATACAGCACTCCTGCCAACCCCAAAACCATCCGTGGCATGTCCAAACACAGTTCACATGGGCACTGTCTCCCATCCCAGCCAAAAAAAAGCCAAATTTTCCTGGGGACCAAGGGAGCCAGGACTTCTCCTTATATTTTTTCCCGTGTGACATCCAAGCCCTGCAGCAGGCAGGGAGGAGGATGGATCCTACTGCAGGATCTGGGTGAGGGCTGGGGAGAAAATGTGAAGGCAGACCTGGGGACTGTCAAACCTGCTTTAAGTTGGGTCTTGGAAAGGAGAACGGATTAGCTCTGCTTCCTAGGATGGAAAAAACTGTACTGTCCAGACGTATGACATACATGCATGCTTTTAGGCATCCCTGCAAGGGGAGATGCAGCACAACCTCCATCACCAAAGGATTTATCCAAAATTTTATCCCCCATCCCTGGGGCACCTTGGCTGTCTTACTGCAGATGATCTATTTTAATCACTTTATCTCACCAGGTCCTTATTCACTCTTCTCCTCCCAAAAAAAAGCTGTCCCTTCCCATCTGGTTTGGATTAGGAGTCTGTCTGCTGAGCATCGCTGGGGGGGGGCTGCGAGTTCAGCCCCCACCTCAAGCGACGGGAGCCCCAGCCCCTTGCACCCCTCGCCGTGCCCCGTCCGCCCCCGTGCAACAAGCTTCTGCCTCCAACATCTGCTTCCAATCGCTTCTTCATCTGACCAGGGCTGGGAAAAGCCAAGCATTTGCTGCAGTTCAGGGTCTTAAAGGCACCGTGTACAGAAAAAGCCCACTCCCTGTGCCTGTTCCGAAGACACCCAGCCTGAATAACACCACTCCAACAGGTTTTTCCCTTTATTTAATAGCAAAGCTGGGTCTTTTTACTCCAGGTAAGACAGACAGATTTGAGATTGTCGCAAATATTTAGCTTTTCTCTGTGCCTGCATGCATCAGCACACGCCGCAGGTGCTAGTCCTTGGGTTTGGCGGTGGACAAGTGATGCACATACCCATGCAAGATTTGTGCTTTTGCAATCCCACAGGGAAAGTCTTTATTGAGAAGGCAGATCTTTGAATTCTTTTAATTCTTGCCCGATGTCACAACAGCCCTTTCATGCTCAGCTCATCCTCGGCATAGAGCTGAGACCTGGCGTGCCAAAAGCAGCATTCCCACCTCCTCGCAGTGAGATGGCTGAAAACCCTTTCCAGGACAGTCACAAGAGGGAGACAAAAAGCCAAGAGCAGCCACAGATTTGGGCTGGAGATCTGGTTTTTGGGGGAAAAAAGAGAAAATGTTGTGTTTCTGTGTTGAGAAGCACAGTGCTTCAACTTTTCTTGTATGGGGGATTGAGTAGGGAAATGGTCTGGACCCAAAAGTCCCCTGGAATTCAGTATTTATTTTCCACTGATGGATTGAACTGGAATGTTTCCTCTTGGTGAATTAAATCCCTTATCTGAGCAACCTATGAGCTTGACCCAACTGTCAGAACTGCAAGGATAGAGGCCATTTTTTCCATGCACAAAATACACTTGTCCTCTGTTAAAGTGAATTTAGGCAGCTCTGCAGAAAGGAGGGTTGCAGTCCCCTCAGCTTGATCCTCTCCTGCACCCAGTGATGCTCAGGAGCACCCATGACACTCCTCCTCTGGCCAGGAAAGAGGCCAGATCCCATTTCATTGTGCAGCATTGGTACATCCAAAACCACTGCGGCCCAGTCCACCCCGAGCATTAAAAGCTGGAGAGAGCTTAGAAGAGCCGTCTTTAAAACACTCAAGATGTACTCAAAGCATGGCTCCAATGAGCTGTGAAATCTCAGGGCAGAGCCAGGGCTGGGAAAGAGAAGGGGAAAATCTCTTCCAGAGGTTTACAGGGCCCCAAACTTGCATTTTCGTGGCAAAAAAAAAGAAGCAAATAGTGACTCGGCAGCAGGAAAACTCTTCCTTCCCCCACCGTGAATGGGATTAAGCCCTGGAGAAACTTTCTGGTTGCTAAAATTAGCCTAGAGAAAGCTTGGGAGATGGGAGAGTGAGAAAGCATCTACATTGCTGGAAGAGGCTGAGCCGACAGCAGGCTTTGCGTGTTGGGTTGGAGAGGGGCTCAAGCCATTCAGAATGGCAAACTTTGCTTTATGTGCCCAAAATTCAAATGCTGGCAGACGGCCAGTCGTACCTGCCACCTGCCTGCCGATCTGGTGGGGAGAATCACCATTGATATTAATAGCTACCCTTGATTTCAACTTGCTGACACCGTGAAGATGGTTTTAATTAAAACTCATTAGCAGCAACCTGTTCCTGAAAATGAGCGTAGCTAACTCAGTTATGGAGCAGCTTCCTTGACGATGCTGCTCTTCCCAGAAAGCTATCCTGGGTACATGTGCAAATCCTCATCCTGCTGCTATTCCTAGCATTAAGGAGGGTGGAAAACCCCAAAGGAAAGCCAAAAATTTGGGGTGATGCATGGCTTGGGGTGCTGGAGAACAGGGAGGGATGATGCTGTTGCATCCAGAGGACAACCCTTTCCATGCGACCAGTCCTTCTTGGAGATCTGCAGTCTGTGCAGAGCAGTGATTTGAACTCTGTGGGCAGTTTGGGGTGTGAAAGGATTATTTTGGGTAAAACTCTGAGCTTAATTCCTGAGCATGACTTTGAGCCCGGGCTGGGAAGCTCAGCTCTGGTGCTAGATAGGAGCCCCTCTGTACAAAGCTTTCCTCCCAGCAGAGGCAGAGGGATGCTGTCAGGAAACAGCATCAGAGCCAAGACTCACTCCAGGAGATGGGAAACCCCACTAGGAGCTTCACTGCCTGGAAAAACCAACCCAGCACGTGTGTCAGCTGCATCTGCAGGTGGGCAGGTCTCAAGAGCCAGCTCCAGGGGGTCTGAGAATCCTCAGCATCCCCACCACGGGGCTTTTCAGGTGTCTCCCCCCATCCCTGCCCTATGCTGGAGCCTTGGGCAAGGAGCAAAAATTATGAATGGTTCCTTCTCCCTCCCCGCCAGCCCCTTTCACTTCTGCTTCGCCCTCCCCCATGAGCAGCTGTTTCCTATTACCGTAAAAGCTGACAAGGTGCAGGGCTGGAGCGGAGCCTCCTTTGGCAGGTAATTTTGATGAGAGGCAGAGGTCCAGGGCCGGGTGTCTCTGATGGGTTTCCGGGGCTGTTATCAGCCTGGCGCAACCCTCTCCTGTCTGCATGCTGGCCTTGTTTGCCGTGCCAGAAGGGAGAACAACGGCGGCTCGGCAACACCAGCTCTTTCCTCACTTGGGAATGGGGATGAGACATCCCCAGTGAGCAGCTCAAGCCCGTGGGATATCTCCAAACACCATTGCTTTTAGGTTCAATCCCTGCCAGAGAACGTTTCACCTGTCTTCAGGAAATATATCTCCGGCGCACCGGGCTCGGACACATTTACAACCTTTTTATCTCCCGGCAGCAGAAATAACCCACCTGTGTGCTGGAGATGGATAATCTGTTCAGGCCTTCTTGCCATGCCAAGAAGATATCCTGCCCTTTCCCCTTGGCCATGCACAGCATCCTCACTCACACGGAGCAATGCAGGCACGCAGGTGCTGCCATGGTTCGGGTGGGATGCGCAGCCCAGGCGGCGCTCCGTTTTTTCCTTGACAGAGCACCTATTCATGCAGGAGGTCATCTTAGGCTGACCAAGGCTTAAGGATTAAATATATTTAGTAGAAAAAACAAATAAATAGATGCCCCATATTCTGGATGACTGTTCATTCGCTTCCACAGTCCTGGATGGAAGCAGCACCATCGCTTGAAACACGACCAGTACCTTGTGCCCCCAGACAAATGAATAACCTCCTTCCCAGTCAGACACATTAAACATCATTTTGTAGCTCTGCCCAGAGACTGAGAGACATGATTGAAGTCGCAGCGGCTGGAAAATGCACCATGCCATGGGGGAGAAAAAATCACTGGTGGGGTAGGGGGGCAGCAGATGCAATTTGTCTTCACCGTTTTCCGAGCAGGCTGTGAGAAGTTGTTGCCTTGTTTTGACTGAGTTTGGGGTACATGAGCATGTGTGTGATGGCTTCAAAGTTGGGGAACCTGAGTCAGAAAGAGGTCAGCCTCCCTGGCTTGGCTTGGCAGGGGTCTGCATTCTCCCTATCTGCTCCTCAGCCGTTGCTTCAGCTGAGATCATGACAATTTGGTCTCCCTAGAAACAATGTGGTCAGTCTCATTTGGTTTTTCCAAGCATGGCTTATCCATTTCAATTGTCCTTCATTAGCCAGTAATCATATAATCGCCTTCCCTTTAAATTCAGCCCAGGCTGTGCAGACAGCTCCCTGACGCGCTGTATATTTCCCATCGCCAGCCTCATTAGCAGGGAGATGCCATCCTTCTCTAATGAACTTTCCAGCTCCAACCACCCTGCCTGGACCCTGCTCCCTCTTTCAGCACTCAACCAGCAAAGCCCAGATTAGGCAGGGGCAGGTTTGGGGTTGCAGAGGGGGTTGACCAGCTCAGTGATGGAGGGGTTAACACATTTCCCTTCTTTCCCCCAAAGACATCTCCCCAGAGCATGCACGTCCTGCTCCCCAGCCACACACGCTCAAGTCTCCGTTGCAATCCTCTTTGCATTTTACTAATAAAACCCGCTGGTCCCCGTCCTGCTTAACATCAGCCAGACCCCATTTCCATGCTCCTGACAGCTTCCAGGGCAGGGAGATACCTGGGTGTCTGGAGGAGGAGGGAGAGCTCCTGCAGAGAGCCCTGGGCTCACTTTTTTCCAGATTTGCTTAATTTTTCCTGGCAACCCTGCCTCAAATTGCAAGGATGCTTCTAGAGAGCCTGCCTGGAAATGTGTTGCTCCAAAGCATCTCCCTTCATCGCCAGCACAAACTGGGTCTTACTGGACCCAAAACCATCTTCTCCTACCTCTCACCTCCCTGGCAAATACCTCCATGCAGCCCAACACTGAGAAGAATGAGGATTTTGGTGCCAATCGCCTCTTTGTGGCCATTTTAAAGAAAACAGCAGATTAAAATCTCACCGAGCTGGAAGGATCGAGTCCAAGTGCAACATCTGAATGGGGCCTTTCGCACTGAACCCTCTTTGTGCAGCTGCCCTGACCCGACACTGTGCTGGAGGTTTTTCATACCAGCATTTGTGGAGTGTTGGGTTTAATTATGGTGACAGGGGTAGTTTTTTTATCCAAAACTTTATCTGCTTCTCAATAAACAGTGCTACAGCAGGATCTGAACTCTGCAAAAGTGAGGTGAATTTCTGCATCTCACCTACACTGAGGTAGAAAGAGGAGTTTAAATGGTTGGGGTCTGGCCGAGGGCAGACAGATGGAAAAAGCCAAACAAGCTCAAGGTTAATTTGTACTCAGAAGGTGACTGATGCAGCGCTGCCCTTGCGCTGTCCCTGACTTCCTGTCCTCATGCTGACTGATGGCTCAGGACCTCTTTCAGAGATAAAACCACTCCCAAAGCCCAGAGAGCATCACTCTGTCTGGACTCAAAGTGGTTCCAAATGTAGAAGTGTGTAGGAATAAGCTCTAGGAAGGTGGTTGTCTGGCTTTGGATTTTATTAGTAACAACACCCTACTAGTTGATGCTCCAGCAGAGTATTACAGAGCCAGATTCCATGTCCTGTATATTTTATGCATGCATTTTTTGGCCTATTTTTTCTAAAGACACCACTTTTTCCAGAAGCAGGACCACTTTCCTGTGCTCTCCAACCTCTTTTCAGTAGCTACATCCTCATGGATGTGCAATGTGCTGAGCTCTCATTGATTTTAGGGGGATGGAGGATGCATGGGGATCCCAAGATGATGTGGGATTTGATGCTTAGGGAAAAACGCTGCCATCCAATGAGAATTTTAACTCCAGTGGTGGTCTTGTGTTTGAGAAGCACTACAGGATGAAAGGAGTGATAGAAGTGTCAAATATTAAGCTAAATAGCTCTGGAGAACTCCTGGATGTTTTAGGAGCGCTGCCAGGCAGCAAGCTGAATAAAGCCAAACTCTTGCAGTGTATTTATTTTTTGAAGGCTTAATGTTGTTTAAACAGTAAGGTCAGAGCAGATAACAAGGCTGGGAGCACAAGTCCCCCGTTTCCATCCTCAGCACATCGGGTGATACTCCATACGGAGCAGTGTAAAGCTGGTACCCCCCAAAAGCAGGGCAACAGTAGAAAATTTTGGGGTCTATCCAGCATGTTGCTGTGTTACCTCGTGCTGTCCATAACCTGTGAGATGCAGCCCTGTGATCCTGAGATGCTCCCACGCTCTCTGGGTGGCCCAGGAGCCCCCCAGCCAGCTCCTGCTACCTTGGACCACCTCATGTCCCTACAGTTGGGTACAGAGACGTAGCTCAGGGGACCCAGAGGACACGGAAGCAGGCGAGCCAGGCTGAGGTCGTGCTTGCAAAGCTCCCTCCTGTCATTTACTGATCCTAATCAGGCTGCAATAAAACCTGTGATTGCACATCTCATAAGCGAGATCACAGGGAGAACAGGAAATGAGCTAAGTTAATCAAATTAGATGAAAGACAAGGAAAAAGGAGTCTGAAAATCCCATCTGGAGAACAATTTTATTAGTGCTTTGCACTCCTGTAGAACATTTTTGATGGGGAGTGCTGGAGCATTAATTCATCCAGGTAGTGTCACTCAGCAACCGCACTGTCCGAGGCAAGCGGATGAAGGTGAACATCGTTTCCACCTCTACCAAAGTCCTGCTGCTTTGGGCTGTACGAGGGAAAATCAAGACATATTTCTGATTTCAATGAGAAATTTTGCTAAACTTCAAATAAACCTGCACTTCTTTTCCTTTGTGAATTAAGGAGTTTCTTGTGTCTCACATCAGAGTCCTTGTTTTGCTCTTTGCTTGTGATTAAGCATGAAGGTGAGGAGGCAGACTTCTCTCCCTGCTCTGGGTTACAGAAATGCAAATTAAATGAGCAGGACACATCTTCCTGTCTTGATCTCACATTTGGTTCCTTCTTCCTGCCTTTTTCTGAATTTCCTTAACAGAAGGAATGAATATTTCATTACATTCCTTCTGACATTGACTTCTCTTGCAAGTCACCACAAAAGCCTGGCAAAAAAAGGAGAAGATGAATGCAAAGTATTGTGTATGTATCATATTAATCCCGTAACTTTCAGACCACCCAACAATACAGAAGACAGGCTTGATGCTCGCTGGTGATTTTACCTTTCTTCCTCTTCTCTCTTGTGGGTCTTGCTACCCCATATGTGCTCATTCATGGTCAGTAGGTGACACTGAGCTTTGCCAGAGCTGGGATTTCATGGAGGCTTCCCACAGATTTGCAGATGCAATGCCCAGGCCCTATTTAGCAGCATCTGGAGGAGACATCTCAACAAAGCATCTGCTTTTTTGGCGTTTGGAAAGCTGAGTGTTCGTCCCCTTGAGGACCAGATGAGAGCCAAGCAAGGTGGTGATGGTTTGAAGCCAGGCCAGGATGCATTGGTTCCATCTCTAAGCAAACAAAAGACTTGGAATATCTGTGCCCATGTGTAAACCAGGTTATTTTTCCCATCTCTTATCATGAGGGAGTCAAAGTCAGGCTAAGAAAAAAGGAGAACTCTTTGGAAAGGCTTCCCATCGGCAGTTTCATTAATGCATCTAGGTAAATATGTTGGGATCCAGACCCCCAGCTCAGCCCTTTGGCATCACTTTTGGTAGTGATGGAGGTTAAATTTCATCCTGTTACAATCCCATCCAGAGCTCAGGTTAAATACGTCATCAGGGCAGGGGCAGAAGAGCCAACATTGCTCCCAGGCTTACGGTCCCAGGTGACCTGCACAGAATCCATCTCGACAAACGTTACAAAGCAACCAGGTTTTAACAAAGCCTTGACTACCTTCCAGCCCCACAGATGTGCTCCTATGCTTTAGCCCACCAAGACCCCCTCCCGACCAGTCTTTTAGCCCCCTTGACCTGCCTTAGCCCCATTTCCCTCTGCATGCATAGAGGGGGAAAGAGTTTGACTTGCAAATATTGTTTCAGTTCCTCATTGAGAATTGAGCATTTTGAGCAGTGTTGTGTTTCACCGGGTTTCCTCCACCATCCGCTCCCACCTCCGTTCCCTCCTGCATCATGCTTGCACCCAAAGACATGCCACCTGCCTGGTTTGGGGGATGCAGCGGAGATGCCTATGTTGCAATATGTGTGATGGACACTTTCACTTCCATGACTTGCCATGACCTTAGTCTCCAATTATCCATGTCAAACATCCTCAGCACCACCATCTGGCTGCCACGGGATTTCATCTTGACAACTTACCCATTTATGGGCTTTTTTAGAGGCAGAAATTCACACCCACCTGCAGTACCGAGTAACCTGTCAGGGTTTTTTTTTTTTAAACGTTTTTTTGCGTGTGGCATCTTTTTTTATCAAAAAAAACCCAACACCCCACAACAAAACTTTGTCAGAAAGTGCTAGTTTTGTCACAACTGAAATGGTTTGCAGGAAAGGGCTTTCAAACGAGCTTCCTGTTTCAAAAAGAAAATCTAAAAAAAAAAAAAAAAGCTTTTAGAATGTCCTGAAATTGTCAAAAACATCCTGTTTTGACATTCAAAGAAAATTTGTCTTTTGGTTGGCAGTGAGTTTGTTAAAAAATAATAATTTTCAGAAAGAGTGGGAAAAAAAACCCCAAACCATCACCCCACCCCAAACCAAAGTATTCTTCAAAGATCTGGGTGAGCCCAATTGAAAGCTCGGGCTTTTTGATTTATGGGTGTTGAAACGGAGCCTGCTCACTTTAGGAAGTGACAAGGTATTTGCTGTCTCAAAACACAGAAAAAAAATCCCATCACAATTGGGTTGCGTGTGTTTTTGACCATCTGCGACTGCTGGGATGTAGATTTATAGAGGAAAAATCCAGTAATAACAGCATCTATTACCTGTAGGTCCCGGTTAGCGATGGGGTAGTGCTTTATCCTTGGAAATGAATTCAATTCTGCTCTTTAGGAAATAGAGGTGTTGGGAAGAGCAGGTTTTAGAAGCTTCAACATGGATTTACTGTACCTAATGCAGCCAGTGCTCCTGGCAGCTGCTTGTCACCCTGAAATCATCTCTGGGATGTTCAAGACTGAGAGTGCCTTCAGATGGGCGTGAATCTGCCAAGTTTTTACACCCACCTTAAATCTGGGTGTTCTCAACACCCATTTCAGAGCCTGGATGTCAGAGGTGTGGTCCCAAAGCTGACAAGCTTGAGGTGTTTGCAGCCGTCCATGTGGATTTGGACCAAACCACAGGAGTGAAAATGTCAGCAGGGAGCCAAGCAAAGTTCAGGTCAGGTCGAAGCAAACAGAATTGTTGTTGTGTGCCAAATTAATTGATTTTCTGAAGGTAGAAAATGGTTCTTTTGATTTTCAAGAGTAGTTCTTTTGGTAAAGGAGTAAACCATGCTATGTTGGCTCCATTTTTAAGATCAAAATATCCTCAAAAAGTAAAAAACAAACCAAAAACTAACACCCAAACGTCCTTTTGGAAAATGGCAAGAAGGAGAATGGCTTGCCTGGACCATTTTTTTTTTTTTTTTTTTTTTTTCCAAATTTTATATCAAAATTGTAAGTTCAGCCTGAGCTGGTGAACAGTTTCATTCCTGCACCCTGTCAGCCTCTTCAAAATCTGCTATGTTTTAGAAAAAATTGAACACCTTAAAAACACAGCAAACCTTAAGATGAGAGATTGCTCCCTACAGCACTGCCCCTGCTGGGTTTTAAATGCCTTTATGGCACTTGGAGATTTTTGGTGGTAAAATGGGATGCTAGCAGTTAATGAATGTAACAATTTATAAGGCCTGACAGACTAAATTCATTAAGAAACAGTCGACAAAATGCAAATACAGGACTAGGGAAGGAGAACACATTGCTAAGCGGATTTCAGATGATGAATATCTAAGTTCACATGTGATGAAAAAGCAAAGCTATGAAAGGTGTCTGCAGTCACAAAACAAAGTCTATTAAGCCTACTTGTTCTGGATAGTATTGAACAAAGCTCAGGAGAAAAATTGGATAAAATAAATGCTTTTGATTTTCTAATGTGTTTTGAGCTAAGGCCAAGGGCTCAGATGGTTTTCCTAAGAATTACGCCGGGTTGTTTGCAGGGAAATAGCTCTTTACACTGGAACAATCTCTGGAGCTGGTGAAATGCGTCCCAGCTGTGGGCTGTTGAATTCAGATGTCACTTCGATCTTAGCAAAGCCTTCCTCCTTCGCAAATGGGTTTAGTCTTCAGAATGCTTAATATTGAGCAACAGCCCTAAAAAACATGGGTTAGGTACTGCGTAAAGCTACAGCTCTTAGAGATGTTGCTATAACTTCTCAAGGCTGTGCAACCGGTGGGCATCTACCTGTGCTGTAGGAGCAACAGGAGGGGACCGGGAAGATGCTGCGAAGCAACCCCACAGCAGAAGAGCAAAGCTACTGTCAGAAAATGGGGCAAAACCAGCTGGTTTTGGGTGCTCTGGGGACATGAGCATAGGTAACTGTGTCCTTTAGGGGTTCCAGATTTGATGCAGTGTGCTCAGCAATATTTCCCCTCTCCAGGCAACCCCAAGTCTCATCTCTTCCCTGTTCTCCTTTTGAAGCTTTTTTCCTTCCCTCTCATGTCTTCTATTTTTTTCCCCCTTCTCTCAGGCCAAACCCTTTTGCCAAAATGTTTCCTGCTTCCAAATGAGAGCAAAAAGGAGCTTTGGGGGAGAGGAGCGATCATATGGACATTTCTGGGCCTCTGATAAAGGGATGGGGGGTGCTGGCAGCTCTGTCAAACCGTGGCTGATGGGTTTGTGATGTGGGCTGTGTAATGTCCCATCTGGGAGAGAGACAAGTCCAAACTCACCCACTCACATATTTTCCAGAGAAGTGTTACTGCACATATGTTCAGAGGACAGGAGAAACCTGTTAAAGAGATAACCTCACTGAATCCCAACGCCATCCTCCTCCGAGGTCTGCTCCATTTGGAGGATCCTTATGCTGCTCTCAGCTCTGCGGCCAGAGAGATGGACAAGTCTTGCCAGAAAAAGAGAAGGGAAAGTGCTCGCTGGCATCTGACCCGCATTGACACCGTGTTGATGTCCTGAAGGCACTTGAGGTCGGATGTGTAGGGAGAGCATTGGGGTGACATGAGGGGTGCACGGTGGGTGCAGCAAATGTCTTCCCTGCAGCAGGTTGTTAAGGGGATGGCAATGCCATGCAGGAGCTGTTTATGTGCTAGTTCTTGGCCCCGAGGGCCGGATCCTGCCCTCTTATATGGCATTTGTGGATTTTATGCCCATACCTTTGGGCAAATGACATGTGGGAAAGAAAAAAGGCTGTAAGGTAACAAAGGGCTTGCAGCAATGCACCACCTCCATTTTGCATGGGGGAAATGCTCTGCTGATGGGCTCAGCCCAATGCAATGAGACTAAATAACAAACTAATTATTAATTATCTGTCGGAGCAACATCTCTCAGTTCTGGAGTAAAACCTCCTTGCCATAAACGCTGCCCAAACAGAGCAAGAAACAATACATATTCTTCCAAAGCCTTGGCAAACCCCTCCATCTTCTTGAGTACCTCAGCTGAGATTGATAAATCCCAATTTCCAGCTGCCTTTTTCCCCTAGATCCCTCCAGTTTGGCAACGTAGCAACTACCCCAGGACATGATAACAGCCTGAAAATATTTAAGGGATGTAAAAAAGAGGAGAAAAAGCATCAGGGCATTTCTGGGGGCAAGCTGGGATGAGCATACAGGGGATCAGAGAAGCCCCATGGGGGGAATGGGTATGGCAGGGCTGACATCTCAGTTTATTGTGCCAAAGAGCTGCTGTGGATATTTTCCTCCTTGTACATGGATATCTTGCCATGGATATTTTCCTCCTTGCACATGAAGACCTTGATGTGCATGGGTTTACATGCTTTTCTGCAACCCCTTGTTGACTCAGATGGTCTCTTCTGTCAGACATTTATGAGCTGTACGAGTTTAGGAGCTTTAGGAGTTTTAGGTTCAGAGCTAAAGCTTCATTAGACCCAACATTTTCTTTTCAGAAATGCTGATTGTCCAGAGAGGCAGGAAAGATGCAGTGGATGCTTCAGCATGTGGATCACACAGGGTGCTTTAACCTGTTTCCATCCTAGGCTATGGGTAGTTGAGGTGGTGGCACCCGCCTTGGTCCTATCCAAGAGGTGTCACCCAGCACGTCCCCAATTGCAGTACATGGAAAAGGCCCTTGCACAGCCTTGGGGGGATGCAAGTGCTTTCTGCTGGATAATCCAGATGGAGTGGGGAAAACAAGGGCTTGGCAAGCGATTTTATCACCTCTACTCATCTCAGGGGCTGGCTGCCAGACTGCTCAAAGGTCAGGGAATTAGACATTGATGTTCGAGGAGTATCGTTTTCATCTCTCATTCTGTTATTATAGAAAAATGTTCCTGTTCAACCATTTCATTTTACACCAGGGTATAGCCTGGCTAGCCTGAAGCTGGCAGTGACCTCTTCTTCAAGTGCCAAGACTCTTTTGCACACATGCAATAAAATAAATCACTTGAGCTAGTTGCATTGAAACGTATTCTCTCTCACACCTCGGCACCAGGAGGCTGGAGTCAAAAAGCCATTGCGGTGGGGTGTTCAACCTGTGAGACATTGGCTGTGCGTGGGGTTTGTGACTCCAAGGCTAGTGACTTTATAACCTCTTTGCTACAAAGCATTAGAAGTTCTCCCATGCTCTTTCCTTGCTCTTAGCTGATGTTAAACCATCCTGACCTGATCTTTGCAAACAGAGGATCTGTGGAAGATGCAGGTAATGTAAAAAGTGGGAGGTTGCTTAGTCAAGAGGCTGTGATAACATGGTTAGGACTAAGCTCCAAGACACCAGCTTGAGAGATACTCTTGCACTTCAGGTCAGGCTTAAAGTGGGTAACATCAGGCACCTACCAAGCCCTAGCTGCTCCCTTCCACAATGAGCATCCATCAGTTAGCTGTCCCAAAGTACTTCTTCAAAATTTGCAGGTGGGAATCCAAACGAGACCCTTTGCAGGGTTTAAAAAACCAGGGCATGTTGATGAGGATGAGTGGAGAGGTTTGCCATGTGCCCCTGGTGCTAGGTGGTACTTCCTTGAGTCACGGACACGTGGGCAGGTCAGGGCAGAGGCACCCAGCCAGCACAGCCTGTCCCCTTCCAAAGTTACTTTGGATCCCGTAGGTGTATGTGCTCACACTGTTTACGCACAAGGTTGGAAAGCAGCACCAGCGGTTTGGCTGTTTTCTTGCTCTGCTGTCGGGCTGAGAGCTCCCACCTTGCAGCCTGTCCAGCTATCCAGACAGTGACACTGGAGGCTGCTCAGGGAAGGACCAGTGCTCCACAAACCCCAGCTCAGTGAGTTAAACTGTGCTGCTCACCAGTGACAGATCATATCTGTCCTTAGGACATGCTGTTAATGACTTCAATCAATGAACACAGGAGCAAATTCCTTGTGGGCACTGACAATGCAGCCACAACCCACCAGGGCTCACAGGCACTTTGATGCCCTGATATCATGTGGCTGGAACAGAAAATAACACCTAGTTTTCCTGAAATCATTATTTTTGATCATGATAGTTTCAAGAATACAGGACAGGACAGGACAGGAGGCGATGTGCTGGGGTACTGAGTCCCATCCTTGCTCTTGCAAGCAAACCCAATACATAATAAATTTATGATGGTCCACACAGCCAGTAGTTAAAGCTCCCAATTTCCCATATCAGACCCAAATATTTCCCTATTTTTCCACAATAACATCTGAGCTGCTTCCCTTCACATACCACTCATAAGCTCCCTGACCCAGCCCTACACTGACCCAGTTCATCAGGGGCTTAGCACCACCCCATCCACCTTTGCGATAGCATCCAAAAGGCCTGCATCTCAAATAACTCGGCTTGCTTTGGAAATCCATCAATCCTTACTTTTTGGAGCGCCTTTCCAAACATCCAGCCTCAGATATTTCTGGCTTGCTGGAAGAGGAACAAGAGCAGCCATTAATAAAACAGTTTCAATGCTTTTTCAACAACCTCAATACGAGTTAGCAGAACATTTTCACATCTTGTGCTGCAGAGAGCTGGGACTTTCTGCAGTGGAAGGCAGTGTCCTTGGATGTGCAGATGTTCTTGGGCTCTCTGCTATGCTAATAGTGCATGAAAGCAGCTTATTAGCATGCAGTGGGTAACTGCGGATCTGGGATTTGTTCACTTAGCTGCCTCTTAATATGTAGATATCTGGTTTGTGAGTTTGCATTAGGCCTTCTTTGCATGCGCCTTGAATATGTGCAGAAATGTGCTCATGCAGGCTTTGATGTCTGCAATATTTAACATCATCTGTTTTCCGATCAACTTGTCTTCTGAGCCCAGGATTTCGTTCAGGGATACTTCTGCCTGATGCTTACATTTCTTCCGACTTTGTGCAACATCTGGGGAGTTTAACACGTGCTCAGGAGGGCAGCACGCTATTAATTGGACATTAAGTGGTGGGCCATGTCTGAGACCATTGCACATTGTATTAATTACTGAGTGGCTAATAACAACCTTCTGCCCCTGGTATTTATAGAATAATAAAATCTGTCCATGACACTGGCCTCACATCTGGTGAAACTGGCAAACACATTTTCATTTACCTCCCTTTCTTGAGCGTGCTAATAGCTTTCAGATTTCCAGGGGGACAACTGGAGATCTTAGAGTCTTATGGACACATTGCTAATGTCTCTGGAGTGAAGGGTGAGCTGAGATTTGCACTTCAAACAGGACCAAATTCTTCTATTCCTCCCCTTGCCCAAGCTGGCATTGTGGCTCTTGGTTAAAAAGATGGGATTTTGATGTGCTTCGCTGAATGAGCTGTTTACAAACACCACAGCCCTGGTTTTGAAACTTTCCCCAGTGTTGTTTCAGAAGATAAAAGCATCCTTGTAACCATCAGTACGTGAAACACTAAGTGAGGGATCTCTGCAGGTGCTGGGTGGCATGGGTCTATATACGGCAGATATCGCCCTTTCCCTCTGTAAGGAAGATTTGGGACCAGAAGTGTTTTCAAGGAAGGGTGAAAAGGAGATGCTGTGCTATTTAGGAAAGAACTTCTTGCTTTAGGAAAAGCTGTGCCAGGCTCTAGCTTGTAAGGAACTCTGCTGTAACCCTACAGAGGCTGAGAAACAGAATTAGGTGTGGCTGCAGGAAACTGCAAGGCAGATGTTGCTCTATGATCTGCAGGGCAGGCTCTAGGGCAGGGGCTGGAGGATACTGCCCTGCAAGAGGAGGGGAGCAGGACCAGGACAGGCTGCTGACCTTGGGCACCTTGTCCACTCCAAAACAGAGACTGAAGAAGGATCTGTAGTGGAGAAACTCAATCTATCCTCTCCTGTTCTTGAAATTAGTTGTTGAAGATGTGGGCAGTCTCCTAGACTGCACTCCTGGCTTGAGCAACCTTGAAACCTCACCTTAAAGCAACTGTTGAGACACTTCACCCATGCCCAGCATGCTGCTTTCCTCCTGTGTTGGTTCTTAAAGTCTCCAAGCAAATTCCAAAGAAGTGGGCATTTCTTTGCGAGTGGCAGACTGGGAAAAACTGCTCCAGGGATGCTTAGGTGGTATCTTCAACCTAAACAAGTAGGGAGCACTTATGGGAAGGTAGGAACAGGGAATACAATGTTCTCAGGTCAAATATTACAAAATGTCTGGACCAGTTCTGTCCTGAGGTTGATGATCTCATGCAGAAACCACAAGAAAATGGCAGCCCATGGGGCAGTGCATCATTTGCTGCAGTGTTCTGTTAGAGTTGCATTCTTCCTGAGCAGTTCTGCTGGTCCAGAGAGCCTGAACTGCTGATCTCCAGGCCCAGGCTCCCAAATAACCTAAAACAGTGAGGCTGGAGGACGGTGGTACGATTACAGAATTTTTGCCTATACCTCAGCAAGGACTTAGTTGGCCAACAGTGTGCTCTTCTCTAAATCTCTTGGGAAAAATCTGCAGTGAGATTTGGTTTTGTACTTGCAGGAGCAGTGGGGAATAGGTTAAGGTTGGGGAGTTCATAAACAGACAGCAAAACTCCTCATTACCCAGGAGATTGCTAATAATGTACGATCTGTCCAAGCTGCTCCACACACATAGCCGGGAGGATGCATCCTGCTGTCTTCCCCCCTCTCCTCCCTCAAACAACCCCTGTTCTCTGAGATAGAGCCCCAGTTTGTCTCTGTTACAGCCCTGCACAAGTCTCACTCGCCTGGAGGAAGTTATATCACCCTCCAGGAATTGCTCGGCGAATGCGAGGCACTGAAGGTATGTGCCACTCGTAATCATCTTTGGTGGTGGGCCAGAGTTCCCCTCTCCTTGCTATCAAAGGCTCTCTGTCTTATCGCCAGTTGGGAGGGCATGATGTCATTCAGACACCAAAGCAGGAGCCACAGGAAAATCGAGTGTTTCTATAATCCCCTCATCTCTTAGTCAAAATCCGGTGGTTCCTAGCAAAAGGCTTCCCATGGCCCTTCACAGGGTCTTGTTATTGGAGAAGTGGCCAGAAATAGCCTCCTGTTGCTGGTTGTAAGCAGGAAGGTCACTGAGGTGGGGTGCCCTGCACCAGGGAAGGGAAACGGCTCCCAGTGCGAGCCTGCAGCTCTGAGTTTCCCTGGGACAGCATGTGCTGCAGTCCGTCTTGGGTTTTGCTAGAATTCTTGAGTGATCACCTGGAAAAAGTGAAAAGCTTTACATTGCAAAGGGAAGTGTCCAAATTAAGTGAAAAAGTCTTCTGAAAATGTAGCACTGTCCATCCAATGGTGTCAGAAGGCTGCATGATGGGTCTTGTCCCTTGTTCCTTGGCCTGATGAGAACATTTTTGGCTTGCAGGAAGCTCATGATCTTGAAGCCCACCAAGGAAGGTCATGGTACACTGTAGAAGGCAGACGACTTCTTCTTGACCACTGGAATGATGGCTTTTTGGGGACAGTGAAACATCTTCTGGCCACCCTCAAGCATCTCACACGTTCATGTCCCATGACCTGTTGAGAAGCAGGATGAGGTTCCCATGGGGCATCAGGGAGCACTTTACACGAACATTGGTCCTTTGAGGCTTCCTGTCTAAAAATCCCCTTTCATCTGATCCCCTCCCCAATGCCTTTCTCCCCCTCCACTTGTCACCACTTCTTCTCCCAGCTCTGGAGACATCTGCTTTGCCCGTGTCCTCTAGAAATGCCGAGGGGAGGGCGAGCTCATTGGAAGAAATGTCATAGTTCTCACTGCCTTTAAACAATAACTTTTGAAAACATCTGAAACAGACATAATTCTCCTTTTCAAGAGCCCTATCAGAGCAGCTCCCCAAATGCTTGGCTCTGGCTTCAAAGTTGGCGTTTAGCTATAAATAAATAGCATTTCATTTAAAAAAAAAAAAAGAGAGAGAGAAATTAGCCAAAAAACTTATACAAGCAGAAGCTTAACCAATGCCAGATAATGGGGCAATATGGATTTTTATTTTTATCCACATGGGTCCAAGTGCTCTTTATCTCCCACTGTAATTTATCCTTATGAATTAGGCTCATGATATTAAAACAACATTATAGCCTTTACCTACCACAGAGAAAGGCAGCAGAGTTTCATCACATGCTTTGAGATCCTTAGATGAAAGGGACAACGACCTTGACCAAAGAGCCTATTGCTGATAGTTAAATGCATGCAAGCACTGCTGAGAAGGGAGAACTATTTAAAGATGAACCTTAATTGGCCCTTAATTGGCAGATTTGTACCCATTAGGCTGATGTAAGGTAAGGCGAGTCTACAGTTACTGCTAATGTCTGCCCTGAAGCTGAGTTTTAATCTCCCTTCCAGAATAAATCTGTGGTCTGATGGCACAGTTTCTTTTTCTCCTCATGCCTTACCAGTGCAACATCTTTGCCCAGTTTGCTCCTGGGTCAGAAAAAAGCACAGGTGTTGCAAAGTCAAACCCTCAGAGCTACAAATGGCCACTCAGCCTGTTCCTGTCACTTGAATTTCCCCTTCCCAAGGCTTTTCTGGAAGTCTGGGGCTGTATTTCTCTCCTGTTCAAGGGGTATCATGACTCACCATCTGCTTTTGTGGAGGTGGTACCCACAGCATTTGGATTTTCTGCTCCATACACAAGCTGACTTTGTGCTGCTTTCTCCAAGCTTAAATTTCCTCTGACTTTAACATTCCCCAGGACCTTTGATGCGAAGGAGCATCATTTCCAACTATTTGCAACACAGACACGTTAGTTTGGCATCTTCCCTTGTCATTCATCTGTCTGTCCGAAATGCACCTTTGACTCATCAACGATGAGAATTGAGACTCAAATGGATGTTTCATTGATGGATCTACACTGCTTAAACTTATTGATTGACCTTGGTGCTTGACCCTATCGATTTTAACACAGGAGCTGCACGCCTTTTCCTAGAATTCCCCACACCCTCTTGTGGCAGTTGTGTTTTTCCATGACAATGTACAACCCAAGGAGGCAGGACACCCCACCCTTTACCCTTTCCATCTGGAGATAGCCGGTGTATTGCTGCACAGTGCCATGTAAGCCTCCTGCTTCCAGCTCAGCTTCTCATCTCTTCTAAACCTAGAGAAGTCCTGGGGGTTTTAACCCCATCCAGATGTCCACGTGAAACACATCCACCACTTTCTCCCATGTTGGCTTCTGAGGAAAGATATAAGTAGTTCCAGTTAGGAACAATCACAGCTTGGGCTATTAATATCCAAACGATGGAGATGTGAGTGATGTTCTCTAGAAGACAGGCTCTTTACAAACCTGCCCATGCGCTTGCTGCCTAAAATAGGTGCCCTCTTTACCTTTCTTCATCTTACTCCCCAAACTGTAGTGCATTGTGGTACCGGAAAGACTAAGTATGGACTCTGCGGTGTGGTGCTCAAAGTAGCATCAAATGGTGTTTGAAAGAGCCTCGGAGAAAGAGCATCGCTAGACAGCGGGGATTTCCAGTGACTCATATCTGGTACCAGAAATGCATTAAGATGTTGAGGAAAAGGGAGACAAAGTGTGCTGGGCTGGTTTTTACCTACAGCCACCTGCTTATCAGATATGCCCAGGGTAGATTTTTGGTTTTTCTCTGTAAAAAAGTGCTTCTTCTTCAAGTGCACAACAGACGTGGCTGTGAAACTCCCGTGAGCTGCGTAACATGCTTGTCCAAAAGTGACTACTGAAGTCAAAGGCTTGCTCAGAGCTTTGTCCCTCCTCTACCTCCTGCAGTGCCCCAAAGGCGAAACAAAAAATGTGTCAACATGGGCAAAGAAATAGTCTACATTCTCCCCTTTGCACAACAAGCATTTTTCATCTTCTCTTTACCCCCCTGCTCCCCAAGCATCCTGTTCAGCAAACTAATCATGTTTCCTTTAACAGAAAAATAGTTCCCTCAATTTAATTAGAGCTGCCTTTGGCCATGGCCTTCAGACCTGGCAGATGAGTGCCACATGCCGTGTGTTGCTCCTAACCCCAGCAGTTCCCCTGCCTCCTTGGGGACTCTGTGCAGGACAGACGAGATTAGTGCCAGAGAATGCCTCATCCAGCCTGAGTGCACAGAGATAAGAGATGAAAATACGTCTTCCTTGGTTATGTGCCTGCTTTGCTGCCGGAGCTAATAATCTGATTTTTGCTGGACAGCAGTCCGTCAGCGCCACCTCTTGGTCCATGGCCTGATGGCTCTGCTCGTCCCACCGCCATGGGCATTTCCACACACCACTGTGGATATCTCCATCCCACTGCTGTGAATATCTCCATCCCACCACCATGGACATTTCCATCCTTCTACTGTGAACATTTCCATACTATCACCGTGGGCATCTCCATCCTGCCGCTGTAGGCCTCTCCACCCACTGCTGCAGATACCTCCATCCCACCACCACGGGCATCTCAATCCCATCACTGTGGCCATCCGTATCCCACAGCTGTGAGCATACCACCACCACACAAATGCTTCCCATCTCCCTCCTCAGTGTGGTTTCCCTGAAGGGTTCAGGCTCAGGGTATGATAATGTACCTGAGGCCTGCAAAACATTTGGGCAAGGATATTGTCAGATATATGAGCTCATCAGGGAAGCAGGCCAGACACATTTGTTACAGGGAAGAGAAACTGCTTCTTGCCCTGACCCACTTCTAACTTGCTTTGTCTTTATTGTTATCTATCAGCACCTTCCTTGTCATTTGGAATAGTTAATTCCTGCCCTTGACCACCTTCTCCTCTGTATCCTCAGCAGCTGCTGAGGACCTGGCATGTCAGGGAGACAGGGAAATTTTTCTCAAAAGAGTCTATTCTCTCTTAATTCCACATTAAGAAATAACAGTTAGTCTCAGGAAAATTGGTTCACCTTGCCATCAGTGGAGATTTTGGAATAAAATGAAGATATCCCTGTTTTTTCTTGTTTCCTGTAGCAAAGCAGAAAGGGCTCAGCACAGTGAGGCTCTGTCTGGCATCGTTGGGCAGAACGATTTTCCTGGAAGAGCTGAGTGAAGTCTATTTGGTACAAAAAACTCAAAAGACACCTGAGTTTGATCTCTTGCTGTCATCTAATCCATGAACTTGTGAAGCTTCTCCTTCCCACCAGGTTGTTGATGACTCTCCATAGACCTTGGGAGCAGAGGAAAATTTTGGATCCCCAAAAATGTTTGAAAAGGAAAGAAATGACTGCAGCTCTTGGACTGCAGCAATGCCCAGGGGTGGGAGAAGGATGTGAACCCCTTCAAATGACAGAGTTTTATGCCTGTGCAGCTATGGAGAAAAATAACAAGAAAGCAAAATCATGGAAAAACCTTAACGAGCTGTGCTGAAACACAGAAACTTCTCAATTTACCCCCAAGCATATTATGTCCTTGAGCAAAGTAAGAAACCTCCCCAGGTCTGTGGGCCATAACTGATGGAAAGAAGTACCATTTTCATCCGTGAAATCCAGGGAAATGCAGCCAGACCACAGCAGGCATCAGCAAGGGCTCAGTGATATAAAAATATCATGAAGATCTCTACAGGAATGGAACAATTGCTCAGCCTTTAAGTCATCCCTGTCTTTTTGGGAGATGCTATTCCTTTCTCTCTCTTTTTCCTTCATTCATTACGGCCTTCTGCATTTTTTCTTTTCTAATTTTGGCAGAGACTGAACATGGTGGAGGGAGGAAAGGGGCAAGGGCAAAAACCTATTGGAGGTGCAGGTTAATTAATGAATTTGGCTAATGGGAAAGATCCTTTGGAGAAGATCGCTCTATGGCAATTTAAAGGCAATTTCAAAAGCCAGTTAAAGCTTTTTCGAACTCTTTCACCTGTGACACTTCTAAATGTGTCTCTGAACCCCGCTTGCTCAAGTTTGGCTTTCATAGCAGGAAAATAGATTCAAACCAGAGGGAGACCCAGGAAAGTGAGGCCATGCTCACCGATGCAACATGCACTTGGCATTGTTTCTTCCAGCAATTCATCCCCCACCTGGGACCTTGCCAAAGTAACCAAATAAATAAAATATACAGAAAATGGCAATAAAGAGCAAAGGGAAAGCCACCTCTTGCTTCATATCCATCTCTTTCCCTCCTTAGTGCTACCCACAGGATGGGGTTATCCCATTTCAGCAGAACTAGAGGTGTTGGCATGTCCTGGAGGATGCACAAAGAGGGGAAGAAGTCAGCTGGCTCATGGCTCTTCAACTTCTCTAAGCTGCCACTAAATTAACTTTAAACCAGACTTGGGGACTTGGGGAGCACGTGGTGAAAAGGTTTTCCCCTGGGATTAGCAGCTGAGCCTTTGGTGGTTTTGCCTCCACAGGGGCGGTTACAACTCCACCCAGCTTGTGCAAAGCTTCAGTTGCTTCATGATTTGGTTATAAAAGTTACCAAACTATCAAAAACAGGGCTCTGATGATTCGAATCCCCAAAATACCTGCTGAGTTGGGGTTTTGAGGAATTCTGCTTTACTTTTTGGGCTAGGAGGACCGGGAAATGAGCCATAAAACACATCTACGTGTGTGCACACCGTGAATTCATTAAGTGATATATATGGATAGATAGAGAGAGATCACATCTGCATGTGCAACTCCTCTTTCCTGGGCTTATAGCTGCACCTGAAGAGACATGCTACTTACCACCATCCTCAAAAATAGATCACCTTTTTGCACACCTGAGAAAATGAGAAGGAAAAAGGTTTTGAGATGCATGGATGGATGCTGGAGCCATCTGCCTGCAGCCTGTGATGGTGCAGCAGTGAAGGAAGGGTAGATCTGAACAAACCTGGCAATCAGAGCTGCCTCCTGAGATCCTAAACGGGCCCACTGGTGCTGAAAATCCACCTTTGCAGGCCAATTCCTGTCTGTCCTGCCTTGTACCCTGGAGCCACGCCACACAGCACCCTGAGCATTGCTGTGGACTGTGCTAATGCCCTGTCGATGCTCTTCAAGTGGCTTATAGATTTCAAAGGGAGGTTACGGCTTTACATGACCATCTGTGCATTTAGTTTAACACCCATCTGACCTCAGGATAGGAATCAGCATTCTCTGCAATAGAAAGAATTACAATTTTCCTGGGGTTTGTGCTCTTTATTTAAAAAAGACTTGCCAAAACGATTCTCTGGCAGACAGCGCAAAGCACATGTTTGGTGCTAAAGTATTTTTGGCAAAACAGGGTGGATTTTAAAGCCTTGTGCAGTGTTTCATTCTTTCCTCTTGGAAAGAGGAACAGGTCCAAACCCAAGCAATGGAGCAGCTGCCTTTAGTAGTTATGACAGTTAATGTTTTTGACGGGGTAAAACCATCTGGGTTAAAGAATATAGAGAACCTGCAGGCAGAAGTGAAGGGAAAAGAGTTTGGAGTAGAGACCTGGGCTTGTATAAAGCAGTACCTGAGGTCAGTGGTGAGATGCTGCAGGGCTGAAATGCTCTGAGCCAGCTCCTGGGAGATATTAACATTAACATGAAAATCATAAGATGATGCACAAGGTGCAGAAGGCTGAGGGGTGGAGGGAGCGTTCCACAAGGAATAAAGCAAAAGTTAAAAGCAAGAAGGGAGGGTTCATTTCAGGATGTTCATAAATAATACACTGTAGTTTGCATTCCTAAACCTGCAAGATTTTGCAAGCTAGGACCTGGGAATATCCTGGGGTTTGATGATTTTATATTATTTTGTTCTGGAGGTCTAGGCTTGAGCCCAGGAGCTGTCTCTGGATGGCGGCTTGAGGTTTGTTGAGCTGAGATACAGAGCTCTCTGGTTCCTCTTCATCTCAGCTGCATAGTTTGTAACCGGGGGAATCCTCTTGAATATAGACTAGTGAAAAATTCTAATTAATTGGAAGATAAATGAGCAGGCTGTTTCGAACCAGCTGGAGACACAGTCCCTCATGTTACAAAGTCAGCACTTTCTCCCAAACTTCTATTGTAGGCTATTTTTAATTTGTGCTGGCACATACCATTGCTTTTATTTTTTCCCCAACCAAAAAATGTATGGATGGAGTCAGGTTCAAAAAGTGAGTAAGAGACTGTGGAAGGGTAAAAACCCAAGAAGAGAAGAGGACCTTCGGGAACTGAAGTCAGCACTGTCCTGGAGCACGTAGCTAACCTTTTCTTTGCTTAATTTAGACCAAGCGTAGGTGTATTCCGGGGGAATATTTGGATCCCTAATTATGAGTAATAATGGAAAAGGAAGTGCAAGCATAGTGAAAATGGATCAGAAAAGAATTAATTGACTAATGTGGCTGTTCAGAGCACAGTTTTTAGGCTATTTCTGGTCCTCCTTAGGCTGGAGTGAAGCAAGAGTAACTCAACAAGCTGTGCACGGGGCATGGAGCAGACAGCCCCATTGAAATCTGTGGACCCTCAGTGCTGAAGCAGCCTAGCTGATTTCATTCCCACATCTTTTGTCCATGTGGATTCGGTTCAGTCTCTAGTCCTCAGACCCTGCAGTAAGCACTGGTAGGAAAAAGCTGAACTTTCTATAGAAAATCATGACTTTGTCTTCAAAAAGGGTGGAGAGTCCAAGCTTGAGACAGTTCAGCAGTACAAATCAGGGTACATCAGTGGGGTGCCAGGGGACCCATGCAGGAATAAATACTGAAGAATCACTAGTCCTAAAATGGTCCTTTATGTGTTGGCTGCTCCACTCAACTGCTGACCTCAGAGTGCTAATAATCCTGAAGGGCTCTGGAGGCTTTGCAGCATGTGCATTTTAACGCAATAAGCTTTGGCATCTAAAGTGTTTTTTCCCCTTTTGGCTTCTCCTTTGGACTCGAAAACAACAGGGTCAGATCAGTCTTTGAGCAAAGGGACAAAGACAACCCTCACTTTCATACACAGAATTATATCATCAACGGCCAGAGGTCACATCCTGCTGTCTTTTTAAAGATAACTCCAGCCCCCTCTCTATTTCCCTGGTCCCTTATAAACCTGGCTCGACCCATACCCCATAGCAGCAAGACTACACAGCGCAACATCTTGGATTAGTTACGAGCTTTTCAGATGAGCTCCAACTCATATTTCATATCATTCCCCCCCCGCCGTAAGATTTGAGTTTGTCACATTTACTGGAGGCTAAAGTACAAACATGTTTTATTCATTATCTGTCCTCTTCTCTGCAACAAGCACCTGCAAAACATTTCGGCTCTAGACTTGGATCAACAAGGCTTCATTAGGCATGACACTTTCTCCCTGGCTTGCATGACGAAGCTACATTTTATCCCTGCCCTTTCAGGCTGTAAAATTGCCTGGAGAGCATCACCTTGGAAGGAGGCAGACTCCCAAGACCTCGCAACTGAGATGGGGAAAACGGGGTCAAGGTAATTACGCAGCCCAGATCATTGTGAGATGAGGGACATCATTGAATTATTTTAGCCTTGTAGCATCCAGAAAAATGCACAGTCCTGCTTTATCAGCAAGGGAATGGAGGAGCACAGCGTTTGCAGTCTCATATAGGGAGTTTGCAAACTATTGGGAGAACGTAGCTGCTATTATTGTCTTTATTTTAACCAGTAGTTGATATTGGAGCAACAGTTCAAAGCTTCTTGCCCGCTTCAGCCTGAGCCTTTCCTTCTTGCTGACTCCTCTCTCTTGGCCGATGAATATTTATTGGATGCAAAACAGAAAGGCTTCAACGGGAGAGTCAGAGAAGCTGTTTTCTCTGCAAAATTCAGCAGATCAAGGTGAGCCTTGGAAATAAGGGAGAAATAAGTCCCTCCTCTGAATCAGGTACAGTTGAGGTTTAGATGCTCCTTGTCAAGCTTAAATAAGTAAACTATTTGTGAGTGATCCCCAGTCCCATGATGTCTTGATCAAAACGTACTCTTTGGACCATGAACATCACATCTCTGCCTTCTTGCAGATTCACAGAGTGGAAGGGGTTGGTTCTGGTGGGTTTTTTCCCACCAACTAGCTTGCCTAGACCCCACATCTGTCCCCATCAGTGTTCCCTGGGCACTGAATTGCTGCCAGCAAATCAGTTCCCAAACACTCCCAAGTCATGGGGCATATTTCTTTACATTGATCACGTTTAATGCTGCATTGCTCTTTGCTCACAGCCCCATGCATCCGTGTCCCTGGAGTCCTTGTTACATTGCTTTCCTTTTAATTATCTTCATAATGTACAGTTTTTTCTCTCCTCATCTTCCCTCTTCACTTCCAAAGTCTTTAATCACCTGTTTTTCCTCCATCTCTTCTTGAGGTTTCTGACATGTGCAACAAAAAGACCAGTAAAATATTCATGAAGAAACACTGATCTAGGCTCACCTATTGCTATGTAATCAGAAGATACCACCAATAAAACAATATACTGCGACAAGCTAATGGCTGGAGAGGGGCCAGGGAGAAGCAAAAGCTGATTTCCAAAGCTCTTTATATTTAGTGATACAAGAGTTGCTGGTTAAAGCGATCAAACAAAACAGCTGATAAAGACATTCCCCTGCCACGCTGGTTGGTGGTAAAGCAATGACCTATATTAATTCAGAAGTCAGCTCTGAAATATCAAAATTTCACTTTTTTGGGGGTAAAAGCATGAAATAATCCCAAGAACTGCTACAATTCACAGCCAAAGGCCCTTAGTTAGGAAATGGAGTGTAGCAGGCATGCAAAGGCCAGGCTCCATGGATGCCTTTGCCAACAGTAACCTCCCCAGCTCAAGAGCTTCCACAGCTTTTTGATGAAGGACTACTGCTTTCTCCATTTTCAGCTCTCTGTGTGGTGACTTTTCAAGTGGTTCCTGATCCTTGTAGCAGTGAAGGCAGAGATTAAAGGGGAGAAAACTGTTGAATAATCTCTTTGAAATATGCTGCAAGATTTGTCACATCAAATATTCTGCATCCGGGCGCAACTGGCTCTGGATGGAAGATGCTGCCAATGCAAAACACCTTTTCTGTGCAGTTTCAGAGCAGGAAAGGGTCATTCCAAGGGAAAAAACACCACCACTTTGGCATTGTCCAAAAGTGCCATTACGTTTTTCCTAAGGTTGCCAGGAAAAATCATTGGTCAGATCCTGGCTGAGGGAAGGCGGCAGAGATTTATCCATGCACTGGCAGAGAGGGAGGATGCACCATTCCCACTGGATTGGGAGCCAAAATCTATTCTCTGCTTTGGGCAACAATCATCCCAATTTCCAAGTACGATGGGCAGAGAAGGACCATGGGAGGAGCTGGACCCATCCCTTTTCACCGTGCCCTTGAGCTAGCATGGCATAGTGCACATTTTGTGGGAAATATGTGAATTTTCAAGCCTTTCTTCCCTCCCCTGCCTTCCTCATTACTAACCTGCCTGTGCACAAGCGGCTTTTTCATTGTGTGGCTCCGAATGGTGTTTTGCCAGGTTAAATATCAGCCCAGCAGCCAGACCTCTGATTAGTTGTGTCCCTGGGGGCATCGCTGAATTTTGCTTTTAACCCCTCGTTACACCCTGCCCTTCCCACCACATCCCTTGGTGAGGCCTCCCTACCCTTTCCTGTTATTGTCCTGCCTGCCTCTGATAAGATTAAATACGTGCCCTTCAAAAAAAAGGCCAGTTTTTCCCCCCCCCCTCGTACCTTATTGTTCTTCAAAGAGATGGGGAAGACAAGATCCCACTCCTAACTGCTGCTAAGAAAAGCCCGTGATCTATGAGGCTGAATAAATAACCCCGAGTCCCTGCGGTGCGTGAGAGCAGCGTTCACCTCGGTAATTGAAACGTGTTAACAGAGAGACCTTGGATTTTGCTTTTGTAATTCAATGTCAGGGTTGTGAGGGACTTTTTTTTCTGTCTTTCTTTTTTTTTTTTTTCCTTTATTTTCCTTTCTATTTTTTCTTTCCATTTAATTTTCTATTTTTTCCAGGTTTTCTTTCTGTTTTTCTATTTTCTTCCATTTTTCCTTTCTATCTTTTCTTCCTGGGTTTTTTTTCTTTCTATTTCTTTCCTATTTTTTCCTTTTCTATCTTTTCTTTCCCTGACAAAAAGGGAACTGATGCTCCACGGGCCACCTGTGAACTATTTGCCCTACAAAGCCCTTTGATTCTGATGATACCAAAGGTTTATGGTGACATGGGGTGGGGTGGTGGTGGTGTGTGTGTTATATATGCGTTATGCTTTTTGCTTGAAGCTGTAACTGGAAAACATGTACCTACAGCAAAAATATGGAGATGCTTTGCATTTTCACTAAAACATCTCTGTCAGAGCTGGCTGGCAGGAAAAAACCCTCAAATGAGCCCCAGGTGACCCAAAGGGATAAGAACTCACTTTGGTTTAATATAAGGTTGATGGTGAAACACAGCTTTGTTTGCTTTGGGATCGCTGGGGTGGAGGTACGAGTTTATATATAGTGCTGTTTCCTCTGGGCTTCAGTTGAGATGATGACATGGCTGTGCCCAGTAAAGTAGGCACATTTTTTACCCTAAAAAGAGGAGACAGGTGCAGGTTGGGGTCTGGAAAATTATATTTTCCCTTTTCTGCAGTGGGAAAGCCCAAAGCACGATGAGCTCCTCACCTTGGTCCAGTGCTGGGTGTCCTGCATCCTGCTGAAATCCTGCGAGCTGGGTCTCTCCCCTAAGAGATGATAGAAAACAATCCCCAATTTTAAAACTGGCACATCACTGGAACCTGTAAATTCATTTAATGGTCATTTTTTCTTTCTGTGATACCCTTCACATAGGCAGGGAGTGGTGCTGGTCATTCCTCTTCCCAAAGCCCAGAGTCAGGGTTTGGAGTGGAAAAACATGCTGATGCCAAGGCTTCAGCATGCCAAGGGCTGGATCTGACCCCGGCATCAATCAGCACCACTGCCATCAGAAGCGACAAGCATCCTTGGGTGGCCTCGAGGAAAGGGGTCAGGATCAGCCCTGCTACTCCCCTCAAAATCACTCCCCCAAATACTTGGTCCCCAGTGGATGGCAAAGGGAGCAAGTTCCTTCTTAGCCTGGACAAGTTAAATTAGGGTGGTAAAATAATCCTCCATTACATTATAATTGAGCTGATGAGCTAATATACTCCTTTTCTTTCTTATTTTTTTGCCTCACCATTGACTCCAGCAGTTTGAGGGACAGCAAAGCTGCTTTGGCCTCATCCTGCCTCTCTGGGCAGCACCTGAAATTTCTCAGCTGATCCTGACTGCTGCTGCAGCCCTCGATGGGTCCTGCCCATCTCCGCAGGGTGATTGGAGCATCCCCACCTCTTTTGCCCTCAGTTGGCAAAGGGATAATTGATCCCCAAATAATATCTTGCAGAATAAATCTGAATGCATCCCTCTCCAAAGAGGCAGCCCAGCACTCTGTGCTTGATAGATTGGAAATTACAATTCCAATGTCCCATAGGAAAGCCCAGCAATTATTGCAGCCCTGCACTGGGGAAAGGGAAGAAGACCAAAATCAGCAAAGCTCCTTTTTGCGGAACAAAATGCCATCTTTTTTTTTTTCTTTAATACCACCAAACCATTCCAAATTGTGTTAATATTTGTGGCTGCTCTTGCTGTGCATGGTGTCCTATCAGCAGAAGTGCTGTATGGAAAGCATATCCCCGGAGGCAGAGCATCTGCTACCCTCCAAATCTTCCTTTCCCCTTTCCCAAGGCTGGAAAACATTTGCCTTCTCCAATACCTGCCCAACTCACTGTGAATTTTACAATAAGGGAAATTTTCTTTCTCATAAGACAAAGGCTACAAGCTCCTTCTCTTGCCGCCACGTTGAAATATCCCCATTCCCCAATTAACCCATCTCTCCCCCAGCCTGTAGGTAAAAATCCAACATCTAATACTCCCCAGAGCGTGTCCATGGCTTGACAGCCTTCAATAGGTTAATTTTTCAAAGCGGTAAGCTGATATTTCTGCATAAAATGAACATCTGCAGGGTAAATGCTATTAAGTGTCGGTGAATTATGGTCCCAGAGTACAGATCACTTGAGCCTTAATGCTACAAGCACCTTAATGTTTTTTTGAATGAAGTTGCTGCTAATTGCTTCCATATGATTTCTTTTTTTTTTTAATATCCCTAAATTTTTTGTCCTACCATGTACGATGCTACAAATAACAAGCAGGGAATTTACACTTAAGGTGGGATTAATGCCCACTCGTGGGTAGGTTTTTGCATGGGGTCCTTGGCATGGAGTTGTCCTCACAAAAGTTGCCCTTTGCCCGAAGCCAAAGGAGGGTTAAATATGGAAAATTCAAGAGCTTATCCCCACAAATCAAGGGATTGAAGTCCCACCTTGACGCCTTGCACCTTTCCTTAGGCAGAAGCCTGTCTTTAGCCTCTTTTGGTGATTTCTAACTCAGTTTTCCCCAGTGGCTTTTTTCCCCCCAAGATAATGCCATGCTTTCCATTTGCATCTGCAGACACATATGGGGTGTTTCTTCCACCAAGTGCATTGGGTGTAGCTGAGGCTACTGGAGGGAGGAGCAAAACCTCCTATGCAAGGAAATGGGAGGGCTTTTTGGGAGCAAAGATTGTGGATCTGGTGTAGGGAAAGGAGATACACATCTCTGGAGGACTTACAACAGTTTCTGGTTCATAGAGGTGTTTCCAAACCCACAACAATGGCCATACAGGTGATGGCAGGAGCAGAGTGCAGAGCACTTCTCCTCTCATAATGCAGATCCAACCACTTGTTGCATCAGATCTGAGTGAAAAACACTGGGAAATCATACTTGGACATCTCAGCCTGCACCTTGGAGTCCCTAAACCATTTGAACATCAACCCAAGTCCCACCAAAGACACACTTTTGCATCCAGGGTTTCATATGTCCAGCAATGCACACCTCAGGAGAGCCTTGATTCTGACACTCTACCTTTTCAAACAGCGTAAAATGAACCAAACCTCCCCAAAAAAGACTTTCTGAATGGCTTTTTCATTCCTGGGGGAGCAGGAGAGAGTGCAAAGAAGTGCTGGTCCTCACGGCTTTCCCCTGTAAAGGCGGAGGTAAGCTCTGAACTGGGGGTTGCTCTTGGAAAATTCATGAGCTGCCCACTTAGAGCTGGTTGTGACATGGGGATATCACCTTGAAAAAAAAACCAAACAAACAAAAAACCAAAACAAACAAACAAACAAACAAACAAACAAAACTTTTTAGGAAAACTGTGGCTTGTTAAGGCTTCTGGAGCTGGAGAGATCTGAGTTCAAACACCCTGCACTGTTCCTGTGGGAAGGAAGGAGGGCAATACAATGCAAAGCAGAGCTTTGAAATAAAGCAGAAGGTGCTGGGTGATGGGTCCTCTGATTTAAAGCCTGTATTTTTTACAGCCAGGTCTCAGGAGTTTACAGTAGAGCCCCAAAGCAGCCAAATTAACTAGTATAATGAAAAGCCCATGGGCTGCTGGAGGATTTTGCTACGTATCACCCCTTAATTAAAGCATAAATTCCTTATTCTGGTCATGAATTGTTGCACCTCTGCTGTCCATAAGATGATTAACCACTATACCAGTGTGAGAGCAAAATATGGCCCAAAGGATGTGGATAATTTGTGGATGTGGAGATTTTTTTAGCTCTTGCTGGAGGTCAGTTCAGGTCAAGCTGTCAGTGGGGACTGTGCTAGGTCTAATATTTGTCCACTCCAAGCAAAGTCAGAAAAGGTAAAAGCATCTGGGTCCTGGGCACAGAGATGCGCAGGGATGTGGGGATCACCGAGCATCTGTGCTGCCATGGGGTCTGGAACGAAACCTGGGTGCAAGCACAAAAGGGGGAGTTTGACCCCAAACCAGACAAAATCTGGATTCAGATCTTTCTGAACACTGAAGAAGTGCAGAAGTGCCTTGCCCTGGGTGGAGGGATGATTGTGTATAGCATGGAAATGCTGACTTTGGGCTTTTATTTTTTTCATCAAGAACGTCAGAGGAATAGAAACAACAAAAGGCATTTGCGAACTGAAGCCAGGGAATTTCTTGTGGCTTAATATAAAACAAACGCTTCCATTGATGAAACGTCTATTTCAGGACTAGTTTTTCATCCACCTGTGCTTGTGTCCCTTCGAACGGCAACTCTCTTCCAAAGAGTGACTCTGCATGGATGTGTATATAAATGTATAGGTGCCTGAGAGTATATATGCATGTGACTGTATCTGTATGTATTTGTGTCTTAATAGCTATGAAAATACTCACATTTAAAGGGAGGAAAAATGTGCATGAAGAGTTAAATCTTTCATATGCAGGGAACTTAATCTAAATTAAGGCAAGAAGTTAATTAAAAGCAGAATTGCTCTCCTCAATGAACTCCCCGTGCCCATGTTCCCCACCTGAACCAAGAGTGTCATATCCACACAGCGAGCAAATTGGGACCAGTTGCACTGCCGAGCTCCTCGCCACTCCCTCAGTGGAGGGTGGCTAGAGCTGCCTTTGGCTTAGACCAGGCTTATTTGCTGGACTAAATATGGCCACACAGAAGGCTGCATTGCATGAATTAATTTGACTTCAGTAATTAGCCAGGAGGAAGTTTGCCCCTACCAGTAAAACTTAACAGAGAGGGAATTCATTAACCATCTCTGTTTTGCCAAGCACAGGGCTGATTTTGCAAGTGAAAGAAGATTTTATTTTTTAATTGCATTTTCTTTAGTGGTTTTGCCAGGAAAAAAATCATGCATGTCATTTCCAAGCTCCAGCAGCTGAATGCAACAGAGACGGGCGTTTGACTTCCCTGGATTTCGCTTCTTGTCTTTTAATTCAAGAGATTTATTGACTCACATGTGATACGATGACTTTCAAAGCAAAGAATGGGGAACTTGAGCCTGATGCTGAACATTGCTCACCACTGGGGTTTCGCAAAGAAAGGCAGAACCCTCTGCTTCCAAAGCAGAGAACAGAAAGTGCTACATTAGGGACTTTTTTTCAGCTTTCTCCTAGCCTTTCACATGGTTTTCAGATCCGTTTTTGAAGAAGGCATGGCACAGGTGAGAGGCTCTCAAGATGTTTGGGGCCAGCTGTCTGCAAGACCTGAGTTTTCAGTTCCCAGTGCAAACCAGCGGCATTCTCCTCCTGGTGCTGGTTGCTCACCTGCTCCCCAGTTTCATCCCAAACCTTGTGTCAGGAACTGGAGCTGGGTCCATGCTCTCTTCTCTTGCTTCTGTAGCATCCTGGCTATTCCCAGGCAGCTCTGCCTGAATTCCCATAGTGGATGGGTGAAGCCAACCCCTCCATTGTCATCCTCACAGAGTGAGGAAGGGCTGCTGAGAGGCTGCAGACACCAGCACTGATGTACAGCCAAGAACTTGCCTGGGCTCAAGGGATGATGTGTGTCCCAGCAAGCTGAAGGGCTGCAGCACTGGGGCTGCCTCCTCCCCTGCAGCGATTTTCTCTGGCCAGGAGCTGCTGGCAGCCCAGCACTTTGGAAAGGCTGACGGCAACCACATGGTCCAAAAGCAAGAACACATTCTTGACTGATGGGGTTGGACCTACACACAACTGTGTGGTCTGCTGGGTGGGTTTGTATGGCTTTCAGAGAGAGCAGGATGCCACCTTTCCCTTTTGGCTACTCCACTACCCACTGCTTTGTGCTTACAGTACCAGCTCCAAGAATAACCCCAACCAGAGACTGGAGAAAACTGATTTAATTTTCCTTTACTTCACTCTTTTGCATTTCTTCTTTAGATCAATTTTCTTGGCTGTCTCTAAAGCCTGATGCTGGTGGTGGCTTCCTCAGAGGCTGTTTTCCTAGGAGGGAGCAAAGGGAGTCTGGAACTGGTGGGCAGGCGTTACCTTGCTGCCTCCAAAGATCCTGGCTATCAGATGGTGATAAAACACAATCCCTGGCAGCAAACGACATAAATTGAAATGTTTCCCTCTTCAGGAAGCCCTCAGGCTCTCATGGACTGTGCTGTGGGGAGAAGAGCGAGAAACTGAGGGGATCTGGAGGCTTAGCATCAGAACTGCCACTCAATCTTGTCCTTGGTGGGCTGGCCTCGGTGGAGCGGCTCTTTTCCTCCACCCCTTCATCTCTTTTGAGAAGCACTGGAGGGGGGATAAACAACATGTTGTTTGACAAGAGGTCGAGGCAGGTCACCCTCCAGGACCTTTAGGGATGTGTTTACCCAGGCACCTCCAGCTGGAGCCAAGACAAAGGCAGGACCTCATCCCATCCACAGTGTAATATTTCCCTGGGTGCCAGGGATTTCAGAGCATGCACATGGTTCCTATGAGCTGGAGATCACACTGGTAGACTTCTGTATCTGGGGTCTGAAAAAAAGCCACGGTGCTGATCCTTCACACCTGGTTACTGATGCAGAAGAAGGTTTCTCCTTTCGGTTATGAACCTCCTTGGGGTCATCACTCTGCTCTTTCAACCTGGTGTTAGAGGGAATCCCTTTGCAACACCTTAAAATACCATTTTTCTCTCAATTCCCAGAGAGAAAAGTGGCTGAACATTCTCATTTTGTTGTATTTTTGCATGGGGAAGGAAAAGAGGTTATGCAAAGTGACAGTCCTGAAAGGAGCTGCAGACAGGCTGCGGCTGGGAGCACCAGGGCTGAGTTTCTCACAGCGTAAAACAACCCAAAGACTCTCCACCAAGGCCAGCAGCAAAAAGGACAACTTCTTATATTTTCTTAAGTCTTTTACCCTCTGGTTTTCCTTCTTGAAAAAATTAAAGGAGATTCACTAGTGCCCAGGGTAAGCCCTCTGGCCCTGATGCAGAGAGAGTTCAGCCCTCTCCTAAGCAGCCCCAAATGGGATTTTTGTATAATGGTTTTATAATGTTAGCGGTTATCCTCACAGGCAATCTGCGCTGAGGGTTCAGCGTGCCTCGGCATGTGTTTAGCACATTACCCATAATTACCAAGCCTTATTTTCCAAGTTGGGAAACTGAGGCACAGAGCTCAAGTTATTTCCAGGTCTAGCCAAGCAGCCACTCTGATGGGGCTAGTTGTGTTTTACTGAGGAGGATGGGCATGGATTTAGGAATTCAATATTTGGGGATTACAGCTTTTTTGCTAGCCTGGATGGCAAGAGCTCCTCTTTCCCCATCCCAGCCGCCCTGGGAAAGCCCCATCACATACCTCCATATCAGCATCCTGTGGGCTACGCTACCCTATGGCTCTGGAAATGCTGTTACAGGAGAAAACAACTCCCACCTGCTCATGAGCACACTGGAAATTCTCAATTTTCAAATCCAAACAGAAAATAAAAATGTAAAATTATGCCCCGAGAATACCGATGTCGACCCATCTCGCTTTGGGACAAAAAGAGTGAGAGAAAAAGCACACCTTTATGTCATGGGCTTGAAACATGTCCATTTGGCCAGAGATGTGCATATGTAATGGGGGTATTAGGGAAACCTTTGGATAGTTTAATCCCTCCTGCCAGCATGCTCCTGCACTTCAGAGGTTTCCAAGGGGACTCAGATTTGCCTTTAAAGTCTGGGAACTCAGAAAACTCATCTTTGGCCCAGGGAAATGAAGAAGATCTAGAATCCATTAAAAAAAACCAACAATGAAACCAAACAAAAAACTTGGCCGAATCACTACCCAGGATTTAAAAATTATGATATTAAATCATTTGATGAGCATAGATGTGTTGTACAAGGTCCGAAAGGTGGTTTTCCGCTTTCCCTCAGCAATGTGTGTAGACATTTTGCAGCATAATGCTCAGTTCGGATGCCTCTGTTTGACTTCATCACCGACCTTGTGTAGAGGTCGGTGGCAAGAGGTTTTAGGATCTTTTCAGCAGCTCATCCCTCCCAAAAGGAGCTCATCCCCCCAAAACGCAGTTTTCAGGCATGAAAAAACCACAACGTAGCAAAGTTTTAATCTCAAGAGCCATAGGGGATAGGGGAAAAAAAAGACTTAGGAGGAAGACTTTTTTTCCTAAAAGAAAATACTTGGAGCTTACCCCCAGGAGCATCGGGGTTTGTTCCTGGTATCCCCGAGGAGAGGGGCTTGGGATGGAGGTTCTTCATCTGAAAGGCTGCACTGCCATCTCCAGGTCTGCCTGCACAGCCCGAGAGACATGTCTGCAAGCTCAGACACCATATTCCGATAATTCTGCAGCGACTTTGCAAAGAAAAGCATTAAAATATGTTGTTGAACAGGTTTTTGTTCTTTTCCCTGTAAGGATTTAGCACTGGGGAAAAAAAAAAAAAAGAAAAAAAAAGAAAAAATCCAGCCGGGCCGTTTGCTTAGGCACATGTAATGTGGGGATGCTAGCAGCGACGGCTGGATGCAGGGATGAACTGACAGACTGTTGCCATCCCTTTCTGGGTCCCCCAGATCTTGGGAAAATCTTGGGAAAATCAGCCTTTTCTGCTAGAATTGCAATATTTTATCATTTTTCCTTTTGGTTTTTTTTTTTTTTTTTCCTGGGTGCAGAAAGTCCTGGTGTGTCTGCATGCTCCTCCTTTGGTGCCACCACCTTCAAACAGAGGTGTCCCCCCTCAGTGTCACACCCACCTGCTCTGCTCCAGATGGGCATTTCTGCTTCAGGAGGGTCTGGACGCGGCCTGAAAGTATCGGTCCATGCACGCACCGTGCAGGGCTGCAGCATCCCAGCGTACCCATGAGATGGCACTGGAGCCGCAGCCTTGGTGCCAGCCCCGGGTATATGCTCCAGCTTGGGTTTGGTGGGCAAAGCTATCTCTTTTTCTGGGGCAAAACCAACAACTGAAAAAAATCCAGTTTAAGGGTAGATCCCCAAAATGTTTTTATGTTTGCATATCTGACACAGAACTGGGATTTCTTTCCTTCCTGGGGATCCAAGCGAGGTGTGGAGCAGCCTATAAGGAGGGAAGAAGTTGGAAATCAGAGACATGGGCCATGCAGCGAGTTGAAGCAAGCTGGGGAGCACTCCCCACTCTCTCTGCTTGCTTCCAGCCTCTGCTTATGTACCTTACCAGTGGCCAAGGATGCAGGAGCTGCTAAGCTGAGCTTTCCCACACTCTGCTCAGCTACAATACCTCAAACAAGCCAAAAAGGGGGCTGAGCATGCAGGGAAGGTACTGGTGTGGGTGTGGGGTGGCTTTGGGCTGTGCGTAAGTGCAAATTAGTGTGTATATTAGTGTACATAATAGCAATGAGTTGTACAGAGCAGCCCACCAGATCTCTTATTTTAATCTCATCCCATTTCAGTGCCTCTCACTTCCTAGCAGGTGTCCAAACATTTATTTATGCCTGGTTACGCTCAGAAACCTCCTGCAGAGATTTCCCTGCTGCAGGGCATGTTGAGATGTGTCCATGGATGTCCCAGAATGATGTGCATCCCTGCCAGCACCTCTAAAATCTCTTCAGCCTTTTGGCTTGGCCAGAGTGATTTCTGCTGCTGGGGCAGGATCTGAAATGGTGTCACGACCCTATAACTTTGGGGTGTGAACCACGTGTTCACACCAGGGTGTTTTGGCGTGGTTTTCTTGCACAATTTGGGCTCTGCTTGAAGGCAGCTCCTTTGAGATGAAGCAGTTGGACCATCTCATCTGATGTGAGCTGGGCATAGGTGGTGGTGGTGCAGCCAGGCACTGTCAAGCTCTGCCTGTGTTTTGGATGGGTGCAACAATAGCAATGGGCAGGTCAGGATGGACACCTCTGTGTGTGGCTGTTTGCAAATCCAGGACCTGCAGTTTTTTAGGATAATCCCATAACCTTCACCAAAGATATCATTTGACTCCCTCCTGTCCTTCCAAACCACAGCCTGGTGCCCAAGGCCATGGTGAGGTGATATGGGTGTCCAAGCATCTTGGCCTGTTGCCTTTAGCTGTGCTCCACAGATGCATTTGTGCTTCCCACATCCATGAAGTTATTATTTCCCTCAAAAAAACAACACAGGGACTTGGATTTCTGATGGAGTCGGTACCCATGAGGCAGCAGAAATGTTAACAAGATGTGTGATGTACACACAAACAGACACTTTCATGTTGCATCAGCATCCCATCTATAAAACGAAGATCACAGCTCATGGGTGATGGTGGACTCTGGCTGTTGAGGTCAAGAAGAGACTTTCCGATGTGTTTACAAACACTTGGCACATGGACCACCACAGAGAAACCTCCATCCACCCCATCTTCACAAGCCTCAGAGATCCCTGTGTCCTTACTCTTTCTCTGCTCTGTGTTTCTGCAGGCAGATACCCTTGCACTTGACCAGTCAATTAAAAAGTCATTTTCCCACTGGACTTAAAAAAATAAATTCAAAGACCCCCTAAGATTGGCACGGAAGCACACATATTAATATCAAAGCCACTGGAAAATGCCAGCAGGGAAAACCTGGCAACCAACAAACCAACATCAGGAAATCATCTCCAGGGACAAATATTATTAGATGCTGCCTGCGCGGGGCTTTGCTTGCCATTCAATAGCTCCGAGATTTACCACACACTGCCGTATACCTGCAGGAAAACTAGTGTAATCCTGTCCAGGCAATTCCTCTGTCCCCTTTCTGCATCTCAGTGCAAAGCAGGTGAAGTAAAGATGTTCAATGCAAGCAATATGCAGGGATTATTTTTTTCCCCCAAAATCCTCCTTTCATCCCTGTATTTGACTCCTTGAAATTTTTTAGTCTGCCAGTTTTTAGTCTGGGGCAAAAATGGCACGTCTGGGTCATAAATACACCACAGGTTTCACTGTTTAATGCTATATGTGTGTATAGATATATACATTTATATATCCAGGATGCTCTGCAAATGGAAAATCAGCAAGCTATATCTTGCAGATAATGATTTGTATTATTGTTATTGTTTATCAAGCTCAGGGAAAACAATTAAAACTTCTTCTGAAAAAAAAAAAGTGCAAGAAATCAGAGCCCGCATTTCATCTGCAGTCTTCAAAAGTTTCTTGGAAAGCTTAATTAAATGGTAATTCATCTGTGCATTGGCTCTGTCTTGTAAAGCCTGATAATGCTGGAGTCTTAATTAAAAAAAACTAATTCAGCTTTTAGTTTTTATTCTGCTAGTTCAAGGGGAAAAATCACCAGCCAGCACTGTCAATAGAGCTGAAAGATGCCTCAGCATTGCATTGATTTTCTGTTTAAATTCCCAGTGTCAGTTCAGGTAATCATATTAAAAGGTATTCCACATTTATTTATTTATTTATTCCCTCTTATGAGCAAGATGAAAGAGCTCTGAAGGATTTTCAGGGCCTGTAAATATTTCACCCCAAAGCTGTGACCCCAGGGCTGAGCATCTCCTATGGTGAAGAATGTTTTCCCCTGGCACCTCTCAGATCATTATTGAGCCTCTGGAGCTTCCCAATAACCTTCAAAAATCACCCTGGGATGCGGCTTGGCTCCTTTCCCTTCAAATTAAGGTGCCTTTTTGGTAGAAATTTGGGGAGTTAGATTCACCTGACCCATTTCAGTTGTTCCTCTTACGCTGGAAGGGACTTTTCCTGCTTCCTTCCCATCAAGCATCACTTGCCATTACTTCTGTCATCCCCAGATTTTACCAGCCCTGAGAGCCCTGTACACCACCCCAGGACTTCCCACCCCATGCCTCTCCAAAACCTCCAACTTTACCCTTTTCTAACCCATTTTGGGGGCATTTTGCCTTGTTATTCAGCAGCTTGACAGGCAACCAGGAGGAAAAACGACCCAAAGTCAAAGCAGCTCCTTTCAGAGCATCTCCCTGGAGGTCACCTGGAGAAAACAATCCTCGTGGAAATAGTTCTGCTGCCAAAAAAGCAAATAAAAGGGCTGATCTTGCTAAAGATCTTCCCTCTATGCCAGCCTCCAAGGAAGTTATGGAGAGTCTTAAGCGGATTTACCAGCTTTGGTGGGTTTAGGTAACATCGTGCTAACAACATCAGGGCTTTGGTGTCTTTAATCACTTAAAAGGAAGAAAAATGTTGGCAGGGAGATAGAAAACCATCTCCCAGAGATATTTTCCCACCTGTGAATACCTACTGGGATGCTGTGTTGCTGCATCGCTGCTGGGAAATGGCTTTTTTTTGGGCAATGCCTCATCCAGATGTTTTTCTTTCACTCTTGTGCCACATTCTGATAGGGAATATGGAAAAGTTTCTCTGACTTTGCTGCCGGATTTGGTCTCCTTGCAGCTATAGACAGTGATATAAGAACCTCTTTAATGCTAATTAATGCAATGACACAATGAATTAATACTGTATTAGGCAAAGCTGTTAATTATATCCAAATAAAACAAAAGAAAAAAGGAATCAAAGCGGGGAGAATTGACAACCAGTACTTGGCTTCCCTCTCAGCATCCTTCCCAAACACCATGTCCTGGCTCAGCCAAGGGGAAAAGCAACCTCAGGAACATCTTTCTGAGGGATGCAGGTTTAATTTTGAAGGAGGAAGAGGCATCCCCTCCTCTCCAAAGGAGCTCAAGTTGCTTGGCCAAGGATGAAGGGCTTCATCCTCATGTTATAGATAGGGAAAACAGAGACAGTGGGGCTTTCCTAGGGAGATTTGCCTTCTCCCAAGGAGAAGGTGGGATTCAGGTTCAGATCAGCAGGAAACACAACCACAAAACTGTATCGGACAGTTTAAAGGCTTAAAATTCTCATTGCTTTGACATTCCCATTGCTTTGAAATTCCCATTGCAAGAGGGAGCCCATCAAAGAGGGACACAAAAGCAAAGTCTATCCCTTTCTACATGCCTCAGTTTCCCCATGCGATGCACTGACATCACATCTCCATGCTGCCTCTTTATCTTCCCAAAACACCAATTAAAGAATCCACATCCTCCAGACATGAGCACAGTTGGTGATGCCTCTTCCAGAAGACACATAATCTGGTTTAGAAAGGAAAAGCACATTTGGGGTTTTCTAACTCTGTTTTGCAAGCTTGATATTAATTCAAAAGTAATTGGAAAATGGATGTTAAAGGTGGATTCCCCCTACCTCCCCCCGCTGCTGGGGTCTGGGGCTGTGGGAAGGAACAGAGGGTTGGCATTGGGATGTCCATGTGCAACCTCATTGCCTTGCCCAGGCACATGTTACCCCAAAACTGGGCTCAGGATAGGGGCATCACTAACTGAACCCATGATGCTGAAGGCGGGGTTTCTCTCCAGCATGGCATTTTACACTCTGTAGCTTTCTTTCTCCACAGTTATTTTCACTCTTCTCATGCCCTGAGAAAAGAGTTAAGTGTGCATTTTCTTCCCCAAAACCAGGGTTGAAAGGATGGCTGCACGACCAGCAGCCTTAAAACAACTCCTTGCAAGGCAAGATGGGCGACCAAGGGCGAGCAGAAGAGCTGCACCATCCATCTGCCAGGCTGGATGGGCCTGACTCCTGCCTTAGCTCCCCAGAGCTGCCTCCGAACAGTTGACAAGCAAAGCAAAGGGCGAGCGGAAGTGCTCCTGGTCACTTGGAAACGTTCAGACTTGCAGAAAACAGCAGAAATTTTGAGCTGTGGCCCTCCTTTGCACATCTGTCTTGCTTTGCCCAATGCCAAGAGGTGGCAAAGGATGCATTTTGACTTCAGCATTGCCTCATCAGGGTGTTTTCTTAAGCAAAACTGGGTTATAACCCTACCTAGATCTGCCTAGAAGGTGCAGAGCAGCCCTGGGGCTCATTCTGCTGCCCTGTAGTCCAAATTAACACATGCAGAGGGAATTTTTAGGGTTTCATTGATATATGAGGAGCAGATTGCTGCTCTTTCCCTCCAAATCCTGGACTTTAATGGGCGATGGGAGATCACCACCAACTGAAACCAAATAAGCTGGAATGGGCCAGTTTAATGCTGTTGGTGGAGATGCTGTGGTCTGCCATGGGCAGCCAAGTTCAGTCAGCAGGAACTTAACCCCTCCATCCCACGTAAAAACCTGCTAATAGAAGGGATGCAATGGGTTTATAGCAGGTCATGTCAGTGCATTTGCTGCTTCAGGTTGTTTTTACCTCTTCTCCCCTTCTTCCAAGCATCTATCGTTGGAGATTATAACCCTTTAACAGTGTTCTTTCCCTCTCTATTTACTGCAGGAGCCAGGATGAGCCTCACTCTCTCTTTTCCCTTTTCAGTGCCATTAAGCACATCCCTCGCCAGCTTTTCTTGAGTAAAGGGACATGGGGCTTTGGAGAAACGATCTCAATGGCTTATTTCTCTTAACTCATTTTTGCTTCTCTTCTGTTCGCCTCTCGCCGCATGAGGTCGGCTGGTAAATGAAATCCTGTCCAGGCAGAGAGGATATTTGGGGTCTTTTGGGTTGCTCCAAGGCTAAGCTGGTGTCTGCTGAGGTCAAGAGGATTTGGGTGCAGAGCAAAAATGGACTCAGGTCTCTCAGTTCAGATAAGCAGCTTTGGTGAGTCTTAGAGGAGGTGAAATGAAATGAGCACAAGCTCCTGGACTAGGTATTATATAGGGGTTAGCGAGGGGATGAAGGCAAGGGGAGAAATAATATGCCTAATTCTGGCTAGATGTGGATATGGGCACAAATAATACTTTTGGTAAAATCATGCAATGCTATTATGTATAATACATCAGCAAGGAGCTGGACAGGACAAGCAGATCCTGTTTGTACCTCCTCTTCTTCCTACATCTCTTCAACACCCCTTGAAAAATGAACAGCCTTGAAAGGGTTAAAGAGCACACTTGCCAAATTGGAATTAAACTGTGCTAATATCGGCTAAGTGACTGTTCAGGGTAATAGCAGCAGCGAAAAATTATGTGGCATGTATTTATAAATAATAAAGTATAATTTATTAATAATCTGGAATTGAACAAAGAGTCTATGAAGCTTAATTAATTATTACTTGTAAAGTGCTTTTGAGATTATTGGATAAAAGCTGCTACAGAAGTGAAAGGTATTGCAAGAAAAACGTATCAGCATCCTACAGGAACCATCCCATGTGGCTGCAGGCAAAGACCTGGAAGGACAGACCTGTGCAATGCTTATAACCCCAGGGACAAAGGTGTTTTGCCATGGACCTAGGAGGGTACTTCTCTGCAGCATCATGTGGCATGGAGACAGAGGACCTGTGTCACCCAGAATGGCTGCTGGGGAGGAGATGGACGCTCTAGGCGGGATGGTGTGGGGTTCAGGGCTTCCTGCTCCTCATTTTTAATTGCCCTTAAAAAGAAAAAGGGGGGGGGGGGGGGGGGGGCGTGGAATCCGTTTGAATGCTGAAAACCTGCAGAGGGATGGAACACATAATTCCCACCTTTTTCTCTGAGAAATAACCTACCCAGCACTGGTCTCTCTGTCTGGGGCTGAGTCCTGGTGAAAACCACCTCTGACAGCACAAAAGTGTTGCCCTGCTCGGATTAGCTCATTCTTACAGCTCTAATTTGCTTTCTAACCAGAAGAAAACACAACCCTGGACAACTAAAAACCCATTAAATACAGTTCATCAAGCTCTGATGGGTTTGGATGAGCCCTGGTCACTGTGTTATCCTGGGCTGGAAGGGAGATGGCCCAGGTGCCCCAGGAACACCTCACCCCCCTGCACCGATAGTTCAAATCATTGCAGCTTTGAAAATGCTTTTAGAGTTTGATTTAAGCCCATGGACTTCAAGCATACTCTGGTTGTTGGGGAGCTGCTCTTGATGGCTGGGATGGGTTACTAGAACCTGCTTAGAAGAGTCATGTGTTGTGGGGAAACTGAGTCACAGAGCAAAAATCTAAAGTTATCCCAAAGTGAATCTGTGGATCATCTCTAGTAGGTGGGGGGAAAGCAGAAATCAGGGGACACACCAGATTAGGGGCTGGAAGTGGTTTCTGCTGCAAACAAGGGTCAGGCGTGAGCCGTCTGCTCTTGCCGCAGAAAATCAGTGTAGTGCACTCATGGCAGTGCTGCCTCTCTCTTGTTAACCTGCAGCCCCGGCATTGCCAAACAGGTTTCAAATACAGGGGATGGAGCTTTCTGACTCATCTAATTCACCCAAATCCCCATCAGCGTCTTCCAGGAGATGATTTCTCCACTCTCAAGCACTGTCACCCACCTCTGGGTTGACCACCCACCCATACTTAATGATTCTGCCCACTGGGTCTGTGCTCGCTCACCATCCTCCCTCCTGCTCTTACATGAGCCTTGTTATGCATCCTCCATTTCTATTTTTATTAAAAATTTAATGCATTGCCAATTTGCCCTCTCACCAGCAACGACTGCAGCAGCAGCCGCCGTAAGTATCCTCCTGAGAAATAAAAGGAGGCATCATTGAATGATGTACAAGCAACAATTATTATCTGGGTTACGTCTTTTAAAGTATATATAGCTTAAAAGGGAAGGCTTGGTGGAGCTGGGAGGGAGGAGAGAGATATCTGCTTGCTGGGAGACGCTTTGATTTATGCCACAGAGGTTTCTCTAAGCCTCTTGCTGCTCCAAGGAAGCAGGGAAGAGAGGTGATGCCCTTAAACCTCCCAAAACTTAAAGTCCTTTGCCTACATAAGCTCCTAGTCCACAGCCATTGACCAAAATAGCAGGTTTTTACACCAGAAATACCCAGTTGGAGCTTCATCAGCTGAAGATGAAGCATTTGTCGATCCCAGTCTCTGATCCAAGCTATTTTTGTGCTTTTGCTGTTTGATGGAGACAGAGCCGATGATGGGATCTGTCTTCTCGCTAACCTTGATTCCTAGAGGAAAACAAGTGTATGCTTTATAATAATCATAGTTTTAAAAAACAAGCAAATCTGTCTAAGTTAATGAAGGCCGTACAATCAGCCTGCCAGCATAAATCATGTTATTTTGCAGAAGACGTTGACAAATGACACCCAAAAGTGTCGAAGGGAAGAAAACAAACACTAAGACCCCCCCACTCCCAACATTTCTGGGAGAAATGCAGAATTTGGCAAATGCATTAGATTTCCATCTCATACCATTATGGTTACCCCAGATAATGGGACAGATTAGGAAAAAACAACACGAAACTGTTGGAAAAGAGGTGTTTGCAGCTGATTTAATACCAGCATCAACTGAAATGTGAAATACCTAGGTTGGAATTTGTCTGCCTTTGAAAGATGATGCTTAAACTTACGGATCTTCCTGCTATTTGCCCATCTCCCTAGTGCACAGCAGTGGCTCCGTGACTTCTGCAGCTTGAACCATCCTGAAACAAGACCTTTCTGTGGTGCTGAGAAACACCTTGGTCTATGTCTTTTTTTTTTTTTTCCTTTTAAATGTTTTTTAAAGTGCCACTGTGTTCTTTTGGAGTCATATTAACCACGCAATAAATTTGCATAATGTGGATCCATAATGTTTAATCAAAGCCTCTCTGGAAAGCTGTTATTGTCCACGAGCTCTCATAAATTCTCACTATCACCTCCATGTTAAATACTAAAGCTGCCCGGGGTATATTGTGCACTAATCACCTGCAACATTGAGTTTGAAAGAAATTATCCTTTTTCTTTCCCTTCCCTTTCCGCCTGAATAACCCAAACATCCAAACGCCCCGTGCAGAGGCATTTCTAGCAAGAAATGCTGCAGGAGGGGAGGGGGTCACCTCCAGCCTTCTATGTGGTTTTGGGTACTTCTGCATTAAGCCTGTGGTCTCCCCAGATTTCTTTGCCAGCACCCAGAATTTGGGTTATCCATACCCATCACAGCGAGGGAGCAGAGGATGAGTGCTCCTGCATCTGCAAACCAGAAAGAGATGGAGAGCCCAGTGTCAAAATCATTTGCACTCGGAAAATTATAAGACTCAATTAACTGCTGGATTTCTTTTCTTTTTTTTTTAGTTTTTAATTTTCTTTAAATGAGTGAGGCAATAAGGCGTGACAGGGGGGAGGTTGTAGACTGAAATCGTACCTGTAGGGTGATCCACAAGAGCCAAACTAAAGTCTTCCCAAAGTGACTTGCCCATAAAAACCCCTCCCTGGGGCTGCAGGATCAGGCCCATTAGGGCAATACTGGATGAGCAGAGGGGGAAATTGTCCTGCTGACCTCATCTGCCTGACGTCCTCCTGCCCTTGTCCTAGGCAGTTGGACTAGATAATCATTGTAGGTCCCTTCCAATTGAAATTTCATTTCTATTCTATTCTATTCTATTCTATTCTATTCTATTCTATTCTATTCTATTCTATTCTATTCCACTCCATTCCATTTCACTCCATTCCATTCCCATCAGCACATTTAGCTGCAAATGCTGTCATCAGCCATTGGGTTACCCTGGGGGTGTCCATCAGCTCCATGCTGGTATCTTCCTTGAGACCTATCAGCTTTGGTGAGCATCCTCCAGCTGGAATAAAATCAGGAGGGTCCCTTGGCTGCTGAGGGGAAAGGATTCTGGGTGGTAAGGAGGAAAGCAGATTAAATTGGGCAATGGTTTTTAGATGCTTGCAAAACTGGCATGGGAATGAAATGGAAATGAAAGACAAAGCTGATGCTAGAGCAGAAGATTTTTTCCCTGCCTTTCAATAAATTCAAAAATTAGGCCTGAAAAACAAGAGAAAAGAGGATGAGAAAACCAAGCCCATGGAGTTTCCTAATTTCTGTAGGTTATCTGATGATGAGATGATCTGGACCAGTTCTTGTGAGTGCATTCACCATACAAAAAGGGCTACAAATAATAGCAACTTACGGGAGGTGACATCTCCAAGCCTCTTAGGAGGCTAATTCTATAGCAACATTAATTCAACGTAATGCGTTCATGAATAGAGATTGGGCTAATGCAGGTTTTGAAAGTTAGGCGGCTTATTCTTGCCGATCTTAATTTAACTAAGTGCCTAGTCTTGAAAGGCATCACGGTTCCAGCTTATTTCAGCGTTTTCCTTGGAAAAAAATATGATTTTTGGTGCTTTCTCCCCCTCTTCCTGCTGAGGTTAGCTGCCCAGCTTAAGCTGACCACACTTTTTATGCCTAGGGCTCAAGCACAGGTTGATTTTTGGATACATCATCTCGTGTTCTTGCTTCCTGGGAAGTAGCTGCACTTCCAGTGCCGAAGAACAGGCTCAGGAAACTTCCACTGGGAGCAAACCCCGGACACTGCCTGTGAACCTGAGAGGTTCCATTGTAAGAAGTGAGAAAGGATCAGATTTTATTCTTCTTTCAGAAAAAAAAGGAAAGAGGTGGAGGAGAAAATACCCTGCATTGCCCACAGCTGCAAGACGAGCAAGAAGGATTTGAGATTGGAGAGGGTCATGCCGTAGATCAACAGCCAAAACAGGTGCCCCTGGGGTTGCTGCATCTCCAGGCACCAAAACCAGCTAGTCCGTGGTCATGATTTGATGAAACCAGTTGTCATCTCTGCAATGCCCTTTTATTTTGAGGGGATGTGGTGTGATCATCCCATCCTTCTCCTGTGGTGCTTGGAAGAAACCATGGGGGACATCAGGGTTTGGCACATGTCATGAGTTCATGAGGCATCAGCCTGAGAATTTGGGAGAGCCACAGCTGCCAAAATCTTTGGCTCAATGGGACCAAATTTCCATTCCCCATTCCCAACAGGGGGGTGGATGGATCCTTCTGGTTGGGAATCCCCCATAAACCATCTGAACTGAGGAGCCATGGCCAGGCTGGGAGGCAAAAAAATACCTCAAAAAGGGGACTAAATAAAAAAAACCAAGCTGATTCCACTGTCCCCCCTTCCCTTCAGTATTTAGGAGCTTCTCCGTTGATCTGAAAAAGAAATAGAAGTAAATTCTATAGGCTGAGATTAAAAACACTTCTTTTTGTCGTTGCCCACCTGTCAGAGGTACATCTGGCCTGTGAGTTAGTTCATCAGGCTGCTGGCAGCAATGCAAACCTGGGAGACAGAAGAAATAAATGGGAAAAAAAAAAAGTGACTAACCTGCAGAGGAAACATTTCTTTCTTTCCTTCTTTCTCTCACCCCATCAAAAAGTTTTGTTTTGCTTGGCCTCCCTTTCATTTCCTTATTAATTAATTGGGGTCTCAAACCTTACCTTTGGAAACCATAAGTGCAACATTTGTGGATGCTCATCCATTCCTACACACACACACACTTTATAAACCCTTTGCCACCTACCAGCCAAGTTGGTGGATAACTCCAGCCGACGTGCCGTTGGGTTGAGCATCCACTTGCCTGAGAGATGCTGCTCTGCCCACCATGGGAACGCTCTTCAAAGATGCCCTCCACCAAAGGGAAGAGCTACCACTTTTCATCTTCCAGTTTTCTCCTCTTTTGCCTCAAAAGTGGGGTAAGACTGAAAGTTGCTTTTTCCCCCTGTGGTTACATTAAAGCAGTTGGCTTTAATCCCCCATTAATGTGCATTTTTACCCCAAAGCCATCTAGCATCTCTGGGTCAATCCAATCACCTGGAGCCTGCATGGAGACAAGGAGGGGACAACACCCTAAAGCAGAATTCGGTGCCATTTGTGGTGTCGGCAGCAGCTGGAGGTATTTCAAGGTTGCCTCCATGTAAGCACGAGCATATTTTAGTACATAGTCTCTAGGCGACCAGTGACGCTGCCTTAATTACAAAAGTGGGGAAATAATTCTGACTTTGGAGCCAGGAGCGGGAGAAGATGAACAAGCAGCAATAAGGTCCTACCTCAAACACAGATAACTTAAAAGATTAGCCAGGCAGACAGGCCTGGTGCTCACCGCTAAATTGAAGTCAAATAGATGGCTTAATGCCGGCATCGAATTAAAAAAAAAAAGTTATTTAAGGATTTAAATCTTGAAAGACCTCATTTCCCAGCTGGCCTGCTAATGGAATTCACGTTAGTTTGGGGACCAGATCCTGCACGCAGCAAAATGCATCCATCACAAGAGCATTAATATAAAGCTGCCGTAATGCATCAGGAGCCTTTGTATAATGTGCCTGAGATGGAATAATCAAGAGCAGGGCCAATTTCTTTGTATATATAGAAGCTTTTTAGAAGGTAGAAAGCAAAGGTCTCTGCTATCCTCTTGACCCTTGGGGTCTTTATTTTTGTCCCTCTCCTGCACACGTTGCTGCTCCAGACCCCCATTAACAACCCCAGGACCTGTGTCCATTTCTCTGGAAGGTACTTCATTTCCTTTTTTAAAAATAATTTTTTCACAGGATTTTGGTGACCCTTTTCCTTAAGGCTTGGGGTCTGTCTTCCCCCCCCGCCACAGCTCTTCCAGGGCAGAGTCCAAAACCCTCCTCGGTTTTGGAGCACTGGTGAAGGCCTGGAAATCTTCTACATCTTGATCTTGAGAAAGAAAAATGCCATTTTTTTCTAAATTGGCTTAAAAAAATATTGTTCCTGGAAGCATGATTTGCAAACCCACCCGAAATTTGCCATCTGACCATCCGCTGTGCCTCTGGCCTGCATATGATTACAAGGCAATGATTCAGTTTAATAATATCTAATTTTTATTGCAATATCAATAAGGAAAACTGCCAGTCAGCTGAGTAGTTCAGAGTGTATTAGCGCATTAGCCTCCTCCAAACAAGAGCGTCCTTAATGCTTGGCGATGGAAAAGCAATTGGGCGCTAACAGCATCGGCTTTGACATCATATTAGAGCCCCCAGCCAGCTCCGGGTGGGGGGAGCTGAGCTGGGGACATCAGAAATGTTGCTTGGGTACAATTTAGAGACATTTAATCAAACATAACTCAGAAATACCTTGATTTGAAGATATATCTCAACCTGCAGATTTTCTGAACTCATCAGTTTTGCAGCAAAGACCTCAGCTTCATGTTCTGCTCTCTCTTTGATCCACCTTGGCATCCATCTTCCTCAAAATCTGAGCTGGGGGAGCTTGGCCAAGGTTAGGGGAGAGGTTTTTTTGGTGCAGTTTTGGGAGTCAACACCTTTCTTTTATTGACCAAATCCCCTTTCTCAGCTGCCTTGCAACAAGAGAGCAATAGAGTTCCACAAGCTTGGAGCTAAGTAAGGTTTCCTCCATCATCCCAGAATCCCAGAGTGATTTAGAGGATTTAAGGGTACCTGAGTTATGACTGAACAATGGACTTGGATAAGGAGACCCTCTTCATCTCAAGCATAAGAAATCTGATATTCCTGGAGGCAAGAGGCTTTCTGAGCTTGATGGATCTAGTTGGATCTGGTAGAGCAAATCCCAGGAGCCTAAAGGTTTAAATGCCTTAAAAGTTTAAATATTAAAAAGCACAGATTTATTACACAGAGTGACCTTTAAAACTTGTCTCATTAAACTACATCTTCTGGCCCTTCTGGGCCTTGGTGCCTCTGCAGAAGTGACTGGGAAGTTCAAAACAATGAGCAAAAATGGTTAAAAATGTCACCATTTTATAGACTTTTCTGTAAAACTGAAACTTGAAAAAGGAAAAAAAAAGAAGTGTCTTAATATCCCTGTGGGCTTCTCCATCCCCTGGAATAATATTTTCTGTCTCTGTTATTGTTTTTCATTTGAGGAGGACTCCCAACAAGGAAGAAATGCTTTTGCCCCTGACACACCAGTGTCCAACGCGACTTGCTCCATGTCACACAAAACTCAGAGGTCATTGTATACTGCCCATGTCCACGGAGAAGCCCAACCCCAGAGAGGTCTGGGGGACAGGGGAATAGAGCATCCCTCTGAGGTCTGTGTAATTCCCTGCCTGCCATCATGTTAATCCAAAACAAAACCCCAAAACACATTAAAACGCTTAAATTCCTTCTACGCCTGGTTGCGGAGAGTCACGCACACACGACGGAGGCCAAGCTATTAATGTCCCAGGCGTTACATGTGCATCCCTAACGTGAAGCGAAGGGCGCGATTGAATTAGGGGTGAGACAAGAGATGGGGCTGCATCAACCACGCAGAGGGATGGAGAGGATGGGATTGATCCTGCCCCTTCCTGTCACCTCCTTCCCCAAATTCAGCTGAATTATGCATGCTGTCTGCTCGGATTAGCCCTATGTCAAGGACCCTCATCGAGGGCATTTGCAGGAGGAGACCAGCCGCAGTGATGGGGGATGGTAGGAGTGAGTGTTGAGAAGAGCCTTGGGAGACAAAAATCTCCCTAATGGTTTAAAGAGGGAGTTTTCCAGCACGGTTTGCTTTCCCTAATGATATCCCAAACCCCTTAACTTTCAAAGGGGCTTTTGAAATGTGGAGTATTTATACAAATTCTCAGCTGGACAGTGTCCTAAGCACACCAGGGGAAGTCAAGAAGCACAACTGCTCTGTGCTGCAGCAGCATGGGCTGACCCAACTTATTTCAACTTTGTTTCTCAGCTATTTATGGGATTTTCTTTTCTCTAGAACCAAGGGCTCTAGCCTGACCATAGGGATGAGACCCAGCGCTCGGGCTGGGGATCTACCAAGTTGGCTGAAGCACTTGAAAGGGAGAATTTTGCCCCTTCAAGAGGACTGTGGCACAAATTTACAGCGATGAGGCCATTTGGGCACTTAGTGAGTGAAATATGGCTTCAAATGTCTTATTCTGCTCTGATATCATTAAAAAAAAAGGGAATTTTAGCAACCTTCAGATGTTCCATTAACTGCAGGATTGAGTTTTGCCGTTTGATATTAATAAACATTTTTAACACCCGATGTCATGTAGCTGCCGTTTTCTGAATCAAAGGTTTTTGGAGTTTCACTAACCTCCAATTTCACTCTTTCTCATCCCAATTTGGGGCGAAAGCACAGTTTGAGGGACTGGAAATTTCACCACTACAGATGGTCTCGTTCACGGCTAATTTTAAATAATAGCTTGCAATGCATATTGACTAGAGATTGGAAGGGGCAGGTTGTTTACTTGCTCTTCAGCCCAGTCCCAGGTACGTCTGGCACTCTGAATAATTAAGCTGCAATTAAAAAAAATAGTTTGCACCAAGTTTGCAGAGTGCATCGTTGCTTTCATTTTCTCTCCTGCACCCCAAAAAAAAAAAATAATCAGGAGTGTAATAAAATAATGTGATAACTTCCCCAAATGCAATTTGCTGCTCTTCCCCATAAAATCAATCTAATTATAGACGTGCAGATTAAATGAATGTCACAATCATTGCGGAGGTACCTGAGCCTCAATATTTAAGATGAGACGCAGCAAGGGCAAAATCTCTTCCACAGGCAGGGCTAGGGACAGGTCTCAGCCTGCTTTCATGACATGCAATTGTGTGTTCCTTGAGTTCTAGAAAAATGAGATTGAAGTCCTGACTGAGGGGCTTGTATTCAGAACATATCAAGATGAATTTGTATTGGTGATTTGGAGCAAAAAGTTGATGGTTGGAAAGTTTCAGTCCTTTTTGCAGTGGGACTTGTGACTTGATGACTGGGAGAAACAGAATTTGATGAGTTTGGAAGAAAAGATGGAGAAAGGGGATAAAAACCAAGCCCCAAACCCCCAACCAAGGAAGTTGAAATTGTCAAATGATTCATGAAGGGAAATCACACTCTCCAAATGCTATTTGTTTAAACTGCCACAGAATTCCCTTCAGCATCGCGCCGAGTGGCTCCGTGGGTGATTAGGTATTGAAAAATCTTGGTGTGGATCACACCATTTCAAAACCTTATTTTCCAAATGACTTTCATTAATATCATGGGCCATATCGACAGCAACATTATGTTTCCCCGCGGTCCATGGCATCTGTGTTAATCAGAGCCGAGCAAGCATCTCCCCAGTGTATCTGGGAGGCTCCTGGGGGCGTGGTACCTCAGGGATGCTAGGGGGGATCTTGCTGGGTGCAACCCAATGGCAAATTCCCCATTCAGATTCCCATCCCAAGTACAACTCAAACAGCTCCAGACTCACCTTTCCCTGACCCTGGGCTTTCCTTAGGATATGGGAAGGGAAAAGTTAAGTATTTTTCCCCCCAGCCATCTGTTAATGTGAGGCTGATGGGTTTTTAGGGGGGAAAGGGTGCAATTCACTGCAAAGGGAGGTGCAGTTGCCCCCCAAGTCATCACCAGACCATTATCCATCACAACCCCTGGACTTGCGTGGGTGGGGGGCTTGTAGTGTCAGTCAAATCGCAGGCATGTGCATGGGTGTGGATCCTCCAGTGTCTTATAAGGGTTGAGTTCACATTAAAGCTGCCCTTCTGCTGGTCTATTAAATCAACATTTTCTCTGATATGAGTGGAACCTTCTGGCCAAACCTGGAGAAAACTGGGTTTAGCACTGAGGGTGCAGGGGAACAACTCTGGAAATGTAGATTTAGCAGGAAACACAGCTCTCACTCACCACAGATCAGGACCTGCTGAAAACCTCCAGCTTTCAGTGAAATTGAAGCAGGCTTTTTGCTCAATTTGATTTTTTTTTTCTTTTATTTCCTCGAGGTGCAGGACGTGCCGTTTGGAGGATCTGGAGAGAGATGTGTAACCTGCTGTTGATTGTCAGGAGATATTCATTCAACCACCCACACTAAATATTTTCAGCAGGTTTATCTGTAGGGAGCAGCAAGAGTCTCAAGACACCTGTAGGAAATTATTTAGGGTTTCAGTCAGCTCCCTGGTGAAGCATGAAGAGGAGAGCAGCTTGGCTAAATGCCAGACCAACATTTTTCAGGGGAGTTTTTGTCACTCCATGCCAATTTGTCAAAACCTACGCAGAAAGCTCTGACCAAAAATATCTGGGGGGTTGGAGCAAAGCTGGGTATGAAAGTTGTCTGGCCCCTTGCCAGCTCGTGCATCTGCTTTTGGGTTTTTTATGTCATTTAACCTTCGCGCCGGTTGCAGTGGGGATCTTTTCTGCAGTGCATCTCATTCCAGAGTAGGCAGAGCCTGTTGGTTTTAGACTCTTAAATTATTTTGGCATCTTTTTGTGGCTCTGATAAAAGAAATGCCCTCCCTGTTTGAGTTATATGAGAGATGCCCAGACCTGGTTTTTATTCGAGCTCCCCTTCAGATTTTACTAAGCAAAAGAATTGCAAGAGCACAGAGAGAGGAGAGGGAAGTTAATTGGGTAACATGGCTGATTGCAAGGACACAAGTGCCAGCATGTAACTGCTCCAAAGAAGACCTTGACACCTGTGAAATAGAGTGATTTATGAACCCTATGAAACTATCACTGCATGTAGTAAACGCCATACAACCCCAGCTTGAACTTTATTTTGCTGTATTTTAGCAACTCACTGGCGTTCAGAGCAATGTAGGGCTTCTAATTTGCAGGGTAAGAATTTGTGGGAGCTGGTCCTTCAAGATTCCTCCTTTCCTAGGTAGAGATCAGTCCAGCCAGAACTTAATTTTCCAGGTTGAATTGCTCCTAAAAAGCCAGTCTGTGGTGGCTGCGTACCAAAGTTGAAGATCTGCTGCAGCCCTAATGGCATCCATCGCCCTTGTAGCACCTTTATACCCAACTGGCTGGGGCACTTCTCAGCAGCTGAGAGCAGACAGCCATGATGCTCTGGTCCTGATGGAAAGATGCAACAGATATGGCATAAAGAGATCAGGCATAACGTGAAAAACCTTGCCTGCTGGTTTTGCATTCAGCCCTGTTTCCTTACATACTCATCTACTCGCACAGCTGAAATCTCAGTGTACCTCTGTGCCATACCCTTGGCCATATCTGAGCACAGGTAACACGTTTTCCCCCGTTTCTTTCCCCAAGACAGCATGTGATGGAGACTGTGCTTACATTTGTAGCTATGGAAACCATTGATTGCTGCTAATGAAGCCTCCTCATCCTGGACCGGTTTGGCTGTGTGCAAGGGGTATGTGTCAGATGTGGAGGGCAGGATCTCACCATTCCTGTGCTGGGACTGCGTTTTGTAGTGAGGGCTCTTGTGCAGATACAGCCCACACTCAGCCATCTGCAGGCACCAGCTCTGGATGCCTAGGGCTCTCCAGCATCCTCCCAGTTACCAAAGTGTTCACTGAGATGACAGAAACTAGGATGATTTCCTCCAAAGTCTTCATGCTTTTGGCAGCTGATTGCTTTCTACAAGGATTGGGGTAAATTCTGACCAGTTTAGGGATTCTCTCAGCCTGAAAAATCAATGTACTTTGACAAATACCCATTTAGGTATCAATTAATCCCCAGGAACAGCCCGTTTTGCCTTGATGGAGATGGTGGGTACCTCCATCTTGGCTCCTCCAACTGATATTTCTACCTATTGGGTCTTACACAAAAGCTGCCACCAAGCCTATGCTCCTTCCTCCCATCTTTCCCCAGCCTAACCTTCAGCAGCCACTCCAATCTGCAGCTGCGTATTTGATTTTTAATTATTCTTCATTATATTTAAGGCAATTTTGGGAAAAAAAAAAAAAGAAAAAAAGAAAAAAGTTGATGGCAATTTACTCTGCTTTGTAATTAGAGCCAGTGATTAGAAAATCTTTCGCTTCATGATGGAGTTTTCCTTTAAAGAGAAAAAAAAAAAAAAGAAAAAATCAGAAAAGGGGAATAGAAAAGGGCCGCCAAAAGAGCTCAAAGACTAGAATTAAACAGATTATATCTCATTACTTCCAAATGGAAAGGAAAGTTACAGCTTATTAGAGCAGTTGCATCTGCAGCTGGGCAGGAAGGGAAGCAAATTCCCCCCATGGTAGCAGGCTCGGGCACAACAGTGGGTTGCAATTGGCTTTGGGGAGGTCTGATATTTTTCCAAGTCTCCTGCTCTTGGTAGGAAATAGGTGACATTTTTTATCACTTTATGTTTCTGTTGTTCTGCCGGGCTGACTTTACAGATAAATGCCACCTTGGTTTCAGCCCATTTAAAGGCCAAATCTAATTAAAGAATGCATCCTACAGCCGTTGTGTCTCCCCTCTCTGGTGTTATTTCTAGATGCTGTTCATGCACAGTGCTCAGGGAGTGGGATCCTGATGAGGGAAAGGAAGACACTTTGAATTTGGGCATCTTAAAGTGACTCGTTTAACTGCCCTAGGGCGCTTTTTGGTCCCAGCTATAAAATCAGAGAAATTCAGGTAAAAATATTCAAGTAAAGTGTCTGTTCAGGCACAAGGCATGCATTGGTGCGGGTTACAGGGTTGCTTGTCATCCCTCCCCTGGCATCAGGAGCTCATCTCGACCATATCAGCGGCTCACCCCAGTGCCAGGGGAGGGCTCCAGCATCACTGTGTTTTTTATTTGTCCCGGTGACAAGTTGTGAAATTGTGAAAAAACAGGTTGAGCAGAAAAGGGAGGGGTTTGGTTGCACCCTCTGTGGCTGCCCCAGCATCAGTTTAGCATGCAAAGCCTTCAGGGGCTTTCACTTCCCAACTGTGGATCTCAGGGAAGACTTCTTAGTATAGAGGAAGACTCTCAAGAGATTTATCTGGATGGAAAAGGGGGTTTGGCTGAAGGAAGGATGTGAGCTGTGTCCTTGGAGGGGAACGTGTACAGTAGAGACCCAACACAATCATTACACACATGAATTAAGCATCATGGCATCCCCAGCTGTGAAATCACAGGTTGTCAGCACAGGGGCTTCCTTATCCCCAGTTTTCAGATGAAATTTTCTCTTGGACTGAAATCTGAGCTCTTTTATTTGCCTTTGTCAGTCCCAAAAGCATCTGGAGGGGAGCTGGGCAGGCACAGGTGGAGTTCTCTCCTCCCCAAATCAAGACTTTGTATCTCAGCATCCTCTGGGTCTTGTCAGTCCTTGGAGAACGGACGACGCCGAACACTTGGCACGATGCACAACTCCTACCCAGCCAGCCGCTGACCTTAACAGAGCAAGTCAAAGCTGGAGACAAATACAGGCAGACAACGAAACCCACTTAATTGGAGCTCAGAATCGCTATTGGCACCATCCTCTTCTCTTTTTTTCCCTCTCCTAAGGAATTTTTTCATTAGTGAATAACAAAAATTATGTAGGTGCTTGACATCTCCAGAGTGGTAGTGGATTTGCAGCACGCATTAGCTGGAAAGTTTATCCCAGCCCTTAATAGGCTTGAAGAGGGATGGATGCATTTTGACTAAACCAGGGGAGCTGATTGCTACCTAAACAACTAATTCATCTTCATAGCAGACACCCGTCAACAGCTAGTAAAAAGGAGTTACACCCAAGGTCATGCCAATTAGCTGTAGAGGAGAGCTGCAGTGTAGGGTACTGGAGAGGCAAACAGCCCGGGATGGACACAGATGCTTGGAGCTGGAGTACCTGGCTTGGGAGGGATTTTGGCTTGCCACATAGGTGGATGTGGCCCAGCTCCTATTAGGGATGCGCCAGGTCAGCCCGTGACGCAGTTACAACCAATTTCATCTATTTTTAGTGTTGGGGAAGAGAGGACGGAAGTTTGGAAAGGTTTTTGAGAAGTGGAGAGTTACTTGGGGCTGCCTTGAAAACACTTGAATGAGGTGGGATGCAAAAAACTCCTCTTTTAAAGGTGTGACAGATGGGAGAGGAAATGAATCTGTGTGACGATCTAAATAGGTCATAGCAAAAAAGCTTTTCAATAGTTTTTAGTGTCATAAGGGATCCATAGAGCCTCCTGCCTGCCCGTATAACTCGGCCCATTGAACTGCACCGGAGCGAGGGCGAGACTTTGGCTGCTTTCTAATCTCTTCTATAAAGTGAAAAAACAACCCTAGTTGGGATTCAAAGGCCCTAATACCCCAGCACTGCGTTTGCAGTCACATTTTCTTCTTTGCTGGGGACACTGCAACGAGGCGGGTGAGAAAAACCATGTGCCCAGAGCACAGGTCTGGTCAAAACAAGCCCCAGATCCATCCCACCATCCCCATGCACCCCAAACCCATCCTGCTGTCCCCACACGCGCTCTCCAAAAGAGAATTTTCCCAGAAATAAGTGTGAGCTGTCACTGTACCAGCCTCCCGTGGCTCCCGCCGCCTTGTGATTGAAGCTTCCATTAACTTGCATTTCCCTTTTATATTTTTCCTATTTTTTATCCTTTTTTTTGCACTTGAAGCTTTGCTCGCCTTAATTTGATTTTTTTTTCTTAAGCACTGTCACCACCACTCCTGTTTAATAAGTAGTTAATCAATTCTGTGGAGTTGCTGCAGCCCCACTGCTCCCAGACACGCTAAAATGGGATGCTCTGATTAATTTCCACCTCGCCCCATTTGTTTGCCAGCAATTCACTCCGGTAACTCCCCTCCAGTGACTCGGGGCTACACAAATGCATATTTCCGAGGCACCAGTGTTTCGCTCCCTGGCTGGTGGTGGGCTCTGGAGAAGATACATTTCCTGGATGAGGCTGGGGGTGATCTGGGGCAGAAGCAAGGAAGGCTGGCTATAACTTCTCTTGCCCGCAAGAGATGTCTAGGAGCAACAGCAACAAAACCACAAAGAAAATAAAACCCTATTCCTGATTTTTAAGGGATTTTTTTGCTAACGTCTTGGGCTGTCCAAAATGGGGACAAGTACTCTTCAAATTTTGCCTGCACTTTGTTCTGTGTGTGTTTTCCCTTTGCTTTCTCACTGAGATCACTCTGCTATTCTTAAGACTCTGCTCATCACTTTCTGCCCTGGCAAAGACCCTTTGTGCAGGTGAGAATATTATTCTGGAATATCCATGGACAGAGACAACAGCTAACGAGTTGTATCTGGCCAATAAGAAAGCAAAACTGAGCTTGCTACTAGAGCCTGTATGGGAAAATCCCAGCTGTGATCCCACAGATCCCATCATGCAGCGTCCTTGCAGCATGAACAAGCTTCAGATTTGGAAAAGGGGCCAAATCTGTCCTGTTTGCATGCAGAAAAAGTGAAATTGAGTGAGCTGCTATCTATTGTTCGGGGTAATTTAGAAAGCTTTGCCATTTTTTTGAGGAGGGAATTAGGTTCTTGTATATCACTGGAGTAGTTAATTTTCAACAGAAACCCCAAAAGTCTATCTTCTAAAGATAATAAAACTTGATCCGTTCACCTGGGTTTCCATTTTAATTCACTCTGAAAGAGTACTTAAGCCCCCTTCTTGTTTGTGAAGACACCTACTCTACATGCTTGTAGCACGCTGGGTAATAGACCTAAGAGTTATAACTTGGTGATAAAAATAATGCATAGATAATGGAATAATTATGAAGTGCTTCCTCCACGAATGCAAATCAGGGTTTTCCATGTGTGCTGGTTTTCCCCCATGTACAGATTTTTACAGACAGGCTTTTGACCAAGCAGAGACATTGCTTGGAAAGGGAGCAAAGCAATTAATGGGCTTTGATAAGGCTGAATCTCTAGCTGAACCATTTTGCCGAAAGAAGGAGGTGGAGGTAGTCACATGGCAATGTAAGGGCTCTCCTCTGTCAACGTGACTTTACTGGGGAGACAGAAGCAGAATTTTTGGCACAAAAACAGGGAGAAACCACCCATGAGAGTCTACTTCATTGCTGTGCTGAGAGCAAATCTCAATGAGCCAGGACCAAAGAAATTGGTTGGGCTCCATCATCCAGCCCCATCTTCTCAAATAAATACCCCCATTTCTGCCATATTTGATCCCTTCCCTGCTCCAAAAAAAGGCTCAGGGTCTCAAGAAGGATCCAAAATCTTCGAGGTTGGCTTGAAGCTTGGCTGAAGCTGCAAATGTATCATCTCCTGCTTCCATCTTAAACACCCGTGTTCTTCCATCTACAACCATTACAGGAGAAAACACAGGGTTGTTTTCAGAGCATAGGGATACACAGTGGTATTCCTAAAGGTTTGGGGTTTGGTGTTTTCCTTTCTGGGTGATTTCTAGCTATTTGAGACCCCTTGGGAACACATCACTGTGTTTGAAAGGGTAATGCTCTTAATACAAAGAGTGGGATTTAGGGGGTATGAGCATACTATACAGAAGAGTGTTGTTACAGTAATTTTTAATAAAGCCTTTATTCTAATAGAAATAGAACTTATAAAACTTAAATGAATCCATGGAGCTGTTGGGAAAAGGGATGGGTTCTTTGCCTCCCCCCCCCCCCCCCCCCCCCAAAATACCTCAGAAATTTAAAAAAAAAAAAAACAACCACCACAACAAAAAAAAAACAAGAAAAAAAAAAAACTAACAAAAAAAAAAAAAAAAGACCAAGAAGAATCAACCCACTCCATTCATTTATTTATGAATTAATAAAAGCAAGACAGAAATAAGCAGTTAACATGCATAGATTTTGAAACCCAGGAGGATTTGGGGGATAATGTAGTCTGACCTTCTGCCTACCAGCGGCAGGTTTCAGGGAGGAACACCTCCACCATCGCTGCAGAACTCCCGGGCTGCAGCTCTCCAAAGGGCTTGTTTACACACACACAGGCCTGAAAACCCACATGTGGACACTTCTCAGTCCAAAAACCTCTCCTCTTTGGGTTTTTTTCTCCCTTTTTTACCTTTTTTCATTTAACTAAACTAGAACTCAGGAGAAAGACAAACTTTGTTTTTTCCCCTCAAAAACTCTTCCGCAATTTGCTCTAGGAAAGCCCTTTGCCTTAATATCTTTAACATTTATTAAACCTCCATGTTCAGACAATAAAAAGATCCTTGCATGCCGATTCTCAAAGCAGCAGACAAAGGTTTCTCCATATGCCTGGAGCCTCTCTTGCAGGGGGTGCATCCCTTTCTTCGTGGGAGTCTCAGAGGATATTGATACTATCCATATTGCAAGAAGGACTCGAGGGCTTGGACCTGCATTAAGTTCTCTTTCCCATGTTTGTTCCTTACAGATGGACTTTGCAGTTCAAAGGTAATTCATAACCGCCTTCTCAAATTATTTTACGGCGCTGGGAGTCACCCTGAAACATGAGAAAATCCTGCAAATAGGCAGCATGTTTGCACTTGGTTTATCTCATAAAATAAATCAGATCTAGACTTTGCTGCGTCCAATCAGTCTGTGGGACTCACTACTGCTGGGTGAGAGAAAAAAATAACAAGATTCAATTTTTTTACAAAAAAAAAATTTAAAAAAAATGTCAGACAGTTATAAGGGATAAAACCCATATTCTGCTGGTTTGAAATGCTGGAGGAGTAATAAAATACATACATGGGAATATGTTTTTTGCCAGAATCACATTTCCATTATATGCAGTGATGGAGCTGTTTGTATTTGCTCTGAAGCATAAGCGTACGCTCCTCACATGGGACACATTTCTGGTCTGGCCTTGGAAATGCCTTTATGTTTATCCTGACCTCCTCACGGAGACTGAGAACCCAATGCTTCTCCAAATTAGGATCACAAAACCTCAAATGAGGTTCTTAAAATGCAGCTGGCTTGGAAACCACAGCTGCAAATCCTTTCTATGCTTACCAAACCCCAGATTTAATTTAGAAGAAACCCCACTGCAATAGTAGTGCAACAGAGCCCAACATGCTTCAACGGCAAGCTCAGTACCTTGTGCCACTCATTGGCTTGTAATTTCAAGGTAGATGACGAAATTTTAATGAAAGGGGAGGATGAGAAGACCTGGACATGAGTCTTTTGTATCTCCAGCAGGAGATTTTGCTGAGATTCAATCCACACATTGATAAGGCTCCCCCTTCTTAATGGCTTTATTCTCTTCCGTGCTGCTGTAGATAACTGATTCCCACCACAAGTCTCTTTATTCTTCAAGCAGGTCTCATTTCCTACTACGTTTTTAGACCAGAAGGGCATGGAAAAATAATAAGCACTGTGCACTGTGTTCAAGTTAAGAACTGTGATTAGCCTTTTGTAATGCCAGAGTTGGTATTTTTACAATACTGGCAGTTTATTTTAAGTGCATCTCTTTTGAGGTGAGAAATGGGTGTTTACACTTGAAGTAGATGGAGAAGAGCAGTGAGGGCTTGTTAATCTTCCTGGAAAAGTGAGGACCTGTGGCTGTGGGGGGGGACATCACATTTAAAGTCATTGAGTCTTGACCATGGGAGCATCACGCTTAAAGCATAGACTGAAGAACTTCGTCATCACCCCAGGGTTAGCCAAATAATGGCAAAACCAATACAAGCTGGCTTCGTAACACCTACCTGATTGAGTTTGTCAAAGTCTGGCTTGTAAAGACCCACTCTGGCTGCAAAACTGCATTAAAAAAAAAGGTGAATGACTATGACATCTTCAGGTGTGTAAGTTGCACTTCTCAAAGTGACTCTGTAAAGATGAGTGGAGATCAGAGGGTTTTCTTGCTGTTGTCCCGACTTGTGTCTGGATGCCAAGTACAACAGCAGAGATGGGTGCTGAGGGGCAGATACAGCTTGTTCAGGGTTCAAAACCAAGCTGGTCACGTTCATAGGTCACCTATGGATCTCACTTCCTTAAAGACCTCTTTCTGCATCTTCATCCACTGCATCTTTCCAGGGCAAAGAGCAGAACTACTTGAACTGCATCGCCTCTCTGCACCAGCTCATTCTCTTCTGCTTGCCATTAAATGTCAATATTTTGAGCCCTGTTTGATGACACTCCCAAGGTCCCCATGCCACCCGGGCTGGATCAACACCTGACAATTCTGCACCGCCAGGGCGGGAAAGAGGGTGTCAACCTGGTTGAGATGCACAAAGACGTTGCAATGATAATAAATTGGCTTGTCAAAGAGGAGGGCAGATTTGCTATTAATGGAAATAATAGTAGATTACATGGGCTTTTGTCACACAATATAATCAAAGGCAGGATCAAAGGGAGGGAATCTAGCAAATGGTTAGCAGGCAAGACATGCTAATGAGATAAAAACGCTAGCCTTGCCACCTCTCCGGGCTTCAATCGAAGGATAATTGATACTAAATAATGTAATTTTGAGTGGTGGTGAAATGCACTTAAAACCAGCAGACAAGGCTGTGAAAATGTTTTAGTTTTTCTGTTACTCTGCTGTCATTTCCATCACTTTTTTTTTTTCTCCATGTAGCAGCTGATCGTGTGTGTGGGAGCTGTTGGGGGAAGAGAGAATAAGTGAAAAAATTCTACTTTGGTGAAATACTGGTGCATTCACACAGCTTTAACTTCGTTATGTAAAGCCCCTGGACCTGCCCCTGTAGTAGGTCACCTCAATTCGTCTGTGTTTGGGTTTGTGCGGTGAGGACAGTGGCACCGGCGCTGCTCACTGCAAAGACCCCAGGGATGAAATTGCTGTGCTCTGCCACCTCCACCGGCATCACGATGCTCTTAAGCAGCAGCTTCAGCTGGCTCAAATAAAGGCTGCTTTTTCAACCTGCCACTTTAAATGCAATTTAAAACTAACTGTGATTTAAATGTAAACTGTTGCAGTTTAAGTGTTTCTCTAGCAGTAATGCAGTGACGTGCAAAGATTTGACAGGGTGTGGTTTCAAAGGGATGTTATTTTATTCCCTGAAGCCATGCTGGCTGAAGCTCCACTGCATTTCAGTCATCTCTAGCCCGAGGAATTCACAGTATTTTAAAATACATTTTCCCCTGGAAAACTTCTGTATTGGCTGCTTTCTGGGAAAAAAGAAAAAAAGCCAGATTACATATATCTTAAATATTTTTGTGCTTTCCCATGGCCCTTCCTATGTATTTTAGGGCAAACCTAACCCTTGGCTCTGTCTGATTTGGGACCTGCTGCCCACGTTGGAGTTAGCAGCTCAGGAGAGACACGGATTTCCCTTCCTCCCTCATAGGTCTCATCTTTTTATGTTTCCCAACCTACTGTGGTACATGAAAGATGCATCCGTTGTTGTTGCAAGTACCAGCTCAGAGAGCTCTTCAGTCACCACCCAGCTAACCCAGATGTCGGCTTTAGAGAGCATCTGGAGACTGTTAGCAGATGGGAGGGGGATGTTGTAAAGTAATTGCCCAAGATTTGAAGGCAACGAGCACTGCAGGAAGCTGGATACTGCCTGGGGATAGCACAAGGAGAAGCCCTGCTTGGGGCAGAGCTGGCTTCTGTTTATATCCAGCCCAGAAGATCCCGTGTGTGGAATAGCTTGCTCAGAAATCATAGGCTTAAAGCGATGACAGCATGCACCAAGATATGAGCATCCCAATAGGAAAAAGCTGTAAATTGAAAAATAGAGAGCTGTCATCCCCTGAGGAACATCTTTCTGGAACTGGAGGGGGAAATCTTCATCCCTCCCTCCAGTTAATGACAACCATCAGTCCCCATTGTGCTTTACTGGAGTGGACTACTTCAGCATATGCATAATTTTAACATGTTTAAATTGCAGGAAGGGTCTAGGAGTATGAAGATACACAAGTGCTTTGTGAAAGTAAGATTTTCTGAGGTCCAGTAATGGCTGCAAAAGACGCATCAGTGATGCAGCTGATCCATGCAAGAGCATCCCTTGCTGCCAACGTAGGAAGAGCTCTGTGACAAATGCAATGAGTGACAGGCTAAAAATAAAAATTACCTTAGTGGTTACAGATTTGAATTTGGCTTTTTTTTTTCTTAAGTTCCTTGTGGCAAAATTAATCAAATCAGGATGTTCCCAAGAAACTTTTTGTTTTGCTTATTTATTGCAATGAGTTCGGCTGAGCAGCTTCCCTGCAGAAAGAAGATTGTTCTGTGTCACAGAAAATAAATAATGAAAAGTAAAGGATCTCTTCTCCTGCATTCCCAACCCTTCTTTGCTGACTGATGCCAAAGGCAATTACCAAGGCTAAATTAAGACTAATTTTGCCGGATTTCTTTTGAGGAACCTTGAAAGCACTTTTACACCTAAGGATGCCAGGTAGTTAGACAGCACAGGAGAACATACAAGATGCAGGTTCGTATAATGTATGGCCTCAGTACCAGCTCAATGCTAGATCAGTGTGAGGAGGTGAGGGAGGGATAATAAATGGGTCCTGCTCAGTTAGACTCTCAGAAACACCAGCAAAGTCTGAATTTCAGCGCACTCTGAATGCAGCCACTAACCTGCCTCCCCTCTTGTCTTTTGAAACTTGCTGACCCCTACGTGCTGAATTCCTCTCCCGGATGCATTAAAATCCACCACACGTCCTTTTCTCTGCCCTGTCTCCCTGGTGAACATTGCCACATCCTCTTCTTCTTGCCTTCCTCTCCCCTGGTGCTACATATACTAACCGTTGCCTTTCATGCGCTGTTTTCCCTGTGGATGAAGGCTTGCGTTCCACATAGCCAGACCAACTTCCCACTCATCCGCTTGGAATCTGCTAATGACAGAGGTTGGCACAGGCTGCAAAGCCAACTGCTGCTGATGTCAGCACACACATGTGCTCACGTGTCTGGGTGAAAGGCCTTTGTGCCTGCATCTATGACAGAGGTGGACCATAAGGAACTTGTCTTCTGCAGCTCCTCATCATCTCCTGTTGAGTGTTGGAGTGCAGGTCAATGAGCAGAGATGCTGAAATAATAAACTGGAATAAAGCCAGCACCTACTTAAAATTGGGTCCAAGCTGTCACACAAGCTATTTTCACATTGGAAACATATTGCAATGGTTCATGCCCCTCCTAAATCCACCTGGATGTAAAGGAAATGGAGAAAAGTGGGGTCTGAGATGGGATCAAGCTCCTGTGCTTGGCCTCAGTGCTGTCAGCATTAAGGCAAGCCAGTGCCAGGAACTCCTCTTTTCTGGATAACCCAATTGTATTTGCAGGATTACTTCTTATAGATGCTTTCATCTCCTTTAATCACAACAAAAAAGAAAGGAAGGCAAAACATACACACACAGATCCAGCGAGGTTCTTGTGCTCTGCTTAGACAGTTGCTACCAATTTGAAGTGTCGGCACACATATGCTGAGAGAGCGTGTGAACGTTGGCATCTTTTCACATGAGATGCTTTGGTCAAGGTTTTGCATACACTGAAATGTCTATATTTCCCATAACAGAAAGATTAGTTTCCTGGGATCTGATTATATCGTTGTGGTTGTTATGGGGATGATGAAGGTAAGTGATTTATGACAGTATAAGAAAGGATGCAAGTGGTTTATTCTATTTATAGCCTTGTGCATGTGTATAGTGTGTGCATTCAAGACACGCTGCATAAAAACACAGGTGTGAACTACGAACAGCCACATTGTGAGTAGAATTTCTCAGCAGTTCTTGGTGAAAGGACCTAGTAAGGTACAACACCCTTTTACCACTCTTACCAAGGGTAAGAGAGTCACAGAGTCTGGGGTTCATTTTCTGGAGCAAAAAAAGAGTGGGAAAAAATGGTTCAACTCAGACCAGAACAAAAAGATATTGTCTTTTCCTGAATTCCCAGCTAATTTGGGGTGGAAAGGGTGAGTCTTTTAAAAATTCTTCCGCTGCTCCCATTTCCATCTCTTCTGAAGTGAAATAATAGCTCTACAAACCAAAAAGCCAGAAGCCACATTTTAATGGTGTAAAAATAAAACATTTTGAAGTGGTTGACATCTTCCTTGCATTGATTTTGTCTATAAGGCTTCAGTGGTGGCTTGCATTCAGAATGAGTGGGTTTTTGGGTCTACCCAAGAGGGCATTTCCTAGTAAATCTACTACTGTCTAGAAGGAAAAAAAAAAAACAACACTGCCTGGGTCTCATACTCAATGTTTTTTATTTGCTTTTATGAGTACAGCTAAGAGCTGGAGGACAATAGTCACTGCACTGGCTCTGCTCGAGCTGAGGGAGAGAAACTGAGGTGAGAATTTTATATAACTTGCCCGTGGGTCATACAGCAGATACGCTGCCAGACGATGGCTGGGCAATGTATATTTAGAAATGAGTTAAACAGAGCGTTCAGCCACCTGGGACGGGAGCAACAGCCCCAAGTGCTGCTTGAATCACACACGTGGGCTTGCAGTGGCCATCGTCCCCCATGATACCTTGCATGGAGATGAGTGGAAACTATATGGAGGTACTTGAGGTGTCCTTGTTCCTTGTTTGCTCTCCAGACATCTTCCAGGAATCGCATCTGACACGATGCTTGGGTGGGGCAACTCACAACAGACTGATCCTCCTCCAGGTTTGACATTGAGGAACTCTCTTTGCAGAATAAAGTGCCCTGTAGGAAATGTTTTCAAGCCGTGGGAGTCGAAAAAGAGATTAAACATAAAAGATAAACTGCTGCATCTTAGAAACGTGATATCTGTGCTCATCCCATGCCTAATGAAGTGATTCGTGTAAAGCCTCCCCGGAGAGGCGGTGAATATTGCTGCTCTTCCAGCTTGACCCTGGAGCCAGCAGCTTTGAGTAGCAGCTTTATTCCTTGGAAATAAGGAGTCAAAAGGGTGATGCTGTGAAGTGGGGATGACTAGGAAAGATCTTGGAGTCAGGGATGATTCAACGTAGCTAAAAAATTCCCCTTTCTTTCCCTCCCCTCTGTTCAAGGCTTCTTGATTGGAGTGAGATGGTCCGTAAGCTACAGTGTGTGTGTCATCCTCCAGGGCCTTTTCTACCTGCTTGTTTGCTCTTTTTTAGCATACATTTTGAAGGGTTCTGGATGAGCCTGTGTTTTATTGATCTGGCTACTCTCACTTCCTTTTCTCCAGCCCTTCATTAAAGCTGGGATCACACTTTCTGAAGGTCTCCCTCAAGGATTCTTGCTTGTAGAAACTGTGATTATGGTTAAAGCTGTTGGACTTGAGACCACACTTGATATTTCCCTTTTTATTTAGTGCAGATATGCTCTATTTACCATAGATTTTCTTTTCACACTTGTTTTCCTCTGGCCTTCAGAGTGAGGAAGAAAAAGAGGGCTCTTGAATTTTCCTTGTTGGCTTCATTGATCAGTGTATTTTGGGTTTCATTTCATTTCTCTAAAAACAAATTTATGAGAGACGGTATCTTCTGGGTTTTTCCTTTAAAGTGAAAAAGGTCATGTTAATTAACCATCCTCATTATGACAAGGAGTGCTAAGGATCAAGTGAAGAATTTGTTCTGTTCCTGCCTGCATGTAGGAGTTTGTATGATAAGGACACTCCAATGCACGTAATACAGTCATTGTAATGTCTTCAGACTGCTATGTAAACAGAATAACATGTCACTCTCTGCCTTTCTTCTCTATTAAATTAAATGAACTGAAGTTTGAACGGGAAGGTGGAAATTAACTCTTTATATACTGGACATCAACAACATTTTGAAAAAGGTCCATTGAAGTTTTCACTGTCCTCTAAAAGAAAGTGCTGAGAGCTATCTAAAATAAATATTTACCAGCTGGAAAAAGCCAGAGCTTCCTTTATGTTTTTAAAACCTTTTTTTCCCTGCTCATTTAGATAGGTGTCTCATTTGAAAAACACCTGCATTCATTTAGAAAGGAATGAATCGGAATAGTAAATAGTACCCCCTTGCCATTCATTGAACTGGGAACACTAGCTTTTTTACTTTCCCCCTTCCAACTGTTATAAAATAGACCAAAAGGGGGCTATTTTAGATCAATAATCTTTTTTTGCCCCTCTCCCTTGATATTCCAGGTCAGCTGGCAAATGGAGAATTATTCTTTGCACAGTTCTAAAAAAACTCCCATTATCACCCCTCTGAGATGGCCACTTGCCCCAGATAAGGGAACCAGTGTCTGAGTGAATGGGTAATAAAGTGAATTGGTTTTGGAACGTGCAGCCATCGGGTTTGCCCTTGACAGTACCTTCTTCCTTGCTGCATCCTGACCCCATGTTCGGATGTTTTGGCTCAGGGATGAGCAGCCCTAAGTCCCCCTCGATTCCCTTTGTTCATTGTTTTTCTGCTCGCTTTCAGCCCAAGCCGTTCATGCCGTGCTGCTCCGTGTCAGAAATTCATTAACTAACTTTGCATTTTGATGGTAGACGTGGAAATGCCATCTGCTACCCAACGGCTGTGCTTTCTCATCTGCCCAAATCCTACCGAACCCCGCCAGTGTCACTGAGATTGGTTGAGCCGCTACGCACTTTCCTGTTATTAGCAAATTAAGATACACTTCCCGCTGTTGATTTCCCCATCTAAACACTGCACTGGGAACAGAAATAACCCTATTACTGGGCCAGGATATAATTTAGCCATAACACTAATCTTTGCTGGTCTGAGACGGGGTGTTATTCTGCATCTGTTGTTATTCTCCATAGCCCTTATTCCTAAAGCTGGGGAAATACATTTCCTTATCAAACAGCTTCATTTAAGTCTAATTAGATAGAGGCCCACAGGTGACTCAGTCTAATATCCTCCCCCCCTTGGCGCTACCTTAAGTACTCCAGGACGTGTGCTTGAGGAAGCCTTACTGCAGGAAAAAAGCTCATCTCCAGCAGAGAAAAAGTTAGTTTATTTGTGCATCCTTCTGCGCTAAACGCAGGCCAGGCAGTGATTTCCACGCTGGTGGGGAGCATCGGATACCATGAGGAATAGCACTGGAGTCATGATGGGCTTCCCGTTGAGCAAGATACAGCTTGGGGTAATGATATCAGCATCTCCCTCCTCGTAAAGATCCAAGATCCTGATCAGTGCCAAGATGCAGGGGGGGGAAAAGTGAGATATTCAGAGCAGGATGTTTGATGGTTTGGGGAGTGGTTTGAAGGGGTCTCATCACTTTGTCGAGGTGCAAGTGGTTGATAAAGTGTGAGGGAAGGAGTTTCCTAAAGAGTGGGATTTTCTTTGCCATGCTTCAGGGTCAGCCAGTGGCTGGAAGCTCTCCTTACAGAGATACGTTGGTGCACCTTCTCCAAAGAGAGGTCAGCCCTTGGCCACTGCAGTTTATGGAGTCTATTTTTCGCATGCTTTGAGGATGACGTACATCTAGGTAACAGAAGGGTGCTGTGACTTTTAGACAGGGAAAGCAATGCCCCCAATATGGCACTTTTCCTCTTTGGCTCTGGAAATAAGTTAAATGAGTACGTAAGGCTTAGTCAACCTGCTCTTGGACATCTAAGGTTAGCAGAGATGCTGGGAGGAAGCACTGAGAGGAAGGACCCAATGAAACTGGGCACTAACCAAACTGCCAGTCTCCGTTCCCCACTTTTCAGGAGCTGGATCACCTTTACTCACTCGATCCCTGTCCATCACTCCAGTGCTCTCCTGCACCAGGGTATTACTGTAGACAGGTTGCAGAGGGTTTGGAAAGGTAAGAGGAGCTGGTAATCACCACATTTACATCCTTTTCTGCCCTAAAATGGACTGAACAATGACTTCCAGTGAGTGTAGCACAATTAGCAGGAACAAAGCTTGCAGGTGGCAGCTGGGAATATCACCCACATCAATGGCTTTAGATAAGGAGAAGGGTTCATCTCCTGCAAATCCCAGCTGAAATAACCAGGATTAAAATCATCTGACTCCTTGGAGGGTCTGATTTAATCTTGTGGAGACTCACGTATCCCTGAGCAGATCCCAGCACATCATGGGTACCAGAGGAATGGTGCTCAGTCCCCATCCACGTGTGGTTCTTGGTAGCGCAGACCATTGTCCCGTCAATATAATTAGAGAAGACAGAGAAAAGAAGGGTTTGTTATGAGAAATTACCAAGCATGAGAGTCACGTTTCTTGAAAACATGTGACTCTGGTTTTCAATCCCTTGTCACAAAGCCAGGACTTGTAGGTTCTGCACAAACATATTCACAGCTTTCACCTGAGTATCTCATTTTCTCATATTGACCCAGAAGAGTTTTGGGAACTTGGTGAAATCAGTGCTTTTCTGTGAAGTGCTTCAGCCTCAAAGAAGCTGCAATTTCCAGTGTTCCCCAGCACACATAGGAAAGCTAAATATTGCTGCTGGAAGGGTTTGGAGTTCTTGAATCCATTTGGATCATTTAGCAGAAGCAAAAGGGCTGTCCTGAGTGCAGGCAAAGGGACCAGATGCAGACCACAAAGGACACCCCAGGCAGAGGCAGGATTTCTCCTTGGAGACACAGCTGAGGTCAAAGCAACCTCTACCCCTTCCAGACCTCAGTTAGAAAAAACAAGAGTAAGACAAAAAGCATTAAAAAAATCCCTGACCCTGCTTGCAACACATGGGTTATCAGTGGCATAACTGGGTGCAGGACCATTTCGGTGGGTACAAGTGTGCCAGTGTGCATCAGTCAGAAGTGGTCTGCTCTGCCTTCAATGACTTCCATTTGACTTGATTATTATTATTTTTTTTAGCCCAGGAAATGCTCAGAAAACCTCCTTGGGGGCTTCAGTAGAGCTGTGACTTCATTGGATACTTACAGTTATTCCCAGCGCTGGCGGCAGCTGCTTTGCTGCTCTGGTGCCCTACAGCAAGGAGGCAAGAGTTCAACTGCAAAGCACCCTCGGCAGGGAGCCAGGGAGATGAATCCAAATTCACCCATACCCCCTGGCACCCATTCTGCCCGGCAAAGCCAGTGATGGGGTGAGCGTGGCTGCAGGAGCCAAATCACTGCTGATTCCCTGCCAGGTTCCCGTGGGATGCTTGATGTTGATTGCTTACATGGGCTTAAATTCCCTGCACTCTCTAAAGGGGGATGCCTCCAAAGGCTCTTTTAAATTCCAAAAGTTGCTTCAACCTTGTCCTTCCAAGCAGGCACTTCCATCAGCAAAAGAGACATCTCCCATCAGCCCTCTTGCCTGCCTCCTTGCTGCTCCCGGCTACTGATCCAGGTCTCCTCTGGCGATAATTCTCCAAGGTCGCAGGATCAAGTGAAGCAATTTAGAATAAATTGTGGTCGCTTCAGACTTTTACATTAAACTCTGAACTTTGGGAGCTTCGCTGCACTGAAACTGTTGGCGATGCGCACCCAGGGGGATTTGTATGTATTTATATCCAAAGCCCTCCTTAGTACACAACCTGCAGAGGCTAAGGAGATCAACGGGAAGGAGGGGAGAGCAGGGAAAGTGAGGAATATGTCTTTGGCCTCTCTTTCCTCTTTTAAAACCCAAAGGCAACTCCAAGCTTAATGGCCTCTTCTCATGCAAGAGGCCAGCAGAAGGCCAGCGCACGGTTAAAATTCAGCAAAAAGGCCTTTAAAGGAGATTTCTGCTTTGCAGGTTCTGTCTCTGAAACTCTCTTCTGGAGCTTGTTCAATGTGGCTGTAGCAGGAGGCCAGGTGCCTGCTTAGTGCTGCTCCTGTTGGCCCTTCTCGAGGTGTAGAGAGGGGGGCACTTCCAGGGACCCCAAAGAGCAGAAGGTAGGGGGAGAAGATATGAGATAAATTTCCAAACATCATCTACATTCAGCTTGCTATTGAGGTTAGAGGGGAGCAGGGTAAAAGTAATTATTTAGAGATATTTCATCTTGGCATCTTTTAATACATTTCAAATTCTATAATTGATACTATAAAAAAGCTGAAAAGTCACCGTCACCCCTTTTCTTCCAATTTGCTGAAAAATGTAGGATCAGCCCTAAGTGAATGTCACTTGAAGCTCTGGAAAACTTTCAATGTTAATGGAAGGAGTTTATTTTGCCCAACGCTAGAGCCACAGCGTCCCCTCACACAGAGTACGGGTGTGTCTGGATTTAAGTGATGATGGAATTAGAGTCCGTCTCCACGACATGTCCATCTGCTGCTGCTTCGGTGACCTACATGAGGTGAAATGAGATGTGTTGGTCTCCGTCCAACTCCTGGAGTGGGCACATTGCCCCATCATAAGCATAAAGGAGCGTTGCCCAGGCTGAATGATGTAAAAATCTTGTCGTGACAGGCATGAGAGGCACCTTTTGGTCCCTATATCGTAATTCAATCATATTTCAGTCTGGATTTTGCATATGTGAGTCAGAAAACTTACAGAAAATGGGAATAAAAAAATCATACAGGAGATTTATTCTCATTCACCTGAACCCAGATGCTTTTTTATTTTAGGAAAACTCCAAATATTGTGAATTTGCGCATCCATGGCTTTCATCCTGACTAGAAATTGCAGACCTGCAGATGTGTTTTTCTTCCCTCATATTCCCAACCCATGCCTCTTAGACCAGATGGAAAGTTTACCCTTCCCAAACTGGTGCTATCTCTGCATGTAAATGAAGAAATCTGAGTTTGAAACCTGTCAAACCAACACCTTTCCCCAGGATTAAATTGACTTTGAAAGCGTATGCTTCAAAAAATACCCAAACAAACAGGAAAAAAATCCCAAAAGGAAAGAATTAATAACCACAGTGTTTTCTAATATGCACACTAAACAACTCCTTAAATCTAAATGAAATCTATATTGCATTCATTTTCTATTTTTGAGATGAGACTGGGCTAGTTTGGATCCACATTCATCCAAATTTCATGCTTCTCCTTTGAACCCAGCTTATCGGAAACGTTCACTTTCTTTTTTTCCTCCCAGTTGCCTTACGGTGGGTTTTCAAAACTCAAATCAAAGCAACAGCCTACATGGACGGAAAGAAAATGACTGTCTTGTGTCCTTGTCCCCCTGCATGTATTTTTGGGCACAATACTCTGTGATGGCCAGGATTTGGGTAGCACCTTCCCTGGGGACCCAACCTGCTGAAACCTCATTTTATTCCATGAACCAGGGCGAGAAATCTTAGTTTTGAGTGTTTTGAAGAATCTTATCGGACAAATAGAATCTGCCAGTCACATCACTGCTGGGGATTTATTCCTGAACCTGTGAAATCTGCATCTGTGACAACAGGTTTCAGTGAATTTGGCGCATTTAATCTCCCTTCCACACTGGGCTTGATCATCCTTTCCCTAGTGATCAGGTGTCCACACCACTGTTCAAATGGATGTGTGTTTTTCCTCTTTCAGTGTAAAAAGGGAAGATGGTTCCTATTCGAAATAGCTTTCATTACCTCCGTAGGCAATGCAGGGGATCTGTGCACACCAACAGTCCTTCACATCATCTTCAGGGAGGAAACTGAGAAGATGTGTCCTGGCCCATTCGGTTCTTGCTGGGACAGCTTTGCCACCAGCCACTGCTTTGCAGCATTGAGAAAACCAGACCTGGGATGTTTTCCTGGTGGATTTTGTTCCCTTCAGTTTGCTGCTATGACAGACATCACTTTGGATCAGAGATTTAGAGATGTGGCTCCAAAGGGCACCAAATTTTCATAATTTTCTGCTCCGTACTGGTATTCATGTGAGTGCTTCTGTGGCATTGATGTGATCCCCACAGATCACCATCACGGTATTTGACCACAAAACTTTAGGGACCTTTGAGACCGTCACCAGATTTTGCCTGAAATCACCCTAACCAGTTCTAAATTTAGTTGGGAAGCCAGGAGACAGACAGACATCCCGTGCACCACCACAAGCAGGACCAAGGGGGAAACCCCTGCAAGATCCCTGACAGACAAGAGAGGGAAACCACAGAGGTGCCAACATTTATTTAAATTGTCTGTGGCCAGCAGGGCTCCAAGCATTGCCCATGTCCTGGAGACACAATTAGAAATACAAGCCCGAGCAAAGGAGCAGATGGACAGCAGTTGTTTTGCTGTCTGCCTGCACCTGCCAAATGAGCTTTCTTCCCTGAGCCACAGCAGTTTCCAAGTGCTCTTGAAATCAGAAGGAGTTGGCAAGCTGGCCGCTGCCTCCCTGCGCCGAGAACATGATGGAGCTGTGTTGGGGAAGATCATTGGACCTGGCCCATTGAAAGGGATGGATGCTTGGGGGAAAACGGTTTGAGATGTGGAAGAGGTGCCTTGAAGACCAGAACCTAAAAACCCCTCTCATGTAGATGAGAGGATGACTCCCACCACAGTATCCAAGCCTCCTTTCATTTGCACCAGAGAGCACTTGGCAAGTCTGAGGCTATTTATTCTCCCACAGGCTGACTTTGCTCATCCCCAGAGGTCTTGGCTTCCCCCCATAAAAAACCAAGATCCCAAACCATCACAGGCTATTTCTGCAGACATTTCCATGAAAACCCTGGCCCTGCTGAAGCTGATTTTGTTATCAGCTTAATAGGGCCAAGACTTCAATTCATCCTTGCAATAAACTAGAGAAATGTTGTTGGTCTTGCGTTTTCTAATCAAATAAAATTTTTTTTCTCATAGAGGAGGCCGTTCACTAGCCCTGAGATAGCTGCCCGGTCTCAGCATGTGGAATTACAGACACTGCCAGCACCTATTAACTGTACAAATCTTTGCATTGATAACTAAGGGAGAGATTTATGTCTTAAAATGAGAAATACCATCCCCAACAACAAAATTGAGCCCCAGGATCAATCCAAATCAGAGTCCGCCGAGGAAGAAAATGAGGCAATTGGCATTAATTGACGTCTCTGGCATTTTAGCAGCCTGCCAGGAACACTGGGCCAGAGGGACAGAGCTTCTCCCTTGACTTTGGGGGACTCCTGGCCAAGGTCAAGCAGTTTTTGGCAAGTTATTGGGAAATATTTGCGGAGTTTCCTCAGTGGCGTGTTCTGGCACCTTCAAGGAAATAAATCAAAATCTACTCGCAGGGCTAAATGCGCTTTAAAAACAGCCTCTTGCTTTTGCATACCAATTGGCTAATAAGCCACAAACTGGATTTTCTCATATTAATTCCAATGCACTTCATTTACTTGCTGCTTTTTATCCATCAGCCTTCTATCCCCAGGCAGGTACTAGCAGCCACAGACAGGATTTCTCTAATTGCAGCCGCTCCTGGGTTCATCATCGTGCCATATCCTTCCTAACACCCCAAAAAAGTCAAGATCTTGCGTATGATCTTCTGAGCTTACACCCCAACTTAATACTCAGCCTGGATATCCACTATGTGTTTTTAAAGGAGCAGTTGCTTTGCTGCTTTTGTTTGCCTAGGTGTACTCCAGACCCCAGTTCTTGGGGTGCCCCTAGGTAAGCTGTACAAGCAGGCAGGGGGCTGGGGATGTCACATCGTCTAAGCTCTTGTCCACATCAAATCCACCTAAACTATTCCTGACAACTGCTTGTCTGAACTATACATAGATGGAGAGTCAACAGCCTCCCCAGGTAACTTTTCCTCATGAAAGCTGAGCTGTGCTGCTACCCTCTGCCTAATGTACCCATGAGGAAATTATAAGGCATCGCTAAAACTTTGTGGGTGTTTAATCTTCATTACGAAGGAGTCCTGAACCACTGGATAGGTAATGGATGGGTCTCAAGAGGCAGCTCTGTCGGTCCTGGGAGATTTGGGCTCTTCTGCAAAGCCCTGCCTCCCTCAGGGATGTGGTTAGGACAAAATTTTATCCTCTCAGCTTTTGCTAAGAAGACAAAACAATTTAAGGTCTAACAGTGGTAGAAAAAAAGGCCTGGAAAGACCTATCCTGGTTCCTAAAACCTCAGAAAGTAAATTAACCAAATCTTGCAATCTTCTGCTTAGTCTGAGTGTCACCCAGCACCAAGCACTTCCCAGAAAGAAATAAGGAGCCTGACCAAGCATCCTTTTGCCATTCAGAAAGGAAACCCAAATGAATTAGAAAATCCTTGAATTTCCCTGGGGATTTCCAAGTCACACAGCAGGATGCAGAGAGACCTCCGAGCTCTGGAGCAAACAAGGAGGATTGGCCCTCCCCTTCACCTCTAGCTGGCCAGGTTTGTTCCATTTTGCAAAACCAAAGCTTATTTGCCATGAAATGAAAAGGAATTGTCTCTTGGGAAACTGGAAGGGCTCCAGAGAAGAGCTGCTGCCATGAGAAAAGCTTTGTAAGCTGACCCATGTGGGATGAGGTTAAGGGAAGTGAGCAGGGACAGCCCCGAGCAGGAGATTGCTCATTCCTGCTCCAGGCTGTGGCTATAAATAAAGACCAGAATCTAAGAAAAAAACGTGAAGGGTGACTTGCTTTATTCTCCTTCGTCAGTGAGAGTGGACGGCTTTAAAGAGACATGAAAACAACACAGAAAATAAGAAGCCCCATTTTTAGAAATAAAGGCTGAGCTAAAAGCAGACCTGCCAGCTCAGCCAGATTGGCTGATGTGGGGCTAACACAACGTGTTGGAACTTGCTTTTACATCTAAACCCTTTGTGTCACTTGGGCATGTGCAAAACGGAACTTAAAAAAAATTACTTTTTGCCCAAATTTTCCCACTTCTGCCCATTTCCAAGGAGTGGTGCTGGGCTTGAGTATGAAATGCGAAGAAAGACGCGGCTGCAAAGAAAGAATGAGTCGGAACAGAAATGTTACGGCCTCTCTGGGTCTCTGCCAGGATTTTCCACTCCCCCCCAGCAGTATGTTCCTGGCATGAGCATTGCCAGAGGGCAGAAGGGGTCAGATACAGCCCGGCCACGTCGCATCTGTAATGAGACATTGCTGAAGCCTGGGGCAGAGCAGCCTGCTGCCGTCCGGACGTTAATCAGATGTAATGGGAAGATATTAAAGCAAGTGCTTTTTAGTGCCACGTTTTATTAGATCCTGGGAGCTGACTGCTGCCACGTCTCTTTCCACTCCCTCCCGAAATGGCATGAGAAAGACCTAATGGCTTTCATGGTGAAGACATCTGTTATTAGACCCCACACGCTCACTCCAGTTTCTAAGAAAAGGGCTGAGGGTCTCTATGTAGCCTCAGAGATATGAGCGACTCATGAGATATTCATACTTCCTATCATGCAAGGGTTGTGTCCCTCTTGGCTACCAGCTCTGCCCTTCTGCATTGCATTCCTTGATGGTCCCCATACCTGGCTCCAGCCACAGCCCTGTGATGCTGCTGCATATTTGGCTGCTGAAGACCTTTTCTCTCTGCTGCTAAAGCCATTACAGATCTCTCCAAAGCCTGTCGCGGATTGCTAACAGCCTTCAGCAACCTTAAAAACCTTTCGGTGGCCACAGCATCTGTCATTGCAGATGCTGGCAGAGACATTCCCAACAGGACACTGGGGATCCGCAGAGGTGGGACGAACCTCGAAGGATGCGGGAGTCCCTACCTGCCCCCAGGTCCATCCTTGAAGGTCACAGAGGGTGTCACCTGGCAAACACTCTGGTCTCTGAAGAAGGACAGCAAACAGAAAGCAACAAATCTCATCTCCCATCCTCGTTCCTTATGAACGTTTTATGAATGAGGAAAGAGAAAGGAGCAGCCAAAATTATCCTTTTCTTTAACAAAAGTGACTGACTTTTGAGTGTTTCACTCCAAAAAAGCCCAGCAGTTGCCCTCAAACTCCCTCATTCAGGGAACTGTTGCTATGTTTTGTGGGATCTTTGAACGTGTTTCTTGTAAATTCTTGTACCTTTCTGGGAAAAGGTGTGTTTTCTTTTCTTATCACAACCTGAAGGTCTTTTCTCCTATGACAGAAACCGATGGTTTCTCATGTTTTGTTGCATTAACTGGACTAAGAGGAGAAAGTACATTTAATGTTCCAGGTAGATGTCCAAGAGAAATCAAAAGAGTCCAATAAATGGAAACTCAAACAGCTCAGCTTGCCTCTTTCCACTGAAAAGCAATCAGGTTCAGCAAAGGTGAAGCAACTTATATTGCTCCTTTTTAAAAAACAACTGTCTCAATCCAAGGAAAGCAGCATTTAGTCCCTAATTGTCGGGTGCTGTCAGTAATGAACCCAGCCTCACAGCACGGGGGGATAAAACAATTATATTGGGGATTTTTCACCCCGTGCCCCTTTATGGTGTAATTCTGCTGGTTTGGTTTATTTTTAGGGGTGACAGGTTCATTTAGAGCTGCTGATGAGCAGTTGCAATCATTGTCGGTGAGCACAATGAGCTTGCTTAGAGCCTGGGCACCTTTTCACCAGCTAAAAAGAAGGAAGCAAAGGGGGTTTTGAAGAGCTGGAGCTTCTGCAATTGGGTTTTAGGCAGGAAATGGGATGTGTAGAAAGGTGTTAGGCCAGCCTGGGGAGACATCAGCCCTCTGCAGGCATCCAGTGAGAAGTATATGGGTCACAGGCATCGTCCTGGGCCCCAGTTGGCACCTACTTACCACACCCTCGTCTTAAGGAGGAGGCTGTCACACCTGCCTTGACATGACACTGCCTGAATTTTTTTCAGTAGGGAATCCTCTCCCAGCTTCTTTCTCACCTCTCCATGTGTTACTATTTTTTTTTTCCCATTCTCCCTGGGGTTTTCAAGAGATAAGCAAGCAGATGCAAGAAGGAAATCAGTTGCTTCTTGATGCATTTACAAGCACAGCATTTCAAGGCTCAGGCACTAAACAGGCTCTGGGGATCTGTCAGAGGTACCTTCACCCTCATCATTAAACAGTCACTTTGACTATAGCTCTTTCTAAGTCAAGTGTCCCATGAACTTTGAGGCCAACTGATGCACGGTGAATTGCATATGGCTCAAGCTTAAGAGTTTGTACTAATGGGGGACTGTGTGGCCAGAAGAATCTACCTTGCTGAATTTCTTACTTTGAAATTAAATAAAACATTATAGATTTGATAAATTCCATGGCCTATCCATTACTGGCAGATGGATAGGCACTGTTTTGCTGGCATGCAGGATGCCAGTTGTGGAAGGGATGCCTTGACAGGCATTTCTCCTCATCTTCCAACAGTCTCTCTCTTCCCATTTATAAAGCAAGATGAAAATAGTTTTGTGATGTATTAGACCCCATGAATAATGCACTTACAAAATGCCTCAGTGCAACTGAGCATGTTTCATCCCATCAATATGATAAATGCAGGTACAGTAGTTTTAATTGTCGAGATCATGTTATAGTGAAAACACATCTGTGCTTAGCCTAGGGGAACATTAATGTTGCCCTGATCTTGACAAACCAGTTCATTCACATACTGCTGTTCTGCAAAGGCCAAAGAGCTGGGAGCAGTGAGCATGGGTTTGGGTCCAGCAAAAGGTGAAGGCACCTGCAGCTTAGGTCCTGGCTGTTTCAGCCAGTATCCTGCTAACTAAAATTGAGAGATGGGCACTGCCATGTGCTCCTGATCCAATTGTAAGATTATGGACGATCCCAAACCTCAGGGAGATGCTCAGAGCTGGTGTAATATAGAAGCATAGAATCTTTTTGGCTGGAAAAGACCATTAAGATCACCAAGTCCAACCTAATGCTGTCAAATCCACCACTAAACCATGTCCCTGAGCCCCTCATCTACTTGCCTTTTAAATACCTCCAGGTCTGGTGATTCAACCACCTCTCTGGGCAAATATGTAACACAGAGTATAGGGTTTGTCTAGAAATACGGTTTAAAGGACGTTTGTCATATACTTCATGACACCTAAAAGGTCACACATGGAGCTTGACTCTCCCCATTCCATCTAGAGAAACACAGGGGGCTCACCCGCATTGCTGCCCCCATCCTGGCTGATGTGGTGGGCATCAGCCTTTCAGTTTGGACTCACAAAATCCCCAAGGGGCAAAGGGCCAGGCTGGGTGCATGGCAGGAGCTGCGGCAGCTCTGCTTCCCATGCCACTTTATTCTGGCATTTTGGTGGCTGAAAAAGGGCACAGGCCAGAGGCAGGAGTAAAATATCTCTGTAATAAACTGAAACATTTGGCTCTTTGAGCCGATGCCAGCTTTTATAACAATTTCCATCTTAAGCCGGCTCAATACATATTTAATGAAATCTTCTATAAAACCTTTAACAGCCCTCAATTCATTTCAAGTGGTAAATGAGTCAGCAGTTTGAAATGATGAGCAGGATTCAGGCTCCGCTATCGTTACTTAAGGAGAAGAAGTGATTCTTTTTAATGTTTTTTCCTCTAAATAACATTTCTTTTTCTTTTTTTTCCCCCCTCTTCTTGTTGCTGGCATGACGCTGCTCGACAGAGGCGAAGGCAGGCATAGAGACATGAATTCCCCAACGCTGGTACCATCCCTCTGGTCCTTGCAGACAGGCCTCGTCAGCTCAGACTGATGTATCTGATTTTCTCTTATCCAATCTCTTGACCCAGTCAGCTCCAAATAAGTTTCATTTCTCTCTGCCTCAGTTTACCCATTTGCTTAGTGCTACTGACCTGCACTAAGCCTGCAAGGCATTTCTGAGAGCTCTGGTGGAAGATCCCAGCTATAAGTGCAGCCAAAGGCGTATAGTATGGGCTGTAAAAGCATTCAGGAGGGAGACATTGCATCCACCAAGCCTAGCCCACCTGAGAAGCAATCACCTGCCCTGTTATTCCTATTTTCCCTCGGTATCAGACAGCAAAGTCGCCTGAAGAGTCCGAGCGGCAAAGAAAGGCAGATAGCAGCTGCGTAATCACCGCTATATGGTACCTGCGTCTTTGAATAATGAAATGGCATATTTGTTAAAGGCAAGGAGACTTCCAAGTTGTCTTGTTCCGCAGCTCACCTATAAAAGCCAAGAAAGCTTTGCAAAACATTTCAATTCTCTTGATCACTGTAATTACTGGACGGGATCCAGCGCTGCTCTCTGGCTCGCGTGTGCCAGCAGGTTAGACAGAAGGGGTGTGGGCAAAGGCTTTAAAATAAAGTGAATCATGGCTCACTTTTTTTTGTTTTTAAAGGCCTTTATTTTGTATTATATTGATTTTTCTCTTATTCCAGCAGCTCACTGCAATGCAAAGCAAGCACCTGCCAGTGTGGGGATGTGTCAGGTCATTTTTGGTCGGGGTGAGATGAGGCTGTAGAATGTGTCACTGGCATAACATGGAGCCAGGAATCTCCGTAGGGAGAAAGTGACTTTAAATATTGCTTTAAAGTTACAGTGAGTGGGTGATGGCAGCACGCAGTCTAATGCAGTCCTCTGGACCGCAGACAACTGCTGGCTCTGCCACAGACCGCGTGGCCTGGGTCAGCTCACCTAAAGCAATTTGATGGCAGGTTTTCTAGCACCCCCATGGCTACAGTCATTCAGCAATTCCAATTAACTTTTTGCATTTAAATGGCCTGCATTCTGCTGAATTCGTATCAGATACAAAACGGGCGGCTGTCCCTTCTAGTTTTATTCTGACTCCGCTGAGAACTGGCAGCCCCGGTAGCAGCTTTGTGGGTAGGTTTGTGCAAGGTCTATGGTTGGGGAGGATACATAGGCAGGTGAAGTGGGCAAATTAAGCATGGCTTGGAGAAACTGAACTGAGGAGACAGCCTGGACCCTGACATCTGCTCATCCTAAGTGCCAGGTGAGGTATGGATCTCTCTGGTGGGACAGCACCCTGTGGGTACTGAGTTTTGAGTGGTCATGGTATGGTATGGCCAGAAAAAAACAAAAATCCACTTGCTTCCCTCAAATGCTTGAAGTATTTTCTTCCAGGTATACCCTGAAGGAGCAATATTTCTAGCTGAGATGAGGAGGTATTCCCATTAACTTCCCAGACTCAGGTGAGGTTGCTTCTGAAACTCACTTTTAATGACTGCTATTGAACAAGGCTGAACTGGCCCTGGAACAGCTGCTAGAAAGAGCAACTTTATTGTCCTTGAAAAGCGAGAACAGTTTCGGGAGAAGGAAGGAGCAGAGCAGGGCTCCTTCAGCTTACCTAAGTGAAGACCAAGAGGGGACCTGGCTGCTCTCTATAAATATGCCAGAGAAGAAAACACGAGGGGAGAAACTAATGGCTTAAGTTAAAGGCCATCATTGAACAACAGCTAAATTTAGGCTGGGAGACAAAGGAAAGATCCTAACCAGCAAAGCATAGATTCACAGAGTGTTAGGGGTTAGAAGGCACCTCTAGAGATCATCTACTCCAACCAAAGCAATTTGGTTCAGAACAAGCTGAACTTTGAAGATTAATCTTGATTAGTGAGTGACTGGGATAACGGAAGGCCAGACCTAACCCCACAGCAGGGATGGTGGAGGCTGCAGATGGCACTTGGTCAAGGACAAGCACTGGGAGGTGACCAAGACTCATAGGAGCCTGCAACATGATTTGCAAAGTACCCCAAGGAGCAAAACATGGAAACAACCCAAAATACAATGGGAAATCTTTCAATCCAGATTGCCGTGGTTTTAAAAGCCAAAATTTCAGCAGATGCTTCATGAGCTGCTAATGAGAGCCGAAGATGCTAAATGCAGGGGCTGTGCTTTAAATTGTTAATCCTGCTCCAAATCCATCAGCGAGGAGCGCATCTGCCAAAACCAGTTGACTCCCAGCTGATCCCATCTATCTTTCATGCGACTACAGTGAAGGCAGCCTTGGTGGCCACTGTGCCAGGATGGGACCTGTCACTTCTTCTCAGCCCACAGGAGAGCGGGTGAGGAGTTTGTTAAACAGAACCCATCGCAAGCTGTTATCTTCTACACACATCACCCAGATTAAATGGCACTTAATGGAATAATGAACCACAGGGAGAAACATACAAGGAAACGTCATTAAATCTTGTTAAAAATGAATAAAATCCTGAATCAATTCCCATTAGTGAATGCACTGATATTTCACATATCTTTAGGAGTTTTATTATGCATTCATGCATAATCTGATATAATGATGGCTATTTTCCCCCAAACTCCTGTCTTCCTAATAAAAAGAGCAGGACAAAGGATCCAGTACTTTACTCTCTCACGCTTTTTTCTTTTTTAAGCATTATATGAAATATTTAAGCAATGTCTTTTGCTTCTCATGGTCATGCCCTTATTGTGTCAAGTCACATTAGTTAAGTATACAAATGAGAGTAAACAAAGGTGACAGATAAATGAAACACATGGTTACCAAAGTGTCAGAGGCCCCTGTGTATGGTCCATCCATAGGTTCCTCAATGGGCTGCTCGTATGCAACCCTAGGAGAAGTTGAGAGGCAGAAGCTCCAAGCTTCAAACAAACAAGTTCCTCAAAGGACCAGATGTGTTTGCCTCTGCTCTGCTTCTTTTCCTCTCTCCCCGTCTTGCACACTTTCTGCTCTCATTTAAACATCGAGCATGCGCTAAGCGGAGCCAAGCAAACAACGGAAAACAAAGTCCCTTGAATATTCATATTTAATAATATTTGGAAAACACCAGCATGTAGAAGTTCCTGCAAGGTTTGCTAAGAGCTGGAAGAGCAGGGCGCAGGCACAAGATGAGCTTTGAGTGTGTTTAATGTCTCCTAGGCAAGATGCAAAAGCCGGATGAGATAAGCCAGCAGAAACCTGGGAGAATTTGCAACAATTTGGACTGCAAATTTATCAGTGTAATGGCCAGATATATAACTTCATGCAGTGCCCAGCACTTCTGCATTGTAAGTTTAGCAAAGATCTTTAACTGCCTTAAAGTCAAAGTCTACAAGATCGTTTAATGCATATTTTTCCCTAATTTGTAGCTCCACTTATGGGACATGACCATCTTCTGCAAGAAATTGGACAAGCTCATAACAAAAGGTGTCTGAGACCAAAACAAAACCCCCAATAGGTGGATACATGCAGACAGATGGAAGAGCAAAAAGTAGCAAGGAGGCAATATTGGTCAGCATGTTAAACAGGAGTCAAGGCATGATAGACAGCAAGACACCAGCTGCTTGGCTGTTGTCAGGGTTTTAATAATAATAACAGGCTTGTTTTGCATAAACTAGCTGTGTCCATAATTCATAGATGTAATAAGCTGATCATTAGGAGAAGTCTCAGCTCACCTCCTAGCTGCATGTGGCCAGATCGAGGTATTCGGTCTGAATCACGGCAGAGGAGAGCTATTAAGGAGGCATATGAAAGAGGATAATTTATTCTAATTCAAAAGACAGTTTCAGTCTGACCCTTTTGTGCTCACTCACCTTGAACAGAGCCAGTCAAGCTTCGTTAGCATGAATACTCCCCAAAACCAAACTTTTCTTTCAAATCTTCTCCTTGATCGCATAATTCCCACTTTGCATTGGGCTGGTTAGGTTTTAGCAGACATGCTCCGACGCTTTGAATCTAAGTTGGCTCAGTTTATAACCAGCCACAGCCCACATTGCAAATGAAGGGTCCTGGTTTTGCAAAATCCAAGTGCTGCACTCAAAACGGTGGACAAGGCAGCTGCGATAATTGTTGGTCTATCAGCAGCCGTGCTGGGAGAAGCTTCAGAGAGCCAAGGGATCTTTAGCAAAGGCATGACAAGAGCTGAATGTAAATTAGAACTGTTCAGATACAAATTAAACAGCAAGGGTAATTAAGCCCTGGCTTGGCTAACTGAAGAAGGCAGTGGAGTCTTCAAGGTGCTGATTCAAGGCACTGAGTTTTTCTAAAAGTTGCTTTTTTGGGTAGTTTATCACACTCAGAGATACATTTATCAGGTGATAAACTTTTGGAAGTCAAACTAGATGATTTTGTTTCCTTCCGGCCTTAAAAATGTGACTTTCTGGTTTCTTTGTTGCATATTTATGGTGCAAAAACATCAAAAAGCCACGGCTGGGTCAGCGGGAATTGTGTGACTGTGAATTGTAGATTCCATAATCACATTTTTGACTCCAATTGATCCTCAGACCGTGAAGAAATTTGCAAATATTTTCATACAAGGAATATGGCGGGGACTACTTCAATCTGTTTGCAGGTAATTTGCAAACAGAAAATTTTGGCAACGTTGGCTGAATACGTAATCAATGACGTGATTTATGTGCCTGACTATAATTTCTCCCAGCCTCCCTACTCCATGCTAAGCAATTTGGGAAAGGAACGACTTGTTTACCTCATGCTTCATTTTGCTGGTGCTGCTCTCTCTAATCCTGTGGTTTGAGATACCCATGTGTGGAAAGGACATCTTTTTCCAGGGGAAAATAAAAGGGGAAGGTGGTTTGCTTTCCTATTGGATATGGGTAGAGAAGGTGGTTTGTTCTCCTAATGGGAATTTTGATGTATTCTCCTTTTACCCTGCCACAGAGAGTGGATAAACTTGCTCAGCACCTTTGAGAGGCAGAAGATGCAAATTGGTCTGTATGTCATGTGGATGGAGCAGGTATTTCTAGCAGTGCATGAATATAGAGGTATTTGCATCACAGATGAGCTTCCAAGCTACATTCTCCTCCAGCATCTCCCTGAAACAATGCAGAAACACCTACATTTAAACCACTAAATCCCGAAACACCTTTTCTCCTTATCTTTTGGGTTCAGACAGGGAGGACAGGTGCTTAGCAATGCTTAGGACAGCAAGGAGAAGGCACATCAGGGAAATAAGGACAGACCTGCCTCTTTCTCAAAATATTTGGAAGAAATCAATAAATGCCTGAAGATCTGAGCAGGACTATTGGTTTTCCCCCAAGCCAAAGCTGCCTGCATCATCCCAAGATTATTCTCACAGTCTTTAGTCTATCGGAAGGTTTGTTTGCAGCCTGGTGTCTTCAATTCTGGCCCATTTCTCCTTCCCTGGGTATCTCCCTGAGAAAACTGGGACTGACCCCATAATGTTTGACTGGAGCTGCCTGAGGAAAAGTGAACTTTTCTCATTTTTTCAGCAGAAAAACCTGTTTCTGAAGAAAAGGAAGGAGGGAGAAAGGAAAAGAGCATTTTTTTCTCTTTGCCAGCCACTTCTTCTTCCTGGTGGAGCCAGGGTATGATTGATAGAAAGAGATCCAGTCTTGATATTAAGACATCAAGTAATAGAGAGTTTACCACAGCTCCTGATAAGACTTTACTTAGGCAGGCATTTGATGCATGTGTATCCATTCTTCTTCTACTTTAAAATGGGGACAATTATAGTTCCTATTTCTTGCAGAGTTGTTGTGAGCCTGAGGTTATTATGGTCTGTAAAGCATCTCAGAGCCATTAGAGTATTTTGCTTTTCTACCACCATAAAGCATCCTGCTCTCTATAGCACAGCAAATAGTGTTATCTCCAAAGCATCCCTTGTATTTAGGTGAAAATAGAGAAGATGTCCACCCACAGAGGTGCTGTCAGGACCCAGGGCAGCCAGCACAGCCAAGCCAATGCCGACTGGCGTGTCATGATTGCACATAATATTCTAAAACCCCTTCCTTTTCCTCAGACCTTTTCATAAGATAATCACAAATTGCTTAATTTCTGGGTTTCCCAAGGGAAAAGGGGCTCTTTGCAGCTGCAGAATCAGTAGACTCCTCTTCTGGGAGGTCAGTGATGCCACTGGACCATCTGAGGTGGAAAGTCACCTCCACCTTCATTTTACAGCCTGAGAAGGTACTATGAGAAGACACGTGCCCTCCCATCATGGCTCCATCCTCATCGCACCCCCATTTTTGTTGAATGTGTAACTAAAATAAGCCAATCTAGGTAATGCAAATCCCCATGATGAATCTCATAAGAAAAAAGTGGCAGACGGACCAAATACTCTGTATCCCCATCCCCACCTCCCACCCCGCCCCATCTGATAGTGAAATAAATCCCTGGGAGCATGTTAGCTGCTCAAAAGTTTACGGGGGAATTCCTGGGATGATGTGATTTGTCTGTCAAATGAGAGCAAAAAGGAATAAGTACCCCGAGAGCGAACGAAAACTATTATCCTTTCAGAAAGTGGCACCAGAGCTGTGATTTACTCCACGTGTGGGTGCTGAGTCATGGATGGAGGTGAGATAATCCTGAGAAATACTTTTAAAAGGAAAAAAATAATCCCTATAAAGAACCATCTCCCTTTTGGAGCTATTTCTCCATAATCATTGGATGCTGGTGATGTTTCATGAGTAGCATTTGCTGCTCCTTAGTGGGAGATATCCATAAAAAGGGACAAAAGAAGGTGAAATAACACTGCCAGGCTGCATCCTCATGATGTTGGGGGATGAACTTGGGCTTTTCTTCACTGGGAGCAAAGAGGGTGTTTCAAAGCACTGCAATCCTTGGCCAAGTTTCCAAGGGGCTGATGGACATCAGTGGCCCCAGAAGCATCGCTTCAAGCCCGTTGTGCCTCAGTTTCCCTCTTTGTAAATACAGATTTTAAAAAAAAAGAAAACCTTTTAAAAAGTTGCTCATTTTTAAGCAGTGGTAGACACAGAGGAATGGAAAGCAGATGTGTGGGTGGCATGAACAGGGTGCCGCTGGGGGTTCAACTGGTGGCAAGCCTCCTCCCTCCCCGGCCCTAGCAGCTCGCTGTGTATTCACTGTATGTTCAATTATGCATCGTTTCCTGTTCTCATTAGAGACCTTCAAACAGCCTTGAAAATATCCTCATTCAGGGCTTATTTTGTCCTCGTTAAATTTTTATCTCAGCTAAAGGAGGAAGATAATAGTATTAAACCCTATGCAGAAGCACATGAATGAGCAACAGGAAAGATCTCAGGAGCCATTGTCTAACTGCCCACCAAGGCTGTGCAAAGTCCCCCCCATGTTGGCTTTGTGGCAAAACCATGGTGGGTTTAACCCCTTTGGAAAGCCAAGAGGCTTCTTTTGCATTGCTGCATGACAACAGCATTTCCGAGACACAGCCCAGCACCCTTGTTTGTTAAAACTCTTGGGAATGACTTTAAAAGAGAAAAGTATCTTTTCATTATTTCCATTTTTTATTATCCCCATCACCCTTTGAGTCTTTTTCCCCTTCTGGCTGCTCTCTTTTGCTTGCAATCTCTGCACTTTTGGGGCTTGAGCAAACCAATTAGCAGCCATAAGTTAGCTTGGGCCATTTGGAGGCTCTTTGCTCATCTGCGGCTGGTTGGGCTCTACCATGGGCTGGCCTTCCCCTCTCTGCTCCTGCTCCCCAAATCCTCCCTCCAGAGAGAGGAAAGGGAAGGGGAAGCACAATGAGTTTGTGATTGATTGGTTTGGAAAACCAAAGGAAAATATGGAAAATGTGATTTTGGGACACATTTCAACGATACATCAAGAAAGTTTCCCTGGTCCTCTCCACCTGTGCCTTCTCCTTGCACTCCTTATCACCTCTCCTCCTTAAAAAAAAAGATTGAGGCTCCCTATCACTAAATTCATAACTATTTGCCTGCAATTTCCCCCAAGGGAAGGTTGTTAGCAGCAACTTAGCGTCTGATGGATGGCTATGTTTCTGAGGCTCTGTTTTGCATCAAGGCTTCTGAAGATACATCATTGAAATTCACATGGGCAGGCGTGTATTAAATAAATGCCAAGAAAAATATTTATTACAGCAGGAAAATTGGACTGCAGCTTTGTATGTACGCGTATTTATAGTGATTTAATAATCAATTATTGCATCGGCAGTCAATATGCACCTTATTAAATCTTTGCGGGAAGTTATCTAGAGAACTGTCACTTAAAAAGGTGATTTTAATTCTCCTCTGTAATTGTTCTTTTCTTTCTTTGTTGCCTGCCCATGTGCTCTACCATCTAGATACCACGCACCCTAGATGGACAGTGGCGAGGAGGCTTGTGGTTGTGTATTAATGGAGTCGTGAATTGATTTTATTTTCTGGTCTTTATTCACTTCCCTCCCCACTCCCCCAAACCTTTTTTTTTTTCCCTCTTGTAAGGGATAATTCATTTCACAATTGCAAATAGATCACTGTAAACTCAGCGTAATGGAGCAGTAATTACCTAAGAAGTGATGGATTTGGGTGGATTTTGTAGGCTAAACTATCTGAGATGTACTGTACAAAGTAGGAGCAGCTATTTAGAAGGTGATCAGTGAAATGCTGTGAGTTTTCTGCTTATTTCTCTTATAACCAGCTGCCAGTTTAACCTTTAAGGGGGAGACGAAGCTCCCAGGCCTCCCTCACAGTGCCTTTTATTAACATCTTTGGAAACAGAGCCATCTGAGACAGTAAATCAGCAAACATTGCACTTCATATTGCCAGAGTATCTGCAAGCGCGTTATTTTCAGGACATCATTTAACCCGTTATTTATTAATCAGGTCCCTCTTTCCCAGGCACGTAAGGGGTGTCTTAGCAAGGCAAGGGTCATATCTTTCCCTTGTGGTTTTGGGCATAATTTTGGCTGAGGACATGGCACAAAAATGCCTTTTTTGGGAGCGGTTTGCTGACGTGGTGTGGTGGAAAAGGATTCCTGTGGACAGCATCCCTGTGAACCCCAGGGCAGAGGAAAGCAGGCCTGTGATCCCCAAAATTCAGGGATGCAGTCAGTCCAACTGGCAAACGACTGCTGTAGGACAAGCCACTAGTGGGAGCCGTGGTCCCACATAACCCCAGCAGACCCTACGTTCGGTGTCCAAAGGCAGAAATTGTCCTGCATCCTTGCAGAGCTTTCGCCTACCTCAGGGGTTTGGCAATGTCTTTCCCATTGCCCCGGCAGCCCTCTTCTCGCATTCAAATCTGGGCTTTTTGGGGTGAGAAATAGAGGAGCATGGGGACGTCATGTGGATGGAGAAGTCCAGTGATGGAGATGCCCATGACACCAACAGGGGGCACTTTCATCCCTGGCCCTGGAATAAGGGCAAAGTTTTCTGCTCCTGCATGGTTGTTTGGGAGATGGAGGGAGATGCAAGACACAGCCAAGGCTGGGAACAGATCTTCACTGGCTTCTAGTATGGAGTCAGCTTTCTGGAGCATCTCTGACAGACTCTGTCAAACTCCTCTGTACTCTCGGTTTAGCATCAACCATTCTCACAGTTAAAATGCATCTTTCCTCTTGGGGCACTAGCTTGTTGCCTGAAATAACTGCTTTTCATGGGTGCATTTTGGGGGCTCATGGCTCACTTACTGCTCTAACACACGTCAGCTGTCACAGCCTAGGGATGCAGCACAAAAAACCGGTTGGGATGAGTAGCAAAGGAGGGTGAAATGCACAGCGCTGATTCCAGGATGCCCCCACTTCCAGCCCAGCTCATCCAAATCACAGCTGAACAAGCAGCTTCACGTTGTTTGTTCAGACCTTACTGGTTGGCCTTGAGGAGAAAATGATATCTTATTAGGGACTCTAATAATGTTCCAGATCATCCTCCGTACAGAGCAGATCTGAAGGATTAGCAAAACAAATGAAGTAATGACTTTTCTGTGAAATTAAAATTTTGTAAGATAATCCAAAAAGGAAATAGAAATTTTATTTCAATTATGCATTAAACTTTCTCAGCTCATTTTGTGTCAGGGTTTTAACTCTAGGGGAAATTTGTAACAGTACTGGGGCCAGAATAGGTTCAAACCCTGCAGCCTGCTCCCAGATCACGCGTCACACTGATGCACTCCTGCACACCACCCAGCGTGCTTGCAAACGTGCACAACAGCCCCTAAACCTGTTATTTCCCAATTAAATCCCAGGCTGCAAAACATGAGCATGCTGCACGGGTGAGATATTTTGTCCTATGTAATAACTGCATGAATAATTGAAATTCCTTGCATTGCTCATAGCTGAGGAGTCCTGGACAGATAAGCAGTTAACAGATGGACTATCTGTTTTCCTTACTACATCAGAGACCAGAGCAGCATAGGGAAGGTCTTGGGCTTAAATGGAGACAGAGTTTTGTTTCTGGTTTGATTTTGGCACGTTACACTTTGTGCTCGAACTAGGTGAGTTCATGGTGGTGCTATCAGCCGAAAATGGATTACTGGGGATAAAACCATCCAGGCAGGCACATTTATTATTTATCTTAAACAAGATTTATATAGTTAGTTAAAACAGAACTCAATAAACACCTTAGTTTTTTTCCCATAAGGAGCAGAGGGATGCATCACACCATGGCAGCCCCGAGGAGCTGTAGGTATGAAGAGCTCAAGTTTCTACTACCAAGTCCACAAGGAATTCCTTTCAGAGTACTATGGAGGCATTGGGATGCTGCTCTGAAACGGGGGTGAAGTGAGTTTCTGGAGCTGCCCTGAGGGGACAGTTGTGACACACTTGCTGTCACCGAAAGGTTAATTTCCATGAAATTTGACCGGGGAGAAACCTTCAGCGGAGATTTTATTCCACATCCTAGTAGCTCTTAGGATCTATTAATGTTTAGGAAGGAAAATAAATAAATAAATAAAACCTGGGTAATTCATTAGCAGCCATAATCTAGTGTGTGTCACATCTGGTTAGGCACTGCAGTACATATCGTATGCCTCAAAAGCAAGGAAATGAGAGGTTAACGCATTTCCTTGGTTTTGTGAGCTGTCTACAGACCGTGCTCTTATCTTAATTGATACAGCATCAGCTTTTCTCCACATGCCTCTGACTACAAGCCCAGCTTTTTGTCCTCTCGAGTTATTAGACTCCACTCTGGGTGACAGAAAGAACAGACTGCCTTGCTGAGGATGTGGCTCTCTTGATGCAAAGCCCAAAATCTCCTTTTTTCCAGCTTCTCAGGGCACAGAAGTGTTTTCTTTCTTGTTCCAGTATTCAGTGCTTTGTTCTTGGGCTCAGGGGCAGAGGGTAGGATCTAATCCCATCCCCACCCTGTGCGTTGAGGAAAAAAAATCACAAAATCAGCCAATTTCCCATCCCAGATGGGAACACGTCCTGGCCATCTGGAAGCAGGTGGCTGTGGGCAGGTAGCATATGAAGCTCACAAAACATTTCTGTGACATATCACGGTTTTAGCAATTCTTTCCCACTCTGGAGAGAAGAAAATCCACACAACCAGTATTACTGGGACATACCCAACAAGCTGAGGCTCACACCCAGCTGGTCACCTCCAGCAGGTCACACACATGTCTGGCTGTGGGAAAAGGATGATGAGAGGATGGTGCCCTTCATTTGAAACCTCTATCATACATGATGACGAGGGACCAGTCTTTCAACTGGGACTTTTTGCTCCTTAATTTAACCACTGGTTCATAAAATACCATATACAGGTTATGTCCATTTCCTCCATGTCAGCTGCCAATGCCAGCTTTCTCCCACAGCTCTCCGCACCTCCAAGAATAAAATAAGTTCCTTCTTTATTTGTATATATTCTTTAGATGCTGCCAGCAGGGTGGCAAGAATTTGGGACCCGAATCTGCTGAGTAAGGTGGTGTTTATTTCGTTTCTTTGCTTTTCACCACCGAAGGGCATTTTCTAGCCTGTGGATTGACGGCTGTGTCGCCTGCACGGCAGCGTAACTGGGTTTGCAGACAAAGGAGACCAACAACTTGATAACGATAGCAAAGTAAATAAATAAAAGTCTGGGTTTGTGTGCAGATAAATCTCTTACCAGGGATTCTCATTTAGAGAAGAGGGGGGGAAAAAAAGGCGAAAAAAAGCCTCTTTTACAGCAATACATCCTGAAAAGTGCAGTTGCAAATCACTGGGGGCCCAGCCACGTCCCCTCACTGCCACGATGGAAAGAAGAGCCGGAGCCCCAAATTATTTGCATCTTTGGGAGAACACATCCTATCCATGTATAAGGGAGGATGTAAAGGGAATTTCTCTCCAACCTGGCTCAGATTAGGGTTTGGTGGCACCTGGGAGTCGACGTGTGGCAGATGGTACACAGTGAAGATGCCGAGTCAGGAAGGAGGGTGGCGGTGCCTTGCTTATTCAGCATCCGGATCCCATAGGGTCCCTCACAAGCAGCAGTGGGTTTGATGTCTTGGGCCAACAGGAAAATCAGAATATATATAAGAATAATAAAAAAAAAAAAATACACATAGGATTAAAAAAAAAATAGAAGCATTTCCGTTAGCCATGATATGAGCTCTCGCATCTCAGCGTGGGACATCAGTATGGCAGCACCGGGAACAAGCCTGTCTTCGATGGGGAATGGCATTAGCAGCATTTACCGGATCTACAACCCAAAATAGTCTCATTACTCCTCAATATGTCGTGTCAGCACCCGGCAGTGAAAATAGTCCGTGCTGATGCCTTCAGACTTCAGCAGAGCCATAATGGGAAACAAATTGTGCGAGACTCCTGGGCGATGGAGTGATGGCAATCTGCATTTGTGCTCTCAAGCGAGCCAGGCTTCAGCCGGGAATTCAATAAATAAGAGTAGAGTTAATTCTCTGAGTGTGGAGCATCTCTTTGGTGATGGAGAAGATTGACAGCTGTCAATGGAGCTGACAGCTTGCCGTGCTTCATCCCTGACAGAAATGGAGATGGAGAAGGGAATGGCTCTCGCAAGTCTAGGGGAGCACAAACCCGTGGGTGGGGTGGTCACTCCTGGAGTGGCCCAGGAAAGGAGGCAATTCCCTATGGATTTTTATATGCCAGGAGGTGTGCGAGTCTTAAATTCTGCCAAAAGGAGGGAAAATCTCATTAAAACTAAAAAAAAAACCAAACCACAACAAACAAAAAAAAAAACCCAAACAAAACACTACAAATGATGCACAACCGAGTTACTCCAACACGCAGCCCTGTGTGCCGACCTGCTCTTCCCCATATATTTCTTTTTTTTTTTTTGGCGGCATAAACAGTGGTTCAAACTGTCTGGGAGATGTCAGGAGTGATTCATAGGCTGGCTTCATGAATCACGAAGCTGTTTTAAGAAGTCCTTACATATCTCTAGCTCCTTTGGTGGGTGGTTTTTATACACCTGCATCTCCCCGACACCTTCGTGGTTCCTGTTTCCAAGCTTATTCCTGCTGAAGCCACCAAGCCTGCTTTTCAATAAAAGCTGGGACTCCTGTATGACTGTAGGATCAAGGGATTTAAGGCAAAACCCACCAATTTTCACATTTCTTAGACCCCAAGAACTGGCAGTGCTTCAGCTCAGGGCTTTTCCCACCTGAAGTTGATTAAAGTGAAAACTGCAGAGCTGGAAATGAGCCGTAAGAAATGCTGGGCTGAACTTTTCGCAGGAGTAAAAGGGGAAAGTGGCAATGAATTGTATTATGCACATCATGTAGTCCCTGAAAGTGCTGCTGAGTGGAGTCATACATTCATATAGAGTCAGCCAGGAGTCCATTTTTACATCACTACAGACAGGGAGGTGGATATATGGACCATTATATGTTCCCAGCTGGAGAAGAGTGGCTTTAGCTTTATGTCCCTGGCATTTGCTGGGGGCTTTGGGGTGGCAGCTTCTTTTTTTCTCTCTTTTGACCTCTTGCTTTCAGGGTGGGAGAGGAGCGTAGCTGGCTGCCCTCCTGCCTCCTTGACCATCATCACCTTTCCAGGGATGCAGGGACTTGGGAAAAGAGCCCAAATCCTGCAGGGATGCTCTTAGAGTTCACACACCAATCTCTGCATCTCCAAGTCACTCAGAAAAATATCAGAGTACCAAATCCAGGTTTCTTCTTCCCCTTACGCGTTGTAGTCTGGGCAGATTTTGACCTCGTGCTTTATTCTGGGGGGCGAGATATTTTTGGTCTTCTGAATGCTGTGAACAGGATCTTGTCTCATTTTGGTTAAAAAAAGCCTTTTCTGGCCTTGGCAGCCCTTTGCCCTGCAGAGCAAGGCTGAGGTTTGGGAATATTTACACTGAACACAGTGTAACCATTTGCTTTTTACATAACGGCAAAGTTTTTTCATAGGAGAAGTATTTAATTTTAATTAGTGGCCAAGATTGCTCTTTCTCATCTTCCGCCTCTGTAATCCTTCCCTTAAATTAAAATGAATTTTTTTGTAATTAGAAATTAGAAAAATTATTACATATTCACATGGAACAGCAGTCTGTGTTTGAAGCTCAAGTCACTGCGCAACCCTTTTAGAAGAAAACTAGGATACAGGTGGCTTCACCCATCCCATCTGCCTTTCGGTGCTGGGTCTGGAGGCCTCCCCACACCTTTGGGTTAAAACACATGATGCTTAATTGAGTTATTCAAACTCTTCTCCCCTTTCCACCAGGGTGGACTTCTCCCAAGGTTTTGAACCGAAACAAATTGCCTCTTTTCCTAGTTAGCTCTCCCCAGGGTGAAGCTCTACAGCAAATTAGGTATTAACATCTGTACAGCTCTGTTATCCACCATGCCAATCACAGCTCCATAATTGCCCACAATGTCTTCCCTGAAGGATGCCTGCTTGTATGTTTAATAAAACAACCAAACTGGGTTTCAAATTTCCTTGCTCATATGAAAAATTCATAGCTGCAGTTCCCAGTAAGTGTTGATCTGTCGTACGTCCGCCATCGGCAGTGAAGAGAAATCCTGAGCCCAGAGAGTTGCCGGCAGCGTGACGGTGTGGAGCAGCAACTCTCCCAGCACGTTCGTAGAGATGCACATTCAACGATGCAAGGGGGAAACTGAGGCAGGGAAATGCAAAGCAAACAGAGGATTTGGGGTGAAAAACCCAGGGAAAGGAGTTTCTCTCTTTGCAGTATCCAGTTGGTACCATTGACCTCAAATATTCACTCACCCCCCTCAAAGAGGCTGTGGCATCACCTGGGGCTTTCCAAACTCCTCGGCGACTTGAGCGCTGCCAGCAAGCGATTTCAAGCTCGTCTGCTAAAATATGCACCCAAAAATGTAGCGTAAATTGTATATTTGATTGTAAAAATTGCAGTTCATGCTGTGTTGCTTAGTGACATAAATCATCCAGCAGTAGGGCAGAATACTAATGCTCGACTTCTGTAAGGAGCTGACACGGAGCAGCCTAGGTAAGGATTTATCTACCAACCAAATGTTGTTCCCAGAACGGCACAAGCAATTCTGCATAACAAACACATTCCTCGGCTGCGGGATATACGCACGGACGCAAACCAGAGGAAAATATATCTGCCTGCTTCTTCGTGACAAACTATCTGGAAGAGGTTGATGCTCAGGAGAGGAGGAGGAGGGCAAGTTTTCTGCCTGAGTTTGTGATGCTGATGGAGGAATAAAAGCGCTCAAATGCACACAGGCTGAGAGGTGTTGATCTGTCATCATTATCAACCAAAACCTGAAATGAAGGGGAAGATTCATGGGAAAGTTTTGCTTCGATTTGGTAACATTATGGAGCTTTTTTTTTTTCCAGGTGTTTTTTTTTACAGGTTGAGCATCACGAGCTCTTCTTTTTGGTGTGGGGAAACTGAGGCACAGGAAGGAAAGGTCTCATAACAAGCTCAGAGGATGAAAGAAGATGAGCATCCTTGGGGCAATGCTCACAGCTGTATCCCTCCCATTTTTGGAACTTGATGATTGCCCATCTGGCTTTACCATCCCTTTCATCTCTTTAAACCACTTACCATCCCACGTCAATACCTGCCTTTGCATGGGATGAAGCCGCCCTGAGCCCTATCCTGGGATGTGGCAGCTCCCAAAGGATACAGAAATCCTTTGGGATTGCATCTGGTGCTAGGGGGTCTACAAAAAGGCACTGGGCTCTTTGAAACCACTCTATCTGGTCTTCAAAGCTGAGCAGACAGCTGGCAAGTCAGAAGGAAAGACATGTCTGATAGTAATTAGAGACATTAATAATTGAACACCTGATGAACCGGGGCGCAGTAAGATAAAAGTTGAGATTTGCCGAAGGGGTTTAGATGCACAAGCCCAATTAAAAAGAACAAGAGGTATTAGACTAAATTGGGATTGAGTTCCCAAATCCCTTAAGCCTTGGCAATAAATAAATAAATAAATAAGTTCATAAATAGATGGATGAAATTTCTCTTGGAGAGAGAAATGAGCTCTGTCCAGTCTCTGCTATGTCCCGGCATTGGCTTGGTCCTTTGCAGCTCCCATGACGGTCATCGTGGCATCGATCCATGGGACAAAAGCACGAGGGGGACATTTGGGTTGCGATTAACAGGACTATGATGGGCTACGATGACCGATGGTCAGCCGGTATTTGGGGGATGCTCCCAGCTCCCTGGCCAAGGTTATTCTTGACACGTGCAACTGGCAGAGTTACCTGCTCCTCCTGCCAAGCCGCTTCCCTGCAGAGCCTCCCCAGGCACGGCGTCTCCGCAGCCCCTTCTTCCCAACAAGCTCTTATCTTCACGCAGCTGCTTCCTCAGGCGTTGCGAATACCACGATCCCTTTTTTTCCCAAATGCTCTGGAAAGGAAACTGGGCATTTAATTTCCAAATAAACCCCTCAGACTTTTTTTAAATTTTTTTTGCCCTGCTGCTGCCAAAGTGGTTGTAATAATAATAATTAATCATAAGCCAAGCTCTCTCTGTTGAATGGGACAATATTAACACTAGTTGGCAAGCTATATCATGCTTTACAGACATTAATTAATCCTCAGAATAACAGAAGGTGCTTTTGAACACTCGAATTGTGATGAGCAAGGCCACAGACCTAGAATAAAACCCTTCTTCCTCCCCAAAAAGGTTTGGGTTTGGGGGCTGTAGGCGATGCTGAGGAACATCCCAGGGGGATCAGCATCTCATCGTGCTGTCAGCTGGATACATTTAACATAAAATCAATAAAATCATACACCCCCCAGGTTGAAAAGCAGAGGGGACCAGGGGCAGGATGTGTAGCGCAGGGAGCAGTACAACACACCCAATTCTGAGGGGGTGCCTCTCCGCCACGGATCTGCTCCTTTAATGTTTAATATTTATTCCACTTTTCCCTCTTCCCTCTAATTTATTGACTTGCTCAGGGTTTTTTTTCCCCCCTCTCTCAACTAGAACAATGGGAGGGTTTTGAAGCTGGAGATGTAATAATGCCGGAGTCTTCAGCTTCCCTGTTATGATTCCTCATTATAAAGTTATTTCCCCACGATTTGAAATATAAATGATGCCTTTGATGTCTGCATTTTTAAAATTGCTCCTTTTAATTTTTCCCAACAAGATGCTCCCCTCTTCCCGCCCCCCCACCCCCTAACCACCAGCACCGCTTAACTCAACCCCAGTGCTCCAACACGGCGTTGTAAACACGGCTTGGGCAGAATAAATAAAATGCCTCGAATGGCAAGATTTTGCTTTGAACAAATGGGATAATTGGGGCAGCTGGAAAAAAAAAAAAAAAAGACAAGAAAAGAAAAAAGAAACAGCTTTGAATGCGATTTCTTTTATTAATTTTTTTTTAAAGGAGGGGGAAATAAAGCCCAAACCTCCCTGCTTTTGAGCTTTTATCAATAAATAAGAGGCAGTAAGCCCATCTGGGCGAGGAGCACTGTCAGATGTCCCTCCGAGCTGTGTCCCCGCTGTCATCCTCATCTCCTTTTCCCCTCCAGTTTGCAGCGGTGGTGCGGGACGGGGGGTTGCAATGTGTTAGCAGCGGGGAAGTGCACGCTATAGATAAGCCTCTGCCAATTTTGCTTGAAACTTAATTAAAAGCCAGAGATTCTTGATGCTGGGGCAATGCCAGCTCCCACTATGATTTCCTATACATGCAAATATCGTAGCCTTTGCTCAAGCATTGCCCATAGGGCAGCAGGGACATATAGAAGAAGGTATGTGGGTGTACAGGGCAAGCATTTTCCCACCAGCCTCCCTGGGCAGACAAGCACCCCGTATCCAATCCATCTTTTTCTCGGCAAAGCCGGTGTTTGCAGGCAGGAGGGAGCCCGCGAGCGCCAGGCCCTGCCTGCCTGATGCCAGCGATAAAAACCCTGTTGCTGTGAGTTTAATTAAAAATTATTGTTTCCTTTAGGCGGCGTGGGCCCACCCTTCGCTTGCAGATGAATCCATGGGAGTGGGTTTAGCTGGGTGTGGGTTATCCGTAACGGCCGTTGACAGAGCGCAGGATAGAGGGTGGCACGTTTGGGAGCAAACTGGGATGAGGAGAGAGGAAAATTGATGCCAGTCCAGGCTGGCAGCATCCCTCGGGATTTCTGGGGAGATGGAAGATGCTTCCCAAACAGCAGGACCGGACTTCTGCCAAGGCAGATAAGTCAAGAGGAGAATGTCACTATTATTTTTTTCATTCTTCAGTTTAACATTTCCCTTGCCTGATCCTTCAGCTGAATTTCCACAGGTGATGCGTCTCACCAGCGCTGAGCATCCTGGGAAAGTAGAAATTAATGCCATCCTGGCTGCACAGCCCTACACTGGGCTTGTCCAAGGGATGCTGGAAGGAAGCTTCTCCTTGAAAAAATATTATCAAGTCGGGGTATTCCTGTACTCTGCAGTATACTCAAAAGTCATGTCTGGTTGGGCATTAAAACTAGTATCTGGCCACCACCAGAAGCAGTTCCTAGGGCTGGGAGCAAATCCAGTTCACCAGCTGGATAAACAGGGTGGTGAAGGAAGTCTTGGGAGCAGAGAATAACTCTTGAAACACTTAAAAAGCCATGGAACTCCCCAAATGCAGGGCGATTTCATCCTATCTCACACAAGGCCCAGCACCATCTGGGACTGAGGATCCCTGTGAGGCTGTAAATCATTAGGAGGGGCCAACAGCCTGGATAACCTTCCTGGCTTTGTGGCACATGGGTACCTTGAAACCAGCTGCAAATTAAGACAAGAAGATGAGACAGTATTTAAAATCTATATTATACTTGTTTTCAACAGACCCCCAAGCTGGATGTATTATTATTTTATAAAAATAGGATATTAAGAAGAGAATCAGGCTCAGATGAAAAATTTAAGAGCGACTGCGATTTAGGTTTTCATCTTCTAACGATGTCCGGAGAATGGATGTCTTCTTGAAAAGGACAAATCGCGAATTAAAGTGATAGTCAGATGATAAAAGCCTTCACTTAAAATATATATTTCTTCCCCATGTTATTAATAACATGTGACATTAATATTTTAAACAGGAGGAATTTAAAAAAAACCCGACATTTCCAAGCCAGATCGCAAGCTTTTTGTTGAGCTTATACCGCTGGGAGGAGAACCCCGCCCTATATCCATTGCAAGAGCACTATGTATATTTTATAGATGTTAAATATAGATATCACTCTCCTCACCCTCCTCATCCTCACCGCATTTTCTTTTATCTATTTGCACTTTGAAGCCAACATGGCTACTTTTGAGGGAGGCAGGTATTTGCTCTGAGAAAGCCACATAACCCTTTTTGCCAGAAAAAAGGGATGGATGGTACACTTTTAAAGGTCATGGGAGCATCTTGGTACCAAGTCCTCGTACACCGGAGCAGGAGGGAGAAGTCCATAACTCACTGCCAGACCCAGGATGCATAATTTATCTCTTGCAATTCTCCATCAATTGGTTATTAGAAGTGCCTTCCCTGTGATGGGTTGTATTAAGTATGTAGGAGGGAAGTGATAAATCCAGTTCCCAAGGTAACTAACTCAATAATTATGGTCTGTAGGGAAAATTTTCCTTACTTTGACACAGCAGATTGGGATTTTGGCCCGTTTGGGGATCAAAAATTAGTATTTTGGTGCACAGCATCTCCATGTTTAACCTCAATGAAGGTCCCCGCATCCTTGTGGGCTCTCCAATGACTATGGGAATGTGGATATGAACATATATTCAAAAATAAAGTTGAGGGCTGGATCTGCTGGCATGCAAGGCATTATCTTTGCACAGCTCGAATAGGCAAAGAGTCATTTCTGTTGCTGGCCTGTCGATGAGGCGCAAAGAGCATCCCAGCATCACTGAAATAAACAAAATGGAAATAATTAAGAAAAAATATAATTTCCCGGAGCAAAGCACCCTCCAAGCAGCCGTTCTCTCCCTGCTAAATGCCAAGGATCGGAGCTTGGGGTGTCATTGTGATAATGACCATGAGCTGATGGAGAAACTCCCTGAGGCAGAAGGAAAGATTTGGGAAAATAAAATTGCTCATGCTGGAAAATATCCAGCTATGGGAGGCTACCATGCTGGGGGCATTTGGGGATGGCTTTATTGAGGCAATGATGCTCTGAGCAGGATGAGAGGGAGATGGGGGAGCTAAATTGCCTTGCTCAAGTCACTGAGTGATTGTGTACCAGCAGCTTGTGTGTTGTCTTCTTTCTTGATGTGGATATTTGGTCATAATCCACCTTCTCTCACTCTTTATCCTGTAAGGTCCAAGTCTGCATGGTCGCTGGTGCTCTCGATTGCTTTTTTCAGAGAGTGAAGTGGAGAGAAGAGGTTGCAGCGATTGACCTTTATTTCCAACAATAAATAAAAAGTAATAAAATGTCCACCATAAATAATAAATAATATTAAAAAGCCAGTTGCAAATGGAACCTCTGTGTCCAAACCCCACTGTTTCCCTACAGAAAGCCACATCCAACAACCCCAGGTCTAAAAGCTCCAGCTTTCCCCATCCTTGCCTCCCATGGGGTTTATTTCCTTGCAAGATTGTGGCATGATCTTCTTATTTTCAGGTATTTTTGGCCCCCAGCAATTTTATTACTCCCATTTCCTCCTGCTCAGCAACACACACCCAAGTATCATGATGACCTGAAGATCTCTGCATCTGGTTGCCTTACCTGTCCTTATTGAGCATCATCTGCAAAGTGGGAGAACCTTGTACCATAAAAACAGTACCATAACAATGTATCGCTGCATAATACCTCTGAGGAAAAAAAAAAAAAAAAAAAAAAGGAGAAAATAAAGAGGAAAAAACACAACGGAATTAATAAAATGGGAGTGGGGGTGCACATGGGCCCAAGTGGTGAAAAATTATGGAAATGAAGGAAGAGGAATGGCTCTGGACACATAAAAAAAGTGGAGATGTTTAATAATTAAGGCAGAGGAATGAATAGAAAGAAAAAGCTTGGCCAAAGTGGGGAATGGCTCAGGACACAGCAGACCCAGGCATGGCCAAAGAAGATGAAGGAACGGGGGGGGGGGGTGGGATCCAACACACCTCCAGATGCTTTCCTCCACCTTGTAGGGATGGCATCAATAGATGGCACTCAAGAACTGCTCCTTCCTCCTACTGCAAATCCTCTGTGGATGATGGAAAGGTGATGGTTCAACCCGGGGCGGGGAGGACCTTCTGGGGCAAAGAGGTGTTCAAATGGCCCTCCTTGCATCGTTTGGAAAGGCAAAGCCGCGTGCTTGAATGCATTTTGGGTGCGCAGGCATGACGAGGACTCGTTTAGAAATAGAATAAAGATTGCTAAAGACTTTACAAGGACACAGATGTAGGCTGATGTCAGGATATTCCAACAGTCCCATCTCCAGTGCTCCCGGTGCAAGGATAAAAAATGCAGGGAGAGAAGGAGGGCAAACTCCCCCCTAACCTCCTCCACCAAATTGCTTTTACTTAACAGTTTAGGTCAGCTTCAAGTAGGTCACAAGGATGTGTGTATCTTCAGAATAAAGTCTTTAATCGGCTGATGGATATGAAAAAATAAATTACAGTGGCAAAATGTAATAAACGTTAAAGGGAAAATGATGAGGGTAATATAACTACATTGATTTAACTAGGATGATATAGAGGAATTGTCTGGTTTATAGGTCTTTAGATGTCTATTAGTGGCTCTGTATTAAGGAATAGGGCTGTTCTCTTGATATACTTAAGAGCTGTCAGTAATTCCTATTTCACAGTCCACTGCTTCAATTCAGAAAGTGCGGTGCAGCCCCAGCGACCCCATCCCGGGCTCGCTGGAGGGTGACTGCCTGCCAAAGGTTTCCTTTTCAAGCCGACAGCAAGCTAAGCAGCCAGATTATTCAAACCCACGCCACGGCGAAGAGGAGCAGTGGATCCCCTCCCCGGGGACTGCGGTGGCATTTGTTTTAATAACTCCTTCGTTATGCCCTGTTCTTCTTCTGTTGCAGGAAAACTCATGTTGGGGGAAAAGACCCCAAGGCTTCAATCTGCAGGTGCCAAATGAACTTTCTCCTACATTTAGGGCCATATCTATATTTTCAGACCTTTAAATGCTATTTTATGTCTACCTGTGTGTGCCTAATTTCACCCAAGGGGTGGGAAATTGGTCCTGCTTTTATTGCTCTCCCATCACTCCTCCTAACAAGCATTTCAGCCCAACTGCTGACAACCATATTTCGACCATAATTCAACCATATTCAGCCCAACAACCATACTTTTCTGAAGCAGGGAGTGGGGATCAAATTCAGCCTCCTGGCCCTGCCTGACCCGCTGCCAGCATGTGGGTTGGTCCTTGGCCAGCTCCATCAAAACCTCCTGCTATCCATCAGACTGGGAAGGATGCTTGTAATTTGGAATGTATGTTTCTAATTGAGAAAAAATAAATCCTGGTTGAATTTCCTGGATGGAAGAGGCCTGGCCATGGCAGTCCAGAATGACAGAGATACTTGACATTTTTCCCTTTTCCCATTTATCCTTAAACCCTCCCAAAGTGAGGAGCATCCTGACTCAGCAGCCTCCACCATTGAAGGAAAACAGAAAATTAAGTTAGCCCAAATAAAAACATCTAATATCATGTTTTAACAGGAAAAAGGACAAATCAGCACAGTTCTCTTCCGAGCTCGCTCGCCACAGGGAAATAATAATACTCCTTAATTAGACCTGCAGGGGCCCTGTCCCCATTCAGGCGAGGCTGGGATGCAGCTGTTGGCGGTGGCTTTTCCTGGGCTTTTCCCGCAGGGAGAGCTGACACGGGAGCGGATGAACACTCCAGCGCTGCCGGCCACCTTCCCTTCCGCTTGCTGCCCTGCCAAAAAAAGATGGATTTCTTGAAATTGAAAGTTTCTGAGGGGAAAAAAGCAATTTTGCACTGGGAAAAGGCAAAAGAATGAGGAGCACAGCAAGTTTTGCAGACACCCCACAGAGTAGTTTTTTGAAACAGTACATCTTCATCCCACCTGAAAGTAGGCAACCAATTCCAAGATCTTTGCAAAATAATTGCAGAAAAATTGCAAAAATTACTTTTCCCTGACTCCTCCCAGGTTTGTAGTTGCAGATGTCGTGTGACTCCTACATCTTCCTGTTGGGATGCATTTCCATGGTGCAAAGCAGGTTTCTGGAGAGCAAACTGAGAGCACATTTCAGGTGGAGCAGTAGGAACAGCACAGAACTCTACACCAAAATCCACACAAAACACTGAATAAAAAAGAGACAGGATGGGTTTGATCCCAAAATTGCCCTTTTTTTTTTTTTGCTTCTTAGCAAGAGTGAAACATTTCAAAAAGTATCAGAAACATGATGGAAAGTTGTTTTTCTTGATATTTCATAACATTTTCACCTGCAGCATTTTGGCTCCTCTTTTTTTTTTTATGGCTTACAAGTAAAAGAGGTTTTTATCGAAAATCTGTTTTTCAGGAACAAGAAAATCAATAAAAATATATCAGTTCAAGCCTTTGTTAAAGAGTGAGAAAAAGGTCCCCCTGTGCAAAAAAGAAAGCCTAAATGTCTCGTTCAGATTAGATACCGAACTTCTAAATGTCTCCTTACACAAGACAGATCCCACATTTAACACAGAATTTTTTTGCATAACAGTTTGTAAAGATCCCGGTGCCACCGTGAGCAATTCTTAAACCAGATTAAACAGAGCTAAAATCATCAAATAACTGGTTTGCAATGATTTATTTGGCCAATTCCAGCCGTAAACGAATTCCTGAGGTTTTGATAATCTCTTCAGCATCATCAGATTGAGCTTTGCATGTGACAGTTCTATCTATTTCCATTCCTCTCTCTTATTTTTATTAACAAACAAAAAATAAGGATGCAGTGCAATTGACCAGGCATTCTTCTAGCATCTCCTGCCCTCCAAGTGTTCCACCTTTGGGAAGGGCTCCAAAGAGCCAGTAGTGATCTGCATCTCAGCACGTGTATTGGACTCCCTGAGAGCTGTTACAGTGATGCAGAGATGCACTTTGCTTCAGTAAATCCAGCAATAATTTAACCCCCCTGAGCACGTGTGTATACATAATTTTCACCATCTCTTTGTCCAGCCGGCGTACTGAAGGACAAAGTTGATTTCTGTATTTTTAATATATTAATCTCTGCTGGTTTTTGCTTTCTCTTCCTGAGGATTTCACCTCTACTTCCTTTTTTTTTTTTTTTTTGCTGGACACATTCCAGCAGATCCAGTATGTGTTTGATATTGCCCCTACCATATCAAAGCATTCAATGTACAGAGATTTCAGTGAAGTGTGGAAGGAACGCAAGAGACATGCTTATCTTTCTGCCTCTGAATTGCCTGGAGCCTGGACTTCCCTTGGTCTCAGCCACATGATGTGGCTGCAGCCCCAAAGCCTCTCTCAGGGAGGAGGGGGGGAGGCTGGTGTGATGGGTAAGGCATCAGTGCGTGCTGGGAGATGGGGCCAAGCCTTTGCTCTAGCACAGCTTTTCTCTACAACCTTCAAAAGGGTGGGCAGGCTTGGAGCTGGGCTTCTCCAAGGAGGTGGAAAACTCCTGCTGCTTGCATCTCCCCATTGGTGCTTGCATCTCACTCCTGGTCCTTGCATCTTGCTCCTGATCCTTGCATCTTGCACTTGACACCGGTATCTTCCCCCTGGTTCTTGTATCTCCCCCCTTGTGCCTGCATTTTGCCCCTGTCATGGCAGACACAGTCTGCAGAGAGATGCCCCAAGTCCTTGAGCCCAGACTCCCCCACCCATAAGGTGGACAACACAAAGGGTTTGTAGCCTCCCCGTAGGAAGGAGCATGTAACATGAAACGCACTGGGTTTTGTTCCTCCATCTGCCCCCCACAACCCAGTACAAGGACCATGCACTGACTAGCTGGAAGGGGCTTAGTTGGGCCAGGCACTGGCTGGGAATGGCCAGGATCTTTCCTAGCAGCCCCAGGGTGAGGGAAGAGGCTGGAAGGGAATGGCATGAAGGTTTGGGGGATGACTTTTAGGTGTACATCTGTAATTCAAAACATAGTTTTCCTTTCTTAGAATGAAAACTCACTGCCTGTCAATCCGTTTTATGGATTAAGACCACAGATGGACAATGATGAGGCTGAAGGTTTCCGGTCCCCAAGTACTCTGAATCCTAATGAATGGGGTGGCTCAAATCACCCCAAACCCCTGTGCTCAATGTCCCCCACATGCAGGGCTCTGTCTGCCTGCACCACGGTTCTCACCTTGCTTTGTATTTCCAATGTGGCTCTATCGAGTAAGATAATACAATATGCAACATATTGCTGCAACTACAGACAGTTAGAACATATATGGGTAGCACATATATGTCTCTATAAGGGTTTTCCCAAGATTGCTGCAGGAGGGAAAGCTGAAGAATTAGAAACCAAAAACTCTGGGAGAAAAGGAATTCTCCCCACCCCACCCCCAATCCTTCAGTACCGAAGACCCGGGTGGAACGCAACACCTTGAGAACAAAATACATGCAGCGTGGAGAGAAATAGCTACGTGCAATGGACAACATATATAGGCAGAAAGAAAATCCTCAGCATCAAGTTCTTCTTGTGAAGTATTTGGCAATGCTAATGTTTCATTTCTTAACCTGAACAAAACCAACCCAAACCCAAGCAAACGCAGTGTGATGCTTCATGTGCAAAAACTTCTGGTCCAGGCTCCCAGAATGCAAGTGTTGCGACTTTGGGTTGGACACGCATCAAGGAATAGTTCTTAGACCCAAGTTGGAAGTGCAGCCCATTTTTCTCTGATAGCCAAAGTCAAAAGTGCCCCTCCACCTTCCTCAGTTTTCTGCCAGTTTACCCATCACCCCAATTAATTCTCATCCAGTGGATGAGGAAACTTGCACAGCGTTAATCACAGCGGTAACAACCTGCAGCCACCCGAGCAGCGTAATAAGGTCACATCCAGGCAGCAGTGTAACCCACTCCTCCTGTCACCTCTCATCAGCCCTTTCTCCCCAAATACCCTTTAATTAAGGTCGCTAAAGACTTTCACTGCTTGGAAACGGTCCCAAGCCCAGGGTTTACATCTGCAGCAGAAGGAATGGGCATGGATTTTTGCAGTCTGAAGAAGAGAGGGGCTAAAACTGATGCTCTATTAATGAAAATTAATAGATATTAAAATGAAAATACCAGCCCTGCCCCACCCCCACCCCCCCCCCCCCCGGCTCCCCCATTGGCTTCGTGTCCTTTCAGTGCTGCCTGCTTTTGGATAAATAAAACATCAGGTTCAGCCCTGTACACTGAGCCAGCAGAGGCAGAGCCACGGCCAGGGTCACTTCCCAGCCCACCCACCCCCCTCACTGCATGCTCAGCTGCTTCCCAAATGCTGACTAATCTATTCGTTATTAGTTAATAATGAGTGATGCCCATTAACGGTGGGGGCTGCGTCTTCCTCTGCTTTGTGCTGTACCAAACATGCCGCTGGCACACAATGAATAAATGAGGCTGGAAGAAGGCAGACCACGGGTGTGCATAGGACAGGGATGTGTCTGCCCCCATCCTGGTTTTGAGGACATGTCCAGGTATCCTTCTCTCTATATGGACCTTCACATGTTGTGTCATGGTCAAAGTTGCTGTAAAGCTGTCATGGAGGTGGGCTAAGCCTTTGGGAAATAGGGATTGTCCCTCTCTACAACTGAGAAACCTTAGGACCCATTGAGAGCAGCCTTGTACTGGAAGGAGATGTGGTGGTGGTGGCTTCCTACCTAAGTGAAGTGTGGGGAAGAACCATGGATCTCATTAGCGTGTGGTGGAGATGAGGGAGGGGATGGGATGTGTCACTATGGGGCATTTTTCCCACTAAGGATCTACCTGGAATAAAATCTCTGGACATCACAACATCCTTTGGTGGGAAAAGAGATACGCCATTTTATAGGACAAATGTCTCCATTTAAGGATTTTAGATCTGCTGACCAATTCCGATCTGATTTCAAAAGACACATATCAGTCTTAAAAATATATTTCATTAAGGAAGGAATGGAGAAGATCCTACAGTGTCTGTGTGGAGAGGAAGTCTGCAAGTGCAAGCTCAACCCTTAACTACACACAAGAGACTCCCCACCAGGACGTGCAAACACCTTGGCCCCAAGGGAGCTCCTAGAGGGGCTCAAACCTCCTTAAACAACCATAAACCCAAAATCTTGGGTGTCAGCATCACCCACTAAATCTGGGTATCAGCATAGGTGAGCAATGACCAGAGGGTCATGGCTGGCTGCTCTCAGGAGCCACATGCTGGGAGAGGTATTTTGGGACTGGTGTCATCTAAGCAGGGAACACTCATGTCCAGGAGCTCCACAGGCTCATCAGACACCAGCAGAACCCGCCTGCCTTAAAGCAGCTGGAAAATTGAGTGAGCTCAACGGGGAGACACGTCTGTAGATGAACATCTCGGGCCTCCTCTAACTGCCAAGCTGCTAGCAAAACAGATGGCTCCAGGTTAAATGTGAATTGCAAACCTCAAAAATAAAAATGGTGTTTGTGCCCTTCCCTGCACCTTTATGATATATAAAGATACAGAAAACAGTTTTATTTCCTTCAGAGGAAAAGTATTGAGGTTTGTTTCTTGTTTGGGTTTGGTTTTGGGTTTTTTCCCTTGCATTAGGAAAAACAAGCCAGGTTTTTGCATGCCATGAGCTTGGGGAGGTTTTAGGGGTATTTCAGCCCAGGGAAGGGGCAAAGCTTAGGAAAAAAACAAAGATGAAATGCAATTAATTGCAAGAAACATGGAAATAATGGGACTCCAGGCTGCCTTGTCCATTTTATAGGTGTGCAAAATCCTTTAAAAAAACCCAAGAAAGTGATGGGAGGATCAAGCAAGACTGTTCTCCACCCTGGCAAGCCCAAACTGGGACCCAAGCAGGGAAAAGCCGTTTGCAACTCCCAGAGAGCTCCGCAAAGTTGGTTTGTAGCGAGGCAGCCATAAGGGCCCTTTCCTCCTTCAGCCGGGGATTACAGCATAATTAAGGTGGCTTGTCAGAATAATTACCTCTCCCAGCCAGGGAGCTTGTCCCTGGCTCAGATTTATTCTCCTGGAGTGGAATTAGCCGGGAAGTCATTTGTGAAGGGCTGTGTTTTCATTCGGGTTGGCTTCAGTTCTGCTTTCCCCTTCTTTCTCGACTTCGGGGGCAGATTTATTCCCCGTGACAGTCACTCAATGCCATATCCCAATAACAGCCCAGTCACTGGCTTTCAATACAGGTGGGACAATTAAACAGAAAAATAAGATTGTGGTTCCTGAGTACAAGGGGGCATTTAAATATCTTTTGTTAATGTAATGATCGCTATTCAGACAGAAACAAAAGAGAGTATGTTTCTTTTTGGAAAATAAATCTCATGCTGTTTTTCTTTTTCCCCCCATGTAGTGAGAAAAAATTTATTATTCATATTGAGACAAGGAGCAGCTGAAGGATTTGCAGCTGAGGCTGCGGCTGGAGCAGCAGGAGTTGTGCCTGGCAGGTTCGGAGCAAAGTGCCGGCTGGGAATGCTGTAAGAGAAAATCAGCCTCATTGCAAGCAAAGACGCAAAACCCATTGTGACATCACCCAAAGTGGCAGTTCCCTCTTGCAATGGGTGAAACTGAGCATTTTGGTTTGCTTTTGTCAATTAATTAAACTTCTGATTCACTCCTTAAAGAAAAGGAAAAAGGGGGAAAAAAGGGCTTCTGAGGAGCTTTCGAAAATATGGCAGCAAAATGTTTTGGCACTTCTAAAACAAAGCCTTTCACTTCAGAGATACCAGGATGAAACATTTCAGCATTTTTCAAAGATTTTCCGTTCTTAAATTCTTTTTTAACCTGAAATTATTCATCTCATTAACATAATCCTGAATTCACACTGCTTCAGTCCTCCTCAAACATCATCTCCAGCAGATGCACAAACTGATCAAAAAAATACCTTTGCAGCATATTGACTTAAGGCCACAATTTTGGCTATATTCACACCTTATTTCTAAATCCTAATCCTCTGATCAGTATATACATCTATCCACCCCTGGTAAGCAATGCAGACTCATAAGAAACCCATCTTCGGTTCCCAAAATGCCAGAAGAGGTTTCAGGAGCCTCCAAACAGCTTCCAGCCCTGGAAAGGATGGGGCTGAGGTGGAAACGCATGCTCCTCTACGATGCTATATATATAAATATGGGACTGTGGCACTTGGTTTATTGAGATAAATTCAGAAGACATTCCGCTGGCTTTACATAACATGAAGATGATGTGTGTTTACTTCTGTCGCTGATATAAATATATATAGATACGGTCCATCTCGGTTTGGGTGCATCCTCATCATTATATATGCATTCCTATAAACTGTGCATCCCTCAAATGTCTTTATGCCCCAGATGAGTGCCTATACCCACAGCTGGGTGCATTCCGTCAAACATCATATTCACGTCCCTTTGCATTTGGATGTGCCCACGGAAAGATTAACCTGGCTCTAGAAACTTGTGGGTCTCCATAAATCTCCATTTCTTGGTGCGTGGAAAGGCAGGTTCGTGCATGCACACACCCAAATCCAGGAGCTTTGTGAAATGCAGGGTGGGTCTGGGGGACATTTCTCTCCTCATCAGTTGGTCAAAGCCACTTTGCAGTCAGTATAGTTCCCTGTTGAAGAAACCCTCCCAGTGCAGGCAAAAGCCTTGCAGTGCAAAAGGTCTGATGCAAACTGGATGCCACTTGCACAGCAATGGGGCATTTGAAGATGGCATGGGGCGATGGTCATTCCTGCCTGGTGGCATGGAAGTTTGCTGTGGGGTAGGCATCTCAATGCGGTGGGGGTGGGAAATTCTGGGGTGTGGGTTTGTTCACATCCCTCTTGTTCTTGACTACTGAAGTGTTAAATAGCCCAATGGGTCACCTTGCGCTATTTGGGTTGTTTGGGATCACTCTGTCCTGGGTCCTGGCACCAGAGGCATTAGGGGAGAGGGGATACGGCAACTCGTTATGAAACAAGCTTAAGGCATCTCATTAGCTGAAGGGCTGAATTCTCATTTACACTCCAGCCTCTCCAGGCTGCGCAGCGAGGGCTGCAAACGCAGCTCCCGGAGCCCTTTTATGTTCAGAGCAGCTCAAGTGTAAATGAGAATCAGGCCCTCCAGTGCCATTTCTTCTCTTCCAAAGAGAAAAAATCTCCTTGACTACAGGGAGTGAAGTGGGTCAAGATAGTTTGGTGTTGACTTAAATCTCCTCAACGCTGCAGTAGGGGATGGCCGTCCTTCACTTGAGAGTGGAAATGCTCCTTTCTGAGGCAAGGGGAATTTGTAAACCAAGGCACCACACCCATGGAAGACGCTAGGCCCATCACGCCGGTATCAAAGCAAATGGTCTTTCCCAGTTTCCCTCTGAGTGGAGGTCTCCTCCAAGGAGCAGGTGATGGCCAGGGTCAAGAAACTCTTTTGAACTTCACTCACAGGAAATGACACTGTAAAGACATGCCCAGCAGACAGTGGGTTTCGCTGCAATAATCTTCTTCCTGAATTTTGTGCTCCATTGCTCTGAAAGAGGACACAGTGTTTTGAGCATAGTGAAATAAATCTGGGTGCACTGGTGGCTGCCGAGGCTGTGTCTTCTGCCATTAGGGATGAAAAGGTTTCTAGGAAGCACAGTGGTAAAAGGAGATGGACCCCAGCACAGCTAAATAACTGGGGATGGTATCAATTAGTGGAAAAGAGAGGGGGAGGACAGAGTGACTTGGCTGTGATACACACAAAGATCTTCATCGGCTATGGAGTGGGTAATGAGGCTTTAACAAAGTAATATCTGGGACTGGAAAGTGTTCAGATGAGGTGATGAAGACGTATCCATGCCTAGGAACGAGAGTTTTGGAGATGGGGCTGTGAAGACTTCTCAGGATCTTCAGAAACTCTTGGTAAGGTCTTTCTGACCCTAGTGATGATAGAAATGAGGACACCCCCTTCCCTGGAGGGTGCCTGTTGACCTCCCAGAGATATCCCGGCACTTGGTGACTCCAGACAGCTGCCCTGGGGCTGGGGACAACAAAGCAGCCTGTCCCTGCCATTGCCAGTCCCGTCACTCCGAGCTGACGGAGTGATGGGATGAGACATGCTTGCTGATTCATTGCCTCTCCTGGTGATGCCAAACAACCCTCTTAGGAGCTTCCCCTTAGCACTTAATCAGAGAAGAGCTTGTCTGTGGCATCTTAAGGACTTCTCAGGTGAGATGCATCCTTCCCTGAATAATAAAGCGTGCTAACGTACAGGTGGAGAAAGGACAAGATTTTTTTGACACTGCAACTCTTAACATCTGATTGCAGCCTATTCCCATGACGGATGCACAGAGAAGTGATGCCGGCTTTGGTGCACAACCGATGTACTGTCTTTTCACTGTTGTCATTTCTCTGGAGTTTGAGCAGCCTCCAGCCTCATGCAATGATCCTTGGAAGGTGAGACAGGGTCCTCCTCACTACAGGGAGTACACAGGGAGAAGTTAAGTGACTTGGCAGGGGTTGCAATGGATCTAAATCTGATTTCCCAACAGAAATCACCCCAATTACTAGCCTAAATCATCACAAAAGGGTTCTGACCTCCATATCCTTCCTTTACACCAAGGACAAGATGCTGGAGGAATCTGAAATTCAGATTCCTCCCTGTTGAATCACATCTGTTGCTCCTGCTTGTGTTACAGCAGCTTGCAGAGCCCAGTGGAACTAGCACCTCGTGTCCTGGATGCTAACCCACATCCAGCCCTTCAGTTATTATCATTGCTGTTGTTATGGAATAAATCACTCCTTAAGCTTCTCTCTTTCATTGCAAATCGTCCATGAAACACTTGCAATCTCTGCAGAGAGACACCCAGCTTGACAGACTAAATCAGATCAGTAATCAAATCCAGATCCCATCTCCTGCTACCTGGTATGAGTTATTAGTACAAGAAGGTGTTGAAGGAAAATGTAAGCATCTCTACAGTCTGCAGGAGAACAAAAGCAATGTGTAGGAAAGGTTTCTTCTGCTTAGATAAAAACTAGAAAGATCTGGAGCTTTCTCATATTTAGATGTACTCTTTTATTCCTAGATACTTGAGGTCTGAGTCCGCAAATCAGGCAGTTATGCCTGATGTCTGCAGCAACCAGACCTTGGGTCAAAGAGCTGCACTGACACCAAACAGGTAAGGTAGGAGCACAAGGGCTGTCGAGGGGCAGGTAGGACCAGCAAGGATAGGAAAGGAATACAGCTACTGAGGTTACTCCAGAACCTGGACAAAAATCATTTGGAGTAATGATTTGTGCAAGAACATCATCTATAGCTTCAAAACTGATCCTGAATGAAATCCTACACCTGGCTGAGAGGGTATGGCCTGTGTGCCTCATCTGGCATTTTGGCCAGAGCATCAAGAAGTGAAAATGTGCCCTTAGTCACCAAGAGCTTCACATGCCTCCACTGATTTTTGTTTACTTTGAGATTTAGAGCCTCTTGCCCATATCTTCTAATAAGAGACACGTTTTTCCCTGCCCATGAGCCTCTCTGGCCAGCACAGCTGTATTACCAGGGATAAAGGGCCCTGGGGAGCAGAGCAGCACTAGCTCCCCGCACTGCTCCACGAGGGGGTTGATACTGAGTCACCGTCTCTAGTAATTGGATCTTCATAGTGCAGGCGAAGCTGTGGGCTTGAAACTGCACTTGCACCTTCTTCAAGGATTTTTTGGCTCAAAATCTACCCATCAGGAGGAATCAGATGTTTTTGCAGAGACTGATACTGGGGAGAGGGCAGTGTGTGTTGCACTCTTGGAATCCCCCTTTTAATTATTCAGTTGCACCAGAAAATGAGGTTTTCTTCATTTTCAGGTGAAGATTCAAGGCTTTATTTTGTACAACGTTGGGGTTTTTTTTTTCTAGTGTATTTTGTCCCATTCTCCTGGTGCTTTGCTTGGCAGAACAGCCAGAGTTGCCTGGGCTAGCAGCCCCCACCTTCCTGCTGCTCCAAAAGGCAGTCAGCTCCAGAGAAAGCAAATGGGAGGATGGATTTTATTTCATACCATTTTGATAAAGCGACGGGGAAGGAGTTGGATGCCTCATGACATATAGCAAGATCCAAAGAAGCTTGAAGCTGTCCCTCCACCCTGACCTCGATTTCCCATTTGTTTCTATACACAACTGAGCACCAAAGCATCAGCAAAAGCTTAGAAAAGCTTTTTCCAAAAAAAAAAAAAAGTGGTTCAAAAGTGGTGGGAAGAAATCAAACCCCCAGTTTCGCCCCACTGGGGAACCAGAGGCACTTGTGGATGGGTTTGATCCCTGCTCTGGAGGAGAGATTTCCACTCTCTGGGTCCGCGCTGCCTTTCACCGCCGTCCCTGCACCAGCACTTCCCCAAGGATTGTGTCTGAAAGGGATTTAAACTCCCCCATCCTTATCATAGACTAGTGCCAGCTGACCGAAGCCTGAGGCTTATTCTTTCTTGCTCTTGAAAAAACATGTACACACACATATCTATACACACACCTCCTTTTCTCCAGCTGCTGTAGCATCGACTTTATTCTCTTCCATCTGCACTTTCCCATTCCTCCAGGTTTTTTTGCATTGCTCGGCGAGGGGCATGCATCCTTTTAAACATGGCAGTGGTTTGTTGCAACCTCACTTGTAGGAATAAACATCGCAGGTATCACCTCTGGATTTAGCCCAGGGCTTTTCAGGGAGAGGATTTAGCAGTCCTAGGGTCACGGCGCAGCTGCCCTGAAGTTGTTCTTACAGGGGACATGTATTTCTTGCTATATAAGAGATTATAGCCAAACAGTGGGATACAGCCTATAAAAGGAAAAACTCTTGACTTGCCCCATGCAGTACTTACCCAGCTGTAAAAGAAATTCCTCTCTTTTCTTCTCTCTGCTGGTGATTCAAATCACCAGCCTTGTGTTTCAAAGCCTGTCCCAGGTTCAGGCTGTGCCCTGCGAGGGGTCGGGGTGATGAGGGATTTTGGCATGCTCACACATCAGAGCAATGTTTCACAGGCTTCTCCTTACACCCAGCCGAAAGCCCTGGCAGGTTCAGCCTTTCTCCAGCTTCTTCCCTGTGCAATGCTCCCACTACAGACAGTGGGTAAGAGTGCGTTTTAATCCCCTTAATGGGATAAAACTGGGGTGCAGGACCTGTATTAGGGTTCCCAGCATTGTTCGGTATGAGCGTGGGGTTTATTTTGGCAGCAATCATTTCCAGAACACACCTTCCCAGTCTATATGGGGAAAAAAGTCAAAGAAATGCAGAAACAGTTGGGGATCCCCAATAAAACCAGAGTGGGAGCATCTCCTGCCGGATGCCTCTGCCCCCACCTCCCTTGCCGCAGCCCAGAGCTGCTGAACTGCCCAAACAGAGCAAGCGGAGGCAATCCACTTTCCAGGGGAAAAGCAATTGCAAGGATTTCACTGTGTTTCAGGGTGTATCTCCTCCAAAAGACCAGGTTTAATGGCTTTGGCTCTCGCCATTCCTTTCACAGCCAAGCTGTTTCTCAGCAGCATAATCACAGGGCCAGAGTGCTGGGCTCATGGTGGGGTGCCTGGGTCCTTCCCTGGGTGGTGGCTTCACCACCCCATGCAAATCCTTTCCTTCCTCTGCCCTACAACATCCCCCCAGCCCCCTCCTCAGTTTAGCTAAATACAGATAGAGATACAGATAGAGATACAGATAGAGACGCTATGGATACAGACAATATGGATACAGACATGGATATACATGATAAGGATAGAGATATACATTTTATGGACATGGATGATATGGATATACAGAGACATACAGGTATTGGTATAGCTATCCATATATACTATATGGATATGAACATAAACTATATGGATATGGCTACGATATGGATGTAGCTACAGATACAGATGATATGAGTACGGATATGGATGATATGGATATAGATGATAACAATATAGATATTGATAGCAATATAGATGAAATTATATGGATATGGCTATTGATATAGGTGTTATGGATGTGGATATAAATATAGATATAGACAGGCATAGATATAGGTATAGATAAAGATAAAGATGTAGGTAGATGATATATAGAGAAAAAGGTAACAATATAGAAATACAGATAGATATAGTTATGTAGATAGACGATATATAGAGAGAGCTATCGATAAAGATATAGCTAGTGATAGAGATGTAGACATGATGCGATGAGAAAAGCAAGTTATTTTGGGGCATTAGCACAGACTTTGGCCCACTCAGACCCTGCTCAGTGCTACGTGGGGAAAAAGCATCACCCACAAGCTGAGAGGTAAAGAGGAGGGGAGACAAGTTGAGCCATCCCACTTGAAGCTCCTGCAAAAGCCCCTGCTGGGACAATAAGCATTTGTTACATTAATCGGCACGGGAGATAGCACCAAACAAATGAAAGTTATTAAAGGAAGGGAGATGGATGGAGCTCAAGGCATCCGTTTGTTTTGCCAGCACCAAATTCGTTTCCAGAAAAAGGCCTTATCAATTCCCAGGGAATAGTTTGCCCTGTCAGTGCTGAGCGGGTGTTAATGTTCTTTACGGCTCCGTTCGAGCTGGTGCAGTGACACCAATCTAAATAAGGAAGGAAGGAAGGCTTAATCAGCCTGTCACTGACCAGTTATTAACATTTTAGAACAAGGGCATTAAAGGAGAAAATTCTGAGAGGTCAATTTGTACTTCAGGAGAGAAGCCAAAAAGATAAGGAGGAAAAACTAGAAGGAGAAAAGCAATGTCCGCTGGCCAGTGGTCACGATGCCAGTCATGAGACCGGGATGGATCCACCTGCTGTCAGGGTACCCAAAATTGCAAAGGCCCCGAGATGGTGATGGACAGGCATGGGACCCTACTGAAAAGTGATTCCCCCTGCTGGGGGTCTCCAGCTGAAGTCAAGCTCTCCACCCATGTGCTTGGCAGTGGTGCTCCCCCTCCCCGCACTCACTTGTGGTCTATGCACCCTGGAGACAGCTGCAATTCAGCGAGGCCGCCTGCAATTGCTCTGCAAAGCCCTGTGGGATGAAAGCTGTGTGCTTAGATATGGTTTATCCCTTCCAACCCCTGATGATAATCCGGGATTAGTCCTTCTAGCATATGATTACATTTTGCCCACTCTCTTTGAAACAACATCGTTCTGGCCCTTTTCCCCACAGCTTGTCCCACCAACCCTTAGGAAAACTGTTTGCCAGGCTCTGATTAAACCCTGCTTGCAGCGAAGTCCCACCAGGATCCCAAATAACTTCACATACATGCCTCTCCCAGTCTGTGCCAAAGCTCCTCTCTGCTCCTCGCCCCACTGCAGAGCTCAGTATCCTTCAGCCTCACCTCTAATGCTCCCATAGGGACCACGCAGGGATCAGGCACAGAAGGGCATATATTCATTTGCCATAATAAATAATCAGCTTTGCCTGTGATGGGGACTACTGGCCGTTGCTCCCCCAAGCAGCTGGATCTACAGCGAAACATCATCCAGCCTCCATTCGGGAGCATGGCATCAGCTGGGAAGCCAGCACGGCTGCTCCCCATTAGGTTTATTCACTATATGTGTTGCTGGGCCATTAAAGGAGCTGTGTGATAGCTGTCTGGCTGTTTGCAGGAGCAGCAGAGCAGCAGGAGAGACAGCAGCCATCCCTCAAATCATTTTTCCAAGGGGAACGAAAAGAGAGATGAATAAAAAATTTTAAAAATAAAATCTGCAGTGAAAGAGTCAGGAGGGCCAATATTTTGAGTGTGTGTGTGTTTGTTTGTTTTAAGAGAGGAGATTTGTTTTGTTTTCAGGCTCCCCATTCACAGGGATCCTGACTCCGAGGTCTCTGGCCTCTGGAAGGGCTGGGGATGCTATTTAGGGTGGCAGTGCTTCTGGTGGTTAATGCCACACTAAACCCAGGAAGACACCCAGGTCTGTTATACAGGCTAGTTCTTCCTGGTGCAGACCTTCATCAGTGTGATTTGGGGAGGGCCCAAAGGCTGAAAGGATGCACACCAGCTCCAGCTGTGGATGAGAAATACTCACCATATGCTGGCCTCTGGGATAGCAGTTTCTCCTCCCCATTTATCCCTCTTTTTCTGCCTCACAGATGGGCTATACACCATTAGGACCCGCCTCAAATCCAGCCATGGGGTTTTACACTGTGGCTCGTACTGTTTTGCTCCCAGATTTCTCTCCTTTCCCCTTCTGCCCTTATCCCAGATGCTCAGAAAAGAAAGGCAAAAAGCAGCAGCAATTCCCAGGGTGCATCAAGCTACCTTTGCAGACCTGACGCCAACACTCAGGTGCCTGATGATCCCCATCCAGCATCCATTACCCTGCCCAGACTCAGTAATTATTGCCCAGCCCGTAATAACTGACTCAGCACCACTAATAAATGAAAAAAAGCCCTTGCGTTCAGAGGTGTGCAAAGGAGAGTAGTTAATTGTGATGGATTTTTCTGCTGTGAAGGCTGCTGCATCCTCCAATCCCTCTGGTCCAGGGCTTAGCATAAGCCTAATAGCCCTGGCCAGGGTTTGGGGGCCAAATGAGGATGCTAAGTCCGTCACAATTCATGGGATGGGGTGTAAAGTAATGCTGAGCTCCAGTCCCGGTTCTTGCATCTCTGATAGCCCCTCCTGCAAGATTTGAATCCTTGAAAGATGGTTTTAATACCCAGTGTGCTGCAGGGATATTTGTTTGGCGACAGCTTGCGTTAAAGTCAACCAGCCCGAATGCACCCAATAAATAAACCGATGCCGAAAGTTGAGCTCGCCACGATGCGCTCGGGAGGGGAGTGGGGGAGACGGATGGATTTTATTATTGCCATTATGGCAATCATTATTATTATTATTTATTGGGCAAATGGAAGGAAAAGCAATTCTTTCTCCTGGTCCAAAGGCCCAATTTCCAGGGCTTGGCTCGCAATGACAGAGCGCTGCAAAGCAGCACAATAACGGCAAATTATAAATCACCGCCTTTTGTTTCCAATTGAATGCCGCGAGTCAGGGACGTGCCCTCTGTTGCCTTCCCATAAACAGGGTGATGTGCAGAATGAAAACAGATGCCGGCACTGACCCCAAACTCAGTAGGGATGGTGGGGCCACGTGCTCCGGTGATGTCCCAACTGCCCCTCAACACGCATGGGGCAGAGGATCTGGCGTTGCCTGTGATGAGCCAACCCAAACAGTAATGCAAAGTGTTGAATTTGGCTTCCCTTTCCTCATTAGAGCTGATTACACTAATTGACATGTTTGTTTGGGGTTGGATATATTTTGTTGTCCTTTGTGGTCTTTTAATTTTATTTTTTGGAGCTAGAACAACACAGTTGTTGCCAAACAGTTATAAGAGTGGGTGCTTTTCAGGGGAGATCCACAACCTACAGGGAATGGCCACCGCCTCCTGCAAAGCAGGACTGGGAGGAGCGGAGCCTTTTATATGAAAGGCACCATGTCCTTGCGCCTTTTCAGTGCGTTACTCCTTTGCAAACTGCCCTGATCCTGTTTTAAAAGGATTAGCTGCCTCCTAGCATGAGAAAATTCACTTGTATGCTCCCGTTTCCCCCAAGGAATTGCAGGTCTTGCTCTTATCCCGCTATTAGCTTTGGTTAATCTCTGTAAAGCAGAAACGTAGGGACGCTGGAAGAGGGGAAAAGTGAAGCAGTCCAGAGATGCTTCTCCCATTCCTTGGATGCATCCTTCTCTAGGATGGAGCACTTTAGCCAAGTGCACAGCTGTTGAGTCACCCAGGTTTTCAGCCACTGCAGCAGTGACACAGCAGCGTTCACACACTTTAGTCCCTTAAAACTAAAATAAATGATCCCCTTGGATTAAACAGGGCCTTGGCTCTGAAGTTCATTTGCAAGCTATCGCCAGCAGGAGCGTCGAACTGCCCCCAGCCCGCCGGGGCGCATCGGGGAGAGCCACATTACCTCCTCAATCAGCATTAAATTCCAGATCAGCCTGGCTGATTTTTGAAGATCTCCCATCTAAAGGTCGAGCAAATCATCTACTGCAGAGGCAGAGAGAAGGGACAGCAGGGAAGCGGGCACTGGCACAGCAGGAGCAAGGGATGTCGCTGCTGGCTGTGGATCATCCTGGGCTCTCTGTTTTGGGAGCTGTTTCCCAGTGCTGGCTGAGCCCAGGGACCAAAAGGAATAATGGCTCTGAGGCATCCCCAAATCCAACAAATCTGGAGTTTTCTCAAGAAAACAAAGTCTCTCTGAAAAGAGGGTGATGCTGAGCAACATCGCACTTCCAGAGTAAAATCCTTTAAGTGGAATTTATTTTCTGTATATTGCATATATGAATTTTTATGAGAAATGTGGATTATTTTGGTCTGAAAGCCAAAACATGAAACCTTTCAGTACAAAAAAAACAGTAGCACAGCCCTGCTTCAGACAGACTCACCCCTCCCTCTGCCTTCCTCCTCCTCATCTCCCTTCCACTCCCTCTTCCCCTCTCCCTACATCAGCAACCTGAAAAGCAACCAGACCCCAATAACCCTTCACCACGGTGTACAGCAGCAAACCAGCCACCAACCTGCTGCCCTCTTCCCTCATCCTCTCAATCGCCGTTAAAAAAAAAAAAAAAAAATCCCAGCAATTCATTCCGGCATCCCTCTTTCTACCAGGCAGACGTGTGATAACGTGCTTGGCCCGTTAGCAGATTAGTTATATTGTGCCGCGAGGCACCCAGCAAAACCATCAAGGAGGCACTTACAGAATTAGGACCCGGCATTTAATCGCTTTGCTGGTGGCTGAGTGTTATTAAATTCTCCTGAGTTCAGCAACTTTGTAGCCTGGCTCGTGTGGTTTTTATTTTTATTTTTTTTCTACAAGGCTCAGAGCAAAGCTCTGGTCAAACCCAGCACTTCTTCCCATGTCTCATCCATACTCCATCCCTGTGCTCCGAAGGAAGGCCAAGAGTGGGCAGCCTCATTCAGAAACCAGAGGGAAAAAAAAGCAAGAGCCCAGACTAGAAGAATATTAATATTTAATCACAGCAGGCCAGAGGTTGCCGAGGCAATCGCTGTTAAATGTTATTGAAACAAAGCATTCATATTCCCACTGTAGGGGTAGTTTAGAAGAGCTGCCTTTCTCCAGTCTGCACTCAGGACTGCTGCCACAAGTAAATCTTCCTGTTAGGACTTTTCCCATGGAGGGGAGGGAAGGGATCCCCAGATAAAAACTGGATCCCCAGTTCAAAGCTGCTTTTTGCAGGAGCCCCTTCTCTCTGCATCAGGGATGGCTTTGAGGACACCTGGATTTCCAGCCAAAAGCAACAAAGGTGCTGGGGGAAAAGCGACATCCCCACACGTTGGGGCTCTGTGTGTTAGGGGATTATAGACCTGGCTGTCATGGTGGGTTAGTACACAGTGCTGGAGATGTATACAAGCAGGGTGTGTAGTCCTCTTGCTGTTCTTGTCCATCTCTTGATGAACCAAGAAAGGCTTTCTCCATCCAGCTCTCCTGCCTCCACTTTCCCTCTTCACTATCCAAAGTAAGATCATCTTAAAAAATTTAAAAAACTAAGTGGTCCATGGCTCTGCCTGTGTTTCACTCCTCCACTGATTTTCAGTGGCAACCTGCCCATGCTTCATGACCCTTAGGCCTTAGAAATCCCCAAGGGGATGTTTTGGAAGGACCTTCAAGGATTGGCATTGTATCTCAACACCACGCTGCTTTAAATCCTGCAAGGGGTTAAGCCGCGGGCAGCAGCTCCTCGCCACCTGGTTTGACATGTCATTAGCAGATTTGATATCTCACTTTTGTCAAAGCAGGATTTCTTCCCAGAGAATTAATTCTAATTTTTTTTTGCCGGCACACAAATCATTAGCCCAGCTCTCCAAATGAAGTGCTAACGCTTCCTGTCACCTCCTGCTCCTCACTCCCTGCAATTCCTTAAAGCTGCTGCAATCAAGACCATGAAAAGCTAATCAATTAAGCCCCAATGTATCAAGAGCTCATGAGCCACAGTGAAGAACCCAACACATCATTACTGAGCTTGTGAAATTTCTGCCTGAAGAGCAGATGTGTGGAAAGCAAAAGCATACTGTGGCCCAAGGTCCTTTTCTTCACCAATACCTTCAATCTCAGTGCTCCTGGCTGTCTCCAGTCATCTCTAACTTCTCAAGTACTTTATGATCAGGACAAGAAACTTGTCCTTTCCCTGTTGGCAAAGGGAGATATTAGGTGTAGGCTGGATCTTCCATTATAGACATGTTGAGATACTGGTTATGCCCCAGATTATTTTCTCATCCTTATGTGGGTACTTTTGTTCCTTTGGAAAATCACTTTGTAGAGGATTGAAGAGGGTTTTCTTCCTCGTTTTTGACTGACCTCCAGAATCCTACACATTCTCACAACAAAAAATCTCTGCTCCAAACATCTCCGCTCCAAGCTGCCAGCGTCAGCCAACCCTTCCCCTAAAGTTAAACCCAAGCATCTGCATCAAAACACAAAATACAGAGCTTGCCTGCCCTCAGATTTTAGAACAGAACAGTTGTCTCCATGGAAACACACACTTTTCTTTTTTTCCTTTTTTCCCTTTTTTTCCTTTTTTCTCTTTTTTTTTCAGCTCAGAAACCAGAGCACCAAAGCATGGAGCAATGCAAGGAATGAGGTGAGAGCACCCATTTTAGGTACTGGCATTGCAGGAGGGATGCATCTCGTTTTTCTGGACATGAGCTGTTTGTTTGGGATATCCCTCTGTGCTTTTTCCAAGCAGAAACCCTCAGTTTGAGTCAAAAAAAGGCTTTTTCCATAAAGAAAATTGGATGTGGACTCCAAGACCATGAATCATGGCTGGGCAGCCCCATGTCAGCCTGGTGCAGACCTGAAATCCAGTCTGCCTCCAGGCTGATCCCAGTCAGACTTTTTGCTTGAATTGCCTTAAAGAGAGGCCAGTTTCACTCCTGAGGATGAACCTGATGAAGGTTTCTTTATGTGCCCAGAGCTACTGTTAAGGCAAATCACCTGGACTCAGGCAGATCTGAAAGCATCATGCCTACAGGAATGACTACAAGACTCCGCCTTCCCAAATATTTTTCATTTCCAGAGGTAAATATCTTTCCAACGGATAAAATCCAAATTTCACATCCAAAAACCTCAGAAGGGTGCAGAAAAATAAGCTGTGGCTTGTCATACTCAGTACCTTCCAGTACCCGCGCCCTTTCTCAAGGTGATTCATCTCATCCACTGTCTCATGTCTTCCTCTAAGTATTTGGCACTGGTCACCTCTGGGGAAAAGGCTACCAGAATTTCATCTAGTGGTGAAAAGTAGGGTTTTTTAGTAATAAATATGCTCACGGTGGTGCACCTCTTTGGGTGAAAATGAGACTTAATTCCTCCGTACATATTCCAGGTCATTATTAAAGATGCCTCGGTGCCTGACATCTTTTGAGGCTTGACCTGGCGCTTTCAGCCAGAAATTTCTTTCCATAGTAGATGCAGGATGCTTTGTCCAGACCTCAGGAACCTGCATTTCAGGGATGCCATCTCAGCCGCATGCGGTGTTAACGTACATACACAGACATCTGATTTCTAAAGCCCGCATTGTTTCACAGGATAAAAGCTTCTGTATGTTAATACCATTATCAATAGGTCTTGAATGTTGCTGGACTTCCTAATTATGCCAGACGACACGCTAAATGACAGAAGTGAAGTTTAAGGTCAACCACAGAAAAAATTAGCAGCGGCTTCTGCCTCTTAAGGGGACAGATGGAAACCACAAAATGGGCTTAAAGCTTGCGCCAGGCAGCCCGACCTCTCTGCGCTCTGCTTGGCTCAGAGCTTCATGGCTCTGCTCCGCCTTGCACAAAATGTTCTGGAGCGAGACTCCTCATTTCTCTGATTTAAGAAGTTAGCCATGGCCCTTTCCTGGCAAGCAGTATTTACAGGTGAAAATGCAGGGTGATATTTAGAGGTAAGTGGTATTTATAAGTACATATGCAGGGAAATGTTTACAGGCAAGATACTCATGGGTAATTATAGATCAATACTTCAAAGCAGAGTAAATAGAGAGGTAAAGGACCTTTGCTGGTATGTTACAAATAAATATTTAGATATAACAGATGCACATAAGTACGTGTAGGTTATATGGAAGAGATAAAGATTAGAATTTAGATGGAGCCCTTTAATAGGTAGGCGAGGCTATACCATTAGCAGCACATCCATAACTCAGCAACATAAGAGCACCCGAGCAACACTATCAGATCAGCCCCACGGTCCATCAAGCCTGGCATCGGGTTTCCAAAAGCAGCTTCTAGCAGAGACATAAGTAAAGAAGTGAAGGTCAGAGAAGTCTTTTTTTTTTTGTTTTAGGAGCCCTGATGCTTTTCCGTTCCACCACCCCTGCACAAAGCCTGGGACCAGAGCCGCGTTATGCCTTTCCAGCTCCCCCCAACTCAACGCATCCAAATCTCCCTTGCCGATCGCGCATCGGCTCGTGTTTGACAAAGTTCAGCCAAGCAACGAGCAGCCTGGAAGGCCCTGCGATCCCGCAGAAATCCCCATCCAATTTATCAAGTCAAAAATTCAGCCGGGTGGGAGCTAACTGGGATGAAGCTCTGATCAAGGGAAGAGATTACAGCAGAGCCAGTTACACAAATCACAGCTCTCACTCAGGGGGGAATGGCAGGGTGAAGGGGAGTTTTTCCAGAGCTGGGCATAGCTGGAGATAAGAGCCTGTTGTTGGTAAATAAAAATGCTGGGGAATCGCATGTCTGATCAGTGTCCGCTCCCATCAGGCTTGCAGAAGCTGGCAGCATTATTTCCAGGCTTTTCACTGAGAATACTAAGGGCATTTGGAAAGGCAAGAACAAAGCTACAACTTTATTTAAGAGCAAAACAAAAGCAAACAAATGCATACCCAGAAGACCACGCGTCGAAAGAGAGCAATAGACTATTCAGCCACCATCTGAAGCAGCTCTTGGACATCTCATGACTGTTAAAAAGTTTCCCGAGGAGCAAACGCTTTTTTTATTTGTTTATTTATTTGCAGGGAGAAAACAAAGCAAAAGGATTGCTGATGCCTTTAGTAGTAAATGAAGACAAATATCCCCTGGCCGCAGAGATTGCCGGAATGGGAAAAACTCTAGTCGCATCACTTTGGAAAGCGTCTGAGCAATGTTTTCAGGGTCCTTCAGGCTTACCTTCCAAAGATGAGCTCTTGCACCCCAAATCCCAGGGGACCTGACACAAGCTGCAGCTCTCAGCATTGCGAGTTTGGCACCGGCATGCGTCCTCTCAAGAGACACCCCTTCGTGCCCCAAAGACATCAAGAGCCTCAGAGACCCTATGGTCTATCCCAATGGTTTCACATCTTCAGTGTTTTGGAAAAAAATTGCAGTTTGTCACTTAACTATGGTCTGTCTCCACCTTCAAATTATTTGTTCCCATTCTGCCTTTCTCTGAGGGCTTAAAGAGCCCTTTAGTATCTGGTATTTTCTCCCTGTGATGCTACTTAGACATGGTAATCAAGTCACCTCTCTGTCTCCTTTTTAATAAATTAAGCAGACGGAGCACTTTAAAGCATTTTTTTTCCAGCCTTCAACTATTTTTTGTGGCTCTTTCTCAGCCCTGGTTTTCCATCCATGGTGCTTTACTGGCAGAGTTCAACGAGGGCACTGCCACCACCTCTCCCCATCCCCATGCCACTGGTGTCTTCTCCCTGGGTGTCAGGGTCGGAAAGCTGTGATCAGCCTCAGTGAGGTTTTACAGTTTTAAACCTCCTGCCAGCCAGATACTTCAGACAATCCAGCTCATTAAATGTAAAGAAAGACTTTACATTTACTGCCTCCATCAATGTATAAAGCCCTCGGCTTCCTGATGGCCGCTGCCCGACTGACATTATAACGTAATAGCCTTTTCCTTTTTTTTTTTAAAGCAAGAGATAATAATTAAAGATTGGATTATGAGCTAGCCTGCCATCACAAAAAAGACACAACTTTATCGTATTACACAGCATCAAAATTAATTAGAAGCACGTTAATCTCTAATCTAGAAAAATATTTCAGGATCTCTGGCCTCAATATAACAACCCCCATACACTGACTGACAGCCTGCCCCTTTGAAAGTCTCCCTGCAAAGAAACCTTTGCAAAACTCTGTGTAATCAATGTTGCTTTGATTAGTAAGAGCTTCCAGACGCTCTGGCAGACAGCTCCCACGATGCCTGCTGCGGATTGCCTTTGTGTGCGCAACTCAGCGCTTTGAGAGAGTTGTTTTAACAGCGTGAGTGAGTCAGGTCCCACTCCTGGTCCGCTGGCAAATCATCACTTACAATGCTTAGGAGCATGTACGATGGTGCCTAAACTCACATTGATTACTCAATAGCTTTGGGGTTGGAGATGGAGGGAGCGGAGCAGGGTGGAAATGTGAGTGGGGGAGCCGGGCTGGACATCAGGTGAGATTTTCCTGATGTTTGCTCCTCTCTGCTTTGCTCAGCTGAGCCATAGCAGGGTTGAAATGGCTTTGACATGGTGCTGGGGATTTTGCTCACTTCACCCCGTGCTGACCTGATTCTGGGGACCATGCTGAAGCTCCAGCCCTTGAGTTTATTGGATTTTCCAGACCAGACTTGGTCGCTGCCATTCCCCATGAGATGCTGAGCAGGGTTCTGAGACCTGCATGCCACAGATCCCAGATGTGGGTCCATGTGCATCTTCCCCAGGAGAGCTCAGGATGGATACGCTGACTGGGGGATGCCTGAGGACCACAATGTTACCTGTATTTAATTTCAACAGGCAGTTATCAGAGCTGCACAGACATCAGAAACAAGGCTTGAAGTGTCACACAGAGCAGCAAATCAAGGACAGCAGCATCATCATAATTTTAGCAACACTCTCTCTCATATTTAAAGAAACCCTTTGATTTGAGTAGCCTAGAAAACTCTGCATTGGGCACAGGAGGGCTTGGGGTTGGGGGGATTTCAACCTCTAAGAAAGAGCCTGGACCCCAGTTTCTCTGAGCGAAGCTGTCCAGCTGCAATAGCAGGGCCCGAAACTCTTCACGCCTTCAGGCAAAATCACCTCTCCCCATTTCAGGCTTCCAGCTTGACTTACAAAGTTGAATTCCCTTTAGGACCACAACACATAGGGTCCTGTAGGATCACCTGCTGCCATCCTGAATTTGGGACCCACCAACCAGTACCTATATTTCTCACAATAACCTGGAAGAAGCAAGGAAATGGTGGTTGCTCAACATCTTTCACGCAAGAAAGGCAAGAACCTTTGGGGTAATTGGCTTTTCTGAATGGATTCAATTATTTATATTATTCAAGTGAAAAGGGGCTCAAGAGTAAACCAAAGGAACCATCCTGGGAGGGTAGGATCCCTGGGTGAGGAGCTGGGAGACGTTATTCAGCAAAGAGAGGTGCCAGGTAATGCGATGTGGGAAGATCGTTTAAACTATTCATGCACTGCAGTGGTTTCTGAATTAACTGTAGCCTGGCAGGAAAACACCCAGGCATCCTGCTGGATAACCTGATAGAAGGATCTGCTGTTAGCCAAGCAGCAATTAGGAGGGGAAACAAGTCATTAAGCTGCATTAAGACAGAGATGGAAAGTTTTAATGCTATCATATTGGTCAGCTCTGCGAATTTGGGGAGGGTTGACTCTTTCCCTCTTCATCTCCAGAACAACCTGTCCCGGGACACCCAGAGGACTGTGGTCTCCATGGTGCTGAGGTGGGATTTCCCATGGTCTGATGCAGACAAGCTCAGTGCCTGCCAAAAAAAGGAGGATAAATCTGAGGATCCACAGGCTCGTTGCTGCCATCGAGACAGATGAGGCTGCTCAGAGCTGGGCTCAAGCATGGCACATCAGTTCCTGTAACTTTATGGAGTCAGTGAGACTTCCTCCACCTCCCTGAGCTGAGGACAGGTACAGGAGATTGAAAAGACTTAAATTTGTGTCTGCAATTTGGGTATCGCATTTCTTAAACCGCAGGGATCAATTTGTTATATCTCAGGGAGATCAGCATGAATGTACACACATAAATACATATGAGAACCTGTGCATGTATATGGTTCCTTCTCCCTGCTTTAAAATATCCTGTCAGCCTCCTCTTGATCCTAATTGCTGCTACACATAGAGTTTATATCACAGACGTAAATATATATTTATAATCTCCAGGACATCCTCCTTGCCAACTGATAAATTCAAAGAGGCGTAGATCACCCTTTGCATGTCACCTACTGTCACTTGACCTTTACAAAAGAATAAACTGCAGGCATTTATCCGCTTCATTTTGCACATGCCGATGTTACACCTCCGTAGTATCTGAGCACGTGGTAGGTTTTGCCCACATTTTATATCCTTCAGGGTGCCAGTGAGCGGGCGGGGAGCCAATGAGCGAGGCTTAGTGATGAGGTGCTGCTGGAAAAGCACATTGAAGGGTGGGAGAAACATGTGGAGAATGATGCTGTGTCTGCATGGCAGCCCTGACAGCTTTCTCAAAGAGGGAATGCAGGACTGAGAAGCTGTGGATGCCCCATCCCTGGAAGTGTCCAAGGCCAGGCTGGATGAGGCTTGGAGCCACCTCGTCTAGTGGAAGGTGTCCCTGCCCATGGCAGGGAGTGGGAACTGGATGATCTTTAAGGTCCCTTCCAACCCAAACTAGTCTGTGATCCTATGACTCAAGGTGAGAAAACCCCTCGATTCCCTCCAGCATCCCTTGGGGCAATTATCCATCCCATCCCATCCCATCCCATCCCATCCCATCCCATCCCATCCCAATTCAGATTCCTTCCATACTGTCCTGCTTTCTAAATCCCCAACGACCCTTTTATCCTGAAAATGCTGCCCTAGGTGGAGGGGCCTCTGATTTTCAGGAGGAAGAGGGTAGCAACTGCTCATCCCCCTCATTCCCTTGGAGCAAAGCAGGCAAGCATAACAAATCAGTGCATGAGGCAACACGGTGTTTGCTGCAGCAGAAAGGCAGAAGCCACAGGTCAGGGTCTCACCCAGCACAAATCAGCCCAGTTCATCCGTCCTCCCGTTCGCGGCTGTGTCTTGGAGGAGATCAATAACAGTGAAGCAGGAGGCCAGTTTACCAATACAGTCTGGATGCAAAAGCTGAAGGCGACCTAAATATTGACTGTGATGCTCACGAAGCACCGAGAAAATGCAGCTTTACGGACCCCGGCGGCTGCCGAGTCCCAGCCCTCCCTGGCTGGAAAATGCAATAATTAAGGAGCTGGTGCACTCCAGTTCTGAATCTCGTTCTGTTTAATGAGCCTGTGTGTGCGTGTGTGAGCGTATTCACACATCTCTCCCTGTAATTGCTCTTCAATCACCCTGAATACGGCATCAACGCAGCCTTCAAAGCATGCCAGTGCTCCAGGATGGGCCAGATTTGGTCCAGGATGAGCCGATGAGCAGCAGTGGAGCTGCAACTGCTGGAACCAGTTTGAATGGAGACACATTTTTGGGTTGCATCTATCTCTCCTAGGGCCCAAAGCACCACCTTTCCCTGCATACTTGTCACTAAATCAATATATCAGCTCAAATGACAGAGCTCAAAAGCCAGCTAGCTCCCATGCAAGCAGCTGTTTGAAGGAATCTACCTAACTTAAGGCTATTTTAAACTCATAGATGTCCACACAGTGAGAGGATAGCTGCAGCCTTTCTCATGCTGTGTCCCTGCTCCATCTCTGCTGCATTTTCTTCCCAAAAATGGTAGCAAACCAGATTTGGTGTGAATGGGGGTTAGCTCCCTGCAGGGCTTTGCCAGCTTCTGCCAGCTGGTGGTTTGGCCCGTGTTGGATTTAATAATCTCTTTTGTCCATTGGATTTTTTGACTAATTATTATTACAAACATTCCCTTTCCCCCACCATCCCCAAGCTACAAAATGCAGCTGAATAAGAGTGATTTGATTTGCAACTCTTTTTGATGGCTATTCGGTGAAATTTTTATGCCCTCTCCTTAAAAGACAAGCAGATCCCCAGAGGAAGGGGAAAAGTGTTTAAAACACAAATAAATAAGCTCTCTGGCAAAGATTATGGCTTCAAAAGGAGGCAAAGAGCCGCGGGAGCCATTTGCCCAGTGGCCACCTGCCTTGCCGCTAGCCCATACCACCTCTTTGCCAGTAATAAGGGATCTCAGAAAACAGATGAGCTTGATTAGAGCTGTCCTACCCACCTGAAATATTGTTTTTCTCCCTTGCACAGAGGTTTTCTCCATCATTTACTCCTTGCTTCATTCTTGAGTCCAGCAGAAAGTGATTTAAGACTTCTCTCTGCCGTATGTACATGCAAGTGGGTGCTGGAGCCTTTGCAGGCTATGCTGGGATACGCTAAGTTCTCAAGGCAAGAGATGATGCCCTGGCTTCAGCAATTTTCTCACTGTCCTCTTAAGGTCTATTTTGGGTTTTACAACTGCCAAAATGTGTCTTTTGGAGTGAGGTTTGGACCTTTGGGCACAGGATGGGGATGGCCAACACGTAGATGATGCAGGAGGATGTGGCTGGATAAGGATTTACAGCACAGCTCCCATGGACAAAAATCTTCTGTTGGGTTCTGGTGATTTCTTCAGAAAAAGAAAAAAAGAAAGCAATGAAAAAATGGCAGTTTGCATCTGCTCAGGAAGGATGGGTTTGTCTTTATTGGCTGTGCTCGTTAAAGATCCTGGTGAGGGGAGAAAACCTGACATGAGTGATTGGGAAACTCAGGTGATGGAAGAGGGAGAGCAAAAGGAAAAGGGTTTTTTTCTTCTCCCTTGCTGAAGACAGCAGGAATTTGGGGAAGGATTGACTTAGCACTATCCATCAGGAAAAGACTTTCCATCAAAAACACAAGCAAGAAAAATAGCACCTGGGAAAAAGCAAGAAGCGGCGCAGGGGGAGCATCGCTGTGCGGCCGGAGCAGCGCCCTAGGCAAGGCAAGGGGGGAGGCAATGAGAAATTAAGCGTTATAAAAAGAGATGAAACGGGTGAGGGGGAGTGGAAGAAAAGAGGACCCCCCGGAGCGTTTTGGGAAGAGAGATGTTCTTCATGTGGGATGAAAGGCAGGGGATGTCAGAGCTGTGCTGGAGGGTGGGCCGGGCTGCGAACAGGGGGAGACATGTCTTGCTTAGTGTCTCTTTGAAGATTTCTCTGGTCGCTAAGAGCTTGGAAAATGGTGCTGTTGGCTCAGTGGATCTGCTTTGGCCCCAGGAACAAGCATCTGGAGGATTGCAATGGAAATATCCTCATTTTCGCTCAAGGCTGGGGTCCCACTGCCCGGTGGCACAGTGATGCAGAGAAAGCCCTAAACCTGGGGGACTCCAACCCCTTTTTTTTGAAAAATCCCATCTCAGGTGCCCCACGAGGGAGGGAGCTGGAGCAGTTTGGGGCGAGGAGAGCTTGGGCACAGCAGAAACTTCTGCAAAGAGCTGACACAGCCCAGCAGGAACAGAAAAGCAGATTTTTCCTGGGATCCCAGAGGATCTTGGCAGAATTTGTTGCAAGCCAGGAAAGCATAGAAAAGTTGATGGAGTGAGGCTGAATTTGAAGGCAAGGATATGCCCTGCAAGGACAATGAGCTTTGTTACCAACCCTTTCCATCACTCTCCTGTTTCCTTCTGTGCTTTCTCTGGTTTAATCAGCTCCTGGCACTAACTGGCTCTGCTACTACCGCACAGTGGGGAAGACCCTCTGAGGGTCTCCTGGAAGGACACAGCTCGGCTGCATCCAGTGACAACACTTCACTCGGTTTTGGGTTCGGGCACAATTCTCACAAAACCAACCACTGCATTTGCATTATGCAAATTTGGCATATGCAGATCAGCCCTTCTGAAAATAATATGCAATCAGGCAATTAACAACTGCCTTGTCTTTAAGTCACAGGTAGTCTCAATTCCTGCAACTCTAAATTTTGGATTGCCCGGCTCTGCAACCTTAATAATGTTATTTTAAACCACGGTAGTCATTTTAAGATTGATTTTCTCTTTATTTTCCTGCCCCAAGCCCTCACCGCCACCTACCAATAGCCTCTCCCTCTGCTCACCCACAGAGTGGAGGATGACAGAGGGATGCCTTTCTCACAGCAGACAGTACAGCCATAAATTTCACTTATATCCAGTAAAACACAGGCATCCAATTAAACCCATAATCCTATAAACCTGCCAGCAATCAAACACACTTTTAAAAATCAAGACCGACAGGTACTTTAAATCAATACATCCAGGTAACAACTTGCAGTTTGTAGGATCTTCTGACACTGCATCTTTTGCTGCTCTACCACCAAAACAACAAATATTCCAAGTCACAGGTTGGTTTTTATGGCTTTTTTCCCCCTTGTTAGATTTACCAGAGTAGATTCCTGAGTGGTAAATGAGGGATTGGGATTGAGGAGAATCATGATGAGTTTGGGTCTGTTACAAAAATTCACAGCTGAAGCCTGGTACAGCATCGTATTCTGTGTTATAAGACATCTCTGCTCCTTGGCTTCTCTCCATGGGAGATGTCAGGGGGTTGGGATAGATTATTATTATCCAGATTTTTTTTCCAGAGGGGGAAAATATGAGCTTTCAATTTATGACCTGTTTTCTGATAACAGCAATGGGCTCTGCCAAATTCAGAAACCTTTTCTATCAGGCTGTAGTTGGCAGCAGGAAGGGATGGGGCAGGTGACTGATGCAGGAGCATCATTGCCACTCATCACCCCACCAGCAGTGCCGGGAAGAGAGAAGTTGCCCATTTGGTGGCCATTTGTCAGGTCACGAGAGATACATTTCTGACTTTCTTCCCTGTTTTGGGGGAGATGTCACCCTGAAGAAGTCCAATTTGCTGCCTTCTGGTGGTGGTGCGCCCCTGGGGCCCTATTGACCCATAGCTGCTTGCAAGGAGCACAGGAAAATAAAAAAGAAAAAGGTTTTAGTGTAATATCCAGATATTTGGACTACCAAATTAATATGATTCAGCAAACCCAGAGTCTTGAGTAACACAACACCAGTGTTCCTCTCCCACCCCATCCACAGGTCCCAGCTTTTAGGGGAAAAAAATGTATTGTGGGTGAGACGATGCATCAAGTGCTTCTTTGGCTCTGTCTCTACATGACGCGCATTGAACTTGCTCCAAATACCTTGGAAATTATGTTTTCACCTTCATTTCCGAGGTCACCTATGTCTATGTTATATTAGTGTTAAAAATGGTTGGTTCTGCCAGATAGGAATCATGAAAGGCAGGAAAATGAGACATTTACACCCCACGTGCTCCCAGGAGCAATACATGAGCTGGCCCAGAACCCCTCTGAAGCCAGGAACAAGCCTTTCCAGCCACACCAGCATCTTTGCTGGGAGTTTAAACTCCACACGTGCAGCAGCAGGGAAGTATTTTAAGCATATTTAAGAGTGCTTTAAACAGTTTTATTGGAGCTTTTTTTTTTTTTTATCCATTCACCTGTAAAATCAGGTACTTCCATCATTAGAGTCCAAATGCAATAAACGTGACAGTAGTCATAAAAATATCTTTTAGGCTGACCTGGAATAGCTTTTCTAGACCTCAGAAAGTCCCAGCTTTAAAAAATGGATGTTGAGATTCGTAGCTTGGCAGGAGGAAGCTGCTTAACCATACGAGGAGCCAGCACGTGCCCCAGCCCAACGGATGGCACGCTCGCCTTTTTTTTAAAGTCCTTTCCAGCCATAAACCGTAAGCTTGAAATTAATAACCACTTCATGGAGAGAAAATGTAGCCATTGACCTGGGACTGAACTTCAGCCATTTGAGGCAAAGCATTTGCTACTGTTCAAATGTTCATTTTCAGGAGTCGCGGAACAAAACCTTGATCTTCTGAATACAAAATGCTTCTAATGCCATCAAGTTGTTTCATCTCTCATCCTTGAAAGTTCATTTTGTGGGGAACGTCCAACACATTTTCACTCATTTAATACCAAAAGGCAGCCAAAGAAAACTCTGGTGAAAGTTTCCCACATGGCTACAGCTCCAAAATATTACTAAGTCAGTGGAAAAATGATCCAAGCGACACCCCAGTTGAGGATCCCAGGATCTGCATCCCATGACCCATGATCTCTGCATCTCTGTGACTATAGAAAAAGCTATTTTCTCTTTTCACAGGTTATTGGTACCTTGTCAAAGCATCAGCCCAGTGCAGAGTACATGGGAAAGGACTCTCATATTTGTCCCAGGTCCCAGATGAGCGAGGGACAGAAATCCATCTCCCATAGATGCCTATAAAATACCATATTCACTACAGGCACCATGAAGAGGATCCACCTCATCTGGCGCGTTTAATATGCTGCAGACCTGAAGTTAAGGAAAAAATATAAATCTGTCATTTGAGGAGTCCTGTTTCCTCTCATGGCTAATAGGATTATTCAAAAATGTTTTAAATCAAAATCCCAAAGCCTGTTGTTGGTTCTTAAATGAGGCTGAGCCTTTCTGGTACAGCTTTTCTTGATCTTTCTGCTGGGTGTTGACTACACATCAGAGTCCCAAAACTCTTTGGAGTTCATGGGCAGCTCTGAGCCAGATTGCTTTGAAAAAGTGGGGGCTTGGGGGTCAGAAAAGGACTGATTTTCAATCCCAGCAGGCAGGGCTGCATGGAAAGCATCTCATGGTCTGGAGAGACCATTTTAGCACAGCAGATTTTGGTGTCAAGGCTAAGCTGCTCCTGTCAGCCCCAAGAGATGCACCTGGTGAAAAGGAAGGTTGCTGAAAAATTGCCAGGAGTGCAAAGAAAGGCCCAGAAATAACCCAAGGTCCACGGAAAATGCCTTATAGTGGGAGACTTAAAGAGCTTTGCTCTTTATCTTATCAAGAAGAAGAATGAGAGTGACTTGATTACAGCACACAAGCACCTTCCAAGGGAGAAAACATCGGGCACGGCAGAACCTCTTTAATCCATCAGCCAAAGGCACAATGAGAGGCAAGAGCTGGAAGCAGAAGCCAAATCCATTCAAATTAAAAATTAGGCACTGGCTTTTTATTATTTTATTTATTTATTTTCATCAGCATGAATGATTAACCATTAAAACAAACCACCAGTGAAACGGTGCATCTGGCTCCAGTGCCGCAGCAGTCGATCCAGGCTCGGTGGGGATCAGCAAAGGCAGACTATTGGGGTTTATAGCATTGGATATGCGAGTGCCGTGTTACGGTGGCTGGGACTCACATCCTCTACAAGGCAAAAGGAGGGCTGCAGATATTTCCAAGCCCTGCCCAGCTCCTGCACCCTCGGAGCCCTCTGCTAGACAGTGAAGTTTGCCACTTCCCAGCCCCTCGCGCTCATTGCAGCCCACAGATGCATCTGATCCACACTGCAGATAATGACAGAAAATTACAGTGTAATAAGATAATGGGATTTATTTATAGAATTTGCTTTCCAATCACGCCCACATGATATATGTATCCACACACACGCGCACGCATGCACGCACATACACACAGCACTTTCTATGTGTATACATTAGCATAAGTGGTTGGCTTTGTGGAAGCAAAATGCCACCTGGGGGATGTCGAGATGTTCCCAAGTGGTTCAATACCAGTGAGAAGGGTGTTGGCACATCACAAATAGTCCCGTCATCATCATAACAATGACACCATATTTCCATGACACTTTTATCTCAAAGCACTTAAAAAAAAAAAAAAAAAAAAAAAAAGAACAGGAAAAAAAGACTATAAAATAAACGTAAGCTGCTATACAAACCCCAGTATATGCAGAGATGAGAATTGAAATGCAATGACAGACTTAACCAGAGACAAATCCCGTCTCCAATAGAAACAAGCCAAGGGAAATTTAAGGAGGCAGCATGTAATTAGCTGGGGATGGTCAGCACAGCAGGACTCTTAACGAGCTTTCTCCCCATTAGGCCTGTGTTAGGATTAAGAAAAAGGAGGTGTGGCAGGTTGGTGGATCTCCAAATCCCAAATTGGTGTGAAGAAGACCAGAAAGTGCAAACTGAGGGTGATGATGAAGCATCACGATTACTGAATTGAGGGTGTGGTGGCTGTTGCCACAGTGGTTTTACCACTCCAACAACATAATGGGGCTGTTAAAGTTTCAGGATTTGCAGCCTTGGAGGATTCATCTTCTCGCCATGATGCCACTGGATTTCCTGATTTCTTTTCTAATTCCTACAGCAATCTGCATCCCAAAATCCAGCTACAGGGGAGCTGATTATCCAAAAGTGAACAGGCCAATTGCCCCCTGCAAAATAATCCTGCACCCTAATGAAGCATCAGCCACAGAGCTGGGGATGTTAGCAAGTGAAACAATGATAGAGTTGCTGAATTTCCCCTTCTGCAGGCTGCTGCTGAGCATCCCCATCATGCTGCTCACCCAGCACCCAGCCTGCTGCCGGTGCCCACCAACAGCCAGGGGACATCTGTAACAGATTTTTGGGTGAAACATCAATTTTTGGGTGAGAAAAGATATTTTTAGCACCTGTGGACTTACCAGCAAATGCGGTTTTCATTTCACCAAGACATCTATGCACCACAACGGGAATATACCTGCCCATCCATGGTGTCTGACTAACCGGAGGCAGACACAGGGGTAAGCATCCTTGCTCACCATCCCAGCCCATGCATTAAACTGGGCACGGGGCAGTGATAGGAAGCATCTCTTCCCTCATCTGCAGCAAGGTGCAATTATTTTCCGAGGGCTGCTGAGCATCTCCACTGAGCCAGCTTCTCTGGGGAAGATCAAAGCCAACCTCCGATAAAGAGAGCTGAGCAAGATCCCTTCACAGTGCGGGAGAGCAGGGAGGAGAATAAAAAATATAAAGAAAAGAGGGATGGCTGGGAGCAAGGAGAAGTTATCTGTTACTGGGGCTTGGTAAACCCTAAACAAGACCCACTGTGGGTAATGTCTAAACTGTAACAACTCCATCACGGCATGAGTGGGCTTTTGCAGCCCACCAAGGAGCTACTTTGTGCCAATGGCTTTGGGTGGGCAGCGTAGGGCTGGCTGTATCCTGCCAAGCTCGGCCACTTCCTTGTCCTTTGCCACCCCTAGCCCACCTCAGCTCATCTTTGCCAGTGGGGCAACAGAGGCTCTGAGGGCTTTTATTGGAATCACAAAGGACTGAGAGGATGCAGATCATCTTTTATAGATGCTGTTGGCTCCAGTGGAAAAGCTGAAGCAAACTTCAGCGCTTCACTCCTTCTTTGATTTTGGCACTTTCAACCAGAGAGGAAAGACCCCCAAACCAGACCCTAACCCTGCAAGCACTGGAGCCAAGGTGGATGCTTGAGGATGCCCCACCCTCACATTCTCTCCAGCCAACAACCCAGAACCAAAAAATACATCAACAACACCTATTCTGGGACCTGCTCCAGGCTGCGGGGAAGGGAGGGGAGAAGGTGTGGGACTGGCAGAGGTTCCCTCTCTCTTAAAATTTAGTTGTGCTGTATATTCAAATGGCAGTTTAATGAGACTTTCCCGATTTCCAGCAACTTTATCACATCATTAAAGCATAGAAATGAATAATACATCTAGCGGTTGGATTAAGCTGAACTCCAGACCCAATGTAGCTTCAAACGGAGGAGGGAAGAGAAAACGGGGCAGTAGCCATGTCAGCAAGAGGACAGAGTTATTTTGGCTCTGATGCACCAAACTGCAAGCAGGGATGTCTGTGGTACTTCCCAGAAAGCCAGACTTCTGCCATTTTAACTCGGAGATGAACAGGAGCTGCTCATACCCAAAGCATCCTTCCTCTTCTCCTGTCAGGCCTGCAGAAATAAAGGAATAAATGTGGGGGGTTTTAAATAGTTTTAATATTATTTTTAATTATCGCTTCCAGCAAATTAATCCTCAGACACTGTGCAGTCAGTAAGGGGCTGAGCCAAAAGCAGAGGCAGGCTCCATGCATGCCTCTCCTCCCAGTCCGGCTTCACCTCTTCCCATCCTTAAAAAGGAAGCAAATTGGGTTAAAAGGCCTGATCCCAGTCACATCACACCTCCCTGAGTGCTGGGTCAGGTCTTGGCCAAATCATCCCATTGCCAAAGAGGAACATTCGTTACATCTGCACCGATGGATGGGCAGATGGAGGTTTTACTGCTCTTGGAGGCAAAGGTGGTCTCAAGATGGGCTCAGCACCCCAAGGAAAGAAACTAATCATCTCATTTATTAAAATGAAAGCTCATTTAAACCAGGAGAAGGGAGCAAAAAAATAAAGCAAGAGGCCAAAACAAAACATCTTTGGTTCAGGATGAGAAGCATATTCTCCCCAAGGGAAAAATAAGCAATTAATGCTGGAAAGAGTCACAGATTTTATTGTTTGGGGCTATTTTATAAATAAATCATACTCATCAAAACTGGTCTTTATATATGTATTTTGCCCATTGTTTGTGGGCATTGATTTATTTTTCTCTTACTCTTTCTGATTGTTGTATTTCGGATGGTGCTTACTGATGTGAAAAAAGCCATCTTGTGCGGCTGATAAGTCTAGAGATAACTGCAGAGGTCAAGGCATGGATGGGAAAAGAGAAGAGAGCAAGGAAAAAAAAGTTTTAGCATTTCCAGCTCCATCCTCGCTCCTCCCAAACTTGCAGAAAAATAGCATCGAATGGCCCAGAATGGTTAATTAGATGGATTTTCCCCAGGGCCAGACCGGAGGGAGAAAGGAAGGAAACAATTTAACTGTATTTCCTCGTTATCTGATCTCAGTCATTTTAATTTGTGCTCTCTTTGAGGCTTCTCCTTTTTTTTTTTTTTTTCCCTGTGTTCATCTTCTCCTGTCGTGTGTGTGTTCAGCTGAGTAATGGATGACATTGCAAGAAAATGGGAGGTTTTTCTTGTCCGGCCCAATAACCACTTCCAAGGTCACACATGATGGAGGGAGATGGTGCTTCAAGGTGAAGCAGAAAGGAGAAGAGAAACCGTTCTCTTATCAAATCTTAATAAAATAATTTTGCTGCTATATTCCCATCATGAGTCACGAACAGCCTCATCTTTTCCCTTTTTTTTTTTTTTCTCCTTCAGTGATGGTAAAGTTGGTCCTAAGTGACTGCCCAAGGGAACCAAAGAAGTAATTGCTCGATAAGAGAGATCAGTCTTAAGGAGAGGTTGAAAAGAATTGGACTGGAGACCCAGGAATGCAAAGGGCATACGGGGTGGTGGAGAAAGCTGACCCCAAAAGCAGTGACTCCCTGAAGCTGGAGGCAAGTTCCTTACTTGGTTTGAGGGGCTTTTTTTCATAGCATTTCAAAGAAACAATTTGGTAAAATGGCTATTAATTATGCCTGCCTTTGTTTGAGCAATTAAGAGGCCGTTTCACTTATGGGAGAACCCAGAGTCTGGATGAGGTCAAAGCAAAGCAAAGCAAAGCCACCTTAAGCTTTGCTTAATTGTAAAAGCAGTTTGATGCTCTAAATTTGGCCTCTGGAGCTGCATTTAGCCGCAAGACCAAAGGAGAGGTCTCTGCATCCTAAACTATTCGGCGAAGCAAAACAAGGATGCTAACAAACCTTTCAGCTGTGGAAACAATGCGATGGCAGGAGCTGCCCAGGAGGAATTGCAGCCCACGAGTGCCTCGCCAGAGTGAGGACAACATTACGGTGCCAATCCAGAGTGAAACGGAGCCCTGCAGCTCTAATTAAAAGGGCCGCTGTAGCTAATGATCTGCCCAGTGCTAATTAACTTCAAAACGTGGCAACTCAATACGCTTTCCGCTCTGCTGCTGGGTTTGCTGTTCGTGCATGCAAGTGCCTTCTCCAGGCTCCTCCTCGGGTCGGTGTTTTTCACGAGCCATCCCTGGGAAGATCTCCCAAGCAGGGATAACTAAATCTTTGCAAACCTCTGAGATCTCTCCTCCTCCTTCTCCTCTCTCCTTTTATTTTTTTTCTTTTTTAATTTGCTCAATTCTTGTTCCAAGTCTCAGAAATTGGTGACTTATAATAGAAGTGTCTTCTCAGCCATATTTATAGCATCGTACCAGCGTGACGCTCACATAAAGTTCAGGTAGCACAGTAATTTAAATTTATCTCGGGGAAGAAGTAAAGATGCAGCCATGTCCTTTGGGACTGGTTTTCCCTCACTTTCTCCCCTACACTGGCTATGGATCGATGCACTGAACATCCCACGTGTCGCTTTGATGGGGGTGATTTTGGATGCAGGATGGGATATGGTCTTTGCATCCTGGCTTTGTGTTGAAAATCAGGTCTCCACATTGCCATAGGTGGAGAAACCATCAGCTTTAACTATCAGGTTTGGGGGTTTTTTTGCTTGCCTGTCATAGGTGAGGTGCTACTGCATAAGGTAAAAAAGGGTTTTCCAGCCAAAAAAAAATGACCTGTGGGGTCTTAATTCTTTGCTATCCCAGTCCATTACCTCCTCCTTAGAAAAATACAGTATTACAGAAGCATGACTGGCAGCCAGCCTTTGCCATCTGCTCTGGCCCCTCATTATGGATTCACAACAAACATATGTGACAATTAGATCCGTAAAAACATCTCGTGGATCATATGCAATTGAAACACGGGCATATGCTCTCTGCCCAATAAATCCCACGTCTGAGCTGGGTTTTCTCCTGAAGAAGACACCAAGGAAGAGGGATAAGATGTTCTCCTCACCGACACTTGCGCAGCAGAGGGAAGGTTTGGAAGAGAAATGGTGCTCTACTAAAGGGGAAGGGAAATAAATGGTGGTGAGGGAGGATGCTTGGAGGCACCTTGGGCTTTACAAGGGGCTGAACCCTTTTGGTGGCTAACTCTCTCAGGCCAAAAAGCAGAGGTCAGGCTTGATAAGCCAAAAGGCATATAGAGGCTTGTCTCAGATGAGTGCTCCAGGGTTTGCACAAGGTCTCTACATCTCCTCTGTTGAAGAAGCACCTCTGTGCAAGCGTCGCTGGTTGCATGAGTGACTGATTATGATAACTGCTCTCAGTGGCCGTAATTGAGTTGCTGCTCAAAAAGGAGCGGCTCAGAGGGAGGATGGCAGGAATAATAGTTATCGACTCCTCAGCAGCCCCCTTAGACAGGTAGTGTTGGTGTCAAGAGCACTGCTGCTTCATTGGTGGGACGTGCCCAAGGAGCAGAACATCATCCTCTGTGGCTAGAGCTCCTTGCCACTTGAAGCCCCTTGCAGCCGACCAGAAAAATGTCATGGAGTGGCCTTGGAGCCCAGAAGATGACCATTAATTCTCCAAGCTCCATCTGCTCTTCAACCTTCAGAAGAATTCACTCCCTGCCATCTTATGATGCTCAGTAAATTCCTGAGACCTGGAGAAATCCACTTTTTTCCTGTGTTTCCTCTACCAGCCCTACTCCTACTCTTTGCAAAATTAAAAACTCTCCTTGCCTCCTCCTTTGCCTTCCCACTAATAAGTAGGAAGGGAAGAAAGCCCCACAGCACAGGCAGCAGCGTGCCCATAAATAGCCTCTTGTGTTTCCCCAAAATGCCCTTTCATTACCATCACCTGGTTTTGTTGTAGCAATAAATTGGGCGTGTGGCATCTGCATGTCGGCTTCTTTCAAGTGTTTTGATAAAAGAGGCCTCTGATACTTTTTTCTTTAGTTCCCTTCAGCCCCAGAAAGGGATGTGCTGTGAGGTTGCCACACCAGAGGAAAGCGATGCTGCAGCACTGGAAGGCTTCGGGTAGTTAGTTTTCATTTAAAAGTTTAAATTGTCACGTCCCTGGAAGATGTTCCTGGGGTGAATCCAAAACAGAGACTTTGCTGGGGATTTCTGGTTGTCAGCAGCTCACTGGAAGAAGAAACGTCTGCTCCAGCCAGGCTGGAGAAATGCTGGAAATCCCAAGTAGATGGATAAATATATCAGCACATCGGTATTTCAGGAAGAGATTTCCTTCTCTCCTGAAGATGAAAACATGGAAGAATGCACACAATTGGTCACCCATAATCCCAATTTCTATGGAAATAGAGACAAGATGGGTTTTAATTTAATGAAGGTGCAAAGGTTACGGAAGTAAATAAAAGGGAAGCCTTGAAAAATGCCTCTCGAGGGTTGGGAGATCTCAGCAGGGAGATGGGATGGTTGGGAGCTGCTGGAAGGGAAGCGTTGGGCTCTTACTAGGTGCTAGGGGTGCACAGGGTTTTCCAATTTCAGGCTTCCCACTAATGTTGGGGAGAGCCTCCATGGAGGACAACAGAAGATGCCTTAATGCAAGTGCCCTCCGCGTGCCACTGACCCAGCCCAGATTTAGCCAGGCATCAAATTAAACACATGAGCTGCCCTGTGAGCAATACTTAGAAATACGTGGAAGATGCCAGAAGATGTGTGGAGGATGCATTTTGGGTTGAGGGAATGGGGAGTCTGTTGAAATGTACCCAGAGGGCAGTTTTGAACTTTCTAAATCAAGAGATGCTGATGGGAAACAAGGGGCATGAAACATTGCCCTTCCTGAGTGCACAAGACTTTTGGCAGAGCAGACTGCTGCACATGAAGTGCAGAGGTGATTTTGTTTTCACCCCATATCACTTTTCCTTCCAGTCCTCTGCGTGCTCACCAGGGGGAGGAAAAAAAGCAGCTTTTTGGAAATTGCACCTTATATCACATCACGGCGGCCAGGCAATGGCAGGGGGTAAGCGCTGGGTTTGGCATTGGTGGTTGGGCAACGGAGGGTGGGAAGCAGCAGGAGTCATGTGGATGTTGCTCTCCAGACTCCCCTGATTAATAAAATAACCCAAACTGCTGGAAGCAAGTAACCCCGAGAAGCTATTCCCACACACACGCTTTCCCCCAGGGCTTCATCCTCCTTCGCTGTCAGTTATTGAAACTTTCGATCACAACCCAAAGCTGATAGGTCTCCACTGAAAATCACCCAGGGTCATATACAGAGGTGGAAAATTCATCTTTTCAACCAGAACTTGTTGAAACTTGTTTGATTTTATTTGTTTTTTCTTTTCACTATCCTGAACTGGAAAAGAGCCTGAGATATTTTTTAAAAACAAATCATTTATCATTAAGGTTTTCTTACAGAATATAAAGGGTTTATTTTCCTAGAAAACCCTATCTTTTTTTCACCATCAAATTAAGTTCTCTGCTGGAAAAAAAATTCAGTTCACCGTGAAATGTGGGGATTAACACTATTATTTTTCCCTATGAAAGGGGAAACTGAGGCAAAGGGATGTTTCTCCCTGACTTTTGCAGAAGATGAAGAGTCTGTGCTGTACCAAAAGCCACATCTTCCCATCTAACCCTAACCCTAATGCTAAAGAGGTTCCAGAGCAACCCAAAATATTCCTTTTCAGGGTATAATATCTGCATAGTACCAAGAGGAAGCATAGATGCGTTAATTAAACACTGGACAATGTTGTGCCCAGCCAACTGCTGGTCCCTGGGCACCATGTGCCAAAATAGGGGCAAGGCTTCAAAAATGCTCTCCCCATCTGTATTTCCCCAACACCCCCCTTCCACCCTTCCTTTCATCTCCCTTTCCCATTCCTCAGTCCTCAGTATATGCCACTGCTAAATATTCACCAAGGAAAAGGCTGAAGAAAGAAAAACAAAGTCTCTGGACTCTGAGACAGATCATGGAAAGAGTGGAGATAAATCCTGAGAATACAGCCTGCATTGGGAAGAAAAAGACAAATACTGAAATAAATATGAAAAGAAGACAATTTTGGGCTACCGGGAGCGGGTGAGCCAGAGAGAGAGAGGAAATTGCACTAAAATAGACAAGGTTTCCTGGAGACAAAGGTAAAATTGGGAAAAATGAGATCTAAACCAAAGGGGGATAAATCATGAGGGCAGCAACGTCTGAAAATTATTGGGAATGAAGCCTTCCCAGTAAGTGAGACATCCCCTGCAAGACAGATCTGCTGCAAGCAAGAAATACTGCCACGGTGACAAGGACAAAGCTGGAGTGGGGTAGACACATTTGTTGGGTGACCCTGACTTGTCCACTTCTCCCAGAGGGTTTTCTGCAGCCACGTCCCCGGGTGGTTTGGGCTTTAGGAAGCTACTCCTGCTTGGCTTGAGCAATTCCCCACCCCCCTAACAAAAAAGCAGGCTTCAGGGAAAGAAACTATATGTGGAGCAGGTATTTTTGCGCCAGGAGCTGCGTCTGCAAAACATCCGAAGCAATTCATTCCAAACCCCACCCCACCCCTAAAAAAAACCCTTTTATCTGGGAAAAGCATGCTCAGACTGCAGCTGCTTTCTCTGAAGTTCAACTGCACAACTGGAGCCAACCCTTTTTGCCAGAGGATTTTAGCAGAAATATTTCCTTCTACATCCTCTTCCCAAGAGGAAAAACAGTTGTTAAATTCCTCCTCCTGTCCCCCCGTCCGCCCCCCCCCCCCCCCCCCCCAAAGCCACTAAATCCTGCATGGAGGGACCTGCCCCATAGGAGTGCAGTGGAGCATCTCTTCAGCTTGGTGACTCCTCAAGACCACTTTACCATCGGGCTCCTCTCTTGCTCCTTATCTAGATGGCACCACACGGATAAATACCAGCAGTAATCCTAAATCGAGTTCACAACATGCTTTACACCTCTGTTGCACTGCGAGCAAGGAAAGCTCTCTCCAGAATGTAGGAAGGCAGCATGGGATTACGTTTTTTTCTCCCTTTGTGCCAGGCAAAGCTGTGACATAAAGCCTATGGCATGTTACACGCTTTTTTTTCTTTTTCCCCACATCTCCCCCACTTTGCTTTGGCAAGAAACGGAGTTTTCAGCTGGGAAGAGCATGTGCCATGCCAAACACACCCCCAAATTTCCACTGGGAAAGCAGAAATATGCACACCAACACACAAAAACTTGGCAGCTCGGTTTTATGGGGGCAGGGGGAGGTATTAAAAAACCAATGGTTTCCGTACAGAAAATACTCTGTTTTCCCACCAAAAATCAACTTACTGCTTGCTTGTAAACCCACTGCAATATCTTTGCTCATTTGCAGCAGCTTGTGGTTGGCACGAGGCTCTTTGGTGTGGTTGGTGGTGAAAATTTGTGGGATTTTGAAGGTGGATTTGAAGCTGATCTAGATGGAGACAGCAGGGTCCCCTTAGGAAGGGCTTGCTGTCCAAGGGGGACAAGCTCATGGCTCATGTGCCCCCCCGGCAGCACCAAGTTTGCCTAACACTGTGATTTCCCAGACCCCTAGTGATTTTCCCAGGGAATTTGCTCCAGACCCAAATGCAGAGGGGAAAATGAGCTAAAAGAAAGAGGAGACACAAAAGCTGGTGTCAAACCTCAGCTCACTTCTCAGTGTGTCCCACCGATGTGTCCTCATGTTTGCACATCCCACGCCTACTTCCTCACGCATGGCTTTTTGTATGCCTGTATTCCCACTGCACTCGCTACTCTCCTGGCCTTTCCCCTCTCTTCCTCTCTCTGATTTATGTAATTTGAAGTCCTGGTTGGGAGCTGATATTATGACACGTCCAGACTTCAAAATAAACCTCCCTCTTGATACCAGGTTATTTTATTGGGTGCATCAAGGCTGAAAACAACCTCATTCATCTTAAGAAATGTATTTTCCCATTTGCTGTATAAATACATACATGTTTCCTTGCATTATTCACCTAGGCACTTCAGATAGATGAGCAGCAACAACGGCACCACATTTTTATTTCTCATTCTGTAACAGAAAAGGCACCAGGGAGGTTTGTGGCAGGAGCTTGCCAGTGCGGAAAAATCAGCTGGGGCCAAGGGTGTGGGGAAAATTGAATGGAGAGGAGATACCTCACTCCCAGCCAAAGTTGTCTGGGAATGGGGACAAGGTCTGGTCCTTGTCCAGGTCACAGAGATGGTCTGGAAACATGGGAAACAGAGGTGGAGAAAAAGGCAAAGTTCAGATGAAAAATAAGACAAGGAGGAAAAAAACATAGGCAAAGAGGAAGAGGGAGGAATGACAAGAGAGGAAAAAATGAATAATTGAAAGTCTGTAATAAACACAGTGTAGACACACAGAAAAAATACCTATGTGAAAATGTAATTACTGGCTGTATCAATAACAGCAGTGCACAAGACCGTCTGCACTGGGGTTACGACCAAAACAAGCCATAAGTCTTGCGAATGCTCAGTTCAGATGAGCCTTAGAAATCATCTTCATTAAGGTCCAGGCATCTTAATTCCCCCACACCTCAGTGGTGATTTCATTAAATAGGGGAAATTCAGCCTTTCTTTACATCAATTATGAGGCTCATACAGGACTCAAAACCCTAATGGGTTTTAGCCACTGTTGCACTGGTCTTGTAGAGACCAGGTTAGGGGAAAGATGCCTATGGTCAGAAGTCTATACCAACAGCACCCATGGCCAACAGCCCCGATGGTCAACAACCCCAACAGACAACAGCCCTGATGGCCAACAGATCTCATAGTCAACAGCCCCAGTGGCCAACAACCCTAATGGCCAACAGAGTCGATGACCAAGAGCCTCAGTGGTCAACAGGTCAGGGTTTGCCAACGTGGCATGGGGATGCTCTTCATTGGCACTCATGGAAGCTGATTTCAAGTCATGCCTTGCCCTCAAGAAGCAGAAGGTGCACTGAAAGAGTGCACTTCCCCACTTCCCTTCCTTTTGAACCCAAGATGACTTGAAGCCTACATCTCTATTTTTAAATCACTATTCGGGATATACAGAGGATTTCTCTTAACTGGACATCAATGCTGACTGTAACGAGTCCAAAATAAGACTCTCTTTCTCTTTATTAACTTTCTGCATGAATGTGGTCTCATTTCATTGCACCAACAATCCCCTCTTACCAGCGGCTGCAGTGCTATGATGGGATACAGGTTTCATAATCACACCCTGAGTAATGGGATACAAAAACCAAATCCTTTATCCCTAGAAATGTTGACCTGCACTGCCTCAGACTTGTGCTGAGGGGCCTCATTGGCCCTGCAAATTCATCATCTTCCGGGTAACTAAACTCAGTGTGCAGATTCCCTGTGGTGGTCCTGCTTCCTTTAGTCTCATCCATACCCAGACTCAGCTGGGAGCAAATCAGCCCCAGGAGGGTGTCTGTTCTCCACCATCCCTTCTCCGCGCACACCACAACCTGTTGCAATGCTGCTTCTTCCTCACGAACTGGCCCTTCTTGTCACCCGTAGCATTGATAAACCCAATAGAGATGCAGATTTAATGTTATCGGAGATGCAGGGCATGTTTAGCAGAAACTTGAAGGATCAGAGCAAGAGGCCTGGATGTAATCCAGGCTGCAGCGGATAAGGAACTGAAAAGCTGCTGCTGCTTCTTTTTCTTTTCCTTTTTCTTTTTTTTTCCTTTTCCTTTTTCTTCTTTTTTCATTGGTTGAAGATTGCAAAGAGGCTGAGAGAGAAGAAAGAGAAACACGGGTACCTAGTGATAACGGGTGATGGACGTGATGCTGTATCCTCACCGAGAATACCAGAGATTGTAAAGCATTGAAAAATCAAACTGACAAGTGGGAACACAGGCTCAGCATAAGAAACGGCGGCTTGTTCAGAGCTCCTGCAGGCCTGGAGAGCTTTTCGCTTCTCCTCACGATGGATTAAGTGGATGTTGGCGATAGATAATTTTGAACTCCTTCTGCAATGTGTTCTGGCTTGTCATATCCTCGGGGAGGCCTGGAGCCAGAGAGACAAGCACCCAGCATGATGCTCACAGACATGAAACTCCTCAGACAAGGTGGAGGGAAAGGGAAAAGCCATATCTTGCAAGATTGGTGATACCAGGGAGCCTTTTGGCCAGCCTCAACTGTGGCTGGGGCTGTAAAGGATGGGTGAGGAACCAGGTCATGATTTCAGCTGTTTTGGCTGCAGGTGTGGATGTTGGTCTTGGCCAACGAGTAGCTCAAAATTCAGTCGGTTCCTCAAGAACCTATGGACGTGTTAACCTTGTCAGTCTTGGAGGATTGCAGCAAATTTTGGCAGGTCTGAGAAGAGAAGTAACGCTGAACCCCAAGCTGCTCAGCCCCAGGAGAGCAGCGGTAGGCTGCAATACAGCCAGAAAGTACTCATCTTGGCTCAAGTTCTTTGCCTCAGTTTCCCTCCCACCCCTTGTAAAAAAATCATTCCTACATCTTGGGGTAACAGGGTGGGGGAAGCTGAATTTCAGAAGGAGAAAAGAGAGGTAAATCCCAACATCAGCACAAAAAAAGAGGAAAAAACCTCCCAGCATCAGGCAGGTACAATGGGGCCCAGGGGGAAAAAACACCCTACTAACAAAAAGTATAAAAATAGAATCCTCCTTCCTAATTATTTTGCAGGCCCATGCACATGGCACCAGCTCAGAACCAATCCTTGCTTTCAGGGAAATATTTTTTAAGCCTTCCATGCTTCCCCCTTTCCCTGTATTGCTCTCCTCTGCTGAGCCGTTTTCTGTTGTTGAGTGCAGCACAAGGAGCTGCTCTGAAAAGGCAAGGGATGCTCCGCATGTAGATCAGAGACGGAGGCTCCTTTGAAAATCCCCAGGGCAAAGGGGCGGGGCCAAAATGAGATGCCTTGGCTGAGCCGCCATCCACTTAAAATCGGCCAAGAAATCTAGTGGCTTTGATGAAAAATGCCTTCCTTTGCCTTTGACGCTCCTGTCCAAACAGCGTTAGGTGTCAAGCCGATAGCACGGCTTTCACCTGCAGTACCATCAAGAAAAGACACACCTGGACAGATATTCTACCCTCTGCTGAACTGGGAGCTATGGCAGGGTACGTGGAAGTTTTAATTTATAGCTTCAAAGGCAGGGGATGCTGGAAAGGGTCTATAACCCAAATGAGAAATAAAGACTGCAATGTGAAAGCCCCATCAGCATAAGTAGCAAGTCTTCACCCAGGCATGAGCTAAATATTCCTGGGCCAGAAAACCAGGGTTGTGGTGAAAATAAAGACATTTCTAGAAAGCCCGCATCCATATACACAGCTTTATGCCAAAACCCTCGGGATTTCAGAGCATCAATGTATTTTGGGGTGTTTGTGCACATGTGATGAGCACATTTTCTGGTTTTAGTTGTTTTCTGCCCATTTTTCCATTGCTTGTAAGAACTTGGTTCAAACCCCATAAGGGTAGAGTTGAAATATCTTTGAATTTTGTTTAATAACGTGATCTCCATGTGGGATGCATAATAATCCAATCCTTGTCTGTGCCACCCAGTCAGATATAGGTCAGCCTGAGATACTGATCTCCAATAAACCCTTGAGCACTAGGGGAGATCCAGAAAGCTGAAAGAAAATGAACATCATGCCAATATGTAGGAAGGATAAACGAGATGACCTGTGTAATTACAGCCCTGTCGGCTTGACATTGATTTTGGGCAAAATAATGGGATGTCTAGTACAGGACTTGTTTAATAAGGAATTAAAGGGAATAACATAAAGGATGCCAATCAACTGGGATTTATGGAAAATAAATCTTGCCCAACTAAGTTGATATCTTTTTTTGATGAGGTTATAAATTTGGGCTGATAAAGGTGATGCTGTCAGTGTAATGTACTCTGGCTCCTGCAAGGTTGGGTCCTGCGTGACATCTTGATTAAGAAACTGGGAAGGTAGGAAATCACCGTGGCAGAAATTAGATGGATTAAAAACTGGCTGCTTGACAAGTTTCAAAAGGCACCTCTTGAAGTGGGAATCAACAGGGTCTTCTGCTCCCCACTGCTTGCAAGACCCAGATTGCTGTTATCTGACATTTTTATCAATGACCTGAAAGGAAACATCACGTCACTCCAATAAAGTTTGCAGCTGACACAAAGATCAGGGGAATGGCACAGGAGGAAGAGGAAAGGGCATTGATACAAGATGCATCTTAATAAAGCCACTCGGGCAGAGCCGGAGAAAGAGGACTCTTCCCTTGGCAGCAGGGATGGGAGATGGGGCTGATAGGCAGACAAACAGGATTTGGAGGATGAAATGCAATGCTTTTCAGGCAAAAAAGCATCTTTTCAGGCTTTTTGTTATGAAAAGGTAGAAACTCTAGGGTATTTTGGAGCAAACCTGTTTGGATTCTCCCATGGGTAAGCCATGAAACACCCATGCTTTGTGGGCACTGAGTCCATGATGCTTGCTTGACTTCAGCTCATTCCTCACCCACTTTGCAAGATTTCAAGTACTTGCAGTGCTCAGACCTTATTGCAAATCCCACAAGGCACCTGAGTGAGCCTTTTGGCTTCAAACTATATTAAAAATGTGGCCTGAAGTGACTTGCCTGAAGCCAGGCACGGAGTGACTGATGCTGCTCAGCAGATCCCTGCATTGGGTGGGCTTTAGGCAATGTGCAGGGAAGATCAATGCTCCCTCCGTGCTCTCCAGCTTCCATCCCTCTCCCCAGGATTCTGTCTTTCCCCCCTAAAAAACCCTCTTGCAAGCCTCGGGTAGCCACAGACACTGTGATTTTGAAGCTGCCTTCTGTGATTTCTCCCAATGCCAAACACACACGACACTTCAGGGCTCTCCATAGCGAGCACTTTATTGCTTCCAAAGCAGCTTTTTTTCGGCTCCTGCAATCCAATGCCCAAGAATAATGGACAGGCTTCAGCCGAGGGAATTTAATTCTGCTCCCACTCCTTTCAGATCAGAGCCTGTGTCAGCGGGGTGCTCTTACAACAAGAGACTTTATTACAGCTTATCCAACACTTGGCAAGTTCTCAATCTGGAGAACTGGTTTGTACTACAGAGATTGCTGCTTCGCATTGCATGCTAATAGAGATCTATAGCTGCGCCCTGAACGTATAGGGGAAGGGAAGGTTTTACAACGTATGGTAGTGGAAAAGCATGCTGGAAAACTTTGTAGAGGTTTGGGGTCAATTTGAATTGGAAGACCTGTGTCAGATATGGTGGTCTAGCTGGAATTATCAAGCTGAGTAACTCCTTTTCATCCACCTCTTTCCATCCATGAGAAAAAGGAAGAGGCACTTGCACCAGAGATCTATGGAATTCCTTAGGGATGGCTTCTGGTCCCAGGTCCATGGAGCATCATCAGACACTGCGCTGGATCCACATTCAGACGGAAACCTCTCCCTCATCTTTTTTTTCCCCCCTTTTTTTCTGGAATGAGCATTGCGTTCACCTGCAGAAAAGCCCTGGGAGTAAACTGACTGCAGAAAAATGACCCACCTAACAAAACAGCTGGCAGTAGTCCTCAAATCCAGCTTCCCACACCTTCTTTCCCTTTAATTTATAGTTTATATTTCTGTGCTGGGGTCGGGGAGAGGGAATGCAACCCAGGAATCCTGTTTTCTGGGCTCCTGCCTTGCCAAAATTGGGCATCTTGTCTTCTCTGCCCTGAGCAAACATCAAACTCTCTTCAACTTCAGCAAACACTCCCCAGGCCCGGCCGGCAAGGTAACTTGAGGATGCATGGCTTGTCACTGCAGATGACACATGCCTCTCTCTCAGGATGTGGTATAATGAGCTTCTTCATGGTCTCCCAAGGCAGAAATATATTTATGGCACAAGAGGAGATTTATATAGTTTTTCTTTAAAATCTGTCAGCTAATAATAGCCGTGGCTCGGGCTGGGTTGATCCGGGCTCGCATGCAGGTATAAATCAGGGGTGCGCTCTCAAGCTATACCATCATTTTCTCCCATTTGGAGACCAAGGAGCTAACACCATGTGCAGACGTTTGCACCAAAGAGAGTAGGAGAAGGAAATATTCCAGCCGGGTTACCAAGACATGGTGTCTTATAGATATCCCAGTGCTCTCCTTTGCCCTTCCCTGCCAGGGCATTCAGCCCCCAACCACCTGGATCTTCTTGCTTTCCCAGGCAGGGATACCCCAGCAAGGAGAGGCTATCCATGCTTACAGTGATTCATTACCCTGCCAAGCGACCTATATATCTTCAGCCTCAACCAGCAAGCGAAGTTGATAAAACGCCTCCCGTTGTCCCCCAGCATCACGCAGCCTTGAATAGTACAAATGCCCTAAAGACAATTTTTCGAACAAAATAGATGCTTTTTTTTTTTTTTTTTTTTTTTGTCCATGGGGGTCTGAATGAAATAGCTAACAGGTTCCAGAGGGATGTATCCTGTTAATTCCACTCATGATAAAGGTCTTTTAAAATGCCACTGATGCCTGAAGCACTGATGAGTTTCCAGGTTTGCTGATGTGTGGACCGTGGGCCGGGCTCCCACCGGAGCCCATTAGATGGCCTATAGATAGGCAGCTGGATGCACAGGCACAATATGCATATATGCCAGTCAAAAGTTGAAAAGCATTACTAAGCAATCCCGTGCATTTCCCATCTCTTACAAGGCTGAGGGGAGTGGGACAGGTTTCTGAAAAGCACAGCACATTAGTTCCTGGTTTTATCCTCTTCATGCCATGTTAATTATTTTAGTGTGGAGCTCAAAGCATGATGCTGGGGACGAAGAACAGGGGGATGCACCCTCTTCTCGCCACACCTCAGCGGTTAATTTTTTATTCCCTGCCCAGTTCATGCCACATATTTGTGCAAGCCTATCTGGAGTGGTTCCCATCGTAATGTCATCATGTCCACCCCATTTCTGCTCCGGGCTGCTTTATTTCTTCCTGCAAGGCCAGCCCTGAGCTCGGTGGTGGACTGTGTAATTCAATAGGCTTGCAGATCTGTCTCAGGTCAATTTTAATTCTATTTAAAGGACAGTCGATAGAGCCATCTCTGGGGTTTTCTGAGACGGAATTTCATATTGCGTTTAATATGCGCTGAATGCATTGGACGGGGGAGAAAGCATTTCAGCATCGATGAGACATAAAGGATGGGATGGGAAGCGCTTTGCAACCTTTCTCCTTTGCTATTTTAGGCTTCGTGAGACCCTTGTGAGCTGGCTCAGGAAGGGGCCAGGGAGGAGATGGCTCCCGGTGTGATTTGTCAGAAGCACTCACGAGCCGCAGTGCAATGCCCTGCTCTCCTGATGCTCATGGAGGCACAAATCAGCCCCTTCTTGAGCATCACCAGCCAAAAGACCGCCCTGATGCAAGGTTTACACCACCATGAACCTCCCTCTGGAATGCAGGGGAGGTGACTACAGCACAAAGCAGATGATAACCCCAAAATCATGAGATTCGAGTACCGCTGCATGACCATTACAACCCGCTCTACCTCCCTGTTTGCCATAAAACAGTGGGTAATGTCCCAGAGAAGAGCTGGATATTAATAAAGAAAGAGGGCTTTCAACGCTGCTCATCTGAAATGTTCCCTTAAGTGCAGGAAGAGATGTTCAAGCACCAAGACAGAGTTTTTATGCAACTTAATAAAAGGGAAAAATGATATCACCGCTGGAAAAAACAAAATGCATGCAGGGGAATTGGATTGCATCGCTTTACACTCAGATCAATCCTGAGATTGCATTGAGCAAGCGAAGGGGTGAGTTATCGGCGCTGCCTCCCACTGCTTATGCTAACACGCCCCAGGAAAGCTTTGCTCTGGCATTTTTGCGGGGACAAACCCCAACACCTCTGATGGAAATATTTTCCCGCTGGACAAAGCAGGAAAGAATTCCAGACCCACCCAATAAACCTGCTCCTGTAGGAAAACTCCCAGTGATGCATTTATGAGCACCCAGATGATAAATGTGGGTCCATGCCAAGGCGTAAGTCCACTTGCCTTGTGTCAAGGCGACAACAAATCAGGGGTTAAAATTTCCCTCCAGATTTTGCAATGTGATGGGGGGGAACCGGCCGCCACTCTCACATCTTTTTGGTACGTCACGGGATTTGCTCCCGTCGTGGGGAGCATCCAGCCGTCTCCTGCGGCTCCAAATGAAATCGTCCGTTCCCTGTTGGAGATAATTAACGTATATCAGAGAGGAATTTAGCTGGAGTGGCTATTTCAGTAACATGCAGCGTTTCCCCCAGTTTGGGTTTGTTTTCGAAATTGCACATAAAGTGCAACTGCGGCACATTTACTTTTCTATTATGCCTGCGAAATTAAGTTAGATGGCCCTAATAATAGCATTGCCTTTAAAATAACGTTGTGTTTAAAGAACAAACTCTCCAATGTCGCCGGCACAGCATATTTGTCTTGTGCTTAATTTCCACTTGCTGTTGTATTATTAGACATTAACATGATAGTTTTGTTTAATCTCTGGCTCCGTCGCCCATGGCTGACTCCAAACCAATCGCTCGCCCCTGTTGATGAAAGTCCTAATTCATCCTTGTTAGTGCAATTAGAAGGAAATTGGATAACGGTGCCACTTCTCACAAAAGGTCTGGGAGAGGGTGAGTCTCTCCCCTGAGAGGTGAAGCCAGCAGCGAGCTCTTGGCTGCGGCAGGATTAGTCGGCTCCTGGGAAGACGATGAGGACTAATGAATTGAGACTTTGTGAAGTTTTGAAGTGGAATTTGATGGCTTTTGTTGCTCTTTTCCCAGCACAGAGGTGGTAGGAGTCCATCCCTGAAACCCAGTGAAGGTCAGCACCATTTTGAGGTTGTTTCGAACACACCTACACAAAAGGACGAAAGAAATGTGAAAATAATGGGATTCTTTTTTTACAAAAAAAAAAAAAAAAAAAGGTCCTCAAAAGTGGCTCTGGGTTTTTCTGCAGCATTTGCTCTCCCTGGGCTTCTTTCTCCCAACCATGAACACAAGCACAGAAATGAGATGAAATGCTCTTCAACCGTGGCACCAAAGATAATGTGTGTGTTTGTAGCGTGGGGGGTTCCTCCCAGCATGGTTGTTTTAACTTCTATGTCCTTTTCTGTGTTCATTTAACATCCCTGCACCCAGGACCATGTGCAGACCCAGGAATTGCATTGGGTGTTGCTTCCCATCCTGGATAATGTGAGACTTGTGGGTTGAAGTCTATCCAAAAAACACGTGGGATTGGTAAATCTTGGGAATTTGCTGCCCCTCTGCAAAAATCAGGCACAGAGCTCCTAGTGCTTGGGATATCAACCTCATATTACAGATTTTTGGCATAAAATGAGGGAATTCAGGGCAACTAAGGAGAAGTTATTGTGGCTCTCACCCCATCTGTGTCTCAGGGAATTAAGCTAAACCAGACAAATGAGTTTCTATTGCTTAAGGAAATCCACTCCTCATGGGTACAACTAGAAAAGGTAGAAAAGCTTTCATACCAGAGGAGATTGAATACCTTGGGTTTTCTGCCTTGGAAAAGAGGCAGCCAAAGGAGGATTTGGAAGTTTACAAACCATGGATGGCACAGAGAGGGCAAAATGGAACTCCTCATTTCTGCAAGTGACTTAAGATTGAAGTGGCACTGGATAAAAGGAGCAAGAGGCAGATTTAAAGAAAATAATTGGTTAAAGTGTGGAACTCATTTCCAAAGGATTTGGGGGGAATCCAAATTATAGATGGGGTGAAAGCACAAGATTAGAGAAATCTGGGGAAAATGATCCATCCCACTATTAAACATGCAGATGCAATCGTGGCAGGAGTGCTTATTGAGGAGCACTTAACAGGAGTACTTCATCCAGAATAGTTTTATATGTACTCTCCCCATTTTTTTTCTGCCATTGCTTGTGATCCCTAAGGCTAGATCTGTCCCCTCCAACAAATCCACAGGAGAATATGTATTAGTAGCCCAAGGATCTAAAAGGAAAATACCTTATATTTGGATGTTTAAACCCAAAGCTGCCAAAGGTAGGAGCCAGATGATGTGAAATTGTTCAGGACTGTTAAGAGTGTCATGGTTCAAACATCCCTCTCCCCAAAAAATAGATATTTCCTGGTAGGATTAGCACATCTTCCAGACTCTGTGCTGGCTACATTGCTTATTTGCAGTCTTTGGGATTTTGGCACCATCCTTTCATTTTCATGGCTAGTACCATGCTCATCCTGATGGCACCGGGTAAGGGGATACCCACCCAGCCAGCCGAAAAGAAGCAGCCGATGCCCCATGGGATTTACAGATGTGCCCAGCTGGAGGAGGCAGCCAGTACCATTGTCTCACAGTTCTATTGTGGTCAATGGGTCAATGTCTGAGTGGAGACCAGTGACGAGCGGCATTCCTCAGGGGTCGGTGTTGGGACCAGTCTTGTTCAACATCTTCGTCAGTGACATGGACAATGGCATCGAGTGCACCCTCAGCAAGTGACAACAGCAAGCTGTGTAGTGCTGTTGACACGCTGGAGGGAAGGGATGCCGTCCAGAGGAACCTGGACAGGCTGGAGAGGTGGGCCTCTGCCAACCTCATGGAGTTCAACAAGGCCAAGTGCCAGGTCCTGCACCTGGGTTGGGGCAATCCCTACTACAAGTACAGGCTGGGTGGAGAATGGATCGAGAGCAGCCCTGAGGAGAAGGACCTGGGAGTACTGGTGGATGAGAAGCTGAACATGAGCCGGCCGTGTGCGTTGGCAGCCCAGAAAGCCAGCTATCCTGGGCTGTATCAGAAGAAGCGTGGCCAGCAGGTCGAGAGAGGGGATTCTCCCCCTCTACTTTGCTCTCGTGAGACCCCACCTGGAGTACTGTGTCCAGCTGTGGAGCCCTCAGATTAAGAAGGATATTGACCAGTTGGAACGAGTGCAGAGGAGGCCATGAACATGATCAGAGGGCTGGAGCACCTCTCCTACAAAGAAAGGCTGAGAGAGTTGGGGGTGTTCAGCCTGGAGAAGAGAAGGCTTCAGGGAGATCTTATCGCAGCCTTCCAGTACCTGAAGGGGACCTACAAGTAAGCCGGGGGTGGAGCTTTCTACAAGGGCCTGTAGTGACAGGACAAGGGGTAACAGGTTTCAATTGAAAGCAGGGATATTTAGATTAGATAAGGAAGAAATTCTTCCCAGAGAGGGTGGTGAAGCACTGGGACAGGTTGCCCAGAGAAGCTGTGGATGCCCCATCCCTGGAAGTGTCCAAGGCCAGGCTGGATGAGGCTTGGAGCAACCTGGTCTAGTGGAGGGTGTCCCGTGCCATGGCAGGGGGGTTGGAACTGGATGATCTTTAAGGTCCCTTCCAACCCTAACCATTCTGTGATTCTATTCTCACCACAGCAAGCTGGGAAAATCGCATTGGAAACAATAAAAATAGACTGGAATTTGTGTAGATGTCCCCCTTCACTTCCAGCTATTCTCAAGTTTTTGTATAAATCAGGGTTTATTCATACTTTCAGGTGGGCTCATTATCCATGCAAACAACTGCAGCAATAACTCCGCAAACCCTCAGCTGCTCTCGACCTCCAAATACTCCTTGTTATTTTGCTGGCGTTTCATCCTCTTCCAGGGAGAGGAAACAACGCGTGCTTTCGGCAGCCATGAGCATGTCCTGCTCGGCTGTCCCAGAGAGGGTTGAAGAGCTTGGAGAAGCCACTCAGGGAGGAGAGGTCCTTGTGGCGCAGTCGTGGTGGGGATGCAAAGTCACTTCAGGCCATCAAATGGTTGTCTCCAAGCAACTGTGTGGCAAAATCGCTCAGAAATCCAATGCTTGGCTTGTGGCAGGGGGTTTAAAATTTCCACCCCACTCATTCGGAGTGCAACCATATTCCTGGTGCTGTGTCATCCACCACCCAAAAATGAGGTGGTGGTTGCTCACCTTGGAAGGTTTTCCATGTGTGCTGTACCTCAAAATGCTGATTTTTTTTTTTTTTTTTTGCTTCTTCTGAAACTCTTTTGGAGGGGAGTGTCAGAAGGCAATGCAAAATGAAGAGCAAAGAGCTGAAGCTCATGTTTTCACAGAGCAGAAACACTTACTTCCCAGGGGGTTACCAACCAGCACATAGCAGGGCTGGGGCAATTTTTTAATGAGGGGTTGTTGGGTCCATATACCCCTTTTCTGGGGTGTTTTTTAAATTTTACAGCAAGGCTTTTCTTGCACAGATCACAGCATGCTTGGCAAAACATTAGCATGCAGCTCGCTTCTGATAGGCCTTGGGAAAATAGACTTGGACAGTGAAGGGTGGAAGGGAAAGACTTCTGAATAAATGTCTTGTTGTCACAGTTCTATTAACCTCCTCTCAGTCTAATCCTGTCCTTAATTGACTTTATTCTGATTATATTCTCGATAGGCCTGTATCAGTCTGGGGAGGTGGGGTAGGAGGTGGTGATGAGTGATGTAAAGGATACAGAGTGAGCTGGAGGAAAGCGAGACGGCGGAGCAGCAAGACACACGCACTTGTGTGCATGCGCGTCTGCTTTTTGAAACAGCAAATGGAAGGAAAAGAAAGTTAAAACTTCCCAGAAAGGGTAAAAAAAAGGAAAAAAGAAGAAATTTCCACCAAAACAAGTCACAAGCTACTGTTTTAATAATTAAGAGGCTTTAAACTGCCCATTTAATACAGACAAAAATACCATCTGCAGGTAACAGGGAGATGAAGCTTGATACCTAATCAACCGTCCTCTTGGTAAAGCAACATCACCCCGTCTGTCTGCAATCAGCGGTGGAGCAGAGGCTTGCGATTCCTTGAAGTGGCTCTCCGCGAGGGTTCGGTAATTGTCTCGGCGGAAAGTAAGAGTTCCCCCTAGTGCAGAGCGACAAATCAGAGATAATAATAACTCTTTCCAAAATAATCCTCAGGCAGAAACAAAATCCAGCAGAGAAGGTGGTACGGAGTCAAAACGTGGCACCTGGATCTGAGGTTAGTTAGGTCTATAAATACAAGGAGCCTTTCCTCTACCTCTGCTGTTGCCATAATGTATTGTGATTAGTAGTACTCAGCTATAAGGCTTTAAATGTTTTCTTTAATCTATTTATTTCCTGACTCCTCCTTGTGCCATGATACTTCTTCCACCATCACCCCAATTCTGGCGGCTTGCACTGCTGGTGGTAAAGCCCCGGTGCCTTGCTGTGTGCAAAGAGGATGGGGACAGCCCAGGGCTGGCATTGGCGGGGCGGCGAGCTCCTTTTGCAAAGTCGAGACTCGACACAGCCTACTTTGAGGGGTCCTTGAGCTTCAGCCCCTTTTCCAGCAAGGCTGGACTTAGAAACAAAGATCCTGGGATGGGTTTGGAGTTTTTGTCTCACAGCTGCATCCAAGAGGGCAACAGCAACGGCAGCCCCGATGGCATGAGCTGAGCTGTGAGATGCCATGGGATTTGAGGTGTGGAAACATAAATGCAGATCTGCAAATGAGCATTTTACCCCAAACTCTTGGTGAGCAAACCTTTTCTGATGGCAATATGCAGATGCAATGGGTCCGACCTGACCTTTCGGGTCGCACATCCCACCTGCTCCTATTTCCACCCACTGTTTCCATCCACTTGGAAGCAAAACCCCAGCAAACCCTATCTGTGGGTCAGCAAAATATGGGGAATCTGTTAAGCCACCCATCACCTGGATGAGGAGAAATCCAGCAAGCATGAAAAAAACCCAACAAACTACATACTTTTTTTGTATTTACTTATTCATTCCCTTATTGGTTCTGATTTTTCTTCTTTTTGCTAAAAAAAAAAAAAAAAAAAAAAAAAAAAAAAGAGTGTATAGGGTTATTTCAATGTTTTGAACTGATTCTATTTACTCAGGAGCTGGTAGGATTGATTTACAGCAATGTGATGAATGCAGAGAGGGGAAAAAAGATACCGGAGCAGAGCAGCAGTGTTTGATTTCAGGGCTGGTTTTGCGGTGAATGCTAATGCCAGGAGCAACGTTAGGCCATGGGCACCTGCAAATGAGAGGTTGGGAATTGTTTCACTGAAACTGGGTTAAGGAGTGGGGGGGGGGGGGGGGTGGGGAAAAGCTTCTCCCTCCCCAAGATACTTTCTGTGACAATGTCTTGGGGGAAAAATAATCAAGTTATAGTGCTTTACAGATTTCCTTCAAGGTGGTGGTGGGGGTCTTGTCTCTTATGTTTGCATTCTTTATGCTTTTTCTTTAAGAAGCAATGGAGTAAGAGAGGAAAACACCAGAGCTCTGAGTTTTTATTTGAAAAGAAATATGAACCAAAGGAAAATACAAACATTCAATTCGAAAGTTGATCATTGAATAAGGTGAAAAGTTGCAAACAAGCCTAAACTGCAATTTTCAGGGCTAGTTTGCTTTCCAGAACATTTTCTGGGAAGCAGACCTACTTGAGAAACTTCTGTTTGGGGTCTCTAGATCTTAAACGTCCCATCCTCAGTTCTCAGGTTAAACCTCTCAGTATATAAACCAAAATCTCCGCCATGGACACCTCTGCAATAGCAAATACCATCCCAGTCCTACATGGTATCCCCAGGCCATTCCGATTTGGAAACTCCCTTGCAGCCTTAAATCTTGTCTTCCTGGAATTATCTTACGACTTCCTGTTTTGTGACCTTCAGGAAAGGAAAGCAAAAGGCAAAAACCTGCTGTCATGAGCAAGGCAAAATAATACAATGCGGGGCACTGGCTTTGCCACTCCTCTGACAGTGGCATTATTTCCTCTGGAGGTTGATTTGCATCCCCAAGACCTCAAAACTCCCCAGATTTTCCCCAATTACTTTATCGATCATTACTTAGCTGCAATATCCCAAATGGGAACCTCAAGCTTTATTCTTCATGCCTTTATTCACCTATTTTTCATCCTTCTGCAGAAAAAGCAATGCTTTCTTATTGGAGCTGGTGGATTGAAGGGGTTATTGCTCGCACCATCATGTCCCCTCCATCACAGCCACACGGTCCAGCTGCATTCGAGCATCACCGTATGATTCTCCAAGCACGAAGCAGATGACATTTTGGGAGACCATGGAACAAGCTGGACACGCTGGAGTAAATGAGCGATTTGTAAACACGCGGGAGCCTGAAATTTGTTGGCTGCAAACGTACAAAACTCCCGGGTCGTGCAAACGGGGTGATTCATGAGGAGCTTTGCATGACGTGAGTCATCTGGGCAATATTTGCCGCTGGTTGGAAATGAAGCCAATGGAGTTGAAGTAGTTTTAGGGTGCAAGGCAAGGGATGCACAGCGTAGCATGGGAAGGCAATGGATTTTAGCATGGAGCTGCCGAGGAGCATCCTCCTACTCAAAAGCACAAGGGATTTATAAGACACCTCTCCTCAGGTGCCCTCTGAGGTGTTCTCCAGCAGGTGATATTAGGATGAGCCATTTGGGGTGATTAACCCCAACCCCAGGATGATGGAGATGCCTAATCCCAGATGGATGAATTCTCCCAAATACACCTTTGATCCCAGTCGCAACTCCTCTGCTTCGCCTTTCGGGCTTTTTTTTTGTTGAGCCTTGGATTTTGAACAAAGCTCTTGGCAAGGGGCTTGGCTGGCAGGGGCAAGGGAAGAAATGATCAAACCCAGAGGCTCCTGTCTCTTGTCTCCTTACTCGGCCCCTTTTGCAGCCCTGCGGAGGAGCCCTGCTTTTAAACAAAAGCTAAACACTGTCAGTGGGAGAGCAAAGCAGGATCTCTCTGAAATGCAAATGCCTTTCTTGAGAGCAGCCAGCTTTGAAAGCAGGGATCCTGCTGACTCATGTTTAGGAATTGGGGATAGAGAGCCTGCTCCAGCACCCTATCCATCTTCCTCTCTTCTTCAGCACCGCCTCATCCCAGGGGTGCATGTATCGACCCCATAAAGGCCAAGTGGACTACACGGATGAAATGGTGTCGGTGGGGCAGGATCCAGCCCAGCCAGAGTTTGCTTTGCAAAGCCATCAGCTGCCCTTCCAACAAGGCAGGGTCAGTGCCGATGGAGGATGTAGTAGTGGCACAGTGTAGCAGCACAGAATTAAGCCTCAATACATCAGTTGGATCTTGGCGGGCAACTCTAAATCCCTTTCTTCCCTTTTTTCAACCTCAATGTCTTCATTTTCCCTTCCCAATTGCTCCTCCTGGTTGTTCCCCAGCTCTGCAGCCTTTCAGCTCATTTTGGGTGCATTAGGGTCAAGCCTGCACCCAGCGCTGAGATCCAACGAGGCAGAGAGCTTGCGGCCATGGGGTCTGGTGCTATTGCCATTTAACAGCAGATCTTGCATATTTACATGATGGAGGAGCAGGACCCTGGCCTGTGGTTTTACAGAAAGGCAGAGGATAAGGGCAGGAAGGAAGGAGGAAGAATCACAAGGAGGCGTAGATCCCTTTCCGCAGGGCAGTAAGTTTCTCCATCACACGGTGGCGATGATGAGGGTGCGAAGCTGGCACCCAGGTGCCACAAAGCCACCGAGCTTGCAAAGGGCAGAAGCCACATGTCTGGGTATTCCTGCATTTCTTTTTGCTTTTAAATCTCCTTTATTATTTTCAAGAGCAGACTGTCAACTTTGGCTGCTTGAACCTGATTTCCCAAGATATTTCCAGCCCCATGCCCATCCTTTGAAGGGGCAGGAGGGTCCGTATCGAGTTGCATCACCATGACCCAACACATCTGTAAATGTGGAAATGGTCTGCCTGTTTCTGGATGTGCACATGAGCCCAAGAGTCTAAGAACATGGATCCATATTCTCCCCCCACAACCTTTGTGTCGGTCAATCTACTCATTATTAATATAAACCCATAAACACCTTCAAGGTGTCTCCGATCCGATGCAAAAGTGTCTTTTCCTGAGTGATGGGGAGCTGACAGCAGAGTTGTACAAAGTCATTGGCTCCAAGATCCAAATCTCATGCCCCCGAGATCCCAATTAGTGTCACGAGGCAAGTGACCCACATCTTTGCCTGGCCCACAGATTAGCACCCGAGGATCTGAGCTGCTCGTAGGTGGGGTATCTGAAATCAAAACATGTAATAATAAGCAGAGCAATAATGGAAATACCATGGCTTGTGGCGATGTCAAGCTGCAGGGGCATAATGGAAATTCAGACTTTTTTTTCTAATGCGCTTCTGCTCTAATAACCGCTTTTTTTTCCCCCCTCATGGCTTTTCATCTGAAAACACTGGTATGCTGCACCAGCAGCAGCTGATGAAGACTTCACACGTCCTGCTCATTATCCCCTGTTCCACACAAGGGAAACAAGAAGGATTTATAGGACCCAATTTGGTAGAAGTGTTGCCCAAAGTGAAATACCTGGTTGTGTCTGCTCTAGGAAAGCCACAGTGGTGCTGAGTCTAAGGCTGGGAGAGGAGAGGCTTTATAGGGACAGATAAAATCTTTTATTAGACCAACTGATCTAGCTGGAAGAAGCAGACAGGTTTTAGGTGCACAGACCTGTCTTTGGGTCTCAGGTTGTTTTCAGGCAGCTCCAGAGCTCCTGTAACACCTTTCTCAGCCCGTCTCCATCTCCATAAACCCCAGAGACGCAGGAGATGAATGGACAGCAGCGGCACAGCCACTGGAAAGCCTCCAAGCTCCAACACTGACAAAATCTCAAATCCTGCCTAAATCCATCTTCTTCAAGGTCTCTGACACACCAAAAAGCCTCCATCGTGTTGGTTTTGCTGTTTTGCGCTTGCTATGGAAACCCCCCTTGCAGAAAATGGATGCTGAAGGGCAGGTAACAAAGGGAGAATTTAATTTGGGTACCAGTGCCACAGGCGATGAAAGCAGGGAGAAAATGGTGACAGCAGTAATTAGAGCAGAGCACGGGAATCTGTGGGCTTGCAGGATCAGCCACTGGCCAGAATCTGCATTGTTGGAGGTGACACCCATAGGTGCATGGTCTTGTGTCTTTGCAGGTGTTTGGATGACAACGAGCTCCTGCGAGGGCGATGCAGGAGGCTGAAACCATCTTCTTGATTGCTGCCATCAGCTTCAGTGCTTTCAAGGACTTTTGCACTTCCAGCCCTTCCATCCATGCTAATTCACACCCAAAAAACCCCCAAGCCCTGCCACTGTGCCCAGCCGCACGCCCACAGCTTCCAAAATAAAGCCCAAACTGCCCTGAGTGATTTAGCCTTTCTCTTCTCTTCTTCTCTCATATATTAATTCCAGGAACAGCCCCTTTCCCCCCCAAATTATTTACAACTGCATAAGGCATATCAATAAGATTTCTCTCCTTTTTTGGAAGAAATAATAGAAAGGGTTGATCCTGCTGGTAATTTATAGTAATTGTAGTAACCTGATAATAATTTCTAGTAATTAAGCACAATACTAATTCACTCATTTACTGGGTAATGTCTTGTCTTTATTTATGGGGGTTGTGCCAGAGTATAAATATCTTACTCATTTTGTTGGCTAATGAAAATTTACTAAGTCGCTTTTTTAAAAAAAAATGTTTATTCATTTTAAGCTATTCTTAGCAATCACGTGTGAATAAGGAGTAATTGCTTGACTTTGGGGTGGTAATTAGAAAGTACTAAGTCATTGTTTTCTTCTTGCAAACGGATGGTTTGTTTAAGTGTGCATCTGCTCTCCCAACATTAATCCAACCTGCCAGCCCTTCATCCTCCACCTAAGCACCCGGGGCCGCATCCTGCTCTCTCTGAACAGTTTTTCAGGACTGATGAGCTGGATCAGCCGTGGGATCACACGGCACATGGGTTGAACTGTCCAAGCAGGTGCCGAATTGCTCAACTGGTATTGTTGAGAAACACTCCATCGGGTCTCAGCAGCTTTGCTCCAGAAGCCGAGCTGATCCATCGGTATGCAGGGCAGGATTTGCATCTCCTAATCAAAGCCGGATCCCAGGAAGAAATTTTCAATACAAGAATCCCATTACGAAGCAACCGGCTGTGAAATACCGTACCTCTGCTGCACCCTGCAAACCCTCCGTGGCTTCTTTCCCTGCTAAGGAAGTGGGAGCTTCTCCTGAGCGTGGAGATGGGGAAGGAAGAGGCAGGGAATGTTATAAAAATGGGAAGTGGGTATTGATTCATGCAGGATTCCTTGTCTGGGCAGCCTGCACTGCTCCATCCTCCCTGGGCAGGAGGGATGCTCATGAGAAGCTTAAGGAAAAAGTTGTCAGGAAAAAGTTGCTTAAGGAAAAAGCAGCCAGAAAATACATGTCCCTTCTCAGCATTAGCCACAGGACTGGCATGTTACAGCCTTGCCAAGCAGAGCTGTGACTTAACACCTGCAAGTATCTGGGGGCAGCCCTACAGGTGGGTTGGAAACAAGGCCAAGTGATGTGAATTCAGGGGTAAAGTACATTGTGCCTCAGTTTCCCCATTTGCAAACTGGAGTTAATGGTTCTGCTCTCTTTAGTGAAGCCTATCGGGATCTCCTGGGGAAGAATCAAGCTCCCACGGCAGGTTACGAGGTTGTCGCTGCCTGGGATGTTGGGCAATGCAGCATCATTTCAAGGTGGTTGCAGTCATGCAGCCAGGGACATGATCTTTAAAAGCACCAAGCGATTTTTAAGTGTTTTTCTGAGAGCGTTTACAGGCCTTGATTTAGTGAGCGCTCAGAGCAGCCTGTTTGGGCTGGAGAAGAAGGCTCGAGATGCAGCAAGCAGCTACAAACACAAGCTTTGTGCTGTCTTAATGTGTGCTTTTCTCAGTTTTCCCATCTTTAAGATGGGGATAACCTGGCTGTCTTTGACACATTCCCACACTCAGCAGCTGCCTTGCTCTCTGCACCCTCCTGCACAAATGGCAGAGCCGGTAAAAAGGGACTGACCTTCCATCCTGATGTGAAAGTAAAGGCAGGGGGAAAGAGCCCCAGCTGGGAATACCAAAAAGGAGAGAGCCAGGGGCATCATCAAAAAGGCATCCCATGTCCCAGGTCACAGGATAAGTAATTGGATGGTGGATGGTGCAGGTTCATTCATCAGGTAAGGAGGTTTATGTACGGTACTGGTATATATATCATACATATTCCATAATTCCCTGACAGCCAGAGAGGCAAAGGAAGAGTCAAAACACTACTGTGAGCATTTAGTGGTCTTAACCAACTCCTTATCATACCAACGTTCACCAATACCTCCCAGGCCAGCTTCTCATAGGGGCCATTTGCATTTTCCAGTCCTCAATGCCTTCCCAAGCATCCCTTTCCTTCTGCACCCCTCCCAGGGATTTTGCTTTGCTTTGAGCCATGTTGCAGCCACGAACAGTCCCGTAATTGTGAGCTGCAAAGGCCACAGCGTTTTTGTGCCTTTTTGAAAAGGCAAAGCATCGCAGGGGCTTTTCCAAAGCTGCGACCAGGAGAGGGCAAAGGAGATGACATGGTTGGTGCTGTCTCCAAGATATTTCACTGCAAAATTGCCACAGGATTGCCATTTACAAATAAATAAAAGCCCTTTATACCCCTCCTTTACACCTCTCCTGCCGGGACTAGTGCTCCAACGATGCAAAGGAGCTGGCGTGAGAAGAGGAGGAGGCAGATCCAGGGCACCCTGATAAATCCCTGCAAGGCTCACGTCCAGCATGCCTGCTTCCCAGAGATAAAAAGAAAGCACCACTCCTCCGAGGCACGGACACCAGGCTAATCTCTTCATGCGCCAGGTCCGTCACCATGTCACGGGAAGCAAAGATGGGTGAAGGAGGGGGGCAGCGGCGGTGGGGCTGTGAGCATTCCAAAGCATCCGAGGGAGATCAGCCTCAAACAGCTGCCTGAGGAAGGAGCAGAGCCTTGCCTTGACTTTGCATGGGAATTGGAGAGCGTTTTTCCATCTTGGAGGGGAAAAATAATCCTGCAGAAGGGCCCTGGGGTTTGGGCACATTATTTAGGTGCTTTGAGATATATCTAAGGTGTGCTGAGGCTCTGGCCAGTCCCGTGGTGGGAATATGGGGGGACAAAGAAGACCCTTGCAAAATTGCAGAGGCTGGAGGAAAATCACTCAAGGAGCTAGAAAAAAAGTGAGCTGTAACAACATATAAGTAGCTTCACAGGGAGAAAATATTGGGCAGGGAAAGGGAAGCAAACTGCCGCTGCAGGATGGTAGTGCTAGGTAAATTCATATCGGAGTTAGGCACTCATTTTTGACAGGGAGGATGATTAACCCTGGGAATAAATTATCGAACAAAATGGGAAATGCTCCACCTCTTGATGTCTATGGATAAAGACCAGGTGCTTTTCAGGAGGATGAGCTCTAATCCAACCCAAAGCACTGGGCTCCCAAAAGCAGCCCCTTGGGGATGGCTGGGCTGATGTTCCCATCAGATCTTACCAGCACTGCAAGTACTTAAAAAACTTGTCAGTCCATATAAAATCATTGCTCACCTCTGCCCTGGGAAATGACCCATCCTGCCCCCTTCAGAAGGAACGACCACGAGACACTAAGTGACTTCCAGGTACCAAATGGGGTTTCCCCCCCTCTCTTCAGTAATAAAAAAAAGATTTAAGTGTTCAGGCCAAATTAATGTTCAGCCAAGCTTGCTGTCGGTCCAGCAGCACGATATAACGATGGCTCTTATTTTAACAACCTCAGAAGATGGTGTCTGGCAGCCTTCTTCTGGGAAGGAAACTTGCATTGTTATTTATTTTTCATCTCTTCCAAGCCTGGAAGTGTTGTCTTTAATCTTACTCCCAATTTCTGTGCTCTGTTATATTAATATCTCTTTATTTCTGCTGCATGTTTGATAGCAACCTTGGGCTGCTCAGAACCCCCTTTTAAGAGCAATGTCACAGGGTGGGGGCAGGTGGTTGCTATTTCTGCCTAATGACTTCCAGTTTAAATTACCTACAAAGTGTCCTAATTATCCAGGTGCCATTTTAATCATCGGGGTGATGGGGGGGAGGATGGGACAAGCTGATAGCTGCAGGTTGCCTCTGCTGAAATGCTGTGGGGTGGAAGAAAGAGGGATGCAAACAAGCAAGCACCCAAAGCAAGATGGAGAAAAGGGGTGGAAATCACTGTGCAGTGCTGGATCATACCCTTATCTCATCCTTATATACCCAAAGGGCAGTGAGGCCTGCCCAACATCCCGTCCCACATTCAGATAACTCCATGTCAGCGAGCACAAGAGATGCTCCCAAATAGCTGTCAGCCCTTGAAATTAAGGGCTTTGGTACCTGTTGCCTCACAGAATAAAATAATAGCATTTTTCTAAGTGGCCAATATATGAATGTCATTTATAAAATTTGGGATTTAGCCCTCCCCTTCCCACCCCCATACTCAAAACCCATTGGGAATAAGTGGAACAGGTAGGTCCTAACCCAGAAAATCAGTTCCCACAGCCCCAGAAAAAGGGTTTGTTATTTAACCCTGGCTAGCCAGGACATAAAAAAAAAAAAAGGACAAAACTGAGAAAAGAAGGGGCTTTGCCTCCCCAAACTCCATCTCAGGAGGAATTCTGAGTGTTTCCAATCAAACCCAGCCCTGCAGGGACTGCAGTGGGGGCTGCTTCGCATGGCTATGCCATGGGGAGGGCTCCCTGGGGACCCTAAAGCAGCTCTTCGAGCAAAGCTTGCAGCCTCTTCCCCTCGCAAAAAAGCCTTACAAGTGTGAGTTTTTGGTCTTTGGCGCAGCAAACAGGAGGGATAAATTGGGAGCGGTCTTGTTCTCCTGCCGCCTTTCTTCTTCTTGCCTCCTGCTGCTCCTTCACTGTTTTTTGATCTCCCTTTTTCCCTCTCCCTTCATATCTCTTCTTTGGAGGTGAAACGTGGTTGCCTTCTCCCCTCTCCCGCCACGTGCACATCCTGATGCCGAAATCCAGGAGACACGTGGCAGTGTGACCCATCCTCCTCGGGGCTTTGAAAACCCTAAAAGCTCTAGGATGCCTGAAGCAAGAAGGCCAAATATTCAGTGCACCCAGCCCTACCCAGCACTCTCCAAATCCATTTACCCAGCCCCAAAATCTTTTGGCATGATTATTTGCATGATTGCTTCCGAGAGGTTTGAAAAGCAGTCGTAAAGTCAACTGGTTGCCCAGTGCAGAGGCAGGAGCTATTCTGACATCAGCAGCCCTTTCGGCAGCCAAGCTCTTACAGTCTGCAAAAGCAACTGCAGGGCTGCGATCACTGGGTATTACTGGGTTGCAATAATATTGCAATTAAAAATAATAGTTATTAGGCTGCAAAAAGGACATTGATTGGGTTTGGTAATATTGCAGGGTTGCAATAATTGCTTCTTATTGGATTGCAATAATACTGGGTTGTGATAATGAACCCCAAGAGAGACATACACACCAAAAAGGTGCATCGTTCCCACCCCCTTCACCTCCCCGTCACAATTCAGCTCAGGACAGAGGCAGAAGGTGTGATTCCCCATCCCGTGGATGCCAAGAGCATCCTCCAGCAGCAACACCAACCAGGGTCTCATCAATTGTCAGCAGAGCCCGAGAGGCCCCCCAGGCACAGGCACATGCGCGGTGCCCTTCAAGGAGCTGAAATGTTTATTGGAGAAGTGACGAGCTAATCAAGGAGTCATTTAGACTCCTCTGGAAGTGGATAAGTGCCTCTGGTAGATTTTCCTTGCTGCCATCCTGCATGGACCAGGTCCGCAGGGGCATCCCAAGCGACCAAGGAGGTGAGGTGCAGCACCCGGTGCAGAGATTGCAATGCATTTTCCATTCCCAGAGCTAAAAAGCAAGCTGATGGTGTTTTGGCCATACCCCTTATGCCAGATGTACCGCTTTTCCCTGCTGCATTTCCCTACCCACCCAGGCTGCATGAGCAGAGCAATGAAAAGCACTAAGGAAGCTGAGGCAAGAAGAAGGTTATACCCAGCAGCTGAACTGGAACAAAATTCCAGATCTCTTGGGTCTTGTTTGCAAGCTATAGCCTCCTCACCACCCTACTGCTGACCCTCTTCCATCTCATCTTCTCCAAGAGCCAGCCAAGTCCCTGGTCCCCAGGTAACGCCCACAGCCCCCACCAGCATGGTTTCCCTATATTCAGGGGGCTGGTGACAAATATCTCCACGCACATATGGCATCCTGACTTCTTTGAGCACATTTTTAGGGCAAACTTCTCATCCCACTGCTCGCTCGACTGAAAATAGAAAGCTGAATTTGGGATGAAATGCAGAGCTGTTGGCTGGGGAAGCGGCAGGCAGTTAAAAAAGGAGGGGCTGCCAGGAATATTTTATAAAACAAAAGAAGAAAAGCAAGAAAAAAGGATTATTTTTTTTTAAGAGAAAGAAGAGAAAAAGTTGTTTATGGTTTGACTTGCTAGGTTCATTTTGGAAAAGCTGAAATGCTGCTGCCTGCCACTGGATGTAAGAGGGGTGCAGCTGCAGCTCCTTGCCGAGCTCCAGTGAGGAGCCCAAGGTGATGCTTTGCAGGGAAATGCAGGCAGATTAGGAGAAAAGGGGGAATTGGGGATGTAAAGAGGTATTACATCCATATGTATTAAGCAGGGGCAGCTCCACAGTTTTACCTTTGTAGATCACTCAAGGTTCAGCCCATCTCCTCCCCAAGACACATCTTCCACCTGGGCTTCCACAGCCCATCCTGGCTTTGGTGGCAGGTGACCCCAGAATATGGGATGTCCCCCTTCAGGGACATGTTTGCCCAACCGGAGACACATTGGAGTGCGTTATGCATGACTCACTACATCAGCTGAGCATTTGGAGAGTATATTTAATACAGAATATGGAAATTCCCGTTTGCGTGGAGGATTTCATGATATTTGTCAATGTTTCAACTGGATTCGCAGCAAAAGACGGGAATTTTCTGACGCTGTGAAAGGAACGTCTGCCAAAAAAAAATTCATTTACACTTCAGCAGAATTTTGCATTTCCTCCAAACCTGGCCCTTCTCATACGTTGTAAATGCAGCAGTAACGTCTCTTCAGGATGAAAACAAAGATGATGGCAAACTAGACCTTGCCAAAGAGCACCGGGAAGCTGTCCGCCCGGCTTTGGGATCCGGGTGTGATCCAGACTCAGGCAGAGATGCCCTTGGAAGAGAAGGTCATCCAACCGCTGGGTCTGACATTGTGATGTTGTGCCAAGTCTCGTAGCTCCTGGGACACTTTGGGGTAACTTGTACATCCCCAAGCACATGGATGGGCATGACGGTGTTCCCCAAAAATGCACATTAGTCTGTAAGAACCCCACCTTGGTACCCAGCCGTCAAAGGCAGCGTTGCAAGCAGAGCTGGGTCGGGCTTTCTTCAGGCAGCGAAGAAAAGAGCTAAGGAAGGGGAAAGAAATGTTCTGAAAAAAAGCCATTTGTCCCCTCAGCTTTATTCCGGCTGCAGAGCCGGAGCAGCTTGTAGCTCCAGAGAACTTTTAATAGAAATCTTCGGAATGAAATGGGCTACAGCTGTTTGCCTTGATAAATATATTTTATGCTACATGCCTCAGCCGCCATCTGTTTGCTGATACGAGCATTTCTCCTCTGCAGCAGCTGAAGAGAAGTCATCAAAGGGAATAGCAGGAGATGGGTTTCGTTGCAGGTAGAGGGGAAGAGGTGAAGTGGCCCGTGCAACGGAGTTATTCCGGCAGCTTAATGTGGCAAAGCTGTTACAAGAACAAGAGGGAAGACGGCGGGTGGGCTGGGAGTTGGAGGGAGCTGGGGTTTTCAGGGAGAACCTGGACAAACTGAGACCCAGTGGGGAAACCATTCCACACCTATGTTCAACCTCTTAGCGATGGAAAACCCTCCGCCGCCCCTGGTAACGCTGGTTTAATGGCTACTTGTGCTGGTAATTAAAACTCTTGCCTTGCTGCTCACGGAAAAGCTCTGCAGGAGGGAATTGCACCGATTCCCCATCGCCATCACCCCCATTTGCACTAAAACCTTGCATGAGCAACAGGACACAGGAACATTTGCACAAGCAAAAGTGCTTACGCGCTTGAAAATACTCACTGATTCTCAGATCAGGCCTCTAACCTCACAGATTTAGGCCCTTGGAATCATTCCGGGAGCTGGGCTGACCCCCAGACACGAGTGATGCTGCCGGAGAGTTGGGTTTTGTTTTCCTATTTCCCCTGCTCTCCTGTTAACACCCAGTCATGGCACCACTACACTTAGCCTAGGTATGTAATAGCTGGTTGTCACTGGCACTCATATGCCTAGGTGACAGGTGCCCTAGCCAGAACAGGGCTTATTATTATGATTATTGCTATCATCGCTGTGATTATCATATTATTTTATATTGCCTAGAGGGCTCAGCCAAGGTCAAGGCTGCAGGAGGTTCTATATAAACATACAGAAAAAAGGGAGACCTGTGTCTAAAGGGGACTTATAATTTAGGGTAGACAGGCAGGCAGGCAGAGGTGAGGTGCCCTGGCTGAGCAGGAGAAGGGGAGCAGTAGGTCAGGTTTAATTGGGTTCTGCCAAATTCTGTCAGGGATCAACACTGCCCGCGGTCAGACATGTGAAATTGGCAACCCAACGTGGGCGCGGGCGCTGTCTGCAAGTGAAAATGCTGTGGGTGACTCATGAAAATGGGCCTGGAGGACCACAGGCTTTCATATTTAAGGGAAATTATGGGCTCTTTATTAAATTTATTCCCAGAAAACTGTGTCCTCCCCCTTAGCCTGTGCTTCAGCTTGCCTTGGTGCTTGCTTACAAGCTGTGTGCACAGCTCAGCGCAGCCCGGCTGCGGATGCAGGAGCAAGTGTGCTGCCTCGGGGCAGGGAAAGATACTGCCCGCTCAGACCACCAGAAAGGATCTCCCTGGTAGAAAATTGCCTTTTTCCAATGGGCTCTGGAGAGTGGGATGCTATGCCTTTTCCACGTGGATTTTGGGCCAAAACCTCCACAACTGGTCTATGACGCCCATTGCTCACAGGCACGGAGCAACACGGCTTGGGGGACCCACACATGGAGACGGACCCCCCTCGATGTTCCTGGTGCTGGTGCATGCTCTGATCAAAGCCTGTGAGAAAAGTCTCCCAGCACTGGCAGGGTCTTGATCAGGCTCTACCCAGGGCCGGAGCGATTTGTCCCCGTCCTTCACCACGTCTGCGAAATGCTGCTTTTGTCCTGCACCTCTGTCTTCCTCTCCCTATTCTTCCAGAAAGCTTCAAGCTCGGAGGCACTTTAAATTCAAGGGGATTCAATACAACGCAGGAGGTTTTATTTTTTTATATAATATATTTTCCTCCTCCTCCCTCATCTCTGGCATCTTTCATACAAAGTGTCTCCAAGCACTTTGCAGAGGGAGATAAAGGCTGAGCAAAGCCCTTTTGCAGAGCCAGGCATCCCGGCGGTTCAGAAAAATGCCATGAAGCAGAGAGAAAGAGAGAAAGGCGGCTGTTTCGGAGTGTGGGCAACCCACATCTCCCAAAGCTGGGCTGGAAAAAGCAGGGAGTACTGCAGGAAAGGAGCCTCCTTCCATTTAGCATCACCCAGCACCATGCCTGCTCTCCCTGGATCTCAAGTCACCCATTTGCCTGGATCTCCTTGACCCCTTCCCTGCCTCCATCCATCAGGTCACACTGAGAACTAGGGCTAAAAGGGATGATTTGGTCATTCAGCATCCCACGTACTGGTCCCCAACCTATGGACCACCCCAGCATCCCAGGGTTACCCATCCACCCGCTGCTGCCGCTGTGTTTCGACCGAGCCAGGAGCTTCTGCAGGTGGGAGATTGTGGATTTAGGTGCTTTTATGTCAGCTCACACTCATTGCTGTGAGTGATTCCTTTCAGCAACGCCAGGCACTGAATCACTGGTCTGTGATCCTGTAAAATTAACATGCCCCGCTATAAATAACCGCTCTCTAATGGGCTGTCATTTGACGGTTTTTGGAAAGGCTCAGCTCATGTGAGCAAAAGTTTTAATGACTGTAATTGAAATTAGATGAAACCCATCAATGTTGGGCTTTCTCTGACCCATGCTAGGACAAAATCTATCATGCACTGGGGAAAAATTACCCCCCCACACCCCGGGACACGCCAGGCATGACGGAGCCCATCTAACTCTGGGAACATGCTCTGGAAGTGCGGCCAGCGGCTCTTTTGGGCATGGAGTGCGCTCAGCATTTTCCCCTTCCTGTGGCAGAGCAGCCGGTGGGTCTGGGATGTTCCAATGCCCAAGGATGTGTTGCAGGATGACCAGGGCCAGACCACAGACAAAGATTTTAGCCCCAAAATCTTGTTATTTCAGACAAAACACAAATTATTGTGGCTCAAGGTAAAACAGAGGGTTCATTTTGCTCTTGGTCCCAGCAAACCGAGCAACAGCGTCTACTACACAGTGTTTGCCTTCATCTGATTTCCAAGGGGTGCATTTCAGCAGGAGGCACCGAGGCCATGCCGTGCTGACCCACACTGCTGCCCTTCAATGGTCACAGCTTGGATGCGACTCAGTTTGCAGGCAGCTCAGTGTTTTGTTGTCTTGTTTCTTCTCCTCCCATGCAGACCCTGGAGGCACCCGGGCTCCTTGGGGCTGCAAACCCCATGCGTCCACCCCCTGCCCACATTGCACCCATGGGGGTGACCACCGGTCCCCGGGGCTGGGATAACAAGACCTCCCGGTGCGTCGCACGTGCTCCTCGCACACAACAAAACATCTCCTCTCCTGGGACAAGGGGGTGGCACGGGGCAAATTAAGAGATGCCAAAGTGCTGCAGAAGCACTGAGTCGCCCTTGCCTTGGGATGTGCAATGCTGCTGCTAATGAGATGGCAGGGAAGGGGGGGGGGGGGATTGCTGTGGGCTTTGGGTTTGTTCCTCAGGGCCAGAGAAGAGGAAAAGACAAGAAAATTGACCTTTTTTTTTTTTGGTCCTAATAGGCCCCAGCAATTTACAGGCACGCAGAGACATACTGGGTGACGCTTACCTTTCATTACTTGGGGAAGGAGGCTGAAGGCATGGCAGGGAGGCAAAGGGAGAGATCCTCGGAGAGGGATTTGAGTGATTGCTGCAGGATTTTTGCACCAAAAGGACACAGAAAACATTGACTAAATTGCTCCTCGAGACACCTGTTGTGTTCTTGGGGAAACTGAGGCACAGTTTATAGTCCTACAGCCCAGCAACACTGGTGGAGGTGACTTTTCAGGAAAGCAGAACTTTGCAGCCCAGCCTCAAAAGCTTGATATTTAAGAGGAAAAACAAGTTATAGTGGCTCCAGGTAAAATCAAGGGTTTGTTTTACATGTAGCCCCAGCAAAACAAGCAGCAGCACCTTCTGCAAGGTGTTGGCATCAGCAAACAGGGCACGGAAATGGCCCTTTCACCAGGCAAAGAGGGAGATGGGTGAGATGCTCCACAGTCACTTTCCATTTATTCACCCTTTATAAATCTTTCTAGCTCGTGGGAATGAAATCCCCATTTTTGTGTATTTACTAATTGGATGGATGGTTTGGGTTGGGGTTTTTTTCCTATGAACCTTTTTCTGCCAAGCAATATACGTTTTACAACAAAGCTTTTTACTCCAGTTGGGCAGTTTGAACTGTTTTTAAACTTGTTATTAATGTTTCTCACTTAAAAAATTAGATGTTAAAGCGGGGGGTCAACGTTTCCAAAAGTCACAAGGAAACACAAAACCTCAACAACAACAAAAATTAGCTCAGGGCTATAGGAGTGAACTGTTGGGTTGGTCTGAAACAAAATATCATTTGAACTTAGCCGTTGCAGAGGAATTTTAAAAGGATTTAACATTCCCCATCAGAGACAATGTTTTTATTTCAAAATTGCCAGCAAACCCCAAAAATTTCATTTTCCTCTCTCTCTATTTGTAAGTGAATATTCACTGGGAAATTTGATAGCTGTAATTTACTCTTCAAGCTGTGTAATTAGCCACCTCAATCAAATGGCATCGTTTCTATCTTTGCTCGAAGAATAAACTATTCCGCCACAAAACAAACGCCTTTTACTCGACTTGAGCAAATCTCAGGGACAGGCTGAAATTTTGCAGCCAACTTTCACTTTCAGCTGATGCTCATGCTCGTCACGGGTTTTGAAAGCTTTCTGGGGGAAAAAAAATACGAAAAGATGGGGCTGAATATTGACTCACGGCTCTTGCTCATCCCCCTGTAACAGCCACCAGCTCGGGGAGGTGGGAGGAAGGACTTGACTGTATGTTGGTGCATGTATTTTTGCCCTATTCTGCAGATTCTGGGGACTTGTAGGGAGCTCTGGGTTACTTGGAGGTCTGCCTTTTTACAACTGAAAGCACCAAAAGCAATGCAGAACAAGCTGCTTTTTTTTTTTTTTCCCACCAGTATTATTTTCCCCCCTCTTTTTAGCAGATAAATGACCCTTATTTCCAACAAATAATTTCCCAAGAAGGTCAGGAACTGGAGGTTTCCAGCATCCCCTTTACCTGCCTTTGCAGGCTTGGAGTTGTCTTTTATATCTGGGCGTAAAACCCTGCTCAGCCCAATTTCTCTGCTCGTCTCATTTTAAATTTTAGGATGCAGCTAGACTTAGGTATAGGCATTGTAATCTGGGCACATTATTTACCAGTAGCGCTTATCTGAAGCTGGTCTCAGGAGATTCACCGGGTGACTTGGAGCTGCGAGTCGGAGTTACAACCTCCACGCAGTAAAATAGAAGGAAAAGAAGGAAATCGCCTTGTAAAAACCACAAGGACTTTTGGTTTTCTTCCTTTTGCTGGAGCTTTTAAATTCAAGGCTGGCTTTCGAGCCTGCTCAGTCCTTGTCTTGTTCCTGGCAGACTTGAGAGACAGAACTTTTCTTTCTTATTCTTCTTAGCATAACAATCCCTTGTTAACATAATAAGATTAATTCATGTGCTGCAATCAGGAAGCCACACTTTCTCCAAGCCCTAAATAATATTGTTCCCGTGTCACATTTATAAGGTGTTTTTTTTTTTTTCTTTGCATTAAGAAAAAAAAGGAAATATTGTAATCTTGAGATAAATATAACGGTGTGGAAGCTTCCCATTCTCCTCCAATCTGATTGCAGTGGCAGCAAAAGGACATGGGCCTAATTAAAGTGCCAATCAAGCAAAAATGGGATTCATTGTTTTTATACAAATGCTCCATTTAACCCTTCGCAGCTCATTGATTTCAGGGGGATATTGTACATGCACTAGGTTGGGTTTTTTTCTAGCCAAAAAGTCCAAGTCAGGCTTCATCAAGAGTTTGTGGGATAAAAAAATCCCCTAAAAAAGGATGTTAAAAGCCACATAACTGGTGAAGAGGGCAGGGTCTGTCTGCATCCAGCGATCTCATCACAGTTCCCTTCGCATTTTTCTGCAGCCAGCTCCTCTCCTGCAGCCCACGGGAGGAGCTCTAGAGCTCCCTCCTTCCCCCCAAGGCCACTGCTGAGCTGGAAAGTTTTATGGGACCGGGAAAAAGTTAGGATCGGACGGGAATTCTTGGCAAGCACTAACCCAGTCCGGTGTTCAGACACGCAGATAACACCCCACTCCAGAGTTTTAATAGTTTTTCAGTGGGTAGAGAAAATCTGCCCAGATCTGAGTATCCCTGAGTAACTAAGGGTGGAAGGAGGGTGAAATCTAGCCCTGATTCTGCCGTTAACACACACCAGCTCGACAGAGAGACGATTCCCAAACACATCTGGGCACAGCTGGGCAGTGAAACAGGAGCTGAAAACAGGTTTGCTTAAAGGTTGGCTGGTGCTCGCTGCATCTATTCAGATCAAAGAGGACGCACGGGGTGACAACAGTCTCTTGACCCCAGAAAGTACCTTGTTGAGCATCACCCCAGGGTTTGGAAGCCATCCTTCTTCCCTATCCACTTCTCTGCAGTGTCCCATAAAGCCCCCACCTCCCGAGACAGACTGAACTGCCTCCAGCCCATCCATGCACAAAATTGCCACCAGTTCAACTTGGCTATTTTAACCTTGCAGGGACCACTGACATAAAAGCAGACAGCTGGCTGAATGCAAAGCACGGCATTAAAATAACTTAGCATTAAAGGCCCTGCATGAAAGGCTGCATCAAAGCATCCAGGGGATGGCTGCAGGACTGAAGTGGATTAAGTTAGGCCTAACGAGAAACCAATCGGTGATGGTGCTTGGCCATCCTCATAGCTTTAACCCATCTCCATCACAGTGTTGCCTGGTGCAACCAGCTCTACCTGCAATGGCATGTGGCTACAAGCACTGAGCAGGGTGGCTACACAAAACCACGGGAGGAATTGGGGAAGGGGCATTTAATCATGGCCAAATACAGTCTTCCAGCCTCGCAGGCATTGCTTGGCAGCAGCAGTGTGCCAAGGAGAGGTCCTGATCGCACCCTTGCTCCTGCCTGCTGCTTGACATCCAGCTTCAGCCTTCCCTTGGTGCGAGTTGCTTAGAAAAGGGGATGGAGGTTGGTGTGGAAAGCCAAACTATCCCCACCTGAACCCAAAATGTCCCCAAAGCACTTTTATTTTTTGTTTTTAACCCTCAGTGCTTTTCTCCCTCCGTGGCTGTTTCCAGGCCCTATCTCTGCCCATATTATTCCCGGACCTGCTGTACAAGAGCTTTATCAAGTGCCACAAACCGAGGTTCTTTGGCAGCTATCCACACAGCCTGGAGAAAAAGGAGACAAGGAGAAAAAGGAGCTGAGACACTGCCCTCCCCGCCCCCCCCCCCCCCCCCAGTCTGCTTCCTGGCCTCTGCCCCGGTTGTTTTCAAAGAGGGTCCATGGGGAGATGTGGAAAGGGACTGGCACTTTTTGGCTGGGGTTGCACTGGAAACCAAGGCAGCATGAGAACTGCAAATCCCACTCATGTCCTGGCTGGAGTAGCCAGGGGCTTTTTGCAGGCAGCTCCCTTCGCTTTTTCATGGGAAAGCAGCAGCCATGCTGACCTGTTGCCAAATGAAAACCTCTCCCTGCATTTTCGTATCTCAGGAAGGTGGTGAGCACCTCCTGCCCGGATGCCCCTGGCTTGCTGCTGGGAAAACATCACCCTAGAAATCTCAGAGGCACCTCAACCAGTTTTACGGCATCCTGCCACCTCCAAGGATGCCCCTCAGCATCTCCACTGCACCTCTCAGCCCCAAACCTGCAGCGCGGTCCCCCAGTGTGTGAGCATCCCTCCTGTTATTTGGAGGAACAACTGCCCCCTCTCCATCCAATTATTCGAATAATTTTGCTTTCCAATTAGGACACAGGTCATGCTTCGAAACATTATTTTTTCTTGCAACTTGGCACTTTGCAGAGGGGGAAACTGAGGCACCGTCGGATGAATTTCCCTAAGGCCACGGCGAAAGCTCTGCAGCAAAAGCAGGGAAAGTCCCTGAGTCCCAGTTTTTACAGCAGTGCTATGTAGAGCTTTCACTTGTCATATGTATTTTTAAATTACAAGGAAAAGATTTTATAAAGCAGGGAAACGTGTGATTATTTTCCTCTCTCTCTCTCTTCCAGGTGCTTGGCTTAGCTTTCACTAGAATGAAATCCATCTGAGTTGCTGTTGTCCTGCTGTTTAAAACTCCATTTTCTGTCAATATTGCTTCATTTTTATCAAGTTGCTTACATGTTTTATATTATTCTCGGGGTTTTTTTCCTCCCCATTTTGCTGCAGTGTTTCAGAACATTTTGTTTCTTGCACTTCTCGGTAAATAGCCTGGAAGTAAGAGAGTCAAAGGCATTCGGAAAGTATTCGCTTTCATTGTTGTGATGTTTCATATCTATTGCACTTGTCAGTGTGGAATACCAAAAAAAAAAAAAGGGAAAAAAAGAGAAAGAAGCCTGGTTTATCCCCCTTTGATTTTCAGAAGCAAGGCAGAGGTTTATCATCCCGTCTTCCCAGCTTCCAGCACTGCTCTTTGCTGGTAGATGTTGCAGGGGGCTGGCAGGCAACCCCCAAATTACACAGGGAGACGCAGTGGTGGTCCCACCAAACTCAAGGTTCGATAGAGGGTGATGCGAAGGGACCTAGTGTGGGGGTCCTGCAACCACAAACCTCTCCCGCAGACACGGGTAGGTCCACTCCATGTCGGCTTAACATCCCTTCCCAAAGGCCGTTTCACCCAGCTCGGTGATTTTATCAGCTTTTTTAATTGGAATGATTCATTTCCTTCCACAAAGCAGGGCAGATTTAAATGAGATACCTGAGAAGAGCATTTAACAATCAGTTTGCACTTGATTTCGTCTCCTGTAATAACGCGGGCATGCAGGTAAAGGGAAGGGAGTCTTGCAGGACAATGCTCAGAGCTGCAGCCTCCTTCCAGCTCCAGCAATCCAAAATTTTGTCAGAAATCTGATTTTTTTTAAATTTTTTTCTTTTTACATGCACAGTACAACTGCCTAGCCCTCTAAATCAAATTTGACTACCAACATAGTCGAAACCGCAGAGGTAATCAGTTAATAAAACTTTGCACTTACATGCTACTTTCATTCAAGGATTTAAAGCCCTTTGCAAAGGTCAGTATTACGATGATGGGAATTTTCCACCTGAAATGTTTTCACTCGGAAGGAGAAAAAAAAATAAAGAAAAATATATTCTTTTCCTGGAAGTTAGAAGATTCTGCTGTGTTTAATGCAGGGAAGAAATAATATTCTTTGTGGGGAGGAAAAAAAAGCAAGAAGAAATTGCCATGAAAATGTTAACGGTGTTTTTGAAGCTTCACAGAAAAATCTTACTTGTGTAGCAGCCTTAATATACATTAGTACCCCCGCTCTGCAAGCAAACAACATTTTGCAGAATAAACCAAAACACAACAGGGAAAGTCTCCGAATTATTTAGAAATCTAATTCCCACTGAAATCAGGCATCCAGCAGTTTATTCAACATGCATTTAAATCAGCGGTGCTGCCAGGAAAAACACACCACCTGTAACCTTGCCCAGCCCTGCTTTGCAGGGTACCCACAGTGGCCGTGCCCATTGCCAAAATCCCTCCAAGGGGTGGGAGCTAAAGGGACTTGGTGGCAGAGGGGAAAATACAGCCCAGGAGCGGGTGGAAAAAATGCAGAAGTGTGATAAGTGCAAGCAAACATCCCCATTTTCGCATTTTTTTCTCCCAAACGGGTTGACAGGTAGGCAAGCAGGCAGGGATGGGAAATCCAGCATGCATGTACAAAATCAAATAGGCTTTATTTCCTGAGGGCTGTGAGCTAAACATAATAATAATAAAATAGCTCATAATTTCTAGGATGACTACCCCCCCGCAGAGAGCACAGCCAGCACCAGGCTGGGTTATGTTCCCAGCAGTAAATCCCAGCTCACCACTGCTCCTAAACCAGGTTTATCCCACCCGGGGGATAAAACAGGTCACTTTGGGAAGTTCTCCATCCCAGCTTAGCCAAACCAGCGCAGGGAGCCACACTCCCACCAAGGCGAGCAGGCACTTGGAGGAGCTTCCAGCCTCCCCCTTGGAAGCCAGCACAACACCAAGTAATTAAAGTCCACAACTGTAATTACTAAGCTCGAGTTTATAATTGTGCTCAGCAGGCCCCCCTCATCCTCCTTTGGCCTCGGAGAGGGTGGTGAGGGACCCCCTGGCTATGAAAAAGTTCTTTATTTGGGTTTTCTGGGGGTCTCTGCTCTGTCCCCAAACTCTTTTGCTGGGCAAAAATTAAAGGGGAGGGGGAAGGCAATGCCAAAAGGTTAAAAAAAATGTAATTAAATGAAAATTAAAAAAAGGTAACTGAAGGCTGCAAGCCCCCTCCTCCCCCCCTAATTAAGGGATGTGTGAGGGGACGCCACGCAACCGCTTTATATGCCCGGTTGGGGCACGGAGTGGGGGGGGGGGGAGGAGGAGGGGGGGGGCACCACTCCTTCCCTGCACCTGATGTAGGAGTAGTAGACTCCATCCCCTCTTAATTTACACCCCGCACACCTTCCCTCCCCAGGCTCTGGCTGCGCACCAAGCGACCTTTAGGGGCGGTGCACAAGGTTTCCCCCCCCCCCCCCCCCTCTCCGCGTATCCCAGCGCGGGTTGGCAGGCTGAGCCATCCCCCGGCTGCGCGCAAGTTACTCCCCCTTTAACCATCACTTTCCCCCTTCCCCCCCTCAAAAAGCCAGGCAGCGCCGGCGAGGCTCCGCCAGTCAAGGCAGCGCTGCCGGGGGAGGAGCTGGGGGGGCGGCGGCGGCGGCGATGGAGCCGGGCGAGCGGAGCCGGCGGGCGGCGGCCTGAAGCCCCCCCCCCCCCCCCCCCCCCCGCCGCCGGCGGCAGCAGCGGAGCCCCCTGCCCCCGGCGCCGAGCCCACCCTGAGGAATGAGCGCTTTCCAGGCAGACCTTCTCCTCCTCGTCCTCGGGTGCTTCCTGCTCAGCCACGGTAGGACCTGGAACCGCACTTAGTTTCTGGATGGGGGTACCTGGGTCGGGGGGAGGGGGGGCGCTGCGTGTGGTTTTGCTCCTTGGACAAGGGGGTGGCAGAGTTTTTTATGCATCTCTGGCGCGGTAGCTTGGCTTGTTTTTTTAAAGGGGGAAAATCTTTAGCATGCAAATGAGTTCTTTCTGCTCCAGCTCCGTTAATTAGATCGTGTTTGTGTGTAAACATGGCTTTGCTCAGCAACAGCCCCCCCCCGACCCCCCCCCATCGCCGAGGGTACCGAGGAGGCGATGGCTGGCTCGTTTCGGCGGGGAGGGACGGAGCCTCTTCGGCTGCCGGCCCGGGGGAGCGGCGGGTGCAGGGCCGGGGTAGTGAGGGAGGGGAGTTGCTTTGAATGCAGCCCTGCGGGGGTGTCACAGCCGGATCCCGCCTTCCCCGGGGTTGTAGTGTGGGAATCCGGAGAAATTTGCCCTGCAGCTACCTGCTTAGCTGCTCCCCCTCCAATAAAAAAACGCCAAGGATTTGGGGAGCCGGGGGAGTGCCTGGTGTCTGGGCTGTGTGTCACCTGTGGAGGACGCTGAGCCACAGCCAGACCCGAGCTTCGGCTCTGCTGCTCACCCCCTCGCCACGCCGGAGTCCGGCACCATCGGCGTCAGGCCAGCTTCGGTGAGGGGAAGGCATGGGGTTGCTGTAAAAACAACACACACACAAGGAAAAAAAACCCACCCCAAACCCACGCAGCTGGTCCATCTGTTGATTAAATGAAGGATAAAACTTTTGGAGAGAGTAGTGCTTCTCAACGGGCAGCGGGGTTTTGGCTCAGACAGACACCATGGCTGAGCATCCCCCGCCATACGCCGCGATTCCCCCCGTTCCCCGAGCAGGGATGCCGTGTTTCTGCGCTTCTGGTTGTCCTTCCCTCTGCTTTCCCCAGCCTCGGCTGTGATGTTGGGCTCCACGCTGCCCTCCCTTCCCCTTTCTCTTTTCCCTCTCTCTGCTTGTACTAATATTCCTTCAGGGAGAAAGCTGTGTTTGCATTCGCCTTTGCTTCTGCACAAAAGGAAGCCCACTGTGCCTTCCGTGTGGGTTGCTGGCTGAACAAATCCCAACTCTCCCTGGTACAAGGCAGCAGCGGGTCCGGGGATAGCAGTGATTTGGAAGCCGATCCTGGCCTTCTCGCATCTCTTCCTAGCTCCCACGAATCTCTCGACTCCCTGCGGGTCAAATGGCAGTTTGGTAGCGGAGCTGAATAAGTTTGTGCCTGGCATCTAGTGGGGTTTTGTTGTTTTGTGGTTGTGGTTTGATTTTTTCCCCCCAGCCCATCCTTGCTTTTGCAGCTGTTATTTTTAATAAGGGCTAATGGACTTTTTAGCAGTGCTTGTGTTCGAAAGCTGCCGTGGCTCCTGCGCTGCGTGTAGCCTGAGCTCAGCTGATTTGTCTCCGCTGCCTGTTCCATCAGGAGTGTGCATCTGGTACCTTGCTTATTCATGCCGGCTTACGAGGCAGAGAGGTAGTGCCTTGCCGAGCGTTTTTTCGGCTGTTTCTTCCCATTTCTGCGCTCGCAGTACATGAGAAAGGGGCTGTTGGCACCATCGTGGCTTTTCCCTTCGGGGTGAAACCGTGCAAAGGATCCCTAATGGGATTTCATGCAGTGGATTCCTTAAACCACAGCGTACTTTGTGGGTGGAAAGGCCTGGATGTAGGAACTGAAGCTTATTTTCTAGCGTATGTTGTGTTTGCCTCTGCTCAAGAGGTTGCTGTGGTGGTTCTGGAGTGGCCAGATGTGGTGGCGTTGGCTTTCCATGGGCAAAAGTGCCCCTAAAGCTGGGGGGCTGTAGGGATGGGATGTGCACTCCGAGAGCAGCTGTGCCTTGCTCTGGAGGGAGCTGGTGGGCAAAAACTCACTTGAAGGGACAGCTGAAATCACTTGACCATGCCCGTCAGGAGTTTCAGTGGCCCCTTTTTGTGGGCAAGGTGCACGCAGGGCTTTGCTTGCCTGCAGCACTGAAGCGGCCGAAGGGATTTGCAATAATAAGGCAGGCAGGACTTAAATTCCCCTGAGCCAAGGACAGTGGGGATGGGCGAGCCACCTCTGCTGAAAACCTTGCTTGGGATCAGTGCTCTGGATGTTAGTTTAAAAAAAACAAAGTTCCCTCACCCACAACTTCACCAAAAAGGCATTTTCCATCACTGGATCTGTACGCTGTGCCCTTGGGTTTGTACTTCGTGGGCCCTGTGGCTTGCTCGCATCCTGCTGTTTCTGCAAACGGTGCAGGCTGAAATTTGGGCTCCCAGTGGAGCTTGCAGGAGGAAGGTGCTTGTTGCTGGCTGTCTGGGGCCAGGCTGCACCTGGGTGCACGCAGGCGGCATTGCTCAGCCTGGGAGGAGCATCCCTCGGGCAGCTGACCTCTGTGCTTCACTTGAGGTGAGCTAGGAAGAACAAATTGCCTTCCTTTGAGCATCCTCTGTCTTTTCACCCTTGCAAGTGGTCTGAAACAGCCTGCGCTTTCTCTTTCTGAAAGTCGATAGGTCAGTGTTTCTTATCCAGGGATGTTTTCCCACTGGAATTGCTGATTCTTCCACGCACCTCCCCTGAAAGCTGTGGCTGCTTTGGTGGAAGGTCAGATGAAGTTGCAGCAGGATTTGCCTCCTGCAGAGACTTGATGTGTGGTGCCCCTTGGTGGGAAGAAATTGATGCTGCCGTGAAACTAGCCTTGGTGAATAGCTTACCACTCCCTCCTCTGCTCCAGGGTCAGCCCAACTGGGTGATGCTGGAAGCAACTGGGGAAGGGGCTTCAGCTGGGGGAGCAAGGGCTGTGGGAAGGAGCAGCACTGAAGATGTACCTGCAACCACCTCCTCCTCTTGCTGCCCTGTACTGTAACAACCTAGATGAATCTGGCAGGGTCCGACATTTACCTTGGACGGGAAGATTTCTGCCTACCTGGGGCTTTCTTTCCAAAGGCATGTTTGCTTTCCTTCAGGGTGATGAACACCAGGTTCTTCAGGTGTAGCAGGGTGTGTTTTTCTCCTTCACAGTTCACTTGGTTCCACCCTGGAAGCAAATGCTTTGCAATTGCCTGTCAGAGGGGCCCTGTTATTAGCAGCAGTGGCTCAATTTCCCAGTGGCTTATCATCAGGCCATAGGTGGAGAAGGGTGGAATTATGCTGATGAGAGAAAACAGGCAAATTCCATCCAGCAACACTGGTTAGGACCAGGGGTTGAGGATTTTAGCATCTCAGGGGAGGTTAGCAGGTGTCAGAGAGCAAAACTGCAAGTTTTCGGAGCACTGGGAGCTGTGTGTATGAGGGTGGGTGACTTTGCTCCTCTCTGCAGCCCACTGGGCTAATGACAGGGCTTGGAAATCTGTGGTTGTGATCCCTCTTTAAAGTTAATTCCACCTGCCATGTAGAGAAGCAAGGTAGCTTTGTAAGAGAAATGTCTTGGGCTGTTTCCTAAACCCAGCAGGTGAATCTTAGCACTGGGGAGTTGTTTGGCAAGTACAAGGAGCACGCCGCAAAACGAGTGAGTGAGTGCTAATAGGCTTTAACAAATGAGCTGAGGAAAGAGGGCTAGCAGCACAAGAAGTTGTTGAGCAGCAGACAGTCGTGGTTTGGAAAGGTGTGAAGACGGGAGGTGCTGGCTTCTCCCTATGCCTCCTGCAGCGAGTTTTGAGTGAGGACCAGAGATGACTTTGCTCAAGCTGGCTTTCTTGGAAGGTTTTGGTTATTTGAAGGGAAAAAACCAAGAGGGAGAAGCTGCAGTTTTGTTCAGGTGCCCTTTGCCAGAGGGAGGAAAGTGAGGAGAAACACCTGCCCTGATGCTAATGCTGCATCCCTACTGGCATCCCTGCTTCCAAGGTTAGGCGGAGGTCCCTGAGTCTGTGTGCCTTGCATAGCACATCTTGAGCAGATGCCGATTACTTCTGTGCTTTCCTGTTGTTTTAGGGAACACTGGAGCAGAAACGTGCACAGAAATCCCTGCCAGGTTACCAGCTCCCAGTCTTTCTGCAGTTGGACTACATGTGTTGGAATAAAAAGGCTCGATGCTCTTCTTTCCTCCATAGCCATAAATAAAGGGGAGAGGCTGATGTGCCCCTTAGGTTGGGAATTGACTGAGGATCAAGGTCTTTGAATAAACTTTTCCTGCAAAACGGATTGTTAAATCAGAGGTTTGCAAGTTTGTACGGCTCTCCAGGCTTTCAGCTCCTCAGCATGCTGGAGGTGTTAGTGCTGGCTGGGGAGGACTTCGTGGAAATGCTGCTGGAGAATTGGCTTCATCGCTTCCCAGGATCCTTCCAGTAGGATTAAACAGCACTTTTTTTTTTTTCATTTATTTGTTTTAAAGGTCAGGAAATTTATAACCACAATTAATGAAGGCCCTAATTGAGCTTCTGTTGAGGAGCAGTGCAAGTCTTTGCTTTGACTTCACTGGGAGCAACCTCTGGCCAAAGAGAGACGGAGCAGTAGTGACCGCTTACAAGCTATTTTGTAAATCAATAGGTAGTGAAACAAACTGGTTGTAAATCAGTCTCCTTTGCTGAGATTTAAGGCGGTTGGTGGAGCTGGGAGTTTTTAAGGCGGTCTCGCCCTGGCTTTGGAGCTGACAGTTGTCCCGGCTCTTGCAGGGGGTGTGTGAATCCATCGCCTGCGGTATTAATTTCAGACATGCTAGGAAACGTGCAGGATTTCTTTACTCTTGGCTGGGGAAGAAATGAAGTTTTAAAGCTCATGCTGCTTTTCCCAGGCAAGGGCTGCATAGCAGGATACTGATGCTACTCAAAATCTCTGCGTTTCTATTCCTCTGCCTCACCGCACCTCCGGGCACGCCTATACTCCAAACTACTCAAAGAGGGAGGAGGAAAATACCCATTTCTGAATTGTGCATTGTGGTAGGACAGAGCAAACGCTGGGTTCTGGTCTTGGAAACTGTGGCCTAACAGATGTCCTGCTTCAATATGTCTTTTGAGTCTAGTCGAGACTGTTTATTCATTGCCTTGCTGGCAAGACCCGTGCTCACGTGTTTGCCGTTCCCTGGTGTCAGTGCCAGCCTCCAATGCAGAGCAGGAGGACTCGTGGGTCGCTTGGCTGTTATGTGACTCTTCCCTTAACTGAATTGCATTAAACAGCTGAAGAATCCAAACGTGCCTTGGGTTAGGGTTAGGTTTGTACCTCTTGGCGATGGGCTTGGGTGTCCTTCCTGCTTTTTAAGCAGGAGGGGGAACACTTGCACTGTTAAATTCAGATGCTAACTTCAGGATAAGATCTTAATGCGTGCATTCACCGCTCCCACTTGCAACAAAAACTGCACCCAGCTTTTGGTCTGTTGTGTTTTGGGCTGTCAGGGTGTTGGTTTTTGAGGACTTTGCCACTGATGCAAGCTTTCATCAAGCTTGCTTTGAAAGCTTTCAGACTTTCAACTAGGATAATATATGCTTTCTTTTGTTTCCAATTACTGTGTGTTTGGAATTGCTATACTGGTTTGATATGTAGTCAGATGGTGGCTAATTCACTGCTTAAGTTCCAGTGAATTTATGTTCTTGGGTCTGTTGGCCTTTTCAATATGGCAGGTGTTGTGTACACCCTACCTGGGTCTGACTGGATGCTGCAGCACTCAAAAGCTGAATGTTTCAGGAGCCTTTTGGGTGAGCAACCTTTCTTTGTATGGGTGTTCGGTAAGGCTGGAGGAACCTTGCTAACTATAGGTCAAGATAGTTGAAAGGATGAACTTTCTCAAACTTCTCATGGATGAACGATCAAAGCTTTGTGCTGTGGGTCCAATATTGCTTTATTTTCCCTCAAGCCTGCTTGTGAGTAGGACAAGCTATTGGGTTTGGAGTCCCACCATGCATTTTGGGCAGGTATTAACTCATTATTGTCATTAACTTTTAATAAGTTGTCATTAAAAGATCAGAAATGAAGGGACTGAATCCTTCTCAGCCTTCCCCCTGCCCCCACTAGCATAAATGAGTATTCAAGCTGTATGCTGCCAGTCAGTAAATGTCAATATTGGATAAGTGTTTCCTTTATATCACTGCAATTTAGCATAAGCTGCTTGGAAACAAATGTCTTCCATAAGCATGAGGTGTTTCAGTAAGTACATAGTCAACATTGCTATGAGGATTAAATAAATGTCAGCCCCACTTGTATGCTCAGCATCGAGTTAAGACAGCCGAGCTTGTATGATGGCTAGTGTGGCAGGAGGGATTTTGCAAGTCTCTGTGGAGAGCATGGGATGGAAGGAGCCACTTCGGATGGAGGCACGTGGAGGCAGAGGGTGCAGGTTCACCATACAGCGTACCCCGGCTGATGGTATGGGGTGCAAAGGGATGCATGGACCTTCCCTCCAGATGAATGGGTCTGCTCTGGAGGAAGCCTTTCCTTGGCACTGTCTGGCAACCCAGAGAGGAGAAGTTGATGCAACCAGTGTTGACTTGAGCAGGTGGAGCTGCTGGCTCAGGATGAGCGTCTTGTAGATTGCCTTGGCCACCAGTGCTGGGATAGATCTGCCTTTTCCAGTGCAAACTGGGAGTTGCCTGGCTCTAGTCAGCAGTGACGGGAAAGTGCCAAGGGGTGAGGCTTGGCTGTCACCTGCTTTGTGGCGGGGAACATGTTGTGCTTGGAGATCTGTCTGTAAGCCCAGAGCTCACCTACAGCTCGAGGGTTCCCAAAGCTGCCGAGATGTAGACTGTTGTAGGAGTTAGTCCACGCTGGCAAGGCTTGTGCATGTGGATGAAGGGAGATCGTCACCATTGGCGGCTCTGCCTTCAGCTGTGTGAATGAGTGTGTCTCTCAAACAGGCAAAGGCACCTGATACTCTGTAAAGGGAGTTCAATGCAGCCAGCAAGTCAAGGGGTTGCTCAGTTATCAGTGGAGGCTCAAATCCTTCAAGCTGCATGTGCAGGAAAACCCTGATCACCGGTCACCCTGGGATGTCACAGCATGCTGTCTTGGTCTGTGGCAAGCTCTGCCAGCAAGGCACGAAAATCTGGGAGCACAGTGGGGGGCTGAGCTGGATGTGTTTCCATTCCCAACCATGCCAAACCGCTGCTTTCTCCCCAGCTGGCAAAGAGCTGACTGTAGCCACTTGTTCCCAGCTGCACAGGAATAACTGTAGACAAAATCGTTAGCAGTCAAATGAGCCTTATCAGCTCCTCTCATGCCTGTCTCTGCTCCGTATGGACTCGTTACCCTGCAAAGTGTGTATTTTAATGACTGGCCGTCGCTGTTCCAGGTGACTTGAGCAGAGCATCCCAGTCGTGTCCTAGCAGCCCTGGCGAGCTGGCGGGGGGGTCGCAGAGCTGAGTCTAACTCACCTCGTTAGGCTGCGCATTGGCAGTGCTGCGGAAACAGCCTGTGGACATGTGGGGTGTCTCAATTCGGGCTAGGGAAAGAGAGCATGGAGGGGAAGGAATACCCGAGTATTTTGAATTGAGTTCCAAACCAGGTCACCTGGCAGAGCTAATGCAGTTTTTCTCCTCATTTTTTTCGGCTCAGCCTGGTGGTGGCAGCAGCAGCGTTTGCATGGAGACAGCGGGCTGCTCCGGCCTGCCAGTGTCGGGCTCCGTTAGAGGGGTGCAAGGCCAGCTCTGGGGCATGCGGGGCTGAGAGCACCAAGCACCCTCTCCTGTGCTGCAGACAACCTGCATCAGGGTTTTGGTGGGGAGAAGGGGTTGGGGGCCACCTCGAAGTTCCCACCCCTTTCCTGAGGAGCAGCAGCGGTCACCCCCTTGCGTGGTTGGACGCATCTCTGGGCAGTGAGGCAGCTCTTGAGCTGACCTTGCCAGGGAGCACGTAGCAGTGGTGCAAATTCCATGGGCTTGCTCAAGAAGGGGTTAGGGTGTAGGAGAGGAATGTGGGGCTGTATCTGACCCATGGCTCCTTGCCCCCTCCCCCCTGGTGATAAACACCTATGTTAGGCAGTGCGGTGCTCAGAGGTGAAGAGCATCTTGTAATCCTTGCTTGGCTAGGGGTAACCTGCAGCGGGGATGGATGCCATGGTCAGTGGTACCTTGCTGGGCTGTTCCTTACTCTGTCCTGTGAGCTAAACCCTGCAGTGTGGTTTAACATGCCTTTCTTTTCCTTCTGGCTATGTCTTTAATAAGCTGGGAGTGATGGGGCCACCCCCTACCCCCTGCCTTGCCCCCCCATCACCCATAAGTGTTGAAGAAACAGAACCAACAGATGCTAAAATTAGGCACAGCTGTTTGCAGTGTTTTGTCCTCCCCATCAGTCTGTCACTGTCTGTGCTTATTCCTCATCTTGTCCAGAGGCTGGAAATGTTTAGGATATGAAAGCTTTGGGTAGCTGTACATTAACTCCTCCTGTCTGAGCTGAAGCTTGACTTACTCTTAGATGGTGGATTTCCTTTATTTGCACTTCTATAATACTGGAAATTGCCAGGTAACCTCAAGATGGGCATATTCTCTCTGTACTTGGGGGACAATACTGCTCATTTTCCTGTGCTCATAAGCTTCCCTGCCAGAGACCAAGGGAAACGTCTTCGTCTCTGCTGTCCATTTCAGCTGGATAGTGTGATCTGCTCTTGCTTTGGAGGGGTGGAAGATACACTGAGCGCTTTTTGTGAGTAGGCAGACTTGCATTCGTGGTTTGATCACTGGGGTGGGTGTTGTCCGGGGCTCTTGCACCTGTGTGGGGTGTTGTGGTGGTTTAACCCCAGCTGGCAGCTGAGCACCACACAGCTGCTTGCTTGCTTCCCCATGCTGGGATGGGGAGAGAATCAGAAGGGTAAAAGTGAAAGAGATAAAGACACTTTAACAGGTAAAACAAAAGGCACATAAGCAAAGCAAAACAGGGAATTAAATTCCCACATCCCATCGGTTCAGCCATCTCCAAGAAAGTAGGTCTCCATCACATGTAATAGTTACTTGGGAAGATAAAACATCATAGCTCTGAATGTCCCCCCCCTTCCTCCCTTCTTCCCCCAGAGTTATATGCCAGGCATGATGTCATATGGTGTGGAACATCCCTTTGGTTAGTTGGGGTCAGCTGTCCCAGCTGTGTCGCCTCCCAAACTTCTAGTTCACCCCCAGCACACTCATGGATGGGATGAGGAGCAGAAAAGGCCTTGACTCTGTGTAAGCACCGCTCAGCAATAAACAACAAAATCTACCTGTATCATCAACACTATTTTCAGCCCAAATCCCAAACATGGGATAATTTCTTCATAGCCACATACAGCTGCTATGAAGAAATTAGCTCTATCCCAGTGAAAACCAGCCTGTTTGCCCCTGACTGAATATAGGAGGCTTTTTAGGAGATGATGGCTGTCTCTGCTGTCTGCCACCCCTTAGAAAATGTTCATCCCCCTTCACTTGGGCGGCAGTGCAGGGGCTCAGTGTCATGATGCAGAGATGTATGCTTCAGAAAGGGCAGAGGGGGGGAACTTCATGAGGGAACAGAAGTGCCTTTTGCTGTCAAGCACAGAACTGTGTAAATGTCATCTCCTGACAGATCTGTGATGATAGCAGCAGCAGTGCTGTTGGGCTGGATGTGAGTCAGGGTCTTGTGTGGTGGTGTAGGTCCGAGGGATCTTTTTTACTTTGCCTCTTGTGCGAGTGTCTATCTCCTGCGGCAGGAACAGTTTCTGAAGATTCCTCTTGCTCCGGTCATGCTTAAAATGATAATATTGGTTTAAGATAGACACTCATGATAAACCAGGAAACACGGCGCCCTTTGAAATCTTCAAAGCTCTCTTCCATCAAATGGGCTGGCTAGAAAGGCGACTGCCAGGGCGTTCCGATTGCCACGCTTCGGATGCTAACCTCCTCCTAAGGTTGCTTTTTCTTTTAAAGAGCTGCCGCCTGTAACCTTCCTCTCCTTCTCTGGGAGGTGCCAACTGCATCGAGGTGGTATCTGCTACGCTTGCTCAGCATCTTTGTGCAGCTTCTTGTGTACTACCAGGGATCTCTCAAATCAGCCTTTTTTGAACCTTTGTGCAATGGAAGCAAAGCAGAAGGGAGAGATGTGCTAACCAGGCAAAGCTGGTTTTTCCTGGGAGTGAGTGGGGATGGGGGGAGGAAAGAGGGGAAGAGTGAAATCTCTCTTCTCAAGAAAGAGAAAAGGACCATATGCAGTTGCCAAATGGCTGATGTCCTTTGATGATGTCTTTACGTGGTGGTTATAGTGAACTTTTTCATCCAGCATACTGATTTTTTTTTTTTTTTTCCTGCAGCGGTTAGGTTTCTCGCCATGGTTTGGCTTTCTCCCAAGCATACACAGAAATCCTTGTAGTGCTCTTAACCTGTACAAGTTGCTGCTGCCTAGAACAGATCAGAGTTGCTGTCCCAGTGGAAGCGTTTTGTTCAAAATCCAGAAGAAAAGTTGAAGTTTTGAAACTTGGTGCAGAAAAGGAAACATCTGAGATTTATGGGTTGGAGACTTGGAAGTGGACTTGCTAAAATGCCATGTTTTGATATTTGCAATTCTAGCGTTGAGTTCAGGAAGGGGTATTTTTTGTGTGTGCACAAAGGATGGCAAGTACCACTGTCTTGTGGTAGATGAAGGGATGCTGGGGAGTTGTCATAGAAACTACTTGACTACCCTGGCTATCCTTCCCTGGGGTTTGGAAATGGCATGCACATCCCTCGACTTTGGCCTGGCCAGTGAACCCACCATGATGGGTCTCGCGGTGTCCCAGTTTGTCACAATATATTTAATTCTAGGATGGCGTTAACCTGATCCATGCGTCCATAAAGCATCTTGTGGTAGGTTCAATACAACTGCATTGTCATTGTCTAACACAAAGGTTTTTCTCTTGGTCTGGCTGTGTGCTTTCCTCACCCGTTCTCCTGTACACCGTGAGGACGTCATGTGCTGGCACGTGCCTTGCTCTTCTCTGAAAACACCCTTAAAAATCAGCTCGTGATGATTGGAAAATACCGAAAGATTATAAAGGTGCCAGTGATACTCATCTGGTGCATTGAGCAGGTAAAGAAAGGACCTAAGAGGCAATTGAAGAGATTGATGGGCAGTAATGGGTGTAATAGTAATTTTTGTCCTGTGTTTTTAATAGTGATGGATGACAAACGCAGCTGGAGCCCCCGTGCGGAGACCAAGAGATGCAGTTAAATTACAGAGGCTTCTTAACTTAATGAGGCCATGTAATAAAAATGAGGCATAATGAGCAAAGTATAATAGTACTATTATGCTTACGAGTGCTCTAGCAGAGGGCTGAGCAGGCAGCGCCTGGACGTGCTTGGGGGATGATGATCTCTCTGGGAGGAAGGGCTTTCCTGGTTGGATGAAGATGAGAAGGCTGGGGAATATTTGAGAGTTGGGAAAAATATCAGCTAGCCAAGTAAGCCATGCTTACCTGTTCATTCCCACTGGATGACGAGTAGGTGGAGCACCAGATGTGGTTGGTTCCCCAAGATTTTGGTTTTGCTGGCAGTGTTCTGGGAAAAATCTCTGCTCTGGGTAACCTCAGGAAAGTCCATGCAAGCTTCCCTGATGAAATTGCAAGGGGTTGGATTTTGTAAGGTAAAAGCAATGGGATTTCTTTTTTTCCCAGCCTGGAGGCAGGCTCTGCAGGGAATTGATGGGCTCTGGGAGGGCTGCAGAAGGTTTGTGTGCCAAAACCTTGATTTGGAGACTCAGTGCTGAGGCTTGCATTAGCTCAATTGGGGCTTTTTTGGGGGAGTGGAGGTGGGAAGTGGATTAGCGTCTGCAGAACAGTTATGTCTCTGCTGCTGTTAAATGTAGTTAAACTTGAGTGACTTCTAATCTAATAATGAAAGGAAGAGAAATAAGTGTTCTCAGTGATGCATGCCCCTCACGATAACTACTAATTGAAAACAGATATTTACTTTAAAATGAAAATGTAATACGATAAATGGTGGGTTGAGAATTTTGCACACGTAGGAGGGAGAAGTGAGTGCACGCAGCCTCCTATCTGCTCTGTCTGAGCTTTGTGTCCATCTGGGAGCAGAATCTCCCATGCTCTGGGGTTGGTAAGCTGGAGAAAGGGTACGAGGCTCATGATAGAGCGGAGCTCAGAGCCTTACTTTGCTGAGATCAGGTGCATTATGGTTCTCTTCATCTGACCTCAGTCTGCAGAGGACCTTCCAGCTGGGCTTCTGTTCCTTGTCCTTGCAAATATTTCCCAGCCAAAGCTCCAGGAGAAGGAGAGGTTAAGCCTTTTATAAGACTGGGGAAGTATCATCTCCCTTGTCACGAGGGTGGTGGTGACCCTCTTCCTGGTGGTCTCTGCTGCTTGAGACGCACCTTTCTGCCTGAGCTGGCTGTCCTGACCCATAGACCTGGCTTGGTAGATGAGGTGGCCACTGCTGGAAAGGTGCTGGCCACTGCTGCCTTTTGGAGGATGCTGGAGGAGCATCAGGGACATCTCTGATCCCCTCAGGCCAATCCGAATGGGTGCTGATCCCTCGAGGAAGACCCTTGGCTGTGAGCACTGAGGGTGTAGCACCCCTCCACTTGCCTCTTGTCCTTGGTTTGTCCACCCTCCTCCCATCCCCTGCAACCTGTCTCAAACAAATCGCCGCTCCAGCAGCTGAAGCCAGAGTCGTGGTGCTTTTTAAAGTAGTTTATAGGCAGAGCTCAGTGCTGCGTGACTGGTGACCATTAAAGGATGCTCCCTGACAAAAGACCCCCACAGCACTGTGATCTCTGGAGGGAAGCAGCCTGGTCCTAATCCCTTTGTGCAGAGTTCCTGCTTGTTTCTTCATATGGGTGCATTTGTATAATTTGCATTTTGCACTCTGATCGTATGCATAGAATTCAAATTGGAATGGGGACTTGCATCGATTTGCATGCTAATGAGGCAGTGGTTTTATTTACTTATTTGGAGCCCTCTCAAGCAGGCGGTAGGCTGCTGGAAAGCATCTCGTGCAGTTCCATTGGTGATGGAGCTCTCTGGCAGCACAAGGACCCTTGCTCTTTCCCTGTGCCTGAGCAGTGGAAGCTGGTGGTCTTGGCTTGGTCCTTCTGAACCCTTGTAGAAGCAACTTCCTATGGAGATCAGCTCACCTTAACTAACCAGAGAAGCCCCTTTATACTGGTGCTAACTGGGTTTGGGTAGGGCTTTGCCATGTGGCAAAGCAGAAATGCTGCTGTGTTTGAGCTGGTTGTAGCCAGCACTGGATGCAGTGGTCCATGGGAGAAATAATAGAAGTGTGCCCCTGTTCTGTCTTTGACTTAGCAGTAGGGCTGGTGGTGGGTGTGGGTACCCGCTGGCTGCAGCTACCTGCATTCCTCATCAAACTGTGACCCTTCCCTTCATCATGGGGCTGTTATTTCTGGTGTCTTTCAGCAGCTGACCTTGGGATACTGCATGTGGGCTTTGGCTGAGATGCCCATCAATCCTGCTCTGCCATGGTGTGTGCTTCTGCTCTGGTCCACCCGTGCTGTTTTCCCTCGGCGGGAGTCTTTCAGCCTCTTCCAAAGTTGATGAGGGAGAAGCAAGTTTGGAAATGTTGAGGAAAGTGTCAGATAAAGTGAAGCCAAGGGCTGGGAGAAAGCCAATTCCCAAAACTCTATGCCATTACTGGAGAGGGAAAAAGGACACTGAGGCACTTCATTGAATCGCAGCACTGTGTGCCTTTGCATTCTTGCTCCCTGCCCCATATCTACAGCAGATACACCCGGTGTAAAGCTTAATGCTCAGCCTTCCCATGCCAGCACTCCCTCCCCAGATGACTTCTGGTGCTGCCGAGTTTGTTGCTGGCACACTGAAAAACGGCCAAGCCTGGGCTTCTGAAGCAGCAGCAGGAATTTGGGTCACATCGCGCTGCCCCGGGAGAGCAAGTTTCTCGCGGAGCAGTCTGGCTTCCAGTTATTATTTTACAGAGGATGTTAGAGGTTGATAAGGGAGCTGTTCTGACTGCCAGTGGGGCTTATTTGGGGCTTATTGTATGCTCCAGTTTATATTTTAATATAGTCAAAGGTGACTTACAACTTTAATATTAATTTTAAAACTGATTGCTCAAGGTTTTTTTTATCTATGTGAAACCAGATTAATCTCAGCCTTCCTTGATCCTGCTGGTAGCTTTTTCTTTCCCTGGCTGGAGACATATGTGATCTGTGTTGTACCAACAAAAGACAAGAAGGAAGATGTTTGTGTGGCGATAAATAACTGTCACAGGGTCTGCTTTTCTTCCAGAGAAATCTCTGCTCTACAAGCTCGACAATGGCATCAGTGGGAGCTCCTGCTTTTGTACGAGGTTCTCCGCCTCGGCTTGCGGAGTGGGGCTTTGCCGAACAATGTCCGGCTTTGTGCTTCCCATAGAAACCTCATTTTGCGTTGTTGTGTTTCTCCCTGGTTCTCCGTAATCCACCTCCTTACGTGCCGCTTTGTGCTGCCGGCATTAACGTTTCTCATACTCTTGCTGTGCTACTCGCAAGATGTTTTGTGCCCCAGATGACGATATTTCCGGGGGTGAGAAGGTGGCCTTTGTGGTGGGGGCAGTGGGGCAGGCCATGGGAGGCTGGAGTCCCTCACTGTCTTGCTTCGAGCTCCTCGAGCATCCTTGGGCAGTCATGCTAGGCTGGAGGATCCAACAGCTGCCAGATCTTGGAGAAGCTTCTGCCTCTGGGCACCTAATTTGGGGTGTTTCAAGCTTCCTTTAATGCCCTATACTTTGATTAAACGTGATACCTTTTAAGATGACCAACTTTGGGCACCCAAAACTGAGTTGCTTTTGGCAAAATGAATTCTGGGTTGCCTTTGGGCCTACATGGAAGCTGGGGGGACTTCTTACAAGGGCGTGTAGTGACAGGACAAGGGGTAACGGGTTTCAATTGAAAGTAGGAGATTTAGATTAGATATCAGGAAAAAATTCTTCCCAGAGAGGGTGGGGAGGCCCTGGGACAGGTTGCCCAGAGAAGCTGTGGATGCCCCATCCCTGCAAGTGTTCAAGGCCAGGCTGGAAGAGGCTTGCAGCAACCTGGTCTCGTGGAAGGTGTCCCTGCCTGTGGCAGGGGGGTTGGAACTGGATGATCTTTAAGGTCCCTTCCAACCCAAACCAGTCTGTGGTTTGGAAGTGGAGGCTGGTGTGCTCTGACACCTTCGTAGGTAACAATCCCAAATCGTGTGGTTTCAGTGAATCCCCTTGATTTAGCTCCAGGACATCCGGCGGCTGGTTGTGTTGCTGTAGGTGCTGTGGGTCTTGGAGCAGTCTTGCTGGTGCTGTCAGTTTGTGAAGCATCAGTGGGTGGTTGGTCTTTGGATTCGGAAGGAAAGGATCAGAGTTGTGGCTCTAGAGACCTGTGGTCATGGATCTGTGTCATCAGTCGGCCTTGTATAGCAGCGGCACTTTAAATTTACTCCAAATAATGAGTTTACAATGTGCTGTACTAGGAGTGTGTTCCATGCCTCAGTGAAGGATGGCTAGAATCGAATGCTCTGTATCCAGTCTTGAGCTCTTCCCTGTTATGAGTGTGGCGTAACATTTCCATGTTCTCCAAAATACCTCCTAAATGCTGCCTGTAGCTTTTCTCATCCTGGCTTTAGGAATCAGTACTTTCCAGAGCTTGTTATTCCATGCATGGTGCAACTTGCTGTACATAATATGCTGGATTGGTGGACTGAGGGCTGGGAATTGAAGATGTGTGAATCCGAGAGTGGCAGGTGAGGGGAACTGAGGCACAGAAGTTTGGAGCAGAGATCCGTGCTAGTTGCTATCACAGCCTGGTGGGGAAAGTAGGGGGTTTTGCTTGCTAGAGATGCCCCACGTCTGTCTTTCCCCCATGCTGTATTTCAGCCTGAGGTGGGAAACCATCAGGTGTTGTTTTGGCTCGGAAACCAAATGTAAATGGTCTTAAGATGGTGATGAGACCGAAGAGCCGTTAAAGGCAAGACTTGACACCGTGCAAGTGAACGCCAAACAGCAGCCACATAAATCCCATTTGTTTTACATTTCAGAGCTTAATGAGACAGAAATCGCATGGCAATTGTCATATGTGAAGGCAGAGATTGCTAGTTTGCATTTAACTAAAGCAACTGCCTGGTGCCTGAAACGAAACCGTGACACCCGCTCGCTGCAGTGCTGCTGCGATGGGGAGTGTACCTTGTACAACTGCAAACTGTTGGTTGCCCTGAAGTTCAGTGCATGTTGGGTGTGTTCACGAGACCCCCAGCAGCTAAGACCAGGTTGTCTTGCAGTCGTGGAGGTCACCAGCCTTGCTTCTCCGATGTACTCGAGTTTCCCACTCCTCATGCAAAGAACCGAGGCATGTGGCAATCGATTTTTGCATGATTTCACGAGGATAAGGGTATGAAAAACTTGTGGGGTGTCCTTCGGAGTGATACACAGGACGTTGTAAGGAGCATCGCTCTGCGACAGGTGGATACTGTGGGTCTGGAAGTAGGCTGAAGCCCTCATCTCTGAGCCATCCCACACCAACGAACATTTCAAACTATTTCCAAAGCTCTGTGTGCCACCGGCTTCTCTGAATATCGCTCTTGGCGGTTTGCATACCGGGTGGAGAGAGGTTACAGTGGTACCTTATGAGACTGCGGCAGAACTTACCAGCCGCAGCTTCGCACCCTGGTCAGGAGGTAATATGCCTGCTTTTCCTAAAGCAGTTGTTATTTTTAGTAGGAGGGGTGTTGCTGCCTTTGATACCTGCTCGTGGTAGCCCTGGTTTGAAAAGTGCCATGTTAAAATTACCTAGTCAGTGCCTTTAGCTGATGCCCACCAAGGCAGGGAAAGGCTTCTGGGAATCAGCTCAAACTGGTGTAAACCATCAAGCTTTCCTCCCTTTTTTTCCAGTATAAACCTATATCTGTTTAAGATTAGTCAAACAATAGAAAGATATTAATGCCAAAATGCATTATCTTGGGTGACTGGCTTCATCTCTGCTAATTTCTGCCTTAGCTTTCCAGATGATGTTTGTAAATTGCTAAAGCAGTACTTTAGTATTAACATAAGCTACAGTCTTTTCAACAACTCTTACAGAACAGGCTGTGTGTGGAGCTCTGAAATTGAATTTTCTTTTCCCCTTGTCTGTCTGAACTAAAAAAACTAGAGGAAATGCTATATTGGGTTAACTGAAAACAGGACTGAAAATATTTGTTTCAGGTCAAATAAAACATTTCATCTGATATGATATGTTCTTTGTTCAGACTTAAAAAAACCTTTTTTAAAAGTAAATTAACTTCAGAGATGTCTTGAGGGGAAAAAAAAAAGTCAAAATGTTTCATGTAGAGGAGAAAATGTCTAAAACCACTTTCACTTTTGACACCCACTTCCCCCCCCGCTTTCAGTCTGAACAATCGAATGGGTTTGATGGGAGTTGGTGAATAGCATCAGTTGACCCACATCTGTATGTTGAAAGTATTATGCTGAAGATGCAGGGGGAAGAGCTAATGAGTCATTTTTCTAATGGGTATCTCGGTAGGTGAGAGAAGTACTGAAATTATATCCTTGAAGGAATAATGGGACCCTAGTTAGATGACTAAATCGTATTCTTAATCATCCTGGGGGCGATGAAGAAGGGGGAAAACTGTTGAGTTGGATCATCTTGATTAGGTAAATTGTGGGTGAACAGTGTTTTTCAGCTAGCCTAGAGCTTTTTGGGGGGAAAAGGGGGACCAAGCCCAAGCTAACAGTCCCTGCTGCATGCATTGCAACAAACCCCGCTGGGTCATCCCTGGCATTGAACCTGGCTCGCGTGGTCTTTTCTCATTGAGAGAGACCTCTCTGATGGCACGGTTCAGCGTGGGGTCAACGGACCCACTTCTCGCTGTTGATTGTGTTTCATCATCGGTTCCCTCAAAATGTTATTAAATTAGTCCTAGAGGCACCTCCAGCATTTGGCTTCCTGATGAATCCTTACTAGGATACCTGAGACCTTAACGTGATGAGAGGCTCCCCAGGCCTTTTGTTGCTACTGTAAAGCACCTGGAGAAAAACCTTCCTGAGGTCTGCTGCCTGTTGCTGCGGTGTCTTAAAGCTGAAGGGAACAAAGGCTTGGAAGAGAGTTCCGGTAGGACCCCTGGACTGGTCCAGGTCTTCTCCCGAACAAACGATGTTTCTCTGGGCATGCATCTCTTTGGATGCATCTCTTCCAAGTTTTCGCCTGGGGTGCTGGGAAGGGTGCTATCAGTTTTAGTGGAGTAATTGAGCAGTTGCATTGTCCTGGACATAGCAACTAATGATTCTTTCTGTATGATAATGTGTCTTCATTACTCTAGGGAAATCATTTGCTCCTGTGAAGACAGGCCTCTCATTCCTTTCATTGTGTGGGTTAAGGGGGAAGAGACTAATGGCTTAATTAAAAGGTTGGAGCTAAAAATCTGTCTTAACCCTTTTTTTTTTTTGTATTGAAAGAGTACTGCGGGTAGGAAGATTGCATACAAAGGCAAGTCACAACCCAGCCTCGTCTTTGGTAGCATTGCATCAAATGAGGGACCCAAATGTCATGTCTTCAGTCCGTCACCCATGTCTCCTGTGAGCCATCTGCCCGCTGGAGTAGGCTGGCGTGGGTATGCACGGTGTTCCTTTGTGGGAAGCGCTGAGATTTATTCTGTGTGAAAGGGGGAACGTTATTTAAATCTGCACATTTTGCAGGATGTGAAAGCAGCTCCACGTAATATACAGCCTTCCTCTCCACTGGGACCACTCTATTAACATCTTTCATTTGTGTAGCTGGATGCTTTGCCGTTCCTTTTAGCGGTGATAATCCAGCAAAGACCTCTGTGGTGTTCACACTGCAATATTTATGGAGCCAGCCTTCCTTTTAATTTCCATGCCGAGTTTGGCCATGTGCAGAGATAGAATACAAACAGTGGCTTTAGTCGCACAATAGTTCAGGCTTTTCCCTTGGTGGGCTGTAGGGCTTTTCAGTGACTTGGTTGGGGCTGATTGGGTATGCTTTTGAAAAAGGAACTGAAAGGTTTGAATGTGTCTGACAGCGATTGTGCTCTCCCGGGCTGCCTCCAAAGACAAATAGTGGCGGAAAGCCCTTTACTGGGAATAGGTTGAACAGAGTCAACCACTGGGAATTTTAGAATGGAAGGGACCTGCTTGTGTGTATCCTTCCATCCAAGCTTTTGAGTAAAGGAGTGTCAGTGCAAGGCATCTCCTTGTGAATGAGTAAAAACCTCCTGCAAATGAGCAGTGCTCTACTTCCTTTACAAGCCACACTTTTCTGGGTGATGCAGAGGGGAAAGCAGCCCTTCTGAGGAGGCTTATGCTTATGAGTGTTGCTATGGTGGGATGTGGATGCCAATAGCTTGCTTATACAGGAGGGTGGATGGAGCCTATGGCTTGGTTGAGGCAGCTCAGGTCCCATGGAGGCAACCTTATACCCACTGGATTTCGCGTATGTGCCTTCACGACTGCTGCATGTGGTGCCTTTCCCTTTGCCTGCTCTGCCCACAGTGCTTCCCTCCATGGGAAGGGAGAGGACCCAATCCTCTGCCAGGGAGGAGAGCAGAAAGGAGGAGCCTGGCAGCAGCCTGGCAGCAGTCAGGATGATGGGCACATCCAAGCCGGTGCTCCCGAGGTCAGGACTTTAGTTCGTTTAGGTGCTCGGCTTGGCGCAGAGGCATCAGAGCACCGGTCACGCACGTGCATCTCTCTGCAGCTCCGATTCCCCAGCTTCTTTTCTCTTAATTTTGCACAATTAAATATTAAAGCCAGTAAACACTTTAGTTCGTCTGCACAGCGCTGTCTGCCCAATTATCCTCCTGCTGGGCTGTCAGATTGTGCCAGTTGCTTCCCTGGGTGCTGGCAGCCTTTAGCCTACGTGCCAGTCATCGCTGCGAGGAAAATCCCTGCTCTCCAAACCTCTCTTCCCACCTCCGTCTGCTGCTCTCCGCTGCCTTGAGGTTAGCTCCATGTGCGATATCCCAGGACAGCACTGCACTGCCCCAGCTGTTTGTTCTTCTAAAGCTGGTTTTTTGGTATTGACAAGGGAATGAAGGGAGAGTTTAGGTAATGGCTTCCTAGAAACCTGTAAACGTAGGTCAGACCTGTTGTACTGTGCAGAAGAGGTTCTTGTCTCCCTTTGGCTTTTCTGTAGTTTGGTCCCAGCAGCTTTTGGTGATCTGGGGGGGTCTGCAGCCCTCCCGAAGTCCTCACTGCCTCCCTGAAGCAGGAGTGTGGTCGAAGGTGGGATTTTGGTGCTGCTAAAATATTGTGTGGTTTGTGGTTGGTGTTTTTCTTTTTGGTCCTGCCTTTTAGGGCCTCGATACTCAGTGAGGTCCATTTCCAAGAGGGATGTGATGTCATGATTTTACTGTGGTTTTCAAAAGACATTTCAAGTGCTTGAACTCCTGCCAGCCCTGAGTTACGTTTCTGAATCTGGCCTTGACAGTGCAGGTTGAATTTCTTGCTGTGATTTTTCAAAGTAGTCTGTATTAGCAGCTTGTCCTCTGCCAGACAGATGGGTGTTAACAGCTAATAGGGTTTCTCCCTTTATTCACTCTGATGTGCTGTCCTGGACTGTGGCATCTGAGATGGTCAGTGTGAATATCAGTGTAATAACAAGGAGTCCTTGGCTTGCTCCCGGGCTGTGATAACCAGCCTGTGCAGAGTTTTGTCCCAAAACAAAACTCAGATCAGAATTTTTTCCGGTCTCTGTTAAAACTTATTACCCATTGGGATTGCTATCGACTAGGCTTTCCCATCAGTCAGTATTTCCTTCCTGGATCAATAAATCTTAGTATCGATTTAAAAATAAGTTGGTGTCTTAGAAGTACAGTGATGCTGGTTCCAGCAGGCAGCTCAGGGCTCCGCTGGTGTTTGCCATCCAAATCTTGGTTCCACTGTGGAATCTCAGCTGCCACTTCCACAGTCAGCTGTAGGATTTTATTTCTCTGTTGCAAACTCAACCTCTCCCTCAAGAGATGAGCCTTGGAAGTACTTCAGCTCAACAGTCCTTTTGCGTGGCTGCATTTTGTCATCTCGCGGGTCAAGGACTCCCAAGTACCTATAGTGCCTGTTGCCTGTGGCAGTCCCTATGGAGGTAGCTCTTGTGGTACAGCACTGCACATCTCCATTGTGTTCAGTGGGACGGGTCTCAACCCTCCCAGCTCTCGAAGGGTGCTATCTGCCAAGGTGGAAGCTGCAGGCTCATTGGGATAATGAAGGAAAACACTGTTCCTTCAGTCTTTCATACATCTTTCATGGCACGTTACAGCTGTACAAACACCTTAAGGGCTCCCAGGTGTTTTTTGGAAACCTGAGACCTCAGTGCTGCCTTTTCGTGTGTCTTTCTGTAATACCACTCTCACTACAGCCATCCTGTTATTTCTTTGTCCCCTGGTGTCTTCCAGGGCAGAAGTTGTTCCTCTCCATGCAGCATGTGGAGTTGTTCTCAGCTGCCTCTGGTTTCTAGAGCTGTTGAATTGGCCAGCAGCTCCATCCATCTGCACCCTCTTTCGTGTGCTCTGCCTCCCCAGCACCTTGCTTTCCAGCCCACGGAGACCTCCTGGGAAGCCAGTTGATAACGTGTGAACCTCTCTGGGCTTGATGAACTCATCCCCGTGGTGGCTTTTGTCCTATATGAGATTTCATAAGGAGCTTTGCTGTTTTATACCACACCAGATCTTCCAGGCTTAGCTGGCTTAGGAGCAGCTGAGGCATCAGGCAGGATCCCTTATGAAATCTGTTGGGAGTAATGAACCACAGATGACTGTTTTCTGAACTGGTATTGAGCTGCTGTTTCTAGAAGGCTGCCAGCCACACGCGTGCGAGGCTAGCAGTGGAAGAGCGCTTTCACGGGGGAGTGGGAAAGCTGTTGGTACTGTCAAATGTCTCTGCTTTCTACCCAAGAGGCTTCTGTGTTTGTCTCGGGCGAAGTGTCTGTTCTTGTTTTCTCCCTTGTTCCTCTCGGATGCTGTGAGGCTTAGTGCAGTTCACGCTTGCAGAACACTTGAGTAAAGCATGCTTGAAAAGTGCAAAGTATTTATTATTATTTGCATAGCAGTCCCTGACCTGCTGTGAAGAAGCAGCCCTTCAGCTCTGCTGAGTAAATATACCTTCGTTAAAAAAACCTTCTGCCTGTACTGCATTGAACCACTCTCTCACGTTCATCTGCTTTTTCATGTGTAAAAGTTTTAGGAATATTTGATTTTAATGAATTTTGAGCATGCAAAGTGCCTGCTTGGACCAGCACAGTGCAGCATCTTGACCCTGACAGATATGAATGGCATCCAGCTGGACTGCTGAGAAAGAATTTGCTTAAGGAGTGCATCTGCACCCAGTTTAGAAGCTATGTCTGGAAACCTGCAGGCTTCTGTCCAAGCCAAAGTACTGGTTTAGGGTGGCGCAGGGGCGATTTCCAGCTTGGTTTGCTGGAAAGGTGCGTGGGTTGGGGCTGTTGCAGGGATCCTTGTTGAAAATGCTGCCAACTCTAGCCCCGCTTCTGGGGCATCGCCCCCACATTTAAAAGCTGCCTTAGGCCTGCTAGTGCAAAGCTGTTTGGATTGCAAATGGGATGCCAAGGTTTTAGGTGCTCTCAGTGGCCCATAAAATCTTCTTGAGCTTCCCATGACGTTGAGGCTTGAAGAGTCACTATTTAAAGCAGAGTGTTTTCACAAGTGCTTGAGGTTGGCTTAGCGCTGCTCTTGTTGCTGTTGATTTAAGTCTAGTTCAAACAAACTTTGGACACTGAGCACTCTCTGAATATATGCTCCCCCTCCTCCCTGCCCAGAGGAAGGCAGGCAGATAGCTATGTTAGTATTTGGAAGGCTCTGGGTGTCGCTTTGTAACACAGACGTTTTCAGGCTGACTGCTAGAGGTACGGGGAATGGAAAGGAAGCATTAGCCATGATCCTTCAGCTTCTGCCCTTGGCACGTAGGGTAAATCGGGTAATACTGGGTGTTAAAGGGAGGAGTAATTTCTGCTTCATATTTCATTGATCAGTGTACAGGTTCACTTAAAAAAAGGTTGCACAGCTCGACAGATTTCCTTGATAAATTCCTGGAGCGTACCCTCATCCTTCCCTCCTGTCATCTGACAAACGAAAGTTTGGTCTAGCATTCCTTACTGACTGACTTGCTTTTAATGTAACTGTGTCACAGAGGATGAAGAACCCAGGCAGCGTGAGCTTGTGCCTTTGGGGTCTTGTTTTCAATTTGAGAACTGGGGTGCTTTCTTCCTGTTCTTAACCTGCAACAAAGCCTTGCAGGAAACTTAAAAACTTGATTTGCAAAAGATGCCCACTTGCTTGCCTCACTAGACAAATCTACTGTCACACTTCTGGACCTTGCCTTGTGCACCCTTTTACCTTTGCTTTCCTCAATTCAAGGATTTTATGAATGTGAAAGCCATAGTGAAGCCACGTGGACCATGTTCATGCATGGAGAGTCTTGTGAAGGTTCCCCAAACCCCAAGAATATGCCAGGGATAGAGAATAAACAACAGATGCTGCAATGTTGCTGAATAAAACTGCAAAAGCATAATCCACCCGTGTACGCAGATGCGTGCCATCTGCATTTCCCTTCCTGTGAACCCCGTGGGTCACCAGTTGTCTCACGGCTGTGCGGCTACGTGTGCAAGTTCTTGGTCCTTCTACCCAAAATGGGATGCCTGTGAGGGATTTGTGTTTCTGCTGGCTTTCTTACTAATCTGCAAAGGATGGGATTTGCCTAAACACTGAAGTTCAGCTGGCTTGCTGCAATAGGATTAGAGCTCCTAAGGAAGCGAGGATCTTAAAAAGCTGGGGTTACTGTCGCCTCTGTCTTGGAGCAGGCGGTCTGGGTGTCTGTTGGAGTAATTTGGATGTAGGTCTGTTTCCATTTTTATTTTCCCTTTCGGTGTCCCAGTGTCTTTCATACTGAACCACCTTTAAAACAAGATCACTTGGTTCATGTGGAGCATGGCAGCTGCCATCCTAGCATCCTGACACATCTACCACCACTTTGAGAGGCGGAGGAGAATTAAATCCTGGGAGGATTATAAACAGGCAAAATGCAATCTCTTAGGGAGAAATCCACTACGATTCTGCTGAATACCATGTCTTAAGGGGACTTCTGGGGCTTCTTAGCTGCCTGGAAGCTTTGGGATCTGTGAAGACTGTGCTTTGAGAAAAGTAGTCTTGTAAGGTCGGGTGACTGCAGAGTAGGGGGCTGGAATAGAGGAGCAAAGCAGGATCAGCCTTTCCTGTTGGAGAAACCCTCAAGATATGCACTATTTTCCCAGCAAACAGCTAGCTACTATGGGAGAGTTGGAGAAAGTTGGTCTGCACTGTTCAGTTCTCCAAGAGCATCCTTTTCAGATGCTTCCTTTCACCATCCAGTCACCTTCCTGGACCTTCCCTAGCATTGTGCCTGGTTGCTAACTGGATTGCTTTTCTGTCTTCCTCCTGTTTGAGTGATGCTCCCTCCCCCAAGTCCCAGCACCATATGTCATTAAAATGCTTAGACATGTGGAAAAGGCCTTGACAGAGATTCAAGGAGACAAGGGAGATGCGGACGAGCAGAGACTTTGTCAGATGGAATGATTCTGACATTAACGATGCTAACCCAAAGAGAAAGATACAGCTATAGGAGGGGGATGAAGGGGTTGGGGGGACCTGAATTGACAGAGGCATGGAGATGGGCATCATGGGTGAGGGAGACTGAGACAGAGGAGAGGTGGGGGAAAGCTGGAGCGATTTCTAATAGCAAATGAAGTGGAAAGCAGTGGTGGGGATGGAGAACCTGAGCATCATCTTGGTTTCATAGTGCAGGGCAGTCTGTGACCTCACCTTACCCTTAAGTTTGGGAATGTTAACATCTGAGAGCAGCAGAGCAGGATTTTTGTTTTCCTCCTCCACCCTTTGGCATGCCAGGAGCTTGTTTGGGAGCCTTTTCCTCCCTGACTGTCCTCGCACAACCCTGTTAACTAGCTCCAGCCTCCTCCTGTACCAGGTGAAGGTGCAAAAATAACACCTCAAGGATGGAGAAAGCTTTTTATGTTCCTTGTGTCTTGGGTGAGTGCTGTTTGCCCAGTGCAGGATTCCCCCTGCTATCTGCTGTTTGCCTGGACCTTCCTTAAAAAGACAAGACAGCACTCTTTTGCTGGTTGTTATCATGCTTTGGGGGCGTTTTCTGCCTGCAGAGAACACCTCTGAATTGCGTTGGGATGCCGTAAAGAAAACATGAACCCAAGCCTATCCTGCTTCCGTTGGCAGGAGGAATTCAAGCATCTGCGTAGGTGGCAAGCACAGATGTATGGCCCTGTGTATTTGCTATTCCAGGCAGGAAGCTGGTGGGGAAAACCCAGCAAAGAATTCCTTGTATCATTAATGCGAATATAGCTGAGGTTCAGAAAAACAAATGAAACACTTGGAGCTGGAAGGGGAGGGGAAAAAAGCTATTCCCAAACTAGGTGCAACCTGCAACGAAAACACAGCTTCTGTTGTTTAAACAGCCTTGGCTAGAAAGCACCAGGAGGAATACCATCTGCAGTGTGGAAGGGAACAAAAGGATCTGACTCCAGGTAATGTAAGCCCTTAGTGAGCTAGGAAAGGCAGCTGTATTGTAGGGGATGCTCCTGCATATCCCCCCCTCGCCATGCCCCTGCTGAGGGAGGCTGCCCGTATTTATTTACCAGGAGCTGGAGGGCAGGAGTCTCCAGCTAGACAGGATTTGCCGCCAGCTGTGGCTCCCGTGCCCCTTGGGGGAAGGACTGGAAGGCTACTCACCGCGTCATTCACTGGAAAACTTCCCTTTAAAATGGCATACTTGGAGAATGTTATGCCCTCACAGGGCGCTGGATTACAGCACATCTGAAGGTATGGGGCATTTCCACAGGTTCCCAAACGGTGCAGTAGTCTCCTGCCTTGATTTTCTGGAGTTTTTATCGCGTTCTTTGCGGGATGTAGTGGTCTGCTGTTAAATGTAAGGGTAGACTTTTGCTTCTGGGCAGGTGATGCTTTTGCAGAGGCTGACCAAGCACAGCTTATGGTTTTCTGTGGTACCTGGACGTGATTAGCTTTGTCTTACCAGAACTTTACAGGCTCTCCTAATTTCTGGTCTGCTGGCTGTGTTTTTTTTGGGTATATTTCTCCTCCTCCTTGTCTTTCAGCACAGTGGTATTTCCTTAGATGAGTCATTCCACAGACAGCCAGTTATTTTTCTGCAAGTAGCCTATATAGAGCAAACTTTGTACTCTTAAGTACGAAGGGAAGCGTTCTTCGGGGAGACGAGCTCAATTTGTTTAACACTGTAATTCACTGTTAGAAATCTCTCTCTTTTGTCACAGAGAGTCACTGGATGCATCAGCCTTTGATCTCAGCGGCTGATCTTCCATGTGTAAGAAATTTCAGTAACACTTTAAATTATGTGTCTAAGATACCCATTACCAACATGTTGCACTTAGATTTAGGAAGACTGTCGAGTAGTAGATAAATACTAGATGAGGCGCTTTTTAACGTAGTTTGGTTTATTATACCAGTATTTTTCTTTGCTCTTAGGAACTTGGGAACTGCGTTTCTTCTCCTGCCACTTTAAAAACTGCTCCACCTAAGTTTATGGTGCTCTGCCTAATTTGATAGATGATGCTAAATGGCATGTCTTGTGGCTTTGGGGCTAAGCATGCTTCATGGTTGGATTCAGGTTTGCTCCTTGCTGTGCAATTAATTCCGTAGGTGACCTTGAGCATATTGCTTCAGATCTGCCGTATTTTACTGTATTGTCTAGAAATGAAGTCCCTTGATTTGGAGAGGGGAGTCTAAATGGGATACATGTTGGCAGCTGGGAGATCACCCGGTTATGTGCAACGAGTTGCAAAGCAGGGTTGCATTTCGCCCTCCAGTAACGCGCTGCGGTCTGTTGTGTTACATGGGAGTTGAATCTAGCCTTTTGCGCTCATCTGTCAGGCTTCCATGCTAAGGAGATTCACCTTGTTGCTTTTACACAGCTTCGGGTCCCTGTGCTTCACTTAACAGGATTGTCTGTCCGGGAGGCAGCTTGGGGAAAATTTAAAGAGGTGCTTTCCGCCTCCTGTGTTCTCGCTGTTGCCTACCTAGGAAAATCTACGGGAGAAAATCTCGCAGAGTGCAGCAGGGAGTGCTTAGGAAACACATACCGAGACTTTTAAATCTCCCCTGGAAGCATCTGCCCGAGTGCCAGCCGCATTTTAAAATCCAGCTTTAGGCTGAGAGGTTTGAAGGCCTTTTCTGTGCATGTGTAAGCTGGAAACGAGGTGGACCACCAAGATGACGAGGTGATACAGCGGTTTGAGGCATTAGTTACCCCTGGGGCTGGGAGAGGCTGTGGGCAGTGTGGCAAGGCACAGAGCTCGCACTCAGAGCCCTCTGGGGACTTGCGAACAGCTCCCCTCTCCCTGGTGCCCCAGCCCTAGAGCTTTTGGGTCTGGTTCCTGCCTGGCAGCAAGCGATGCCATGGGAACAGCTGCTGCTCCCAAAAGCCCTCCCTTCTGCATTCACATCTCCAGCTGTCACACCCCTCTGTGTGTGGTGGTTATAGAATCACAGAACAGTTTGGGTTGGAAGGGCCCTTAAAGACCATCTAGTTCCCACCCCTGCCATGGGCAGGGACACCTTCCACGAGACCAGGTTGCTCCAAGCCTCATCCAGCCTCGCCTTGGACACTCCCAGGGTTGGGGCATCCACAGCTTCTCTGGGCAACCTGTTCCAGGGCCTCCCCACCCTCTTTGGGAAGAATTTCTTCCTGATATCTAAATTACCCACTTTCAATTTAAATCTGTTACCCCTTGTCCTGTCACTGTAGGCCCTTGTAAAAAGTGCCCCTCAGCTTTCTTGTAGCTCCGCCCCCCCCCCCCCCCCCCCCAGGTACTGGAAGGTGCTATAAGGTCTCCCTGGAGCCTTTTCTTCTCCAGGCTGAATGCCCCCCAACTCTCCCAGCCCGTTCCCATGGCAGAGGGGCTGCAGCCCCTGGAGCAACTTTGTGGCCTCCTCTGGACTCACTCCAAGTGGTCGATATCACTCTTGTGTTGGGGGCTCCAGAGCTGGACACGGAACTCCAGGTGGGGGCTCATGACAGCAGAGTAGAGGGGGAGAACCACCTCCCTTGACCTGCTGGCCACGCTTGATTGAACCCCCCTTAATAAACTGTGGCGGCAGGAGGGACAGGTCTCTGCTGCTTGACAAATCCAATGGGGTGGCAAGATAGAGACAATGTTTTTCCGGGGCTAATAGCCTGTTGCCGTGGCTAATAGTATAATTTCCAAGCTGGTGTTCTCCTTGGAAATCCTATGAATGGGACGGGAAAGGTCAAATTGGGAGCTTTTAGCTACTTGACCTCCTGCTTTTATTTTAAACAGACAGCGCTTGTGTGGCCAGCAGCAAAGGGAGTGCGTTCCCTGCACGGCTGTTGCCCCACAAATGGGTTTATAGCTGCGGTGATGCTGGTTGTGGCTGTTTAATTGGTGTCTTAATCGTCTCTGAATATATTGACTTAAGTACAGCAAAGTAAATTTATAGAAGTGGGTTGTTTTGTTAAATACGAACTTGTGCTCTGAGCATATTGTATTTTCTTATCAGAGGAAGGTTGTATGCTTCTGTAGGCAGAAACATCAGTAGAAGAAGGAAAAGAAGAAAGCTTTTCCTCAGGTGGGTGTTAAGAGCAAAGACACTGATTGTTGGCAGCAGTGAGGTCTGGCTGGCCACCTACCTGCCAGGGTCCGTGGTTTCCCACCAGCCTTTGCCTTCTGCGTTGTGTTTTCCGCTTCTGCAGCATGGGCGTAGCAGAGCTTGCTTCCCTTTGAAGTGTTGGGAGAGCTTCAGGAGGGGGGAAAAAAAAATGAGGTAGGTGCAAGAACCTCTTCCTACAGATCGTTACTCAGCATGTCTGGGAATGTATCCAGGAGAGATGCAAACCACACCTGGAGACCTGGGAGTGTGTTATGGGTGTACCTGTGGCTGCAACACCTGTAAGCGTGGATGCGCTCTGAAGTTCATTATGGCCTTATTGCTATTCCTTGCAGCTAACATAGGGGAATAGCTGCTGGAGCTAGTAATATATCTGAGACAGTGAACTTTTTTTTTTAAGAGCAGCCACTGTACTGTGTCAAGACAGTGCTGCACAGTGCAGGTTAGCAGAGGTCCCTGCGAGGCATCGTAATGAAACACAGAACCTTTCACCCTTAGCTAAAGCTTCTGTAAATTGCAAACAGGGATTAAAATGGTAGCGAGAGCCCAGGGCCCTGTTCCTCATGGTGCAAGACACACAGTGAATTTTGCTCAAGCTGAGTTGGGAAAAAAAACCTAAACCCACGGCTAAGAAAACAAGTGTTGTGGGGCAAAGGGGCAAGTCTAATGAAACTAACTGTGACCGCATTCCCCAAATTAACTCCAGAGCAGTTGGCTGGCAGAGAACTCCCTGGCCCTGGTCAGTTTTATCCTTGTTTAATAAAGCAGTCATGCAGCCCCTGGAAGAATTGCAGGGAGAGAGAATCATTGGGGAGCGGGCGGGGGGAGTGCAGGAGGAGGAGATCAAAATGGGTTTGTCAGTGCAAAAATCACACGGTGTGCAAAAAAGAGACAGGGAGAAGCCGCTCGCATGGGGGAAAACGAGACTGAGAAACAGCGGAGGTGTCAGAGCGGGTTTGGCACTGACTGAGCCAACTGGAAGTGAAAGCGTTGTGGAGAACTAGAGGCAGATCGGGGCTGTCAGGGAGATTTAGTTTGTCTGAGGAGTGAAAACCCTCACAGCCCTGATGTGGTTGGAGTGGGCAGGAGCGGAGAGGTGGGTGCCTGTGGATGCCCGGTGAAGCACCTGGCTTGGAAATATCAAGTGCGGCACTGCCACCGTGTTTACCGTCGTGATGCTCAAGGGGAAGGGGAATGGTGGTGCCCTCTGGATAGCTGGAGGGTCTTTTGGTGTAGTTCCCAAGGAACACTTGATGGAAGTCTCAGAGTAATCTTTTGAGCTGAGTAGGAGTTGGAGGGAAAAATGGTGGCCATGTGAGGGACTGGTGGCCATCTCTGTCAGGAGTTTGGGTAGTGGAGGGGGAGCAGTGTGCCCCACCACGGGGTTGCCCTCCTCCCTGCCTCCACTTGCCTCCAAATTTCCTTTTAATATTCCTCCCAAATCCCTTTAATATGACAGCCAGGGGATGCTGCTGTGCTTTATTGCCACCGCATTAATGAAAAGGCCATTGTAACCAAGCCTCTCTTTGTGACTTGAAGATGGATTTCCTCTTAAGGCGAGTAAAATGAGCCATCCTCATCCCGTGTGTAGATAGGAAATGGTGAAAGATGGCTGGGGCATATTTTGCTGGGCGGTTGCCGTTCTTCTGTTTGATGACTTGTTTAAAATCCTGAAGATGGCCCCTTCGTGTCAAGAGGCAGTATGGATGGCGCAGGTTGGGCTTTTTGAGGGTCCAGGGCATTAAGGACCTGATGAAAGATGGGGAGGAAGAAACCTTCTCTGCTGTTGGGGATCCAGAAGGGTCTGTTTCTGATGCCACTGGTGCTGAAACCTGTGTCTGTGGTTGCATCGTCTCCCCTGGTCTTGCCACACCCACTCCCAAGGGCACTGAATTTGGTGACAAAGCCTTGCAAGCAGCAGGGGGGTGGACTTCTGCTCCCCTTCCCCGGGCATTGCCAAGGATGTAAATACCCCAGAGGAGACCCTGATGCCAGAGCATCTCAACAGGGTGCTGGGGAGCAACTGAGTTGCTGCCATCCACATCTGCTGTGATCACGTATGCTAAGCAAAGCTTTTGAGCCTCTTCCCTCACGGATTTAGGTGCTGGAGCAGAGTGGATTTTCCAGTATGGTTTTCCTGTCTTCTGGTTCTTCCAGCATGTGCCTGAAGTGTCCCAGCCCACTGGGCACATGACATTAGATGGGGGTCTTTGTGGTGGAAGTGGGAAAGAAGATGCAGGGCAGTGATGCTGAGGCAGCACTTAAGCAAATGAAGGGTCAATCACAAGGAAGACCCTGAATGTTGTGTGTTCCCCAGGTTTCAGTATAAGGTGCCAAGCCCAGGGTCACGGGGCAGAGCTTCTGGAAGCAGCATTGAATCGGATGGAGCTGGGGCTGCCAAGAGTCTGGCCCCTTACTGCTGAATTTGATGTGGTTTTAAATTTTTTTTTGCATGTTTCTACTGCAGAAAAACTGGGTTTTAAAAACAGGGAGGGGAAGTGTTTCTTATCTGCTTTAAATTAAAATAAATCCAGACCAGAGAAGGCCTTTTGTAAGGTCTGCTGAGTTAATGGATTCATAATGACTTTTAAAGCTTCACTTGGGTAAGAAATACTGTTCATTTCATAATTGCATATAAATATACTTTCTCATAATCCAGGACAGCATAGCAAAAGGAAATCTACTGGCTTAATTATAAATCTTTTTATTAGCTGGAACCCCACTGGAATAAAAAAAAAAGCCACATATTGTTTTTACCTTAGAGGAAAAGCATGGGGAAAAGGGCGGGGGGAGATATCTTGCAAATGAGTTATGAGGAATTAAACAGGAAAGAAAACAATTGTGAGGGCTGTAGGGTAGCAGTGCAGCTACTGAGGGCTTCTGTGAGCACTTTTCTCTATCGATCTGTGGGCATTAGCGTGCCTGCCCTGGGTTCCCTGGGTGTTTTGGAGCTAGCACAGGAGAGCAATTCAATATCCAGTTGGTGGCTTCTCAAACATGTATTTTTTTTCATCACCGCCGTGACCTACTGTGACCCGAGCTGAAGCAGATTTATCTCCTTAGCTCCTGTCTGCCTTTCTGGCACAGGCAGGTTTCTCTTTGTAAAGCCGGGTGCTGAGGGCTGGAGCTGAAAGCCTGGGTGGAGGAGTGTCTGGGACCCTGTGCGGGGTTTTGGGTGGCTGGGGGAGAGAGCGGATGCCTCCGGTGATAGGCTTCGCTTTGGAAGCAAGGTGCTGTGTGCATGCTGACTAGGAGCAGAGGGATGCTGGGGATGGATGGGACCTGTTGCTTGCCCTGGGAAGGAGTGAGGTCCAGTCACTCTGGCAGTGCCAGTGCAGGGCTCTGGCATCAGAAGCCATCTCCGCATGGAGATGGTGAACAGAGAAAAGAAGGCTGAAGGATCGGGCTGCAGTGCCCACAGAAACAGCGCATCCATCATATCCTGCTCTCCTGTGCCAGGGGAGTGCAGCACCCTTTTGAAAACGAAAGAGAAACTAATTAAACCCTTAAAGGTTGAGCAGCCTGTTTGCATCTGATGGAGATGGAGGCTCTCTTTGCTCCCAGGAAACCTGGCACTGTCTTCCTGCTCCCTGGAGCTGCTTGCAGTCGCTGCCTGGCTGCAAGCCGCCGGCAGTGCCAGGCACCTGCCTCCTGCTGCCTGTTTGCAGAGCCAGTGTGGCCGTGCTGTGCCTGGCATCCACCTGCTTGGACAGATATGGTGGGAGCAGTCCCCCAGCATCTCTAAATCCTCCTCGCTGGGCTCGTGCTGCCCTGGCATCCCACTGCTTTCCTCCAAATGGGCTTCCCCCATCCCAGGGGACCTGCAGCAGTGATGGTGTTCCATGCAGGCCTTTCACAGACTGAGAAGGCAAGCTCTTCCTTGCCTGTTTGTGGGCTGGCAGGCGTTGGGGGTTTCTCATGCACCTCAGGCATTGCTCTGGTTTAAAAGACCATGACCTCTTCTATCAGCTCTATAAGCTTGGTTTTCCCCTTGCAAAATATGAAATTCTGTCTAAACTGGCCATCTTGTGCCAGATGTGTTTCCCCTCCTTTCACTGCATTTGGAGAGGTTTAGTTTACACAACTTTAATCTATGCATAACCAAAGGGAAGCAAAAGAGCCTCCTGCTAGTCCTCCTCATCCTTCTCTCCTGAATTTGGGTGCTGGAGTCCCCTGAGTTGTGTTTAAGGTGAAATACAACCAGAAGTGTGAAATCTGAGGAGCCACAAGTAATTTCAGCTGATAGAATATGTAAACCTCTGCCCCTGTCTGGATTTGACTCATTTCTTCTGGAGGATTTAAAATAGCTGGACAAATAACTGCCCTGCTTATTTTGCTTTGTATGTTGAGAGGTCCGATGTTAATTCATCTCTTCTTAGAGCAGTGTTTTATCTAAGCTAAATCACCAACAGTTTTGCCTAGATCTTCCCTGGGTCCTGTGTGTATTGATGCAGGTGTGGGGGAAAGAGAAAGCTACAGCAAAACCAGGGTATTAAAAGAAAAGCAGAGCAGACCAGGACAGTAATTTGCTTTTGGATTTATTTTTCATGTTTTCAAAAGGAACTAGGAGGGGAAAAATAATCTCTTCTCCCACCCTTCCCTCCAGACCATGGAATTAAATCTATAACTATTAGAAAAACATTTTGACCCAGACATCTTTTTTTTTTTTTTTTTTCTCCCTCTGCTCTTTCTCTGTATTCAAAAGCCTCCAAAGTGTCAGCATGTTTCCATGCAGGCGAGATGTGCATAGCATCTAAACAACATAATGTCAGTGTGGTAGAGAAAATTCCCACTGAGGGCCCTGCGGGTCAAAGCAAGCTAATGTATGATGCCCTCCCTTGCACTATTGAGCGTGAGTTGTGCTGATAAGACTCCGTACGCTCTGTCTATTAAATCTTGTCTACTGTATAAGCAACACGGGCGTGGAGTTATTTATTTTTTTCTGCCTTCCTCCCCCCCTTAAATTGTCATCCTCGAGCAGGGGGGACCAGCTCGGCCATAGGAACTGGTGGTATTTGGCTTTTATTTTATTTTTATTCTATTATTTTCGCTCTGTGTGACACTGGTAACTTGTGTCTGGTTGCTTTATGTGCTGCTGTGACTTAGCTCCAGGGCCTGTCCTCACGTAGCGCCGAGCAGTTCCTCTCTTCCCCCGCTGTCAAGGGTGCGAGGTGAGTGCTGGATCCCCTCTGGCTCCTTGGGAAAGTGGCCACGGCGAGCGGCTGGTATTTCACCGCTGTCTGAAGCTTTTGACGTGGAGGATTTTTCGGGGGGATGTCTGCATGGTTGTGGTGCTGCTGCCCCTTACCCTGCCCTTCCCCATTTTGCAAGGACCATCCTGTGCCAAGGAGATGCTGTTGGCCACAGTGCTGCTGCTCAGCACAGCGCTGTTTCCCCGTCTCCCGAGTCATTTCTTATCCCAGCCTTGGGGCTACCTGGGCTAGTGATGAACACACCTTCTCCTGGATTGCAGCAGAAGTGTTTTCAGCTCCCGGCCAAGCCCTGTTGCAAAAGGCTGGCTCATTAACCACGCTCGCACTGGCTTGCTCAGCAAGGGGGGAGAGAGGTCAGCCTGAAAGCAGCTAACGTGGGGCTGTTGTAGGAAACTTCTTAGAAAAGGGACCTTGGGGACTCATTATCTGCTGCCGGTGTTGAGGGAGTGAATTGGCTGTGGATCCATTTTAAGATCCAGCGTCGTGGGGCTCAGTGTGCCTGCTGCCACTCACCAAGCCCAGGGAGTGCTCTGTGAGGAGAAGTGTGGGTGGCCATAGGGAACTTGCAGGTGTTTTGGGTGGAAAGGTTAAGAGCAGGAGCAGAGGGACGTCTTTTTCCATGTTTTTGTGTTAAGGACCTGCTGTTCCCCAAGCAAGAGAGGGGGATGACTCTGCAGGTGAGAGACTTGCACCGTGAGGATAAGGATGTGTCTTAGTGATGGAGGGACTGTGACACAGAGAAGCAAAAGGAACAGGGGAAGGCAGCCAGATAGACACCTTTAATCTTTCACATTAACTGAGTCTTTTTGCCTGTGGATTTGGGGGAAGCAGCTGGCTCCTGCAGAGCCAGGCAGGAGAATGGAGAAAAGAAGGGGATGATGGGAGATCTCTGATGCTGAGAGTGGATAATGCTTGTAGGGGAGAGTGTTAGGGTGGGGAGGAGCAGTGTGGGGGAAATCGCCGACATCTGTTCTGATGCTCAGCCTTCACGCTGATCTCGAATCCAACAATCCGCTCCCTGTAATCCTTAAATCCCACCGATCTGCTGCTGCCTGCCTGCCTGCCCTACAACTCCCATCCCTGTGCTGGTGGGTTGTCTCTGTGCAATAGGGTGAGGGAGGCAGCTGCTTTGCATGATGCAGCCCAAATGAGGTGCTGGCCTTGTTGTCAAACACTGATGACTTTCCCCACCTGGCTGATAGAGGCACAGGCGTGAATTAATTGAACAAGCATCAGATGCTGTGTGGAGTAACTCCCAATGGCTGCTGGAGAGACGGCGGGTTTCAGCTGGTTTGTGGAGGAGCAAGTTGTCACTGCAAATCCAGCATTTTGACTCTGTTTTCTCTGGTTTCGCACTCCTACCTGCAAAATACATTAGTCAAAATACAGGGAAACATTTTCCCTGTGGGGCTGGTGGTCAGAATGCTGTGCTGGCGCTTGACCTGTGATCTTCTGCAGGTCTCGACCCAGGTTTACGTCGCTTCATCTTTGCCTTCTCAATTATGATACGGTTATTGCTGATGTGCCTTTTTTTTTTTTTTTTTTAGCGGGCAGTGCTGCTTGCTCCTTTGGGAAATGTCAGTCTCTTGAAATCCAAACTTTGTGGGGAGGCAAAGGGTTTGCAGGCAGCCTTTGCCCTTCTGCACAGGGGCATGCTGTGGGGATGCTGGAGGCTCATCTTCATGGCCAGCATCGGGCTGAGCAGAAGAGTATCACGTTTTGTGCTTGGTAGAATACAATTACTGGGAAGAGAGGCATGTGGTTGTCTCTATCCGAAGGAACACACATGTAATTTCTTGTAAGGTTATAACCACTTTTGATTTTTCAGGTGCACAGGTGCCAGTCTTTGGGGCTGGCTGATGTTCCTCGAGCCTTGGAAGCCACCAAGCAAATCATAAGCTGATAGAGCAGTGCTCAGTGATGAGCTGATTATATATTTATATATATATTTTTATATATTTTTATATATTTATATATTTATATATATATTTATATATTTATATATATATTTATATATATTTTTATATATTTATATATATTTCCAAGTCCATCTTAAGGAAATCAGGTCTTTGAGGAAGAGGAAAAGCTCAACTGTCTTTCCACTGAAACCTGTTGGCATGAGAAATGTGCTGAGATGCCACCCGTCATCTCTTTAGCAACTCGTCAGTGATGGAGAACGCAGAGCCAACTGAACTGGCTATTGCAAAATACCTCATCAGCTATTTCTCATGTTAAAGTACGGAGAGGCCTCTTTTAAACCTTCTGTGGCTACTGGAAATGTGTCCCTGTGCCAAAGAGATGGCTGTGCTGTCTCTGGGAGGGAAACAAATGTTTGTTCCCATTGCTTTGCTGGACATGTTTATGGTGCTTTAGGCTGGCAGCAGTTCTGCTGTTGGGGAAGCATGTAGATGTAGTCTGTCTTGTCCCCCATAAAGGTATGATCTGGCACCAGTGGAAACCTTTGTGCTCTGGGATTTACGTTGATCTTGTCCAGTGCAACGAGGACGGTGCTCCTGAATTGCGTTGGCTTGCTGGAGGAAGCAAAGCAGGGTTTGCTTTTCTTGGGGCTGTGACCGAGCCGTTTGGCATTCTCCTGTGTGTGCAGTATGATTTATTGATGTGGCAAGAGCTGGGAAAAACATGTCCCAGAGCTGATGGCCATTAACTCAGGACATCCTGCACCACAGGTGTCCCGTAGATCCTTGGCTAGTAGGCTGATATCTAGGGATGTGTCACTAATTACTCTAATTACTGTTGCCCAGGACTGCCAAGGTCATCTCTCAGTTGTAGTTCCAGGCTTTGCTGTTCAGGCACAGCCCTGCCAGTTTAGTGGGAGTGATTTAAATGACACTCAAAGACTGCAGGCGGGTGGATAGGATGGGGAGGGAGAGGAAAAAATATGGCCCATGAGTTGTAGAACTGTGCTACACAATGCCAAAATTCGGCACGTGCAGAATGATGCTCCTGTGGTCTCTGACAGCTTTCTTGGGAAGGAATAGAGGAAATAAAGAGACTTTATAGCCCAGATTGACCATGCTCATGCTGCTTGTTGGGATGGCCATGTCCCCCAGTCCTGTCAGAGCCAGAAATAACTTGGAAATAACAAAAGTGCTGGCTGGCTTCCCGGCCTTGGAGCCAAAGGGAAGATGTCCTGAGGTGGGTGGCAGGTGCTGAGTGACAAAGATCACGTTAAGTGCCAGAGACGGATGCTTACCTCTGTAACCTTGCGCCTCACCCGCCCGAAATGTCAGACAAGACGGAGATGGCAGAGTCAGAGCCTGGGTTGCAGGGTTCGTCTTGCAGATGGGAAAGCAGCAAGCAATTGGCTCTGCCCTGCACGAGCTTGCTGGGAGCGCTTGTGCAGCATGCTGCCGTGTGCTCGCTACTCGGAGGTGTCTGAGGAATAGAGGACTCCCGTAGCTTTTGAGGGTGAGGAAAGAATATCATTGACATCAGAATATTTTTGTAATTTGGCTGTCTGGTTTAAATCACGTTTACAGACGTTGCCTCGCCCAGACTTCTCCGCTCTGCTTTGGCTGTGTGGCAGCAGGGCCGCAGGTTCTTGCCAGGTCTGGGGACATCTCAGTCAGTCTTGGATACGTGGAGCTGTGTGGAGTGGGATTGTCTCATCCCCGCCAGTATTTCTCTTGAAGTTGAAAAAGAAAAAAGACAAGAGGTGCCTTTTCATCTCTCTTCCTCACCAACAAAAAAATTGAGGCTCCTTCTCACTCCATTGTAGCTAGGTTAGCTCAAGCCTTTCCTTTTGTTTAGGTAACCTCTTATTTTAAACATATACCCAGCAAGCTGGATTCATTACTTATTAATTTACAAAGCGGTAAATTTCAAAGCTGTCATAATGCTGCAGTCATGTTCACTTTAGTTATTCTGCATAATTAATTGCAAAGTAATAATTTGTACATCATGATATTTTCATTCCAACATGAAAGCGAAAGACTCGGAGCCGTAACAGCCTCGGGCACGGAGGAGGGAAGAAGGAGGCTTACGGACGTGCCTGCGCTGAGCGGAATATCAACTCAGCCACGCTGGCCGCAACGTTTTGGGGAAGGCTCTCCTTCCTTCCCCTCATCTGTGCCCAAAGGTAGCTCTCCAAAAAGGCCAGCATGGCCGTAGGCAGGTTCACATTGCCCAAACCTCGCACCGTGCAGGCGTGTCTGGTTTGCACAACCTTGCTCCTTAACCTGGGTAAGGACTTGCTGTGTGTCACAGAGAGCTTCGCGATCCTCTCCTCGGAGGGGAGAGCAGGGTGAGCAATGGATGAGGGGTGAGTGTCTTGCAGAGCATCGTTATTTTATCCAGGATGCTGAAAAATAGATGTTGATTTGGGTGGGAAGAAATGCCAGCATCAGAGGAGCTCCACAGGGAACAACCCCATGATTTCATCGATTTGTTCTTTTGATGCTCTTTTTGTTTATAAACAAAAGGAGAAATGGATTATGTCAGAAAGTGCCAAAGACCTGAGCCTGAAGATGCTGAATGCATGTATATAAACACGTCTCCAGGGATTTCTCCTTCGTACCAAACCACACGGAAGCTGAGGTTTACATGCAGTACTCCTGTTAGCCCACACTGAGGATGCTCTCAGCCTTCCCTTCTCCTGGTGTTGCTCTGAATTAAAAACTTCTACATGACAGCTGAGAGGACTGGACTTGCCTGACCTATGGAGCTCGGGCTTTGGGTAAAACTCCAGGAGTTCCCAGCAAAACTCCCAGTAAGCTCAGTGGCATTGATTTCGCTCCAGACGTAATGAGCCTTAGCAGCTCTGTCAGTTGTACGTCTTTGATCTCCATTTTACTACTAGTTTCCTTACCTCTCAAAAAAGCTCTGACTTTTGGTTCCCTGTCAGTTAATTCCTCTGATTTTATTAAGGTATTGCTGAGACAAGCATGCTGGTTTCTGAATTGGTTGGTTGTGTCTCGCCTGCTCCTTGAGGAGGTTCGGTTGTTAGCCCCCAGTCCAGTTCCCCCTTTGCAGACCTGGATGCGGTTGCGCCTTCCCCTGTGTTGGCACGGTTGATTGGTGAGGGCTGATGGATGAAGTCATCTCCCCAGCTTGGCCGCACGAGGCTCTGAAGCCCCTTTTGTCAGCGTTGAAGGCAGAGTGTGCATAATGAAGACCCATGATAATGCTGGGTGTGCACCACTGGCAAAATTTGGACGTGCTGTTCTATAACACGCCATGTGTGCGTGAGGACAGGCTGCCAGCAATGAACGCATCGCTTTGGACTTGAACCTTCACGTGGGAAGCAGCTTCAGTCCTGTGTCACGGTCCCACCAGCCAGCTCTTCAGTGGATGATGGGTCTCACTCGTGCGTTACTGCACGTGCCTGGTGGGATCCCTCCTCTGTGGAGAAGGCAAGCCACCGAAGGAAAGGGCAAGATCATAAATCTCCCACGGCTGAGTCAATTCTTCGTTGTTGGAATTGGCTCCGCTGGGAGTGTCACTGATCCTATTGCAGAAAAAAATATTCCTTCTGACAAGTCTGATTCGTTAATTGTGGTTGATGATGTCATGTGCAATTGCAATGGCAAGTGGCAGAGGGGATGTTAACAGCGAACGTTGCGAGGATTTCTTAACCACTGTGCACTTCATGTCCTTCAACATAGCTGGTTTTGACATCCTATTAGGAGCAGATTGCATTCCTACCGATACAGTAAAGGGTTCTCAATCCGCTGGAAACAGGACTGCAATTTTTATGAAGTCTGCCTCTGTTTATTCTGTGAGAAAACAAAAACAACAAGATACTGAAAGCAAACAGCTTTCAAAAATTGAGTGGTGTAACGGTAAACTTGTAATTTGGGAATGGTTGTTATATTTACCATTGCAAAGATCAATCTATAGCTTTTGTGAGCTGGTTATTTTGCCCAGTCTGGAGAACTTATTTTAATCACTGGAAGCTAATCTCATTTCCAAGCCTGAAAATGGTCCCAAGCATTGAAATTATATGTTAATATACAGAGATTGACAAAAGGAAGCTGGTTGTATCGACTTGGAATTAATGAAGCAATTCAGCGATGAACAATAATGCTGGCAGGAGGTGTTAAGGAGAATTGTTGCAGTTGTTAAATTTTGGCACCAAGAGGTCTCATTGCTCTGAGGAGATGGTCAGATCGTAGCAAAATGAAAATTACCTTGGAACTTTGGAGTTATTTAGCCAGCCTGAGTCATTACACGAAGAGCGCAGGAGGAAACAGGAGGTGGAGGGACTCCTATTTATCCACAAGTGCTTTACTGCGCTGAGGAGGGACGAGTCCTGTCTGCTTTTATGTGCAATAGTAGAAGTAAATGAAGTGTTTCTCCTTCTCCAGGATCAAATGTGTAAACAGCTCTGATGGTTGGTGGTCAGCAGTGCGAGGGCTTGGAAGTGCCTGAACCAGGTTTTGATTCTTTGACCAGAGATCAAGATCAGCCAAGAGACACAAAGCATAAAGCTTCACGTCAGTAGGAGAGGGAAACTTGTTAAGAAGGAGTTTCTGTTCCTTTGAATACAAATTCTCAAGGAAGACTGTACAGAAGGATGCCAAGATGTGTTGCTGCTGTTAACATCTCAAGCCTTTGAACTCGTACATGCAATACTTGAGAGACCAATTTGAAGAAACTGAATTCAAGGCGCAGCAAAAATGCTTCAGAAGCTGCTTACTGACAGCGATAAACATGTGAAACAGGGAAGTAGTTGCCCGGCGGATTTTTGAAGTAGCTGCTAGTGAAACTATTCCTTCAAGGAAGCCAAAGTTTAAAGTTGAAGCATGTTTGCCAATTATTGACTTGTTGATTGATGGCTTAGTAAGGTGAATGAGACGTGAAAACATCAACACCGGTTTCCTCGCAGACGGGAGATCCCGCAAAAGCAGAGCCAGACCATCAGTGGGAGACACAGTCCTTGTAGCACCAGGGCTGGAAAAAACACATCTTCCACATGAATCTGTGTCCTCCTAAGTGTCTCAGGAGCAGAGGAGTTGATGTCTGTGTCCAGGCTTTTTGGTTCAAATGGGATTCTGCATTCCCTGGCATTAAAGCACGCTTCGAGGCTTGGTTTTTGTCTGGTAGCAAACTGTGTGTGCGCTACTTCCATGCGTGCTTAGGCTTGCAGGGTGCAGTTTAGGGATGCAGAAGACTCTCAGAAGTTCTCCTTTTTTTAATTTCTACACCTACACTCCGCTGCCCCCCCACCCCCACCCCCTTCCTTCCTTTACAGGAGGAAGGCTGGGGCTGTTTCTGTATCCTGCTGGTAGTTAGGTTTTCCTGGGGCACTGTTAGTGATAAACCATTTTTGAGGGCAAAATGCAGAGCTCTGAAATCACAGCCTTCTCTGTTTTAGTAGCTGGTTGAGGGTTCCGGGAGGGGGTGTGGTGTCTATTTTGGTTGGGTGTTAAATATATGTGCCTTATTTTCACCAAAGCAAAGTGTCATGTTAATCTGTCTTGAATATACTGCAAACAAAATGTTTATTTTTTTAAATCTCAAAGCAACTAAGAAATGTTGAAAACTTTTTTCCTTTCAGTAAAAAGTCAAAAAGCTGAATGCTGGCGGTTGAAAATACCTGTGTGTCATGAGCTGAAGATGCTCTCTGAACGTAGCTCAGATCTGCAAAATTAAAGGCCTCTCTGCCTTTTTTTATTTGCCACCCCTCTCAAAAAACCCTGAGCTCTGTGAAAATGTCACTTCGGGACTGTACTGCTTTGAATTTCATGCTGGACCAAATTCAAATTCTCCATGTGAATGTCCATCACAGTCCCACTGGCCACCTTTATCACAGTGCTACACCTGTGGATCTCACAAATGTTTCTACATTCCATTGATACAAGATGGCATTGTCACATTTTTGATGGGAAGTAATTTGTCTGAGGTCATAGAGCGAATCTGTGACTCGGGTAGGACTTCAGTTCAGCATAGCTGTGTCCAGGCCTTGGGTTTGAACCACGAGACCATCCTTCTGCCCCTAATAATGAAGGCAATTTAGGATTGGAGATGTAATGTGGGTTTAAAGCCTACTGTAAGGGGTGATTTTTGGTGTAAGGTTGGAGATGGCATTGAAACCTTCAACTAGGGCTTCTTCCTGAGTAGTGGTGTGTGTCCTGGGTGCCGTGGGGTCTGTGGCCAGGAGTGGCATTTCTGCTCCTTGAATAGCTGATGTTCTGCACTTTGTTTGCTGTGGTATCCGAGAACTCAGCAGGCAGGTGATTTGGATGTCACCAAGATGAAATGCCGCATTAAATGCAGATCCATGCCACCGTAGATGTTCTCCACGGTGCAGATATGAGATGTTCTACAAGGTGCCCGTGAGACGGATGGCTTGCGTTGTTTTATTACAATAATGAGTGTTTCTGGTTTGAACAGGTGATACATTCAGAGGGTATGACAATGCCCTGGGAAAGGCAGGCTGGTAATTTAAAGCTATGTCAGCACATCGAAGCCTGTAAAGAGGGGAAAACCTGCTCTTAAAGCCAGCCCCCGTCTTGGGTACATAAAGCCAGCCCCACACAGGGCTATAGGGCACGCTAGTCCAGAAACTGCCAGTGAGCTATGGTGCTTCTTGGATGAGTCTGTTAGGATAGATTTCTGTTACGCAAAACCTCTTGCCAGATCTGTGGCAAAGGGCCAGTGTCTCCCTGGCTGGCTGGAGGTTAATCCTGTCCCTGTCAGTCCCTCTGGAGGGTTCTGTCATCTCTGAATTCAGACCCTCTCAGCTAGCAGGGCTGCTGGCACTGGTGTTCCACCGAGATCTCAGCAGTGGAGGGGGTGAGCTGGTGGCATCCATGGCTGGCTGGCTGTCTGTCCTGGGCTGCCCAAGTGCCAGCATCTCCAGGGAGCTGTCAGGTGGTCCAGGCTTAAATCTGGGAATGGCATTTCCATCTCTAATGGCACTTAGCGTGGCCCCGCAAGTGCAGAGTGAAGGGGTTCACGTTGGATCTGCTGCCGTACCCCTCAGGCAGGGTGCTAACAGACATCCTTCTGGGATGGTTGGGCTGCTCGTTATCAGGGCTGCGCATGTGCACTTCGGGTGGGGAGCTGTTGAGGACTGCAAGGCTGCACTTATGAGGGGAGAGACGGGATCTCATGTCTGCCATCAAATTTGAAATGGTCTTATCTTTTTTTCTTCCTTTTTTTTTTTGTACTAAAGAGAACTGCTATTAGGGAAAAGGAAGAGGAATCTTGGAAGACTCCAGGGGGCTGACAGTGAAGATTAGAAATGGATACAGGTGTGCAAAAAGTAAGGACCCGGACTGCTAGAAACAGGATGGCTTTATTTGCAGTGCTGTTTGAAACTGAGGAAACAGGGGGAAATTGTTTTTCTCCTCTACAGAAGTTTGCATATTTAATAACAGTGAGGCACTGAATTGCTTCAGCCAAACCCCCAAGTGCTGATGTTTTCAGGGCATATCTGTGTGGTTTTGGAGCTGCGCATCTTCTATACATCTTGGGTTGTACACAGAGGGCGGTTTTCTGTGGTTTTGGAGTGCAGACCATTTCCACAACAATCTATTTTTGGGTCAGATTTTTGTGCTGGCCTCCAAAATCTCCTTTGCTGTCCAACCTACTTGCCTTGATCATAAATCAGTCCTGAGAGATGTTTTGTTCCCCTACAAGATAGCCAGGCTGAGCCATCTTAGCTGCTTTTTTACTATGATATTCAACACCCCATTCTCTGAGCCTTTCATTTTCAAGTACATAGGCACAGTGTTGGGCAAGTGCCTTAGTCAGCCTAAAGGTAAGAGGTAGTGGATAGGAGGTAAAGCTTTGGGGAGTCCTGGGGATAAAACGGAGCAGCTTATCAAAACATCTCACTCCCTGGCTAAATGGTTCAGCGTTTTTGCTGCCTGTTTGACAAAGCAAAGTCCAACTCATCACCGTTTTCATTCTGATGATTCTTTGTTGTGTGAAAAAATCCCAAGCCTGCTTTTCAGTCAAAGCCCATTTTTCAGCAGAAAATGGTAGGACAGGGATCATCCCTATGGAAAACCTGCCTCTGCAGCATTCCATCACCAAGGCTCAAATGCAGGCGAAGCAGCAGTTGCCCTTGTGCTCCCCTAGCCGCTCCAGTGAGGTCCTGTGCTCCAGGCAGGCGCATCAACAGCCGAGCAGAATCCGTGCTTTTGCTGCGAAGGATAAATGCCCCCTGTGTCCAGCTGCAATAACTTTGGGTGTTGCTCAGAGTGGTTTGCTTCGGGAGTGGGAAATAGGGTTTGGGCTGGCACAGGGTAAGGAGCTAAAATTATTTGTCAGATAAGAATCCAGCCTTCTTCACTTAATTAGTGTGTCCAGAAGCTGGGATTAAAGACTTTGCGTTATTGGCTGAAGAAAAATAGAGGGTTTAAGATGACTTCATCAACCAACCTTCCACAGCATCTGTTACACTGCCCCAAATCCCGTGTGTGTTTTGAAGCCCCGACAGCGAGTTAGTGCTTAGGGATTTCTCCTGGACATTTATTCTGAGCGCTCGAGTTGATGGCCGTGAACCTGACTACCAGGGATGCTTTTTCTGTGTCTGGCTAATCGGTTTGATGGACAGTCCATCAAACCGATTGTTATTTATTTGTATTTAGGAGAGGGGAAATGCGTTGCGTGGACTCTGAGCAGCTGCGTGCAGTGGCAGAAAGCAGCATCTGGCTTGGGCCTCAGGCTTGCAGCAGCCTAAAATACCCGAGGGGGTATTTAATACACAGGGTGGGGATGAAGGAAAGCAAAAAGGCGTGAGGTGTTGTCCTGTCGCAGCCCAGGCACTCCTGCATCTTCAGTAGGGGCCATGTTAAATTCAGTGGGGTTTCTGGAGGAAGCGTTCTGCTTGCAAACACAGAGACCCCAGTGGCTCATCCCCCAAGAGCTGAGGCTTGGAAAACACTTTCCTGACTTGGGATTCTGGTGAAGTTACATCATCTGAAGTAAAACCAAGATTTTTGCTGTAGGCAAAAATGCCTGAAGGTCGTACGGCAGGTCGGCATCCTGGGCACATGAAGGATTTATTCTGCTGTTTCCAAATGGCTGTTGTTCATGTTCACAAATGGTTAAGTTAGTGGAGTGAACCGGTGGCTGTCTTTCTCACAGTGATGTGCAGGCTACGGTCAGGGCAAAAGGAGAATGGCCTCTTCTGTAGCATAGTAATAGTAAATAGGAAGCAAGTGTCTAGAGATGTTCAGCATGTTATTGTGCTCCTTAAAATACATATGCCTTGAAGTCTGCCAGGCGTTTTGTTGTACAAAGCATATGGTTTAAGAGATAAAATGATTTCTGACCTGGAGACCTGAACTGACAACTTTGGAGACAAACAAAAACCAGGATGGCTCCATCTGTCAGGCCCGTTTCATCTCCATGCTGCTTACTGACATTTATGTGTTTGCATCAGGCAACTGCTTCAGTGCCCCCTTCTCTCTCTTCCCCAGAAGTCAGTCAGCATCCATCCTTGTGCATCTTGGCTCGGTTCATGTGTTCAACTTCAGGCTTCTGGCCATGACCCCTTCTCTGAAGGGCTTTGCCACCTCTGTGGCTTGCTGCTTTAGCTGTTGCTTGCCGAGGGAATGAGTTGGCTGCTGGGTTCGGGCTGAAGCATCAAGCAGGATCTCTTTTCAACCCCTCTGGCGAGCAGGAGCTTGCTGTAAGACTTAGCAAGTCAAGTTGGCTTCATCTTGGCCTTGATGCCAAAGGGAAATTCACAGATGTCACTCCAGTGGCATATTCTTTTGGATAACAAAAGCTGTGGGTGCTGGCCCTTGTGCTTGCCTTCCATTTCAGTTTGTCATGTGTGTTTCCAAGGTCTCCTCTCAGCTTTCTGGCAGTGGTTCGTTTGATAGGAATGTCTGTTCCTATGCCACTGAGTGTCTGTCCTAGTAATTTTGTGTAATACCTCCTCCTGTCTCATGCAGGAGTCAAGTGTCCCTTGCAGAGGTGCTTCCTGGACTAATTACTTATATCACTGTTGAATTCAGAGGCTGAAGGATGGTCTAGAAAGCCCACCTGGCCTCTTCTTGCAGATGGTTGTTACTCATCAACCTTTGTATGGTCACTGCATTGAGGCCTTGATTACAGTCAGGAGTGGCAATGGCCAGACTTGGGGAGTGCCCCAAATTGCTTATCTGCCTCCGTTCCCTTGGGAGAGAGCAGTGCTCCCCAGGACCAGGCTTGGTGCATCCACACCAGCTCAGGTAGTAGTAGTGGCTTCATCTCCGGAAAAGGAGGCTGGAAGACAGGGCGATGATTGGAGCTGTTCCATGTAGATGCACGTGCATCCTAGGTAGCCAGCAATGGGTAGCAAGGGGTGGGTGCTGCCAGTGCTGTGATGCTTTGGGTGATAAACTTTTCCTGTGTTGCCTCTTTAGAGTAAACATTGACTTCTTCTCATCTTGTTACTCTCTCAATATCCCCAACTCCCCCGTGCACGTTCAGTGGTAGAACAGATGATGGCTTAGGAGAGGGGGATTATTTCTGTCCTTACCAGCAAATACATACCCATGTAGTTATTTAAAGCCAAAACTAAAAAGCCGGTCGTATCTGAGAACAGAAGCTCGGCTAAGAAGTTTTAAGCAAACATTATTAGATATGACCTCTTATTTATGAGAGACTTTGCAAACGAAAGTCTGTTACCCTGTTACTGCCTCAGTGAAAGACCTATTTTCCCAGTCATAATATCCCCGCCAGCAATCAGTCTGATTAGAGTTTAGGATGATGCAGTAAATATACGAAAGCTCAATTTAACCAACAGCACAGAAGCAAATAATAATAAGTTGGGGCCTTTGGCCATAAAAATGCAGACGTTTACCTTGAATGTTGACTTAAACCATTTCAATTTTGTGCCAAATGAGGCTTGAAATGTATCACCCAATGTACAGAGTCCAGCCAATAAAAATTGCCTTAAATATTGTACCTTCCCGCTGGCAGCGTGCTACGGCAGTTAAATGTCTCCCTCTTTGCTGGGGCTCCCTGGAAGCAATGCAATAACCCGGGGGGGGGGGGGGGGGGTGTTTATTTTGGCAGCTTGGAGTGAACCGTGAATAGTCACTGGTGCCGTGGAGGCTTTCTTGCCTGTCACCTGGACTGTGGCTAAGGAAAGCTTTGGTGTCTTGCTGCTCCAACATATCCAAGCCTGCAATCTGGGGCTGAAGGAGCAGGAGACGATGAAGGAGGAGTGCAGATAGATAAAGCAAAGCCGCCGAAATCTTCATCTCTCTGCTTTACTGAGCTTCTCGATTCATTAGCAGGCCTGATTATCCAGTTCCTTGGCTTTAATCTCTAATTAAACACCACTGCAGACAGCGTGTTTGTGCCAAGCTGAACATAAGTAGCCACTTCTTAATAAATGTGTATCTGTGATCTCTGTACTGTTAACTAGAAAAATGTGAGAGCCTGAAGTTCTCAGGGAATGGTAATTGCCAGACTTGCTTTTCCCCCTGCCCTTAAACACAGAGTAGATGACCGTTATGCTTTCAGTATGTTTTAAGTGGTAATTCCTTAAATCAAAAGCATATTTTTTAAAAAATGGAGGGGAGGCCTCTGTGTGACTGTCAGGCAGCAAGGTGGTAATTAATCTGTCTGGAGAGAAGGGTCCAGGAGCTGGGGGTGTTATCTTTTGTTTTCAGCCCTGTTTGTGCTCTGTGGGGCCGGAGGATGCTCAGGCAGGTGCTAATTTCCAACTGCACCGAAATGCTTTGTTGGCTTGGTAAGTGGGTTGAAGATGCTGAATTTCTGCTCCGTTTTGGGGTCAAGCCTGTGTTTGGATGGTCTGTGTAGGGCAGTGATCTGGGAGAAGAAGCAAGGGTGTGTGTTTTAGGGTGGAATATATGTTCCCTTATTCTGCTGCTTCTGCTAAGAACTGCTGGTTTAGCAGCAAACAGCTTTGAAACGGGTTAGGCAGGATCAACCAGCTCTGGCAGGGCAGTAACACCCAAATGTTTCAAACATGATTGTAAAAGCACAATTGATTACACCTCACCCCTACGTGCATACAGGCATTTTCTTTAACCGCTTCCAACACGCTACCAAAAATAAGAACATTAACTTCTGTACAGCAAAAGCACCAAGGGGACAAAGGTTTGCAGCTGCTGCATTGCTGCTCATGCATGTCAGGACTAAAGCAGTGCTGCGTTTTTGTTTCCAAAATCCAGGACTGGCTAGAAAGCTTTTGGCTTTGGCCAAAACTGGAGGAGCTGAGGGTTGTGGATGAGGATGCAGGTGGAGGTGGCATCCACATGAAGTAGCGTGTGCTGGAAAGCCTGACGGTGTGTACAGCTATGCCTGCCTACCTATGTGGGCTGTTTCCCTTGTATTTTTTTGCTCTTGCCTCTTAAATACCTGCTCCCTTTCCCGTTTGATAACCTGTGAAGTTGGGCTTAGGCAGGGGACAAGAACAAACCCTCTGAATCCCTCAGAGCAAGGAGTCTAGGTGGAGGAAAAGGGGATTGCAACTGTAGAGTAGACAGACAGAGGGTATTTCCTCCCACTTTATGGTGAACCTGCTCCTTTAAAGTCGTGGGGACTCTTCTTTCTCCGCACCCCGGGGGCAATGGTTCAGCTGCGGAGGCTGCAGCAGATGGGGAGGCGGCCCCCCGTCGCTGGAGGCAGTGCTATAAATTCCCTTCCCCTCCGAGGTCGATGCTGTGCAGTGGACATCTCTTCCCGGTGCTTGGCTTGGCGAGGGGACCAGGGCTCCAGGTCCTGCCTTCGTGGTGAAACGTGGCATCTGCTCCTTGGAAGCTTGCGGGGGAAGGGCGATGCTCTGATTTCTGCAGCTGGGTTCCCAGGTGGGCTCTGTAGAAGTGCCAATGCCTGCAGCCTCAGGGACAACTGAGCCTGTGCCCCCCAGATTTAGATGAGTTGGTGTGAGGTGAGATCACCCTGCCCTGCGTGGTACATCTCAGGCGCTGGTTTTCGTAAGGAGTGGGCTTTTTTTAAGTAGACACGTGTGCGATCTCAAGCCTCCCCCCAGCACCACCTTTTTTTTCTTTTCTTTTCCCTGAGCAGATGTGAAGATCATGCTTTTGTCAGCTTTCCTCCTGCTCAAAATAGGGAAGAAGAATTTGAAAAGAATATTAAATTCAGGATGGGTATGCAGAATGGATGGGAGCAAGTTTTCCTATTGCACATCAGAGCCGTGTGTCCCACATTCCCCTCCTCGAGGCGGATACTTTGCCTTGATTTCTCTTCTTTACCTTTTTCTTCTGTCACGACTCCTGGAATAATTAGTTACTAGCAACTGCGTGTGTGTGGTTTTAAAGGCATCTTTTATGGCGGCAGCATGGGTTCCCTTTGCCACAGCGCTCTGCAGTGGCTCATCCCCTTGAAGATACACAATCAATACTTCTCGTGAACCCACTGATATACTTGGCCATCACTTAAATATCATTACAGGGAAGATTTCAGCGAGATCACTGCACATTATACTTTAAAGTTTGACTTTAAAAGAATGCCTGGGCTTTGCTAAAAGGCATTAGTAATAGGATTCTCTATCTTTGAGCTTAATTTATTCTGAAGAGAAAAAGGCCATTATCTTAAATCTTTTTTTCCCCTTTCCCTCCTCTCACAAAAAAAGAAAAAAGGGAAAAGCAGGCCTCTGAAGTCCAGTACTTATGGCAAAATCATTGTTTAATTACTTACTCTTTTAACCCTTTGGAGGAAGGAGAGGTGGGAGCCAACTGCATTTTGCTGTCCTGTCTCCCACTGCTTTGCAGGCAGTTCTGGGGTTGGTACACTTTCCGACCCCTCCTTCTCTTAGCCTGCTTTGCCCCAAGATTAGCAAGTTGTGGGCTCATTTTCACTGAGAAAACTAGAGCCATTCATGATAGTGTTGTGGCTTTGCTGTGGGAGTGCCCAGACTACTAAACCAGAAGGAAGGATAGCAAAATTCTGGGATTTTCTGCGATAGCCAACAATTTTTAGCATGGGAACCTCAGTCTGAAAGACTTCCTTGTGACACACGATTCCTCCTTTGCAAAGTTCTGGTTAGCTATGCCAAAAATCAGACGGGAAGCGGGTGCCTGTCCATGGGTGTATTTTATGTGCTGATGCTGTTGTGTTCTTGAGGATCTGGTTTCCATCCATAGTACTGGAACAGAGTCTCTGAATCTCCTGTTAATGCTCAGCCAACCATCCAATTTTTTGGTGCATCCAAAGCCTTGCTGTGTGCTTTTGTGGCAAAATTAGGCAACAAAGCCTTTCCTTGGGTTTAATGCCACCTGAGGATAGGTCTTGTCTTGGATTAAAGGACACGGAACTCTTGGATTAGTCCAGAAATGGAACTCACGCTCAGCTTTCAGCAGAAGTCTTCCTTGCAAGGCTGAGGAGCTTGTTTTAAATAAAAAATTCAGTGCAAAATTTGGTTGCCCAGAGCTCTGGGGTACGAGCCTTCGTTCACACTAGTGTACTTAACTGTGAAATCTGCAGTGCCGGAGCTTTGGCCCGTGGGAAGTGTGTTAACTCCAGATGTCCTGCCTCTTGGTCTGGGACTCTCCCATTTCACTCTCGGGGGCCCTTATGGGTGCAGGCAGGACTCTCTGTCCCTCAGACCTGTAGCAGCTGGTGTCTGCATTATCACAGGAGCTGAGGATCAATTATACGTTAGAGACCTGGTAATGATGAGAATTAAATGAGCTTTTGCTGAAGTGTGCTGTGCTTCTGTTCACCTTCAAACAGAAGCTGCTCCGAGGAGCACCAGCATCTGCACAAATAATCTGTCTTCTGGAAAGCACATTGATCTCCTGTTTACATACAGGAGTGCTCTCCTGGGACAGTGAGCTCGGCATGCAAGGACACGGTGGCTTTCCAAAGGACCGTGCCTGGTGTATGTACATCACCCCGAGCACCCGCTTACAAGAAGCCACGGGGGCAGCAGGGTCCTGTGCCCAGGGCTTAGCCACCATCTAGGCTGTCAAGGGCTGTGTGAAACATCCATCTGGAAGCCTATGGATGCTCCAGCTGTTCCAGCTGCTCCTTCATAGATCTGTAGGGAGTTGCCAGCTTTTGCCAAAGGTGCAAATCAGTGTTTTCCATAAAACATAATTTGATGAACCCAAAAACATGCCTCCCAGGATACCAACCTGTTGCATTGAGATACTTCTGTTGTTCCTTCTTTCTCCAAGGCTCGGGTTAAGCCCACCAAGCTGGGCTTGGCCTTTTGCTTGTCCCAGGCCTGGATGATTTTAAACAAAGCCATAACTGTTACCCAAGGGTGTGTGGAGTCATTCAAGGTTTCTAGTTTTTGGGGTGTTTTCTCACGGTTTTGGTCCGAAGCATGGCTTAAACCTTGGCCCTCCTGGCTTAAACGTGTGTCACTGGGTATCTGTAGCATAACCTTGCATTTGTGACACTTGTATCGATCCATGCAGTGTCCTCATGGCAATCCAGTCCAGTGGTTAAAGCAGCATCAGGTACTTTCGTTCTGCTCTGCGGATTCATTTGACTCAGTTTCTCCCTACGGTAAAGCTGTAGTAACATCACTTACCTGTTTCAGTGCGGTTCTGAAGGTGAATTTATTTTTTCCAAGGCCCTCAGCAAACATTAAGTGTTACAGAAATCTCAGGTACTGTCCGCAAGACATTGATTTGCAGAGTGTGGTCACGTTGTCTGGATTTCTTCTTTTCGTTTAAAAATTTCAATCCGTTAGAAAGAAGGGGGAAGGGGGGGGGGGAACCCATAGCTCTTACACACGACCAAATAGTTATGTAAACAAAGAGCGCAAAATGTCTAATCAATGATAAGGTAAATAGGGCCAATTGCATATCAGCTCCAGCCTCCAGTTATGGTTCACTGCTCAGGGGAGTTGCGGCTCGCCAGGATCAATGCCACTCTGCCGGAGCGTGGTAACAAGCAGGCAGTGCTAGTGCTGGGTGGCAGCTCACCAGCTGCAGTACATTTTTACAACTTTTCCCTTATTTCCATGCACTGTACGCTGCCCTGTGCAGCCGCCGGTCGCCCTTTGTTATTGGAAGGAGCGGCTCATGCGTCACAGGGAAAATTAAATTCTTCTGGCAGAAAGCAGTATTATTTACACACCTATGGCACTGTTATCTCTCTCAGGACAGGGCAGTGCAGACTGGCATTCTTGGGGATGTTGAATGCAACTGCAGGGAATAAATCGTCAGGGAGCAGCAGTGAGGAGCAGGGTTGCTCCTACAGCTCCTCGATGATGCTGTAATTTACCCTATCAGGAACAGCAGGACAGGAGAGATAACTGAATGCTTTCTGCTAGGATGGGGGAACGGACAGAATGGCGAATGTGGTTTTATCCATTTTCGCTTGGAAGGCTCAGATGGAGTAAGCACAGACTATCTCTTTTTTAGCCTCTTCAGAAGCATGAAAGGTGTCCCCTCCCCAGCTCCAAATCAGTCATAACTCTCTTAAACTCATCGATTTACAGACAGCATGAAACCACCTGCTCCCTGCATCCCCAGGTGGTTTTATTTTCGTGAGAAACTCTGAATTTGGCATCGGTGCGGGTCGGCTCTAACCAGAGGCTGAGCTGGGCAAACACGTGGGCGAGTTGCACCGACCTTGACCTGCTGCTGCGGCTCGTGGAGCGCAGCTCTGGTGTTCCCAACTCCTCACTGCTCACATCTGGGCTGAGACCGAGCAATCTTGCTTCGTGCAAACCTGTAAAATGTTAATTTTTGGGTTGATGAGGCGGGAGTTGCCAATCCTGGCGGAACCAGCTCTTGCTGGACTCCAGTCTGGTGTTGATGGTTCAAGTGTTGGATCTTCCTTGGGGCAGAGTCATGCCAGCTCCTGCTTAATCCTTTTAGCCTGCTTATTTTCCCTGGAGACAGGGGATGTGTGGTGGTTACACCAGGCTCTGGGGCTTCTCTCGTGAGTGGAAAGCACTTTTACTTTGCTATGGTGCACTGGTTTCCAAGGCTTGTGAAATGATGAAGCTATTGCTTTTTGGTGAGCCCAGAAAAGCATATTTTTCTTTTTAATTTTGTCAGCTGCTGGATGGGATTCCTGTTTGCAGAAGTGCTTTGACATCCTAGGCAAATGGACCCGGCAGAAGTGTAAAAGCACCGTTGTTCCCCTCCAGCGACAAGATGTGGGAAGCTGAAGATGCACTTGTGGCAAACTTCGCCCAAATCTGAAGTGTGCCGGGGGTTTCAAAGCTGATCCGCTCTTCAGAAGAGTGGTCCTTCTGAGGCTGTAGATTACCGCCGTAAGTGCGTACTGCTTGAATGGGATCTCTCTCCTGCAGTACACGCTTTCATTGTCCCAACCACGTTTTGGTATTTGCCATAAGCCATGTGCTCTTATGAAAAAAACCATTTGCAAGATAAGTAAAGGAAAATGTAATCCCTGAGCGGAATGAAGGGTGCTTTGAAATGAATGGGGGATAATCCCTTTGTTGTCTGTTACAAATGCACTTTATTTCTGCATTATCTGAGCATGAGAATAGACTGTTCGCTCAGCCAACAAATCCACTGCAGCACCCTCTCCCCAATGCGTCAAACCCAAGTGGCAGGCGGCAGAGCGGCCTCTGAACCTCCTTAGGTCGGCGGCTTGCAAAGAAGGTTTCTTTTGAATTTCAAAATCCTGCTGGCGTGATGATTTTGGCGCTTGTGATGTGCGGAGCCTTGGCTTTAAGACGCGCTAGGAGACACAGGTTGAGATTCACGAGGCGGTCGGAGGGATTTAGCTGTCTACCTGCCCTTGCTTATCCATCAAGATGGGTAGGGAAATCTGCCTAAATTGCTTTTAAAAAAATCACAAAGCCCAATCTCTGCCCCAGGGAGCTCACAGTCAGGGTGGAAGAACTTCTCCCTTCTGCTTTCAGTGGGTTTTCCTGTCACTCGTTGGCAGATCCTCTCATAGCAAGTCCAAGCCCACAGACTCACGCAAGGAGATACTTCCAACTTCTGCAGGGCGTGAACTTTTTGACGCAGGTTGCCAGCAGCCAGGCAAGATCCATCCGTCCACACTGGCAGAAAGTAAAGCTCGGAACTTAAAGACTAAATGCTGTACAGTCTTGCACGGTAGCAGCTATTTGCAGCTAATGTTAAAGTCCTTTACTTCAGGCATTGATTCTTGGGGCCTCTAAAATGAGTCACAGCATGGCTTCTGCTTGGTTTTTTTTTTTTTTAGCGAGCAACCTAAGTTCAGTAGATATGTCATGAGGTGTATTTGTTCACTCTGAGTTTATTGCCTGCCATACCCAGCCTCCAGCCAGCAATTTGAAGCTTGCCTATACTCTCCCTCCCTCCTGGTTTTATGCATGGTTTTCCATCATGTTTCCATGATGTGGCCACAGACAGGATGCAGATTTTTTGGGATTTATCTTATTTTTTTGCTGGAGGAAAGTCATTGAAAGTGAGGTCTGTGCTGGGTCAAATGGCGCTGCAGAGCTTGCAGCCTGGGCAGTGTCTTTCCCAGGGTAAACTGCCAGCGGCGATGCTCCAAAGCAAGGAGATATAATGGGGTCCCATCCAGAACCCAGCTCTGTGGGGACTATTCCCTAATCAACAGGTCTAAGCCTGGATCTCCCACCAGTCCCACAGCCTTTAAAATGGATGGTATCAGTCTTGGAATAATCCAGTTGCTTTTAGTAAAACAATTATAGCTGGTAGAATTTGTCTTTGCAGGCATAGTAATTAGGGGAGAATAGGAAATTAATTAAAAAGCTAATTATAAAGCTCGTGAATGTTGTTTTCGAATCTTTGAGTGAATTTACTTTTACTAAATGCCACCTCTTCTGATTTATTCAGCTCGGGTGGTGGTAGTAGGTGGGGAAACGGAGGGAAACAAAACGCTGGTTCCTGACGCGGCATGATGCTGTGCTGTCTTCTAAAGAGATTATGCCATATATGATTGAAAAGACACAGGAACAGCACTAAGCTGACTGTAAGCCTGTTGTCTTCCAGCTTTTTCCATTATGAAGCACAAAGGAAATTCAAGTTTTCTGCCTCCTGGAGTCTCATGCCATTCTAATCTAAAGCTAATCCCTTCAAACAAGCATGCTGTCTGCACTTGGAGCAGGTTTGTCATGGGGTCTTGGTTTCTTGGGAGTTACGAAGCACTGCAATTAATCTGGGTGTTTAGGTGGCTTCTTCTCGGCCACGTTGCGCTCGGCAGCAATTTAAACCAAGTGTCCACTGGTAAATGGTAAAAACTACCCAGGGAAAACATGTGACGTTCCCATGCATAGCAAATGTATTCATTAGCATCAAAGCTATTACACAGAATGCCAAAATGACCTTGCAGTCATTAGAAGGTAGGTATGTTATGACTTAAGTTTAGAGGGACTTGCATTACAGTGTAAAATCTAATTAGTGTTACCTCTACTAATTGCTACATATTGCTGGGGTATATAAAAATAAATCATGATTGATACCGGGTACTGTCACTGTGAAGGCCAGCCCCCATTTTTAAACAGGAGGAGAAATTTACCGCAATAATGAGTAGCAGTAACCTCGTTACCTTCACTGGCACCTTGTTAATGCCTCTCTTGTCTGCCTGAATGTGAAGAGGGTTTTTGTATTGGGGTTGTGGCTTGAGGATTCACCGATGCCCTTCGTGAGGCTGGATCAGGCTGCTGGAGTCCAGGGTGGAAACAATGGAGAGAGCTGGTGGGGAAAGTTAGCGGTAATTTGGTGGATTCGCCAAAAAGCTGCTCCAAGTGCCTTCGCGTGAGGCTGTGGATTTGGGGTCAGGGCCTTCATTTGAGCTGCCAACATTAAGGAAATGGGATTGCTGGGTTTTTGATCCCCAAGTGCCTGTGTGTCCTCTCCCCAGAACTAAAACTTTGAGGGAAGAAGTTCTTGCTGGGAAGTCTCTCTGAATAAGCTTGGGTGGACCAAGGAATAATTTCCATGGGAGGTTGTGCTCTGTGGAGTCAGTTTTCACGTATGCAGGTAATCAGTTACTGTTTTAATAAAGGGAACAATTCTGTCTTCAACCTGCCTTGCTGGTGGACAGTAAGGCAAGCTTGGAGTTAAGTTTACAGACCCAGTGGTAAAGGTGTCAGAGCTTTAATTAGAGTTAAAGGTGTCAGAGCTGGTGTGACTAGGATAGTACCTCCACGCATCAGGGGTTTCGTTTCTACCACAACTACAGGTAAAGGGGTGGATGGGGTCTGACCTTGAGGGAGGCATCTGTATGTTAGAATCCAAGAGCAGCTGCTAGTGGAAGAGCTTCCTTTGGAAATGGCTACGCATACCTGGATTGCTGACTTCGAACACTTCTGCTTCTCAGCGTCGCAACACTTTTGTTTCCCAGCTGCCTTGGTGGGGTTTTTAGTTTTGTTTGGTTGGTTTTGGTGTGGGTGGGTTTTTTCTCCTAAGAACTGCGTTAGGAAAAATTGAAGTGCTGATAATTAAAATGAAATCTTTGTTCTGTGTGGTCTCTAGTCCTAGGAAGTCATCATCAGAGCGAGACAGTGATATTTTTGATATTCTAGACTTATTTTTTTTGATATCTAGAGGGAAGTTACAAAGCGGGGAAGGATCGCAGGCCTAGCAGTTTTATAATCGCTCTTTCTAACGTGCAAGTATCATGGGACGTCTCTTAGATGTCTCCGCGGTGGCTTCTGTGCACTTCAAACACGTGTGCTGTTAAATGCAGAAACCAGCTCCTGAATTAATGAATGAGGCTTCAAAGGACCCTCCCCCCTTCCCCGAGCTGGAGATCTGAAGGCGATCTCGAAGTGGGTGACATGCCTTTGAAAATTATGCAGCGCAAACAATAAGCCTCATTAAATAAAGGCAGCAAAAGCAGCACAGGAATCCAGCGCGGGGAACGGACACGGGGGGACCAATGTGGGGTTTGCTAACCAGGTCCAAGGCAGGCAGGAGCACAGAACACGTACGTGGTGCCCATCACTGCTAGGCTGTAGCGTTCCCTCTGCAGCTTTTGGGTGCAGAAGTGGAGCAGAAGGAGCCCTGGATATGATGCCCGCCAGCCTTACAGTGCGGGCTGACCCCAGCAGCGTGTGGCAGCTCTGCCTGTGGAGGGGTTTGGGTGGGGTTCTTGTCTCTGGTCTACTGAGAAGAGTTGGGTGATGCGAGGTGGAGCTGCTTACTGGCTCCTCCTTCGTGGAGGTGGTGTATGGAGGGTTTTTTAAGCAGGATGAAAACAGTGTCTTGACAGGCTCTGGTCTCATTGATACCTGGATGTCTATCAAAGCCTGGTCCACCTGTGATGTGAAGAGTGCTCAGCTCTGTCACCACCATCTCCAAAGAGGACCCGCCCTCTTAAATCATAGACTGGTTTGGGTTGGAAGGACCCCTAAAGCTCATCCAGTCCCACCCCCTGCCATGGGCAGGAACACCATCCAATACACCAGGTTGCTCCAAGCCTCATCCAGCCTGGCCTCTTGTTGGGCACAGGGCAAACTTGGCTGCCCAGATGCTTTGGCTGTTCTGAAATGAGGATTAATGAGTTCTTCTGTCTGATACTTGTTTGAGATTTGCCATTTGGGTTCATTTTAAGCTAATTTTATTCTCCATGTCGTTGGCAATTTATGCAGCAAATGCAATTATTGGAGATGAACGCCTGCCACAGCTGAAGGCTAGAAGTGCCACTTCCTTGGATGCATGAGGAGCGGAGAGCTGGGGAATTGGCGGGGGGGGGGGGGGGGGGGGAGGGAGGGAAAAAGAATATTAGAAAAATAATCTTTCCCCACAATACTCTCCGAGCTGATACGCACACCTTCATAAAAAAAGTAATTTAATTTTCCCAGTGCAGCACGAAAAGGAGATCTAATTATCCACTTCTAAATTGCTTTCTTAATTTTTTCAAAACACGGCACTTTTGTTTATGCCCTTCCCCGAGCCCTGCTTAGAGGCTGCTGTGGAGCTCACGTCCACATGGAGGTCAGCGATAAAGCCACCTGGAAAGGTACTTCCTCATGATAGCAGGTGTCGGAGCCTCTAATGCCTTTTGTCCGCCGTAATGGTGCTTCTCCGCAGAAGGCATCCTCCGCGGGGCGGTGCTGATTTGGGAAGGAGCCCCGGAGCTCGGCTTGGGGATGCGCGTCAAAACTCACCGGCTATTTTGGTTTGCAGGAGTTTGCTGCCTCAGAGCTCTCTGCTTTTCCTGGTTTCTGCGTTCCTGGGTCTTGCTCGTTTGAACATCCTCACGTTGTGCATCAGCATCAAAGACCGTAATCCTCGGTAACGAAATTTCTGGCCTTTCCTAGAGATTCCCGCAGGCGCTGCCTTTTAGGCTCTTTGTTTACCTTGTACCTGGACAATACTTTCCGGCGAGTCCCCAAAGGCCTGTGTTTCTGCAGGAAGCTCTTGTAAAAATCATCAGCTGGTGTTAGAAGAAAGAAGCGTTTGAAAAAACCCTTGGTTTTGATCGTGTTGCCTAGTGCCCCCCTCCATGCTTTGTGGATTCTTCACATGGATTTCCCTAAAGTTCAGCTAACAGGCTTGCCTTCTGAATTTAAAATGATGTACACACACACACCTTCTCTAATATTTATAGGATAAATGCTAAGCTGCACTTTAGTCATTATCATGAGTTTCTGAAAAACAGATTTCAGATGTTGGAGATGACATGACACCTTCAATTATTTACCTGTAACTGTTTTCAAACTGCTGGCTACAGTTTGTCAGTGTTAAGGTATTCAGAGACTCACAAAACTGCTCAGACGTAAGTTGTCCGTGTTTTGAACTTGGGGTTTTGTGTGTTGTATCCCGCTGTTAGTCTCTCCTAGTGTTCCCCTGCATTGTTGGGACTGGGCAATAGGTTTGGCACAAAAAGCCACAGGGATTTTTTTTTTATTCCCTGTTTGACTCCCTGGTGCTGGTGTGTTTAAATTTATTATTGTTTTTTACGCCGATTTTTTTCCCCCAAATTTTAATGGCAGGAAACTGGAGCTCCTTTAAGTAAGCTTGCATCTCACCAGTTTGGGTGTTGAACTGGGGATGCACAGCTACAGGGTCAGTGTCGGTCCCCGCCATCCCCAGCCCGATGCGTGCAGGTCAAGGACTACGTGGGACTGAGCTGTCAGCTGCTTGCGGTGCTCGCTTGCAGAGCCTGCCTGTTCAATAATGCTCTAATTAACTGCTGCAAACTTCAGAGGACCCAGCTAACTGTAATTGAGAGATCAACAGAGGCTGCAATGAAGTTAGATGTGCATACTAATTACTGAATTATCTAACACCTGCTTTTGAGAGCAGCACCAAAATATAAATACATTTTGCATTGTAAGACCCTTCCTATAAGGAGTACAAGATCTTGTGTGAGAGAGAGAGATGAAGTGTCTTGTCAGACAGACCTTAGATCCCTTTTAGTATCTGCAGCTTCCTAGGAGCGGCTGCAAGGCCTCATTTGACAAATCTCTATCCTTTATTTTTAGTCAGGGTATTGAGGCTGTCGTGTTGCAGGCTCAACCTTCGAGGAGCCAGTTAAGCAGTATTCCAAACATTAAATCAGATGCTCCCGTGGTGGCGGCAAGGATGACCGACGTATGTCGCAAGGCCCCGGTGAATGCTTTAGGCAGCACAAGTTTCACGTCAGTGTCCAAATGGCACTCAGCTCGCTGCCAGGTCCCAAAGCCTTGTGGAAGAAGAGAAAAAAAAAAAGGGGGAAACAATTAGGATTAATTTTTCAGCTGCTCAGGTGACACACACAAAGGTTAAATATCCCGGACATCACTGCAGTTGTTGTCTGAAAGTTATTGCCGATCGTTCTTGGCATGGGGAAGGCGGTAACCAGTGAGGGAACAGAAAAAAAAAATGTTTTTTTGAGTTTTTCTCTTACTCCGTTCTGGTTTTGGGTGTTTTTTTAATACTGATCTAAGGTGCGATTTCCACATCATCAGCTCAATCAGCCATCACCATCAGCCCTCCGAAGGCAATAATTTTCTGCTAAGCAATTTTGTCACTGTGCTGGAAGGAAAAAGAAACCAGCGCTTTCAGTGCTTTCTCCAGCCCGGAATCAGGTTCACCACCTCCCCCTCAACAAGTGGTTAGTCACTTTCTTCCTCTGCTGGGGATTAAACCACTTGCCATGGAAAACACTTGAGCTTTGCTATTTCCTCACCCCCCCTCTTTGCGAATATGGTATTTGCTCAAGTGTCATAAGACTTGTTGGCTGTTTGGATGGTTTCTGCACAACAAGTGGTGGTGTCTAGGTCTATTTGAGACCTGGTCACATATTTTGCTGCGGACAACTGATGATACTATTCCTGCTGTAAGGTAGGTTGTGAAACCTCCTGCTCTTGAAACAATCATTTTAGTCATCGTCATTGTGGTGCTCAAAGCCTGGGGATCCAAAACTCTTGGATGTATTTGATAGGCGAGTGGGTGGGCAGGGTGAATGTTTTTGTGCGTGGCTGCAGGTTTGCACGGCAAGCATGCTTTGGAGTCTCGTCCTGAACAAGATGATGTTGAGCTCTTGGAAAGACAGAGATTACTTGCCTGTTGCGGCCTTGTCCTAACAACTCTCTTCTTGCTTTTGGTCAAGTGGCCTCACGTGGGTCCATGCGAAGTGTTTCCAGTATTAAAGAGAAAGGGGCTTATTAGGAATTCTTCTCCCGCTCCTCTTATCAGAGGCAAACCTGGGATTATTGACTGCTTGTGATGCTAAACTTCCCATACGCTGGCTCAGCCTACTGCTTACTTGGAAAATCTTTTTGTAGCGGCGGTTGCCAAGCAACTGTCGGCTGTATTTCTGAGATGCTTACCACCTTCAAGATGTTGGGACCCAAATGCCGCTGTTGCGCACTCCAAGATTACAGTCTTCCCCAGGCAACAGGCTTTGTGAAGGCCGGGTAGCTTTTTTCTGGTTCTGTCCTCGTCTCCCCTCACTTTATTTGCGTGGGTGCACAAAGCTCTCAGTCTGCTTACCCCCTCAATTACCTTGCTGGTTAGGTTCTCCCCGTTTTTCCTTCCAGCACGTGCTTTGATTCCTGGTGTGGTGTTGAGTGCGTGAGCTGGAAGTCCAGGTGTGGGCACTTGTAAGCCATAAAAGCCTCCCTGTTGTGTTGTATTTTTTATTTCTTACTTAAAAAAAAGCTGTGTTTTGGGTAGGAGCTCAGATCAGAGTTAACAGAGAGGAAGAGCTGGGTGCATTGTGTCTTGGAGCGGGTGCCCGCAGTGCCTCGTGGATGACGTAGCTGGGGATGCTGTTGCCTTTTGGTGAGCTGTAGGTCCTCGCACTGGAAAAGCGAGCGCTCCAGGTTGTTTTTGCAGCAGCAGAAGCCTGGTAGCATCTCGTGGTCTGTGCAGAATGAGAGGGCCGAGGGGAAATTAGAAGCCCATCAAACTTTGCCTACAGAAGTGCTTATTAACAGACTCCCTCTGTACATGGATATGCATGGTTTATTTCACTTTAGTGCCAGCCTATTCCATTTGGGTTAATAAAAGAAATATCCGTTCTATTAGGTGCATTACAGTGACAAAGCACCGAGGGAGAGGGAAGCTGCATGCCTGTCGGCCGCCTGAGTATGGGGCTGTCACTTGTGCCATCAAGCCTTCCCGCTTATTTGCAATTTTATTTTCAGATGTGATTGACATCTGGAGGCTCTGACATTCTCGGCACAAACATACAGCCTGTTATTATGCTTGCATTAACATTTTGATAAACACACAGTGCAGCATTGAAAAAGTAATTACATGTCATCACATCTCTGCCTCATCAAAGGAAACTTTGCTGTGTAATTGCTCCAAGATCTACCCAGGTACAGCGCGCTGCTTATAGGAAAGGCTCCTTTCTATCGAAGAGTTTACATTCGCCTTTTAAGATGCACAATATCTTTTCCCCATGGGGCTTTCTGGGGCTAAAATAAACTTGGCGATATAATTTACCTTTCCATAAATGTGCTTGGATATTACAGTGCGGTACTCTTCACGTAATAGTTATTTAATGCTTGATGTAAATATGCCGCGTATTATATGGGCTGAGCTATCAAGGCAAGTTTTTGACGACTGGGAGAAATAGCACATTGTTACACTGGTTTCTGCATTAGCAGAAGGGCCTTTTTGCACTTATATTTATATCAGTACTTCTCACAATGACATCTAATTTTACAATAAAGTGAGCCTAGCTGAAGCGCCTCGCTGCAGATTCTAAAATATTGGCTATTTCCTCGCTTGTAAAGGACTTTTCTGATGTGTCTCTGAAAAAGGTATTATATGGAAGAATACAAATAATTCCAAGGGGTTGGGTTCCCCCCCCCCCCCCCCCCCCCGTCCTTGAGAGCCAAGTAAGGATGAGAAAACCTCATTGATGTTCAGTTAATAAGTCCTGCAAGATAGACGCTGAAAGACCTGAATGAAAAGAAGAAGGAGAGAAAGAGTGAAAGAGTGTATGATGATAAATTGGGTGAAAGTGGTCAATCGGACAATTACTAGGCACGGAGCGTGTTCGCGTGATTTTATTTAAGGTGTTACGTGCTGACCAAGTCAGATCGCTCCTTGCTGGGTAGCATGGATAATAATACGAGCCTCTTTCTACTGCTGGCTGATGGGATTTTATTCCCTTTCCTCAAATAGTGCTCGTCTGGACTCCAGAATTCCAAGTTTAAAGTTGTGTCCCCCAATTCTGGTGGGGTAATGTACTTAACACTGATATTTCCTACCAGCAGGCAACATGTTGAATATTTTGTCTCTGCGTTTTAATTCTTAAAACGTGAGCCTTTCTTTGTCATCTGGGGCTTGCTGGAGGGGATGTGGGGGCTCGTTCATTGCAAAGTGGTTGATCTAATGCCTTTTCTGGAGAGCAGAGCTAATTCCCGGGGTTGTTCACGAGTGAAGCTTTATGAACAAATTCTTTGAGGTGCATTTTCTCGCTTACTATAGCAGTAAGGAAAATGAGTGAGGAATGGCCGTAGCAGTCACTCCTTCCCATCTTCTGTCCTCTGCCTTTGATCAGGGCTTCCGTTTCCAAAGAACAACGTCCTCCTTCCTTCTCCAGGAACAAAATTCCTCTGCTCTCTTTTGGAGATGTAAGGGGAAATGATGCCTAAAGCTTTTCCTCCTCGGCCAAGAAGGTCTGACCTTATCACTGCCATGTAGGATGCGAATTGTGCCAACCCTGCAGCTGCCGCCACCCGAGCACATTGGCTTTTCCCAAAAAACCAATTCCCTTTGTTCCTGGGACTGGTGCATGCCCTAACAGAGGTGCCTGACCACACTGAAGCAATCCAGCCCCACCTGTGGTTGGGACCCCCCAAAAAAGTGCCCTTTGGGAAGAGCCTTTCTCCAGGAGATGTCAGCAAGTGGTGGTGCATGGGGTGCTGCTGAGGAGCAGCTGACTGCATTGGCAGGAGAGGCCGGCATCGCTGACCTTGTTGACGGGATGACCGCTGTAAGCAGCAGCATTAAAGATGGACAGAATGGCACGTGTTTCCAAGTGTGTTTAATGGTTTGATAATGCGATGTTAGTGTCTATTAATCCTCTAAGGAGATTGGTATTAACTCAGCTTTAGCACTAGACTGAATAAGTACGCTAACAGGATGCACCCAGGCTTGTGCCTGGAACATCTGTACCAACATCTGTATTATTACGATTATAGGCTTGTGGCCTATATACAGTATCTATGAAATTAGATCTGGTATTATACCTTCAGAGCAGCTGGGATAGGTTAATTCCCTCGACTTGCTGCCAATGACAGCGGGAAAGGCTGGAGGAACAGCCCTGGGCGACGCTCAGCAACGCCGTATTGCCTTGGGGAGGTGAAGGGCAGTGCTGGATTGGTCCTGTGGGCTTTGCAGTGGCTGGTGGGGGAGATAAGAAGTGTTGACCTGCATGTGTTGAAGGTCAAAAACCATCTGGGTGAGTGAAATTAAGCGATTATGGCACGGAGGGGTCTTTCTGGTGTTGTGTTTAACCTTCTGCTTTCTTGCCTCTTGTGGGGAACGGCCTTGCTGGGTTTTAATCCTCTCCATCCTGATGGATGCTATGGACAAGGAGCTGCGTTGTCTATAAGCTTCAAGGTGGCGTTCCCCTAGCATGCAGCTTCGTAGCCATCATGAGCTGAGGGATTTGGACAGTTTCACACCCTGGCCATGGGCTTCCAAGGGGCTTTGAGCAGGAAGGCACACCCACACCTACGTATGAATGCCAAAGGGGGGGAAGACCCATGCACCATCCTACCCTATCACAGTTTATTGCATTGCTTATCCCAAGAAGCTGTTCCAAGTGGCTCATGATTCCTATTCATCTTTTCAGGGCCTTACCCATTTACTTTCAAGACATTTACATTTAAATGTGTGTTTCTGCAGAAGCTTTACAGGAAAGCAACATTGGACAAAAAAGGGAAAAGTTTAAAATGCATTTTTCATGCTCTTTCATACTCTATTGATTTTGTTTTTCTCATTTTTTCTTATAAAGAGAAGGTTTTCTAATACATTTTTCAGAAATAAAGGAGTCAGCAGTTTTACCCTCCTAAAGCAATAGTTATTCACCTAGATTATAAACAGAATTTGTGAGGGATGGCTATTTATATAAATTTCCTTTTTCAACAAAACGAATTTTGTGGAAAAAGCAGGCAGCTCGCAGAGAGGGTTTCCAAAGCGGAGGGTTCCGTCACCCAGTTTCTCCCTTGTCTGAACAGCCGATGAGGGGCAACGCAGCTTGCATTGCCCCACGTACGAGAGCTGGCAAGGAGGGAGTGGGAAGACACCCGCTTCCCCGTACAGGCACCTTGTAGGCAAAAATCAGTTTCCTCTTGTCACGATGCAAGACTTTTGTTGTAAGCGCTGGAGTGCTGCAGTTTGACATCATTGACGTCCAAAATTCCAGTTCTCAGTTTGAAATGGCTGTTTTCAAATGCTGTTTGTGATGGTCTTTTTGAAGGGGGCGGGGGGGGGGGGGGGGGGGGAAGACGACATGCAGCATGTCAGAATTATTGAGAAAAAATGCTGTTGCTGACTTAATTGTCTAATCTTCCAGATTTTTTTTCCAGGTAGGGACTGTTTCTGAAATGTTGATAGGTTTGGGGTGGTTTTTGCATTCCTGAGCATGATTATTTTTGTTACCTCGAAAAGAAAATAATCATAGTCTCTCTCTAGCTGCATTTTGATGTAGACAACCATGTATCTTGGTTAAGCTTCTAGAGCTCATGAGAAGCCGCCGATGATAGTCAATAATATGCCCTTTTATATAAAATCTGCTTTCTCGGTTTGGTGGAAAACAAATGGGACCACATATACTAAATGACAAACTTTGGCTCAGAGGCTTAGCTCTGTTTTCTTGTTTGTTTGGCTCTGTGGAATTTGAGCCAAGTGGCTGTCAAGTCTCAGTCAGACGAGGGAGAGAACCGCCTTGCTCTTACGCTCCCACCTCGGGCACTTGCAACTGCAGAGGTTTGGGCAAATGGCACAGATTTTGAATTAAATCTGTTGTTCTGCATTTATTTCTTGTTTCTCCACAGCTGCTGTTATTAATAATATTAATTATTTTAATAACATTATTATTGTTGTTATTATTGCTGGTTCTGTGCTTCCGGAATGTCATCTCTCTTCCTTGCTCTGAATCTCTCTAGTCTCTCTCCATTTACTGCAGATGAGCTCTGGCTTCTTGCTTGGGGTTATTTCCTCCTCCCCCGCTTTTGTGGTCCAAAATGTCCTTGCTGGCCGCAGGAACCTGCCCCCTTCTATTTACCCTTGTTCTTTGTAATCTCGTACGATGTAGCTTAATCAACCCACTGGTGCTCTGCTGAATCCTGTCTGGGAGACACAAAAGAATAAAAGCGGTTGAGTGATGTGGAGCTTTGCTCTGTCTCTGCGGTTGACTCCAGGAGAGTAGCCCTTGTCATGCTGATTGCAGCTGGGACAGAACAAGCTGGGTAATGGCATTGATCTGGACAGAGGAGTCCTATATTTGAGACTTCCAGCCCCAAAAACGTGCCCAGTGGGTGGTGCCCCACTGAACCGGAGCTCCTGGAGACCACCAAACCCTCCTCACAGTGAAGAGGACTTGGAGAAGGCTGATGCTGCATTCTGGACAAGTGCACGGAGATGTTTGAGACATAGCATCGCTTAGGACGGCCCTTCAGAGATGCTGCTCCTGCATGGACTGCTTCCCATCTGTCAGTGGGGGAACTAGCAGTTCAACTTCATTTCCACCTCTCCTTCATAGAATCACAGAATGCTTTGGTTGGAAGGGCTGTTAAAGATCATCCAGTCCCACCCCTCTGCCGTGGGCAGGGACACCCTCCACCAGACCAGGTTGCTCCAAGCCTCATCCAGCCTGGCCTTGGACACTTCCAGGGATGGGGCACCCACAGCTTCTCTGGGCAACCTGTCCCAGAGCCTCCCCACCCTCTCCGGGAAGAACTTCTTCCTGATATCTAATCTAAATCTCCTGCTTTCACTTTAAACCCGTTACCACTTGTCCTGTCACTCCCTGCCCTTGTAAAAAACACACCCCCCCCAGCTTCCTTGTAGCCCCCTTCAGGCACTGGAAGGTGCTATAAGGTCTTCCTTCCTTCTTGGTGCTGATGTCAAAGCCTACTCCTATGCTTTATAAGAACCTGTAGCGAAGGGCGTGGAGTTGCCCCATGGGAATATCACTTTCTTACGTCCCACTGGATTCATTAATAACAACATTATGTTATGATGTTTTCTCCTTGTATTATTCTATAGATCATTTTTATTATGTAGATACAAACCCTTTGATATTGTAATTGTGAAGTACACGTTATGAAGACAAATGTGTTTGGCTTAATGAGAATGGATTGCCAATAAAAGCTGAAAGAGAGGGAAGCATTTTTTTTTTTTTTTTTTAGCGTTAACCCTCAGAAAGTGCTGTCAGGCTGAGCGTTCAGCAGAAAAGACCCTCGGATGCAAAGAGTATTTTTAGTCTGTTGGTAAAGCATTGACTTCCAGAGCATTGTAATTATCTGATGTAGGGGGGAAAAAAGGAAAAGCCCTCTTGGATGGCTGTAAGGCTGAGCACGTTGGAGCAAGGATGAAGCATGGCATGGCGTGCACAGCAGAGGGGGAGCTGCACCCCACTCCGGGTAACCTGGAGGGTGGGAGCCCTTTTGGGTTGTCCCACCAGGAGAGCAGCCGGCCGCAGGCTTGGGTATGCAGGTCTGTCTAGAGAGGGCAGCTGATAACCCTGGCTGGGGTGACAGTGAGTTTGGAAGGTCTGAAGCATGGTCTGGTGCCAGGGCTGCTGTTTCTCTGCTCTTGTTGCCAATATTCCATAGGCAGGCACGGATAAGGGGAAAATGTACTGCTGTCATGCCTCTTGTTTGATTTGTCCCCCATGCTATCTTGCTTTATGGGACCCCTTCTTTATGGGTGCCGGGAGGTATATTACCTTCCCAAGGCCGTGAAGAGGAGAAATGCAGGCTGCTTATCCCACGGGGATGTTTGCAGTGGCACCCCAACCTGTATTGAAGTGAGGAGGGAAGCATCCCTATTCCTCCTGCGTTGTAGCTGGAAATGGAAGCTTTTGCTGAAGGAGGGACCCAGGAGTTCCACCTGTGAAAGGCCTGGCTTGCACAGTGCGGATGAGAAATCATCCCGCAGCCAGCTGGAACGGAGGGACCCAGGGATCTCCACACCTCGAGCTGAGATCAGCATGCGTGTCCCTCCCTCCGTTCCTCAACTGACTAGATAAGAGCTGTTTGTGCGGGGGAAGGCGGCACGCACGGACACGGGCACGCCTCCCCGAGCATGAGTCTCCAAGACAGCCTCTGCTAACCTGTGGCTGCCAGAGCGAGATAACTCGGCGATACCAGCCGAGGGATTCGCTGGCGTGTGAACAGATGGAAGGAGCCCTCTCCCCATCTGACGCGAGCGCAGATTTAATCAGCTCGCACTTCCCTTCTCCACCTGGCATCGACGCTGGGAAATGTATCTTGATTTGTGTCCCCCCAGCTCTCCCCGTAGGCTCTTGACATCTTTGTTGTGTTTTTGCGACTCAACAGCAGTGATTGCAGCCGAGCGCTTTGCCACCTGTCGCGGGGACAAGCCCGGTCCCTCCCTGGCTGTTGCAACCCACTCTGCATTTTGGGGTCTGCTGGATAGTGACAAAGCAGGATGATGAGGATAAAACGGGATGGCAAAGAGAGCTGGTCCAGTCCTGGGGTTCTTTGTGTTGGGTGCCTGGTTCGTTTCCATGCTCCTCATCTTTCTTCCCAGCTTTAAAGAAACATTTAGGCTCAACTTTGTTCTAGATACTGGTGAAAGCGGGACTGGTTTATATTTGTAGGTGTTGCTGTTGCTCGTGAGCTTCTTAATATTTAATGTTTTGTGGTCTCGAAACCCACCTCTTGGAACTGGTTACTGAATGTAAATCTGTTTTCAGTAAGAGAATGGAAGCAAAAAAACCCCCAGATGCCCTCAAGCACTATATTAAAGCTTAAAAAGACTTTTTTTTTTTTTTTGAGATGGGAAAATGAATGAAAGCCCCAGCAAAGGAGTTCTGTTGCATGGGAAGAAAGAGGCAGCTGCAAAGCTGTTGGCTGCTTCCTTGAACAGATCTTGCCACGGTTCTGTGAGAAGCATCTATTGTATGGATGGGGAAACTGAGGCACAAAAGCAGTTTGGTCGAGGAGGAAAGAAGCCAAGTCCCATGTGCTGTACACAATTTATCTTTATGTTAGAAGGTAGGTGAGGCTAGTTCGTGTTGCCTGTATTGAATAAGATGCTCAAAATCCATCAACATGAAAAGCGAGGGGGGTAAAGTCACTCCCTGAGTGTGATTGAGGTGTTTGTGCATCTCAGCAGAGCTGTCAGAGTTAAATCCCAAACGCAGCCATTGGAGGCAAGTAAATGGGGAAGTGAAGAGTATTTTATTAGTATTCTAGTATTGATTTCTTAATGGCTTTTCTTCCTGGAATCCAGGAAAATACTTACTCTGCTTGGAAGTTGCTTGGGGCAGGGGCTGTCTGCAGGGCAGCAGAATGACGTGAAGGGTATCTGGCCCCGAGCCCCAACGTGCTGCTGGAAAGGGGATGCCCAAAGAAGAAAGTATAGAGGCTTTTGCGAGGTTGGATTCTCTTTCCGTCCTCTCTACACTCACTCTCACTTGCACATATCTATTATTTTAAACTTTCAGTGCAGCAAGAGGAGAAGAAAAAAAAATAAAACCACTTTGCACCTGCAAGTGATTATATAAAACACATCACTGCTGTAATGCGAGGTGAGGAATCTGGGATGATAGGAATAACCTGGAAGGAGGCTCATCAGTTTGCTTTGCCCTACCCACAGTCACTGGGAAAGTGATGCATTAGATACTGGCCTGTTTGGTCTTGGTGATACACCAAGCAGCCAGGATGCTCGGGAAGGTAAATACCCTGTTTGGTCTGCGCATGACTTCTTATTCTTCTCTATCTCCACCTTATTTTTTTTTTCCTGGGACTGTGTTACATGAATATCCTTGGCTTAATTTGCATTGCATTAGAGTAAAACATTTTAAATTTCTTCACAGCAGAAGTAAATCTGACAGACTTTATGAAGCCATTATACCTGCAGGTATTTTATACTTTTAAAATACATTCTTGTCAAGCTATCTTAATTATATTATTATATGTACTTTTGAACTCAGATCCACTCTTAGGTGATATATTACACTCCTGACAGTGCAGTCCTAAAAAGCTACAATTTATATCAAAGCTCCGTGGCTGAACAAAGATGTTTCTATTACGTATTCGGGGGAATTTATTAATTTACTGTTTTGGAACACTTATTCATTGACAAAGCTTGCCGGCGTTAAATTTCTAGCAGGCTATTAGTATGTGCAGCGTTTACGTGGCTTCGGGGGCTGTCGGGATTGCAGCCGTAGGCAGCGAGCGCTGTAGACTTTGCCTGGCTTTTACCTGGGGTCAAAGTTCACGGCATTATCGCATTCCTGCGCGCCCGTCCACGTTACAATCCATTTAGGGTCGTGGCCAGTGCTCTTAAGAGGGCCTGCTCTGGCAAAAATGTCTTCAGCGAGTACTTAAGCAAAGCCGTTCGGTGCTCAAAATCGATGGGAGTTAAGAACATGCAAGTTAAGTGCTTTGCTGAATCACAAAGCTTGTCTGCGAGAGGGATTTTGCTCGCAGAAGTCTGTTGCGCTCTCTGGAGTTATTTGGGTGGCAGGAGGAGACATAGAGCTGCCCGTGGGGTTGGTCATCACCATGGGCAAAGACCTTGCTCTTCCTGGGCCTCGGTTTTATCACCCAGAAAAGAAGTTGGGAGTAAATAATTAGCAATCAGTGATCTTCTTGTGGAGGAGGTAGAACATTACTCTCAACTTCATCAGTGGTCTTGTGGTGAAGGGAAGCCACGTACTCATCCTAAATACCGTTGTCTAGCAAAACGGCCCATGGATGTGGAAGGGCTTCAGTTCTCATTGACGTCTGCAAAGAGCTGGGCCACTGACCTGGAGAGGTGAAGGTCCTCTCCATCCTTCCTCTTCACACTCTTCGCTGACTCCATGCTAAAGCCAAGGTCTTTTTCCCTCCAATTTAATAGCAAGAGACGTACGGATCAGCAGCAGTCCGTACGCTCGTTAAATTGGCGTCAACTCTTGTGGCTGATGGGCTCGGATAGGTGGGAGGTCGTTAGCTAAACTGGCAGCGGGGTGAGGGAAGCATCCGCTGCCTCTGTGTGCATCGGCATCTCTAGTAGAGCTGGTGGTGGAGGTGCAGCGGGCCGGGAGTGTGTCTTTTTCCATGAACCACCTCCTCCAGCGGTCGTTTGAGGAGCAGCGTTAGTCTGTGTTCTGAGCTGGCAATCACCGAAATCCATTCAGAAAATTTAATTGCTTCAAGTGAAACTTGTAAATACCGATGTGGCATAAATCACAGGTGAGCAGCCACCTTTTCCTCTGCCCTGTGAGGTTTCAAATGGTTTTCTTCTTGTTCCCTGTTGGTGTTTTAAAGGTTTGGAACAGCGCTGGTGGGTTGGTTGGGTTTTTTTGGTTTGTTTTTTTGGGTTTTTTCATTTTTTTCTCTTCAAATCCTGTACTTCTCTCCAAAACCGTGTTCCAGCCGGGCTTGTTAAAAGCGTCTTGGTATTGTCAGAAAAATCCGTTTGACTGCTTCATCTTGTAAAACTTTCAAAGCTAAAAATTAACTGACATTTCCAAGTGAAATGTCATTTTGCTCCAGATAAATAAATAAATAAAACGTTTTGACATTTTTTAAAGCACTTTTCCTTCACAAAAGGGAAAGAAGTTCTCTGAATGAAAATCATGTCAAAACTTATTCTCTTCTTGGAGAGATTTTTACTTTTGTGGGTTTCTTTCTGTGAGAAGAAAATTCAGGGGGTCACCTGCGGCCCCCAAGAGCAGCTGGCAGTAGGATCCTCCGGGGATAAACCGGTGTGCTCAGGGACTGTAGAGAACCTTGGCTGGTCAATTCAACGGTGCATATATATATATATATTTTTTTTTTTTTAATCTCTGATTTATGCTGCCATGCTACTCATTTGGAAGTCTCGAGACAAATTTGCAAAGCAGTTGAGGGACACAGTGATGGTGGTGGCCAAGCGCACGGTACTCTGGGAAGCATCTCTGCTCTTCCACTGGACTGTAGAAAGCTGAGTATGTCTGATATTTGGGTCAGCTTTGAAAATTGCAGCTTTTTCCCCCCTCATTTTGTGTTCTCTTTGGCAACAGGAGTTGAGGATAAAGAACAGCATCTGAGCTAAAAACCAGTCTCAACTCTTGGCTTGCCCGATTTTCACCCCAAGTGCTGTGCTGAGATGCACGTGAGTGGGTTCAGTTTGCATTCACCCAGTCTCGCTGGATTTAAGGTGGCCCACATAGAGCTGTACAGGGCTTGTTTTATTATTTTTACATCGATTGATGCGCTTCCTGCCTTCAGTGGAAGTGGCGTGCCTTGCTGAGTAAAGCAAATCTAAGCGTATTAAATCAGACACGTTGCGTGACTCCAGGGGCTGCACGGGAAGGCGGGTTTAAGGAGGGTGAGCAGAGCTCTCAAACACCCAGGTCTCTGAGATGGGACCCTCAGCCGTGGGTGAGCAGGGCTGCAGCAAGAGCCGCTCCCTGCAGTGGGGAAGGGAGCTCTGGGCAGGGCTGGGAGACCCTGGGATGCTTGCTTGCCTCTTGGAGAAATCGAGAATAAACACATCTGTAGTGGTTTTTCTTGCTTTCGTGTTAGGGAGTTAAATTGACTTTTGTAAATCGCTGCAGTATGTTGTAAACGATGTATGGAAGGGGAAAAGGAAAAAAAAAAAACCCTGTTCTTGATGCAGGGAAATGTTCTTTGTTGGGGAAAATCTCTCAAAGGCATTTCCTGTTACGGCAGAGCAGGAAAGTCCTGGGGCCCGAAACCTTTGACTCTAAAGGGGTGTGGGGGGGAAATCCTTTTATTTCCATCTTGTTTTCGTTGTAATATCTTATTTCCCTGCAAACCATCCTCCCCAGGTATTCATGGATCCATGTGGGTCAGCCAGACCTTTGACACAGCCAGTGGTTTCACCCCGTTTTCCCTGCCAATGAGACTTTTGGAGAGGTGTTAAAGCAAATTCCTCTTTGTCTCTATTTCTTTTTGCAAGGACATGTAGTTCTGGTGCCTGTGATACCCTCCCTTGTGCCTTTTTGGGGTGTTCTGCAAGCAGTTAAGTGCAGACAGTGCAGGGATGGCATCAAGAGCCTTTGCAGATGCCCAAAGCCCCCGGACGGATTACATGGGGAGGATGCGAGCCCTCCGTCCCTGGAGGGGTTTAGGGCAGCTCAGACACACATCAGCCGTTTTTATTGACAACACAGTTCCTCCTGGTCCTGGAGAAATACGGAATGAGAAAGGTGTATTGAAGAGGACCCAGAGGGATTGTGTAATCCATCTGTCTTGCTCAGGGTCCTGAGCTGGGCAGCACCGGGCTGGCTGCATCAGGGGCCTCATCTGTGGTTTCTGCAGCTGGTGGAGATGCTCGTTTGGGACACTGGTGACAGGTGCCCAACCATTGTGCCAGGCAGATGCAGTTGTTTCTTGCATGAGTCCAAACTGTGACAGTCCCTCCGCTGTTTTTTTATGTATTTTTTTTTTAAGGGTAGCTTTTGAGGATGGACCTTTGAGCCGAAGATTTGGGAGTCGGTCCTGCTGTGCAGCACAGCAGCGAGCTGAGTGAGAGTACCATGGCCGTCGTTCATGTCGTTCTGGATTGCAGCTTGGTATAGAAACCCTTTATCTCCCCATGCTCTCGTAATTGGTGGCAACAGCCTGTCTCACTTCCCGTTATCTTGAGTTTGTTGCCTTTCTACAGGCTGGGCGGTTTCAGCCTGGGACTGCCCGCAAGTCATGTGTTTTCCCCTTGCAATCTCTGCCTGCCACGGATGTCAGCACCGGCAGTTGTCCCCTCTCTTGTAACACAGTTATGCAAAAAGTGACCCTCTGGGCTGCTCTTGAGGTCAGCATAGGACAATAGTGACCTGCAGACCAAAATCTAGCTGGGTGATGTTGCAAACCACTAATTTTGGGTACGTGTACAACCGGTTTCTGCGTCTAGCTTTTATTTCCCCCGCCCCGGGCTATTGTCTGCCTGTCCCATCCTTCCAGCGGTCTTTCAAGGCAGCAACCCTTTAGCACTTGCTTCAGAAGATAGGAAGGGGCTTTGAATATTCCTTGGCCAGGATTCAGATCATCTGAGATTGGGCAAAGCGCGAGTTGAAGCCCAGACAGGGCCCACGGTGAAAACCTGCTATTCTGGGAGGCGAATGAATGTGAGGGCTATTGGTTATCTGTCAGTGCAGGCGAGCCAGTAAATGAGAGGTAGTCAATGACATAAGGGATGTCAGGTTTTATTTCCAGTAAGAGCCAGTGAAGCTGGGAAAATTGCTCATTAATGCTTTATTGATATTCATGTTACTATTGAAGAAGTCTGGGGTGGGAGGTGGAAGGGGAAAGGGGGAGGGTGGTCCATGCCCATGTTAATGGGGCCAGGCTGAAAATAGGTTCTTTTATGCCATACCAAAGGGTATATGCACTGATCACGGAAGGCTTGACTGTGTCAGTCTCTCTAAATAGCGAACGCATCAGTTCTGTGGCTGAGCCAAAAGCTTGGGAGGAAAAAATCTAATAACGCAGGTCAAACTGCACCAGGAACATTGGAGTACTCTTTTATTTTTTCATATTTTCAAAGCAAAATCTAAAGCAGATTGTTGTAAAACTATGCAAAATGTTCATCTGTGGGTTTGGGGACTATTTAACCCTCATGTTTGCTTTAGCATTCTGTTTTTAGAGTAATTTGAATTTAAAATGCTCTATCAAAAGGAATTTATTTCTAAAATGTCAAATTACTTTATTTCAGAAGTGCCGACGCTAAAAAGCATTTGGTTTTTAAACGGAAAAATAAAAAGCAAACTCCATTGCTTGCTTGGCATTGTTGACATTCACAAATAATTTTTTGGGTCTCTGAGAGCCCGTAGCCTGGGTGTTTTCTGTGTCCTGCCCAGTTTTGTAGCTGGGAATAGGACTGAGCATGGTGGCCCAGCAGGGAAAGACCCCAGACCAAAGAATTCACAGCTTGTCCCAGCTTCTGGGGCTCAGCGGAAATCTGATTTGCCGTGCCAGGTTCCCATCCCCAGCACACCTGTCCTCCCGGCGTGCTTTGGTAGTGCTCTTCATGTCCAGGATGAGAAATAAAGGGAAGAATGCATGTTTGGGAGCATAGCCTTTTCTTTAGGATTGTGTGGGATTAGGATAAAATGCTCCCTGCCTCAGTTTACCTGGGCACTAAAGCAGGAGCTATGCTGCCTGCTATGAAATAAATGATGCGAAGGCTCCAAGCTAGGCTGCCAGAATTGCTTCCCAAGTCTTTCCCAGCATGCTGTGACTTTGTCGAAAGCCTTGTGCCTCACGTGAGCTCCCAAGTTCGTGCGGGAGCCATGCCGGAGGGAAAGCCAGCACCGCTCTGCATCTGCGCCATGCTTGGCCATAGCAAGCCTGCCATAACTCAATAATTGAGATAGTTTAGAAGGTAAAATACCTCCCGGCATCATGTTTAATAAAGCTCTGCTTCTCATCTGTCATCGAGCAACCTAATTTCCTAGGCTGCAGACCAGCAGGGAGGCAGCCGATTGCCGCAGCCCCGTCAGCACAGTATATCCGTTGCTGCGGTCCACCGTGCGTAATTCCCCTGTTCTTCAGAGGTCTGGCTTTTTTTTTTTTTTTTTTGGTGGTTCTTTTTGCAGTTCCCATGTGAGTCATATGCACAGAGAGTGTTTGATCACGGTAGGATGTGTGGAAGGGCAGGATGTAATATCCCAAAGGCTGAGCTTGACCCAAGACTCCTTGCTGAAGCATGAACCACTCCTTTCGGATGTTATTTTAAGCTCAGTATGTACCCTGGTCCTCGTGCATTCAGTCTGATCCTTCTGTCTGCTGGGAATTTGTCTTAATGGAACACTGGGCATCCCACGGTTGTTAAGAAGCTTATCCTTGTTGTTCCTGGCATATAAAAGTAGAATCAGTCTTCTTGCTTTATAGGTAGAGAAAATTTTCCCTGGTGTCGTCTCCCGCCCGTCCGTTTTCCCAAGGCAGGAGGGCTTCCCATGAGAGCTGTGCTTCCAGGAGCAGAGTCTGGAAAAGGGCTGGGTACTCCCATTTTTGCAAGATGTCTGGTGAGGCACCCAGCAAGAAGGAAAGTTGCCTGCAAATACGTTGCCCCTCACATCAAGAGAGGGGACTAACGTTTGTAGGTGCTGAAGTGATGAAAGATGTCAGTGTTACAGCACTGCTGCTCCTAGAGCTAAGCAGAGCGTAGGGCCGTAGAAGCAATAACGTGTGGGATAAGGCTCTCCGTTGTTTTATGGTCCTTTTCATCACCAGAAAGTTGGTTCAGTTGGGAGTTGATTAAACTTGCAGGAAAGGATAGTGATTTCTGCCAAACCAGTCCTCCTGGTCACTTTGTAGTCACGGTGTGAATTAAGGCTGATAAAATCGACAGAAGGCTCCCTTCCACCTGGGGTAGTTTTTTTGGATTGGGCAGTCAGGAGACATCCCTCCTTGCTGCTGCTCCACCGGGTCTCGGGCTGCCAGACAGTGATGGGAGAGGAGGGCATGGGCCAAAACACAGGGCCACGGCAGTTGTTATTCTAAATGAAAAGCTTCTCTTCTCATTAAAGCTGAAAATTAAGGTCCGCAGATAACTCTGGTGGTGGTTCATGAAATCAATAAAACCCCAGTTTGTTTTGAAAGCCAAGTTGCGATATGCCAAAATACATATTTTGCAAATTGCTTAATTTACATTTGAAAAGATCAAACCTTACTTCTTCTGAAAGGCAGCGAATGCTGGGGTGGGGGAAGTGTCGCACTCGCAGCGATTTAAACCTCCTTTTTTGCTATCCTGCAAGATGCGTAATTTGGTCAAAAATGATGGCACTTGAGAAACTATTTTCTTTCTTTTTTTAAGAAACAATCCCAGTGCAGGGAAGCTGATGGTCTCCGTTATCAGGGAGTTTTTACTAATTCTGAAGCAGCTACAGCTAATTTTTTGAAGCAATGGTTCAAGCGAAGCAGGGTGTCCTCATTTGCAGCGTTTGTCTTTTGGAGGCGTGATGTACTCTTGGGGATGCTCATTGCTTCTGTCTCACGTTCTTTACTCTTCCTGGAAACTTTATTGACACTGGAAACGTAGGAGCACTGTGACATGAAGTCCTTGAGACCTGCTCAGCAGAGATGAGGTGAAGCTGTCGGCTTGGATTGGGACCTGACCCGCCGAGCCTGCTGATTGTCGAGGAGTTTGGTCCCCAGACAAAGCGATGCTGTTTGCATCTGGAGCCTGCTTTAGCCTGTCTGTGGGACGTGTGGAGCTCAGCATTCGATCGGCCCCTGCAACATGCCAGTAAAGCTGCTGCCTCGCTCAGAGAGCACCGATCTTCTGTGCACAGCACGGGTAAATGCTTCGTTACACCAGGATCAACACCAATATCGCTTACATGGGTGGCTTGACAAGGGCAAGAGCTGGTCCTGAAGATGTTCAGGAAGTTTGCTAAACTAAATCTGCTGTGCAAGCTCCTGCTGCAGCTCTGCTGTTCCGTAAAAACCTGGAAATGCCCCTTCCCTCCATGGATGATTTACCTACTGGGTGCCTGTTCCCTCCTGATAGATGCCCGGGGTGTGCATGCACCCTCCTGCCCTGAGCCTCCCCAGCCTCCCTACCTACTTGAAAAATAAAGATGTATGACTCCCACTTGAGGAGAATAGATTGTTTTCGATTGCTTTTCATCTATTATTTTAGAAAGTAAAATGAATAAAACTTATGCAGGTCACAGGCATTAAAGAGCGTTTTTATATCAGTTTGGGAGCGCTTGTCAGCTTTGATTTATTAAGTAAAGTTCCCAGACTGGCTACTAGTATGTGTTGTCAGTCTCTTGATAATGGATAGACCTCACAGCTGAGTGCTCTGTGATTAGACTTCTCAACTATATATTTTTAAATAAAGCCATCGCTTTTTTGGGGTTTGCTCATTTCCCTCTCGTAGGCGATTTCATTCATCTTCCACTGCCCTCCCTCCCTCTGCTCTAAATGTGTTTTTGTTGGAAGCTATGAGGAAGGTAAATGGGATGCATCTTTAAGGGTGGGTTTTTTGTTTTGGTTTGGTTTTCCCCCCTTCCCAAGCTTGCTCCCAACTTAGCTTGATTGATTAAATGTCACGGGGGGACAAAACTGCATAAGCAGAAGCTATCCGAACAGCTTTCGAGGGAGAACCATTGCACACGCTGCTCAGCCACGCGCTGCTCTGTTGTTACGACTGCATCAGCATTTTCACTATCAAACTGCTCTTCCTTAGGGCTCGGGGATGGAAATTACCAGAGCTGCATGGAGAGGGAGCTGACAGACCCACCACCGCCAGCTCTGGCACCTCCTCTGTAAGGTTGCTGGGAGTTAATGGGGAGCATGAAGCCCGGCATGCCTGGCAACGGATGCCATGCAGGCAAGTTCAGAGGCACGGCTGTATCTCTGCGGACCACAACAATTTGCTTTTCCCTTTGGAGGGTGGACCTGCGCTGCTGGGCTAAGCTTAAATCCTACGCTTGCTTGCAGGAGCCTCTCCCAGGGTGTCTCAGCAGCCGCTCAGTCACGAAGGGCAGGGGATTTACAGAGCTTGCTCTGAGCTGCTGTTACTGGGCACGTGCTGTGATCCTCTCGTAGGGATGGCATCAAATGGTTACTAGAGAGAGATATCCTGGACTGAAATCCCCAGCTAGAACTTTAATTAGGCTTTCATAAAGAACTGAGCTGGAACAAGGATGTGATTGTTTCCTCAGGGGTTGTGGGAGCACTGGGGCTAATTCATTAGCGTGGAATTGGAATGGCGCAGGTGGGAGGCCACCGAGTACCTCCGGTACCTGAGTTGTGCAGATCTTTCAGGAAGGGCAAAACGTGATGACTTCCCAGGACACTGGGCTGAGACAGCAGCCTCTGGTTTTGTTACCCAGCACCTTGGTCTCGGAACAAACCTCATCCATGTAACTTGTGAAAATGCAGAATACGCTGAAAAGAAAAAAAAATAGATCCAATTGCACCAATTTCGTAAGCCTTTTTGCTCTCCTGTGACTCCAAAAAATTGCTTTTGATTTAAAGGTTAAGATCTAACAAGCCAACAGACCTTAAAGAAAGATCCTTTCTTCCGTGTCCTCTTTTCCTCCTATTTTTTTTCCCACACTTGAAAGATGAGAACATCAATTTGTTTGGGAAGTGCCTTCTGCTGCCCCTCCGCTGTTGTTTCAGGACGCGGTCGTTGGGGAAAGACTTTGTTTCCCCGGTCTGCATTAGCCTCTGCTCCCTCCTGCAGCAAAATCCCTGCCCGTTGAGAAGGGGATGGGTGACCCCAGAGGTGAAGCGGAGGTGGGGTGAGGAAGAGGATTGCAAGGACAAGACAGCGCAGGGTTTGAAGTGGCGGTTCTGGAGGGACGAGCGATGTGCCTGTGGGTATTTGATGTGATGGTTTATCACAGGGCGCTGGTCCCGTCTCTGGAGGTGGGGTATTCCTGTAGCAGTGTCTTTTCGCAGTTCATTAAGTGTCTCTGTGTTGTTGTTTCTCGGCCCGAAATGGCATTAGTTGCTTTGCACGTCCCGATGCCGCTGCCATTATCTCCTAATAACACATGCATTAATTATTAGGCTAGCTTGCTTATTCTACACCTTTAAACGATAACCCTGCCGTATGTGCTTGCTTAATATATGCAAGCCCAGCGTGCTTTGAAATGGCTCATTAGGAGTGTTTTTAGCTCGTCCCTACTGACTGTTGTTTCTCAAACTGCCACAGTGACTGACAGGTGGGAATATCACCGGTAGATAAATGCTGGAGGCTTGCATCGGTGCCTGCTGTTGGGAAAAGTGGATTTGCTATCGGGAGGAGAGAGGGGCTTTCAGATCCTCTGCAGGTGTGAAGGGTCTCCACTGAGATGAGAAGGCAGGTTGGGACCAGCCAGACTCCCTTGGTGTCGCACCCCCTGGGTCCCGTTGGCAAGCCCCAGCCTTGTGGTTGGTGGAAGAAGCTCCTCTTCTAGCCCTTGGCATCAGCAGCTGGTTTCATCGTGCCCACCTTTGGCTTGATGAGGAGGTCTCTACCCAGGCTCATTGGTGATGGGTCTGGCTTTTGGGAGATGGTGCCATGTTTTAGGTGGGAGCTGGGCTGACTTATCCCAGAGCTATTTCACGTGTGCCTGGGGGCCAACGCTTTCAGCCCTTCATGCTTTAGACCCAACATGAATGCAGGTAAACCATCCCAAAGCAGAATCCGCCTAGCCAGGTCCTTTATTCCTTTTTTTTTCTCTTTCCCAGATAAAATTGGCTGTTTTCTCAAAGGTACCAGGTGAAAACCTGGACATGTAAAATAGTATTCCCTTGCAGCGGGACTGACTATCTTGTTTCCCTGTGCCAGTGGCAGGTTGCTGTCTCCATGATGGTTCTCTAGCTACCCGAACATTGCTAGTTGGTTTGTGCCCTCTGTGTGCCCATGTCCCTCATTTAAGCAGCATGGGGAGTTCGTGGGCCATCAGGAGGAGTTAGGACTTCCAGGCTGAGGATAGTGGGGGAATGGAGATGTGTGCTAGAAAATACCGGTAAATGAAAGCTGCTGTCTGGACCCCTCTTGTTTCCCGTACAACTCTTGCTGAAGCACCAGATGGGGTTTAATCAGGACCGCTGCGGTGCCGGAGGGATATTATTAAGAGACATCTAGTCCTGGATGAGAGAAGATTATCCAGGGTTTTATTTCCAGCTGATAACACCCTGCCCTTCCATAACACCTTTTATCTGAGGATCTCGGAGCTCTTTACAGACGTCAGTTAATTAAGCCTCCCATTGCCCCCTGGTATAGTGGGTGAGACCAGGGCTAAGCATCATCAGCAGAGGAGCAATTAGGAGGGATCCAGCTCTGGCAGGGGGATAAGATAGATGATCTCCTGGCTCTTCTTTGCTATCTTATTTGCATGTTTATCTCCCGTGTGCAGTTGAGAAAAGTGAACCCAGAGGTTGCACTGCCTGCCCAAAGTCCTCATTCAGAGCCGCACCAGGGTAAAAACTCGTGGGTCCCCTTTTCCAGCCCCACAAGTGCTGGATGCAGAAATGCATCAGTGGTACATGATGCTGCCCTCAAAGTCTCCCTCTTCTCCTTTCCCAGTGCTGGTTTTCCACTGGGCTCCGTGCCTTGGCTCTGCTCGACTTTCCACCCTATCTCAAAGTCTGCTTTTGGTAGAGAACAACAACAAAAAAAACCTTCTCTCAGGCCTCCAGAAAAAGAGCTTTTGCTGCTTGCCTCTTTAGGGCCAGATTTCTCAATAGTAATTTCCCCTGAGAATAGTTGGGCCTGAGGTTTCCTTCCCCTCCTCTTTTCTCTTCTTTACTTTCCCCTAACTAAAAATCAGGAAGCTCTAAAATCCTCTTTGAAGTAACAGTGTATGAAGAGGATTTATCCCTGTCCACTTAAATATTCATGACAGCTTGCATTTCTGTTCAAAAAGACACTTGTTTATTTAGATAAGATTTAATTTATTCATAATTTACCTAAATTTGCAGGAGCGTGCATGTACATTTTAGCTTATAAGCAGCGTAATACATAAAACATTATTGAGGCATGCAAATTACACAAATACAGCATTTGAAACTGCCTGCTTGTTTTAGGCAGATAACTAATTTCTTACCCTGAGTAGAGACACAAACACAATTGCATGGGCTTGTTGCCTGGGATTCGGCGACTCTGAATTATGCTTCCTTCAATGGAAAAGGCACAGCTTTTTAGCAGGGCCATGGCAGAGCCCACTTTTCTTGTAGTGTGAACCGCAGTGATGCCGAAGCCCTTTGCTGCCAGTGTTCTCACAGTTCTCTCCTTGGGGGCTCGATTCGGGTTTGCTGAAGCCCCTGAGTTGCTGTTTGTTTCCCTGGTGATAGGGTTAGGATTTGTCGCATGGCATCTTCTCACCAGTGCCGTGGGGGGATGATGGATCGAGCTCCACACCATCGATTTGGCAGTGTGGTATCTGCCCTTGCTGTGCGTCCACCTCCTAATTAACCTCTGCATCCCTCAAGGGGATACATCCACTTGTTGCTTTCCTTAGGGTGGCATCATAGCTCCAAAAATCCCATTTTTCACTTGCTTCCAGATAACAATTGCACAAATTAGCATCCACGGAATGTGCTAGCCCCTGGAAACTAGGTTTGGCTCCCTCCCACATCTCAACCACCACATGCCATGAGGACAGCTATACGTTTTGGGCTGTATGTCTGACAACTGAGTGGCAGACGCTGACTTAGGACTGGGAGGACTCAGCAGCACTGTTAGAAATTGTTTCTAACAGGTCCCAGTCAGGACGTAGATGTTTTCAACTGTATATATGAACTCCTAGGGTATGTGCACATGAAACCTGTGGAAGGAGATATGTCAAGGACTTGGATATTGTGCACATCTCCCTGCGTACGGCTGTGCTACCCCACAGCCTGTTACTGATTGCCTGCCACTTCCTGTAAGATTCTGCTTCCCCTGGGCTGTAACTGTGCCAAGCTGTAACTGTTTGGGCTGGAATTTCCACAGCCAGGTGTCCTCCCAGGGCTCCCAGGTTTTGTTTGTTTTGGTGGACGAGGAGGGATGGAGACAGCAGAACTGTTCGGTGCTTTGGGTTTTTCCTGTCTGAAAACATAGCTGATGTGTTTGGTTGTTTCCAAGGTTGAGGCTAATGGGGAAAATATATCTTCCCTGACTAAAACCAGCACATTCTGCTGCAAAAATGACCTGAGTCACTCCAGAGTCTGAGCACAGGGACTAACGCTTTTGGTGGGGTCATGATAGTGCCTTTCTCTCCTTGGAAATACCCTTGTACCTTGGAAAAGAAATCTCTTCCCTGCACTGGGAACGCTGCTGAGTGTGGAATGCACTGCAGGTTGATAGGTAGGATATAAAGGGGCTGGATCTGCCTAGGAACACCCCCCCGAGGAGTCACTTTGTACTGGCCATGTCCTGTGTATTCTTTGTCCTCGCAGCCAAAAGGCTGCCAGGTAAACCAGAGCAGGCTCTGCCTTTTTACTGTGGTATCTGCTGGGTCATGCAGTGAGGAGGGCGCATGTGTCTGAATGTGGTCTCTGTTTGCACTGTAAGAGACTTTCATTACAGAGGCTTAATTATATGACCACAGCGTATTTTGGTTTTTTCAGCAGAACTGTGTCCTCACTGCATGACAGGGTGGACAGTATTCACTTAATGAGTTGCTGGAGCCTGGTGATGAGCACCATAGAAAGCCCAGGAGAAAACTAATAGTAATGTGCAGCAAAATAAGGCTTGGGGCCACCCATAGAGCAGCAAGAACTCACAACATTAAATGCTTCCTTATTAAAGGAGCTCTGCCTATTGTGTGCACACTGTAGATCCTGAAATGGTGTAACAAGTATGCACAGGGAAGGCTTTGGTAACCTTAACTTGAGTAATGCTTAATTTAGTTTGAATGATGGTGTTATCTGACCACAATCTCTCAATTTCTGCATATATGGCTGCATAGAGGTTTGCACAGCGGGATCAGAGGTGTTCTTTAAATAGGATTAATCACTGTATTGTCCTTTTTTCACCTGGCCTTGGCTGGCATTTGTGCACACACAGTATTTTTAGGGTGGGAATATTGTGATGTATCAGGCAGACTCAGAAGAATTTTGTTATCAGGTGGGACCTGTTGGAGCTACAGAAATGCAAAAAGATTGTATATGTGGTGCTGGGCTATCGGTGACACCATGCAGGTGAAGAAAAAAACACCTCAAAAATGAGTGCTGGAGAAGGAGTTGGTTTTACCCAGTACTTTGGAGGGAGCTGAGATGGGGGAGTGTGTGTGTAGATTCATAGAATTGTTTGGGTAGGAAAAGACTTAAGATCACCAAGTCCAATCGTTAACCCAGCACTGTCGAGTCCACCACTAAACCATGTCCCTAAACACCACCTCTGCACGTCTTTTAAATCCCTCCCAGGATGATGACTCCACTCCCCTCCCTGGGCTGCCCATTCCAGTGCCTGACAGCCCTTTCTGTGAAGAATTTTTCCTTAATATCCAATCTAAACCTCCACTGGCAGAGCTTGAGGTCATTTCGTCTTGTCCTAACACCTGGGAGAAAAGACCGACTCTCCCCCTCTGCACCCTCTTTTCAGGCAGTTGTAGAGAGCGGTAAGGTCTCCCCCTGGGCCTCTTCCAGGCTGAACACCCCCAGCTCCCTCAGCCACTCCTCACAGGAATTGTGCTCCAGACCCTTCCCCAGCTCCATTCCCTTCTGTGGACACACTCCACAGGGTGTGGAGACCCCTCAGGGTCTTTCTTGGAGCGAGGGACCCAAAACTGAACCCAGGATTCGAGGTGCGGCCTCTCCAGTGCCCAGCACAGGGGGACGATCCCTGCCCTGGTCCTGCTGACCACAGTGTCCCTGATGCAGGCCAGGATGCCACTAGCCACCTTGGCCACTGGGGCCCACGCCAGCCCATATTCAGCTGCTGTTGACCAACACCCCAGGTCCTTTTCTGCTGAGCAGCTTTCCAGCTCCTTGTCTCCAGGCCTGTGGCGTTGCAGGGGGTTGTTGTGGCCCAAGTGCAGGACCCGGCACTCGGCCTTGTTGACCCTCACACAGTGGCCTCAGCCCATGGATCCAGCCTGTCCCGATCCCTCTGCAGAGCCGTCCTGCCCTCGAGCAGATCAACACTCCTGACTAATTTTGTGTCGTCTGCAAACTGACTGAGGGTGCTCTCGATCCCCTCGTCCATGTCATCGATAAAGATACTAAACAGAAGTGATCTCCTTTGGGCCCGGCCATCCAGACAGTTTTTTACCCAGCGAGGAGTACACCTATCCAAGCCATGAGCAGCCGGTTTCTCCAGGAGAATGCTGTGGGAAATGGTGTCAGAGGCTTTGCTGAAGTCCAGGTAGACAACACCCACAACCTTGCCCTCATCCGCTAAGTGGGTCACCTTGTCAGAGCAGATCAGGTTAGTGAAGCAGGACCTGCCCTTCATGAACCCGCGCTGACGGGGCATGATCACCTGATTTTTCTGTATGTGCCACATGATGGCACTCAGGATGATCTGCTCCAGAACCTTCCCAGCACCGAGGTCAGACTGACAGGCCTGTAGTTCCCCAGATTCACCTTCCAGCACTTCTTGTAGATGGATATCTCATTTGCTGACCTTCCCAGTTATCCTGGACTGCTGGCAGATGGACAGTGGCTTGGTGAGCACTCCTACCAGCTCCCTCAGCACCCTTGGGTGGATCCCATCTGGCCCCATAGATTTAGGTATGAGTGATGTTGTTCACTAACCATTTCCCCTTGGATTATGAGGGCTTCATTCTGTTCCACATCCCTGTCTTCCAGCTCAGGGGGCTGGGTAAGCTGCGAACAACTGGCCTTACTATCAAAGATTGAAACAAAGAAAGCATTCAGTACCTCAGCCTTTGGCACTATGTTTCCTGCTGTGTGCAATAGAGGATGGAGATCATCCTTAGCTCTCATTTTGTTGCTAATGTATTTATAGAAACATTTTTAATTGTCTTTTATGGCAGTAGCCAGTTTAAGTTCTACCTGGGCTTTGCCCATCCTAGTTTTCGCCCTGCAAAACCTCACGACGTCCTTATAGTCCTTGTAGCATGTTGGCCATGCTGCATACATTGGTGCAGATGCACTTCAGTTGGGCTGCTGATCCCACCACCTTTTTGGAGAGAGAAGCCCTAAAGAACGTGGCTGTTCTCAGGTGCTTCCATGGTTTTTAACACATCAATAAATCTTGTGTCTTTGATCTCCATCCCCTGCCTCCACTGAGATGGCAGACCAAAGGACCTTGCTAGCACACCGTGCCACCCCCAGGCTTATCTCCAGCCAGCCTGGTTTTATCCCTTTCCCCCCCTTCAAATCTAGTTTAAAGCTCTTTAGGACTATGTGCAGGGAGGGAGAGTCTCAATAGTCTTCAGGTTTCAAATTGTTTCGCTTAAATAGCTCATGATTGCGTGTGTTTGAATGATGCAATGCTTGCACCGCACAGAACGGAGGGAATACAGCGTTTCGTTATGTGTGTGTGCACATTAATAACGGGGAGCTGAATATTTACTAACCGTCACTGAGCATGGTGTATCGGAAAAGAAGAAGCTATTGAGCTGAGTTAAAAATAAATAAATAAATGGAACTCTCCCCTCCCCACCACCTGTAGATGTATGAGGGGGAAAATATTGAACTGGGCTCTCCTGGCTCCCATGCAATTGATGCAATTTATTTTCAATTTGTCAAACGTGGCATTGGAGCAGCAATTGTTTTTGGTGATTTATTAGGAATTTTCTAACCAGGGCACTCTGTCATTGGAGTTACTTCACTTGTGTCCCAGTAGATTTTTGTCTTTCTGCAAGCTCAAGCTGTGAACCCAAGAAGGTGAGCTTTTCTTTCTTTTCTTTTTTTTTTAACCAAAAGGGAAAACTGAAAGAACCTCTAAACCAAAAAGGGAAATGGGGAAAAAGTAGCAGAATTGACGTGTTTTAAACATGATGACAGGATCAGCTGTTTAAGTTGCCTCTGTGAATTGATTTAAAACACGTTGGTAGGCATCTCTATTTCATTAACTGTCTTCTTCCTTCATTACAGTCACTGGAGTCATTGCTCCTATTACCTTCCAGGCTCATGATATCCATCCACATGGTTATTTTAGTTATTACTGTCTGTATACAGAAAATACAAGAGGCAATTTTGGGACAGAAGCAGTTTGGGAGGGATGTGGGGATAGTGAAATAAATAATTTAAATTCGGTATGATACCCATGATGTAAAGCCATCAGGATTACAATAGTGTTAATGCTAGGTGTGCATTTTGGTCAGAGCCTGTGGGAAGAGCGTACGGGTTTGCGGTGTCAAATCTGATGCCGGTAATGAACCTCTTTCCCACCTTCCACAACCAGTAATGATCCAAAACCAAATTTTCTCCTGGGAATTAAGTGGTCCAGCATGTGCATGGTATTTTTCAGCCCTTCTGACTGCTGCAGCATCAGGAGTTGGGTGAGTGCAAAGTGTATTTTCACTTTCCTCTCACTTTGAGATAGGGAGCAGGCCTATCTGTGTCCTCAGGGACATTACTGTTCCTCCAGTACACAAGGAATATTGGCACTCCCCTTAAATAACAGGTAGGATGTGAAAAGGCATATGTGATGCACAGAGAGGCTGCAGAGTGTTACGGGCACACACTGTGAAGGTCTGCCTGCTAGGACTAGCTGGAAAAAAGGATACCTTTCCCAAAGCTCAGTAGCGCAAAATCCAGCCATTTCCATCGCTGCTTTTCAGAACAAAAAAAAAAGAGTTCCAAATATTTTCACCATTTCAAAAATGCTGTAGCTTACGATATTTTTTCCAGCACTCTGCAGTCATTAGCTTGCTTGCAGCACTTAAAAATGTGGTGCTTAGGAGACGTAGCTTCTGTTTTCTGTCTTTACCACCAACTAATTGGTTGGCTAATGAGCAAATATTTTTCCTCTGTTCCTCAATTTCCCAGCTTCTTGACTTGCAGGTGGGAAGAGAAAAAGCTGCTCATGCTTTGCAGGCAGCAGAGGGAAGGGTGTTGTGGCGAGGCAGCCGGACTCACGCTCAATGAGCCACTGCGGTCAGCCTCCGGAGCCAGACCGTCCCCGTGGCAGTTTGGCAGAGCGGCAAAAACTTGGCCTACGGGGTTTTTGGGTTTTTTTCCCTGAAGCCGGGATACGCGTGGCGAGCGGACCAACCCCTGGCCCCGAGCCGGCATCTCTCGCGAGAGGCGGGTGGCGTGTAGGCGCAGTCACAGCCTCAGCGGGCTGTTTAAAGGCCCTCAGGAGTGCAGGGATCTTGGATCCATCAGGGATCTTAGACCCATCAAGGTTGAGCAAAGGGGGCGCAGTGGGTCATCTGAGAGTGCTGCAGCGGTGCGAGCAGTCAGTCACACGGACAGGAACAGCTGTGGTTGTAACCCAGCCACAAGCTGGTGGCCAATGTGGCGACCCAGACAGAGATCCCATGTAAACATGCAGTGTCCAGGGCCCTGTCTGCAGGGAGTGCTGGAGCCTTTCTCTTGGAACGGAGGACTGCAGGGACAACACCTGTGTTCGCTGCGAGCAGGTAAATGATCTGCTCAGCCTGGTGGCTGAGCTGAAAGAGGAGGTGGAAAGGCTGAGGGCTATAATGGAGTGTGAGAGGGAGATGGGCTGGTGGACTCAGACCCTCCCACCCCTGAGGGAAAGGCAACAGGATCCCCATGAAGCATGGGATCCCCTGGCCTCTTGCCACCGGGTAAGAGGAGGGAACCTAAGAGACAGGGAATGGAAACAGGTCCCTCCTCAGGGAGTCAGGTGAATCTCCTGCTGGCCTCCCTTGCCACCCCAGTTACCGCTGCTCAGCAGATATAGGGCTTTGGAAACTGAGGGCCAGGTGAATGAGGATGGAAAGGAAGGTCCATCTGGGGAGACATCCAGGGTGAGTCAGTCACCTGCACACCTTAGGGCTAGTTCAGTCAAGAAAAAAAGGAGGGTACTCGTGGTAGGTGGTTCCCTTCTGAGCGGAACTGAGGGCCCCATATGTCGGCTGTACCCCTCCACAGGGAAGTCTGCTGCCTCTCTGGGGCCCGGGTTAGGGATATGAGTAGGAAACTCCTTCGTCTGATGTGGCCTCAGACTACTGCCGGCTTTTGGTCATTCAGGCTGGTAGTGACGAGATCACAGGAGTCTAAAAGCCATTCAAAGGACTTCAGGTCATTAGGGAGATTGGTTGCAGGGTCAGGAGCACAGGTAGTGTTTTCCTCGATCCCTTCAGTGGCAGGGAATTACACGGAAAGAAACAGGAAAACACATCTGATTTAACAGATGGCTTAGAGGCTGGTGCCACCAACAGAATTTGGGGTTTTTTGGTCACAGGGAGGTTTACACGGCACTGGGTCTGCTGGCAGGAGATGGGGTTCAGCTGTCTCAAAGGGGAAAAAGGATCCTCGCGCATGAATTGGCAGGGCTCAGAGAAAGGGCTTTAAACTAGGTTTGAAGGGGGAGGGGGACGGGACTGGGCTGGCCAGCGAGGAGCCTGTACACAGCATGCTGGTGCAGGTGGGACAGTGTGCTGGTAAGGCCGTTCAATCTGCTGTCTCAGTTGAGGTGGGGGATGGGGATGCATCCACCTGGGGAATAAATCAGGTCAGCCAGGCTTGGCACCAAGGCTCCTTAGCTGCCACCAAAGACAATGATGAAAAGGCAGACAATGCTGGGGCTGTGTATGACGAGGGTATATGCTCCCACCTCTCCTCCAGGAAAGCCTGCATGCTTGGCCACCTCTCTGAAATGCCTATACACTAACGCATGCGCGATAGGGAACAAGCAGGAGGAGCTAGAGATCTGCATGCACTGTCAGGACCACGATCTCATTGCAGTTACTGAGACGTGGTGGGACAGCTCACAACTGGAACGCTGTCATGGATGGCTATGTCATTTTTAGGAAAGATAGATCAGTAAGGAGGAGGTGGAGTTGCTCTTTATGTGAGAGAGCAACTGGAGTGTATCAAGCTCTCCCTGGGGGTGGATGAAGAGTGAGGTGAATGTTTGTGGGTAAGGGTCAAGGGGCAGACTAATATGGAAGACACTGTTGTGGGTGTTTACTACAGGCCACCTGATCAGGATGAGGAAGCTGATGAGGCCTTCTACAGGCAGCTGGAAGTAGCCTCACAGTCACAGATTCTGGTTGTCATGGGGGACTTCAATTACCCTGATATTTGCTGGCAAAGCTACAGAGCCAGACATGCACAGTCCAGGAGGTTCCTCCGGTGCATTGACAATAACTTCTTGACGCAGATGGTGGAGGAGCCGACAAGGAGAGGGGTAGTGCTGGACCTTGTACTGATGAACAAGGAGCGACTTGTCGAGGATGTGAAGGTAGGGGGCAACCTTGGATGTAGTGACCACGAGGTGGTAGAGTTCAGGATCATGTGCAGCAGGCACAGAGCCACAAGCTGGGTCACTACTTTAGACTTCAGAAGGGCTGACTTTGGCCTCTTCAAGGACCTGCTTCAAGGACCTATCGTGTGAGATAGGGCTCTAGATTGTAGGGGGGGCCAAGAAAGCTGGTTAATATTCAAGCACCATTTCTCCCAAGCTTAAGACCGGAGCATCGCGAAGAGTAAGAAATCAAGTAAGAGAGCTGGGAGACCTGCATGGATGAGCAGGGAGTTCATGAATAGACTAGACAGTCTAGTTGGAGGTGTGTGGCTAGTGGCGTCCCCCAGGGGTCAGTACTGGGTCCAGCACTATTCAATATATTCATCAGTGACTTGGATGAAGGGATGGAATGTCCTCTCAGCAAGTTTGCTGACGATACCACACTGGGAGGAGTGGCTGCCACGCCAGAAGGCCGTGCTGCCGTTAAGCATGACCTGGACAGGCTGGAGAGCTGGGCAGGGAGAAATCAAATGCGGTTCAATAAGGGCAAGTGTAAAGTGCTGCATCTGGGGAAGAACAACCCTATGGATCAGTACAGGCTGGGGGCTGTTCTGTTGGAGGGCAGCTCTGGGAAAAAGGACCTTGGCGTCCTAGTGGAAAACAGGATGACCATGAACCAACAGTGTGCCCTGAAGGCCAGTGGCATCCTGGGGTGCATTAAGGACAGTGTGGCCAGCAGGTCGAGGGAAGTTATCCTCCCCCTCTACTTTGCACTGGTGGGGCCTCACCTGGAGTGCTGTGTCCAGTGCTGGGCTCCTCAGTTCCAGAAGGACAAGGAGCTACTGGAGAGGGTCCAGCACAGGGCCACTGAGATGATGAAGGGCCTGGAGCACCTTCCATCTAAGGAAAGGCTGAGAGAGCTTGGTCTGTTCAGCTTGGAGGAGGCTGAGGGGGGATCTTATCAATGCTTGTCAGTATCTAAAGGGTGGGTGTCAGGAGGATGGGGCCAAGCTCTTCTCAGTGGTGCCCAGTGCCAGGACGAGGGGCAATGACCATAAACTGGAAAACAGAAGGTTGAGCCTGAACATGAGGAAACCCTTCTTCCCTGTGAGGGTGGCAGAGCACTGAACAGACTCCCCAGAGAGGTTGGGGAGTCTCCTTCCCTGGAGACTTTCCAAAGCCGCCTGGACTTGTTCCTGAGTGATCTGCTCCAGGGGATCCTGCTCTGGCAGGGGGGTTGGACTAGATGATCTCTAAAGGTCCCTTCCAACCTCTAACTCTCTGTGAATCTCTGTGAATGTGGTTGCAACTCCTTCTTTCCAGCAGGTGCCCAGGCTGTCCACTCCTTTCGTGGCTCTTCTTCTTTGCTTTTGCATCCTATGGGCCTGGTTTTACTCATTGTATGGGCCGTCAAGGGGGAGGGAAGGGGTGAAGCTGTGTGGGAGGGAGCAGTACGGTGTGAGGAACAGTTCCTGTTTGGGAATGGTCAGAATGAAGCATTGAGGAGACTCAATAAGAGCACTTGAATGATCCTATTATGAGGGTAACTGCTGTGGGAAGAGACAGTTCTCAGGCTGCACGTACAAATATTACCTTGATTTAAAGGTGATGTTTGTGGCTTTAAACTCTGAATTCCCTGGTTTGGCTTGGTTTAATTCAGCCCTGAACAAAGAGTGCATGGTGTATTGCAAGAGGATGTTATTCACCCAGCTCCCTATTAAAAAGCGATGTTGCTCCACGTGTGCGGGCACAGTGAAATACACGCCTGGTCTTTATAAAGCGTGTTGTAAAGGCTCCGGCTTATTGAGAGCTTGGACATCCTGAGTGTCGGGAGGAGAATGCAGAGCTGACCTGACAGGTGAGAGCCGACCTCTCCAAGGAATTGATCCATTGCACGAGGACGCTCTTGCCATAAACAGCAAAGCTTCCTGGAAGGGGGACTGGTGGCAAAGCACTGCTTCGGATTGAAACCTCTAACCGAGCTCTGGGGCTTGGGAGAGATGGCTTTTTGCTTGGCTCCGTGCTAAGGGTGCAGCATCCAGAGCTAGCACCTAGGAGCTCTGAAGTGGATCCCCCCAAAGCAAAGCCCAGCCCTCCCAGCTGCCTGGGAGCATGGCTTTAGCTCCCTCCTGCCTTTTTAGTGTGTTAAATCAAAGTGTGTGTTCAGGTCAGAAACAGGATGACAGCTTGGCAGGAGGTTCAGTCTGCGAGCATCAGCTCGGTGCCATCCTGACACATAGTTTTAGAATGGTGGGGGGAGTTTGTTCCGTGCTTGTTAGCTTTTTCCCCGCTATCTCAATACAGTCTCTTGGCATATTTGGGTTAGCCTCGTTTATCCTTTTGTAACTCTTCTTGGTCTCTATGTGAAGGGAACACCTTGTTTTCTGAGCTTGCAGGACCAGCCTGGAGCAGCGGGACCGTGGAAGTCCCTCTGCTTGAAGAGGTGGCTGCAGTTGCTGCTTGCCAGTGCCCAGGAGCGTCTCAGGCTTCACCCCCCACACCCAGTTACCCCTGCATCCCCCCACTAATGACAGCAATCATGAACCCGTTGCCCCACCAGCTGTGGGAGAAGCCCCTCACGTTAATAGCGAGCGCGTCCCTCACAACGTCCAATTTCCAAGGCCCGTCGCTTAGAAGTGTTAATGCCGTGTACTGTAGCGTGTGCCGGACAATGGCATTTCTCAACATCTGTTTTCGTTTAAAATTTCCGAGCCCCTTTCAGTAAGGATGCTGTCTCGTACTTACTGGGTGGCAGGAATGGGAAGTTGCAGTCTCCAGCCCAAACAAAGCGAACCCGAAAATTTTATTAATGAAGATTTGCAGCTGCTCCTGGGACTTGGAAACTGCCTGCAAAGGCTGATGACAGGATTCATCTTGTGAGACGTTACCCATGATAAATATCAAGTGGGAGTGACTAGGAAGAGGTGGTTAATTCATGAGCGGGTTTTGCGTGTTGGTTGGGGAATAATTTGGTATCCAATGGCAGCAGGATGTTGCCTCTCTCTCCGTCAGCCTCCTAAAGATGCTGAAGGATTGAGCTTCTAAAGAAGAAACTCTTGCGGCTAGTCACCTCGTTTACAAGGCAGAGCTGATGAGCCTGGAAAGGAGAAGGACCTGGTGATGCCTGAAAAGCTGGGACATTGTCCTGGTTTAATCCCAGCCAACTAAACCCAGCACAGACGTGCTTAGGGAGGAGAGGGAAGAGTTAAAACCAGGCAGGTTGGCTGGTGGTTTTTTTTTGCAGGTGAAGGCAGCAGTGATAGTTATGGTAGATAATCATCCTGCTCCATCTGGGCTGAAAAATTTGCTAATTGAGGCAGGACTGATTTCCTGCAGGAGAAATAGCTTCCCTGTTTTCAGGGCCTTAACTGCCCCTCATTGCAAGAGTCAGGGGCAGGCGTCCCTCCGGAGATGCTCCCCTCCTCATCCTAAGTCTGGGTTAGCTGAAATAGTGTCAACTATTTTCTTCCTATTTTCATCCATCCCTGGCACTTTCCATCTCTGCCTTGTTACAGACTTGGCAGGGAAAAGAGGCGGAGGGGAGGGAGGGGGAAAGAAAATAGGGAAGAAATTTCCAAAGCTGCGTTTCAGCTCCCGAAGAGCAGGCGCGCAGAACTGATGCTCACAGAGCTGCCTCTGACAGGTCAACGCCAGGGGGGATACCTGTGCTTCCATTTCCAGCCCTGTCCCCCACGGGCAGAGCCAGCCAAGCCGGGGAGTTCACGGGGATCAGCGGGGAGAAGGAAAACAATTTGATCAGGGGGCCCTGGAGTCAGGCACAGGGAGAAACTGGTCTGCTGGGGGTTTTCAGCTTTAATCACTGTCAAGTTGATTTTATTTTTAGAGAAGTGATGGTATGAAAAATAAAAGGGGAGTGGAGAGTGAGTAAAGCACCTACAAGTATGTGGGGTAGAGCGCCCATCAGCTATTTAGCTGGTCCTTCTTCTTTAAAATTAGCTTTTTAGAGCTAATTATATGAGAAGTGCATGGGGGGGGGGCGGTGTTGCAGGTGTAATATTTTACCTCGCGTTGCCATGCATACCTAATGCATACGATATTCTTCTGTTTCGTAGGATTTGGGGGGATGTTATTTTATATCGTAACATTGAGGGGAAAAAAAAATCCCCTGGGAATGCTGCTTCATTCTGTCGGTACCTCAGGACCGGACTCACTGCCAGCAGCAGGGTGGACGGTGGTGATGGTCCTGTCAGCCCTCAACCCCCTCTGCTCAGCTGCCCATGGCCAGATTTAGTTATTTATAGGAAAGATGGAAGAAAATCCTGCTGCAGGCAGGTATGAGGGTCATCTACTGTCCAGACAGGTCCTGTCTGAACTCTTAATTGCTAAAAACTGCTTTAAGACCCAAAGCTTGAAGTTTTTATTGCCTGTCCCAAACTACTCCTCCCTTCTAGCATTGACTGTCCTCGCTCACCCTCATTCATACAAACCTTTGATCCTTCCAAACCCACCCAAAGTCATGTTCTTGCTGACACACACCGATGGAAGTGAGCTGGTGGTTTTGGGGAGATGCATCCCCTTTTTATAGGCAGTGAATAGAGTCTATAAACATGTTGCTTAGGTTTTTGAAGCGTTTTTTTGTCAGTGCAAAGTAAGGAAAACTGGTGGGTGGCAGACAGTTGCCTGGAGAAGTAGAGCTCTCTTCATCTGCTTTAGCTCAGCCCCAAATTCTTCCTTGTTAATGATGGTCATATATGTGTGTATGATGTATGTGACCATCATTTTTTTTTCCTAGTGATCCGAGTCGCCCCAGCAAAGCTGACCTAAAATCAGTGTTGAAGGAGGATGAAAGTTCACTTCTTTCCATGCCAGAGAACATGAAAACAAGAGGGTTTTCAAACTTGTCTGACGTTTTCCTTTTCTTCCGAGCAAAAGGTGGTAGGAAAACAATAAAATAAGGCTTCCAGCCAGGACTCCAGCTGTTAAGAGAATTATTATAGGCTTTTTTTCAGCCCAGTCTCAGTAAGGGCTTTCTTTACATCCCAAGCCAGGAAGGTGAGATGAAATGCTGACGCTTGATGCTGCGCAGGCAGGCCTGTCTTTTAACGTGCAGCTGCAGCCAGCAGTGAAGAGGTCAAGCCATATGATGCCACCTCCTCTCCCAGCCTCGCGTCAGGCAAAACAATGGGTTTCCATAATTTTACTCCAAAGTGCGAAAAAGCGCCTTTGTTGCAGAGATCACATTGTACTTGCAAAGACAATGAGTCTCTGCAGTGTAATTGTGACCCTGTGCTGGCAGAAATGCCAGTGCGGTTTAATGAAGAATCCTAAGCAGGGGAGAAAAAACAACTTTAATGCTTGCTTGCCAGCCCACAGAGGTGAGCTGGTCCTTTTGGTAGAAGAATGGGTAAAAATTGGTCCGTACAGCTCTTAAGCTACAGCAGTTAATCAAGATAATGGTCTGCTTGCAATGAGCCGTTTTTGCCTTGCTGTCTCCTGTGACCTCTTTGAATTTCATGGCATTGGTGGCAATGGAATCGTGTAAGTCCCAGAAAACCCAGGTCGTTGCTGAAAAACAGGAGAGAGCGACCACGGCCATGGCTTTGTGGTCATCCCGGCCAGTTGATGGAGGTGGTGGGCAAGTGGAAGCTCCTAAAGTGGAGCCACAGGTGATGTGTCCTGATCATAGCAATCAGCAGCTTGTTCATCCCAGCTTCAAGTGTCATGCTCTAGTAACCAGGCAGTTCCTGTTGCTCATCTAGAAATCCCAATCGAATCCCTTCATTATCACACAGCCGTGTTTCCTTTGTGGGTAACAAGTCATACTGCGAGCATTAATGTAGCCTGCGTTGTTCGGATTTGTGCTGTGGGATAGCTGTAAGCTCTGATTGAAGCTTTTCCTGTGATGATGGTATTTGTTCGGGAATGAGAGAGGGTCTCTCTGTTGTCTAGTAAGATCTGAGTTTGCAGTGCATCTCTGAGGGGTGTTTATGAAGTCAGGTTAATAAGCTTCATGCATGAGATCTCTGTTTTCATCTATCCCATCTCACGCCTGTCTCACTGGAGTTTATACACCAAGTGCATGGGAGACCATAGTCTAGATATTGCCTGGGATTCTAGCAGCTATCTAAAGGGGGTTGTGGTTGGAGCATCGTCCTCTCTGCAGGGTGTAGATGTCTTGTAGCAGAGGAGGGCACGTGGATGCACAGCAGAAGGGGGAAAGGCATGAGCTCAGCTTCGTGTTTGCCCAAGAATAAGAAAGCACTCTGGGGACATGAGAAATGGTCTTTCCTTGATGTGTGGAAGAAGCAGGACATCAGGTGGGACAAGGACCTCTGGTCCCGCAGCTGCAGGAGTTGCTCCATCCTAGCTGAAAAGCACACTGCTTTCGTTCCTTGAAGAGATCAGCTGCGATTCCTTAATTGGGATGAATGTGTAACGGGGGGGAGAGGCTGGCGGCACAATCTATCAATTCTACTATTGAAAAATGATAGGAAGTGGCACCCTCTCCCTGTCTGGCAGGCTCCCAGCCTCCTCCACTGCACACCTCATTATCCCCTTGGGCTGCTTCATCTGTGTGACATTCATCCCTAATGATGGCGGAGCGATACTAAGTTTCTGCGGTGTTATTTGATTATTACCTACCCACTCCCTGTTCCTTCTGCAGTAGCAACGGGGTGTATTTCCAGGACACCATGGGTTGCTGGATCTGGAATGATGGTTGCAAGATGAGGAAGGAGGAGATCCATGTGTAGGGACCTGCCTTGTATGCGTAGTATTTACAATTCTATCTTTCCATCAGTGTTTCAGGCCAGACTGGTCTTCCCTTGGCTCCAGGAGAAGTTTTAGCTGTGAGACTGGCAGGAAGAGGGTGCTCAGTCCTGCCTGGGAGCCCTAGAGCTGCATTGGGGGTTGGAAAGAAAGCTGGGAGATACAATACAATGGGCAAGGTTGGTGTTACTGTACAAACATGTGTCCAGGCCAGACGATAAAGCAGTTAAATTACACTGTGGGTTGTGGGCAGCGTGGGCTATAAAACCTGCTCCTTCTCCCCCGCCTCCTAGTGAGCCTCACACTGTGTCTCAGAGGCAGTCCCTCATCCTGTGAGATATCCTCGTGGATCTTCTTCCTTGCACCTGACTTTCTCACTTTTGTCATCGTCAGGCACTTCAGGCGCTCACCATTAGTATTGGCCTCACGGGCTGGACTTTGTCAAATGCTCCCAGTCCATCTGAGAGATGCATGCCAATTGCGGTGTGCTTGTCCACCGAGTCAAGTAATCTCTTCAGAGACTTCTAACAAGTTAATAAGGATTGATCTGCTCTTCGTGAGATCATGTGGACTGTTCTTAATGAACCTGGGCATTTTCAAGCCTTTCCTTCCCCTTTAAAAATTAGCTTCCAAATAAATACTCTTCTCCCAGTCGATGGGCAGCTGATTCTTTCTTTATATCCCCAGCGTGCATTAAGGTTTTGATTGGAGGAGACACCCCACCAGCTTCTGCAGTGGCCACGTGCGTTGGTTTTGGGGAGGGGTTAAGTTAAGCCAAAGCTTACACTTGGTCCTAAACATGGATTTAATTACAACTAACTGTCTAATTGAGTGATGGGGTGAGAAAGCAGGTTTAGGCCTGATTTCTGGCAGAGCTACAAGATTCAGTTGCTAGCCATCTGAAAACAGCCAGAGCTTCATTTTCTTCTGGAGAAGCTAAGCCTCAAATAGTACAACTAAGGATGGAAAGAGCATTTCAAGAGGAGTCCCCAGACCAGTGAAATTGGTGACTTTTCCCACAAAAAACCCAAACCCCATTGCTGTTAGCAACTTACATAATCCACCCAACAGTCCGTAGCAACACCAGCAAAGAGATGTCCGAGTAATGGGGTTTTTGAGAGATCGCTGGCTCTTCTTATATAAATATCCAACCCCTTGCACTCTCTGCTCCTTGTCTTACCCATTTTAAGGGAAATCCGGGAGCCTGGAATCGTGCTTTGTCATTGCTTCCGCTGTTTAAATCCCCCATGCGCATGTTACCATCTGGTCCCTAATGCTTTGTGTCAGTTTTAAGTTCCCCTGAGCTTTTATTGACCACTTCTTGTGTTATCTGCACACTCCCTAATTCCTCTTCTCCTCTCCCTCAGGGTCTGATCCCTGACTTAGGCAAATCCTCATCCTCTTCATTTGTGAACACAGATGCAAAACTAAATATTTTAAGTGTCGGTGTCAGCTTCTTATCTTCCTTTGCCTCCAATTTCCCTCTGTCACTCTTATCTGCGCTGTATCCACTTATCTCCTGTGTATATGTAATGGTCGTTTCCTTTACTGTTTTTGTAAAAACCAGGAGATTCTCAGTTGTTAACTGCTCCTTTAATTACATACTTGTGTGTTTACTTTCCCGAACCCATGCCCCCTACTTCTAACACATCCCTACTTCTAAGCAGGTGAGTTTTCTTTGTACATCACTTTGATTAAATACAGGGACACACCAAAATCCTGCATTTTGAAAACTCAAAACCTTGTGCTGTTTGAAGAGTGAACCTGAATTCTGCATCGAGTCAACGTTTCTGTCTCTGCTTTGAATGCTGCTGTGACTCTTAGGGTGGTGCACACGCGACATGTGGAATATAATGCCATTGCAGCCCTTGTCGTGATGCACTGTGTGAAATCAAGAGTGTATTTTGTGTGGTTTAAGCCAGAACATGAGCAGGAACCACCACCCCACCACCCCCCCAAGATGTTTTGGAGCATCTTTGCTCCTTGTAGGTCTGCAGCCCTGGTGCATGCTCCATGCTTCGTGCTAACACCCAATCCACCCCAAGCCTCATGATTTGTGGTCTGATCATCGCTGATGTTATAATCTGGCTATGAATTGATTTTTTTACCTGGAAATGCCACACAATAGTGTTTATTACATAACAATTCCCATCAAGAAAGTGTCTGACTGTGTGATGTATAGCAATACTAAACGTTGGCGTAGCGTAAGGGCTCTGCTTTTCTTGCAAGATGCAGCAGTTGGTAATTTCAAGATCAATATGATGATGTGGTTTTTGAATTTTAATGAATAAACTACACTGATGTTTGTTGTTTACCTGCTTTCTGATTTTCTAACAAGTGGCTCTAGTGATAATTACTGAAATTCTGTAGTTGCAGAAGAAAGGGGGAGAGCGAGGAGGGAAACCTGGATCCTTCATAACTATCCAACTGGGCAATTATCTCCATACTGTATGTGCTGCTTTTCTATAAATGTTGAAATTCAGTAATTACCACTAGAGCCAGCCGTGACATTTCGAAAGCAGATACATAACAAATAGGGATGCCATGGAGTCATTAAAATTCAGATATCAAAACAGCTCTCCCCGTTCTTCTTTGCATGAATCCATCTCTTTGTTTCATGAGGAATTCAGTTGCCAATTAAATACTTTTTTTTCCTTTTTCTTCTTTTTTTCAAATTTTGTTTTTCCTTTTTTCCTTTTACAAATGAATTATAATCTCTGTGAAAGGAGCTGAATTGACAGGCGTGACAGTTGGTGCATTAGTTAAAAACATGGGTGAGTTTAGTCCTTCCTAAGGAACCCAGCCAGCACCTCCCCAGCTTTGGAAATGCTGAGTTAACCAAAAATTTAGGAGGGAAGGACGTTTTTCCCAACAACTCGCCTTTTCTTCTTCCGGCACCATTTTTCCTTCTCATCCTATAAGGGAAAACATCTTTTAAGGTTGCTACTAACTTTGGGAAATGTTTTTTTGCGTGTCCTGCCAGGGCACTGCCCTCATCCCGCTCGCAGGGATGCCATCCGCCACCAGCAGGAACAGCTCCGTTATTTCCCAAATTGTTATTCGTGCCGCCGACTCGTAGCTATCACTGACATCTGGCAGTTGTTTAGTTGGGGTTTTTTTTAACAATGTTGTCTTGTTTACGGGTTTGACTCGTGGAAGACAGGATTTGATGCCTCCCAATCAGTCGCTAATGAAACGGAGGGATTGACAGCATGGAATTGATCCTTCCTTTGTAATCCTGCAACAGCGAGACATGTTTGTTTCTGAATCTGTCAGCGGATTGTATGTAAACCAGGTGTGATGAGGAACCCGTGCGCTGAAAACAAGGAGAACAGTGGTTTCATAAACCTCACAAGGAGGAAAATCTGTAGGGTTTCTATGCCTCCTCTCTTCCCACATCTGAGCGCTGCACATACTTTCCCGTGAATGCCTTTTGGACACAGCAGGGTGAATTTGTTCTGAGACAGGCCCATGTACATGGAGGTAATCCTGATCCCCAGTCATGGGTAAGCACCACGGGCCTAAATAATGATAGCAAAGGGGCTTGGAGAGGGCTGTGCTCCCAAAGACCCACAGCTCTTGTCTTTTACAGCTTTATTCCCCACTTCCTCTGGAGTTTGCCCATAGCAAAGGTCTCCTTGCCTCTTGGACAACACCCTGACCTCCCTGTTTCAGGTAGGTTGTTTATTGCAGCCTCCCTCTAAAAAATAATTCTACTGAGACAGAAAGATTTCATTTTGCACTGCAGGAAAGGAGGGAGCTGCATGAGGTCGTACAGTTTCGAGGCCTCGAGTCAATCCTCTGGTTATGCGGTGGAGGACAGATTCCTTTACTCCTCCATCAGCTCCTCTCTTGGATGAGGCCCATTCAAGAAGAGCTTTTCTGAGGTTTATTCTCAAGCCTGATGCCTACGTGTTAAGGTGAATAAGAATTATATTCACTTCAAGGAGAGATGAGGCCCTTGTGTTGACTACATTATCATTTATACTAACAAAAAGAGCTTAAAATGTTAGCATATTCTTTTGAAAACGGAGCTTTGCATCCTATTAAGAGGAAGGAAACACAACCCGCGGCGCATTATATTTCCAAGCGCCTGTCAAGAAACGCTTACGGCTGTCGCCTGCTTACTGAGCATCCAGCTACGGGAATAAATTGGGAGTCGCTACCCGTGTGCTGATCCCCTAACCAAGAGGCAGGAGACGCCGTTCAATTAAAACCCAGCCAAATGCAAATCTTGGGTCCGCGCCGGACAGGGACTCGGGGAACTGGGGGGTTGGGAGCTGCAAAAGTTTGCTCGTGTGAGAGGTGTGAGTAGAAATGCATCTTACTGCTTCATTTCGGAGGGTGGGGGAATTTGGATGAGGTTTTCCTCAGCTTGCGGCACTGTGGATTTTGGGTGGGTGATTTCTAGCCTGGCTGGAATTGAAAGGAAAAACAAATTTTATTTAACCTTTCTGATTTGGGAAAAGCACTGAAGCATCAAGATTGCATCCTGCTGGTGTCAGATGGTTGGTTTAAGTGAAAGGGAATAAGCTGAAAGTCTTCAGTTCCAAGTGGATAAAAGTTTGCATTATATAGCATGTGGCGCACTTGCAGGTATGTCATGCACTAGATGGGCCATGGGGATGGTGCCTCCCATTCCCTAAAGCTGCTCATCCATCCCCTGAGCAAGGCAGTGAGTTCTGCCTGCATCAGTGCAAGCAGAGTCTTTGTTTTAAGGAAAAATTAGAGAAAACCCTAAATCCCAAGCAGAAAAACTTAAAAAGCCCTTCCCCAAGCAGGGCTTTTGGAGATAAGCTGCAGCTTGGCAATTTGCTAACCTGAACTTCTAGCATCACCGGTAGGCTTTCTGGACCCCAAATCCACCTTGAGGGGAGGAAACAAGATCATCAGACAGGCTGTGTGTGGGAGGTGCAGGGTGGCTTTGCCAGGCTGCTGAGTCTGATGCTTAGAGTCTTTTCCAGCACTCGTGTGCCCTTCACGCTCTACGCCGTCTGCTGAGCAGCACAAGGAGGTGGCGTGCAGCTGCCGTACCAACTCAAGCTCATGGGTTTTTTGAGTAAGAGTGGATGTTTTCATTGGGGCAGGGACATTTCATGTGGGCATTTGTTTCTGAGAACGCTGTGGCCAAATGAAGAGTGGCTTTCCTGAGCTGGAAAACCAGAGGCGGGCACTTCTATTTCCATAAAGGCCCCACAGCTACGCGTGTGTGTATGACTGCCTTGCTGGTGAGCACGACTGCAAGTTGAGATCTTCGCATTGCAGGTTTGCTTTAGCCAACAGAGTAGGGCTTGTACGCTGGGCGGAGGAGTGGCCATGGATACACCCTCCAGAGCTTCATCATGGACAAGGTGCAGGAGATTAGGCAAGAAATTACATCAGGCAGGCTTTGCCAACAGCCTGGATGCATCTTTATTGGCATCTCTTTTCTCTCCGTGCAAGTCCATACGTGCTGACACGTGCCGCACCTGCCTCCGCGAGCGTGAGCAGGTGAAATGGAGATGTCTCGCCGTCCTTTCTCATCAACAGTGGTGCATCCAAGATCCCACTGATAGCCAGAGCTCTGTTCCTTTCCCTGTCCACTTTGATTAATTTGGTGCCTCGTTTCTGGAGTCTGTGAATTCATCTTGGTTTTGCTCTTCCCCCGATGGACAAGTTTCTCCCTCTCCTTCTAACCACTGTTAAAGCCCTACCCGACCTAGGCTGGCCTGATCCAGTGAGACCAGCAGGAGATGATGTGCCAAGTCCCCATGCATTACAGAGCGCACACCCCAGCCGTGAATCCTCTTTACAAGACTCCAGAAACAGCTGCTAACTCCAGTGCACCGGCCAGAAAACAGGCAAAAGCGCCGCGGCTTTCAGGCACTTCAATCCCGGCGATATCAGGAGGGCTTTGGGCTTGCACAAAGTACTCTCAGCTTTAACACAGAGAAGGGAATGAAAGCTCAGCAACACTCAAGCCCATTGGAAAGGTTTCTTGTGTGTGCAGTAAGATAATATATGGTAATGAGGACAGCACCGACTTGTCGTAAGTTACAAGAACTTATCACTGCTCTCTGCTGTTGCGGCACATTCCCGGGATTCGGTCTCGCCAAAGCCGCGTGAATAGATTTATTTTGTATTGTTAGAGTGTCAAGCCACTGCAGAGCAACAACTTCCAAACGATAACTTCTCCAGAGTGCAGAAGTTGTGAATTACGTGCTTTTAGTCCCTGGCAAACAAGCAGGCTCAGTTGACAGCTGCTCTACAGAAACCTTCCTCCTGTTCCCTCGCTGTGTGTGGTCAGCAGCTTGGCGTTGCCGCCCTCCTGCCAAACCCGTAGGGATGTTATTAAGAATGGTATCAATTTATTTCTAGCGTGCCAGAGCAACTGAGCGTGTAATCAGGGCGGAGAGGGAAGCGCTGTCCTGCTGAACCCTAATGAAAGGTGGACTGCTATCTCCTGCCAACCCCGCTGGGCGCGTTTGGGTTGGTGTGGGAAGAGCTGAGTTTGACGAAGGGGAGGTGGCCCAGGCAAGGGGATGTGTGGTGGTGGGACATCCTCTTTCCTTGCCTGATGGGTCAGCATCTCTTTTTCTGGGGCTTTGGCCCCCGTTGTTGTCCCCAGCAATGGAGGTTTGAGTTTTTTAGTGAAGAGGGGGGTGACTTCAGCGTGGAAACCATCTACCTCTCTCTGCCACAGCCAGGCCACATGGAGCGGGAAGATGTATGGCCGTGGGTGGTGTTTAAGGGTGTCATTGTCCATAGCTGTAGGTGACACTGTGAAGACGTACTAATCAAAAGGGGTATTCTGCAGCAGGCTGGGTAGTTCAGCCTTTATACAAGCTACATGGGCATGGAGATAATGCCCGTAGGAGCAGGAACTCCTCTTAGGTGTGGAATAAAAGGGGAAGGCTGAGAATTGGCACCATGGAGATGAAATGTGTAAGGAGATTGGGAGGAGAGCCCAGGCTCTTGTGTGATTCTTCTCAAGCTTTCGTTTAGTCCTGAAAAGGTAAAAATAATGGCAGGTACCAGGCATTCATGACTGAATTGACTTCTTTTTTCCCCTTTGGCTCTTCTGCATATTCACAGAAGTTTATTCTTCTTGCAGTGGGCGTTGCACGTGTAGGTCTGGTCTGCATACCCTTTTCTGGATTAATGGAATTATTGGATAGGAGTATACCTTCACAGAAACTGGTATTGCTGTGCTGCCTGCCTTACAGTGATACAGGCGCTGGCTGGAGACTGCGGAGCACTGTGCAGTAGCATTCAGGCTGGGAAGTTTTGCTATGATTTTTTTTTAATATTCCAGTAGGGTTTGAGACTGTATCAAGAAATTTCTTTGAAAAGGAAATAAACCCATAAATTATAGCATAGTCTTTGCAGAAAGGCAAGACGAATACAAGATTGTTTAAACATATTATTTGCTGACCTTGACAGTTTACTTGTAATGTTATTTAAACATTTGGGTTTGCAGGGTGGTGTTCTTATTTATTTATTTAATAAGCTGCCAGTTTACAAATTGCAAAACTTTTGCGGTTCCTCTTATCTTCTGCAGAACCACTGAGATGGCAAAATATATTCTCTGTCTCAACAATTCAGTCTATATTTGCATGAGGAAATTGGAAAGCAAGTTGTTTTTCTTCGTTTGCATGACAATACCCAGAGCGCAGTACAATTCACCGTTTAATTTGTGATAGTTAGTGTGCGAGAAGAATGGGCCCAGCAGTTTGGCTCAGTTTTGTTGCTGATGTCGTCGTCATTGTAATTAAAATTGATTTATAAGTAAAAGCAGAGAAATCTAAACTACCTGTTTATTCAGCATATTGTCGATCTGTGGAGGACAGTAGTTGGCGTCACCGAGTTCACAGCTCCTACCAGAGACGCTGGAGGAGTTTTGCTGAATTAAGTTTTCAGGGTTGAGCTTCTATTTAGTCAAATATTTCCCAAGTGGATGATGGTGCAAAATATCAGGCCCAAAAGCAGCTGGAGCTCCTCTGGCTTTGCAGGACCCCATTCCAGGAGCATGAATCGGGAGACCGTTGGGACATCCCTTAGCAGGATACACACACAGGTTTTATCGCATAAAAATTCCGTGATTGGAGTGGCTTAATCCTTGACTTGTGGCATTAATTTGACTATGGCAGTACATCTCTGCTGGTAACAACTCAGAGCAGTTAATAAGCACTTGTTTGGATTGGGCCTACATGGAAGCTGGGGGGAACTTTTTACAAGGGCCTGTAGTGACAGGACAAGGGGTAATGGGTTTCAGTTGAAAGTGGGGAGACTTAGACTGGATATCAGGGAGAAATTCTTCACCGAGAGGGAGGGGAGGCACCGGGACAGGTTGCCCAGAGAAGCTGTGGGTGCCCCGTCCCTGGCAGTGTCCAAGGCCAGGCCGGATGAGGCTGGGAGCAACCTGCTCTGGTGGAAGGTGTCCCTGCCCATGGCAGGGATTTGGAACTAAGTGATCTTTAAGCTCCCTTCCAATGCTAACTGTTCTATTCTATGGGTTGGGGAATCCCTTGAATGCCAGGAAGCCATCTGAAATAAAGCTCTGATGGAAGGCTTCCCCTGCAGTTTGTTGATATTTTTGTGTCATGCTGGTATTACTCTAGATGGTTTAATGTTCCAGGTGGGGTCTAAAAGTGTGAGCTCTGGAGCTTGTACTCCCAGGTTTGTTTTTTATAGTCAGTGGAGAGAAACAGGCAAGCACAGCGGATGATTTGTCTCAGCTGGAAATAGGCATTTGAGAAGACTTGCCTGCTGAAAGTGCTCATATCTCTCTTTTGACTGTAAAAGAAATCTCAGGTGACTGGTTCATCCTTCAGTGTCTGACGAGGTGTCTGTCCTGCTTGCTTCAAACAACTTTGAAGCTTTTAGGCGCTTTCGGAGTATTTTGAGAGGAATTGAATTTCCTGGCTTTTGCTGTACGTCACTGGATTAGTCCTTGAGCTGGAAGCAATCTGTTTCAAGTGAGGCGGCACGATCGTAATTATGAAGCTCTTGAGACAACAAGAAGTGTTTTGGACAACTGGTTGGTCACGAAGGAGTTTTGAAAGGCAGATTTAGGCCGATGCCAAATAGGCTTTGAAAATCCCACTATTTACTCTTCAGAATATGCAGGAGCGGAGATTTTATGAGTAATCCCTGTACTTCTTCAGCACAAAGGAATATTAACATTAGATAGTGATCATCTGACTTTGTAAAAGAATAAATAGGGCCGGAAAGATTGAATGGTCGGAGGAAACCGTGTAGCGAATGAAAATCCATTTCACTTGCCCTCTACAGGCATGGGCCAAGGTTGGGAAAAGTCTGAAGTATTGGTCTTTTTAAAACATTGGTCGCTGAGGAGGAGCTAGAGGAAATATGGATACACATCCTGAATGATAGTCGTTACCTTGAGTGTGTTTTTTTCCTTGTGTTCAAGTACTAGGGTGTCACAGGGTCAAAGTTGTATTTGGAGGGGGTGAGGCTTATGATGTGAAAGAGAAAACGTAGAACAGCCTAAGAATAAAACATTCTTTCAGTGCTGCTTCAGGACTGAGGTTCAGAGATGCTGTTGTGAGGCTCATAAAAATATTAATAGTTGGTGATAAGAATTCCCCTAAAAGCAAGAATTTCTCCAACCACAGTGCAGCCACTACCAGTAGGATACAAAGCGACTGCGAGATACCTATTCTATATTTCCATTAAAAAACAACCTGTCAGGATGACAGAAGCGTTGGAAAATCATGGTCACCTCCATTCCCTCCATCCTGCAGAAGGGAGCTGAAGCTGGGGGATGGTACCCATCAGACCCGTCTCAAAAAGGGGAGCTCCGAAGGTGATGGAGAAGCCAAAAGTTTTTTACCTATCTGTATGTAGCAAGCAGTGTTTGCCATTTCTGATATTTCAGGGGAGACCTGACTTTATAAAGCATTCATGAGCTCGGCCTCTCAGTATGGATTTTTTTTTTCCCCTGGTTATTAGGAAATATTCAAATACTGCAAACAAATGTCAGTCTGCAGAATATTCATGAAGTCTCCTGTTCAAGTCAGTCCCCCAAGTCACTGCTGGCTGGAATACATCAAGCTAATGCTGATTGCGTACGTTTAGGGTTGCATAAAGATATTCCGCTAAAGAAGTGCAGAGCTGCTTTTTCTAGTTTTGAGACTTGGGGAATTGAAAAGGCTCAGACGAGTCCCAGTGCCAGAGAGCTACTAATGGATGTTGTTTTTCTATGTGCTTGGCCATCTCTTGATATCAAGGGTGAAATTTATCTCCTCTAACTCTGGCCGTGTTAAAATCCCATCAAAACATTTTTATCTGGGCTCCCCTCTGTAGTCAAGAACAGCAATTACATCCTGAACCCTGACAAAATGCCAACATTTTGAAACATTATGAAAACATCATTTAAAAACCAAACCACAACAAGAACAGCAAAGACAAAACACCCAAACAAACCACTTCAGCTTGGTTACACTCTTTCATTTCAACATATGCCAACTATGCTATAATGATTCTTGCTTACTTTGTAAATAATATTTCATTTCTAAAGACAGGGCAAGTTTCTCACACCAAATTGCCAGAATGTGCCACCACTTTGAAAATTACTTTGTCAACGGTTTCTGGTTTGGTCCATCTGGAAACAGTTTTGCCAATAACATAAGTGCTTCAGACAATATAATCTTACATGGTGGGGAATCATTTGGACTAAAAAAGGAAAAGTTTAATACTTGCCCTACCCCCATTTTTCTTCCTGCTTCTGGATTTGGATAATATTTGTCAGAGGCGAGAGAAAGGGACAACTTGATCCTAGGAGAGCGGAAGTAGGAAGGTGAGTGGTTTGCTCTGATCATCAGAGATGTAATAAAACCCAGTTGCTAGAAGATGAAGCTCCCAAACAAATTAAAGCTAGAAAATAAGCAAGACCTTTAATAGGGAGGCTAATTAGTACTTGGCATGGTGTGCCAGGGGTCGATACTGGCCACGTTTCAGTGGCAACCAGATGTTTTGCTAACATACAGGTGTTGTAGTTCAAGCAGTGGAAGCCCTCGTGTGCTACTGAAGCCAGGGGTCGAAATAGCTGATCACAGTGGTCCCGCTAACCTCGGAAATCTCTGGGTCCAATCTCAGGTAGCTTGTGGACGCTGCTGCAACACACCTTTTTAATAAGAGAGCTTTGCAATACCTTTCTGTAGCAGCCACTTGCTTTTTAGTAACCATCTTTAGCATGCAAGCCGCAGGGAGAAATAATTACGTTTAATAGAAACGGTGGGTTCCCAATGAAGATGTACGGTGCCTTGTACACAGTGTGCTCTTAATGAACAGAAATGTCAGGCCAAAATAATAGATGAGAAGGATTATATTCTCTGAGGTGTAATGTATTATTACCCTGCCTTTTTGTTAGGTTGTCTGAAGATGCCGCACTACTGCTGGAGGCAGGTGTTGGATGGGAAAGACCCATGAGTTGATGGAAAAGAAGGGAATCCCACACTGCTTTTAATAATGCTAATTAAAGGGTTTATTCTAGGTTTGTTCAAGGCACTGGGAGGAGGGAAGATGCCGTCGTTTGTCCACCACAGTCCCTGAGTGGAGATGGGGAGAATGAGCTCTGCTCTGGGGCTGATGTGAGACCTTCACATGGTAGGAATCATAGAATCACGGAATGGTTGGAAAAGCCCTTAAAGATCATCCAGTTCCAACCCCCTGCCATGAGCAGGGACACCCTCCATTAGACCAGGTTGCTCCAAGCCTCATCCAGCCTGGCCTTGGACACTTCCAGGGATGGGGCATCCACAGCTTCTCTGGGCAACCTGTCCTGGTGCCTCCACACCCTCTCCAGGAAGAATTTCTTCCTGATATCTAATCTAAATCTCCCTGCTTTCAATTGAAACCCGTTACCCCTTGTCCTGTCACTACAGGCCCTTGTAAAAAGTCCCCCCAGCTTCCTTGTAGCCCCCCCAAGCACTGGAGGGTTCTATTAAGGTCTCCCCGGAGCCTTCTCTTCTCCTTGCTGAACACCCCCAACTCTCCCAGCCTGTCACCACAGCAGAGGGGCTCCAGCCCTTGGACTGTGCAGGACATGTCTCCCTTGTCGTACAGCGCAGCTCCCCTTGTTATTGTCTTGGTGTCCTTCGGCCACGGGAGCTTTCTGGAGCCTGCGGTGAGACGGTGGGAAGCGCCAAGGCAGATCTTGGCAGTCCCCCTGTTTCCTCCTGCTGCCCCAGCACTTCATACTGAAGTGCTTCACGGAATTGTCAGCTTGATGACCAAGTCTCGCTGTACTGGCATGAGATGCTTTGCAAGCTGCTGTTCTTCAGCCCATGCACCTGCTCAGAATAAAACACAAGAGACCTTAAACCTTGCTCCTGATTTTTCACTCCCTGTTAAAAATGCTGCATAAGGATATTTGAAGAAGTCATTGCCTCCTGTGGATATTATCACTTAAACTTTTTTTTTCCCCTCTTAATGAAAGCTAGGCATGAAAGTCACTAGCCGAGTACAACTGTGTCCTGTGCTGCTGGTGTCTCACAACAGTATTTTTTAAGATCACAGCTCATAACCACAGGGAGAGCTGTCTGTGGAGGGAGTGAGAAGTAACTTTCTGTTTATAGCCATTTACCTTTGGCTGTAATGTATTTAAGAAGGAAAATTGCCACTTAGACTTGCAAAGCAAATTGGCTTGCGCTCAGTAATAGGTTTCTAGCGTCTCTCTAGGAAAGGTCATCTTGGAGGCTTGTGTACTCTGTGGAGCTTAGTCTTGAAGTCCAGGAGGGAAATCGCATGGCCCTGGGCTGTAATTCCTTCCATGTCTGAAGACCTGGGCACCGCCATGCTCAGTCTTACCAGGTCAGGCCAGGCTGGATGAGTCTTGGAGCAACCTCGTCTAGTGGGGGGTGTCCCTCCCCATGGCAGGGTTGTGGAACTGGGTGGTCTTTAAGGTCGCTTCCAACCCGAACTTTTCCATGATCATTGCATCCTGGCTGGGAGGCTGATTTGTCCTCGATGGCTGCTCATTAGAGCAGGAGCACCCCAACCTGAAAACCCCCAGCTTGTGTCAGACAGAGACCCAGGGGACTGCATTTTCCCCCTTCCCATCATCATCTCTTACCTTGCAGATGTGTCAGCCTGCCGTGTCCTGCTGCGAAAAAAGGGCCCATGTTCCGTTTTAATGTTATTAGCCATCACCTTGGCAACAAATATAGATGTTGTGTTTGCAATAGCACCGCTTCACAGGTCCCCGAGGAGTCTTTCCCCTTGAGTGCATTTAGTTGATAGCGAAACCAAAGCGAACGTAAAACAAGCAGGTTGGAAAAGAGGCAGTGGCCTTTTCTGCTCCAGTCGGGCTCCTGAAGTGCAAATTATCAGGTTGGGTAATGTAGCTGACTGTCATCCTGTGTGTAAATCTCGCCCACTTATCTGTCCTTGTAACTGCAACGCGAGCAGCCTTGCCGGCTAGTGAAAGCCACGGTTGTGGCAAAGCTGGCAAAGCAATTACCTTAATAACTTAATCAAGTAGCAGCAACCATAATAATACAACCATGTGTTTGTTGGTAAGTATTCTCACCTTTATCAAGGAATCACTTTTGGGGGGCAGCAGGAGGCAGGAGAACGGGTTTTGTTTTCAGTGTGTGAAGCAGAACCACCTCAAGGTAATTGTGGTTTGGACTGTGGGCATCCGGCCTCCAAGTGCAATCCAGAAATTGCCACTGGCTGACTGGTGCAGGGATGTTCAGCGCCTTGGGAAAGAGACTGAAACATCCCCAAGAGCTGTAAGGTGAGAGCAAGAGGGTGATGAGTGTGCTCAAGATCAGACTCTGGCAGATATAATCTCTAGAACGGGGACCAAGTCACAACGGCAGTGGCAAGAGCTCAGATTTAACAGGAGTGCATGTGTTACCATATTAATTGGACAGGAGAATCTTGATTGCCGCGGTCCAGCAATTCATCTCTGCCGTGGGTGAGAGCACTCTGCTTGTATTCCTCCCTTGTCTTAATGCAAATTTGCATCTTCTTAGTGCCTTGCTGAGTTTTCCTCTTGTCCTGTGCCACCTATTTAAACCAGGGGAAGCAAAAACTGGCATTAGCTTTTATTTCTATAGTTCCCCTTGCAGGGATGCCCTGATTTCATCTGTCCATCTCAGCCTAAACGACAGCCAAAGTGCATTTCCCAAAGCGTGCACCAGCAAACCATGGGATAGAACCTTCTTTTAGCTGTTTTCTTCCATCAACCCGTCTCATTCACAGCATAATTGTCGTGGTTTACTCTGGCTAGCAAAATACCACAAAGCTGCTCTCACAAAATCCCCCTCCCCTCCTCCAGCAGAGGGGAAGAATTGGAGGAAAAAAAGAAATAAGGAAGCTCGTAAAACTGAGGTAAGAACTATTTACTACCTAAGTCTAAATTAGTATATACAAATACTACTAATAATAAATAATTAAAATAATATAAAATAAAACATATAATAAAAAAATAAAACGTATAATACAATATTATGATATGACATGGTACAACTTCCCACCATCCACTGACCAGTGCACACCCAGATGTTGAGGGATGAAAATCAGACCCAGAGAGCCCGAGAACCACAGCCCGAGAGCGATCGCAGCCCGAGAGCCGTGGCCTGAGGGCTGGAGCCCGGGAGCCTACGCAGCAGATTCCAAGTGAACCCTATCAGCGATAACAGGGCCAGGAACTCTAAAACAACCCACCAACTCCCACACGCACGAGCCAGCACAGGAGTTGGCAAAGCAGCTAACGCAGGAGGGTTAGCAAGTTCCCCGGAGAGACAAGCAAGGGAGTAAGGGAAAGAGTAATGGGAAGAGTAATGGCTGCCGGACCCCTTCCCTGCCCAAGACCCGGAACATGACGTACTATGGAATGAAATACTTCCTTGGTCAGTTTGGGTTAGCTATCTGGACTGTCCCTGCGCTGCTCGCGGGACAGCGAGAAGCGGAGAAAGACCTTGAATCCAGTACCGGCCATCCCCAGCACCAGCTGAGGCCTTATCAATGTTTTTCTTAGCAATTTCCTAGTAACCACAGTAAAGGGGGTTAACCCTTTCCTGACTGAACCCAGCACAATAATAAAAAGATCTTCGTGGTCCTTTGGAGGCTGTTGCATCGTTAAACTTGAGCATGATCAAGCCTGTGCAGCCGAAGGCTGGAAAGAGGATCTTCGTGGATGGTCACTGTGAAGTATCAAGGAAATGCCCTGGTCATCAACCAGAGGAGCAAGTACCCATGACAGAGGTTCGCTGGTGGACCCTGCTAAAGAGATGCCTGGCGCTCGTTACAGTGGATGTAAAACTTGGAAGGTCAAAGTGGCATGAAGTGATGTTTTTGGGCTTGAAGAAATAAATTGCATTGGAATTGTTTTTCATCTGAGATTCTAGGCATGGCCGGCTCAGAGGGCAGGCTTCTTCGAAGGGGGATGTTTCTGACACTCCGCCGCAGCTGAATCTTAATTGAGCTAATTTTTGTTCCCCCTGTCTTCCCTTTCTGTATTATGGTTTTCAAACAAACATCCTAATGACATTTTTTCCATTCATCTGAGTTAAATTTTCCTTTGCCCTGTCTGGTGCTGTGTTTTTGTTGTGGAAGAGCGCTGCCTTCCCCCCTTCTGATGGGGTGTAGGAATAAGAAAACGGTGCTGAGGTGGGCTGTATTTTATTTTCTTCAGCTGCAGAGAGTGGGGTCACTTTCCTTCACCCAACCTCTCTTTATGTCTTGCTTTTTGGTTGTTGTGGGGTTTTTTTCTTACTTCTTTTTTTCCCCCTTTAACAGCGAGTCTCATCATCCATTGCCAAGTTTGGTTGGGATTCACCAAGAAATGCAAAAGTACTTAGGAGACAGTGATTGATGGACCAACAAGGCTGTCAAAACAGCTTAAGAAAATGAGGCTAAAACTAAAGATAGTAATTAGTGAAATCGATAAGAAGGAAAGAGGCTGGAAGGCTTTCCATCTGCTAGAGCTAGTGGGGATCATCTAGGCAATCCGGCACCTGGAGTAGAGGCTGTTGGAAAATGAGCTGAGAGGTCTAATGCCGAAAACTGTGAGGCAGACAAAGTTTGACATTGTTTTCATCATATGCCAAATACTTGGTTGGGGGAGAAAAGCAGAATATTCCCCTAGAAAACGCCTTGATTGATGTACCTTGAGAGTTCTCATTCACATGCACCATACCTTCGTTCTCCTCTGTAAACGGGTCTGCACTGCTGGCTTCTGTCTTCTGCAACACGCAGGCTGTCAGTGCTATTGGGAAGGTAACGCAGAGGCTAAGGGAGCCCCGGATCACCCGCAGGGGGGTTGTGGAGTGACGTGCGAGACTGACAGGTACGTTCCAGAGGATGGTTAAAAGGAAAGGTGGCTTGATGTCAGATTTTTCTTCCGCCGATTGATTATGTTCTGATCAAGGGATGAAGGAACATAAGATAGCCAAGGGCAAGACAGGTTGACGTCCCCTGCAAACTGATGAACCTGAGGTTTGGAAAGACCTGGGGAGCCTGCAGTGGGTCTGAGCAACACCTCTTCCAGCAGATTTCTTTCTGGACCGGCTGAGCATCTCCTGCTTTATGTGGATGGGTAACAAAAGGCTGTGTCTGTTGCACAGATCGTTCAGATTAAAAGGAGCGTCCTGGTTTGGGGCTCAGCTGCACAGGCTCTTTCCGCATTGCTCTTCCCCTGCAGCACCGATTGATTATTTTGGTTTCTGTGGGTGCCAGATATGAATACCAAATCTTGGGGAAGTTTTGCAGGAGGAGCTCATCCTGCCCTCGCAGCTGCTGGTGATGGGCACCTTGAAGTAGGTAATGAGGGTGATGGAGTGCCTTTACGCTTGACACCCGTGTTTATAAATATGTATCTACATGTAGAGGAATTGTCTCGAGCTGGTCAAAACACAATTATTTCATTTTCCTCCCCATTCAGGATTGTTGTTGTTTAGGAATAAATTGCTGCCGCGGCTGCTGATTTACAGGGGCAGGAACGACGGCATGAATTGGGCTCAGTGAAGTGATTTTGAATTTCCACTACAATTACTCTTCTCTTCAACCATGTGATTCCCTTTTTCTCGCTTGCACCAGCCAGGTCCCGGTTTTGTTTTGCTGGCTGCTGTGCGCTGCTGCCCTGGGAGGTTTTGCCTGCCCTTAACGTGCAGCGAGCCCTGGGGCTGAGCATGCAGAAACAAACCTGAAGTGCTAAATTGCACTTTATTAAAGGAAGCTGGCAGAGAAGGTACATCCCCAAATCCCACTGCACTGGCACCAAGGGATGTCGATGCTCTGGCTTCAGTGGTGAAGTCAAGAGTTAAGATCTTGGATTTATGTATACCCGCATTGTATATACCTACTATCTACTGGGTAAATTCCTTCACTTCTTGGTACCTCAGTTTGTCTGCCATCACGCTCTGGGTAAGGTCTTCTGGCTCCAGACTCCTCTTGGTGATCCTCCAAGGAGGCTTTTGCTGTTCAGACAGAGGGGGTGAAACTTTGTGCGTCCCTGTTAAAGCTCTTTGTGGCCCTAAGGGGAACCTCGTTACTAGAAAGGGACTGTAGGCTTGGTAGAAGTTCATCTCATGGTTTCTTTTGTGGTCTTCTCTAACTCATTTGACTTCATCCTTTCCCCAGGGTCACATCTGTAAATGGGCTAAAAAACACACGTTCGGGTTGGCAGGTGGGGGCTACTCTCATGGGTACATACATCACTCAGTGTGACAGGGCCATTGAAGTGAGCAGAGCAATGATTTGGAGGAATTCAGCTTTTTCTGCTATTTCTTGGCTTAGTTTGGTGTTGGGGGAGTGTGCAAGCCTGACCTTTAGGCTGCCTGTGCCCCTTTGCATCACTTACCCCCACTTAATCTTTCCTCCTTTACCAATGTCTGCAGGAGCTCTGTAGGCCAAAGCCACCCTGCTGACCCTTCCAGGAGACTGGGATTTTTGGATGGTGCAGCTAATTCAAGGCTGTTTTCCCCATCCTGCATTGTTTTATGGAAGGTGTGTGCTGGGGACTTCAAAGTTATTAACAAGAATCTGAGCTCTGGAAACACAGTGCTAATACAAAGCCACGCCAACTAGGCTGAGGTCTAAATACCATAATAAATGCGAACATCTTGGGTAATGTGATTTATTATTGGCAGCATGAGTAGGAAAATAATAAAACAATATAATGATTCTGCAAGAAAAACGAGTGTCTTTTTATTATTATTCATACTTCGAAGCCTGTTTACAAGGCAGGAATGAGGTCAGACTCTTAAACAGAGCCACTGATGCCAGATCCTCAACTTGTGCGTATCAGGAGATGTAATCCCCTTTCCCCCAAGTTCATTTGTGTGGGGAATTAGGCTCCCCAGTTTCATTATCACTAATAGACCTTGCCTGTTTCTAAATGGCGCAGCGTATTGGAGCACCAAATTGATAAATGAAGCTGCACAGCTTGATGGGCAAGTTGTTTTTCTCCACCTGGCAAAGGGAGCGATGGTGTTTGGAAGTGGGATTCGTTGGTTCAACTCGGTAGGGCTGAAGTTGGGGGTTGATGGGGCTGGGTTGAGCTGCAGCATGGAAAAGAGAGGTATCCAAAATCCTGTGTGGAAAAGAGACAGCGCTTGAAGTGATTTTGCTGAGAGAGGAACCGAGGCACAGAGAGTTGATGCAGCCAATCCAGAGTAGGGCTGTGGGCAGGACATTGGAATGGTCCACCAAGATGCACAGCCTGGCATGGGTATTAGTAGGGCAGCGCTGTTGACACTGGCACCTCTGACACCCCCTTTTTCTTTCCCCACCGGTTACTTGGGCCAATTTCCTAAGATCCTCCTGTTTTCCCAGGGTTAGGGTTAGGTTAGGGTTAGGTTTCCCTCGGCAGCGCATGGCGCATCCTGCAACTTCCCAAAAAGGCTCCGTCCGTCATCTTACTTTGCATTCCACTTCTTGCCCAACACAGCAACATTTAACAGAGACAAGGCTAAGCAACACTTATTTTCCTCTTTATTTTGCATCAGCCCAGCTGCACTCAAGACCAATTGGATTTTCCATTACTGTGGCAGGTTACGATCCTTTGGTTACTTTTCCTGTAATTTTCATGTTTGCCTTTTAATATTTCTTATGAGATTGAAAGCTTTGGATAAGAGGCGGTAAGCTTTTGCTCAGCATGTTACAGAGGAACTACTTGAATTTGAATGAGGTGCGAGGAGGGTTGAGAGATACCGGGGCTGGCGGCTGCTGCAGGGCTGTGCAGATGAAGGGAGGTGATGGAGGCTGTAGCACATGAAGCAGTATCTACCAAAAAAAAGCATTCCTTAAGGCCCAGTAGTGCTATATTTCTGCACCTTTATAATGACAGCTTCTGCTACCATCAACATCTCCCATGTTTTTCAGGAAAGTAAGTCTTTAGAGACTTCATAGATAGGTTTTTATAGAGAGAGATTTTTTTTTAATTTATATATAAATATATATATATACCTATTGCCAGCTGGTATTACAAAGAGCATAAAGCACATCTCTGCATGTTCAGCTTGGTTGCGATTACGTAGCTGGTATGAAGCAGAAATGAGCAAAACCCCACTGTTTCCCCTTCATGGGGAGGGTGAATTGTAGGGCACCAGTATGGATTCAGCAGTGTTTGATTGGCTATGGGATACTGCTGGTATCTATGGGATTTCAGGTAATTCCTGGATGCTTTGGGACTGTATAACAGCATTTATGGCACCTCATTTTCCTCCGTCTTCCCAAAAAAATAAAACCACACTGGGATTTTTTCTCCAATAACTTCTGCTGGAGACCGCCAGCTTCCCTGCCTGCATCCCTCTGGAAAACCTTGTGGAACTCCTTTTTATCAGAAAGTTAGGTAACGCTAATTATCGTGCTTAAATGTCATTAAATGCTGCCGACAACACTCAGCTAAACCCAGCTCCTGTGGCGTTTCACAGATGGGGGCAGAGATCAGCACATCACTTGGGTGGAGGGTCCAAGCCAGGGAGGGATACGGTGTCAGTCTGCAGGAAACCTCTGCCGTGAGACCCAGATACGGCATTTAGATGTAGTTGCTTTCATTAGCTCCCTACTTTATAGCCCTCATCAGTCTTTTTCCCTTGCCAGAAAGTCTCAAATGTGCGGAGGAATATTCAAGCCTCTTTTGGAAAGTGTCAGAGATAAGTGGATAATAAAACACACCTTGAAAATGTTCTCCATCCTATTATTAGCCACTTTCTTATTATGCTTGGCAAAGAAAAATAATTTCCAGTTATAAAGCAGTGCTGTTTTCTATATTGTCAGTCCATCGTGTCCAGAAATTGCAAAGAAAGACTTTCAATAATATTCTCACTACTGTTTGTGGACTGGCTCCATTAATCAGTTGTTCATAGCCTCAGCTACGTCTTTCCATGAGTGTGCGCCGTTTAAATCCCCCTCCCTCCTTGCAGCCTCCTTTTTATGCTCCCAGGAAACTTTGAAAACGCCTAAACCACTGCTTCAGCAGGAATGAGAGGAGACAGATCCACAAAGATACCTGCTCTCCTTTTAGAGAGAACAAAAGCTGCCCGGAATAGCAGCTGTTATTTACTCATCTCTCATCAGCAGATCTGACCCAGTTTTGGGTCTCCCCTCGCCTTTGTTTCAAACACCTGGTTGCAGCATCACCAGCGGATCCAACTCCTTCGTAGTGGCTGGTTCGAGTTGACGGGGGAGGCGGGGGGAGACAGGCAGCTCCTGGAAAAGCTGAGCTGCCGCCCGTTGGGTTGAATAAGCGGTGCAGAACAGACCCCACCACATGATAGATTTAGCTTTTGGGAACCCTACACGAGGCTTTCTTTAGCATGTCGGCGTGCCCGTCGTAGCAGGTTATATTATACCCGGTTATAATGTCCCAGCAGGCACGTGGCATTCATATGGTTAATGGTGACTGCATCAGATTTTGCGACATCTCATCAAGCTCTGTTTTTCCCAGGTGATGGCACCTTGCTGGCCATCAGCTCCTGTAAATAAGTCCAGACTGCTTTTTCTGGCTAACATCAGAGCTGAGTGCCTGCTGATGGGCACCAAAGTCACTTGTGCATCACCTCACGTGGTGTAGGAGCTATTACTTCGCCGTGGAAGCTGCCCAGCTCTCCCCAGTGCTGCCCGAATGAATGCAGCCACAGATTTGTTATGGCTTTCCATTTAAAATAGCCTATGGCCCTCCTGTGCTGGCGAGGAGGCAGCCAGGAAGATGCACTGATGAGAAATGCGGGACCCCGAAATTCATTTTTCAAAGATGGCAAGCCAAGCCAGTGATTTATCTGCTGTCACTCCGGTCCGAGCAAGCAGTCCCCGCCAGGTGAGCGACGTCGGAAGGGTAGCTTACCAAACACACAAAATACAACAAAGCCCTGTCAAGCTTCCTCACCTAGAGCTGACTTTTATTTTGGGCCCTGAAAGTAATTAACAGCACTGACCGCAGTCTCTCGGGTCACTGTTAGCCAGCTTTCCTGCTGGTTCCTACCGGCCCCGTGAGTTTTCATGCTGATGGCTCCTCCTGCCATCTCTGATTTATTGCCTTCAGAGTGGGACCTTCATCCCCAGAGCTCAGCAGCTCTGAACTGGCTTAGAGTGACCTTCAGTGTCATTGGGAAAGACCCGCTATCCAGCACGGCATTACAGTTTTTGGAAGTATGGGGTCCCATTGGACTCCCTTGAGGCTCTTGGCCGTCCTTAAGGCAACCTCTCCAGGGGTGGCTGGTCACAAACATTTCGGGCAGATGTTTCGGCTATTTTGGAGTCATAGAATGGTTTGGAAAGGACCTTAATGACCACCTAGTTCCAACCCCCTTGCCATAGGCAGGGACACCTTCCTCTAGACCAGGTTGCTCTATTTTAGTGGAGTTGCATGCCATGGAAGCCACATCTCCCTTCATCTGTTTGGGAACCACGTGATGATATAGCCAGCACTGCCAGGCAGTAACTGTGCTTCGCCTCTCATTTACGTGAGTCAGCGAGCAGCCCTACGTGCCCTCAACCATGATAGGGGATCAACCCAGGACAGCAGCAGTGCCAGGGTGAGATCTGCAGTCTGCGTAGAGCGGCAGCACTTTCTGCTCAAATCAGAGGTGTTGGGGAGATTAGGAAGCATCGCACCACTTGTGAGGCTTAAAATGAGGTTTACAGAAAGGAAGGGGAGTGCAGCAGAAACAAAACAACATGCTGTTAACGATGAACATACAGATTGGAGAGGGACTAAAAGGTCCAAAGCATGCGCACGCACTTAAATCTTGCGGTGCAGAGGAGCCCAACCTTCTTGGAGGCTTAATTCTGCTTTAATCTCGTTAGACCTGCAGATGGCACACAGAGCGTGGGGTACCTCCATCTCTTCCCGTAGCCTCTCCAGCAGCACTAAAGCTTTTTGCAACCCATCCTTGGGCACAATATGCAAGGGAGGTGAGCCGTGTCGAGGTGGAGGTCAGCATGTTTAATGTACAGCATTTCTGTCCGGCGGTGGTGAGAAGAAAAGGTTTAAGGTGTGACTACGCCCTTATCTAGTTGTGACGTTCAATTATGAAGAGTTACGGGGTGTTTGGAGGTCATGGCTGATGTTCTGGACTTTTAGTATTAAAGGTCTATCTGAGTTGGTCCCCTGTGCTGGAGCAAGTCCCCAGGTCTGAGCACCCTGGGTGCTCCAGGTCAATGTCTCCTGTTAGCTTTGTTTTCTTAGAGCAATGCAGATAGTCCATCTGAGTATCTAGTTGGAAAATAAATGTATAGCTAGTGCACACCCAAATAAAACCAGGGTCTTCGGTCTCGTTAAGACTGCAAAGGAGCCGTGCCACCTCCCAGGTCACGCTTTGTGTGTGGAGATCCTCGGGCAGACTGGATGGGAGCTGAAGGAACCAGGGCTGCCACTCTTCACTGGTCCATCCCTGGTCAACAGCTTAGCTGGGAAATCAATCAGAAAACTCAAGATGCTGTCAAACAGGGCTGGTAATTCTCACTCTGTCTTTTGTACATAGCAAGTAATGGGAATTTTTATACATATGCAGTTGAGTTTTTTCAACCAAAAATGGGATAGTAATCATCTGCCTGTGTGTGGCTTGAAGGACCCTCTTCCAGAAGATTGAGGGTGGTGGCCATGGGCTCTAACCAAATTCTAGGTGATTTTAACTGCATTGCTTTTCCCTAAATCCATGGGTGTTTTGGTGGTTTCAGATGGCTGAGATGTTCTTGACCTCCTGCCTTGAATTCTCATGGTTTGTTACTGCTCATCGTTAAAGAGCTGCTGTGCTCTACACCAGAATCAATGCAGTTCAGGACTAGGTAAATGAATCCTGGAGATAGTCGATTATAAGCACTTTGGGACCCTTCTGAGTGTAAAGAAGTTATATAAATGCAAGCAGTTATCTTGTCATTTAGATAGTGAGATGAATAGGCTATTTAGAAGTACCCAATAGGTATGGATAGTTATTGCTATTGAAAACCTTCCACCTGATGCTTGGTTTAATTATCCAAATTATTTCAGAAGCAAGTTCCCGAAGACCTCCTTTCTTCCTCCTCAATGACAGCACAACCTGGAATTGGGTTGTGCCATTACAGCTGAATGCCAGAAATCTTGCTATTCAGTACTGTTATGACATCTGTTGAGAGGGCGACCTGGTGGTACCTGTGGGAGGAACAGCCACGTGTACACCGTTATGTGCCCAGATTTAACGGAGATTATAGTTAGGGACCTGCTTGTCTCTGCTTTCCACTCTTCCTGTTGTGTTGTCTGCACTGCAGTTTGGGTTTCCAAAGCTGATTTTGGATCTTTATTACCCCACTCAGTCAAACATCTTGAACCACCCTGCAATTTCTCATTACCTTTAGCATAACGAAGTGCGTGAGGCACTTGCTAATTTATTAACGCTCCCGTCACTTTTATTAACGCTGTTAATGTGCCAGCGAGAGGGCTAGGACTTTGGGAGTGAGCATCGGTTTTAGATAAAAGAAAGGCGATATTTTACTCTGAAAAGAAACACAGAACACCGTGTGACGCGCGATAAATCATGTGCTCCCTATCACCCCAGCTGTGATTGAAATTAATGGGAGTTGCAAGGCGGAATTCCCCATCATCTCTTGCAAATCCTAACTGGAGTTTGTGTTCTCAACCGCCGGCTCCGTGCATTGCCGTGTTGAGCCCGCGCTCGTTCTTCATGTGAAAAGGGCCCTCCAGCAAGCTGTAAACTTTACGACATGATGGAACAAACCGGAGCTAAAACGTAAGCTTTTTGTCATCACCGAACGCAGCCACTTCGGGGGCTTGGCGGGGACCATCAGCTGTAAAAGGGAGGGAGAGAAAAGGCAACGAGGTCTTCAGTCACTTACGAAATGTGCAGAGCAGCAAGAGTCGGTTTGGAGCGAGGCAATAACCTCAGAGTTGCTCTCCCGACTCTAATAACCCAAATGTTCAAGGCACTGGGTTGTATCTCATCAGAAACGGAGCTCCTCCAACAGCGCAGCATGCTCACCGCTGGAGCACTGGTGTCGGTAATGGTCCGTAATGAAGCATTATTCCATGCGGCACTGCTTGCGGGGTCTCCTGGTTGCATACAAGACAACATGGCATAGATCTAGTCAGAGGGCCTTTTTTTTTTTCTTTCATTTTTCTTCTTTATTTGTCTTTCAGGAAGGTGCTTTCTTTGCAGGTAACAAATTGATCACCGGTGGCAGATCGCCAGATCCTGCCATGGCCACAGCTGCTGCCGTAAAAAATTTAAGACATCAGGTTGCGCACAACTGCCTGCAATGAAACATCCTCACCCTTACCTGCAAGGGATGCGACGCGAGAAGCTTTTTCTCTCTTGAACGCATGCGCGCTCCCTTTTTGGTTTTGAATTGTCCCACAGCATCGTCAGGGGTTTTAAGACCTCTTTGATTGCACCTTTCAGAACATGCTTCTGCGCAGATTAAAACTTGAGGTGGGCATCAGGGCTCTTTCCCAAAGAAGCGCCAGCCCTCAAAGCCGTGTGGAGTGACATCCTATTTTCCCATGGGCTTTGGAAGCCCTTCCAAGCCGGGTGGTACCAACAGACAAGGGCAAGGCCGAGCAAAAAGGATTTAGAGATACAGCCAGAAGTCGGTGGGCAAGGGCGTAGGGTCTCAGCATTCACCTGCTCTGCTCTTTCTGCTACTGAAAGCAGTTTGGAGGGGAACTACTTTTCCCCTCTCTTTTCACATCTCTTCCGTAAGCACATTCTGCCTGTAGATACAATATTGAGTGGACTGTGGCATATGGGATTAGGATTTTTTTTCCCTCATAATAATGGTTGAGGTGAGAGCAGATTTTGTGCCTTTTTTCCCACCCCCCAAAGGAGAATAAGTTGTTTTTAGCATGGGCTTTTCAACAGGAACTGTCTGTTTTCAATCAACCATTTGAGCATATCAAAAGAAAGAACATATTGCTAATTCTGGCCAAAATGTGATGGTTTGTAATTTAAACCGAGCGTTCCTTGCTCTTGAGACCTACCAGCTTGCAGCAAAACACTTGCAGAAAAACAGATGTCGATGTAGTGAAATCCTTGACGCCTCCATTGTTTTTTGCTGAGCTTTCTCCGCTTTTGCTGTAAACGTTCGTTCCTGTTCCCCGCTCATGAATTATCCAGTGCTATTCCAGTGCCTCGTGGCAGAGCTCGGTCAGTGAATAAGCACTGTCGTGAAACACTCCAGAACTGTAATTAATAGCTCAACCTGCAGAAAGAGCTTAAATTTAGAGCTGTAAACTCCTGCATGCTCATCTGATGCTCTGCCTGGAGCAGGGGCTTTGCCTCCACCATGGCTGCTGGGTGACCTGTGCCGTGCAGCTTTGCTTCTCTTCTCGGGAACGTTTGTGGCAATTCACAGCTGGAAAACAGCAAGGATTTCTGTTGAAGTTCAAGGAATACAAGGAGTTTGTGAGAGGAGCAGGCAGGGAATGTGACTGAAGTGCTTCCAGGGCAGGAGTTGAGAAGTATCGGGGAATGCGGGACATCCTTTTGCCATGGTCTTTTGGGAAAATGGACTGCTTTTCCTAAAAGCTGGGGAGGGGACACACTGGGAAGTGCCCGTAGGCTCACAAAATGAAGCTCTGTATGGTCAGAGATGTGGCGTAACTTGCCTGGGGACCTTGCTAAACGCCCCTCTCTGGCCCCATTAGAGGATGGGATTTATTAAGCACTCGGGGCTGCATCTTTGGAGGAGGAAGGGTTGAGGAGGGACAGGCAGAGGAAGATTTTGGCACATCACTGAGCTGGCAGGGTCCAACCCCATGCAACGTAGAGGCAGGACATCCCTCTCCTTCCCTCTCCCAGAGGATTTTCCTGTCTCTTTTACACTGTGACTCTTGTAATACCCCATCCATGGTGTCTCAGCAGTGCTGTACCTCCTCCAGGCTCTGTCTTTTTGCCTCCTGATGGCTGGGCTGATAAAGACCCGCGTTGTTTTTCCTTGAGGGTGGCACCTGGAGACCAGCGGCCCATTATGCAGAAGGAAACGTAATTAATCCCAGCTCTGGTGAGCTTGCTGTAGCATGCCCGGTTTGCTGTCCCCTCCTCATCCTTTGCACTGTCCCTGTTATCTGCGCATCATAAATTGCACAGAAAACATACGGGTGGGGAAATAATCCTTTCACCGGGCCAGCTGAGAAAAACGACTGTAATTAAAAACATTGATGCACTGGGTTTCCAGCATTCGGCTTTGTTCCCCGTCAGGCTGCTGAAGACCAGAGCAATTAATCTGTTACAGGTGGGAGTTAGTTTTAATATTGTGTTGAAAGTCAACCGGGCTGTTCGGCTCCTTTCTCCGCCATCTGACTTGGTCCTCCTGCCCTCTTGCCTTCATTAGTGTGAGACAGTAAAGAAAATTACAGTATAGCCCACTGAAGGCAGCTGCATGGGAAGGGTTGGTTTTTTGAAAAAGACAGAAGTAAATAACAGTGACCTGGCAATTACTGGAGCATTGTTTATTCCAGCGCTAAATGCAGAAGCCACAAACCTGTTAAACTGTAGAAACATGGAAACCTATTATAAAGAAGATTAAAACCAGCTAGCCTTTGAAATAGTTGGGGGTTTTTTTTAAAGGTGATGCACACAGGATTGTTTCTTCCTTACCGATGCTTTTAAGTCTCCCCTCTAATGTATCATAAGTCGTTTACACGGAGGGAAAGGGATGCTTGATCTGTGGAGGGACGTACCCAGACAATCAGCTTAAAAAAACCCCTTCTCTTGCTGCAACCTCAGGTTGGAATACACTGAACTGAATAATATTATTCAGTTTTACAAAGCAATTCATTAGTGGGTGATGGTGGCTTCTGGTGAGAGGGAGAGGTGGACCGAGGAGTGGGCATATCGGTCATGTCTGCCTGTTAGATTCCCTTCAGCTGTGGGAGCGGGAGGTGAATCTTGGAAAATAATGAAGCGGAATTTATTCTGACTTAAGTACCTTTTTAATGCTTAAATGCATGCATTATCTTCCCATTAATTGGGGGATTTGAAATATCAGTGAGCATATGCACAGCCTTACCTCGTGATTTTTTTTTCACTGGGAAAAGGTAGAGATAGAAAAGCCCTTGCAGGGTGATGGGGGATGCGGGGACAGAGGTGGACGGTGATGCTGCGGCACAGTGACCGCTCTGGGAGGTGCAGGCACCACGGTGGGCAGCAGTGCTCATGCTCTCAGCCTCCCCGGCAACTCTGCCGGCCCTGGCTGACCTCTGAGGTGGGGGAGATGCCTTGGAAAAGTCACCCATTCCTCCAGGGGCTGGGGGTGTGATGAGGTGGGTGAGCAGGGGACCTTATGGCTTCTGCAAGCTCCACAGCTTGGAACTACGGCTAAAGCAGTGTAACTGCAGGCAAAGCTCGTCTGCAGAGTTCAGGGGGCTCCTTTCCAAGAGGGAAACCAGGTTTTGTCTAACCCTCACACTACCTTCCTGTAGAAACCCTTTTGTTCGAGCTCCTGCCCGGGCTTTATCGCTGTGTCTGCCGGGAGAAAAGGAATACCTCAGTTCCTCCCTTTGCGTCCTCCTTGCAAATCCCTGCTCCTCACTGCTGAAAAGAGATGATTCCCATGCCAGTGGTGGTGATTGTCCTGGGTTTTCTTTGCTGGGGATGTGTGGCACCAGGTTTCCCCTGATCTGGGGACAGCCAAGGAGCATTTCAGGTCTAGATTGTAATCTTGGTTGTAGTGGTGTAAATCCTCAGTTGGCTACAGCGGATTCAATCCAGGCTTTGTAATAGCGCAAGGGCGATGAGAGTCCTCTGCCGTCCCTTCCTCCAGCTGTGTGCCCAAGCCCTTGGAGAGCCTGAGTCAATATATACTCCCCTCCTTGTAAGTGTTCCTCTAGGGTAATGCAAATCAATACAGCATTTCCCCCCTCCCCTTTCCTTTTAATGGGACTATCTCAGGAAAATGTCAATATCAGTATTAACTGGAGCTGCCAGCCCAGAGGGTGTCATAAAATCAGGAAGATGGTCCGGGCGTGCCCTGTTAAGCATGACCACTTCCTGAAAGATCAGGGAAAGCTGAGGTGGGAGGGATGGGGGCAGCTGGCAGTGCTGATAAGGCTCTGCCAGGGGTTTGCAGATGCACCTACCACTGCTGAATCTGGCAGGAGAGTTTTAGTTAAAATGCTGGTTTAACCACTGTGAGGGATGCTCTAGGTCAGCTCTTTCCATGCAGCTTCAAAGTGAAACCTGCCTGGAGGATAAAGATGCATCATGGGAGAGGTGAGGGATAGGGCAACCCCTCTTCATGGGGTGGCCTGGCAGAGGGCACCCAACATGCTGGTGATGGGGGCTGGAGCACAGAGGAGGCACAGTGTTGATGCTCATGGGACCTGCTGAGAGAGTCATCCACTAGCCAGTCCCATGTTCAGCTTTCCATGGAGATGGTCAACGTAACGTTACTTTGCCATCTGGGCTCAGCTGGAGGTCCAGTGCAAAAAGCAGGATGCCTTAAGGAGGAGCTGGTGCTTGCTATGGGCAGCTCGGGACCTGTGCGGAGCAAAGACTGGTCACCAAAGGTTTCCATCGGCCATCCTTCCAGTGAACTGCTGCTGTCATAAAAACCATAATAGCTTTGATGGGCTCATTTAACTAGTGCCACCATCCATGTTTGGAGTTAATAATACAGCAGGAATTAGCACAGCCAAGGAGGGCACTGAAAAAGTACATTTGTTTGTTTATTAGAGAACCCATTTCTCCCTGCTTTTGCATGGATTAATAGCTGCACAGAGAGCTTGAAAGGTTAAGCGTTTGCATCCTGGTTCATATTTTCTTGCTTTCTAAAAAAACAAAAAACACAACATGCCCCTTCATTCACGTCATGGCTTTTTCTGCAGCTAAAGCAGTTTCCCGGAAGAAGTTGTCAGGCGGGCTCACAGTTATGTAAATGCCGTAGTTATTTCTGACACTGGTAAATAATAGTTGTGTATGCACAGACACCGTTTTCTTACCTTATCATGCTCAGTCTCGAGCCGTGATTTAGATGTTTGAGGCTTATTAGCATTTTTTGGACTGTGGCAGGCGATTTGTATGGTGCGTTTCAGTCTTACATTATGCACACAGAAGGGGGAAAAAAGTGATTAGTGCCCTTTGGAAAGAAATGTCTACTAAATTGCTGTTCTGAATCGAGCCATCGGGTATAGTGATCTGTAAGCCAGTTGTGCCCAAAGTTACTCCACGGTCACAGGAAACTGAAGCCCTTGTGGGTTTTGTTTGTTGGGTGTGATTTTTCGTTCCCGTTCTGCTATGGGAAGATCTTTTGCCTGTGAAATATGTTATCCTGAAGCAAGGAAAATAGCATCTAGCATCTTTCTTCCAGAGATCTTGATGCATGTTAGGGTGCTGAAATAAAGCTTGAGAGAATAGTACCATGGTTCTGCCATGCTTACATTAAAGATAATCCCGGACAGATAAGCTTTGCTCAGTAACCCAGCACGGGTGAGGTACAGGACCGAAGAGCCGTGAAGCGTGTGCCATTTTTCGGTCTCTTTGCAGGCCGTCTTGACGGTGGATGCTCTTTATGCCAAGTTTTCCGTGGTGGCACATGGTGGTGGGTGAGTGGGCAGCAAGTGCATCAAGGAGTCCATTTCCCTGCTCTGACGCTGGGACATTTACACTTTTGCCACCCCACAAATAGGTTTCTCTGGGCTATACTTAACAGCCTGCAGTGAAGGGGACTGCAAAGCTGCCTCTTTTTTCCCTGGAAGTTTTTCTAATGTCTCTCCTAACTTTTTCTTGCTGCAATTTAAGCTCATTATTTTTTATCCAATCTGCTGTGGACATGGAGAGTAGCTTTCCTCCCTCCTGCCGCTGGCTTTTTATGTGTTTGAAGATTATTCCTGTGGCTCTCCTCAGTCATCTCTTCTGCAGACAAAACAGCTCCCGTTTGCTCACCTAGTCCTCTTTGGTGGTGTTTCCTCCTCCTCCGGGCGTTGTCACCTCTGTCACCTGGATGCTCATCCCCGTCTCCTTTCATGCGCGGTGTTGCAAACCAGGCTGCTGCTTTATCAGAGCCGAGCAGAGTGCAAGGATTGCTTTGAGTCTCTTACAGGTCCTACTTGGCTGTGTTGCAAAGCAAAAGCGAAGTCTTCTTGGTGGGGGAAGACATTTAATCTATTTCGAGCTTGCAGAGGAAAGCGTTGCGTGCACAGGAGATGGTCATGAGATTGCAGCACTGGGAAAGACCTCTTGGGGCACATCCAGTCCTCTCACAAGCAACCACATTCGCACCTGAGCTTACATACTTAGTGATGTTTGGACTGCAGCTAATTAAATTCTTAGCTGGCATCACCCAACAGTCCTCTCGGGACGCTTTTCCACCACTTCACCCTTGTAGCTGTTCAAACACTCTTTACAGTTTCCAGCCCAGGTTCGTTCACGTGGCAGGATAGATCCAGCTGGGGCTGGCTGACGAGCCCCATTGCTTTGCTGACATTAAAGGACGGTGCGATGGCAATTAAGCACAAGGACTTCTGCATCCTGTAGCTATATGCTCATGCTGCTGGACGGGAATGTAAAATTGACTCGTAGCTCTGGCTTGGGCTCCTCTCTGGCTCTGGGAAGCTCCTCTCCAGCTGGACAGGAGGAGCTTGGCAGCAATTAGGATGAGAGTTGTTCATGCAACCTGACTGCCCCGTGAAGTTCAGTTCCCATCCTCTGTCTCCCTTCAAAGCACGCCCCACCGGCCCTTTTGTCAGTGTTTAGGACCACCTTTCTCTGGCCTCAAGGCATCTCGCTCCGCTGGCAGCAGAGCTGCCTATTGAAATCGCTACCCTCGGTGCCTCGGGTGCTCGCACGCCCGGCACCCTTTCTGTAATTATCTCCAATCTGACTGCTCATTTCCACCAGAACTTTAAACATTGTTCCTTTTTATGTAGCACGGCTTTTTAATTTCCCTCCCTAACAGAAGCGATTGTTTATGTTGTAAATGCCACATTAGTGCCTGTGAAATGGAGATGGAATTGATTTTCATTTCAGAGATTTCACAGCTTGCCCCAGAACTTTTCTGCTTGATTGCCAGTGCTCCGAGCGGCACGGGGCTCCGGGAGAGCCAGAAACGGTGTGTGCAGTGTGGTATGTAGAAATATGAGAGTCTTGCTTGAACTGTAGATCCTGCTTTGCTTGCCTGTAATTTGACAGTCATCTCAAAGAGTTTGCGTCTTCAACACTGCCATCCTGCTTGCCTTTGCAAGAGGTGCTTCAGTCCAGGACTGCCACTGGGCTTTCAGGACTCATCATCCCACCAAGGCGAGAGGTCAGGGAGCTGCCTGGTGATTTCTTTGTTCTCCAGATGGACACGTGGGTCAGCATCTCCCTCCCTAGCTGTGAAAATTAGGGTAAGGTGAGCCCAGGTCAGCCTGTCCACGAGACAACCACTTCTGGGTGATGCTCATTTAGACTGCTGTTTGGTTGGCTTGCACCAATCCCTTGGTTCTTTCTGTCTTCCAGGTGGGTAAATCTAAAGGAAAATAAGATTTTTGTTGGGGGTGTGATGGAAACTCGTGTTTCCTTCCAGCCCATCTCATGTGTGCTTGCAGGATCAGGACAAGCTTTGAGGAAAAAGAAGCTGTGATAGAATCATAGCATCACAGCATGGTTTGGGTGGGAAGGGTCCTTAAAGACCAGTCAGTTCCACCGCCCCTGCCATGGTCAGGGACACCCTGCACTAGACCAGGTTGCTCCAAGCCTCACCAAAGGGGCCCGTGCTGGTCAGCAAAGGGGCTCGTGCTGGTTCACCAAAGGGCCCCGTGCTGGTCTCGAGAAGGTCCCGTGCTGGTCGCGAGAGGGGCCGGTGCGCGCCGTTGCCGCCCCGCCCCCTTCAGGTGCCGCGTGCGCCCGCCGCCTGCCCAACGGCTCTTCCCTCAGCGGCCGCCGGGGCAGGAGGCCGGGCCGTGCGCTGCTGCGGAGCGGAGCGGAGCCTCCTCACCCCGCGCCTCCGGTGAGCGATCGCGGCGACAGACAACTCTGCGCTCCTGCGGGCTGTCTCCCCGTCTCCTTGGGCTGTCGTGGACTGGCCACGGTACCGCTCCAGGCATCCAGAGCCGGCAGCGCCTGAGAAGGACCGTTGGCCCAATGGCTGGTTGCTGCGGGTGGTTCAGCCGGCGCTCGGAACCTGTCAGGAAGGTGATGCTGGTGATGGTGGGCCTCGACAATGCTGGGAAAACTGCTGTGCTCCATGGAATGCAAGGCAAGTCTCTTGAAGACGTGTGTCCAACGGTTGGGTTTTCCAAGATTCATCTTAAAACCCGACACTTGGAAGTCACCATCTTCGATCTCGGGGGCAGAAAGACAATTCGGAAGATCTGGAGGAACTACTATGCAGAGTCCCACGGTGTAATATTTGTGGTGGATTCCAGTGACATTGAGAGAATGGAAGAAGTAAAGGAAGCCTTGAGAGAAGTTTTAAGCAGCCCCCGGGTATCAGGAAAACCCATGCTAGTGCTAGCAAATAAGCAGGACAGCGAGGAAGCTCTGCCAGAAGCAGACATCCTCGACTGCTTAACTCTGGAAAGGATGGTCAATGAATACAAGTGTCGATGTAGAATTGAACCCTGCTCAGCCACCATGGGCTGCAGAAAGTACTTCGATAAATCAATAAAAGAGGCTTTATACTGGCTCCTTCAGACCATAGAGGAAGATTTTGACTCCTTAAACGATCGCATCGAGAGAGAGACTGCAGAACAGCGGGCATACGAAGAGCAACAGAAAGTGGAACGGGCTGAGAGAGTGAGCAGGATGCGAGAAGAAAGGGCACGAGAAGAAGGAAGGAAGGCAGAAGAAGGAAGGCAGGCAGAAGAAGGAAAGAAGGCAGAAGAAGGAAGAGGAGCACCTGAAGAGGAAGACCCTGAGCCTGGGAACAATGCAAACCCGTTCCAGCCCATATCTGTGGTCATCGCAGAGAAGGAAAAACAAATGGAGAAGGAAAAGAAGCAGCAGAGTCTGGAGACTGAAAAAGCTGCAGCTGTCATCGGTTCACAAACAGAGCAGCAAGAAATGGATGCCGGGCACTTTGCAAGCAGCAGCAGCCAAAATACAAACGACAGGCTGGAAACGGGCCATTCTGCAAGTGCAGAGCTCCTGCAGCACGAAGAAGGGAACGCGCAGGCAGCCTCAGAACACCGTGACTCAGGCCCTGTCCCAAAGAAACGGCGAAGAAAACTGAGATTAGGAAGGGGCCACAGGGTAGAACCCCTGACCACGGAGGACACCGCGACCAGCAATCTCGTACCACCCGCAGCTCTTCTACCGCAAACGTGGCTCGTGCGCAGTCTGTCCCAGTTCAGTGGAGCTGTGACGTCTTTGAAGGATCTTCATTTTCCTTTAGTTGCCTGGGGAACTCCCAGACTTAACAGACTGGGTAATGGCTTGGAGGGAGAAGGCAACAAGGCACAAAAGCCTGATGAAGAGATTTCTGTGGAGAGCCTCTGCCCCCAGTGACGGTTTGCCGAAGACTCAGCAGTGATCCCCACGATGCTGACAGGAACACCAGGTTTGGGTCTTTACAGAAGAAGCCTGTGCACACACAGGCTCCAGACCAGGAACAAAAGAAGCCTGTGTGAACTCAGACTTAAGATAAGAAAGACTACCGAAACTACATGATCCCTTGAAAATGTGAACTACCTGAGTATCTGTAGTATCTAAATGACATGAATATCCTGAATGTTTCACGTGAACTTTAGTCTTGAATCTCTTAGGCGGGTCGGGCAGTTTGTACCATCAGAGTACCTCAGCCAATGGGGAGATGAGGAGGGTCTCTTGCGGTCGGGAAAGTAGGATAAAAGGGGGCTGCGTGCCCCTGTAGGTCAAGAGACGCCACAGGAATATGTCCCGGGGACTCTCCCTTTATTCCAAAACAAAACTTTAGTTTTATTATTATGTTTCACAGGACTCCTCTGTCCCCTTTGTGAACACTGACTCCTGACAGCATGATTTTCCGTACAACGTCACTGCTGAGCTGGAGCACAAGCAGTATTTTGAAAACACTACAAAGCATTTTTTCTTACCCTTGAAAGAAAATTTTAAAAACTACAGTTTTTTGATGGGGTTGGGTTTCTTTTGTTTGGGTTGGGTTTCTTTTGTTTGGGTTGGGTTTTGGTGTGGTTTGGGGTTTTGTTAAATAAAATATGGAGTTTGTTCTGTTGCACTTATTTGTTCCGACTGCTATTTACTGTTCACACCACCAGCTCTCCTTCTGGCTTCAGAAGGAAGTCAAGAAAGGTCTGTGTGTCCGTGGCTGCTCATATGAGCATGGTATGGGCTATTTATTGGGTTTACTTGTGGGAATAGCCAGCTGTAAACCTGGAGCGCCCCTTCCAGATCACATAATCCTGGATCGTGTGTTCACATCAAGACCTCTCCAGGTGCTGCCCAGGGGTTGGTTTTTTTGCACCTTCCACTAGACCAGGTTGTTCCAAGCCTCGTCCAGCCTGGCCTTGGACACTTCCAGGGAGGGGGCATCCACAGCTTCTCTGGGCAACCCGTCCCACAGCCTCCCCACCCTCTGCGGGAAGAATTTCTTCCCTACATCCAACCCTGCTTCTGCAGAGCCTACGAGGTGCCGAGCTAGCACTTGGGTGTCTGCTGAATCAACACACCGTTGGGTGCACAGACCAGGGACCTCGTCTGTCTTCTGAATGGTGACGCACCCCAAGTTGATCTTTGAAGTTACCGGACCAGCATCAGGGTGTTGATGCACAGTCCGGCCACGGTCTGTGTCACAGAAAGGTCCTGAGGGATCTCCTGTGGCTGGGAACTAGAGAGGACGGGCAGTTTGGTTTCGGTACTGCAGCAGCGGGGGACGCCCCGTCCTTGGTGCAGATCCCTGCGTGCACACAGAGCAGGACTCTCGGTCTCCCCACACTGACGTCCGTCTGCGAGAGGGAGATGACCGTCCTTCCCTGGGCCTTCTCTGGCTGCCCAGGGTGGCTGCTCCCTCCTCCAAGGGCACAAGGCCCTGCATTTACACCCTTTCCAGAGGGGGCGGCTCCTCCTCTCGGTTCACCCCTCACAACACATCGCCTCAGGCGCTAGGGCTAACGGGTGTGGGGAAGGTCTCCCGCAGTTGGACAGCCTGGCCGTGTCCATAACCCGCTGGCCCCGTGCTGTCACGAGAGGGGCCCGTATTGTCACAAGAGGGGCCCGTGATGTCACCAAAGGGCTCCGTGCTAGTCACGGGAGGGGCTCCTGCTGGCCACCAAAGGGCCCCGTGCTGGTCTCGAGAAGGTCCCGTGCTGGTCGCGAGAGGGGCCGGTGCGCGCCGTTGCCGCCCCGCCCCCTTCAGGTGCCGCGTGCGCCCGCCGCCTGCCCAACGGCTCTTCCCTCAGCGGCCGCCGGGGCAGGAGGCCGGGCCGTGCGCTGCTGCGGAGCGGAGCGGAGCCTCCTCACCCCGCGCCTCCGGTGAGCGATCGCGGCGACAGACAACTCTGCGCTCCTGCGGGCTGTCTCCCCGTCTCCTTGGGCTGTCGTGGACTGGCCACGGTACCGCTCCAGGCACCCAGAGCCGGCAGCGCCTGAGAAGGACCGTTGGCCCAATGGCTGGTTGCTGCGGGTGGTTCAGCCGGCGCTCGGAACCTGTCAGGAAGGTGACGCTGGTGATGGTGGGCCTCGACAATGCTGGGAAAACTGCTGTGCTCCACGGAATGCAAGGCAAGTCTCTTGAAGACGTGTGTCCAACGGTTGGGTTTTCCAAGATTCATCTTAAAACCCAACACTTGGAAGTCACCATCTTCGATCTCGGGGGCAGAAAGACAATTCGGAAGATCTGGAGGAACTACTATGCAGAGTCCCACGGTGTAATATTTGTGGTGGATTCCAGTGACATTGAGAGAATGGAAGAAGTAAAGGAAGCCTTGAGAGAAGTTTTAAGCAGCCCCCGGGTATCAGGAAAACCCATGCTAGTGCTAGCAAATAAGCAGGACAGCGAGGAAGCTCTGCCAGAAGCAGACATCCTCGACTACTTAACTCTGGAAAGGATGGTCAATGAATACAAGTGTCGATGTAGAATTGAACCCTGTTCAGCCACCATGGGCTGCAGGAAGTACTTCGATAAATCAATAAAAGAGGCTTTATACTGGCTCCTTCAGACCATAGAGGAAGATTTTGACTCCTTAAACGATCGCATCGAGAGAGAGACTGCAGAACAGCGGGCATACGAAGAGCAACAGAAAGTGGAACGGGCTGAGAGAGTGAGCAGGATGCGAGAAGAAAGGGCACGAGAAGAAGGAAGGAAGGCAGAAGAAGGAAGGCAGGCAGAAGAAGGAAAGAAGGCAGAAGAAGGAAGAGGAGCACCTGAAGAGGAAGACCCTGAGCCTGGGAACAATGCAAACCCGTTCCAGCCCATATCTGTGGTCATCGCAGAGAAGGAAAAACAAATGGAGAAGGAAAAGAAGCAGCAGAGTCTGGAGACTGAAAAAGCTGCAGCTGTCATCGGTTCACAAACAGAGCAGCAAGAAATGGATGCCGGGCACTTTGCAAGCAGCAGCAGCCAAAATACAAACGACAGGCTGGAAACGGGCCATTCTGCAAGTGCAGAGCTCCTGCAGCACGAAGAAGGGAACGCGCAGGCAGCCTCAGAACACCGTGACTCAGGCCCTGTCCCAAAGAAACGGCGAAGAAAACTGAGATTAGGAAGGGGCCACAGGGTAGAACCCCTGACCACGGAGGACACCGCGACCAGCAATCTCGTACCACCCGCAGCTCTTCTACCGCAAACGTGGCTCGTGCGCAGTCTATCCCAGTTCAGTGGAGCTGTGACGTCTTTGAAGGATCTTCATTTTCCTTTAGTTGCCTGGGGAACTCCCAGACTTAACAGACTGGGTAATGGCTTGGAGGGAGAAGGCAACAAGGCACAAAAGCCTGATGAAGAGATTTCTGTGGAGAGCCTCTGCCCCCAGTGATGGTTTGCTGAAGACTCAGCAGTGATCCCCACAATGCTGACAGGAACACCAGGTTTGGGTCTTTACAGAAGAAGCCTGTGCACACACAGGCTCCAGACCAGGAACAAAAGAAGCCTGTGTGAACTCAGACTTAAGATAAGAAAGACTACCGAAACTACATGATCCCTTGAAAATGTGAACTACCTGAGTATCTGTAGTATCTAAATGACATGAATATCCTGAATGTTTCACGTGAACTTTAGTCTTGAATCTCTTAGGCGGGTCGGGCAGTCTGTACCATCAGAGTACCTCAGCCAATGGGGAGATGAGGAGGGTCTCTTGCGGTCGGGAAAGTAGGATAAAAGGGGGCTGCGTGCCCCTGTAGGTCAAGAGACGCCACAGGAATATGTCCCGGGGACTCTCCCTTTATTCCAAAACAAAACTTTAGTTTTATTATTATGTTTCACAGGACTCCTCTGTCCCCTTTGTGAACACTGACTCCTGACAGCATGATTTTCCGTACAACGTCACTGCTGAGCTGGAGCACAAGCAGTATTTTGAAAACACTACAAAGCATTTTTTCTTACACTTGAAAGAAAATTTTAAAAACTACAGTTTTTTGATGGGGTTGGGTTTCTTTTGTTTGGGTTGGGTTTCTTTTGTTTGGGTTGGGTTTTGGTGTGGTTTGGGGTTTTGTTAAATAAAATATGGAGTTTGTTCTGTTGCACTTATTTGTTCCGACTGCTATTTACTGTTCACACCACCAGCTCTCCTTCTGGCTTCAGAAGGAAGTCAAGAAAGGTCTGTGTGTCCGTGGCTGCTCATATGAGCATGGTATGGGCTATTTATTGGGTTTACTTGTGGGAATAGCCAGCTGTAAACCTGGAGCGCCCCTTCCAGATCACATAATCCTGGATCGTGTGTTCACATCAAGACCTCTCCAGGTGCTGCCCAGGGGTTGGTTTTTTTGCACCTTCCACTAGACCAGGTTGTTCCAAGCCTCGTCCAGCCTGGCCTTGGACACTTCCAGGGAGGGGGCATCCACAGCTTCTCTGGGCAACCCGTCCCACAGCCTCCCCACCCTCTGCGGGAAGAATTTCTTCCCTACATCCAACCCTGCTTCTGCAGAGCCTACGAGGTGCCGAGCTAGCACTTGGGTGTGTGCTGAATCAACACACCGTTGGGTGCACAGACCAGGGACCTCGTCTGTCTTCTGAATGGTGACGCACCCCAAGTTGATCTTTGAAGTTACCGGACCAGCATCAGGGTGTTGATGCACAGTCCGGCCACGGTCTGTGTCACAGAAAGGTCCTGAGGGATCTCCTGTGGCTGGGAACTAGAGAGGACGGGCAGTTTGGTTTCGGTACTGCAGCAGCGGGGGACGCCCCGTCCTTGGTGCAGATCCCTGCGTGCACACAGAGCAGGACTCTCGGGCTCCCCACACTGACGTCCGTCTGCGAGAGGGAGATGACCGTCCTTCCCTGGGCCTTCTCTGGCTGCCCAGGGTGGCTGCTCCCTCCTCCAAGGGCACAAGGCCCTGCATTTACACCCTTTCCAGAGGGGGCGGCTCCTCCTCTCGGTTCACCCCTCACAACACATCGCCTCAGGCGCTAGGGCTAACGGGTGTGGGGAAGGTCTCCCGCAGTTGGACAGCCTGGCCATGTCCATAACCCGCTGGCCCCGTGCTGTCACGAGAGGGGCCCGTATTGTCACAAGAGGGGCCCGTGATGTCACCAAAGGGCTCCGTGCTAGTCACGGGAGGGGCTCCTGCTGGCCACCAAAGGGCCCCGTGCTGGTCTCGAGAAGGTCCCGTGCTGGTCGCGAGAGGGGCCGGTGCGCGCCGTTGCCGCCCCGCCCCCTTCAGGTGCCGCGTGCGCCCGCCGCCTGCCCAACGGCTCTTCCCTCAGCGGCCGCCGGGGCAGGAGGCCGGGCCGTGCGCTGCTGCGGAGCGGAGCGGAGCCTCCTCACCCCGCGCCTCCGGTGAGCGATCGCGGCGACAGACAACTCTGCGCTCCTGCGGGCTGTCTCCCCGTCTCCTTGGGCTGTCGTGGACTGGCCACGGTACCGCTCCAGGCACCCAGAGCCGGCAGCGCCTGAGAAGGACCGTTGGCCCAATGGCTGGTTGCTGCGGGTGGTTCAGCCGGCGCTCGGAACCTGTCAGGAAGGTGACGCTGGTGATGGTGGGCCTTGACAATGCTGGGAAAACTGCTGTGCTCCACGGAATGCAAGGCAAGTCTCTTGAAGACGTGTGTCCAACGGTTGGGTTTTCCAAGATTCATCTTAAAACCCAACACTTGGAAGTCACCATCTTCGATCTCGGGGGCAGAAAGACAATTCGGAAGATCTGGAGGAACTACTATGCAGAGTCCCACGGTGTAATATTTGTGGTGGATTCCAGTGACATTGAGAGAATGGAAGAAGTAAAGGAAGCCTTGAGAGAAGTTTTAAGCAGCCCCCGGGTATCAGGAAAACCCATGCTAGTGCTAGCAAATAAGCAGGACAGCGAGGAAGCTCTGCCAGAAGCAGACATCCTCGACTACTTAACTCTGGAAAGGATGGTCAATGAATACAAGTGTCGATGTAGAATTGAACCCTGCTCAGCCACCATGGGCTGCAGGAAGTACTTCGATAAATCAATAAAAGAGGCTTTATACTGGCTCCTTCAGACCATAGAGGAAGATTTTGACTCCTTAAACGAGCGCATCGAGAGAGAGACTGCAGAACAGCGGGCATACGAAGAGCAACAGAAAGTGGAACGGGCTGAGAGAGTGAGCAGGATGCGAGAAGAAAGGGCACGAGAAGAAGGAAGGAAGGCAGAAGAAGGAAGGCAGGCAGAAGAAGGAAAGAAGGCAGAAGAAGGAAGAGGAGCACCTGAAGAGGAAGACCCTGAGCCTGGGAACAATGCAAACCCGTTCCAGCCCATATCTGTGGTCATCGCAGAGAAGGAAAAACAAATGGAGAAGGAAAAGAAGCAGCAGAGTCTGGAGACTGAAAAAGCTGCAGCTGTCATCGGTTCACAAACAGAGCAGCAAGAAATGGATGCCGGGCACTTTGCAAGCAGCAGCAGCCAAAATACAAACGACAGGCTGGAAACGGGCCATTCTGCAAGTGCAGAGCTCCTGCAGCACGAAGAAGGGAACGCGCAGGCAGCCTCAGAACACCGTGACTCAGGCCCTGTCCCAAAGAAACGGCGAAGAAAACTGAGATTAGGAAGGGGCCACAGGGTAGAACCCCTGACCACGGAGGACACCGCGACCAGCAATCTCGTACCACCCGCAGCTCTTCTACCGCAAACGTGGCTCGTGCGCAGTCTATCCCAGTTCAGTGGAGCTGTGACGTCTTTGAAGGATCTTCATTTTCCTTTAGTTGCCTGGGGAACTCCCAGACTTAACAGACTGGGTAATGGCTTGGAGGGAGAAGGCAACAAGGCACAAAAGCCTGATGAAGAGATTTCTGTGGAGAGCCTCTGCCCCCAGTGACGGTTTGCCGAAGACTCAGCAGTGATCCCCACGATGCTGACAGGAACACCAGGTTTGGGTCTTTACAGAAGAAGCCTGTGCACACACAGGCTCCAGACCAGGAACAAAAGAAGCCTGTGTGAACTCAGACTTAAGATAAGAAAGACTACCGAAACTACATGATCCCTTGAAAATGTGAACTACCTGAGTATCTGTAGTATCTAAATGACATGAATATCCTGAATGTTTCACGTGAACTTTAGTCTTGAATCTCTTAGGCGGGTCGGGCAGTCTGTACCATCAGAGTACCTCAGCCAATGGGGAAATGAGGAGGGTCTCTTGCGGTCGGGAAAGTAGGATAAAAGGGGGCTGCGTGCCCCTGTAGGTCAAGAGACGCCACAGGAATATGTCCCGGGGACTCTCCCTTTATTCCAAAACAAAACTTTAGTTTTATTATTGTGTTTCACAGGACTCCTCTGTCCCCTTTGTGAACACTGACTCCTGACAGCATGATTTTCCGTACAACGTCACTGCTGAGCTGGAGCACAAGCAGTATTTTGAAAACACTACAAAGCATTTTTTCTTACCCTTGAAAGAAAATTTTAAAAACTACAGTTTTTTGGTGGGGTTGGGTTTCTTTTGTTTGGGTTGGGTTTCTTTTGTTTGGGTTGGGTTTTGGTGTGGTTTGGGGTTTTGTTAAATAAAATATGGAGTTTGTTCTGTTGCACTTATTTGTTCCGACTGCTATTTACTGTTCACACCACCAGCTCTCCTTCTGGCTTCAGAAGGAAGTCAAGAAAGGTCTGTGTGTCCGTGGCTGCTCATGGTATGGGGTATTTATTGGGTTTACTTGTGGGAATAGCCAGCTGTAAACCTGGAGCGCCCCTTCCAGATCACATAATCCTGGATCGTGTGTTCACATCAAGACCTCTCCAGGTGCTGCCCAGGGGTTGGTGTCTTTGCAGCTAATAAATGGTTCTAAAGTGTTTTGTTAGATTCATGTGGGATAGGGTGACTATAGGAAGATTATGCAACAAATATCGAGTATATTTATCTAACTTTTCATGAAAATATTTGATAGTTTGGGTGGACATGGATACCTGCTTCTAATAGAATGATACCTAGAAAGCATTGGAAAACTGATAGTCAGAATCATAAAACAGAGTGAGACTCTTACTTTTCTCTTACAGTGGCAATCCCTTCCGTTAGGGATTTGTTTTGCCAATAGACAGGGTCAGTGGACCAATACAAAGAATAGACTTACTGTCTATTTAAACATAATGCAGGAAGAATATAATGTGTGTAGGTAAAGAGATAAGCTAAGCAGCAAAGAAAATAAGCTGGGTAATGCATCTAATCATTACTACATAGAAATAACGATAGTGATTAGAAAGAATACATCAGCAATTGCCCTAATGCCATCATCTAGATCCGCACTCGCTGGGGAGCCCCGGTTGCAGTGAGGATTTGGAGAACTTTTCCCAGCAATTGGGAGGCCCTTTGCAGTGTGTCTACTTGAAGGTGAGGTCTCCAAAGTCACTGCGAGAGGATCCAGCTTTTATACTGTTGAACAGAATGGTTTGGGTTTTAAGGGACCTTAAAAATCATCTAGGTCCAACCCCCTGCCATGGGCAGGGACACCCTCCACTAGACCAGGTTGCTCCAAGCCTCACCCAGCCTGGCCTTGGACACTTCCAGGGATGGGGCATCCACAGCTTCTCTGGGCAACCTGTCCCAGGGCCTCCCCACCCTCTCTGGGAAGAATTTCTTCCTTACATCCACTCTAAATCTTCACTCTTTGAATTTAAACCTGTTTTGTCGTGGTCTTCCTGGTAGGTCTCATACGAACATACATCATGCAGATTCCCATCGTTTAGTTCGTGTCACCAAGGCTTTTGAAGATACCTTGGAAGGTCCTTGGGGAGGTGGAAGTCACCCATGTAGGGAGCGGAAGGAGTGCTATCCAACGTACAGGGCTGCCAAGCCACCTTTCCCTCTTGTGTATTAGCCAGCGTAGTGGGCGTTGGGCGAGGTCGTGGGTAAACTGGTCCGCAAGCTGCATGGAAGCTCCTCTCTGCTGCTGTAGCTCTTTCCCCTGATGAAGCACTCGCGTTTAGTCACTTTGCGCCTATGCATCAAAGGCAGAACTCATTTTGCGAAGGGAACGCGTGTGCCCTCAGCGATATCACAGTGAATCATTTGCGAGCAACCCAAAGGCTGAAATATGTTTGCATCAACCATTTCTCACAGAATGCTACATAAAGAATCAGTCCGTAAATAACTAGGCTTGAGCGTGGAAAGTTCGTAAACATCAGAGCCTGTTGAACAATTTGATGCCAATAATTCACTGTTGTGGGGTTTTATAGAGGGCAGGGGGAAAAAAATGCAGAATTCTCACTATCACCTTATAAATGAAATAAAAGAAGCTGGAGGATAATTTGTCCTCCTCCCAAGACGTATTTTTGGAGCAGACTTCCTCAGTTCCCGTGCAAATCCAAACTCCCCTCTAGGCAACGGAGCTGGATACGGCTGTGTGTACGCAGGAGGGAGGCAGAGGAGAATTGCGAGTAAGTGGCATGAAGACAATTTGCTTGGACCGGGGAGGAAGATGCGCTCTGACAAGGATAGATGGAATGAGGTTGTTGCCAGAGAAAATCTCAAGGAATTGCAAACCAAGTTAGAGGGGGTGGGGGAAGAGCCTTGGATGCACTGAGCATGCAAATCTCCTTGTGTTTCTTGGTTTTGAAGCAGTACAAGAGCAGGGGAAAGAGAGGGGAGGGGGGAAGGAAAATCCAAAGAAGCTTTGTCAAGTCTGACATTCCTTTTGCATCCAAAAGTGGGTATTGATTTTCCACCCGTGACTGCTATAAATGAGAATTTCTGTGTCGCGGCTGAGGCCTGCGCTGGTTGTGTTTCTTATCTCCTTAAATATGATTACCTGCACTTCATGGTTTCACGGTTAAAATCGTAATGAACTTTGCCAGCCAAGTCGGTCCGTTGTCGCGGGCGCGTTTGTGCGCGTGATCAAATGAATTCTCACGCCGGTTACTCACAGCTCTATCTCCAGGCTACAGGTTTATTGACTTACTGCTAATTTTCTTGTCAGTATAATTCTTCCAATCAAGATTTAAAACAAACTGGGAGGTTACTAAAGTGCTGGAGATTAAACTCCTAATGCTTTTTGATTTGATTAAGATACCTCTGAGCGTGGGTATTTATTTTAGAGGGACAGGAGAGGGAAGGCGGGGGAGGGGGGGGGGTGCACTTGATGATTTTGGTTTGGTGCAAAGCTTTTCTTGGAGGGACTGCATTGTTTGTTTAGAGCAAATCCCTTCTTCATGCCAACATCTGCTGCTCTGTATTTCCTCGCAGGGGAAACTAAAAAAAAAGAAGGAGGAGGAAAAAGAAAGAAAGAAATAGATTATTCCCACTGCATCAACCTACAGGCGGCTGCTGGCTGCAATTTTCTTCAATTTCTTGCCGTGAAAAGCAAGACCGTTCATTTTGTAAGTGCTGCTTTTGTGTGTGACCTATATTTTGAAAACTGATGGGGTCACCACCTCCCTCCTCCCAACCTGTTGAACCAAAGCGCGTTTGAGATCTGTCCTAGATTGTATTTATCTCCAAGATTATTTAAAAAGCAAGGTAGATATTACTAATAAGACAGTGGTTTTCTGATGGGTTTAGAGTTCTATTTTGTTTGCTCCCTCCTCTTTACTCTCCTTTGGAAATGGAAATCCTAGCCTGGCTCCACCTGACCAAAGAAGTGCTTTCCTTCGTGTCTCTGTCCTTCAGAGCTGATTTAGGAAGCATGTAATCCTTCTCCATTCATCGTCTTCTGACCCGCTTTTTCATTTTTCCCCCGTTGATTGCTGTTAGGCTGGCTGGCAAGTTTAAGGAGATGTCATAGCTTGTCAGGTAGTTTTCAAAACAGCGTGTTTGTACATATGGATACACTCATTTTCAGCGCTCGAGTTGTTTAATGGCACATCTCATTCCCATTTGATTGGAGGTTACAACCAGCGCAGGCAGGGCTACGTAAGACACAGCAGTCCACCTTCAGCTCTTCCTTTGGTCTTTATTGAGTTTGGGGTCTTTTTTCCCCATCAGAAATGCCTTTTTTTTTTTCCTTTCCTCTTTAATCTCACTTTCTATTAAAAGTCTTCCCAGAGCTAATGTAATAAATTTAGATCCAAAGCCAGATGCATAGCAAAACTTTTGGCAGAGAATACTCTATCAGAAGACATTGCAAATGAAATATACTTTCCCTTGGGGATTATTCTACAGTTTAATTTAATTTGATATTTCAAATTAAATTAATTCAAATTGTTATGCAGTTTCCAGGGAAAACAGACTTCATTTATGATGTTCTGCCACCAAATTGTTTTGCTCCTATCATATATCTTATATCGTTAGCCAGGAATGATAAGTAGTGACAATGTAGGATTTTTTCATGCCCTTTGTTTTGCGATTCCCATCCTCACAGGAATGGAAACATTTCCTTGTGCAGGGGCTACTCTGTGTGCTTGGCCTACCATTTCCACTAGTACCTTTTTTGGCTGAAAAATAGATTTTCATCAAAATGTGGGTGTGTTTTTAAAAAAAGAATGTGTTTGCTTTGAGGAGGTTTTGTTTTTACAGAGCTCCTACTTCTTGCTGGTTTTCAATTTGCAGATATAAAATTAGCAATGCTTTGTTTGCGATTGATGCTGGGCTTGATAACACGAGGAGGACAGGCATTAAGAGGTAAATACAGTTGGAACTGGTTTTCCGGCTAATCTTTTGGGTTGGGATTCTCAGTTTTTCAGGAAGAAGTAATGGTTTTGGTTTGGTTTGTTTTTACAAGGACACAGGTGGGAAAGCTTCCACGCTTTCCAGCCAGACCCAGTGTTAGCCATATGCACAATTTAGGTGGTTGGGTTGCCTTGGGAGGGGTTTCGTTACCTTTCATCCTTACTCCGAAGGAAGGAACTTGCTAGAAAAATAAAATCAGACCCAAAACCTGAATAATTCTGGTGTGCCCCCGTTGTGTGGGATTACAGATGTTGTAACAACCCTAATCCCACTTGGAGTAGTGTGTCCAGCTGTGGAGCCCTCAACATAAGAAGGATATAGACCGGTTGGAGCGAGTCCAGAGGAGGACACAGAGATGCTCTGAGGGCTGGAGCCCCTCTGCCATGGGGACAGGCTGAGATAGTTGGGCTTGTTCAGCCTGGAGAAGGGAAGGCTCCAGGGAGACCTTATAGCATCTTCCAGTGCCTGAAGGGGCTACAAGGAAGCTGGGGGGGGACTTTTTACAGGGGCCTGTAGTGACAGGACAAGGGATAACGGGTTTAAACTGAAAGTGGGGAGACTGAGATTGGACATCAGGAAGACATTCTTCCTGGAGAGGGTGGGGAGGCCCTGGGACAGGTTGCCCAGAGAAGCTGTGGATGCCCCATCCCTGGATGTGTTCAGGGCCATGCTGGATGAGGCTTGGAGCAACCTGGTCTGGTGGTAGGTGTCCCTGCCCCACGGCAGGGGGTTGGAACTGGATGATCTTTCAGGTCCCTCCCAACCCAAACCATTCTACGATTCTGTGATTCTATAATCCAGCTGCTTCCCCAGACCTGTGTGGACTCCCATGGGATTTCTTTATCATGGCCTTGTACCGCTTTTGGAGCAACTGATTTATTTAACGTGGCTTTTCTCCACCAACTCTTATTATCCAGAGTCATCAAGGAACTTGCACCAAACTCGGAAGTACATTAAGACAAGGTAATTCAGGGAAGTGTTTGCATCTAGAAATATATGTAAGCACTTTCCTATCTGCTGGCCTGTAGAAAAGCCATTATTCTTGACAGGAGGAAAAAAATATTGGTAATATCACAAGAGGCTTTGGAAGAGAACATAAAACTAGTTTCATTTTCCAGTCAAGTGAGATCTAATTTTTCCTATGGAAGATGTTCAGATGTTTTAGAGAAAGAAGAGATGTTTATTTGTCTAAAGCGACACGCACACAAGTCCTGTGTTGTGCTTGTAGCTTTTTGCCACTGTAAAAGGTTTAGTAGGGAGAAATGCGGTTCTCATCCGGCCCAGCCAGTAGATTAGAGAAATATAAATACCATCTAAGGAGAATGGAGCTGAGTCTACTAATGAATGCACAGGGGAAAAATAGAAAGGTGGTGTCCCTCATGACGAGGAAGGCTGAGAGCTGAGTCAGAGATAGCCTTGTTGCCTTCCTGGCTTCTGGGGATTTATTTGCTTGCGCTATCTTGGGACAAGGGTCCCAGCATGATATTTCTTCTCAAATGTGTGGTTTTGGGCCTCTCCAAAACCATTTCATTGCAGCAGTCCATCATCAGCAAAGAAAAATTGGTCAAAACGGGGAGGGTTTTCCTCCCTAGAAGTGCATTGGGTTTTTTTCAGGATGTTTTTCAAGTCCAGAAGGGATTTCTTCCAAAATCACATGTAGCCCTAAAGCACTCTGGGGGACATGAGATTTAGATGCCTCCATGGTCTTATTCACAGCCAGGAGCCTGGCAGCCAGGCTGATGCTGAAGCTTTTGGCTTTTGAGCTGTGGCTGTTCCCCAATTGGTTTTAGGTGTGATGGGAGGCAAGTCGTTGCCCTGGGAGAGCTCATGGATGGACAGACTGTATGTGTGATGGGAACAAAACCAGTGGTTACAGGGCCAGGGCTTGGAGTAAGAGTTGAGCCTCCCCCATCCATTTTGCAGGCTCATCCCCATCGCTGGGAGCTTTGGCATGTCTGACTGCGCTTTGAAGGTTATAAGTGTTGGGATTTTCATATTTTTGTCCTGTTTTTTAACTCTTCCTTTCTTTTTTTCATTAGTATTTGAGAGCAGTTTTCTCCTCAGCGCTTCCCTGGCAGCAGGGAAGACAGCCAGGAATTCTTAACCTTGAAGCTTCAGTGCTTCGGTTGGATCATGTGCTGCCAGTGGTTTTGGTGCGGAAACCCCACGAGAGCTAAAGTGGCTCTTCGGACGTAATCAGGGAAGCAAACCCCAGTTGAATGAGCACAAGGTTTAATGGGGTACAGAGCACGCTGCAGTGCCTGGTGCTCCGTTGCGTCTCACCACTGCCACACAGAGACCGAACCTGCATCCCAGCACAGATTTTGCTCTTCTCATGGAATCATAGAATGGTTTGGGTTGGAAGGGATCTTAAAGATCATCCAGTTCCAAACCCCTGCCATGGGCAAGGACACCCTCCACTAGACCAGGTTGCTCCCAGCCTCATCCAGCCTGGCCTTGGACACTTCCAGGGATGGGGCATCCACAGCTTCTCTGGGCAAACTGTCCCGGTGCCTCCCCACCCTCTGCGGGAAGAATTTCTTCCCTACATCCAGGCTAAATCTACCCTCTTTGAATTTAAACCCGCCGCCCCTTGTGCTGTCATCTCAGTGATTTACCTTGCAATCCATCTTCCCTCCTTCCAAACCCTCTCCGTCCTCCGTAGTGGCTAAGTGCAGTGACTGGAGTTTGTGCAGGGAGCAAGGACCCGGCACCCATGGAACGCCTCACCAATAGGTGATGGTTGCCAGCTTTTGGCTAGGTTCCTTCTCCTGTCAAGCCTTTTCCCTGGCAGAGAGATGCTGCAGGGACCTGTCGTCTCATGGGCCATGTTTGCAGGGTTGCACCGTAGGAGTTGCTGTGAGAGGTCCCTGTTACTGCTGGGAAGTTTCTCCAGACACAGCGTGCTCTACGTACTTTGCAATGGCAGTCATTATGCCCCAAAAAGCGATTTCTTGAGCCTGTTTCTGCTGTTGGCTGGTTTGTTTTCCCCATGTGCCTGAGTAGCATCCACAGGCAGTCCACAGCGAGGGGCTGGAGGCCCCCATGGGTCACCGTGCTGTGAGCATCCATCTCAGAGGAGCTGTATTATGGACTGGGATGCACGTCTCTGCTCCAGGGATTGGGCTGGAGTAGCTATCCCTGGGGAACAGTCATTCGGGTGAGGATATTGCTGCTTGATCCTGTGGTCCAAGCAGCCCACGGTGCTTCTCCTCCTGTCTCAGCTGTGGTACAGGCTTTCCCTCCTGGCTCTTGGGGTGAGTTTTGTCGTGTGTTATTGGAGGTGCCTGCTTTGCTCCAGCACAAGCCGATTGCCACCGAGTTTAACAACGACTGACGGAAAAGCCTTCGGCTCAGGGCGATGAAGTGGGTTTGTCCTGAGCATCTTTATGTGAGATGATTCCGAGAGGAAAGGCACTTGTGCACACCCAGGTCCGCAGAGGGGATTGAGCTGTTGCGTGGGTGGCTGTGGGGACCGGTGTCCCACATGCTGCATGAGACCCTGCCCCAAGTGGTGGGGTGTCCCATCGCCCTGACCTCAGGAGCATCATCTCTTTTCCCTTAAATACATCAGCACAGCTAAACCCTGTGACCTGGGGAGCCATTTCAACACATCTTTGAAAGCCCTTTGGGGATGAGGCTGCTGCCCTTCACATAGTTTAGGAGTTATTGATGGAATAACCTTTGGGGACCAAGTCTCAGCTTTTACGGAGGCGAGGGAGAAATTGTTGTTTAAATAACCCCCCGGGGACTGGAACTGGTGGTGACCCAGAAACAGTTTGGGTTTTTTATTGCTCTCCATAACTTCCCCAGGCTAAAGCTGTCTCCACTAAAGGAAAACCAGGTTGTTACTGAGCGGGGAGTAAGCAAATGAGTAGACGAGGGCAAAAGCTTAACAGAGTGGAGCATCCAGGAGACAAGAGCTGTGACAGCTGAACAGCACTTGTGCCGGGCTTTTTTCCTTTGCTTTCCGTGTCCCACTGGTCTGAAGCCCTGTTCCCAAATAAATGCATTTGTTGTTTAATTTTTCCTACCAGTGTTTCCGTAACTTGGGGTAAAAACATATGCGGACTCTTCACCATTGGCAATTTCAGTTTCAGTTGACGCGATGCTTGGTTGAAGCCAAACCAATTTCCTCATCCATGGAAGGGTGTTATCAAGAGCTTCATTATTCTGTACCTTTTTAGCCATCGTGGTGTTGCTCACTGGCCCCACAGGTATCTCCCAACCCAGATACCTGCTAATGCTGGCAAGTGTTGGAGGTAGGAGTGAGGGGGTAAAGCTGCTCCGATTTACTCGTCTCTTGACCTAAGTAGAGACCGCCACCCTCTCTAATTATTGAATTTGGAGTTGCATTGACTTTGGAAGCATCAGTATGTCCGTTAGCCACCATGACAAGACCTTCATGCTTGTTTTGTGGGAGCTGCTCATCACCCGTGGGGTGTACCAACTCTAGTCCGACCCCGCCGGTAGCTGGGCCAGCACAAAAGGGTCTGGTCAGTTGTTTTACTAATTAAGTTTTGCACCACAGGGCACTATTCTGGCTCCATGTAACTGTCTCCCCCAGCCAAAATCGTCAGCATGGAGCCGACCTTGGGCCATCAGTACTAAAAGCACAAGCCATAACTTGGCGGGCTCCAGGAGAAACCTTGTCGTATCCTATCAGCGTGAGCCCTCACACTCTCCTGAGCACCAGCCACGAGCAGAAAACGTGACAAATGCAGTGGTAGCACAAATGTAGAGAATAAACAAGCCTTTGCCTGCATTATTGGATTGCTAATGAGGAGAGACCTCATCAACCCCCCAGCCATCTAATTTCTCTTGGCTAGTATTACAGCTGGGCTGGAACCGCGCAAGGCATGACGTTTTCTGGCACAAAGCAGTTCAGGGAGAGAGACAATTCCAATGGGAAAAGGGCCAATTCTCTCTTCCCCCCCCAACTTTGATATTGGAAATCTCATTTGGACCACATGTTTCTGGTGAAAGACAAAAGTACAATCCCAACTGCTTGTCTCTGTCGAGCTCCCAGATTTCCCAGCACCTCCCATGGGTTGCAGCACTGCCTGCCTCCAGCAGCATGCCAAGCCTCCATGGGATGGGAGGTGGGAGAGACGAAATCCTCACCCACACTCCTCATTTCAAGCCCAGCATGATGAAGCCCAGCGCGTTTGGGTTGGTGTATTTTTTTTACAGTGACCTCTCCCCCTTCTAAGCAGGGTTGTCTTGGAGTTCGGCCATGGAGCTGAATTCACCACTGCCCCTTCCAAAACTCAAACAACAGCTCTGTCCCCTATACCAGGAGTTTTCGTCCTCGCTCTGCTGCGTTGCCACACTGAAGGTGTCCCATTCTGCAAACTGGCCGCAACCCCCGTGGCTTTGCACGTCCTCCCAGCACCGGCCATGCTGCACCAAAGATCCGTTGCTTGCCCAGCGGTGTCTTGACTCACAAGCTAATTAAAGTTCAAGTCACACCGGGAAGATGCAAAATGCTCTCCGAGTGTGAGATGTTATTATTTTAAGCTTCTCCTCTTTTTTCCTGAGGCACAGCAACTCCCCAAATCCCAGCTGGCACACCACATCCAGCCACAAAACACCGCTAATTGGGTGTTTCTCCTGTTGACCTCATTTCTCAAGCAGACTTTGGCTGATACTATTTCTGTAGGGTTTTTTAACTTTTTTGGCCGAGAGGGCTCAGAAACTAGACAGACAGAAACCAGCCGCTTGATGAGTGTCATGGCCAACCCTTGGCCATACCTGTTCTCAAGACTCTGCCGCATGTCAAGGTAGCATAATGCTGCTTTTCCCCCATCATCATCCATTTTACACATCTAAGGAAAGAAGGGGATGGAAGGGATCAAGGGTGGAGTGTTGTTTTTGGAAGAGGCCTCAAGCAGGCCCTAGGCTGTTGCTCCTTCCCATCGTCAAGGAGTTACAGGTCTACTTTCCTCAAGATGTTTTACTGCAATAAGAGTTGGGTACTGAAAGGCATCTTTTGTTGCTGATTCCCCTCAAAAGGTAAGGTGACATGTGCTATTAACGACATAAAGCTCAGCCAGTCTCTCCTGGTACAACTCTTGCTGCCTGACGAATGCGCCCAGTTCATTAGGGCCGGCTTCGTTCAAGTCTCCCCAGCCTGGTTCGCCTCCCAAAGAATTGTGTAGCATCCCTTTAATTCCTTAATTGCCTGTCGTTATTGGGAAGGTGGCTTCTCCAGCAACGGCTGGGTGTCACCCTGTGGAGGTGGCAGGTGGGATCCTCGCCCTGATGGTCTCAAGATGGCTCCTTTTCTTCCTTTGCACTGGTATTTATGAAAACATGTTTTATTCTGTGCCTGAGATTCTACCCCATCTGCCTTCCCTGGCATTAATCAATTGTGCTGTTTCCCCCGTAGCGTTCATTACGTCCTTAAAAATGAATGCAGAGAGAAAACACAATTAGATGCTGCTTTGGTTAAATAATACCTTGAAAAAAAACCAGAACAATGGCTTTAGAAATAAGGAGAGAGTGAAGATCGCACAGTTTGAACTCATGATGGAAATTACCTCGGGTTAAGTTGGATTTTAAATCAGAGGTTTGGGGCAATTTTATTTTTTTTTTCTTTTCTTTCCAGTGAATTATGACAAATATAGAGGCCTGCTGGATGGATGATTAGATTTTTTTTTCCTCTCCCATTCGCACTGAAAAATGAAATATTTCTGTAATACTAAATCTGTCAAATTGATCAAAGTGCGGTGTCAAAAAATGTTGTAAGCGCTTCTTCTCATCCAATCCCCTTAGCGACTGCAAACCGGAGACCTTTTCATATCCCTTTCTGGAGGCAGCTGGAGGTTACCTCTACCCAAAACATCTGTGCAAGGAAGGAGTCTGCATTTCTCCATCTAATTCCCATAGTGGGGACATGCAAAGGGCTGTGGATTTGGCATGTGGAACTAAAATACATGGCCCTCGGCTTTGTGGGTTTGTCTGTACATACGTCCATAATCTGTCCTAATGCCGTATTTTCCTTCCTGCCTAATGGTGGGGACAGGGCTGGGGTGGATATGGCTGGAAAAAGGGGTGGTAAAGGGAAGTTTCTACTTCTCTGGTTCAGCTTTATGAGTAAATACTGGGAGATTTATTGGTATTTTCCCTCCCCTTTTGGTTTTCTCTCCCCTGCTTACTTTTGCTGGAGGACAAGAAAACCAAACAAACCAGAAACCCCAAACATTCAGTAATTGTTTGAGGAAGCTAACACAGAGTGTATTCAAACATTTGGAGAGGGCATTGCTTGGGGCACTGCACGGCGGGGTAAATGCGAAGCATGTCCAGATGAGAGAGTTTTTTTGGAAAAATCAAGAAGCTGAGAGAGCGTGGGGGTTCTGAGTCTGGAAAAGATGGGATAGTCTTCTTCCAGGGAAGAGGTAGTTGTAGGTAAGATACTGAGCTTCCATTCAGAGCAGTGAGGAGATGGGAAGACAGCTGGTTTCAGCAAGAATTACGTGTGTTGGCTGTGAAATGGGAGAAAAAACCCTTCTGCTGGGGTGGTGGAGCATGGACACAGGCAATTTGGGGTGTTACGGACTCTCCTTTCATGTCAGCTTCATTAGGAACAGGTTAAACAAATATCTGGAGGTTGCTGGTGTCTCCTTGACACTATCCCTTGGGAGAAGAGGGGTGGAGAGTGACCTGACGTCCCTTTTATTTCTACAAAGCTGTGTTCACCAGCTACTTCTGTTGCTATTAGTTTTGCTGTTCGACACGAACCTTCGGTTGTCTCCGAAGAAAAAACATGGGGAAATAAAAGGACGTGGGTTTTGCATACGCTTGCATATTGGGGAAGCGTGTTTGCTTGCTCTAGGAGGACTTACTTATTTCTCTGGATGCATGGAGATTTGCTCTAAACTGCCATAAAATGTGGGAAGAGCAGCAAGCTTTGCTGCATCTCACGATGAATAGGGAGAGCAAGGAGGGAATGGCTCTATTCTCCCCTTACAGTTGTTTTCCTGTTGCGTGCCTCAGTGTCCCCCAGCTTCCTCTCTACCTGCATTTGATATCAAAAGATGAAAATCTCCCCTCTCCCAGACATCGATTGCTTTGATTTTGGAGCTCTTTCGACTAACCCTCGTGAGGGAGAATAAGCATTTTCCTTAGTTACACAAATGGAGAAACAGGTGTAAAAGAGATGAAGTCATTTTTCACTGAGCCAGTGACAGAAGTGACAGAAAGCTAGAGCCCTCCTTCCCTGGCGTAGCTCTGGTTAACCCAGAGGAGGGTCTCCCAACAACCCTACCAAAATGCAGCACAGAGATGGATCGCTGCAACTCTGCTGCTTACCAAATTAGGAGCAATTTAAGGATTTAAGGATTAAGTACCATTAATTACTGCCCAACAAATGCTGAACTACAATGGAGCACTTGTGGAAATGGAGAGAGAAGTTCTGCGTGAATACTAAATGGCTTCATTAATGCTGGGTGTAATTTCATTGAGTGATAAATTAATTTGCTTGATGCTCCAAGAATTAGTGAGCAGGACCGTGGGCAGACGTGACGAAGGCAGAGCGGGAGCCCAGCTCCCCACTGCCTGCGCAGAACACGTCACACAGGTGTGGGACGCTCCAGGGCAAGGTAAGAGGAGCCCTTGAGTGAAGAAGAAGGGAGGAAATTGGGTTACTGAGTGAGGAAAAACCCCAAAATGCTGCTCTGGAAAACACTGGAGGTTTTGGAGGTCAGGTTGGGAGCAGTGGGGTCAAGGTGGTTATCTTCCTCTTGCATCTGGAGGTGATGCTACACCCTCCTGCTGTTCTGCTGCTGATGGTGAGACATTAACCCTGATGTGCTGTAATATTCCTTGGTTTTCTGTCCTTCCTTTCTGTCTCAGCTGTAACCACGGGGCTGAATAGACCTTTCCAGCCCGTGGATTTCCTTTGGCCCCTGGCTCCGTGGCTCAAGCTAGGCGGTCCTCCCCTCAGGTACCAGGATGAGCGAGCTTGGACTCTGCATCCTCTTTATCTAATGCTTAAGGTGAGCTCCTGCAAGGCTGGGAGCATCCCGGGTGTGCTGGCATTGCTCCAGGGACATGTTTACCTGGGCCCAGAGAAAGACTGTGCTCCCAAAATCCAGGGGAGCCCATCATGCTTGGGAGCCTAATGGAGCAGTGACAGCTTGAAAGTGGAGTCTGCTTCCCTGGCAGCAGCTTTCCCCTGAAGAAGTGGAGGAGAAGGGAGCAGCATCCAGCCAGGATGTCTTGCGATGAATAATTTCAGTTTCTGCTCTGGCTGTCATGCCATGACAGCAGCCTGGGCAGAGCCTCGCCACCTCTCCTTAGTACGTTACCTGGAATTCAGCATCGGTTTTCTGTCCCTCAAGACTTTTTAGCCTTCTGTTGCATTGCAGCATTATTGATTGCTCACCCGGCCATGGCCCGGAGCCTTTATTAGGTGTGAACAAAGCGCTGGCCCCAACAGGCCCGTGATACAGGGCAGGATGCTCTGAGTCTCATTTCGCCAACCGTTCTTTTTTTAGCCCTTTTCTGCATTGCCCTTTGGTTGCCTCCTGTGCCTTGTGCTGCGTCTTGCCCTTCCTGAGCAAATTTACGGTGACTGTGGAGGTCGGGTGGTTTCATGGCTCAGCCTGGGTCCCTTTTTGTCCCATGGTTTAGGGTCCTTCAGCTCGTTTAGTTTGCAGTCTCATTGCTGAAGGCGAAGAGTGGGAAATGGCAGAGGACTCTGTGCCAAAGGGAGATGTAACAATGGGGACACGTGCAAGGGTCTGTTTCTGCCCCGTGTATGGCACTGGGGCTCTCCACCTCCCTCTGCCTCTTTCCTCTCTTCACTATTGCAAGTCTTGAGGGTACCAGGGCTTGTCTTTTGCCATCAGGAGACATTACGACCCTTGTCCAAATGAGCCTTCAAGATAGAATCCAAATATCCCAGAGCTGCTTTGCCCAAGAGTGATGGGTGTCCAGCATGCCTGCATAGAGGGAGACTTCTTCTGAGCCCCAAGACAGGCAGGTCTCCTCTGCCACGTTAGCGTGGTGCTCTGCATTCTACCAGTTCGTGGTCTGACGTGGCTCCTGGTCCTGGCTCCCACCTGGGCAGCTCGGAAATGAGTGGAGATACTTGCATCCCGCTGTGCCCGCCCATGAAGACATGTCCTAGATTGGCCATTAAAGAACGGAGGGAGAATGCCTAATTAATAGGTAGCGACGTGCAGAGCCCAGACCAAAGTTTTCCTAGCGTAATGAGCTGATATAAAAGCAGCCAGAGGGAGACATCATAGTCTTTATTGGGCTGGCAAACCCAGGCAATATAGCTGCGCATTCTTGAGTGCCATCTTCTGGCACCTTGTATGTGAACCAGTTGCATGTCTGCGTGGCTGGAGCAAGCTGGTAACGCACAGTTCGTGCCAGGCACAAGGGCCAAAGCAGATTCCCTGCATTTTTCCAAAAGTGCATGAGGAACAGACACTGGTTTTTGCATCCCACCGTCCCTTTGGCTGCTGAGTACGTGCCTTTGCCAGCACGATGAGCCGCGCATCTGCCAGTCAGCCTCTGCGTGTCGTTGGTACCAGCTCCCCGTGCCAGCTTGGGAAGCATCTGTTTACTGGTTTATTTATCCCCTCTGCAATCACCACGGGAGGATAATCTCAGCGACATGCCACATCTCGTTTACAGCCGGCCCCTGAAAAGTTAGAAGCACAAGTCGTGGAGTGGGGAGGATGCGGGGGAAGACGCAGAGTCGCACACGCTGGGGACGGAGAGGGGAGTCGGGGAAACACATAAAATACTAAACGACATTGGGGCAAGACACAGACAGGGGTAGAACAATAATTAAAGTAAACAGCACATCAAAAACCTGGCTGAAACTCGCATTTAAATTGCAAGTCATTGCAGAAACAGCTCGTGTAGCCATGTATAAATGTGTTTCCAGGAACCTTTTAAGAATATTAACGATGATGGAAGCGGAACAGCAGTGATTCAGACTTTATGGTATGTGACAATTCAGGAGGCCAGCAGACTCGTGCTTGGCTGTTGGCATAAGGAAGCCGATGAGAGCTTGGATCTTGCCAGCAAGGCAGGTTTCTTCCCAGGGAGACTTCAGGAGAGAGGGATCCCAAAGTGAGCAAGGATGGAGCCTCTTGTCTTGCCAGGGAAGCCTAGGGTTTCCCTTCAGCCTCAGGGTGGGACTGCACCCCTATGAATTAGGGGCATCCATGATTTTGTTCCCTGTGGCCTATCCCAGGTTGTAACTTGCTGTCTGCTTCCTCAGCTGTGCTCTGATTAGTTTTAAATGACTCGGGTCAGGTTCTTGTGCCAGATCTTCCAGCACATATCACCACCAGCACTGCTTCCTTGGTCTCCCCTTCGCTTGCAGCCACGTGTTGCTCCTGGTGATGCTCCATTTTCACCCAGCCGGGAACACGCTCGCTCCCCACGTGTCATCACCACACTAGTGCCTGAATATAGCAGAGGACCCATCGCATAATTGGAAAACTCGGGTCAGGACTGAGGCCGTGCAAAACAAGCCGAGCAGCAGCATTGTGGGTGCCTTGCTCCTGCTTCAAGACAGGAGATGGCACAGCACCTTCCCTCCCCGGCACTGCTCTCTGTCAGCAGAACAGCACGGTTGGAATTAAGGGCGAGAAATCAGTGTCAGATTTGTCTTGACTCCTGCGCTGAACACCTTTGGGCTATAGAGCAAATCTCTTAATTATTCCCCATGCCATTTGCCCTTGTCTGTACAAGGACTACAATAGCTCTGTCCTTGGGGAGGACAAATTCTCCTTAGTCCTGATAATACTGTGATTTACAGAGGATTTCCCCGACTGGCCTTCAGGGCACGGTGTTACCTAATGGAAGCAATTAAAAAGCATTGGGAAGTCACCCCCTGAAAGTTCAGGCAGTTGCAGAGGAAATAGGGGAATTAAGAGACTGTGGGGAGATACAGGAACATGCAGTTGCCTTCCGCAGCAGGTACGCGTGGTCAGAGTGGGCTGTCCCGGAGAGCATCGGGAAGGGGATGTAGCATAAGAGGCTGAGCAGGAAAATGGCATGAGGTGTGTTATTTCACTTGACCGTGTACATTCGTAAGAGGCCTTCTGGGCATTTCAAGCTTGGGACATCCTTCCTGGGAAACTGCATGAAGGTTTAACATCCCACAAGGTTCAGTTTTCCAGAAGTTTGTTTCCAGACTTTCCAGTTGTCTCTGTGGCATCCTTCTGTGCTGCAGCTCCCAAACTGCTGTTTAAAGGAGAGCATTAACCCCTGCTCTGTATATGGGGAAACTGAGGCATGGCATGGGGGGAACAAGTCTGAAGGAGACAGTACCCAAGGCCAGGGTCTCCCAGAGTCCTGTTGATTTCTGAGCAGGCAAGAAATACCCTGGGCAGCAGCTCTGGCAGCCAGAGTGAGCCTCATGATGATTTTACCCGTGAAATAGCCATGTTGCTGCTCCTTCCCAGGGCAGTCGAGAGCAGCCAGCAATCAGAGACGTCTGTCTCCAGCGCCGGACAGGCAGCCCTAACATTTTCCAAGCACGATTGCCTTCAAAATATTCCAGTCACTCCTGGGCAATTTGGCAGCTCGATGGTATTTTGTCCCTGTCAAGGTGACAACGGCTGCACCGGAGTCCAGGGCCACCAAGGCAGGGTCTGACCTTCCACGCAGGATGGACTGGGGACATCGTCCATCCGTGGCCACACAGAGCGACCCAAGTTCAAGGGGGTTTGGTTTTTTGGTGCCTAGGGGAAAATTCCATACCGAGTGAGGCCCCTTCTCGAAGCAATCGTTAAGTTTCATATAGACAGGATTTCTCTGTTTTTCCCACCTTGCAAACAGAGTAGCTGGAAGCCTCCTGTCAGGATTTTCCCAACATGCAGATGTTGTTTTGACCTAGATGCGTAAGCATTCATTTACTGCTGAAGTTTTGCGTTTAGAGGTCTTAAGAGTTTGTATCGTGGGCTGTCTGAGAAGCTCCGAAAGGGGAAAAGAAATACCGAGGGCAGATCACGAGTTACAAAGGAAAAATGATTTGACATTACTATGCCTCCGTTTATTGGCAGCCCACAATGAGATGTAAAGGAATGTCAAAAAATCCCATGTGCACGTTAGTTTGGTTCAGGAAAAAAATTGCTGTTTGCCTCTGCCCGGAGGCTACGAGTCGCTCTGCTAATGCAGAAGGCACTAAAATGACCCCTTTGTTTTTCTTATGATCACTTCTGATAGCGCACTCTGCCAGAGATATCATATCTTTGATCTCTCAGTGCTGATGTTAAGTCTCTCTTGAGTTCAGTAGCATCTCCTTGAGATTAATACTTCATGGCATTCTCAGCACCAAGCTGTCCTAACCCATACATCACAAGATGTCACGCTTCACACTCGCCTCCTGCCTCAGTGACTTCACGCTGGCACAATAAATAACCCTTGGCCAGCTCCGCTCTTTCCCGTTCCTTGTGCATGGAGAGTTTAACCGCTCTCTGCTTTGGCTTTCACTTCGGTGCCTGCTTCTTCACTTCCTTGCTTGCTTTCCAGGGCAGACCGGGCTCCTTTTGCCAAACAGGCTAAGTGTAAAAACGCCTTCCTTCCCCCTTCTTTCGTGGGGTGAGCGAAGTGGGCTGCCAAACCCATGCTGCCGCAACCCTGCCAGAGGACCACAAGGTTGAGATGGGGCTGACTTCCAGAGCCCTCTGGAACCCTCAGGTCGTGTCCGAGCTGCAGCCGGGGAGCAGTGGAAGTCTTGGTCTTGGAGGTGCTTGAATGTGAGCTCTGGGAGATGTACCCAGGGGATGCAGTCTGCTGGTTTCTGGGCAGTTTGGGGTGAAGAAGATTTTACAAGATCATGTTTTTCCATCAGTCTGGGATCCATCACTTATTTCTTGAGTGCTTCTGTGGCTTTGGTTGTGCTGCTGAAGCATAACGTGCCGTTCAGCGTTTCAGGAACTGGGGTGTGGAGCCTTTTACAGCGATGCAGAACACCTTGGGCTTGGTGCCCTCTGTCTCAGGGGCACTCTGCACACTTATGGGGAGGAACGGTGCCCCGTTAGCTCGCTCACACACAGCCTCACTGCTCTCCCTCGGTGCCTTCAGCGAGGGTTATTGAGTTAAAAATCCTGTCAGCTCCCTCACTGCTGATTTTACAGAGATAATTGGAAGGAAGAAGTAAAGTGGCAGGGGAAGGAGTGAAAACCCCTGCGCTAAGCAGTGCTAAAATGAGGTGTCCTGCAGCCTGCGCCCCTCCTGTTTGCAGGCGGACGGGCTGTGCATCCCCTCCCGCTGCACAGGGTCCCTCCAAGGTGCCAGCCGCAGCTCCCCTGTTGACAGAGGGGCTGTCTTCTCTCATTTCTGCTGCGGTCTGCTCTTTTAAAGCACGTTTAAGGCTTGGAGCATCACCTGCTCAGAGCTAAAAGGTACCTGACCCCAAGAGCACCCACCACGTAGATGCAAGAAGGAAAGCTTGCCCAAAAGAAGAGGTGATGCCTTGCACGCCACACGGCTTTCTCTCGGAAAACCAGAGGGTTGTATGAGTTGGGTTCACTTTAATACAGGCTGGATTGGCTGGTTCTGTGTCAAAGGTCAGGTGTAAAGACTGTGCTGCTCCTTCTAATATGCAGATACCCTCACGCTGATGAACCTGCCTCTAATGAGAGCCTGTTGCTAATGGGGTCCATCGGGCTTGGGAGCGCAGGTAAAGCGTGTGCCTCGTGGGCTGGGTGGCTGATAATGAGGAGGGACACTGCAATTAGAGAAAGCCCTTCTCTTCTCTCTTTTTTTTTTTTTTTTGTTTTTTTTTTTTGTTTTTCACTGGCCTCCAGGTAAAAGGGTTTCAATTTTTTAAGTTCTGTCACAACAGGTTAGAGTATTAGCAATCATGGTTCACTGCCATCTGTATTTGTTCCATTTGTGGCATTTATGATGGTTATCCACATTAATTATTTCGCTGCTAAAGTCCCTTCTAATTTCAGAACACTGTTATTTCTAAGAAAGATGGATATTAAATATGCCACACATCAGCACGGGGTGGCATTACACCATGCTATTAAGTTCTGATGCGAAGGCTTGGCAAAAAATAACTTTGCTATTTGTAATCACCGTGAAGTGTTTTAGTGTCGCAGCCTGGAATAAGAAATAAAGATGATGACAGGAACTGATTTCTTATTAGGACGCGGTGCGAGAGTTTACATAAATCAGGAAGGAAATAAGAAGGTAACCCTTGGCTGGCCAAATCCATCCCGGGTACCCGTTGGCCAGGGGAATGGGCTGGGTACAAAGTCTTTGAGGGTATCTCCACCCAGCACCGAGGTCCTTTACCTGCCTGGGGGGGAGGTGAACCATCCATGAAGGATGGAAAGACCCCTCCATCCCAAGGAAGGAGCTGGGTGTTTCGGGGCTGGCACGTGATGGTGCAGAGTGCTTTTCTTTGGGCAGAAGGAGCCTTTCACATGCATGTGGGGCCACGTTTTCCATGCGCAACCCTTTTGCCCTCTGAATTGTAGCTTATAGATATGCTAGGCTTTTTGGGAGCCACTGTGTTCCCATAGCTTACAGGTGCTACCCCCCTTTCTAATGCAAGGGTGAAACCCCAGGGCTGGCTGTAGACCACCCTGCAAGGGCCATGCACTCCTGGGAAAGGCTTGTTGTCCATGGGGGGAAACAGATTCCCCCATCACCCCTCAGTCTCTTAAGGATGCAGTGTCTGCGCCCAACCGATGTGGTGGGACAGCTGGAGAGCGAGGTTGGATATGACTTATAGCTGGCATTAACCATCCAACTACTGCAGCAGCAGGCTACGTTGCACGCTGTTGCCAGAGCTTACCTTGAAATATGGTTTGGTGCACAACGCAACCCTCTGTTACCCTGCCAGGGAAGGAGGGAAGAGGTGATGCACCCACATTTTTGGCACTGGTGTTGAGCCTCGTGTGAATTTGGCTTCAGCCAAACCCAAGGTGATGGGCAAGGGCACCTAGGAGAGGGGAAAGGAGTTGTGTGAGTAACTGCTTTGCAGGTTACTAGAGGTTGTAGCAACAACTGAGGATGGGGTTAGGGAGCGGTTTACCTTGGGTTGAGCCTAAGGAAAATTCCTTGTGATTTTCAGCAAGCCAGTAAAAGAAAAAAAAAAAAAAAGAAGTTGAGATCAAATGCAATGTTTTCTCAACTCCCGGATGAGATGTTCCCTCTTAGCAACGAGTGTTTGTGTACAGGTTTCACTAAGAGTGAGGGATAATTTCAAATGAAAAGTAAACTAGAGGGGGCAAAGAAAGCCCCCCTGTTACTTTTTCTTCAATTGTCAAAACAAATCTCTCTAATTCCTTGAGGGCTTTTGTTTGTTTATTTTTGGCTGCTGTGGTTTTAGTTCCTCAAGCCCTGGGAAATCTGGTAAGGCTACGATGAAGCATTCCAGCATCTCCAGAGTTGTCTGTGCCTCGGTGGGGTGCTGCAGAGTGCACGTATTTCAGCTGCATCCCCTCGGGCATCTCCTGTTCGGGGTCTGATCCTAAGGGGTGCTTCAAGCTGTCCTTCTGCCCCAAGGTGGGCAGCGGTGGTGGGTGGTGGGTGCCCAGCCACTTGCAGACCAAGATGGTGAATGTAAGTCCTTCCACCGCCGACAGGTCCTTGAGTCCCAGTCTGCTGCGTGTCTGAGCTCCCAAGCAGCTCCTGCTCAATGCAGAAGATTACACCAACCTTTCTCAACCGTTATTGTCTATTAATTAAATGCTAATTAATTATTAAAACGGTATTTATTGAGATTTAACAAGTCTGCAGCTGAAAAAGGAGAAAAAAAACCTGTCGGTGACAGGTGTTACGCTCCAGTAATGAGGTTCTTAGTAATCAATTGGCATTTGTTTGACTTAGAATAACATTCTTATTAAATCTAAATCAACTCTTTACTTGAGACACTTAATTACATGTAGGCTATTTTTTTTTCCCCACCGCCTTTCCTTGGCGCGGTGGGAGTTCCCAGCTCGCGTCTCCAGGCGTAGACAGAGGAGGCTGTGCCTTAATAAATATGAAAGGTGATGGTTATTCATCGAGAGTGCCACTTACGGAACGATTTCCCCAGGCTCCTGTCCACGCTCATGCTATCGGGAGCTTTAAGGGCTCATTCCCTTTCATTAGGAGAGCCAGCACGCTGGGGAGAGCTCTTTGGCTGGTACCAGCCCTGTGTCCGTCCCAGGGCAGCTGCTGCCTCGCAGCATCCTCCTCCCCCGAGTTAGGGAGGGAATTACCGGCCTCACCTTCGCTTGATTATTTATTAGAAATCACATTTAGTGTTGGGAAAAGTTGCTAGCATGGTGCTGGAAACCCACAGGAGGGGAAAAAATAAAAACCCCTCCAAGCTTCCCCGTGACCATGGTACCCTGTGGAGAAGCAAGAGCTTTGCAAAAAGCCACGGCAGTTGCTCTGGCTCAAGTTTTGTGTCGCCGACGCGAAGGCAAAAGGCTCCCCACTCCATTATCCAGACAGTTTGGTTCCTCCAGGGTCACTGTTGTCTTTTAAAATGTTGTCGTTGGGTACATTTTTGCCTTGCAAGGAAATGGGAGGCCGGGCAGGGGAGCGACTGCTGGCTTTAATCGAAATTTAATTATTTCCCCTTTTAATGCGGCTTTTAAAAAGGAAACAAGGATCCCAACCGGGTGTTCTTTTAGCACAAACAACAACAGGGAACAAAAAACAGAAAAAGTAACCGACGGCAACAAACAATCTATGCTATTAGAGGATCATTATTCTGATATTATTTATTGCAGACTTTCTGATACTCTCCAGTGCTTGACTTCACAGGCTCATTTAGTTCTTTTCAAAAGCAAGGCAGCACTGCAATTTGCCAGGAGAAAATGTGATAAACATTGTCACGGGGGGAAGGAAAATAAAGGCGACTGTAGGGATAAATATATGTATTTTTACAGGCTGGGGAGACGTGTGGGCGTGTGGAGAGCGTAGTTCATGGCTTAGGAGCCACAGGATGGGGCACATCACCCGGGACAGAGGATCTAGAGGTGATAATCGTTTTGGCTGCCTCTCTAATTTCAAAGCACTTCCCTCCATCTTGCCTGGGAAGATGGTGGCGAGCCTGAATATTTTCCTCCATCTCCTCTGCCATGTTTGCGGCTGTGGAAGGCTGGCATCGGTGGGATGCGCTCCGAGGCTCCCTCTAAGAAGTGCCGGGTGCGGAGTGAGCAGGGCTCGGATGCTCTGGGGATGCAGTCAAGGAGCAAAAGATACTACAATCCCAGTATCTCCAACCCTGGAGGGAAATAGTACCTGATGTAAAATACATTTTTATTTCCCCCATGCCAGACTCGGTGTGCTGAAACAGTGTCTGTTGCTGTTTACACAAGGACCACTCCAGGAGGCTGAAAACATGTATGAGTAATTTATGTTCTTTACAGTTGGAGCAAGTCCAGAGGAGACCACAGAGATGCCCCGAGAGCTGGAGCCCCTCTGCCATGGGGACAGGCTGCTCAGCTGGGAGAAGAGAAGACTCCAGGGAGACCTTATAGCACCTTCCAGTGCCTGGGGAGCTATAAGAAAGCTGGGGGGGGGACTTCTTACAGGGGCCTGTAGTGACGGGACAAGGGGTAACGGGTTTAAATTGAAAGCAGGGAGATTTAGATTAGATATCAGGAAGAAGTTCTTCCCGGAGAGGGTGGGGAGACACCGGGACAGGTAGCACAGAGAAGCTGTGGATGCCCCATCCCTGGAAGTGTCCAAGGCCAGGCTGGATGAGGCTGGGAGCAACCTGGGCTAGTGGAGGGTGTCCCTGCCCATGGCAGGGGCGTTGAAACTGGATGGGCTTTAAGTTCACTTGCAATCCAAACCATTCTGCTATTCTGTGATGTCTCAGAGGCTATTTTTCTTTGCATGAGCAGCATTGCCGAGCTGTGGAGAGGGATGCTGAGGTGCATCAAGGCAGTAGTAGGTTAATGGGCCCCCTCCAACCCTAGCGACACTGTCAAGGGGCAGGTGAAGTTTTGTGAGGTTATCTAAAACTGAGAGAGCTGGGGACTGTCCCAGCTTCACAGGAGCGCAGATGAAGGGGAGGCTTAAGCTGTTGTCTCTGCAAAGAGTCTTGAGCATCCCTGAAGTTTGGTGAGCTCCTGGGTGTTGCTGCCAGAAAGCGTTAGATCATGGTATGATTACATGACTAGACTCTGCCTGGGTTGTTATTGATAGTGAGAGCTGTTGCATCCAATTAGTTGTGTGGATTAAGAGACTCCCTTCTCAAGTTTGCTATCCCAGAAGAAAAGAAAAAGAATAAAGCTTGAATAAACTGGTTGGGATGAAAAGCAAGCCCTCAAAAAGCCCAGTCATAGGGGACTCTGCCAAGTAATCATGTCAGTGCAGCCTTGGTGGGAGTGCAGTCACCTTCGAGGGTAAATTGAGTGGATTTTGGGAAGTTTTGGTTGAAGCAAAGTGGGCAAAAATTTCGTTTTCTTCTTTTTCTGGACCTCTTCAAACTGACCTGTTGTCATGCTTTCTTCCCACCTGCAGCACAGCAGCCAGAATATTACTCAGCCGGGACAGTTTGGGGAAACTAAAAGAGACCAGATTTCAGTGCACACCCATCACTCGCAGAGCCCCAGTGGGAGCCGCCCCCACCCCAGGGGAAGATGCCGAGCATGGGTACCACTGCTCCGTGTGTGTTTGCCACAACCTCTGCCAGGGTTTGAAGCAACCCACCCGTCTTCCTCGCCATGCCTGTGGTTGGAGGTTTGCATTGTCAGCTCAGACTAAGTGGTTTTTTGGGGGGAACAGCCTAATTTCTTGCAAAATTGGCCTTTCCTGGGCTATTTTTTCCCCTCCCTGCCAGCAAACAGGTCAGCCTGAGGTGCCAGTGTATTGCAACATGACATCTTGGTGTTTAGGGTGGATAAGCGGATGGATGGCTTTTGACGTGCCTCATCCAGAAATTCCTCTTGAAGGGAGTCTAAAAAAAAACCCACACAAATCATGCGATTTATTTATCGTCAAAAGGACCATGATACTGAAAAATGAGCCTTGATTTTGCAAAATGATTGAAATGCATGGAGATAATTTAACTATAGCTACCTTGTTCCGACAGCCCTTTTATGCTCGGTGCAGTGTGGGTTTATATATATGTATGTATTTTTCATCTCTCTATATATTTATTTTTCATCTCTTCATATGTTTATTTTTACTTATTTATGTGTTTTCCATAGATCTATATATTTGCTTTCATCTATTTATATACTTATTTTCATACGTTTATATATTTATTTTCATATATTTATCCATTTTTCATAGATTTATAGATTAATTTTCATATATTTACACACCGCCACTTTCAAAGGCACTTCCGGGATGATCGTGGCCTTTGTTGGGTTATCTCTAACCGCAGTGGACCTGGTTAGATCCCTCTCTGCTGGGATTCATCTGAAGTTTATGGGTTGCTAAGCTGAGTCGAGCCCCATGGTTTCCCACGCTGCCTGGGTTTCCCATGGGAAGGGGGCTGCAGGCAACCCCCTGATGCCGAATGTCCCTGGTTAGAGCATCCTCTCACCTGCTTGTCCTTGGAAAGGGGCAGGAGAAGGGGGGAAAAGCAACCCTCCTGGACTCTCTGCCTTAGACGTATAAAGCTTCAGCACTCCCATGTGTGTTTTTATCTCAGCACACGCAACGGCCAGTTGTAGAGTAGCCAGATTTACTGGGAATGAATTAAAAAAGGAGGGTTTCCTAAAGAAAATAGATGAAACCATCCTAAAGCAACAGCAAACTGCTGAAAACAAACCGGCCCCCTCCTGCTTTGGCACTGTAAAGCAGCTCGTAGCCGTTATACGACTTTTTTTTAATAGAGTCGTAGCCGGCCTGGGAGAGGGATTTGCTCTCCCCAGAGCCTTGTCGTTGGGATGCGTGTCAGAAGCATCCTTAAAAACCAACCCATCCAGCCCCTCGGCTGGCTGTAGGGATGAGAGCCCGGCTGCCGTAAGGAGCTGTAAAAAACCTGCTGATAGGCAGATGGAGTGGTGTAATTATACGCAGGGAGCGGGGCAGGGGGGGGAAGCGCTTGCTGAAATTATTAGCGTGGGCAGACAATTAGAGGCTTTTCCAGAAGACTGCCCTCTCCCTCCCATCTGCACTTCATGGAGGAGTTCTCCCGCTGGAGATGCTGTTGCCATCCTCAGCCGTTTTGCCCAAATTATGGCGTCGCGTTGCTTCGGACCTCACGGGCATTGAAACATCCCCCAGTTTTTAGGAGGAGGGAAAAGTGCTGATGGGGCTTTTGCCCGGGAGGGCAGAGACCCCCGGCATGGGTAGGGATACCCAGCGGTGCATCGCGAGGTGAGGAGGTTGATTTGGGCTGAGACTTGGCAGTTTCTGAGAACCAGGTACGTTTTCAAGCCCATTTGGTAGCGGCGAGGAGCGGGGAGGGCAGGCAGCGCCCAGGGCCAGCAGCAAAGGGAACGGCTAATTGCAACCCGGTTTCAACCAAAATCATCATTTTTGTGTTGATTGGGTTTTTATTTTCAATATTTGATGTTTCAAGGGGTTAAACAGGAATTATTTTGGATGGCTTGCACCATGTTTTCCCCTTTTGTTTTTAAGAAAAACCAAGTTAGCACATTTCATTTCAGTGCTGAGGGGTTATTTCTCAGCAGTTTATTTTTCACGTTACAGTCGCTTCGTTTTGAAAACATTGCCACTGGCCATTTGTTGAGTTTTCTGAATTAGAAGAAGTACATATATCTATCTGAAAACAGAGTACTGTGATGATTCACAAAGTCCTGTGTCAGCTTTCCTTTCCGCCGAAAAGAAGAAGATAAATTGGGTGAAAACTTTCATCCAGCTCCTATGAAAACGCTGGGGATGGCGCTGAGGAGGGGCGAGCACCAGCCAGTCTCAACCCATAACCGGGTATTTCCTAAGGAACCGCATCCCCTTTGTCTCTCCCTGGTTCTTCGCCAAACTTACAGCAAGGTGGGATGACACCACTTTTTGCATGAAAACCACTTTTGACACCCAGGCCTGGGTTTGGGGTTGTGTGTTATGTATATATAAATACATATATACGTAAATGTTTATTTTCCCTCCTGCCGTATCCTAAAAGCCCTGTCAAAATCCTTTGCTTCAAACCCAGCCTGACTTTAAGAGGCAACCCGAAGCCTGAGGACTCCTTTCTGTCCCCTAAACACGACTATGCGGGGAGATAGAGAAATAAAATCAGAATTCAGTAAACTGCCTGGTCTAAATTGACATCAAAGTGCGCAAGCCGCAAAAAAACATATGGAAAGTGGGAGCAGCAAATAATCCAGGTCTTGGGAAGGGATTTTATCGTCAGTGGACACCACTTGGTGAAGTTGCCTGTAGGTCGAGGTTTGCAGGGTAGGGCTGAGCTTTCACCCTTCACAGTGAGTGCGTGTCTCTCTTGCTCCTTCCTTTACAGAGCAAAGAAACCAAAATGCTGCTGAAAAGGGGAGGGGTTGGGATCAGGAGGTGATCAGGGTGTCTCTGCTTGCATAGCAGTACCAAAAATTCCGGTCCCTCCTTTGCATCCTTGTTTTGTTCTCCGCCTTCTTGGTTGGGAAACTCCTGCGTGTGTCCATGCGAGCATCGCTGCCTGAAAACCCCATTGCAGGTGGTCATCTGCATCTCCCGCAGCGGCTCAGCCTCCCAAAACCTCGGCATCCTTGACACATTGGCATCGTTTTGAGGCCACAATGAGGGTGCGCTGATAAACGTGACATTTTGGGGGTGGCAGCATGGACAGGGGGAGCTCTCGGAACTCACCAAGCCACTTGTGTTTCCTCTCCTCATGAAAGACGCCCTCAAAGCGAGCGGAGAAGCAGCCACCCCAATCCTGTTTCAGACGAGGCTTGTTTTGGCATGACGTGCCCTGGCACCGTGCCGCTCCTGTTCGCATCCAAGCCGCGCAGAGGGAACGTGGGAGGCTGCGTTTATTTGTTTGCTGTACGTGGCAGACTGCCGCGCGCCAGGAAGGAGATGCTCGTGCACGAACCCTGATGCTCTTTAAGCGGTCTTTGATGGGAACAAGCTTTGCAGACTGGGACAGGGGATTTAGCAGTGCTTCCCGGCTCTCCTGCCCATCTCTGCTGGCAGGATTTCCCGGGCAGCAGTCTTCTCTCACCTCCCTTGCTTCAGCCTCCCCGTGCCAACGCTGCCGGCAGCACCAAGAGCATCGCACCCCCGGCCGCTTACATTTTCACTTCTGTCTTCCAGGGCTGGATTACAACCTCTCTCTGCAATTTAATTGCAATGAGATGCGTGAGTGGTGCTGCTGGATGAGGCTAGAGAGGCAGGCAGAGATGTGCTCGCCCCACCGATCTATGCGACCATGTTTTATTGATATTTTTTTCCTCCTATATTTTGTTCTCTCATCCTTTCTATTGTTTTTTTTTTCCCTGCCCTGGTTGGTTGGCTTGTTGTCATTTCCCCAATTCCTCCGTAAATGAGGTGTTGACAGCAGGAGAAAGATCCTTGCGGTGTTGCTACTTACAGTCAGATAAATCCACGAGGCTCTTTCATTACTCTCGTTCTGAATATATTTCCCCTCCCTTGCCCCGGTTCCACTCCATCCTCTTCTTTTTCCCCCCATTTTCCTCATTCCACCTGAGCGTCGCCAACCTTCAGCACTCGATATCCTTTATGTCACGTCACAGCAGAAGTGGGAAAAAAATAAATTATTGAGAGTCTTTAGGTGGGGAGAGGGATTTTCTCTGAGAGAGGGAAAGCGCAGCTCGCAGCCTGTGTTTGGAAGAAGTTGGACGAGGCAGCTCATAAGGCGGGGATCAAACGAGCTCCCCCCGCTTCCCTAATTTACGTCTCTGACAATGTGATCCCGTTAGTGTGCATCCATCTTCGCGTATACGGGGGGAAAAAACATCAAAATAATAGTAAAAAAATCACTGCGTGCCTTTCAGCATTGAGCAGCCTGAGGAGACAGGAGTTGTTCTTAAGAAAGCCATGTATCTTCTTTACTTTGGCATCAACATAAATAAAATTATTTATCTCTCAAATTTAAATGCTCTGCACCTTTAGCAGGCAATAAATTCTTCTCTCCTGTCCCTTTATGTATTTATTTCTTGCTCTATCCTTCACCGCTGGATATGAAACCGCAGCTTCTCTCCGCATTCAGGGCAGGGGGAGGACCCCGAAGTTTGTGCAGTCCTTCCCAGGCCCAGCTTCACTGTTCCCCGCCGCCGTGAGCTGCGCCAGGGCTGACAGGGCTGTTAACTTCACCGTGCGACGGGTCAGCCCTGATATTTCATTATTTGGGTATTATTTGCTTCTCGGCGTGGCAGCTGATGGCATGTGATGCCTCGGCTCTGGTGAGGAGGGGGGACCCTACTGATGCTGTTGGATGCTCCTGGTCTGCTGTCAGCACTTTTCTCTTGCCTGATGTCTTTACTCAAAAGGGTTGTTGGCTCGCCAGGGTTGACTGTGGAGAGGCATGGGAAGCTGGGAACGCACACCACAAAAAGACAGACCTCATAAACGTTGCGTCCCATCTTGCTTTTTGCTTCTGTCTCTCCACGGTGCTTTATCCGGTCTGATCAACTTCTGCTTCACTTTGCTTTCCCTCCTGGATTTAAAACAGAAATAAAATAGTAATAATAATCCTCGTCTTGCAAATCAATTTGTATTCTTGCAGTGGTGAAATTGTAAAGATTTTAATAGCAACCTCAGTATCGCTGTCTGTCTTGCTGTGAATTACGATGGCTGTTCCCTGCCTGGTGCCCGATGGGCTTGTGGTCAGTGCTGCAGCTGGGGGGTGAGATGGCAGGACCGGGTCCCTGCTTGCATCTACAAGACCTTGGGCAATGGCAAGCAACTCCAGGGGGGATGTACAACCTGGGGTCTTCTGGACAGAGTGATGGGGCAGCACAGGGATGGCTGAGGTAACCCCTAACCCTGCTATGTGCGACATGGCGAGTTACTGCTTGGACCCGACTTCGTGCCACAGGCTGATGCCAGGGGTTGTGTAGGAGCTCTTTGTAGACTTGGCCTTGGCTGGGTCTGCAGTGCCGCAGGGAAAAGAGGTGGTGGAGGGCTCAGAAAGCTGGATGGGGAGCTGTGCAGGCACTGCTGCAAGACATTGGAAGAGGGCCAAGGGTGCCCAGTCATATTTTCTGGGGAGAAAGTCCAAGATTTTGCTTGAAAGTGGGACAAGGTGACGTTTCCACAGGAGCGGCTCAGATCTGCACCAAGAGCAGGCAGGTGGGATCCCCACATGGGGCATCCCAACAGCATCCCTGTGGGTTTCAGCAAGCAAAGTAAATCCTGTTGGATTTATTTTTTCCCCAGAAGGAACTTCAAGAAGACAAATCTTCGTCCCAGGACGTCTTTTGGTGGGAAGCTGTTTGTTCTTGCCATTGGAAGTCTAAAGGGGTTTGGGATGAGTGGGTTTGTTCCAGGGCCACATGTAGAAATGCAATAGGAAACAGTCCCCTCACCTGGACTTATTTTTTTTTTAATTTAGAGTCCATGTTTTTCAAAGCTTTCTGTCTCTTCCCCTAACCAAAAATAACCCAGCAGCAATGACATTTTAACAGGAAATTAAACGAAAACATTTGTTTTGAATTGACATTTTGACTTGAAATGTTGATTTGTTCTGGAGTTTTAAGCCAGGGAGCAACTGCACAGTGTTGTTGCAAATGAGAAAAAATGAGAGAGCCTTGAAAAATAGCCACAGACTCTCATGACACAGTGGGGACAGAGAGGGGACGCTTGGCTCCTGGGGACTCCCAGGATCTCTGCATCAGCTTCGAGGGGAGGGACACAGGAGCCAGCTAATCCGCTTCTGCAAAACCTTCTTAAAACCAAGCAAAAAAAGGGCAGTTTTCTGTTTTCATGAGAAATCTATACATTTCCACAAGGCAGGGAGAGGGCGAATCTCTTTTTCCCAGCAGCCATTCTTTGCCACCGTTAGGAGGATGATACTGTAGATGCATTGAGGTTTCACCTTCTTTAAATATCACTGGTGTTTATTTTCATTACTCGTTCTTAATTATAATGAAGCTGAAGTCTCCTCTCCGCCCCAACAGGGAATTTATCCCAAAAAGCATCTAGAAACGTTCAGTTTCTCGGTCTGCAAACATCTTTTCATCACTCCAGCATCCCATCTGTCCGTCTAGCTGCTCCTCCACCGCTTCTTTCCTCTTCCATGTGATCACAGCCACCAAGACCCGTTAAATGAACATTTTCATAAAATCTTCGTTTGCATTTCAAATGAGACAAAGGCAGAGAAACACACGGGAAAAAAAAAAGCCAACTTTGCTTTCCCAGTTCTCGCATCCCTAGAGATTATTCAACTTGACCAAAGGTAAAAATCTCAAGCCTTCCCCACGTGTCCCCAGCAGGAATAGCTGCCCTTGGATGGTCGCTTCCCCCCGTCCCCTTTTGGTGTGGGTTGAGTTGGGGCTTTTTTTGATGTTATGGTGAATTTGTGCGATGTCGCCCCTGAATGGCTGATCAACGGGAAAGCTGAGACTTCCCCAGGAACTCTTCCTTTATTGTTCCCTAGGAGAAATAGGGTTTTCGGGATAAAGCGGGGATCGCTCCGTACCCAGCAGAGGTGGAAGAAACACACGCTGTGCTCTCACGGTGCTGCCTCTCCAACTCTCTTGTCCTTCATCCCTCTACTCCCTAAATAGAAATAACCAAAATGAAGGTTTGGGGAAGGCATTTTTTTCCCCACAAAGCCCTTTCTCGGCTGTCTCCACCCTGCAGGAGATGCCTTGAGGAGGTCGGCAGATGACTCCCCAGCATCGCAGCCCTGCAGACGGGAGCTCCTCCAGTCATTTATTTTTTGAACGAGTGAAAACATTTTGACTTGAACTTTCATACATAATGATGAGGGTTAGTTACCAAAATCCACACATTTCCTTTAGTCGTTTTCATTTACTACTGTTTTAAATTATTTCACAGCCTTGCAAATCTCCTTCTGACAGCCAGAGCCCAGGCAGGGAAAGCAAGAGAGAGGGGGAAAAAAGCCCTACTAAGTGTTCATTTTTCACATAATATATTCCAATCCTGTTAGGTCGTGCTGGTGAAGGTAATATTTCTGGCATTCATTTAATGAAATTGACAGTGATGAATGGTTAATTATACAAATTACATTCTTATTAAATCCCCTGGAATCACTGCCTTAGAAAGTCTTAGCTATGGACTTCTTGCGCTATATACATGGGGGTTTTTTAGGCGCATCTTTACTGCTGGCTGCTGCAAAACCGTCTTCCAAAAAACCTTGAAAAGCATTAAAAATCCCCTAGTTAAGTCAATTACTGCAGATAAGTTAATCTTAATGGGATGCTTAAACCCCTGTCCTTGCATAAGTTCCAGAGTTTCATCCCTCTCAGCTCTGGAGGCGCTGGCAAGAAAAGTTTTCCGGTGGTTGTTGTGACAAATGGATTAAGAGTGGAGAAGTAGGGCTGGATGCAAAATTCCCATCAAAAAAAGGTTTTCAGCAGGATTTTCTCCCCGAGCTCGCAGAGAAATTTCCCATTTTGGGATGGGGGACAGCAGGCTGCCCTTCTAGCTCCAGCCTTTAACTTCTACTTATCCCCGGGGCGTCAGACCCCGCTCCCAACTATGCCGGGCCCTCCCGACGCAAATACATTGCAGCCGTGTTAATTGCACCGCGTGGGACAAACTGGCAGATATTAGCCAGGCCATGTACGCTCGGGGAATAAATGTAATAAATAGACTATTAAGTTAAGCAAGTTTTCAGCTTCAGCAGTGAAAGTGCCCATCTATCTTGTGTGGCTTTCTGCATGCTTCATTACCGCATGTAACCACATTGAAAAAATATGCTTTATCCTTTATAATTAGATGATAAGTTCCCTAAGATATACGTCCGCGCTGCCAACCACCTGACACTCGGCAGCGGCGCAGAGTCGCCCGCTTCCAGCAGCTTCTAATGAAATTTATTACCAAGCTTCATATTAGACTACGTTAACATCACTTAATCTTCTTACTTGACAGAGTTATGTACGAGGCTCTCTGGGATCTACTGGCCGGGATTTAGAGAGTGTGAAGGGAGTGAGCCATGCCAGAGGGGTAGAGGTGGGTGCAAGGGGGAGGTGGAGGGCTCCGGAGCGTGGTGCTGAGGGATGGGGCTGCCCTTATATCACCATCCCCTTATTTCTGCTGCTGTCCTAGAGGGACGGAGCTTCTTCTGCAGCTTCTCATTTTTTATACTGAACGGCAGGGTGGCTTTGCCTTGCTTAATACAGATAATGGTAGCAGTTAATAATTAAGAAATGAGCCATGGCTTCTTCGGAGAGGGAGGAGAGCGCGCAGCATTATTAGATACGGGCAGAGAGTCACCAAAAATCAAAATTACTTTATTCTAACAGTGTAGGCTGCAGAAGAGTGTCCACTGGATCCAAAACCATCACCACATCACTATCTGGTCATAGCATCTCCCTGGACTTGGTGTGGTCCCAAGTGCTCCAAGTCTTGTCAGCCAAGGGAAAAAAGGGGGTTGGTTGCCTTCCAAATTTTTCTCCCTAATCTTCGAGGGAGGCTGAAGATGCACAGAGGTTGCAGGGAGTTTTCATGAACAGTTTATTTGGCTTTAGATTTGAGGCTTCACCCATTTCCCCTCCCCCCCCCCCCCCCCCCCCCCCCCAGCTTCTTTGACTCCATTGAACCCCTGGTGCCTTCTGGAGCCTGGAATAAGCCAAAGGCAGGAGAAACGATGGAGCTGCCAGCGCCTCTCCCCCTTTTTACTCAGTAGGCTTTGTAATCTCTGTATAACTACCTATATGGCAGAAAGATGGGAGGCAACTTTATAAGCTGGTTAGAGCAGGCAACTCCATCACTAGCCGTGACTATTATTATAAAATATTCTCGAAGTTAACTCAATAAAAAAAAGCTAATAATGAAAGGAACCATCTCTGCCTTTGTTTATAGCTTCTTTAAGTATATAAATGAGCACAGGGTGATTAATGAGGGTGATCTGAGAGAGAAAGATTTGCATGCACAGTGCTTGAATTATTTCCTTATTGCATGTACTTCCCAGTCTCTCTGTTTATTGTGCTGCTCGATGCTGTTTAATACAGAATGACTAAAGTTATGAGATCCTATTTATTCCACCTGACATTGTCCCCTCTGCCAGCTCAGCCCCTGGGACATGGGGGGAAGCATGCACAGCTCATGCACAATGAATTTAGAAAATATATTAAAAAGCAATTATAATCTCCCTGCCTTCACTGTCCTGGCCTTATTCTTCACAGCGCTCCCTGAGAATTAGCATAATGTCTACAGGCTCTCATGGAGTTATCAAAACGCGATGAGTCTCTATCTTATTTTCAAGAGCTGATGGATTTAGGAGCTGAAGGTTGCTAAAGGTGCATTCATATACTCCTCCTCCACGCCCTGGTAGATGTTACTGGTGCCAGTAACACATTTCCCTCGCCACCAGCCGCCCCAGGAGATGGTGGCAGCCTAAATTTTGCTGTCTCAGCATGTTTCTTGCATTCAGCAACGTCCTTTGCTCTTCCCACCACTGTGGCTCCGATATCAGAATTTCATTATGATCCTGGGCTGCTTTCCCCACCATTTTCTGGTTTATAGACTTCTAAAATCCTCTCCGAGGGACAGGAAAGCCATCAGAGTGAGCCATTTCTTATACGATGGGTAATTTTTCTTGCCTCTCAGACATTGTAGGGTAAGATCCCATTGACTGCGACCTGGATTTCATCATTTCTTCTCTCTTGCTCCTCCTCCAGAGCTGTAAAACCACATATTGGATGTGCTCTCAGCCGAGCAGGCGACGGTATGGTGGTGGGAGCATCCTACACGTCCGGAGCCAGTGGACTGCCACGCCAAGACACTAACACCATTTGCATATTCACTTTGGGTCAAAATGACAGTGAAACTGGAGTGTTTCACCACTTCATAACTGGAGGAAAACAGCAAAGCCACACCAAAATCAGTGCAACTTTGCCAGGTTGCACTGGAAAAGTTTTGCACCTGGATATCGCACTGTTGTATTATTAATGTTCTTCTCTTGCATACTAATATATATACGGGTTGCAAATCCAAGGTAGTGTTGGACCGGCTGGCACCGTGCGTCTCCATCTAATTATATACAGTCTTTTGGGGTTCGTTCCTGCTCCGCCGTGGTTCTCTAACACAAACCTCGCGCGGGGATTTAACTCACTCCCGGCACAAAACACTTCATCTCCCTTAAAAGTGAGGGCGCGCACAGATATATTAGCATTTCAGGAAATACTTGAAGGCTTTCATAGCCTGTCTTTACCCAGAAACTGTTTATCAAGCATCTTAATACAGACCAATTTGTACACCTCAAAAATACATTTATTCTGTAAATTGTTTATAGAAAGGCAACAGAAGGAAATGGGCTTTGCTGCCATTGAATTCATTAGTAGCAGACTGCCTGATTGCTTTTATTCCTTTTAACCTCCTATTGTATATTTTATTCACTTGGAATATTTAATATACCTCGGCAGTGTGCTGAGCTGGATGGATTCTGTGCTGGGGGTTTTGGGGGCATCCGGGGGAGTTAAATCAGCCCCAAATGGGGAGGAATCAGACAGCATCACTGCTTTTTACCTCACATGCTGGTTTCCTTTGTATAGGTAAAAGATAGTGATAAATTATCTTGTTTGTTCCATTTCAAGCTTCTCTGGGTGGTCGCAGAAAAAACTGTGGCCCTCCCAGGCTTTCCACGTAAGGGCTGGGAATCCGTAATACGTAGGGCTGTCAATCTGCTCTCTTGGTGATGGAAACGGGGTTTCTAAGGGTGACTTTTCTGCCTTTTGCCATGGAGAAACACATCTCGGGAAACATTAAAGCCCCATGCAAGCACCAGCTGGAGTGTCGCTGACTTACTGCGGTCCTCCCCTTCTGCAGAGCACCCCTGCATCCCTGGGGTGCAGCTGGAAGAGATTGGTTGTAGGAGCGCATGGTTTGCCAGTGTGATCACTGCGCGTGGCCGGCGCTGCGGTGGGGACAAGCCGGGGAGTGGTGGTGGAACCGTTTCTTGGTCACAGTTCGGTGTCGCTGTAGGTTTGTCTCGTGGAGCGCTCTGAAAATCCCATAAATCCTGCCTAGCTGCTCAGGCTTTTGTCACTTCTTCAGGAAGGGTGGGTAAAAAGCCCGAAGAAAAATCTTCCAGGAGAATTAATTAGACCAAACTCGTGTCTCCTTGTATCAGCCAGATAAGGCTGTTGCCAGAGCGGATGTTGGCGCAGAGCAGAGCTGTGAGGCGCAGCTTTCCAAGGCTGTGATGAGCTGGTCTAAATTGCCCTAAACAACTGGGTCTTTCATGGAAGACTCTACTGAAGAAACAAAGCCGCCGTTTAATTTCACCGCAGGCTGGTGTAGGGGTTTGCTGAGCTCTTCCCCATCACCTTGTCTCGCACGTGTACCCCAAGTGGCACCTGCAGAGTATCTCTGAGCAGAAATCCGGTGGTTTTACCCACTTAGGTTGGACACGGTGGGTGCTGTGGCTGGATGCCTTGCCCATCTCTGCCCAATGACACCCAATCCTGCTTCTGAGTATTGTGGTGGCCTTCTCTCCAGAGCACTCGCCCTTTTCTGGAGGGCGGTTCGAGACCTAGGCGCTGCTCGTGGCTGCCCGTGCTTGGTGTCGTATGTGCTTCTATGTTGCAGACCGTTATACTGCCTGTGTGGTTTGTAGCAGGGTTTATCTGCGGGTTCGGATGCCGTTACCTCCAGGGCATAAGAAGTCAAGGCTCCCTATAACTTTGTTGGTATAAATCCCTGGAATCTTACCCTGCTGTCTTGTATCAGAGAGCCTAAGGAAGAGATGAGAGTAACTGAGTCCCTGGGCTGGAAATAAGCCTGAAACCCCTTTTTTAGTGATTCTGTAGGAATCCTGGTCCTACAAAAGAGTAAATACGGGATCTGCTGTGACCCAGGAGTCGCTCCATCCCTTCTGTGTGTTGGAGCACCTCAATTCTCACTTCATGCCTCTGCCGTGCCGTGCCAGGTGGCTTTCCGGGCATGGATCCTGCCTCTCTTTCCCTGCGCCACTGGGCTTGCGTGTTTTCCATCATAGACAGGCGTGCTTTTCTTGATCATGGAGATGTGTCTTTTCATCACAGGCAGCGACACCTACCTCTGCCATGCGTGCCAAGGGGGAGTTCTAAGGGGAGATCGATGGCTTTGAGCCTGAGAGTCAAAGGGAGGATTTCACCTCTGGGGGCAAAGCACTGGATCTATCAATTACTTGCACTTACACTCCCCTTCCCCTTTTCACTGTACACTTCTCTTTCATTTTTTTCTCCTCCGAGGCATTAGGCTTGGATTTTAGAGCAGGAATGAATAAAATACATACATTCAGCTCCAAAACACCATGCGCATCCTGTTGAAGGGATGCAGGACAGGGGCAACGCATCCCTCATCAGGTAGCACTCGGCACCCAGCAATTTCCCAGTGCGAAGGAGCGGAGAGAGCATTGGGGCGCAATCATTCCCAAAGGTCAGCAATGCTGTAAAAGTAATCCTTCTCCCCAAAACATCCAAGGGACCCTCAGCAGGGGAGATTGGGGTCACTCCAGCAGCGTGACTCTCCCGAGCTGCTTCCCTCGTTGGCAGAGGCGCAGTCCTTCCCTGAAACTGGAGCTGCTTCCACAGGCTTCCTAGGAGGTGGCCCTTTTAGCCTCTCTTCTGCTGCCATGGGTTTGATGGAGGGGAGGTGGCACAGGGAGAGGGTGCGTGCTCACCGGGTAGGGAACAGCCGGGAGTCACGTTCAAGGGGAGGGTGTTGGCTACAGGTTGATGTCACTGATGCTGGTTGAACGGAGCTCGTGTGTTTTCCTGACTGCAGACTTGCATATGTACTTTTACACACACACCCCCTCCAAAACCAAGTCATCTGCATGCACAGAGCCGCGCGTATCCGCCGCCATCCCTGCCCACATCCCTCATGGGAGGAAGCATCTTCCCTCATGGGAAGAAGGACCGTCTGGCTTCAAAAAGGAGAGAAGGGAATGAAGGGGAGCGGGATGACTCGGGGGCTGGAGGGATGGTGTTTTTTAGCGAGTCAAAAGTTTGTGTGAAAACAAACAAAGCGTTTGCCAGCGAGTCTCCAGTGACTAGCAGAGTTAAGCGCTTTGGCAAACCTCCATGTGACCCACTTTGGAGCGCAGTGTCTGGCAGGACATCTTTCCCCCTTTGAATACAAGTAAACGGGAGAAGGAAAACAGAAGGAGAAGAAAGAGGGAACCTTGCTTGGGCGGGAGTTTTGACACCAGAAATGAGTATCTCCCTGAAAGGGACTAATCCTCTCTTTTTTTCCCCTCCATGCTAACAGAAAATCCTCCTGCTCCTCTCCGCCAAACCTGCACCCTCCAAGGAGGATGCGGGCAGGGTGTGTGCACCTGCCTGGTGGTTGGTTGTTGTGTCTCCATCCCTCCCACTAGCAAAAATGCAGGTTTTCTTTTCCTTCTTCTTCGTTCAAATCCTGAAAGGCTCCTGGGGAGCTGGAGCATTTGCTGGGGGTGAGCAGAGTCTGGGTACGGGTAAACCCCTTATTTCATACGGTCCCTCTGCATAGGACCAGGCGTACCTTGGATTTCAAAGGAGCAGCTGAAGGATGTAGACATGGTGGGTTTTCCCCTCTATACCCCCTTTTCTTCACTTTTTGCATGCAGGAGGGGGGAGGGGGAGGCTCAGCAGAGAAAAAGGATAGATCCACCCTAAAGCTGTGGTCTTGTTTTCCATCGGAGAGAGACAAAACTTTCTGCTGAGCTCGACTTCAAAGGCAAGCGTCGAACTTTAAGATATTCATTTTAGTAATTCATGTACAGCTGCATTAGTTAGGGGCTTCACAATGTTTTATCCACTTGTCACGATTAGGCATTATTATTATTACTGAAAACAGAGATGGCTGGGAGATAATAATTCTTTATGAACCTCCCGTCACAATTAATGTAGGCTCCATACTTGCCCATTTACTGAGTTTTAAGCTAATCATCCTTTCTATGTGTTTCAAGCCTTTAGTGAAGTACAAATAATTTGAACTAATTAGCTTATTAAAAGAAGGGAATGAAAACAAATGGCACATGAATGAATTGTGGGATTTCGTATGGAATTAATATCTCACTAATACATGTGGATTTGGTAAATTCATTATGCATTCATAATCAGACCTGATGAATCACCTAGCTAATTCGGGAGTAATTAGGCATGAACTACTGACACTTATTTTAAAGTGCGACCAAACTAGTTGGCTTTATCCTAAGGACTCAATTATGGCCTCAGAGGCACAGGGAAGCACTACTGTACACCTTGTAAAACCGGCCGGTGTTAAATGGGGCTGCGGCAAGACCCGCTGTGGTTTATGACTGTGCTGGAGGAGGTCAGTAGCCAGGGCATCCACGCTTCCAGCCCAGCGGGATGCCCTCGCACCCCAGCCTTGGGAATAACATCCTTGCAAAGCTGCTTACATTAGGAGATCCCTTATTGGAGATATCTGTAGGCCCCCTCCCAGAATGAACGAGGACCGTTGCTACCCTTGTGACTGGCTAATTTTTCACGGCTCGGCAGCGGAGGGGGAGGATGGTGCTCTGGGGGAAGAGGACTGGGATGAGGCTGGTTCCTGGGTTGCAGTGCAGTGGTGGTGTGTGGGTGGCTGTGCAGCAGCTAGCTTGGACTTGACCTGATGGTGAGACATCGGAGAGGAGAAGCCGGGTTCTGCACCGGATGGGTGGGAAGGGACCCACTGCTCCCTCTGCACCAGGTATCCTCCCATCTCTAAACTGAACCCCTGCTGCAGATCTGTGACTCATCTGCCTCCAGGTACCGAATTTGTGTTTGCAGATAAGATTATCCAGGGATTAATTGTAGAGGGAGAAGAGAAATGTAGATTAGTCATCCCTTGAGAAGAGACATAGATCAACAGCATTTAGAATTACCTTTGGGTGTTTAACAGCCACGGATCATCAGAGTACCTGAACACCTACCATGTAAAATCAACAGGCTCGTTAATTATGAAAAATAATTCATGTCACAGCATTCTAAACCCACTGAAATCTCTACATTTGTTCCAGAGGCGGCTGTTTCGCTCCTGCGCTCGCCCTGGGGGCCAGGGGCCAGCAGAATGTCGTTTTTTCTGTTTCTTCCCACGCCTCCTTCCAAAAGCTCCCAAAGCGTGAAGGTCTGGGTGGCAGCAGATGCCTCTCCAGTGTGTTCTGGTGGTGCGGCCCTCCCTTGGCAGTAACCACTGATGCTGAGAGCACCAGTGGCTTTCAGAGCCGGCGGTACACCCCGGGGATGCATCTTCCATACCTGCACTGATGCACTTACCTGCAGCCACCTTCCCTCTGTGCCACAGAGCTGCCCCCGCTCCCGCTGCAGCGGGCAAGGCTGGATTTGCCCCCACAAAGGGGTGTACGCCCGCTGGTGCTGGCTGGTATTCTGCACCACCAAGGAGTCATCCCTGTGTTAATGCATAGCAAAATCGAGGGACCAGGCTACATAAACTGGGAACTTCAGTGCCACTTCCCAGGGCACGGGCGTGACGATGCAATCTTTCCTTACCATGTGCCAGCCGGCCTAGGAGAGGAAAAACAAAGTGGGAAATAATATTCCGTGCACGCTGAGAGCTGGAGCTCGCTGCCCGGATCCACCGAGCAGTAGGGCTAGGACCCGCGCCGCTCTTGGCTGGGTACTTGCGATGCTGCGCGCAGAGCCGAAGCGCAGTGCAATCACAAAGAATAAACAGTAGCAATTACTTAATACTTCATGGTGATGGAGTGCTGAAAATTAGCACCGGAGTTAAGCGGTAATAGGACACATAACACTCCATGAGCTGGCAGAATTTTATATAGTGGAATCAAGAGTAAATAAAATTACAGTTTAAACAAAGGCAGATAATTTAATTATCTTGTAGCACAGTACTATAATTTGGAGTGATTGGCTAATCAATACGCTATTACAAAATGCAACAATGCGACCCGTGGGTAAGGTCGTAGGAAATGGGTCCTTGGGGCTGACAGAGTGAACTGCTGGGTTTGGGTAGTTGGAGGCGCCGATGCCGGTCTCTGGGCCGGTCACTCGGGCAGGAGCAGCGTTAGCATTCAGATGGTGTTTGGTGCAGCAGAGATGAACTGAGCTCGGGAGGATCGGACTTGGAGAAGGAAGTAACATAATGCTTTCACCGTTCCCTTTGTGGTTTTTTGACTCTCAACGTTTCCCTGCTTTGTCATTAATTTGGACTTTCTAGAAATTAGTAAAATGAGGGAAACAGGCACTGCTGTAAGAGCAGCGAAGAAACTGCCACCCACAAATACATGATGAGACCATGCATAAAACCCTTCCCCAGTGCAGCAGATCAGACAGTGCATGAGCCCATGGAGCCATTGTCTGTCCAAGCCCAGAAAGGTCTAATGCTGACCTTCACCGTCAAAACTTTTGCTGTTTTGATCTCCTGTCCTTCCAGATCAGGAGACAAGTCATGTTCCCTCTAGCTGTTCGTATTCAGCCTTGAGGTCTGTTCTCCATCCTTGACGTCTTCCAGGGATGGCGAGGAGGTGCCACTTTTCAAGGCCATCTGAGCTCACAACTCTTCTACACCCAGAGATTTCAGCCCCTGAAGCTCCCAAGTAACCCCAGGATAAACAGATAAGCGGGACAACATTGCTCCCTCCCAGGGATGCATCTCCCCCCTTTAGCAATCTGTACAACGGGTGCTTAGCAGGCTGGATCCTCAGCTGGCAGGGGCTGGCATCACCGTGCCGGTGGGGTGGGGCCCACGCCAAATTACACCACTTGGGGATTTGGCTGCTGCATGCAGCCATCTGAGATTTGCGACGAGCAGTAGTCTGCTGCATCCCAGCGTGAAATGCCCTCCTTTGGTTCCACGCCAATGCCAGTCTTCTAAGGGAAAGCAGATCTTCTTTCCAGCCCATTGTATTTCGCTAATTTAATTCCATTCTGTATGTCAAATCACATTATATATTCACACCGACGGAAGATCTATTTTTTTCTTTATTAATATTAAGACATTTATTTGTCATTTTTTAACAAAATTGAAAAGGAATCAAAAACCTCATTTTCTGGAAAAGCAGCGTTCTTGGCGTGCGTGCGTGCGTGACTGCAGCTGTCTCTCCGTGTGCTGGTGTGGATTTTTCCTGCTTTTTTTCCCCAACATTTCCAAAAGCCAGCTTTTGCACGTAACTCCCCTACCCCTCACCGGGCCCCCGAAGGACTTCACATAGCAAGACCTTCTCCTCCGTGGGGGATGAGCCCTGATTCGGAGGGACCAGCGAGGAGCATCCTCTCATCCCATGCCACAGAGGTCTAGCAATGAGGGATGATGATCAGATGCCAAGCAGAGCAGTTGGAAGAGGGTGTTGTCCCGTGAAAATCAGGTTGCTCCCTGCAGCTCTGCCACAGGCAGCTACGGCACTCAGTGCTGGTGCAGCAGCAAGATGCAAGTCCCACCTTTCCCAAGGACATGACACCCTACCCCTTATTTTGTATCTTGCCATCCAAACCCCCTCCCTACCCCCCAGGCTGCAGGGAGGGGGTTTGGAGCAAGCGATGGGAGCCCCGGGGTCCTTCCAGCCTCTGCAGTGCTCAGCCCTTCTTGCAGCGGGGTCAGGGATGTCCCCGAGATTCGGTTAACGGCAGCAGGAGAGGGGCTGGGTATGCAAGGGGGTGGCAGGCTCCGTGCTTGGAAGTGAGTTTGAAAGGCATTTTGGTCCAGCATGATCTGAGTTACAGGGAACATACCACACTCCTCGTACACGTTTTACTGAGAGGAGCCCGAGGCACTCAGTATGGAAAATGTCAGGGACCTTGCTGGGAAGCTGCTGTAAAAGAATTTTAATGGTGTTTCGGGGAGAGGATTACAATTTGAGCCACTGAACAACTGAGAAAGTCTCGTATTTTGTGGAAGACTCCATTTTTCTGTACAAGCCCTTTGATCCACATCCAAGGAAGTGGGAGTGCAAAGTGGTGGCAACCATCTGAAGTGTGTGGGAGCTAGAGCCGGGAGCGTTATCCCTCCGTTGCCTCCCCAGTGCTTGGACCCCCCTTGCCCAAGCAGCACTGTCCCCAACATCTCTGGTTTTCTCCTACCTTTGCAGCTGAACTTAAACAGGTCACCAGGTTTTGGGGGGTCTTTTGAACCGCGATTATTCCATGCCGTGGCTGGGGGGGAGCTCATCATGTTGTACAAGGTGCCGAGTTCTGCTTTCTACTTCGGTATCTGATAGCTGTGTGATACAGGGGTTGTTCTTCCCTTTCTGTTTTGAGGCTCTTTGAGGGCAGGTTCTTTGGAGAATCAAATCACTTGAAAAACTTTGCTCAGCTCAGGCTGCCGTGGACCGGCACTGTGGATTTGTCACTTACCCTCCAACACAAGCGTTGGTGGAATTTAGCACATAAACGAGAATTACAGCGGTGTGGAAGGGACATGCCTGCCCTGTCCAGGCAGGTTCATACAGCACGGTGGCTGGCCATAAGGAGGTTGGGTGAGTTTACGGCATCTCTGACTAATGAAGCATCTGTCTTCAAGGCAGTGATTGCAGGGACAGGTGGAGATATCAGAGGTGGCTTTGCAGGGAGCAGTAGCAGTGCTGAAGCAGAAGAAAGAGCATGGTGAGGGTCACTTGTGCTGCTTACATAGAGTTTCTTGGCCCCGAGCTGGTCAAATGCCAGTGCTGATAGTTCTGTAGCCTTCAAGCAGTTGGCTTCGTGGTGAATGCAGGTTTGGTCAAGCCCATCTGTCACTCACAGGTCCCCACATAGCTTCACAGTAGCAGATGTGGCCAGTTGTGCACTACTCTGTCTCACGCTGACTCAAAGACGCTCAGCTTAATGTGGACAGAAGGTTGTGGGAGGGGATTCTCACCCTCTACTCTGCTCTCATGAGACGCCACCTGCATTCTGTGTCCAGCTCTGGGGCCCCCAACATACGAAGGATATAGACCAAGTGGACTGAGTCCAGAAGAGGCCATGGAGACGCTCTGAGGGCTGGAGCCCCTCTGCCATGGGGACAGGCTAGGAGAATTGGCCTTGTTCAACCTGGAGAAGGGAAGGATCCGGGCAGACCTTATAGCACCTTCCAGTGCCTGAGGGGGGGCGCTACAGGAAAACTGGGGGGGACTTTTTACAAGGGCCTGTAGTGACAGGTTTAAACTGAAAGTGGGGAGACTGAGATTGGACATCAGGAAGAAATTCTTCCCAGAGAAAGTGGGGAGGCTGTGGGACGGGTTGCCCAGAGAAGCTGTGGATGCCCCCTCCCTGGAAGTGTCCAAGGCCAGGCTGGACGAGGCTTGGAACAACCTGGTCTAGTGGAAGGTGCAAAAATACCAACCCCTGGGCAGCACCTGGAGAGGTCTTGATGTGAACACACGATCCAGGATTATGTGATCTGGAAGGGGCGCTCCAGGTTTACAGCTGGCTATTCCCACAAGTAAACCCAATAAATACCCCATACCATGCTCATATGAGCAGCCACAGACACACAGACCTTTCTTGACTTCCTTCTGAAGCCAGAAGGAGAGCTGGTGGTGTGAACAGTAAATAGCAGTCGGAACAAATAAGTGCAACAGAACAAACTCCATATTTTATTTAACAAAACCCCAAACCACACCAAAACCCAACCCAAACAAAAGAAACCCAACCCCACCAAAAAACTGTAGTTTTTAAAATTTTCTTTCAAGGGTAAGAAAAAATGCTTTGTAGTGTTTTCAAAATACTGCTTGTGCTCCAGCTCAGCAGTGACGTTGTACGGAAAATCATGCTGTCAGGAGTCAGTGTTCACAAAGGGGACAGAGGAGTCCTGTGAAACATAATAATAAAACTAAAGTTTTGTTTTGGAATAAAGGGAGAGTCCCCGGGACATATTCCTGTGGCGTCTCTTGACCTACAGGGGCACGCAGCCCCCTTTTATCCTACTTTCCCGACCGCAAGAGACCCTCCTCATTTCCCCATTGGCTGAGGTACTCTGATGGTACAGACTGCCCGACCCGCCTAAGAGATTCAAGACTAAAGTTCACGTGAAACATTCAGGATATTCATGTCATTTAGATACTACAGATACTCAGGTAGTTCACATTTTCAAGGGATCATGTAGTTTTGGTAGTCTTTCTTAGCTTAAGTCTGAGTTCACACAGGCTTCTTTTGTTCCTGGTCTGGAGCCTGTGTGTGCACAGGCTTCTTCTGTAAAGACCCAAACCTGGTGTTCCTGTCAGCATCGTGGGGATCACTGCTGAGTCTTCGGCAAACCGTCACTGGGGGCAGAGGCTCTCCACAGAAATCTCTTCATCAGGCTTTTGTGCCTTGTTGCCTTCTCCCTCCAAGCCATTACCCAGTCTGTTAAGTCTGGGAGTTCCCCAGGCAACTAAAGGAAAATGAAGATCCTTCAAAGATGTCACAGCTCCACTGAACTGGGATAGACTGCGCACGAGCCACGTTTGCGGTAGAAGAGCTGCGGGTGGTACGAGATTGCTGGTCGCGGTGTCCTCCGTGGTCAGGGGTTCTACCCTGTGGCCCCTTCCTAATCTCAGTTTTCTTCGCCGTTTCTTTGGGACAGGGCCTGAGTCACGGTGTTCTGAGGCTGCCTGCGCGTTCCCTTCTTCGTGCTGCAGGAGCTCTGCACTTGCAGAATGGCCCGTTTCCAGCCTGTCGTTTGTATTTTGGCTGCTGCTGCTTGCAAAGTGCCCGGCATCCATTTCTTGCTGCTCTGTTTGTGAACCGATGACAGCTGCAGCTTTTTCAGTCTCCAGACTCTGCTGCTTCTTTTCCTTCTCCATTTGTTTTTCCTTCTCTGCGATGACCACAGATATGGGCTGGAACGGGTTTGCATTGTTCCCAGGCTCAGGGTCTTCCTCTTCAGGTGCTCCTCTTCCTTCTTCTGCCTTCTTTCCTTCTTCTGCCTGCCTTCCTTCTTCTGCCTTCCTTCCTTCTTCTCGTGCCCTTTCTTCTCGCATCCTGCTCACTCTCTCAGCCCGTTCCACTTTCTGTTGCTCTTCGTATGCCCGCTGTTCTGCAGTCTCTCTCTCGATGCGCTCGTTTAAGGAGTCAAAATCTTCCTCTATGGTCTGAAGGAGCCAGTATAAAGCCTCTTTTATTGATTTATCAAAGTACTTCCTGCAGCCCATGGTGGCTGAGCAGGGTTCAATTCTACATCGACACTTGTATTCATTGACCATCCTTTCCAGAGTTAAGCAGTCGAGGATGTCTGCTTCTGGCAGAGCTTCCTCGCTGTCCTGCTTATTTGCTAGCACTAGCATGGGTTTTCCTGATACCCGGGGGCTGCTTAAAACTTCTCTCAAGGCTTCCTTTACTTCTTCCATTCTCTGAATGTCACTGGAATCCACCACAAATATTACACCGTGGGACTCTGCATAGTAGTTCCTCCAGATCTTCCGAATTGTCTTTCTGCCCCCGAGATCGAAGATGGTGACTTCCAAGTGTCGGGTTTTAAGATGAATCTTGGAAAACCCAACCGTTGGACACACGTCTTCAAGAGACTTGCCTTGCATTCCGTGGAGCACAGCAGTTTTCCCAGCATTGTCGAGGCCCACCATCACCAGCGTCACCTTCCTGACAGGTTCCGAGCGCCGGCTGAACCACCCGCAGCAACCAGCCATTGGGCCAACGGTCCTTCTCAGGCGCTGCCGGCTCTGGGTGCCTGGAGCGGTACCGTGGCCAGTCCACGACAGCCCAAGGAGACGGGGAGACAGCCCGCAGGAGCGCAGAGTTGTCTGTCGCCGCGATCGCTCACCGGAGGCGCGGGGTGAGGAGGCTCCGCTCCGCTCCGCAGCAGCGCACGGCCCGGCCTCCTGCCCCGGCGGCCGCTGAGGGAAGAGCCGTTGGGCAGGCGGCGGGCGCACGCGGCACCTGAAGGGGGCGGGG